>OU612094.1:79878386-81271761 GCA_914767995.1 Thecocarcelia acutangulata | reverse complement strand
TCGCTTACGCTGCATTTTCATGAAAACCCCGGTCTATGCTATATCTCGGGTATATATGGCCCGATATCGAAAATTTTTATTTTTCATATTTATATGACCCTATTTCATTACCAGAACTGCTTTTGAGCACAAAAAAAACTGTTTAAGTTCGCTTACGCGATATTTTCATGAAAAACCCGATTTGGGCTATATCTCGGGTGTATATGGACCGACATCGAAAATTTTCATTTTTCATATTTATATAACCCTTTTTCATTACCAGAACTGCTTTGAGCACAAAAAAGTTGTTTAAGTTCGCTTACGCGACATTTTCATGAAAAACCCGATTTGGGCTATATCTCGGGTATACATATATGGACCGATATCGGAAATTTTCATTTTTCATATTTATGTAACCTAATTTCATTACCAGAACTGCTTTTGAGCACAAAAAAGTTGTTAAAGTTCGCTTACGCGGCATTTTCATGAAAACCCCGGTCTAGGCTATATCTCGGGTATATATGGACCGATATCGGAAATTTTCATTTTCCATATTTATGTAACCTAATTTCATTATGAGAACTGCTTTGAGCACAAAAAAGTTGTTTAAGCTCGCTTGCGCGACATTTTTATGAAAAACCCGATTTGGGCTATATCTCGGGTATATATGGACCGATATCGAAAATTTTCATTTTTCATATTTATATGACCCTATTTCATTACCAGAACTAATTTTGAGAACAAAAAAGTTGTTTAACTTCGCTCACGCGACATTTTCATGAAAAACCCGATTTGGGCTATATCTCGGGTATATATGGACCGACATGGAAAATTTTCATTTCTCATATTTATATGACCCTATTTCACTACCAGAACTGCTTTTGAGCACAAAAAAGTTGTTTAAGTTCGCTTACGCGACATTTTCATGAAAAACCCGATTTGGGCTATATCTCGAGTATATATGGACCGACATCGGAAATTTTCATTTTCCATATTTATGTAACCTAATTTCAATACCAGAACTGCTTTTGACCACAAAAAAGTTGTTGAAGTTCGCTTACGCGGCATTTTCATGAAAACCCCGGTCTAGGCTATATCTCGGGTATATATGGACCGATATCGGAAATTTTCATTTTCCATATTTATGTATCCTAATTTCAATACCAGAACTGCTTTTGAGCACAAAAAAGTTGTTGAAGTTCGCTTACGCGGCATTTTCATGAAAACCCCGGTCTAGGCTATATCTCGGGTATATATGGACCGATATCGAAAATTTTAATTTTCCATATTGATATAACCTTATATCATTACCAGAACTGCTTTTGAGCACAACAAATTGTTTAAGTTCGCTTACGCGATATTTTCATGAAAAACCCGATTTAGGCTATATCTCGGGTATATATGGACCGATCTCAGAAATTTTAATTTTCTCTATTTTCTTAACCTTCTTTTATAACAAGAATTGCTTTTCAGTAAAAAAAAAATGTTATCGGAAAAATCGGTTCAGGCTATATCTCGAGTATATATGGACCGATATCGGATTTTTTCTTTTTCCATATTTATGTAACCTTATTGCATTACCAGAACTGCTTTTGAGCACAAAAAAGTTGTTTACTCGGCATTTTCATCAAAAAAACCTGTTAAGCTATATATCGGGTATATATGAACCGATATCGGAAATTTTAATTTTCCATATTTATATAACCTTATTTTATTACCAGAACTGCTTTAAGGTGAAAAAAGTTGTTTAAGTTCGCTTACGCGGCATTTTCATGAAAACCACGGTTTAGGCTATATCTCTGGTATATACGGACCGATATCGAAAATTTTCATTTTCCATATTTATATAACCTCATCTTATTACCAGAACTGTTTTAAGCGAAAAAAAGTTGTTTAAGTTCGCTTACGCGACATTTTCATGAAAAACCCGGTTTGCGCTATGTCTCGGGTATATATAGACCGATATCGGAAATTTTCATTTTTCATACCTCTATAACCTTATTTCATTACCAGAACTGCTTTAAGGTGAAAAAAGTTGTTTAAGTTCGCTTACGCGACATTTTCATGAAAAACCCGGTTTGGGCTATATCTCGGGTATATATGGACCGATATCGGAAATTTTCATTTTGCATATTTATATAACCTTATTTAATTACCAGAACTACTTTAAGGCGAAAAAATTGTTTAAGTTCGCTTACGCGGCATTTTCATGAAAACCCCGGTTTAGGCTATATCTCGGGTATATATGGACCGATATCGGAAATTTTTATCTTCCATATTTATATAAACTGATCTTATTATCAGAACTGTTTTTAATCAAAAAAAAGTTGTTAAAGTTCGCTTACGCCACATTTTCATGAAAAACCTGGTTTGGGCTATATCTCGGGTATATATAGACCGATATCGAAAATTTTCATTTTCCATACTTATACAACCTTATTTTATTACCAAAACTACTTTTAAGCAAAAAAAGTTGTTTAAGTTCGCTTACGCGGCAATTTCATGAAAACCCCGTTCCAGGCTATATCTGCGGTATATATGAACCGATATCGGAAATTTTCAATTTTCATATTTATATACCTTATTTTGTTACCAGAACCGCTTTAAAGCAAAAAAAGTTGTTTAATTTTCGCTGACGCGGCATTTTCATGAAAAACCCGTTCTAGGCTATATCTCGGGTATATATGGACCGATATCGAAAATTTTCATTTTTCATATATATGTAACCTAATTTCATTACCAGAACTGCTTTTGAGCACAAAAAAGTTGTTTAAGTTCGCTTACGCGGCATTTTCATGAAAAACCTGGTTTGGGCTATATCTCGGGTATATATGGACCGATATCGAAAATTTTCATTTTTCATATTTATATGACCCTATTTCATTACCAGAACTGCTTTTGAGCACAAAAAAAGTTGTTTAAGTTCGCGTACGCGACATTTTCATGAAAACCCCGATTTGGGCTATATCTCGGGTATATATGGACCGATATCGAAAATTTTCATTTCTCATATTTATATGACCCTATTTCATTACCAGAACTGCTTTTGAGCACAAAAAACGTTGTTTAAGTTCGCTTACGCGACATTTTCATGAAAAACACGATTTGGGCTATATCTCGGGTATATATGGACCGACATCGAAAATTTTAATTTTTCATATTTATGTAATCTAATTTCATTACCAGAACTGCTTTTGAGCACAAAAACGTTGTTTAAGTTCGCTTACGCGACAATTTTCATGAAAAACCCGGTTTGGGCTATATCTCGGGTATATATGGACCGATATCGGAAATTTTCATTTTCCATATTTATATAACCTAATTTTATTACCAGAACTGCTTTTGAGCAAAAAAAAGTTATTTAGCTTCGCCTATGCGACATTTTCATTAAAAATCCGATTTGGGCTATATCTCGGGTATATATAGACCGATATCAAAAAAAAACATTTTTTGTCTTTTAGTCACCATGCTTAATAAGTGTGTGAAGTTTGAAGCAAAACGAACAACTTTTGTTTTCAAAAATTTTCATACAAACTGCAAAAAAAAATGGCTTTTTTCGGAATTTTGAATATATCTCAGCTATACGTGGACCGATATTACTGAATTTCAATAGCAAACCCATGAATCGATGGGGTAAAAGAATGGTGAAAGAAAAAAGTTTCTAAGTCTAATGGTTTTCTCAGAAACGGTATTTCAACAGCGGACAGACGGACAGACGGACAGACGGACAGACGGACAGACGGACAGACGGACAGACGGACATCGCTTAATCGACTTTTCCATTAATTCTGATTCAGAATATATATACTTTATAGGGTCGCAAAAAAAAACTGTAGAAATTACAAACGGAATCACAAACTTATATATACCCTTAACATTTTTGTGAAGGGTATAAAAAATTTTATTTTTGAATTTGTGAGATGTCATATTTTCATCGAAATTTTATCAAATCCATTCCATTGCCTAGGCTTAAGACGACACAAATTATGTAAAAAATGTTTAAAATTTGTTTCAAAATTTTTAAAAATCGCTTAGGCTACGTTAAAAGTGCGTCAAATTTAACCCAAAAAACATGTTATTTTTGAATTTGTGAGATGTCATATTTTCATCGAAATTTCATCAAATCCATTCCATTACCTAGGCTTAAAACGACACATATAATGTAAAAATGTTTAAAATTTTGTTCAAAATTTTTAAAGATCGCTTAGGCTACGTTAAAAGTGCGTCAAATTTAACCCAAAAAACATGTTATTTTTGAATATGTGAGATGTCATATTTTCATCGAAATTTCATCAAATCCATTATATTGCCTAGGCTTAAGACGACACAAATTATGTAAAAATGTTTAAAATTTTTTTTCAAAGTTTTTAAAAATCTCTTAGGCTACGTTAAAAGTGCGTCAAATTTAACCTAAAAAACATGTTATTTTTGAATTTGTGAGATGTCATATTTTCATCGAAATTTCATCAAATCCATTCTATTACCTAGGCTTAAAATGACACATATAATGTAAAAAATGTTTAAAATTTTTTTCAAAATTTTTAAAAATCGCTTAGGCTACGTTAAAAGTGCGTCAAATTTTACCCAAAAAACATGTTATTTTTAAATTTCTGAGATGTCATATTTTCATCGAAATTTCATCAAATCCATTCCATTGCCTAGGCTTAAGACGACACAAATTATGTAAAAAATGTTTTAAAATTTTTTTCAAAATTTTTAAAAATCGCTTAGGCTACGTTAAAAGTGCGTCAAATTTAACCCAAAAAAACATGTTATTTTTGAATTTGTGAGATGTCATATTTTCATCGAAACTTCATTAAATCTATTCCAATGCCTAGGCTTAACACGACACAAATTATGTAAAAAATGTTTAAAATTTTTTCCAAAATTTTTAAAAATCGCTTAGGCTACGTTAAAAGTGCGTCAAATTTAACCCAAAAAACATGTTATTTTTGAATTTGTGAGATGTCATATTTTCATCGAAATTTCATTTAATCCATTCCATTGCCTAGGCTTAAGACGACACAAATTATGTAACAAATGTTAAAATTTTTTTCAAAAATTTTAAAAATCGCTTAGGCTACGTTAAAAGTGCGTCAAATTTAACCCAAAAAACATGTTATTTTTGAATATGTGAGATGTCATATTTTCATCGAAATTTCATTAAATCCATTCCATTGCCTAGGCTTAAGACGACACAAATTATGTAAAAATGTTTAAAATTTTTTTTTTCAAAATTTTTAAAAATCTCTTAGGCTACGTTAAAAGTGCGTCAAATTTAACCCAAAAAACATGTTATTTTTGAATTTGTGAGATGTCATATTTTCATCAAATCCATTCCATTGTCTAGGCTTAAGACGACACAAATTATGTAAAAATGTTTAAAATTTTTTTCAAAATTTTTAAAAATCGCTTAGGCTACGTTAAATTGCGACAAATTTAACCCAAAAAACATTTTATTTTTGAATTTGTGAGATGTCATATTTTCATCGAAATTTCATTAAATCCATTCCATTGCCTAGGCTTAAGACGACACAAATTATGTAAAAATGTTAAAATTTTTTTTTCAATATTTTTAAAAATCATTTAGGCTACGTTAAAAGTGCGTCAAATTTAACCCAAAAAACATGTTATTTTTGAATTTGTGAGATGTCATGTTTTCATCGAAATTTCATCAAATGCATTCCATTACCTAGGCTTAAAACGACACATATAATGTAAAAAATGTTTAAAATTTTTTTCAAAATTTTTAAAAATCGCTTAGGCTACGTTAAAAGTGCGTCAAATTTAACCCAAAAAACATGTTATTTTTAAATTTGTGAGATGTCATATTTTCATCGGAATTTCATTAAATCTATTCCATTGTGTAGGCTTAAGACGACACAAATTATGTAAAAAATGTTTAAAATTTTTTTCAAAATTTTTAAAAATCGCTTAGGCTACGTTAAAAGTGCGTCAAATTTAACCCAAAAAACATGTTATTTTTGAATTTGTGAGATGTCATATTTTCACCGAAACTTCATTAAATCTATTCCATTGCCTAGGCTTAACACGACACAAATTATGTAAAAAATGTTTAAAATTTTTTTTCAAAATTTTTAAAAATCGCTTAGGCTACGTTAAAAGTGTGTCAAACTTAACCCAAAAAACATGTTATTTTTGAATTTGTGAGTTGTCATATTTTCATGGAAATTTTATCAAATCCATTCCATTGCGTAGGCTTAAGGCGACACAAATAATGTAAAAAATGTTTAAAACTTTTTTCAAAATTTTTAAAAATCGCTTAGGCTACGTTAAAAGTGCGTCACATTTAACCCAAAAAACATGTTATTTTTGAATTTGTGAGATGTCATATTTTCATCGAAATTTCATTAAATCCATTCCATTGCCTAGGCTTAAGACGACACAAATTATGTAAAAAATGTTTAAAATTTTTTTCAAAATTTTTAAAAATCGCTTAGGCTACGTTAAAAATGCGTCAAATTTAACCCAAAAAACATGTTATTTTTGAATATGTGAGATGTCATATTTTCATCGAAATTTCATTAAATCCATTCCATTGCCTAGGCTTAAGACGACACAAATTATGTAAAAATGTTTAAAATTATTTTTTCAAAATTTTTAAAAATCTCTTAGGCTACGTTAAAAGTGCGTCAAATTTAACCCAAAAAACATGTTATTTTTGAATATGTGAGATGTCATATTTTCATCGAAATTTCATCAAATCCATTATGTTGCCTAGGCTTAAGACGACACAAATTATGTAAAAATGTTTAAAATTTTTTTTCAAAGTTTTTAAAAATCTCTTAGGCTACGTTAAAAGTGCGTCAAATTTAACCCAAAAAACATGTTATTTTTGAATTTGTGAGATGTCATATTTTCATCGAAATTTCATCAAATCCATTCTATTACCTAGGCTTAAAATGACACATATAATGTAAAAAATGTTTAAAATTTTTTTCAAAATTTTTAAAAATCGCTTAGGCTACGTTAAAAGTGCGTCAAATTTTACCCAAAAAACATGTTATTTTTAAATTTCTGAGATGTCATATTTTCATCGAAATTTCATCAAATCCATTCCATTGCCTAGGCTTAAGACGACACAAATTATGTAAAAAATGTTTAAAATTTTTTTCAAAATTTTTAAAAATCGCTTAGGCTACGTTAAAAGTGCGTCAAATTTAACCCAAAAAACATGTTATTTTTGAATTTGTGAGATGTCATATTTTCATCGAAACTTCATTAAATCTATTCCAATGCCTAGGCTTAACACGACACAAATTATGTAAAAAATGTTTAAAATTTTTTCCAAAATTTTTAAAAATCGCTTAGGCTACGTTAAAAGTGCGTCAAATTTAACCCAAAAAACATGTTATTTTTGAATTTGTGAGATGTCATATTTTCATCGAAATTTCATTTAATCCATTCCATTGCCTAGGCTTAAGACGACACAAATTATGTAACAAATGTTTAAAATTTTTTTCAAAATTTTTAAAAATCGCTTAGGCTACGTTAAAAGTGCGTCAAATTTAACCCAAAAAACATGTTATTTTTGAATATGTGAGATGTCATATTTTCATCGAAATTTCATTAAATCCATTCCATTGCCTAGGCTTAAGACGACACAAATTATGTAAAAATGTTTAAAATTTTTTTTTTCAAAATTTTTAAAAATCTCTTAGGCTACGTTAAAAGTGCGTCAAATTTAACCCAAAAAACATGTTATTTTTGAATTTGTGAGATGTCATATTTTCATCAAATCCATTCCATTGTCTAGGCTTAAGACGACACAAATTATGTAAAAAAGTTTAAAATTTTTTTCAAAATTTTTAAAAATCGCTTAGGCTACGTTAAAATTGCGACAAATTTAACCCAAAAAACATTTTATTTTTGAATTTGTGAGATGTCATATTTTCATCGAAATTTCATTAAATCCATTCCATTGCCTAGGCTTAAGACGACACAAATTATGTAAAAATGTTAAAATTTTTTTTTCAATATTTTTAAAAATCTCTTAGGCTACGTTAAAAGTGCGTCAAATTTAACCCAAAAAACATGTTATTTTTGAATTTGTGAGATGTCATGTTTTCATCGAAATTTGATTAAATCCATTATATTCCCTAGGCTTAAGACGACACAAATTATGTAAAAATGTTTAAAATTTTTTTTCAAAATTTTTAAAAATCTCTTAGGCTACGTTAAAAGTGCGTCAAATTTAACCCAAAAACATGTTATTTTTGAATTTGTGAGATGTCATATTTTCATCGAAATTTCATCAAATCCATTCCATTACCTAGGCTTAAAACGACACATATAATGTAAAAAATGTTTAAAATTTTTTTCAAAATTTTTAAAAATCGCTTAGGCTACGTTAAAAGTGCGTCAAATTTAACCCAAAAAACATGTTATTTTTAAATTTGTGAGATGTCATATTTTCATCGGAATTTCATTAAATCTATTCCATTGTGTAGACTTAAGACGACACAAATTATGTAAAAAATGTTTAAAATTTTTTTCAAAATTTTTAAAAATCGCTTAGGCTACGTTAAAAGTGCGTCAAATTTAACCCAAAAAACATGTTATTTTTGAATTTGTGAGATGTCATATTTTCACCGAAACTTCATTAAATCTATTCCATTGCCTAGGCTTAACACGACACAAATTATGTAAAAAATGTTTAAAATTTTTTTTCAAAATTTTTAAAAATCGCTTAGGCTACGTTAAAAGTGTGTCAAACTTAACCCAAAAAACATGTTATTTTTGAATTTGTGAGTTGTCATATTTTCATGGAAATTTTATCAAATCCATTCCATTGCGTAGGCTTAAGGCGACACAAATAATGTAAAAAATGTTTAAAATTTTTTTCAAAATTTTTAAAAATCGCTTAGGCTACGTTAAAAGTGCGTCACATTTAACCCAAAAAAACATGTTATTTTTGAATTTGTGAGATGTCATATTTTCATCGAAATTTCATTAAATCCATTCCATTGCCTAGGCTTAAGACGACACAAATTATGTAAAAAATGTTTAAAATTTTTTTCAAAATTTTTAAAAATCGCTTAGGCAACGTTAAAAATGCGTCAAATTTAACCCAAAAAACATGTTATTTTTGAATATGTGAGATGTCATATTTTCATCGAAATTTCATTAAATCCATTCCATTGCCTAGGCTTAAGACGACACAAATTATGTAAAAATGTTTAAAATTATTTTTTCAAAATTTTTAAAAATCTCTTAGGCTACGTTAAAAGTGCGTCAAATTTAACCCAAAAAACATGTTATTTTTGAATTTGTAAGATGTCATATTTTCATCGAAACTTCATTAAATCTATTCCATTGTCTAGGCTTAAGACGACACAAATTATGTAAAAAATGTTTAAAATTTTTTTCAAAATTTTTTAAAATCGCTTAGGCTACGTTAAAAGTGCGTCAAATTTAACCCAAAAAACATGTTATTTTTGAATTTGTGAGATGTCATATTTTCATCGAAATTTCATCAAATCCATTCCATTGCCTAGGCTTAAGACGACACAAATTATGTAAAAAATGTTTAAAATTTTTTTCAAAATTTTTAAAAATCGCTTAGGCTACGTTAAAAGTGCGTCAAATTTAACCCAAAAAACATGTTATTTTTGAATTTGTGAGATGTCATATTTTCATCGAAATTTCATTAAATCCATTCCATTGTCTAGGCTTAAGACGACACAAATTATGTAAAAATGTTAAAAAATTTTTTTTCAATATTTTTAAAAATCTCTTAGGCTACGTTAAAAGTGCGTCAAATTTAACCCAAAAAACCTGTTATTTTTGAATATGTGAGATGTCATATTTTCATCGAAATTTCATTAAATCCATTCCATTACCTGGGCTTACAGCTACACAAATTATGTAAAAATGTTTAAAATTTTTTTCACAATTTTTAAAAATCGCTTAGGCTACGTTAAAAGTGTGTCAAATTTAGCCCAAAAAACATGTTATTTTTGAATTTGTGAGATGTCATATTTTCATCGAAATTTCATCAAATCCATTCCATTGCCTAGGCTTAAGACGACACAAATTATGTAAAAAATGTTTAAAATTTTTTTCACAATTTTTAAAAATCGCTAAGGCTACGTTAAAAGTGCGTCAAATTTAACCCAAAAAACATTTTATTTTTGAATTTGTGAGATGTCATATTTTCATCGAAATTTCATTAAATCCATTCCATTGCCTAGGCTTAAGACGTCACATATAATGTAAAAAATGTTTAAAATTTTTTTCAAAATCTTTAAAAATCTCTTAGGCTACGTTAAAATTGCGTCAAATTTAACCCAAAAAACACGTTATTTTTGAATTTGTGAGATGTCATATTTTCATCGAAATTTCATCAAATCCATTCCATTACCTAGGCTTAAGACGACACATATAATGTAAAAAATGTTTAAAATTTTTTTCAAAATTTTTAAAAATCGCTTAGGCTACGTTAAAAGTCCGTCAAATGTAACCCAAAAAATATGTTATTTTTGAATATGTGAGATGTCATATTTTCATCGAAATTTCATTAAATCCATTCCATTGCCCAGGCTTAAAACGACACATATAATGTAAAAAATGTTTAAAATTTTTTTCAAAATTTTTAAAAATCGCTTAAGCTACGTTAAAAGTGCGTCAAATTTAACCCAAAAAACATGTTATTTTTGAATTTGTGAGATGTCATATTTTCATCGAAATTTCATTAAATCCATTCCATTGCCTAGGCTTAAGACGACACAAATTATGTAAAAAATGTTTAAAATTTTTTTCAAAATTTTTAAAAATCGCTCAGGCTACGTTAAAAATGCGTCAAATTTAACCCAAAAAACATGTTATTTTTGAATATGTGAGATGTCATATTTTCATCGAAATTTCATTAAATCCATTCCATTGCCTAGGCTTAAGACGACACAAGTTATGTAAAAATGTTTAAAATTATTTTTTCAAAATTTTTAAAAATCTCTTAGGCTACGTTAAAAGTGCGTCAAATTTAACCCAAAAAACATGTTATTTTTGAATTTGTAAGATGTCATATTTTCATCGAAATTTCATCAAATCCATTCCATTGTCTAGGCTTAAGACGACACAAATTATGTAAAAAATGTTTAAAATTTTTTTCAAAATTTTTAAAATCGCTTAGGCTACGTTAAAAGTGCGTCAAATTTAACCCAAAAAACATGTTATTTTTGAATTTGTGAGATGTCATATTTTCATCGAAATTTCATCAAATCCATTCCATTGCCTAGGCTTAAGACGACACAAATTATGTAAAAAATCTTTAAAATTTTTTTCAAAATTTTTAAAAATCGCTTAGGCTACGTTAAAAGTGCGTCAAATTTAACCCAAAAAACATGTTATTTTTGAATTTGTGAGATGTCATATTTTCATCGAAATTTCATTAAATCCATTCCATTGTCTAGGCTTAAGACGACACAAATTATGTAAAAATGTTAAAAATTTTTTTTCAATATTTTTAAAAATCTCTTAGGCTACGTTAAAAGCGCGTCAAATTTAACCCAAAAAACATGTTATTTTTGAATATGTGAGATGTCATATTTTCATCGAAATTTCATTAAATCCATTCCATTACCTGGGCTTACAGCTACACAAATTATGTAAAAATGTTTAAAATTTTTTTCACAATTTTTAAAAATCGCTTAGGCTACGTTAAAAGTGCGTCAAATTTAGCCCAAAAAACATGTTATTTTTGAATTTGTGAGATGTCATATTTTCATCGAAATTTCATCAAATCCATTCCATTGCCTAGGCTTAAGACGACACAAATTATGTAAAAAATCTTTAAAATTTTTTTCAAAATTTTTAAAAATCGCTTAGGCTACGTTAAAAGTGCGTCAAATTTAACCCAAAAAACATGTTATTTTTGAATTTGTGAGATGTCATATTTTCATCGAAATTTCATTAAATCCATTCCATTGTCTAGGCTTAAGACGACACAAATTATGTAAAAATGTTAAAAAATTTTTTTTCAATATTTTTAAAAATCTCTTAGGCTACGTTAAAAGTGCGTCAAATTTAACCCAAAAAACCTGTTATTTTTGAATATGTGAGATGTCATATTTTCATCGAAATTTCATTAAATCCATTCCATTACCTGGGCTTACAGCTACACAAATTATGTAAAAATGTTTAAAATTTTTTTCACAATTTTTAAAAATCGCTTAGGCTACGTTAAAAGTGCGTCAAATTTAGCCCAAAAAACATGTTATTTTTGAATTTGTGAGATGTCATATTTTCATCGAAATTTCATCAAATCCATTCCATTGCCTAGGCTTAAGACGACACAAATTATGTAAAAAATGTTTAAAATTTTTTTCACAATTTTTAAAAATCGCTAAGGCTACGTTAAAAGTGCGTCAAATTTAACCCAAAAAACATTTTATTTTTGAATTTGTGAGATGTCATATTTTCATCGAAATTTCATTAAATCCATTCCATTGCCTAGGCTTAAGACGTCACATATAATGTAAAAAATGTTTAAAATTTTTTTCAAAATCTTTAAAAATCTCTTAGGCTACGTTAAAATTGCGTCAAATTTAACCCAAAAAACACGTTATTTTTGAATTTGTGAGATGTCATATTTTCATCGAAATTTCATCAAATCCATTCCATTACCTAGGCTTAAGACGACACATATAATGTAAAAAATGTTTAAAATTTTTTTCAAAATTTTTAAAAATCGCTTAGGCTACGTTAAAAGTCCGTCAAATGTAACCCAAAAAATATGTTATTTTTGAATATGTGAGATGTCATATTTTCATCGAAATTTCATTAAATCCATTCCATTGCCCAGGCTTAAAACGACACATATAATGTAAAAAATGTTTAAAATTTTTTTCAAAATTTTTAAAAATCGCTTAAGCTACGTTAAAAGTGCGTCAAATTTAACCCAAAAAACATGTTATTTTTGAATTTGTGAGATGTCATATTTTCATCGAAATTTCATTAAATCCATTCCATTGCCTAGGCTTAAGACGACACAAATTATGTAAAAAATGTTTAAAATTTTTTTCAAAATTTTTAAAAATCGCTCAGGCTACGTTAAAAATGCGTCAAATTTAACCCAAAAAACATGTTATTTTTGAATATGTGAGATGTCATATTTTCATCGAAATTTCATTAAATCCATTCCATTGCCTAGGCTTAAGACGACACAAGTTATGTAAAAATGTTTAAAATTATTTTTTCAAAATTTTTAAAAATCTCTTAGGCTACGTTAAAAGTGCGTCAAGTTTAACCCAAAAAACATGTTATTTTTGAATTTGTGAGATGGCATATTTTCATCGAAATTTCATCAAATCCATTCCATTGTTTAGGCTTAAGACGACACAAATTATGTAAAAAATGTTTAAAATTTTTTTCAAAATTTTTAAAATTGCTTAGGCTACGTTAAAAGTGCGTCAAATTTAACCCAAAAAACATGTTATTTTTGAATTTGTGAGATGTCATATTTTCATCGAAATTTCATCAAATCCATTCCATTGCCTAGGCTTAAGACGACACAAATTATGTAAAAAATCTTTAAAATTTTTTTCAAAATTTTTAAAAATCGCTTAGGCTACGTTAAAAGTGCGTCAAATTTAACCCAAAAAACATGTTATTTTTGAATTTGTGAGATGTCATATTTTCATCGAAATTTCATTAAATCCATTCCATTGTCTAGGCTTAAGACGACACAAATTATGTAAAAATGTTAAAAATTTTTTTTCAATATTTTTAAAAATCTCTTAGGCTACGTTAAAAGCGCGTCAAATTTAACCCAAAAAACATGTTATTTTTGAATATGTGAGATGTCATATTTTCATCGAAATTTCATTAAATCCATTCCATTACCTAGGCTTACAACTACACAAATTATGTAAAAATGTTTAAAATTTTTTTCACAATTTTTAAAAATCGCTTAGGGTACGTTAAAAGTGCGTCAAATTTAGCCCAAAAAACATGTTATTTTTGAATTTGTGAGATGTCATATTTTCATCGAAATTTCATCAAATCCATTCCATTGCCTAGGCTTAAGACGACACAAATTATGTAAAAAATGTTTAAAATTTGTTTCACAATTTTTAAAAATCGCTTAGGCTACGTTAAAAGTGCGTCAAATTTAACCCAAAAAACATGTTATTTTTGAATTTGTGAGATGTCATATTTTCATTGAAATTTCATTAAATCCATTTCATTGCCTAGGCTTAAGACGTCACATATAATGTTAAAAATGTTTAAAATTTTTTTCAAAATTTTTAAAAATCTCTTAGGCTACGTTAAAATTGCGTCAAATTTAACCCAAAAAACATGTTATTTTTGAATATGTGAGATGTCATATTTTCTTCGAAATTTCATCAAATCCATTCCATTACCTAGGCTTAAGACGACACATATAATGTAAAAAATGTTTAAAATTTTTTTCAAAATTTTTAAAAATCGCTAAGGCTACGTTAAAAGTCCGTCAAATGTAACCCAAAAAACATGTTATTTTTGAATATGTGAGATGTCATATTTTCATCGAAATTTCATTAAATCCATTCCATTGCCTAGGCTTAAAACGACACATATAATGTAAAAAATGTTTAAAATTTTTTTCAAAATTTTTAAAAATCGCTTAAGCTACGTTAAAAGTGCGTCAAATTTAACCCAAAAAACATGTTATTTTTGAATTTGTGAGATGTCATATTTTCATCGAAATTTCATCAAATCCATTCCATTGCCTAGGCTTAAGACGACACAAATTATGTAAAAAATCTTTAAAATTTTTTTCAAAATTTTTAAAAATCGCTTAGGCTACGTTAAAAGTGCGTCAAATTTAACCCAAAAAACATGTTATTTTTGAATTTGTGAGATGTCATATTTTCATCGAAATTTCATTAAATCCATTCCATTGTCTAGGCTTAAGACGACACAAATTATGTAAAAATGTTAAAAATTTTTTTTCAATATTTTTAAAAATCTCTTAGGCTACGTTAAAAGTGCGTCAAATTTAACCCAAAAAACATGTTATTTTTGAATATGTGAGATGTCATATTTTCATCGAAATTTCATTAAATCCATTCCATTACCTAGGCTTACAACTACACAAATTATGTAAAAATGTTTAAAATTTTTTTCACAATTTTTAAAAATCGCTTAGGGTACGTTAAAAGTGCGTCAAATTTAGCCCAAAAAACATGTTATTTTTGAATTTGTGAGATGTCATATTTTCATCGAAATTTCATCAAATCCATTCCATTGCCTAGGCTTAAGACGACACAAATTATGTAAAAAATGTTTAAAATTTGTTTCACAATTTTTAAAAATCGCTTAGGCTACGTTAAAAGTGCGTCAAATTTAACCCAAAAAACATTTTATTTTTGAATTTGTGAGATGTCATATTTTCATCGAAATTTCATTAAATCCATTTCATTGCCTAGGCTTAAGACGTCACATATAATGTTAAAAATGTTTAAAATTTTTTTCAAAATTTTTAAAAATCTCTTAGGCTACGTTAAAATTGCGTCAAATTTAACCCAAAAAACATGTTATTTTTGAATATGTGAGATGTCATATTTTCTTCGAAATTTCATCAAATCCATTCCATTACCTAGGCTTAAGACGACACAAATAATGTAAAAAATGTTTAAAATTTTTTTCAAAATTTTTAAAAATCGCTAAGGCTACGTTAAAAGTCCGTCAAATGTAACCCAAAAAACATGTTATTTTTGAATATGTGAGATGTCATATTTTCATCGAAATTTCATTAAATCCATTCCATTGCCTAGGCTTAAAACGACACATATAATGTAAAAAATGTTTAAAATTTTTTTCAAAATTTTTAAAAATCGCTTAAGCTACGTTAAAAGTGCGTCAAATTTAACCCAAAAAACATGTTATTTTTGAATTTGTGAGATGTCATATTTTTATCGAAATTTCATTAAATCCATTCCATTGCCTAGGCTTAAGACGACACAAATTATGAAAAAAATGTTTAAAATTTTTTTCAAAATTTTTAAAAATCGCTTAGGCTACGTTAAAAATGCGTCAAATTTAACCCAAAAAATATGTTATTTTTGAATTTGTGAGATGTCATATTTTCATCGAAATTTCATCAAATCCATTCCATTACCTAGGCTTAAGACGACAAATATAATGTAAAAAATGTTTAAAATTTTTTTCAAAATTTTTAAAAATCGCTTAGGCTACGTTAAAAGTCCGTCAAATGTAACCCAAATAACATGTTAATTTTGAATTTGTGAGATGTCATATTTTCATCGAAATTTCATCAAATCCATTCCATTGCCTAGGCTTACAACTACACAAGTTATGTAAAAAATGTATAAAATTTTTTTCAAAATTTTTAAAATTCGCTTAGGCTACGTTAAAAGTGCGTCAAATTTAACCCAAAAAACATTTTATTTTTGAATTTGTGAGCTGTCATATTTTCATCGAAATTTTATCAAATCCATTCCATTGCCTAGGCTTAAGACGACACAAATTATGTAAAAAATGTTTAAAATTTTTTTCACAATTTTTAAAAATCGCTAAGGCTACGTTAAAAGTGCGTCAAATTTAACCCAAAAAACATTTTATTTTTGAATTTGTGAGATGTCATATTTTCATCGAAATTTCATTAAATCCATTCCATTGCCTAGGCTTAAGACGTCACATATAATGTAAAAAACGTTTAAAATTTTTTTCAAAATCTTTAAAGATCTCTTAGGCTACGTTAAAATTGCGTCAAATTTAACCCAAAAAACATGTTATTTTTGAATTTGTGAGATGTCATATTTTCATCGAAATTTCATCAAATCCATTCCATTACCTAGGCTTAAGACGACACATATAATGTAAAAAATGTTTAAAATTTTTTTCAAAATTTTTAAAAATCGCTTAGGCTACGTTAAAAGTCCGTCAAATGTAACCCAAAAAATATGTTATTTTTGAATATGTGAGATGTCATATTTTCATCGAAATTTCATTAAATCCATTCCATTGCCCAGGCTTAAGACGACACAAATTATGTAAAAAATGTTTAAAATTTTTTTCACAATTTTTAAAAATCGCTAAGGCTACGTTAAAAGTGCGTCAAATTTAACCCAAAAAACATTTTATTTTTGAATTTGTGAGATGTCATATTTTCATCGAAATTTCATTAAATCCATTCCATTGCCTAGGCTTAAGACGTCACATATAATGTAAAAAACGTTTAAAATTTTTTTCAAA
This sequence comes from Thecocarcelia acutangulata, assembly GCA_914767995.1. NCBI lineage: Eukaryota > Metazoa > Arthropoda > Insecta > Diptera > Tachinidae > Thecocarcelia > Thecocarcelia acutangulata. Next base: position 81,254,562 of record OU612094.1, on the reverse strand, counting down.
ATCTTTAAAGATCTCTTAGGCTACGTTAAAATTGCGTCAAATTTAACCCAAAAAACATGTTATTTTTGAATTTGTGAGATGTCATATTTTCATCGAAATTTCATCAAATCCATTCCATTACCTAGGCTTAAGACGACACAAATTATGTAAAAAATGTTTAAAATTTTTTTCAAAATTTTTAAAAATCGCTTATGCTACGTTAAAAATGCGTCAAATTTAACCCAAAAAACATGTTATTTTTGAATATGTGAGATGTCATATTTTCATCGAAATTTCATTAAATCCATTCCATTGCCTAGGCTTAAGACGACACAAGTTATGTAAAAATGTTTAAAATTATTTTTTCAAAATTTTTAAAAATCTCTTAGGCTACGTTAAAAGTGCGTCAAATTTAACCCAAAAAACATGTTATTTTTGAATTTGTAAGATGTCATATTTTCATCGAAATTTCATCAAATCCATTCCATTGTCTAGGCTTAAGACGACACAAATTATGTAAAAAATGTTTAAAATTTTTTTCAAAATTTTTAAAATCGCTTAGGCTACGTTAAAAGTGCGACAAATTTAACCCAAAAAACATGTTATTTTTGAATTTGTGAGATGTCATATTTTCATCGAAATTTCATCAAATCCATTCCATTGCCTAGGCTTAAGACGACACAAATTATGTAAAAAATCTTTAAAATTTTTTTCAAAATTTTTAAAAATCGCTTAGGCTACGTTAAAAGTGCGTCAAATTTAACCCAAAAAACATGTTATTTTTGAATTTGTGAGATGTCATATTTTCATCGAAATTTCATTAAATCCATTCCATTGTCTAGGCTTAAGACGACACAAATTATGTAAAAATGTTAAAAATTTTTTTTCAATATTTTTAAAAATCTCTTAGGCTACGTTAAAAGTGCGTCAAATTTAACCCAAAAAACATGTTATTTTTGAATATGTGAGATGTCATATTTTCATCGAAATTTCATTAAATCCATTCCATTACCTAGGCTTACAACTACACAAATTATGTAAAAATGTTTAAAATTTTTTTCACAATTTTTAAAAATCGCTTAGGGTACGTTAAAAGTGCGTCAAATTTAGCCCAAAAAACATGTTATTTTTGAATTTGTGAGATGTCATATTTTCATCGAAATTTCATCAAATCCATTCCATTGCCTAGGCTTAAGACGACACAAATTATGTAAAAAATGTTTAAAATTTGTTTCACAATTTTTAAAAATCGCTTAGGCTACGTTAAAAGTGCGTCAAATTTAACCCAAAAAACATTTTATTTTTGAATTTGTGAGATGTCATATTTTCATCGAAATTTCATTAAATCCATTTCATTGCCTAGGCTTAAGACGTCACATATAATGTTAAAAATGTTTAAAATTTTTTTCAAAATTTTTAAAAATCTCTTAGGCTACGTTAAAATTGCGTCAAATTTAACCCAAAAAACATGTTATTTTTGAATATGTGAGATGTCATATTTTCTTCGAAATTTCATCAAATCCATTCCATTACCTAGGCTTAAGACGACACATATAATGTAAAAAATGTTTAAAATTTTTTTCAAAATTTTTAAAAATCGCTAAGGCTACGTTAAAAGTCCGTCAAATGTAACCCAAAAAACATGTTATTTTTGAATATGTGAGATGTCATATTTTCATCGAAATTTCTTTAAATCCATTCCATTGCCTAGGCTTAAAACGACACATATAATGTAAAAAATGTTTAAAATTTTTTTCAAAATTTTTAAAAATCGCTTAAGCTACGTTAAAAGTGCGTCAAATTTAACCCAAAAAACATGTTATTTTTGAATTTGTGAGATGTAATATTTTTATCGAAATTTCATTAAATCCATTCCATTGCCTAGGCTTAAGACGACACAAATTATGAAAAAAATGTTTAAAATTTTTTTCAAAATTTTTAAAAATCTCTTAGGCTACGTTAAAAATGCGTCAAATTTAACCCAAAAAATATGTTATTTTTGAATTTGTGAGATGTCATATTTTCATCGAAATTTCATCAAATCCATTCCATTACCTAGGCTTAAGACGACAAATATAATGTAAAAAATGTTTAAAATTTTTTTCAAAATTTTTAAAAATCGCTTAGGCTACGTTAAAAGTCCGTCAAATGTAACCCAAAAAACATGTTAATTTTGAATTTGTGAGATGTCATATTTTCATCGAAATTTCATCAAATCCATTCCATTGCCTAGGCTTAAGACGACACAAATTATGTAAAAAATGTTTAAAATTTTTTTCAAAATTTTTAAAAATCGCTTAGGCTACGTTAAAAGTGCGTAAAATTTAACCCAAAAAACATGTTATTTTTGAATTTGTGAGATGTCATATTTTCATCGAAATTTCATTAAATCCATTCCATTGTCTAGGCTTAAGACGACACAAATTATGTAAAAATGTTAAAAAAATTTTTTTCAATATTTTTAAAAATCTCTTAGGCTACGTTAAAAGTGCGTCAAATTTAACCCAAAAAACATGTTATTTTTGAATATGTGAGATGTCATATTTTCATCGAAATTTCATTAAATCCATTCCATTACCTGGGCTTACAGCTACACAAATTATGTAAAAATGTTTAAAATTTTTTTCACAATTTTTAAAAATCGCTTAGGCTACGTTAAAAGTGCGTCAAATTTAGCCCAAAAAACATGTTATTTTTGAATTTGTGAGATGTCATATTTTCATCGAAATTTCATCAAATCCATTCCATTGCCTAGGCTTAAGACGACACAAATTATGTAAAAAATGTTTAAAATTTTTTTCACAATTTTTAAAAATCGCTAAGGCTACGTTAAAAGTGCGTCAAATTTAACCCAAAAAACATTTTATATTTGAATTTGTGAGATGTCATATTTTCATCGAAATTTCATTAAATCCATTCCATTGCCTAGGCTTAAGACGTCACATATAATGTAAAAAATGTTTAAAATTTTTTTCAAAATCTTTAAAAATCTCTTAGGCTACGTTAAAATTGCGTCAAATTTAACCCAAAAAACATGTTATTTTTGAATTTGTGAGATGTCATATTTTCATCGAAATTTCATCAAATCCATTCCATTACCTAGGCTTAAGACGACACATATAATGTAAAAAATGTTTAAAATTTTTTTCAAAATTTTTAAAAATCGCTTAGGCTACGTTAAAAGTCCGTCAAATGTAACCCAAAAAATATGTTATTTTTGAATATGTGAGATGTCATATTTTCATCGAAATTTCATTAAATCCATTCCATTGCCCAGGCTTAAAACGACACATATAATGTAAAAAATATTTAAAATTTTTTTCAAAATTTTTAAAAATCGCTTAAGCTACGTTAAAAGTGCGTCAAATTTAACCACAAAAAAATTGTTATTTTTGAATTTGTGAGATGTCATATTTTCATCGAAATTTCATTAAATCCATTCCATTGCCTAGGCTTAAGACGACACAAATTATGTAAAAAATGTTTAAAATTTTTTTCAAAATTTTTAAAAATCGCTCAGGCTACGTTAAAAATGCGTCAAATTTAACCCAAAAAACATGTTATTTTTGAATATGTGAGATGTCATATTTTCATCGAAATTTCATTAAATCCATTCCATTGCCTAGGCTTAAGACGACACAAGTTATGTAAAAATGTTTAAAATTATTTTTTCAAAATTTTTAAAAATCTCTTAGGCTACGTTAAAAGTGCGTCAAATTTAACCCAAAAAACATGTTATTTTTGAATTTGTAAGATGTCATATTTTCATCGAAATTTCATCAAATCCATTCCATTGTCTAGGCTTAAGACGACACAAATTATGTAAAAAATGTTTAAAATTTTTTTCAAAATTTTTAAAATCGCTTAGGCTACGTTAAAAGTGCGTCAAATTTAACCCAAAAAACATGTTATTTTTGAATTTGTGAGATGTCATATTTTCATCGAAATTTCATCAAATCCATTCCATTGCCGAGGCTTAAGACGACACAAATTATGTAAAAAATCTTTAAAATTTTTTCAAAAATTTTCAAAATCGCTTAGGCTACGTTAAAAGTGCGTCAAATTTAACCCAAAAAACATGTTATTTTTGAATTTGTGAGATGTCATATTTTCATCGAAATTTCATTAAATCCATTCCATTGTCTAGGCTTAAGACGACACAAATTATGTAAAAATGTTAAAAAATTTTTTTCAATATTTTTAAAAATCTCTTAGGCTACGTTAAAAGTGCGTCAAATTTAACCCAAAAAACATGTTATTTTTGAATATGTGAGATGTCATATTTTCATCGAAATTTCATTAAATCCATTCCATTACCTAGGCTTACAACTACACAAATTATGTAAAAATGTTTAAAATTTTTTTCACAATTTTTAAAAATCGCTTAGGGTACGTTAAAAGTGCGTCAAATTTAGCCCAAAAAACATGTTATTTTTGAATTTGTGAGATGTCATATTTTCATCGAAATTTCATCAAATCCATTCCATTGCCTAGGCTTAAGACGACACAAATTATGTAAAAAATGTTTAAAATTTGTTTCACAATTTTTAAAAATCGCTTAGGCTACGTTAAAAGTGCGTCAAATTTAACCCAAAAAACATTTTATTTTTGAATTTGTGAGATGTCATATTTTCATCGAAATTTCATTAAATCCATTTCATTGCCTAGGCTTAAGACGTCACATATAATGTTAAAAATGTTTAAAATTTTTTTCAAAATTTTTAAAAATCTCTTAGGCTACGTTAAAATTGCGTCAAATTTAACCCAAAAAACATGTTATTTTTGAATATGTGAGATGTCATATTTTCTTCGAAATTTCATCAAATCCATTCCATTACCTAGCCTTAACACGACACATATAATGTAAAAAATGTCTAAAATTTTTTTCAAAATTTTTAAAAATCGCTAAGGCTACGTTAAAAGTCCGTCAAATGTAACCCAAAAAAACATGTTATTTTTGAATATGTGAGATGTCATATTTTCATCGAAATTTCATTAAATCCATTCCATTGCCTAGGCTTAAAACGACACATATAATGTAAAAAATGTTTAAAATTTTTTTCAAAATTTTTAAAAATCGCTTAAGCTACGTTAAAAGTGCGTCAAATTTAACCCAAAAAACATGTTATTTTTGAATTTGTGAGATGTCATATTTTTATCGAAATTTCATTAAATCCATTCCATTGCCTAGGCTTAAGACGACACAAATTATGAAAAAAATGTTTAAAATTTTTTTCAAAATTTTTAAAAATCGCTTAGGCTACGTTAAAAATGCGTCAAATTTAACCCAAAAAATATGTTATTTTTGAATTTGTGAGATGTCATATTTTCATCGAAATTTCATCAAATCCATTCCATTACCTAGGCTTAAGACGACAAATATAATGTAAAAAATGTTTAAAATTTTTTTCAAAATTTTTAAAAATCGCTTAGGCTACGTTAAAAGTCCGTCAAATGTAACCCAAAAAACATGTTAATTTTGAATTTGTGAGATGTCATATTTTCATCGAAATTTCATCAAATCCATTAAATTGCCTAGGCTTACAACTACACAAGCTATGTAAAAAATGTATAAAATTTTTTTCAAAATTTTTAAAATTCGCTTAGGCTACGTTAAAAGTGCGTCACATTTAACCCAAAAAACATGTTATTTTTGAATATGTGAGATGTCATATTTTCATCGAAATTTCATCAAATCCATTCCATTGTCTAGGCTTAAGACGACACAAATTATGTAAAAAATTTTTAAAATTTTTTCAAAATTTTTAAAAATCGCTTAGGCTACGTTAAAAGTGCGTCAAATTTAACCCAAAAAACATGTTATTTTTGAATATGTGAGATGTCATATTTTCATCGAAATTTCATCAAATCCATTCCATTACCTAGGCTCAAAACGACACATATAATGTAAAAAATGTTTAAAATTTGTTTCCAAATTTTTAAAAATCGCTTAGGCTACGTTAAAAGTGCGTCAAATTTAACCCAAAAAACATGTTATTTTTGAATTTGTGAGATGTCATATTTTCATCGAAATTTCATCAAATCCATTCCATTACCTAGGCTTAAAACTACACAAGTTATGTAAAAAATGTTTAAAATTTTTTTCAAAATTTTTAAAAATCGCTTAGGCTACGTTAAAGGTGCGTCAAATTTAACCCAAAAAACATGTTATTTTTGAATTTGTGAGATGTCATATTTTCATCGAAATTTCATTAAATCTATTCCATTGCTTAGGCTTAAGACGACACAAATTATGTAAAAAATGTTTAAAATTTTTTTCACAATTTTTAAAAATCGCTTAGGCTACGTTAAAAGTGCGTCAAATTTAACCCAAAAAACATGTTATTTTTGAATTTGTGAGATGTCATATTTTCATCGAAACTTCATTAAATCTATTCCATTGCCTAGCCTTAACACGACACAAATTATGTAAAAAATGTTTAAAATTTTTTTCAAAATTTTTAAAAAATCGCTTAGGCTACGTTAAAAGTGTGTCAAATTTAACCCAAAAAACATGTTATTTTTGAATTTGTGAGTTGTCATATTTTCATGGAAATTTTATCAAATCCATTCCATTGCCTAGGCTTAAGCGACACAAATTATGTAAAAAATGTTTAAAATTTTTTTCAAAATTTTTAAAAATCGCTTAGGCTACGTTAAAAGTGTGTCAAATTAAACCCAAAAAACATGTTATTTTTGAATTTGTGAGTTGTCATATTTTCATGGAAATTTTATCAAATCCATTCCATTGCCTAGGCTTAAGGCGACACAAATTATGTAAAAATGTTTAAAATTTTTTTCAAAATTTTTAAAAATCGCTTAGGCTACGTTAAAAGTGCGTCAAATTTAACCCTAAAAACATGTTATTTTTGAATTTATGAGATGTCATATTTTCATCGAAATTTCATTTAATCCATTACATTGCCTAGGCTTAAGACGACACAAATTATGTAAAAAATGTTTAAATTTTTTTTCAAAATTTTTAAAAATCGCTTAGGCTACGTTAAAAGTGCGTCAAATTTAACCCAAAAAACATGTTATTTTTGAATTTGTGAGATGTCATATTTTCATCGAAACTTCATTAAATCTATTCCATTGCCTAGCCTTAACACGACACAAATTATGTAAAAAATGTTTAAAATTTTTTTCACAATTTTTAAAAATCGCTTAGGCTACGTTAAAAGTGCGTCAAATTTAACCCAAAAAACATGTTATTTTTGAATTTGTGAGATGTCATATTTTCATCGAAACTTCATTAAATCTATTCCATTGCCTAGCCTTAACACGACACAAATTATGTAAAAAATGTTTAAAATTTTTTTCAAAATTTTTAAAAATCGCTTAGGCTACGTTAAAAGTGTGTCAAATTTAACCCAAAAAACATGTTATTTTTGAATTTGTGAGTTGTCATATTTTCATGGAAATTTTATCAAATCCATTCCATTGCCTAGGCTTAAGCGACACAAATTATGTAAAAAATGTTTAAAATTTTTTTCAAAATTTTTAAAAATCGCTTAGGCTACGTTAAAAGTGTGTCAAATTAAACCCAAAAAACATGTTATTTTTGAATTTGTGAGTTGTCATATTTTCATGGAAATTTTATCAAATCCATTCCACTGCCTAGGCTTAAGGCGACACAAATTATGTAAAAATGTTTAAAATTTTTTTCAAAATTTTTAAAAATCGCTTAGGCTACGTTAAAAGTGCGTCAAATTTAACCCTAAAAACATGTTATTTTTGAATTTGTGAGATGTCATATTTTCATCGAAATTTCATTTAATCCATTACATTGCCTAGGCTTACGACGACACAAATTATGTAAAAAATGTTTAAATTTTTTTTCAAAATTTTTAAAAATCGCTTAGGCTACGTTAAAAGTGCGTCAAATTTAACCCAAAAAACATGTTATTTTTGAATTTGTGAGATGTCATATTTTCATCGAAATTTCATCAAATCCATTCCATTGCCTAGGCTTAAGACGACACAAATTATGTAAAAAATGTTTAAAATTTTTTCCAAAATTTTAAAAAATCGCTTAGGCTACGTTAAAACTGCGTCAAATTTAACCCAAAAAACATGTTATTTTTGAATTTGTGAGATGTCATATTTTCATCGAAATTTCATCAAATCCATTCCATTGTCTAGGCTTAAGACGACACAAATTACGTAAAAAATGTTTAAAATTTTTTTCAAAATTTTTAAAAATCGCTTAGGCTACGTTAAAAGTGCGTCAAATTTAACCCAAAAAACATGTTATTTTTGAATTTGTGAGATGTCATATTTTCATCGAAATTTCATCAAATCCATTCCATTGCCTAGGCTTACGACGACACAAATTATGTAAAAATGTTTAAAATTTTTTAAAAAATTTTTAAAAATCGCTTAGGCTACGTTAAAAAAGCGTCAAATTTAACCCAAAAAAACATGTTATTTTTGAATTTGTGAGATGTCATATTTTCATCGAAATTTCATTAAATCCATTCCATTGCCTAGGCTTAAGACGACACAAGTTATGTAAAAATGTTAAAAATTTTTTTTCAATATTTTTAAAAATCTCTTAGGCTACGTTAAAAGTGCGTCTAATTTAACCCAAAAAACATGTTATTGTTGAATATGTGAGATGTCATATTTTCATCGAAATTTCATTAAATCCATTCCATTACCTAGGCTTACAACTACACAAATTATGTAAAAATGTTTAAAATTTTTTTCACAATTTTTAAAAATCGCTTAGGCTACGTTAAAAGTGCGTCAAATTTAGCCCAAAAAACATGTTATTTTTGAATTTGTGAGATGTCATATTTTCATCGAAATTTCATTAAATCCATTCCATTGCCTAGGCTTAAGACGACACAAATTATGTAAAAAATGTTTAAAATGTTTTTCAAAATTTTTAAAATTCGCTTAGGCTACGTTAAAAGTGCGTCAAATTTAACCCAAAAAAACATGTTATTTTTGAATTTGTGAGATGTCATATTTTCATCCAAATTTCATCAAATCCATTCCATTGTCTAGGCTTAAGACGACACAAATTATGTAAAAAATTTTTAAAATTTGTTCAAAATTTTTAAAAATCGCTTAGGCTACGTTAAAAGTGCGTCAAATTTAACCCAAAAAACATGTTATTTTTGAATATGTGAGATGTCATATTTTCATCGAAATTTCATCAAATCCATTCCATTACCTAGGCTTAAAACGACACATATAATGTAAAAAATGTTTAAAATTTTTTTCCAAATTTTTAAAAATCGCTTAGGCTACGTTAAAAGTGCGTCAAATTGAACCCAAAAAACATGTTATTTTTGAATTTGTGAGATGTCATATTTTCATCGAAATTTCATCAAATCCATTCCATTACCTAGGCTTAAAACGACACATATAATGTAAAAAATGTTTAAAATTTTTTTCAAAATTTTTAAAAATCGCTTAGGCTACGTTAAAAGTGCGTCAAATTTAACCCAAAAAACATGTTATTTTTAAATTTGTGAGATGTCATATTTTCATCGAAATTTCATTAAATCTGTTCCATTGCCTAGGCTTAAGACGACACAAATTATGTAAAAAATGTTTAAAATTTTTTTCACAATTTTTAAAAATCGCTTAGGCTACGTTAAAATTGCGTCAAATTTAACCCAAAAAACATGTTATTTTTGAATTTGTGAGATGTCATATTTTCATCGAAACTTCATTAAATCTATTCCATTGCCTAGGCTTAACACGACACAAATTATGTAAAAAATGTTTAAAATTTTTTTCAAAATTTTTAAAAATCGCTTAGGCTACGTTAAAAGTGTGTCAAATTTAACCCAAAAAACATGTTATTTTTGAATTTGTGAGTTGTCATATTTTCATGGAAATTTTATCAAATCCATTCCATTGCCTAGGCTTAAGGCGACACAAATAATGTAAAAAATGTTTAAAATTTTTTCAAAATTTTTAAAAATCGCTTAGGCTACGTTAAAAGTGCGTCAAATTTAACCCAAAAAACATGTTATTTTTGAATTTGTGAGATGTCATATTTTCATCGAAATTTCATTTAATCCATTCCATTGCCTAGGCTTAAGACGACACAAATTATGTAAAAAATGTTTAAAATTTTTTTCAAAATTTTTAAAAATCGCTTAGGCTACGTTAAAAGTGCGTCAGATTTAACCCAAAAAACATGTTATTTTTGAATATGTGAGATGTCATATTTTCATCGAAATTTCATTAAATCCATTCCATTGCCTAGGCTTAAGACGACACAAATTATGTAAAAATGTTTAAAATTATTTTTTCAAAATTTTTAAAAATCTCTTAGGCTACGTTAAAAGTGCGTCAAATTTAACCCAAAAAACATGTTATTTTTGAATTTGTGAGATGTCATATTTTCATCGAAATTTCATCAAATCCATTCCATTGTCTAGGCTTAAGACGACACAAATTACGTAAAAAATGTTTAAAATTTTTTTCAAAATTTTTAAAAATCGCTTAGGCTACGTTAAAAGTGCGTCAAATTTAACCCAAAAAACACGTTATTTTTGAATTTGTGAGATGTCATATTTTCATCGAAATTTCATCAAATCCATTCCATTGCCTAGGCTTACGACGACACAAATTATGTAAAAAATGTTTAAAATTTTTTTCAAAATTTTTAAAAATCGCTTAGGCTACGTTAAAAATGCGTCAAATTTAACCCAAAAAACATGTTATTTTTGAATTTGTGAGATGTCATATTTTCATCGAAATTTCATTAAATCCATTCCATTGCCTAGGCTTAAGACGACACAAATTATGTAAAAATGTTAAAAATTTTTTTTCAATATTTTTAAAAATCTCTTAGGCTACGTTAAAAGTGCGTCAAATTTAACCCAAAAAACATGTTATTGTTGAATATGTGAGATGTCATATTTTCATCGAAATTTCATTAAATCCATTCCATTACCTAGGCTTACAACTACACAAATTATGTAAAAATGTTTAAAATTTTTTTCACAATTTTTAAAAATCGCTTAGGCTACGTTAAAAGTGCGTCAAATTTAGCCCAAAAAACATGTTATTTTTGAATTTGTGAGATGTCATATTTGCATCGAAATTTCATCAAATCCATTCCATTGCCTAGGCTTAAGACGACACAAATTATGTAAAAAATGTTTAAAATTTTTTTCAAAATTTTTAAAAATCGCTTAGGCTACGTTAAAAGTCCGTCTAATTTAACCCAAACAAGTAAGAGTGTAGTATATTCGGCTGGGCCGAATCTAAAATACCCTTCACGATAGTCACGAATATGTATAGTATATTAAAAATGTGACCTAAATATGCTCGGTTATATATGAACCGATATCGGAATTTTCTATTTTCTGTATTTTAGTAACCTTCTTTTATAACAAGAATTGCTTTTCAGCAAAAAAAAAAAAAAAATTTTAAAGGAAAAATCGGTTCAGGCTATATCTCGCGTATATATGGACCGATATCGAAAATTTTAATTTTCCACATAACCTTATATCATTACCAGAACTGCTTTTGAGCACAACAAATTGTTTAAGTTCGCTTACGCGATATTTTCATGAAAAACCCGATTTAGGCTATATCTCGGGTATATATGGACCGATATCGGAAATTTTCATTTTCCATATTTATATAACCTTATTTAATTACCAGAACTGCTTTAAGCTAAAAAAAAGTTGTTTAAGTTCGCTTACGCGGCATTTTCATGAAAACCACGGTTTAGGCTATATCTCTGGTATATATGGACCGATATCGGAAATTTTCATTTTCCATATTTATATAACCTCATCTTATTACCAGAACTCTTTTTAAGCAAAAAAAGTTGTTTAAGTTCGCTTACGCGACATTTTCATGAAAACCCCGGTTTGGGCTATATCTCGGGTATATATGGACCGATATCTGAAATTTTACACAAGTTATGTAAAAAATGTTTAAAATTTTTTTCAAAATTTTTAAAAATTGCTTAGGCTACGTTAAAAGTCCGTCAAATTTAACCCAAAAAACATGTTAATTTTGAATTTGTGAAAATTTTTTTCAAAATTTTTAAAAATCGCTTAGGCTACGTTAAAAGTCCGTCAAATTTAACCCAAAAAACATGTTAATTTTGAATTTGTGAGATGTCATATTTTCATCGAAATTTCATTAAATCCATTCCATTGCCTAGGCTTACAACTACACAAGTTATGTAAAAAATGTTTAAAATTTTTTTCAAAATTTTTAAAAATCGCTTAGGCTACGTTAAAAGTGCGTCAAATTTAACCCAAAAAACATGTTATTTTTGAATTTGTGAGATGTCATATTTTCATCGAAATTTCATTAAATCCATTCCATTGCCTAGGCTTACAACTACACAAGTTATGTAAAAAATAATTAAAATTTTTTTCAAAATTTTTAAAAATCGCTTAGGCTACGTTAAAAGTCCGTCAAATTTAACCCACAAAACATGTTAATTTTGAATTTGTGAGATGTCATATTTTCATCGAAATTTCATCAAATCCATTCCATTACCTAGGCTTAAGACGACACATATAATGTAAAAAATGTTTAAAATTTTTTTCAAAATTTTTAAAAATCGCTTAGGCTACGTTAAAAGTGCGTCAAATTTAACCCAAAAAACATGTTATTTTTGAATTTGTGAGATGTCATATTTTCATCGAAATTTCATTAAATCTATTCCATTGCCTAGGCTTAAGACGACACAAATTATGTAAAAAATGTTTAAAATTTTTTTCAAAATTTTTAAAAATCGCCTAGGCTACGTTAAAAGTGCGTCAAATTTAACCCAAAAAAAAATGTTATTTTTGAATTTGTGAGATGTCATATTTTCATCGAAATTTCATTTAATCCATTCCATTGCCTAGGCTTAAGACGACACAAATTATGTAAAAAATTTTTAAAATTATTAAAAATCGCTTAGGCTACGTTAAAAGTGCGTCATATTTAACCCAAAATACATGTTATTTTTGAATATGTGAGATGTCATACTTTCATCGAAATTTCATTAAATCCATTCCATTGCCTAGGCTTAAGACGACACAAATTATGTAAAAATGTTTAAATTTTTTTTTTCAAAATTTTTAAAAATCTCTTAGGCTACGTTAAAAGTGCGTCAAATTTAACCCAAAAAACATGTTATTTTTGAATTTGTGAGATGTCATATTTTCATCGAAATTTCATCAAATCCACTCCATTGTCTAGGCTTAAGACGACACAAATTATGTAAAAATGTTTAAAATTTTTTTCAAAATTTTTAAAAATCGCTTAGGCTACGTTAAAAGTGCGTCAAATTTAACCCAAAAAACATGTTATTTTTGAATTTGTGAGATGTCATATTTTCATCGAAATTTCATCAAATCCATTCCATTCTTAAGACGACACAAATTATGTAAAAAATGTTTAAAATTTTTTTCAAATTTTTTAAAAATCGCTTAGGCTACGTTAAAAGTGCGTCAAATTTAACCCAAACAAGTAAGAGTGTAGTATATTCGGCTGGGCCGAATCTAAAATACCCTTCACGATAGTCACGAATATGTATAGTATATTAAAAATGTGGCCTGAATATGCTCGGTTATATATGAACCGATATCGGAATTTTTTATTTTCTGTATTTTAGTAACCTTCTTTTATAACAAGAATTGCTTTTCAGCAAAAAAAAAAAAAAATTTTTAATGAAAAAATCGGTTCAGGCTATATCTCGGGTATATATGGACCGATATCGAAAATTTTAATTTTCCATATTTATATAACCTTATTTCATTACCAGAACTGCTTTTGAGCACAACAAATTGTTTAAGTTCGCTTACGCGACATTTTCATGAAAACCCCGGTTTTGGCTATATCTCGGGTATATATGGACCGATATCTGAAATTTTCATTTTTCATACCTATATAACCTTATTTTGTTATTAGAACTGCTTTTAAGCAAAAACTATTGTTTGAGTTCGCTTACGCCGCGTGTTCATGAAAAACCCGGTTTAGGCTATATCTCGGGTATATATGGACCGATATCGAAAACTTTCATTTTCAATATTTATATAGCCTTATTTTATTAATAGAACTGCTTTAAGGCGAAAAATTTGTTTAAGTTCGCTTACGCGGCATTTTCATGAAAACCCCGGTTTAGGCTATGTCTCGGGTATATATGGACCGATATCGGAAATTTTTATCTTCCATATTTATATAAACTCATCTTATCTCCACAACTGTTTTTAATCAAAAAAAAGGTGTTAAAGTTCGCTTACGCGACATTTTCATGAAAAACCCGGTTTGGGCTACATATGGACCGGGTACATATGGACCGATATCGGAAATTTTCATTTTCCATATTTATGTAACCTAATTTCATTACCAGAACTGCTTTTGAGCACAAAAAAGTTGTTTAAGTTCGCTTACGCGACATTTTCATGAAAAACCCGGTTTGGGCTATATCTCGGGTATATATAGACCGATATCAAGAATTTTCATTTTCCATACTTATATAACCTTATTTTATTACCAGAACTGCTTTTAAGCAAAAAAAGTTGTTTAAGTTCGCTTACGCGGCATTTTCATGAAAACCCCGTTCCAGGCTATATCTCGGGTATATATGGACCGATATCGGAAATTTTCATTTTCCACATTTATGTAACCTAATTTCATTACCAAAACTGCTTTTGAGCACAAAAAAGTTGTTTAAGTTCACTTACGCGACATTTTCAATAAAACCGAAGTTTAGGCTATATCTCCGGTATATATGGACCGATATCGGAAATTTTCATTTTCCACATTTATGTAACCTAATTTCATTACCAGAACTGCTTTTGAGCAAAAAAAAGTTGTTTAAGTTCGCTTACGCGACATTTTCATGAAAAACCCGATTTGGGCTACATATGGACCGGGTACATATGGACCGATATCGGAAATTTTCATTTTCCATATTTATGTAACCTAATTTCATTACCAGAATTGTTTTTGAGCACAAAAAAGTTGTTAAGTTCGCTTACGCGACATTTTCATGAAAAACACGGTTTGGGCTATATCTCGGGTATATATGGACCGATATCGGAAATTTTCATTTTTCATATTTATGTAACCTAATTTCATTACCAGAACTGCTTTTGAGCACAAAAACGTTGTTTAAGTTCGCTTACGCGACATTTTCATGAAAAACCCGATTTGAGCTATATCTCAGGTATATATGGACCGATATCGGAAATTTTCATTTTTCATATTTATGTAACCTAATTTCATTCCCAGAACTGCTTTTGAGCACAAAAAAGTTGTTTAAGTTTGCTTACGCGACATTTTCATGAAAAACCGGTTTAGGCTATATCTCGGGTATATATGGACCGATATCGAAAATTTTCATTTTTCATATTTATGTGACCCTATTTAATTACCACAACTGCTTTTGAGCACAAAAAAATTGTTTAAGTTCGCTTACGCGGCATTTTCATGAAAACCCCGGTCTAGGCTATATCTCGGGTATATATGGACCGATATCGGAAATTTTAATTTTCCATATTTATGTAACCTAATTTTATTACCAGAACTGCTTTTGAGCAAAAAAAAGTTATTTAACTTCGCCTATGCGACATTTTCATTAAAAATTCGATTTGGGCTATATCTCGGGTATATATGGACCGATATCTGAAAAAAAATTTTTTTGCCTTTTTGTCACCATGCTTAATAAGTGTGTGAAGTTTGAAGCAAAACGAACAACTTTTGTTTTCAAAAAATTTTCATACAAAACTGCAAAAAAAAATGGCTTTTTTCGGAATTTTGAATATATCTCAGCTATACGTGGACCGATATTACTGAATTTCAATAGCAAACCCATGAATCGATGGGGTAAAGGAATGGTGAAAGAAAAAAGTTTCTAAGTCTAATGGTTTTCTCAGAAACGGTATTTCAACAGCGGACAGACGGACAGACGGACATCGCTTAATCGACTTTTCTATTAATTCTGATTCAGAATATATATACTTTATAGGGTCGCAAAAAAAAACTGTAGAAATTACAAACGGAATCACAAACTTATAAATACCCTTTACATTTTTGTGAAGGGTATAAAAAGATGTTATTTTTGAATTTGTGAGATGTCATATTTTCATCGAAATTTCATTAAATCCATTCCATTGCCTAGGCTTAAGACAACACAAATTATGTAAAAAATGTTTAAAATTTTTTTCAAAATTTTTAAAAATCGCTTAGGCTACGTTAAAAGTGCGCCAAATTTAACCCAAACAAGTAAGAGTGTAGTATATTCGGCTGGGCCGAATCTAAAATACCCTTCACGATAGTCACGAATATGTATAGTATATTAAAAATGTGGCCTGAATATGCTCGGTTATATATGAACCGATATCGGAATTTTTTATTTTCTGTATTTAAGTAACCTTCTTTTATAACAAAAATTGCTTTTCAGCAAAAAAAAAAAAAAAAAATTTAATGAATAAATCGGTTCAGGCTATATCTCGAGTATATATGGACCGATATCGAAAATTTTAATTTTCCATATTTATATAACCTTATTTCATTACCAGAACTGCTTTTGAGCACAACAAATTGTTTAAGTTCGCTTACGCGACATTTTCATGAAAAACCCGGTTTGGGCTATATCTCGGGTATAAATGGACCAATATCGGAAATTTTCATTATCCATAGCTATATAACCTTATTTTGCTATTAGAACTGCTTTTAAGCAAAAAAAGTTGTTTTAGTTCGCTTACGCCGCGTATTCATGAAAAACCCGGTTTAAGCTATATCTCGGGTATATATGGACCGATATCGAAAACTTTCATTTTCCATATTTATATCACCTTATTTTATTACCAGAACTGCTTTAAGGCGAAAAAATTGTTTAAGTTCGCTTACGCGGCATTTTCATGAAAAACACGGTTTGGGCTATATCTCGGGTATATATGGACTGATATAGGAAATTTTCATTTTTCATATTTATGTAACCTAATTTCATTACCAGAACTGCTTTTGAGCAAAAAAAAGTTGTTTAAGTTCGCTTTCGCGACATATTCATGAAAAACCCGATTTGGGCTATATCTCGGGTACATATGGACCGATATCGGAAATTTTTATCTTCCATATTTATATAACCTTATCTTATTACCCGAACTGTTTTTAAGCAAAAAAAAATTGTTAAGTTCGCTTACGCGACATTTTCATGAAAAACCCGTTCCAGGCTATATCTCGGGTATATATGGACCGATATCGGAAATTTTCATTTTTCATATTTATGTAATCTTATTTCATTATCAGAACTGCTTTAAGGCGAAAAAATTGTTTAAGTTCGCTTACGCGGCATTTTCATGAAAAACACGGTTTGGGCTATATCTCGGGTATATATGGACCGAATCGGAAATTTTCATCTTCCATACTTATATAACCTTATTTAATTACCAGAACTGCTTTTAAGCAAAAAAAGTTGTTTAAGTTCGCTTACGCGGCATTTTCATGAAAACCCTGGTCTAGGCTATATCTCGGGTATATATGGACCGATATCGAAAATTTTAATTTTTCATATTTATGTAACCTAATTTTATTACCAGAACTGCTTTTGAGCAAAAAAAAGTTATTTAGCTTCGCCTATGCGACATTTTCATTAAAATCCGATTTGGGCTATATCTTGGGTATATATGGACCGATATCGGAAATTTTCATTTTTCATATTTATGTAACCTAATTTCATTACCAGAACTGCTTTTGAGCACAAAAACGTTGTTTAAGTTCGCTTACGCGACATTTTCATGAAAAACCCGATTTGGGCTATATCTCGGGTATATATGGACCGACATCGAAAATTTTCATTTTTCATATTTATGTAACCTAATTTCATTACCAGAACTGCTTTTGAGCACAAAAAGTTGTTTAAGTTCGCTTACGCGACATTTTCATGAAAAACCCGGTTTGAGCTATATCGCGGTTATATATGGACCGATATCGGAAATTTTCATTTTCCATATTTATGTAACCTAATTTTATTACCAGAACTGCTTTTGAGCAAAAAAAATTATTTAGCTTCGCCTATGCGACATTTTCATTAAAATCCGATTTGGGCTATATCTCGGGTATATATGGACCGATATCTGAAAAAAAAATTTTTTGTCTTTTAGTCACCATGCTTAATACGTGTGTGAAGTTTGAAGCAAAACGAACAACTTTTGTTTTCAAAAATTTTCATACAAAACTGCAAAAAAAAAATGGCTTTTTTCGGAATTTTGAATATATCTCAGCTATACGTGGACCGATATTACTGAATTTCAATAGCAAACCCATGAATCGATGGGGTAAAAGAATGGTGAAAGAAAAAAGTTTCTAAGTCTAATGGTTTTCTCAGAAACGGTATTTCAACAGCGGACAGACGGACAGACGGACATCGCTTAATCGACTTTTCCATTAATTCTGATTCAGAATATATATACTTTATAGGGTCGCAAAAAAAAACTGTAGAAATTACAAACGGAATCACAAACTTATATATACCCTTTACATTTTTGTGAAGGGTATAAAAACATGTTATTTTTGAATTTGTGAGATATCATATTTTCATCGAAATTTCATTAAATCCATTCCATTGCCTAGGCTTAAAACGACACAAATTATGTAAAAAATGTTTAAAATTTTTTTCACAATTTTTAAAAATCGCTTAGGCTACGTTAAAAGTGCGTCAAATTTAACCCAAAAAATATGTTATTTTTGAATTTGTGAGATGTCATATTTTCATCGAAATTTCATCAAATCCATTCCATTACCTAGGCTTACAACTACACAAGTTATGTAAAAAATGTTTAAAATTTTTTTCAAAATTTTTAAAAATCGCTTAGGCTACGTTAAAGGTGCGTCAAATTTAACCCAAAAAACATGTTATTTTTGAATTTGTGAGATGTCATATTTTCATCGAAATTTCATCAAATCCATTCCATTACCTAGGCTTAAAACGACACAGATTATGTAAAAAATGTTTAAAATTTTTTTCAAAATTTTTAAAAATCGCTTAGGCTACGTTAAAAGTGCGTCAAATTTAACCCAAAAAACATGTTATTTTTGAATTTGTGAGATGTCATATTTTCATCGAAATTTCATCAAATCCATTCCATTACCTAAGCTTAAAACGACACATAGAATGTAAAAAATGTTTAAAATTTTTTCAAAATTTTTAAAAATCGCTTAGGCTACGTTAAAAGTGCGTCAAATTTAACCCAAAAAACATGTTATTTTTGAATTTGTGAGATGTCATATTTTCATCGAAATTTCATCAAATCCATTCCATTGCCTAGGCTTAAGACGACACAAATTATGTAAAAAATGTTTAAAATTTTTTTCACAATTTTTAAAAATCGCTTAGGCTACGTTAAAAGTGCGTCAAATTTAACCCAAAAAACATGTTATTTTTGAATTTGTGAGATGTCATATTTTCATCGAAATTTCGTTAAATCCATTCCATTGCCTAGGCTTAAGACGACACAAATTATGTAAAAAATGTTTAAAATTTTTTTCAAAATTTTTAAAAATCTCTTAGGCTACGTTAAAATTGCGTCAAATTTAACCCAAAAAACATGTTATTTTTGAATTTGTGAGATGTCATATTTTCATCGAAATTTCATCAAATCCATTCCATTACCTAGGCTTACAACTACACAAGTTATGTAAAAAATGTTTAAAATTTTTTTCAAAATTTTTAAAAATCGCTTAGGCTACGTTAAAAGTGCGTCAAATTTAACCCAAAAAACATGTTATTTTTGAATTTGTGAGATGTCATATTTTCATCGAAATTTCATCAAATCCATTCCATTACCTAGGCTTAAAACGACACATATAATGTAAAAATGTTTAAAATTTTGTTCAAAATTTTTAGAGATCGCTACGTTAAAAGTGCGTCAAATTTAACCCAAAAAACATGTTATTTCTGAATTTGTGAGATGTCATATTTTCATCGAAATTTCATTAAATCTATTCCATTGCCTACGCTTAAGACGACACAAATTATGTAAAAAAATTTTTAAATTTTTTTAAAAATTTTTAAAAATCGCTTAGGCTACGTTAAAAGTGCGTCAAATTTAACCCAAAAAAATGTTATTTTTGAATTTGTGAGATGTCATATTGTCATCGAAATTTTATCAAATCCATTCCATTGCCTAGGCTTAAGACGACACAAATTATGTAAAAAATTTTTAAAATTTTTTTCAAAATTTTTAAAAATCGCTTAGGCTACGTTAAAAGTGCGTCAAATTTAACCGAAAAAACATGTTATTTTTGAATTTGTGAGATGTCATATTTTCATCGAAATGTTATTAAATCCATTCCATTGCCTAAGCTTACAACTACACAAGTTATGTAAAAAATGTTTAAAATTTTTTTCAAAATTTTTAAAAATCGCTTAGGCTACGTTAAAAGTCCGTCAAATTTAACCCAAAATACATGTTAATTTTAAATTTGTGAGATGTCATATTTTCATCGAAATTTCATCAAATCCATTCCATTGCCTAGGCTTACAACTACACAAGTTATGTAAAAAATGTTTAAAATTTTTTTCAAAATTTTTAAAAATCGCTTAGGCTACGTTAAAAGTCCGTCAAATTTAACCCAAAAAACATGTTAATTTTGAATTTGTGAGATGTCATATTTTCATCGAAATTTCATTAAATCCATTCCATTGCCTAGGCTTACAACTACACAAGTTATGTAAAAAATGTTTAAAATTTTTTTCAAAATTTTTAAAAATCTCTTAGGCTACGTTAAAATTGCGTCAAATTTAACCCAAAAAACATGTTATTTTTGAATTTGTGAGATGTCATATTTTCATCGAAATTTCATTAAATCCATTTCATTACCTAGGCTTAAAACGACACATATAATTTAAAAATGTTTAAAATTTCGGTCAAAATTTTTAAAAGATCGCTTAGGCTACGTTAAAATTGCGTCAAATTTAACCCAAAAAACATGTTATTTTTGAATTTGTGAGATGTCATATTTTCATCGAAATTTCATTAAATCCATTCCATTGCCTAGGCTTACAACTACACAAGTTATGTAAAAAATGTTTAAAATTTTTTTCAAAATTTTTAAAAATCGCTTAGGCTACGTTAAAAGTCCGTCAAATTTAACCCAAAAAACAAGTTAATTTTGAATTTGTGAGATGTCATATTTTCATCGAAATTTCATCAAATCCATTCCATTGCTTAGGCTTCAGACGACACAAATATGTAAAAAATTTTTAAATTTTTTTTTTCAAAATTTTGAAAAATCGCTTAGGCTACGTTAAAAGTGCGTCAAATTTAACCCAAAAACATGTTATTTTTGAATTTGTGAGATGTCATATTTTCATCGAAATTTCATTAAATCTATTCCATTGCCTAGGCTTAAGACGACACAAATTATGTAAAAAATGTTTAACATTTTTTTCAAAATTTTTAAAAATCGCCTAGGCTACGTTAAAAGTGCGTCAAATTTAACCCAAAAAAAAATGTTATTTTTGAATTTGTGAGATGTCATATTTTCATCGAAATTTCATTTAATCCATTCCATTGCCTAGGCTTAAGACGACACAAATTATGTAAAAAATTTTTAAAATTTTTAAAAATCGCTTAGGCTACGTTAAAAGTGCGTCAAATTTAACCCAAAATACATGTTATATTTGAATATGTGAGATGTCATACTTTCATCGAAATTTCATTAAATCCATTCCATTGCCTAGGCTTAAGACGACACAAATTATGTGAAAATGTTTAAATTTTTTTTTTCAAAATTTTTAAAAATCTCTTAGGCTACGTTAAAAGTGCGTCAAATTTAACCAAAAAAACATGTTATTTTTGAATTTGTGAGATGTCATATTTTCATCGAAATTTCATCAAATCCATTCCATTACCTAGGCTTAAAAGAACACATATAATGTAAAAAATCTTGAAAATTTTTTTCAAAATTTTTAAAAATCGCTTAGGCTACGTTAAAAGTGCGTCAAATTTGACCCAAAAAACATGTTATTTTTGAATTTGTCATATTTTCATCGAAATTTCATCAAATCCATTCCATTGCCTAGGCTTAAAACGACACAAATTATGTAAAAAATGTTTAAAATTTTTTTCACAATTTTTAAAAATCGCTTAGGCTACGTTAAAAGTGCGTCAAATTTAACCCAAAAAACATGTTATTTTTGAATTTGTGAGATGTCATATTTTCATCGAAATTTCATCAAATCCATTCCATTGCCTAGGCTTAAGACGACACAAATTATGTAAAAAATGTTTAAAATTTTTTTCAAATTTTTTAAAAATCGCTTAGGCTACGTTAAAAGTGCGTCAAATTTAACCCAAACAAGTAAGAGTGTAGTATATTCGGCTGGGCCGAATCTAAAATACCCTTCACGATAGTCACGAATATGCATAGTATATTAAAAATGTGGCCTGAATATGCTCGGTTATATATGAACCGATATCGGAATTTTTTATTTTCTGTATTTTAGTAACCTTCTTTTATAACAAGAATTGCTTTTCAGCAAAAAAAAAAAAAAAATTTTTTAATGAAAAAATCGGTTCAGGCTATATCTCGGGTATATATGGACCGATATCGAAAATTTTAATTTTCCATATTTATATAACCTTATTTCATTACCAGAACTGCTTTTGAGCACAACAAATTGTTTAAGTTCGCTTACGCGACATTTTCATGAAAAACCCGGTTTTGGCTATATCTCGGGTATAAATGGACCGATATCGGAAATTTTCATTTTCCATACCTATATAACCTTATTTTGCTATTAGAACTGCTTTTAAGCAAAAAAAGTTGTTTTAGTTCGCTTACGCCGCGTATTCATGAAAAACCCGGTTTAGGCTATATCTCGGGTATATATGGACCGATATCGAAAACTTTCATTTTCCATATTTATATCACCTTATTTTATTACCAGAACTGCTTTAAGGCGAAAAAATTGTTTAAGTTCGCTTACGCGACATTTTCATGAAAAACACGGTTTGGGCTATATCTCGGGTATATATGGACTGATATCGGCAATTTTCATTTTTCATATTTATGTAACCTAATTTCATTACCAGAACTGCTTTTGAGCAAAAAAAAAGTTGTTTAAGTTCGCTTTCGCGACATATTCATGAAAAACTCGATTTGGGCTATATCTCGGGTACATATGGACCGATATCGGAAATTTTTATCTTCCATATTTATATAACCTTATCTTATTACCAGAACTGTTTTTAAGCAAAAAAAAAATTGTTAAGTTCGCTTACGCGACATTTTCATGAAAAAACCGGTTTAGGCTATATCTCGGGTATATATGGACCGATATCGAAAACTTTCATTTTCCATATTTATATCACCTTATTTTATTACCAGAACTGCTTTAAGGCGAAAAAATTGTTTAAGTTCGCTTAGACGGCATTTTCATGAAAAACACGGTTTGGGCTATATCTCGGGTGTATATGGACCGATATCGGAAATTTTCATTTCCCATACTTATATAACCTTATTTGATTACCAGAACTGCTTTTAAGCAAAAAAAGTTGTTTAAGTTCGCTTACGCGGCATTTTCATGAAAACCACGTTCCAGGCTATATCTGCGGTATATATGGACCGATATCGGAAATTTTCATTTTTCATATTTATATAACCTTATTTTATTACCAGAACCGCTTTTAAGCAAAAAAAAGTTGTTTAATTTCGGTGACGCGGCATTTTCATGAAAAACCCGTTCTAGGCTATATCTCGGGTATATATGGACCGATATTGGAAATTTTCATTTTTCATATTTATATAACTTCATTTCATTACTAGAACTGCTTTTGAGCACAAAAATGTTGTTTTAGTTTGCTTACGCGACACTTTTATGTAAAACCCGGTCTAGGCTATATCTCGGGTATATATGGACCGACATCGAAAATTTTCATTTTTCATATTTATGTAACCTAATTTCATTACCAGAACTGCTTTTGAGCACAAAAAAGTTGTTTAAGTTCGCTTACGCGACATTTTCATGAAAAACCCGGTTTGGGCTATATCTCGGTTATATATGGACCGATATCTGAAATTTTCATTTTCCATATTTATGTAACCTAATTTTATTACCAGAACTGCTTTTGAGCAAAAAAAATTATTTAGCTTCGCCTATGCGACATTTTCATTAAAATCCGATTAGGGCTATATCTCGGGTATATATGGACCGATATCTGAAAAAAAAATTTTTTGTCTTTTAGTCACCATGCTTAATACGTGTGTGAAGTTTGAAGCAAAACGAACAACTTTTGTTTTCAAAAATTTTCATACAAAACTGCAAAAAAAATGGCTTTTTTCAGAATTTTGAATATATCTCAGCTATACGTGGACCGATATTACTGAATTTCAATAGCAAACCCATGAATCGATGGGGTAAAAGAATGGTGAAAGAAAAAGTTTCTAAGTCTAATGGTTTTCTCAGAAACGGTATTTCAACAGCGGACAGACGGACAGACGGACATCGCTTAATCGACTTTTCCATTAATTCTGATTCAGAATATATATACTTTATAGGGTCGCAAAAAAAAACTGTAGAAATTACAAACGGAATCACAAACTTATATATACCCTTTACATTTTTGTGAAGGGTATAAAAACATGTTATTTTTGAATTTGTGAGATATCATATTTTCATCGAAATTTCATTAAATCCATTCCATTGCCTAGGCTTAAAACGACACAAATTATGTAAAAAATGTTTAAAATTTTTTTCACAATTTTTAAAAATCGCTTAGGCTACGTTAAAAGTGCGTCAAATTTAACCCAAAAAATATGTTATTTTTGAATTTGTGAGATGTCATATTTTCATCGAAATTTCATCATACTTTACCATACTGGTGAGTTTCCATCGTGCTGGAAGGTTGCTAATGTAACACCAATACCCAAAAAGGGTATGGCAAATAACCCCGAAAATTACCGCCCAATTGCAATTTGCTCTACACTCTCCAAAGTAATGGAAAACATGGTTAACCATCACCTTATGAGGTATCTGGAGTCGCATAAACTACTTTGTGATCGTCAATATGGATTTCGTAAGGGTCGTTCAACTGGCGATCTTATGGCATATCTCTCAGAGAAATGGTGCCACTCAATCCATCATTTCGGTGAAAGTAGGGTGGTGGCTCTTGATATTTCAAAAGCGTTTGACAGAGTGTGGCATGGTGCACTATTGGCAAAACTTACTGCTTTTGGTGTCGGTGATGACTTCTCTCGGTTTATATCGAGCTTTCTCAGAGACCGCTCTATACGAGTTGTTATAGATGGGGTCTCATCAAACGAGTTCAAGATTAATTCAGGGGTACCGCAAGGCTCCGTTCTTTCTCCTACCCTATTTCTTATTTTCCTCAACGACCTTCTCTACCAAACTTCCAATCCTATCCACTCTTTCGCGGATGACAGCAGCATTTGTCACTCGTACTCTTTTAGATATAGGCCCATCCTATCAGAGATCGCTGCCAAGAGACTAAATATGAATGATTCACTGAATAGTGATCTTCTATTGGTCTCTGAATGGGGTCGTAAAAACAGGGTCGCCTTTAATGCTCGTAAGACCCAGTGTTGCTTATTGACGCACAAACAAACGACCGCTAATGCTGCTTCATCTGTACTCATGGATGGTATAAATATTGAAGAATCGGATGCTCTTGATGTTCTTGGAATGAAGATACAGTGTGACGTTCGCTGGAATGAACACATTTTTCATATCTCTAAAGAAGCATTCAAGTGCCTCGGTTTTTTGAAGCGGTGTAAGATGTACTTCACTCCATCCGACCTCCTTACTATTTATACCACTTACATCCGACCGAAAATGGAATACAACTCTCATGTTTGGGCCGGTGCCTCAAAGTCTGTTTTGGGGTTACTCGACCGTGTGCAGGAGAGGGCGAAGAAGCTCATCGGTGACAGTAGGGTATCCAACTCTATTGACTCACTGGAGCATCGACGCAGTGTGGGATGCGTTACTCTGTTCTATCGATACTACAATGGATTTTGCTCTGACGAGATTAGGGATCTTGTTCCCGAAACGCGCACATTTTTACGTAGCACGCGTTCATCGTCTAGAGCTCACCCATTTGTGGTCGATTGCCCGGGGAATCGTACTACGCATTACAGAGAGAATTCGTTTTTCAGCCGCACGCTTCGTCTGTGGAACAAGTTGCCTGCAGAAGTGTTTCCTGTCTGTTATAACGTTGGAAGATTCAAGTCAAATGTTCACAAACACTACTCCCGCTTTCCCCCTCCTCACAACCTATTTTCCTAGTTCTGGTACAATGCACTGCATATGTAGGGGTCATCCCCTGAGTACTGGTCCAATATAAAAAAAAAAAAAAAAAAAAAAATCCATTCCATTACCTAGGCTTACAACTACACAAGTTATGTAAAAAATGTTTAAAATTTTTTTCAAAATTTTTAAAAATCGCTTAGGCTACGTTAAAAGTGCGTCAAATTTAACCCAAAAAACATGTTATTTTTGAATTTGTGAGATGTCATATTTTCATCGAAATTTCATCAAATCCATTCCATTACCTAGGCTTAAAACGACACAGATTATGTAAAAAATGTTTAAAATTTTTTTCAAAATTTTTAAAAATCGCTTAGGCTACGTTAAAAGTGCGTCAAATTTAACCCAAAAAACATGTTATTTTTGAATTTGTGAGATGTCATATTTTCATCGAAATTTCATCAAATCCATTCCATTGCCTAGGCTTAAAACGACACATAGAATGTAAAAAATGTTTAAAATTTTTTCAAAATTTTTAAAAATCGCTTAGGCTACGTTAAAAGTGCGTCAAATTTAACCCAAAAAACATGTTATTTTTGAATTTGTGAGATGTCATATTTTCATCGAAATTTCATCAAATCCATTCCATTGCCTAGGCTTAAGACGACACAAATTATGTAAAAAATGTTTAAAATTTTTTTCACAATTTTTAAAAATCGCTTAGGCTACGTTAAAAGTGCGTCAAATTTAACCCAAAAAACATGTTATTTTTGAATTTGTGAGATGTCATATTTTCATCGAAATTTCGTTAAATCCATTCCATTGCCTAGGCTTAAGACGACACAAATTATGTAAAAAATGTTTAAAATTTTTTTCAAAATTTTTAAAAATCTCTTAGGCTACGTTAAAATTGCGTCAAATTTAACCCAAAAAACATGTTATTTTTGAATTTGTGAGATGTCATATTTTTATCGAAATTTCATCAAATCCATTCCATTACCTAGGCTTACAACTACACAAGTTATGTAAAAAATGTTTAAAATTTTTTTCAAAATTTTTAAAAATCGCTTAGGCTACGTTAAAAGTGCGTCAAATTTAACCCAAAAAACATGTTATTTTTGAATTTGTGAGATGTCATATTTTCATCGAAATTTCATCAAATCCATTCCATTACCTAGGCTTAAAACGACACATATAATGTAAAAATGTTTAAAATTTTGTTCAAAATTTTTAGAGATCGCTACGTTAAAAGTGCGTCAAATTTAACCCAAAAAACATGTTATTTCTGAATTTGTGAGATGTCATATTTTCATCGAAATTTCATTAAATCTATTCCATTGCCTACGCTTAAGACGACACAAATTATGTAAAAAAATTTTAAAATTTTTTTAAAAATTTTTAAAAATCGCTTAGGCTACGTTAAAAGTGCGTCAAATTTAACCCAAAAAAATGTTATTTTTGAATTTGTGAGATGTCATATTGTCATCGAAATTTTATCAAATCCATTCCATTGCCTAGGCTTAAGACGACACAAATTATGTAAAAAATTTTTAAAATTTTTTTCAAAATTTTTAAAAATCGCTTAGGCTACGTTAAAAGTGCGTCAAATTTAACCCAAAAAACATGTTATTTTTGAATTTGTGAGATGTCATATTTTCATCGAAATGTCATTAAATCCATTCCATTGCCTAAGCTTACAACTACACAAGTTATGTAAAAAATGTTTAAAATTTTTTTCAAAATTTTTAAAAATCGCTTAGGCTACGTTAAAAGTCCGTCAAATTTAACCCAAAATACATGTTAATTTTAAATTTGTGAGATGTCATATTTTCATCGAAATTTCATCAAATCCATTCCATTGCCTAGGCTTACAACTACACAAGTTATGTAAAAAATGTTTAAAATTTTTTTCAAAATTTTTAAAAATCGCTTAGGCTACGTTAAAAGTCCGTCAAATTTAACCCAAAAAACATGTTAATTTTGAATTTGTGAGATGTCATATTTTCATCGAAATTTCATTAAATCCATTCCATTGCCTAGGCTTACAACTACACAAGTTATGTAAAAAATGTTTAAAATTTTTTTCAAAATTTTTAAAAATCTCTTAGGCTACGTTAAAATTGCGTCAAATTTAACCCAAAAAACATGTTATTTTTGAATTTGTGAGATGTCATATTTTCATCGAAATTTCATTAAATCCATTTCATTACATAGGCTTAAAACGACACATATAATTTAAAAATGTTTAAAATTTCGTTCAAAATTTTTAAAGATCGCTTAGGCTACGTTAAAATTGCGTCAAATTTAACCCAAAAAACATGTTATTTTTGAATTTGTGAGATGTCATATTTTCATCGAAATTTCATTAAATCCATTCCATTGCCTAGGCTTACAACTACACAAGTTATGTAAAAAATGTTTAAAATTTTTTTCAAAATTTTTAAAAATCGCTTAGGCTACGTTAAAAGTCCGTCAAATTTAACCCAAAAAACAAGTTAATTTTGAATTTGTGAGATGTCATATTTTCATCGAAATTTCATCAAATCCATTCCATTGCTTAGGCTTCAGACGACACAAATTATGTAAAAAATGTTTAAATTTTTTTTTTCAAAATTTTTAAAAATCGCTTAGGCTACGTTAAAAGTGCGTCAAATTTAACCCAAAAACATGTTATTTTTGAATTTGTGAGATGTCATATTTTCATCGAAATTTCATTAAATCTATTCCATTGCCTAGGCTTAAGACGACACAAATTATGTAAAAAATGTTTAAAATTTTTTTCAAAATTTTTAAAAATCGCCTAGGCTACGTTAAAAGTGCGTCAAATTTAACCCAAAAAAATGTTATTTTTGAATTTGTGAGATGTCATATTTTCATCGAAATTTCATCAAATCCATTCCATTACCTAGGCTTAAAAGAACACATATAATGTAAAAAATCTTGAAAATTTTTTTCAAAATTTTTAAAAATCGCTTAGGCTACGTTAAAAGTGCGTCAAATTTGACCCAAAAAACATGTTATTTTTGAATTTGTCATATTTTCATCGAAATTTCATCAAATCCATTCCATTGTCTAGGCTTAAGACGACACAAATTATGTAAAAATGTTTAAAATTTTTTTCAAAATTTTTAAAAATCGCTTAGGCTACGTTAAAAGTGCGTCAAATTTAACCCAAAAAACATGTTATTTTTGAATTTGTGAGATGTCATATCTTCATCGAAATTTCATCAAATCCATTCCATTGCCTAGGCTTAAGACGACACAAATTATGTAAAAAATGTTTAAAATTTTTTTCAAATTTTTTAAAAATCGCTTAGGCTACGTTAAAAGTGCGTCAAATTTAACCCAAACAAGTAAGAGTGTAGTATATTCGGCTGGGCCGAATATAAAATACCCTTCACGATAGTCACGAATATGTATAGTATATTAAAAATGTGGCCTGAATATGCTCGGTTATATATGAACCGATATCGGAATTTTTTATTTTCTGTATTTAAGTAACCTTCTTTTATAACAAGAATTGCTTTTCAGCAAAAAAAAAAAAAATTTTTAATGAAAAAATCGGTTCAGGCTATATCTCGTGTATATATGGACCGATATCGAAAATTTTAATTTTCCATATTTATATAACCTTATTTCATTACCAGAACTGCTTTTGAGTACAACAAATTGTTTAAGTTCGCTTACGCGACATTTTCATGAAAAACCCGGTTTTGGCTATATCTCGGGTATAAATGGACCGATATCGGAAATTTTCATTTTCCATACCTATATAACCTTATTTTGCTATTAGAACTGCTTTTAAGCAAAAAAAGTTGTTTTAGTTCGCTTACGCCGCGTATTCATGAAAAACCCGGTTTAGGCTATATCTCGGGTATATATGGACCGATATCGAAAACTTTCATTTTCCATATTTATATCACCTTATTTTATTACCAGAACTGCTTTAAGGCGAAAAAATTGTTTAAGTTCGCTTACGCGACATTTTCATGAAAAACACGGTTTGGGCTATATCTCGGGTATATATGGACTGATATCGGCAATTTTCATTTTTCATATTTATGTAACCTAATTTCATTACCAGAACTGCTTTTGAGCAAAAAAAAAGTTGTTTAAGTTCGCTTTCGCGACATATTCATGAAAAACTCGATTTGGGCTATATCTCGGGTACATATGGACCGATATCGGAAATTTTTATCTTCCATATTTATATAACCTTATCTTATTACCAGAACTGTTTTTAAGCAAAAAAAAAATTGTTAAGTTCGCTTACGCGACATTTTCATGAAAAAACCGGTTTAGGCTATATCTCGGGTATATATGGACCGATATCGAAAACTTTCATTTTCCATATTTATATCACCTTATTTTATTACCAGAACTGCTTTAAGGCGAAAAAATTGTTTAAGTTCGCTTAGGCGGCATTTTCATGAAAAACACGGTTTGGGCTATATCTCGGGTGTATATGGACCGATATCGGAAATTTTCATTTCCCATACTTATATAACCTTATTTGATTACCAGAACTGCTTTTAAGCAAAAAAAGTTGTTTAAGTTCGCTTACGCGGCATTTTCATGAAAACCACGTTCCAGGCTATATCTGCGGTATATATGGACCGATATCGGAAATTTTCATTTTTCATATTTATGTAACCTTATTTTATTACCAGAACCGCTTTTAAGCAAAAAAAAGTTGTTTAATTTCGGTGACGCGGCATTTTCATGAAAAACCCGTTCTAGGCTATATCTCGGGTATATATGGACCGATATTGGAAATTTTCATTTTTCATATTTATATAACTTCATTTCATTACTAGAACTGCTTTTGAGCACAAAAATGTTGTTTTAGTTTGCTTACGCGACACTTTTATGTAAAACCCGGTCTAGGCTATATCTCGGGTATATATGGACCGACATCGAAAATTTTCATTTTTCATATTTATGTAACCTAATTTCATTACCAGAACTGCTTTTGAGCAAAAAAAATTATTTAGCTTCGCCTATGCGACATTTTCATTAAAATCCGATTAGGGCTATATCTCGGGTATATATGGACCGATATCTGAAAAAAAAATTTTTTGTCTTTTAGTCACCATGCTTAATACGTGTGTGAAGTTTGAAGCAAAACGAACAACTTTTGTTTTCAAAAATTTTCATACAAAACTGCAAAAAAAAATGGCTTTTTTCAGAATTTTGAATATATCTCAGCTATACGTGGACCGATATTACTGAATTTCAATAGCAAACCCATGAATCGATGGGGTAAAAGAATGGTGAAAGAAAAAAGTTTCTAAGTCTAATGGTTTTCTCAGAAACGGTATTTCAACAGCGGACAGACGGACAGACGGACAGACAGACATCGCTTAATCGACTTTTCCATTAATTCTGATTCAGAATATATATACTTTATAGGGTCGCAAAAAAAAAACTGTAGAAATTACAAACGGAATCACAAACTTATATATACCCTTTACATTTTTGTGAAGGGTATAAAAACATGTTATTTTTGAATTTGTGAGATGTCATATTTTCATCGAAATTTCATTAAATCCATTCCATTGCCTAGGCTTAAGACGACACAAATTATGTAAAAAATGTTTAAAATTTTTTTCACAATTTTTAAAAATCGCTTAGGCTACGTTAAAAGTGCGTCAAATTTAACCCAAAAAACATGGTATTTTTGAATTTGTGAGATGTCATATTTTCATCGAAATTTCATCAAATCCATTCCATTGCCTAGGCTTAAAACGACACAAATTATGTAAAAAATGTTTAAAATTTTTTTCACAATTTTTAAAAATCGCTTAGGCTACGTTAAAAGTGCGTCAAATTTAACCCAAAAAACATGTTATTTTTGAATTTGTGAGATGTCATATTTTCATCGAAATTTCATCAAATCCATTCCATTGCCTAGGCTTAAAACGACACAAATTATGTAAAAAATGTTTAAAATTTTTTTCACAATTTTTAAAAATCTCTTAGGCTACGTTAAAAGTGCGTCAAATTTAACCAAAAAAACATGTTATTTTTGAATTTGTGAGATGTCATATTTTCATCGAAATTTCATCAAATCCATTCCATTACCTAGGCTTAAAAGAACACATATAATGTAAAAAATCTTGAAAATTTTTTTCAAAATTTTTAAAAATCGCTTAGGCTACGTTAAAAGTGCGTCAAATTTGACCCAAAAAACATGTTATTTTGAATTTGTCATATTTTCATCGAAATTTCATCAAATCCATTCCATTGCCTAGGCTTAAAACGACACAAATTATGTAAAAAATGTTTAAAATTTTTTTCACAATTTTTAAAAATCGCTTAGGCTACGTTAAAAGTGCGTCAAATTTAACCCAAAAAACATGTTATTTTTGAATTTGTGAGATGTCATATTTTCATCGAAATTTCATCAAATCCATTCCATTGCCTAGGCTTAAGACGACACAAATTATGTAAAAAATGTTTAAAATTTTTTTCAAATTTTTTAAAAATCGCTTAGGCTACGTTAAAAGTGCGTCAAATTTAACCCAAACAAGTAAGAGTGTAGTATATTCGGCTGGGCCGAATCTAAAATACCCTTCACGATAGTCACGAATATGCATAGTATATTAAAAATGTGGCCTGAATATGCTCGGTTATATATGAACCGATATCGGAATTTTTTATTTTCTGTATTTTAGTAACCTTCTTTTATAACAAGAATTGCTTTTCAGCAAAAAAAAAAAAAAAATTTTTTAATGAAAAAATCGGTTCAGGCTATATCTCGGGTATATATGGACCGATATCGAAAATTTTAATTTTCCATATTTATATAACCTTATTTCATTACCAGAACTGCTTTTGAGCACAACAAATTGTTTGAGTTCGCTTACGCGACATTTTCATGAAAAACCCGGTTTTGGCTATATCTCGGGTATAAATGGACCGATATCGGAACTTTTCATTTTCCATACCTATATAACCTTATTTTGCTATTAGAACTGCTTTTAAGCAAAAAAAGTTGTTTTAGTTCGCTTACGCCGCGTATTCATGAAAAACCCGGTTTAGGCTATATCTCGGGTATATATGGACCGATATCGAAAACTTTCATTTTCCATATTTATATCACCTTATTTTATTACCAGAACTGCTTTAAGGCGAAAAAATTGTTTAAGTTCGCTTACGCGACATTTTCATGAAAAACACGGTTTGGGCTATATCTCGGGTATATATGGACTGATATCGGCAATTTTCATTTTTCATATTTATGTAACTTAATTTCATTACCAGAACTGCTTTTGAGCAAAAAAAAAAGTTGTTTAAGTTCGCTTTCGCGACATATTCATGAAAAACTCGATTTGGGCTATATCTCGGGTACATATGGACCGATATCGGAAATTTTTATCTTCCATATTTATATAACCTTATCTTATTACCAGAACTGTTTTTAAGCAAAAAAAAAAATTGTTAAGTTCGCTTACGCGACATTTTCATGAAAAAACCGGTTTAGGCTATATCTCGGGTATATATGGACCGATATCGAAAACTTTCATTTTCCATATTTATATCACCTTATTTTATTACCAGAACTGCTTTAAGGCGAAAAAATTGTTTAAGTTCGCTTACGCGGCATTTTCATGAAAAACACGGTTTGGGCTATATCTCGGGTGTATATGGACCGATATCGGAAATTTTCATTTCCCATACTTATATAACCTTATTTGATTACCAGAACTGCTTTTAAGCAAAAAAAGTTGTTTAAGTTCGCTTACGCGGCATTTTCATGAAAACCACGTTCCAGGCTATATCTGCGGTATATATGGACCGATATCGGAAATTTTCATTTTTCATATTTATATAACCTTATTTTATTACCAGAACCGCTTTTAAGCAAAAAAAAGTTGTTTAATTTCGGTGACGCGGCATTTTCATGAAAAACCCGTTCTAGGCTATATCTCGGGTATATATGGACCGATATTGGAAATTTTCATTTTTCATATTTATATAACTTCATTTCATTACTAGAACTGCTTTTGAGCACAAAAATGTTGTTTTAGTTTGCTTACGCGACACTTTTATGTAAAACCCGGTCTAGGCTATATCTCGGGTATATATGGACCGACATCGAAAATTTTCATTTTTCATATTTATGTAACCTAATTTCATTACCAGAACTGCTTTTGAGCACAAAAAAGTTGTTTAAGTTCGCTTACGCGACATTTTCATGAAAAACACGGTTTGGGCTATATCTCGGTTATATATGGACCGATATCTGAAATTTTCATTTTCCATATTTATGTAACCTAATTTTATTACCAGAACTGCTTTTGAGCAAAAAAAATTATTTAGCTTCGCCTATGCGACATTTTCATTAAAATCCGATTAGGGCTATATCTCGGGTATATATGGACCGATATCTGAAAAAAAAATTTTTTGTCTTTTAGTCACCATGCTTAATACGTGTGTGAAGTTTGAAGCAAAACGAACAACTTTTGTTTTCAAAAATTTTCATACAAAACTGCAAAAAAAATGGCTTTTTTCAGAATTTTGAATATATCTCAGCTATACGTGGACCGATATTACTGAATTTCAATAGCAAACCCATGAATCGATGGGGTAAAAGAATGGTGAAAGAAAAAAGTTTCTAAGTCTAATGGTTTTCTCAGAAACGGTATTTCAACAGCGGACAGACGGACAGACGGACAGACAGACATCGCTTAATCGACTTTTCCATTAATTCTGATTCAGAATATATATACTTTATAGGGTCGCAAAAAAAAACTGTAGAAATTACAAACGGAATCACAAACTTATATATACCCTTTACATTTTTGTGAAGGGTATAAAAACATGTTATTTTTGAATTTGTGAGATGTCATATTTTCATCGAAATTTCATTAAATCCATTCCATTGCCTAGGCTTAAGACGACACAAATTATGTAAAAAATGTTTAAAATTTTTTTCAAATTTTTTAAAAATCGCTTAGGCTACGTTAAAAGTGCGTCAAATTTAACCCAAACAAGTAAGAGTGTAGTATATTCGGCTGGGCCGAATCTAAAATACCCTTCACGATAGTCACGAATATGCATAGTATATTAAAAATGTGGCCTGAATATGCTCGGTTATATATGAACCGATATCGGAATTTTTTATTTTCTGTATTTTAGTAACCTTCTTTTATAACAAGAATTGCTTTTCAGCAAAAAAAAAAAAATTTTTTTTAATGAAAAAATCGGTTCAGGCTATATCTCGGGTATATATGGACCGATATCGAAAATTTTAATTTTCCATATTTATATAACCTTATTTCATTACCAGAACTGCTTTTGAGCACAACAAATTTTTTAAGTTCGCTTACGCGACATTTTCATGAAAAACCCGGTTTTGGCTATATCTCGGGTATAAATGGACCGATATCGGAAATTTTCATTTTCCATACCTATATAACCTTATTTTGCTATTAGAACTGCTTTTAAGCAAAAAAAGTTGTTTTAGTTCGCTTACGCCGCGTATTCATGAAAAACCCGGTTTAGGCTATATCTCGGGTATATATGGACCGATATCGAAAACTTTCATTTTCCATATTTATATCACCTTATTTTATTACCAGAACTGCTTTAAGGCGAAAAAATTGTTTAAGTTCGCTTACGCGACATTTTCATGAAAAACACGGTTTGGGCTATATCTCGGGTATATATGGACTGATATCGGCAATTTTCATTTTTCATATTTATGTAACTTAATTTCATTACCAGAACTGCTTTTGAGCAAAAAAAAAAAGTTGTTTAAGTTCGCTTTCGCGACATATTCATGAAAAACTCGATTTGGGCTATATCTCGGGTACATATGGACCGATATCGGAAATTTTTATCTTCCATATTTATATAACCTTATCTTATTACCAGAACTGTTTTTAAGCAAAAAAAAATTGTTAAGTTCGCTTACGCGACATTTTCATGAAAAAACCGGTTTAGGCTATATCTCGGGTATATATGGACCGATATCGAAAACTTTCATTTTCCATATTTATATCACCTTATTTTATTACCAGAACTGCTTTAAGGCGAAAAAATTGTTTAAGTTCGCTTACGCGGCATTTTCATGAAAAACACGGTTTGGGCTATATCTCGGGTGTATATGGACCGATATCGGAAATTTTCATTTCCCATACTTATATAACCTTATTTGATTACCAGAACTGCTTTTAAGCAAAAAAAGTTGTTTAAGTTCGCTTACGCGGCATTTTCATGAAAACCACGTTCCAGGCTATATCTGCGGTATATATGGACCGATATCGGAAATTTTCATTTTTCATATTTATATAACCTTATTTTATTACCAGAACCGCTTTTAAGCAAAAAAAAGTTGTTTAATTTCGGTGACGCGGCATTTTCATGAAAAACCCGTTCTAGGCTATATCTCGGGTATATATGGACCGATATTGGAAATTTTCATTTTTCATATTTATATAACTTCATTTCATTACTAGAACTGCTTTTGAGCACAAAAATGTTGTTTTAGTTTGCTTACGCGACACTTTTATGTAAAACCCGGTCTAGGCTATATCTCGGGTATATATGGACCGACATCGAAAATTTTCATTTTTCATATTTATGTAACCTAATTTCATTACCAGAACTGCTTTTGAGCACAAAAAAGTTGTTTAAGTTCGCTTACGCGACATTTTCATGAAAAACCCGGTTTGGGCTATATCTCGGTTATATATGGACCGATATCTGAAATTTTCATTTTCCATATTTATGTAACCTAATTTTATTACCAGAACTGCTTTTGAGCAAAAAAAATTATTTAGCTTCGCCTATGCGACATTTTCATTAAAATCCGATTAGGGCTATATCTCGGGTATATATGGACCGATATCTGAAAAAAAAATTTTTTGTCTTTTAGTCACCATGCTTAATACGTGTGTGAAGTTTGAAGCAAAACGAACAACTTTTGTTTTCAAAAATTTTCATACAAAACTGCAAAAAAAAATGGCTTTTTTCAGAATTTTGAATATATCTCAGCTATACGTGGACCGATATTACTGAATTTCAATAGCAAACCCATGAATCGATGGGGTAAAAGAATGGTGAAAGAAAAAAGTTTCTAAGTCTAATGGTTTTCTCAGAAACGGTATTTCAACAGCGGACAGACGGACAGACGGACATCGCTTAATCGACTTTTCCTTTAATTCTGATTCAGAATATATATACTTTATAGGGTCGCAAAAAAAAACTGTAGAAATTACAAACGGAATCACAAACTTATATATACCCTTTACATTTTTGTGAAGGGTATAAAAACATGTTATTTTTGAATTTGTGAGATGTCATATTTTCATCGAAATTTCATTAAATCCATTCCATTGCCTAGGCTTAAGACGACACAAATTATGTGAAAATGTTTAAAATTTTTTTTCAATATTTTTAAAAATCTCTTAGGCTACGTTAAAAGTGCGTCAAATTTAACCCAAAAAACATGTTATTTTTGAATATGTGAGATGTCATATTTTCATCGAAATTTCATTAAATCCATTCCATTGCCTAGGCTTAAAACGACACAAATTATGTAAAAAATGTTTAAAATTTTTTTCACAATTTTTAAAAATCGCTTAGGCTACGTTAAAAGTGCGTCAAATTTAACCCAAAAAACATGTTATTTTTGAATTTGTGAGATGTCATATTTTCATCCAAATTTCATCAAATCCATTCCATTACCTAGGTTTACAACTACACAAGTTATGTAAAAAATGTTTAAAATTTTTTTCAAAATTTTTAAAAATCGCTTAGGCTACGTTAAAGGTGCGTCAAATTTAACCCAAAAAACATGTCATTTTTGAATTTGTGAGATGTCATATTTTCATCGAAATTTCATCAAATCCATTCCATTACCTAGGCTTAAAACGACACATATAATGTAAAAAATGTTTAAAATTTTTTTCAAAATTTTTAAAAATCGCTTAGGCTACGTTAAAAGTGCGTCAAATTTAACCCAAAAAACATGTTATTTTTGAATTTGTGAGATGTCATATTTTCATCGAAATTTCATCAAATCCATTCCATTACCTAGGCTTAAAACGACACATAGAATGTAAAAAATGTTTAAAATTTTTTCAAAATTTTTAAAAATCGCTTAGGCTACGTTAAAAGTGCGTCAAATTTAACCCAAAAAACATGTTATTTTTGAATTTGTGAGATGTCATATTTTCATCGAAATTTCATCAAATCCATTCCATTGCCTAGGCTTAAGACGACACAAATTATGTAAAAAATGTTTAAATTTTTTTTCACAATTTTTAAAAATCGCTTAGGCTACGTTAAAAGTGCGTCAAATTTAACCCAAAAAACATGTTATTTTTGAATTTGTGAGATGTCATATTTTCATCGAAATTTCATTAAATCCATTCCATTGCCTAGGCTTAAGACGACACAAATTATGTAAAAATGTTTAAAATTTTTTTTCCAAATTTTTAAAATTCGCTTAGGCTACGTTAAAAGTGCGTCAAATTTAACCCAAAAACATGTTATTTTTGAATTTGTGAGATGTCATATTTTCATCGAAATTTCATTAAATCCATGGCATTGCCTAGGCTTAAGACGACACATATAATGTAAAAAATGTTTAAAATTTTTTTCAAAATTTTTAAAAATCGCTTAGGCTACGTTAAAAGTGCGTCAAATTCAACCCAAAAAACATGTTATTTTTGAATTTGTGAGATGTCATATTTTCATCGAAATTTCATTAAATCCATTCCATTGCCTAGGCTTAAGACGACACAAATTATGTAAAAAATGTTTAAAATTTTTTTCAAAATTTTTAAAAATCGCTTAGGCTACGTTAAAAGTGCGTCAAATTTGACCCAAAAAAAAAATGTTATTTTTGAATTTGTGAGATGTCATATTTTCATCGAAATTTCATTTAATCCATTCCATTGCCTAGGCTTAAGACGACACAAATTATGTAAAAAATTTTTAAAATTTTTAAAAATCGCTTAGGCTACGTTAAAAGTGCGTCAAATTTAACCCAAAATACATGTTATTTTTGAATATGTGAGATGTCATACTTTCATCGAAATTTCATTAAATCCATTCCATTGCCTAGGCTTAAGACGACACAAATTATGTAAAAATGTTTAAATTTTTTTTTTCAAAATTTTTAAAAATCTCTTAGGCTACGTTAAAAGTGCGTCAAATTTAACCAAAAAAACATGTTATTTTTGAATTTGTGAGATGTCATATTTTCATCGAAATTTCATCAAATCCATTCCATTGCCTAGGCTTAAGACGACACAAATTATGTAAAAAATGTTTAAATTTTTTTTCAAATTTTTTAAAAATCGCTTAGGCTACGTTAAAAGTGCGTCAAATTTAACCCAAACAAGTAAGAGTGTAGTATATTCGGCTGGGCCGAATCTAAAATACCCTCCACGATAGTCACGAATATGTATAGTATATTAAAAATGTGGCCTGAATATGCTCGGTTATATATGAACCGATATCGGAATTTTTTATTTTCTGTATTTTAGTAACCTTCTTTTATAACAAGAATTGCTTTTCAGCAAAAAAAAAAAAAAAATTTTTAATGAAAAAATCGGTTCAGGCTATATCTCGGGTATATATGGACCGATATCGAAAATTTTAATTTTCCATATTTATATAACCTTATTTCATTACCAGAACTGCTTTTGAGCACAACAAATTGTTTAAGTTCGCTTACGCGACATTTTCATGAAAAACCCGGTTTTGGCTATATCTCGGGTATAAATGGACCGATATCGGAAATTTTCATTTTCCATACCTATATAACCTTATTTTGCTATTAGAACTGCTTTTAAGCAAAAAAAGTTGTTTTAGTTCGCTTACGCCGCGTATTCATGAAAAACCCGGTTTAGGCTATATCTCGGGTATATATGGACCGATATCGAAAACTTTCATTTTCCATATTTATATCACCTTATTTTATTACCAGAACTGCTTTAAGGCGAAAAAATTGTTTAAGTTCGCTTACGCGACATTTTCATGAAAAACACGGTTTGGGCTATATCTCGGGTATATATGGACTGATATCGGCAATTTTCATTTTTCATATTTATGTAACCTAATTTCATTACCAGAACTGCTTTTGAGCAAAAAAAAAAGTTGTTTAAGTTCGCTTTCGCGACATATTCATGAAAAACTCGATTTGGGCTATATCTCGGGTACATATGGACCGATATCGGAAATTTTTATCTTCCATATTTATATAACCTTATCTTATTACCAGAACTGTTTTTAAGCAAAAAAAAAATTGTTAAGTTCGCTTACGCGACATTTTCATGAAAAAACCGGTTTAGGCTATATCTCGGGTATATATGGACCGATATCGAAAACTTTCATTTTCCATATTTATATCACCTTATTTTATTACCAGAACTGCTTTAAGGCGAAAAAATTGTTTAAGTTCGCTTACGCGGCATTTTCATGAAAAACACGGTTTGGGCTATATCTCGGGTGTATATGGACCGATATCGGAAATTTTCATTTCCCATACTTATATAACCTTATTTGATTACCAGAACCGCTTTTAAGCAAAAAAAGTTGTTTAAGTTCGCTTACGCGGCATTTTCATGAAAACCACGTTCCAGGCTATATCTGCGGTATATATGGCCGATATCGGAAATTTTCATTTTTCATATTTATATAACCTTATTTTATTACCAGAACCGCTTTTTAGCAAAAAAAAGTTGTTTAATTTCGGTGACGCGGCATTTTCATGAAAAACCCGTTCTAGGCTATATCTCGGGTATATATGGACCGATATTGGAAATTTTCATTTTTCATATTTATATAACTTCATTTCATTACTAGAACTGCTTTTGAGCACAAAAATGTTGTTTTAGTTTGCTTACGCGACACTTTTATGTAAAACCCGGTCTAGGCTATATCTCGGGTATATATGGACCGACATCGAAAATTTTCATTTTTCATATTTATGTAACCTAATTTCATTACCAGAACTGCTTTTGAGCACAAAAAAGTTGTTTAAGTTCGCTTACGCGACATTTTCATGAAAAACCCGGTTTGGGCTATATCTCGGTTATATATGGACCGATATCTGAAATTTTCATTTTCCATATTTATGTAACCTAATTTTATTACCAGAACTGCTTTTGAGCAAAAAAAATTATTTAGCTTCGCCTATGCGACATTTTCATTAAAATCCGATTAGGGCTATATCTCGGGTATATATGGACCGATATCTGAAAAAAAAAATTTTTGTCTTTTAGTCACCATGCTTAATACGTGTGTGAAGTTTGAAGCAAAACGAACAACTTTTGTTTTCAAAAATTTTCATACAAAACTGCAAAAAAAATGGCTTTTTTCAGAATTTTGAATATATCTCAGCTATACGTGGACCGATATTACTGAATTTCAATAGCAAACCCATGAATCGACGGGGTAAAAGAATAATGAAAGAAAAAAGTTTCTAAGTCTAATGGTTTTCTCAGAAACGGTATTTCAACAGCGGACAGACGGACAGAAGGACAGACGGACATCGCTTAATCGACTTTTCCATTAATTCTGATTCAGAATATATATACTTTATAGGGTCGCAAAAAAAAACTGTAGAAATTACAAACGGAATCACAAACTTATATATATCCTTTACATTTTTGTGAAGGGTATAAAAACATGTTATTTTTGAATTTGTGAGATGTCATATTTTCATCGAAATTTCATTTAATCCATTCCATTGCCTAGGCTTAAGACGACACAAATTATGTAAAAAATTTTTAAAATTTTTAAAAATCGCTTAGGCTACGTTAAAAGTGCGTCAAATTTAACCCAAAATACATGTTA
Source organism: Thecocarcelia acutangulata (assembly GCA_914767995.1). Taxonomy (NCBI): domain Eukaryota; kingdom Metazoa; phylum Arthropoda; class Insecta; order Diptera; family Tachinidae; genus Thecocarcelia; species Thecocarcelia acutangulata. The sequence continues at coordinate 81,212,561 of OU612094.1, read as the reverse complement.
TTTTTGAATATGTGAGATGTCATACTTTCATCGAAATTTCATTAAATCCATTCCATTGCCTAGGCTTAAGACGACACAAATTATGTAAAAATGTTAAAATTTTTTTTTTCAAAATTTTTAAAAATCTCTTAGGCTACGTTAAAAGTGCGTCAAATTTAACCAAAAAAACATGTTATTTTTGAATTTGTGAGATGTCATATTTTCATCGAAATTTCATCAAATCCATTCCATTGCCTAGGCTTAAGACGACACAAATTATGTAAAAAATGTTTAAAATTTTTTTCAAATTTTTTAAAAATCGCTTAGGCTACGTTAAAAGTGCGTCAAATTTAACCCAAACAAGTAAGAGTGTAGTATATTCGGCTGGGCCGAATCTAAAATACCCTTCACGATAGTCACGAATATGTATAGTATAATAAAAATGTGGCCTGAATATGCTCGGTTATATATGAACCGATGTCGGAATTTTTTATTTTCTGTATTTTAGTAACCTTCTTTTATAACAAGAATTGCTTTTCAGCAAAAAAAAAAAAAAATTTTTTTAATGAAAAAATCGGTTCAGGCTATATCTCGGGTATATATGGACCGATATCGAAAATTTCAACTTTCCATATTTATATAACCTTATTTCATTACCAGAACTGCTTTTGAGCACAACAAATTGTTTAAGTTCGCTTACGCGACATTTTCATGCAAAAACCCGGTTTTGGCTATATCTCGGGTATAAATGGACCGATATCGGAAATTTTCATTTTCCATACCTATATAACCTTATTTTGCTAATAGAACTGCTTTTAAGCAAAAAAAGTTGTTTTAGTTCGCTTACGCCGCGTATTCATGAAAAACCCGGTTTAGGCTATATCTCGGGTATATATGGACCGATATCGAAAACTTTCATTTTCCATATTTATATCACCTTATTTTATTACCAGAACTGCTTTAAGGCGAAAAAATTGTTTAAGTTCGCTTACGCGACATTTTCATGAAAAACACGGTTTGGGCTATATCCCGGGTATATATGGACTGATATCGGCAATTTTCATTTTTCATATTTATGTAACCTAATTTCATTACCAGAACTGCTTTTGAGCAAAAAAAAAAGTTGTTTAAGTTCGCTTTCGCGACATATTCATGAAAAACTCGATTTGGGCTATATCTCGGGTACATATGGACCGATATCGGAAATTTTTATCTTCCATATTTATATAACCTTATCTTATTACCAGAACTGTTTTTAAGCAAAAAAAAAAATTGTTAAGTTCGCTTACGCGACATTTTCATGAAAAAACCGGTTTAGGCTATATCTCGGGTATATATGGACCGATATCGAAAACTTTCATTTTCCATATTTATATCACCTTATTTTATTACCAGAACTGCTTTAAGGCGAAAAAATTGTTTAAGTTCGCTTACGCGGCATTTTCATGAAAAACACGGTTTGGGCTATATCTCGGGTGTATATGGACCGATATCGGAAATTTTCATTTCCCATACTTATATAACCTTATTTGATTACCAGAACTGCTTTTAAGCAAAAAAAGTTGTTTAAGTTCGCTTACGCGGCATTTTCATGAAAACCACGTTCCAGGCTATATCTGCGGTATATATGGACCGATATCGGAAATTTTCATTTTTCATATTTATATAACCTTATTTTATTACCAGAACCGCTTTTAAGCAAAAAAAAGTTGTTTAATTTCGGTGACGCGGCATTTTCATGAAAAACCCGTTCTAGGCTATATCTCGGGTATATATGGACCGATATTGGAAATTTTCATTTTTCATATTTATATAACTTCATTTCATTACTAGAACTGCTTTTGAGCACAAAAATATTGTTTTAGTTTGCTTACGCGACACTTTTATGTAAAACCCGGTCTGGGCTATATCTCGGGTATATATGGACCGACATCGAAAATTTTCATTTTTCATATTTATGTAACCTAATTTCATTACCAGAACTGCTTTTGAGCACAAAAAAGTTGTTTAAGTTCGCTTACGCGACATTTTCATGAAAAACCCGGTTTGGGCTATATCTCGGTTATATATGGACCGATATCTGAAATTTTCATTTTCCATATTTATGTAACCTAATTTTATTACCAGAACTGCTTTTGAGCAAAAAAAATTATTTAGCTTCGCCTATGCGACATTTTCTGACATATCTGAAAAAAAAATTTTTTGTCTTTTAGTCACCATGCTTAATACGTGTGTGAAGTTTGAAGCAAAACGAACAACTTTTGTTTTCAAAAATTTTCATACAAAACTGCAAAAAAAAATGGCTTTTTTCAGAATTTTGAATATATCTCAGCTATACGTGGACCGATATTACTGAATTTCAATAGCAAACCCATGAATCGACGGGGTAAAAGAATGGTGAAAGAAAAAAGTTTCTAAGTCTAATGGTTTTCTCAGAAACGGTATTTCAACAGCGGACAGACGGACAGACGGACAGACGGACATCGCTTAATCGACTTTTCCATTAATTCTGATTCAGAATATATATACTTTATAGGGTCGCAAAAAAAAACTGTAGAAATTACAAACGGAATCACAAACTTATATATACCCTTTACATTTTTGTGAAGGGTATAAAAACATGTTATTTTTGAATTTGTGAGATGTCATATTTTCATCGAAATTTCATTAAATCCATTCCATTGCCTAGGCTTAAGACGACACAAATTATGTGAAAATGTTTAAAATTTGTTTTCAATATTTTTAAAAATCTCTTAGGCTACGTTAAAAGTGCGTCAAATTTAACCCAAAAAACATGTTATTTTTGAATTTGTGAGATGTCATATTTTCATCGAAATTTCATTAAATCCATTCCATTGCCTAGGCTTAAAACGACACAAATTATGTAAAAAATGTTTAAAATTTTTTTCAAAATTTTTAAAAATCGCTTAGGCTACGTTAAAAGTGCGTCAAATTTAACCCAAAAAACATGTTATTTTTGAATTTGTGAGATGTCATATTTTCATCCAAATTTCATCAAATCCATTCCATTACCTAGGTTTACAACTACACAAGTTATGTAAAAAATGTTTAAAATTTTTTTCAAAATTTTTAAAAATCGCTTAGGCTACGTTAAAGGTGCGTCAAATTTAACCCAAAAAACATGTTATTTTTGAATTTGTGAGATGTCATATTTTCATCGAAATTTCATCAAATCCATTCCATTACCTAGGCTTAAAACGACACATATAATGTAAAAAATGTTTAAAATTTTTTTCAAAATTTTTAAAAATCGCTTAGGCTACGTTAAAAGTGCGTCAAATTTAACCCAAAAAACATGTTATTCTTGAATTTGTGAGATGTCATATTTTCATCGAAATTTCATCAAATCCATTCCATTACCTAGGCTTAAAACGACACATAGAATGTAAAAAATGTTTAAAATTTTTTCAAAATTTTTAAAAATCGCTTAGGCTACGTTAAAAGTGCGTCAAATTTAACCCAAAAAACATGTTATTTTTGAATTTGTGAGATGTCATATTTTCATCGAAATTTCATCAAATCCATTCCATTGCCTAGGCTTAAGACGACACAAATTATGTAAAAAATGTTAAAATATTTTTTCACAATTTTTAAAAAATCGCTTAGGCTACGTTAAAAGTGCGTCAAATTTAACCCAAAAAACATGTTATTTTTGAATTTGTGAGATGTCATATTTTCATCGAAATTTCATTAAATCCATTCCATTGCCTAGGCTTAAGACGACACAAATTATGTAAAAAATGTTTAAAATTTTTTCAAAATTTTTAAAAATCGCTTAGGCTACGTTAAAAGTGCGTCAAATTTAACCCAAAAAACATTTTATTTTTGAATTTGTGAGATGTCATATTTTCATCGAAATTTCATTAAATCCATTTCATTGCCTAGGCTTAAGACGTCACATATAATGTAAAAAATGTTTAAAATTTTTTTCAAAATTTTTAAAAATCTCTTAGGCTACGTTAAAATTGCGTCAAATTTAATCCAAAAAACATGTTATGTTTGAATTTGTGAGATGTCATATTTTCATCGAAATTTCATCAAATCCATTCCATTACCTAGGCTTAAAACGACACATATAATGTAAAAAATGTTTAAAATTTTTTTCAAAATTTTTAAAAATCGCTTAGGCTACGTTAAAAGTGCGTCAAATTTAACCCAAAAAACATGTTATTTTTGAATTTGTGAGATGTCATATTTTCATCGAAATTTCATCAAATCCATTCCATTACCTAGGCTTAAAACGACACATATAATGTAAAAATGTTTAAAATTTTGTTCAAAATTTTTAGAGATCGCTACGTTAAAAGTGCGTCAAATTTAACCCAAAAAACATGTTATTTTTGAATTTGTGAGATGTCATATTTTCATCGAAATTTCATTAAATCTATTCCATTGCCTAGGCTTAAGACGACACAAATTATGTAAAAAAATTTTAAAATTTTTTTAAAAATTTTTAAAAATCGCTTAGGCTACGTTAAAAGTGCGTCAAATTTAACCCAAAAAAATGTTATTTTTGAATTTGTGAGATGTCATATTGTCATCGAAATTTTATCAAATCCATTCAATTGCCTAGGCTTAAGACGACACAAATTATGTAAAAAATTTTTAAAATTTTTTTCAAAATTTTTAAAAATCGCTTAGGCTACGTTAAAAGTGCGTCAAATTTAACCCAAAAAACATGTTATTTTTGAATTTGTGAGATGTCATATTTTCATCGAAATTTCATCAAATCCATTCCATTGCCTAGGCTTACAACTACACAAGTTATGCAAAAAATGTTTAAAATTTTTTTCAAAATTTTTAAAAATCGCTTAGGCTACGTTAAAAGTGCGTCAAATTTAACCCAAAAAACATGTTATTTTTGAATTTGTGAGATGTCATATTTTCATCGAAATTTCATTAAATCCATTCCATTGCCTAGGCTTACAACTACACAAGTTATGCAAAAAATGTTTAAAATTTTTTTCAAAATTTTTAAAAATCGCTTAGGCTACGTTAAAAGTCCGTCAAATTTAATCCAAAAAACATGTTAATTTTGAATTTGTGAGATGTCATATTTTCATCGAAATTTCATCAAATCCATTCCATTGCCTAGGCTTACAACTACACAAGTTATGTAAAAAATGTTTAAAATTTTTTTCAAAATTTTTAAAAATCGCTTAGGCTACGTTAAAAGTGCCTCAAATTTAACCCAAAAAACATGTTATTTTTGAATTTGTGAGATGTCATATTTTCATCGAAATTTCATTAAATCTATTCCATTGCCTAGGCTTAAGACGACACAAATTATGTAAAAAATGTTTAAAATTTTTTTCAAAATTTTTAAAAATCGCTTAGGCTACGTTAAAAGTGCGTCAAATTTAACTCCAAAAACATGTTATTTTTGAATTTGTGAGATGTCATATTTTCATCGAAATTTCATTAAATCCATTCCATTGCCTAGGCTTAAGACGACACAAATTATGTAAAAATGTTTACAATTTTTTTTCAATATTTTTAAAAATCTCTTAGGCTACGTTAAAATTGCGTCAAATTTAACGCAAAAAACATGTTATTTTTGAATATGTGAGATGTAATATTTTCATCGAAATTTCATCAAATCCATTCCATTGCCTAGGCTTACAACTACACAAATTATGTAAAAATATTAAAAATTTTTTTCACAATTTTTAAAAATCGCTTAGGCTACGTTAAAAGTGCGTCAAATTTAACCCAAAAAACATGTTATTTTTGAATTTGTGAGATGTCATATTTTCATCGAAATTTCATCAAATCCATTCCATTGCCTAGGCTTAAGACAACACAAATTATGTAAAAAATGTTTAAATTTTTTTTCACAATTTTTAAAAATCGCTTAGGCTACGTTAAAAGTGCGTCAAATTTAACCCAAAAAACATGTTATTTTTGAATTTGTGAGATGTCATATTTTCATCGAAATTTCATTAAATCCATTCCATTGCCTAGGCTTAAGACGACACTAATTATGTAAAAATGTTTAAAATTTTTTTTCAAAATTTTTAAAAATCTCTTAGGCTACGTTAAAAGTGCGTCAAATTTAACCCAAAAAACATGTTAATTTTGAATTTGTGAGATGTCATATTTTCATCGAAATTTCATCAAATCCATTCCATTGCCTAGGCTTAAGACGCAAATTATGTAAAAAAATTTTAAAATTTTTTTAAAAATTTTTAAAAATCGCTTAGGCTACGTTAAAAGTGCGTCAAATTTAACCCAAAAAAATGTTATTTTTGTATTTGTGAGATGTCATATTGTCATCGAAATATTATCAAATCCATTCCATTGCCTAGGCTTAAGACGACACAAATTATGTAAAAAATTTTTTAAATTTTTTTCAAAATTTTTAAAAATCGCTTAGGCTACGTTAAAAGTGCGTCAAATTTAACCCAAAAAACATGTTATTTTTGAATTTGTGAGATGTCATATTTTCATCGAAATTTCATTAAATCCATTCCATTGCCTAGGCTTACAACTACACAAGTTATGCAAAAAATGTTTAAAATTTTTTTCAAAATTTTTAAAAATCGCTTAGGCTACGTTAAAAGTCCGTCAAATTTAATCCAAAAAACATGTTAATTTTGAATTTGTGAGATGTCATATTGTCATCGAAATTTTATCAAATCCATTCCATTGCCTAGGCTTAAGACGACACAAATTATGTAAAAAATTTTTTAAATTTTTTTCAAAATTTTTAAAAATCGCTTAGGCTACGTTAAAAGTGCGTCAAATTTAACCCAAAAATATGTTATTTTTGAATTTGTGAGATGTCATATTTTCATCAAAATTTCATTAAATCCATTGCATTGCCTTGGCTTAAGACGACACAAATTATGTAAAAAATGTTTAAAATGTTTTTCAAAATTTTTAAAAATCGCTTAGGCTACGTTAAAAGTGCCTCAAATTTAACCCAAAAAAACATGTTATTTTTGAATTTGTGAGATGTCATATTTTCATCGAAATTTCATCAAAAAGTGCCTCAAATTTAACCCAAAAAACATGTTATTTTTGAATTTGTGAGATGTCATATTTTCATCGAAATTTCATCAAATCCATTCCATTGCCTAGGCTTAAGACGACACAAATTATGTAAAAAATGTTTAAAATTTTTTTCAAAATTTTTAAAAATCGCTTAGGCTACGTTAAAAGTGCGTCAAATTTAACCCAAAAAACATGTTATTTTTGAATTTGTGAGATGTCATATTTTCATCGAAATTTCATTAAATCCATTCCATTGCCTAGGCTTAAGCCGACACAAATTATGTAAAAATGTTTAAAATTTTTTTTCAATATTTTTAAAAATCTCTTAGGCTACGTTAAAAGTGCGTCAAATTTAACGCAAAAAACATGTTATTTTTGAATATGTGAGATGTAATATTTTCATCGAAATTTCATCAAATCCATTCCATTGCCTAGGCTTACAACTACACAAATTATGTAAAAATATTTAAAATTTTTTTCACAATTTTTAAAAATCGCTTAGGCTACGTTAAAAGTGCGTCAAATTTAACCCAAACAAGTAAGAGTGTAGTATATTCGGCTGGGCCGAATCTAAAATACCCTTCACGATAGTCAAGAATATGTATAGTATATTAAAAATGTGACCTAAATATGCTCGGTTATATATGAACCGATATGGGAATTTTCTATTTTCTGTATTTTAGTAACCTTCTTTTATAACGAGAATTGCTTTTCAGAAAAAAAAAAAAAAAAAAATTTTTTAATGGAAAAATCGGTTCAGGCTATATCTCGGGTATATATGGCCCGATATCGAAAATTTTAATTTTCCATATTTATATAACCTTATATCATTACCAGAACTGCTTTTGAGTACAACAAATTGTTTAAGCTCGCTTACGCGATATTTTCATGAAAAACCCGATTTAGGCTATATCTCGGGTATATCTGGACCGATATCAGAAATTTTAATTTTCTCTATTTTCGTAACCTTCTTTTATGACAAGAACTGCTTTTCAGCAAAAAAAAAAAATGTTATTGGAAAAATCGGTTCAGGCTATATCTCGAGTATATATGGACCGATATCGGATATTTTCTTTTTCCATATTTATATAACCTTATTTCATTACCAGAACTGCTTTTGAGCACAAAAAAGTTGTTTAGTCGGCATTTTCATCAAAAAACCTGTTAGGCTATACACCGGGTATATATGAACCGATATCGGAAATTTTCATTTTCCATATTTATGTAACCTAATTTCCTTAGCAGAACTGCTTTTGAGCACAAAAAGTTGTTTAAGTTCGCTTACGCTGCATTTTCATGAAAACCCCGGTCTATGCTATATCTCGGGTATATATGGCCCGATATCGAAAATTTTTATTTTTCATATTTATATGACCCTATTTCATTACCAGAACTGCTTTTGAGCACAAAAAAACTGTTTAAGTTCGCTTACGCGATATTTTCATGAAAAACCCGATTTGGGCTATATCTCGGGTGTATATGGACCGACATCGAAAATTTTCATTTTTCATATTTATATAACCCTTTTTCATTACCAGAACTGCTTTGAGCACAAAAAAGTTGTTTAAGTTCGCTTACGCGACATTTTCATGAAAAACCCGATTTGGGCTATATCTCGGGTATACATATATGGACCGATATCGGAAATTTTCATTTTTCATATTTATGTAACCTAATTTCATTACCAGAACTGCTTTTGAGCACAAAAAAGTTGTTAAAGTTCGCTTACGCGGCATTTTCATGAAAACCCCGGTCTAGGCTATATCTCGGGTATATATGGACCGATATCGGAAATTTGCATTTTCCATATTTATGTAACCTAATTTCATTATGAGAACTGCTTTGAGCACAAAAAAGTTGTTTAAGCTCGCTTGCGCGACATTTTTATGAAAAACCCGATTTGGGCTATATCTCGGGTATATATGGACCGATATCGAAAATTTTCATTTTTCATATTTATATGACCCTATTTCATTACCAGAACTAATTTTGAGAACAAAAAAGTTGTTTAACTTCGCTCACGCGACATTTTCATGAAAAACCCGATTTGGGCTATATCTCGGGTATATATGGACCGACATGGAAAATTTTCATTTCTCATATTTATGTGACCCTATTTCACTACCAGAACTGCTTTTGAGCACAAAAAAGTTGTTTAAGTTCGCTTACGCGACATTTTCATGAAAAACCCGATTTGGGCTATATCTCGAGTATATATGGACCGACATCGGAAATTTTCATTTTCCATATTTATGTAACCTAATTTCAATACCAGAACTGCTTTTGACCACAAAAAAGTTGTTGAAGTTCGCTTACGCGGCATTTTCATGAAAACCCCGGTCTAGGCTATATCTCGGGTATATATGGACCGATATCGGAAATTTTCATTTTCCATATTTATGTATCCTAATTTCAATACCAGAACTGCTTTTGAGCACAAAAAAGTTGTTGAAGTTCGCTTACGCGGCATTTTCATGAAAACCCCGGTCTAGGCTATATCTCGGGTATATATGGACCGATATCGAAAATTTTAATTTTCCATATTGATATAACCTTATATCATTACCAGAACTGCTTTTGAGCACAACAAATTGTTTAAGTTCGCTTACGCGATATTTTCATGAAAAACCCGATTTAGGCTATATCTCGGGTATATATGGACCGATATCAGAAATTTTAATTTTCTCTATTTTCTTAACCTTCTTTTATAACAAGAATTGCTTTTCAGTAAAAAAAAAAATGTTATTGGATAAATCGGTTCAGGCTATATCTCGAGTATATATGGACCGATATCGGATTTTTTCTTTTTCCATATTTATGTAACCTTATTGCATTACCAGAACTGCTTTTGAGCGCAAAAAAGTTTTACTCGGCATTTTCATCAAAAAAACCTGTTAAGCTATATATCGGGTATATATGAACCGATATCGGAAATTTTAATTTTCCATATTTATATAACCTTATTTTATTACCAGAACTGCTTTAAGGTGAAAAAAGTTGTTTAAGTTCGCTTACGCGGCATTTTCATGAAAACCACGGTTTAGGCTATATCTCTGGTATATACGGACCGATATCGAAAATTTTCATTTTCCATATTTATATAACCTCATCTTATTACCAGAACTGTTTTAAGCGAAAAAAAGTTGTTTAAGTTCGCTTACGCGACATTTTCATGAAAAACCCGGTTTGCGCTATGTCTCGGGTATATATAGACCGATATCGGAAATTTTCATTTTTCATACCTATATAACCTTATTTCATTACCAGAACTGCTTTAAGGTGAAAAAAGTTGTTTAAGTTCGCTTACGCGACATTTTCATGAAAAACCCGGTTTGGGCTATATCTCGGGTATATATGGACCGATATCGGAAATTTTCATTTTGCATATTTATATAACCTTATTTAATTACCAGAACTACTTTAAGGCGAAAAAATTGTTTAAGTTCGCTTACGCGGCATTTTCATGAAAACCCCGGTTTAGGGCTATATCTCGGGTATATATGGACCGATATCGGAAATTTTTATCTTCCATATTTATATAAACTGATCTTATTATCAGAACTGTTTTTAATCAAAAAAAAGTTGTTAAAGTTCGCTTACGCCACATTTTCATGAAAAACCTGGTTTGGGCTATATCTCGGGTATATATAGACCGATATCGAAAATTTTCATTTTCCATACTTATACAACCTTATTTTATTACCAAAACTACTTTTAAGCAAAAAAAAGTTGTTTAAGTTCGCTTACGCGGCAATTTCATGAAAACCCCGTTCCAGGCTATATCTGCGGTATATATGAACCGATATCGGAAATTTTCAATTTTCATATTTATATAACCTTATTTTGTTACCAGAACCGCTTTAAAGCAAAAAAAGTTGTTTAATTTCGCTGACGCGGCATTTTCATGAAAAACCCGTTCTAGGCTATATCTCGGGTATATATGGACCGATATCGAAAATTTTCATTTTTCATATATATGTAACCTAATTTCATTACCAGAACTGCTTTTGAGCACAAAAAAGTTGTTTAAGTTCGCTTACGCGGCATTTTCATGAAAAACCTGGTTTGGGCTATATCTCGGGTATATATGGACCGATATCGAAAATTTTCATTTTTCATATTTATATGACCCTATTTCATTACCAGAACTGCTTTTGAGCACAAAAAAGTTGTTTAAGTTCGCGTACGCGACATTTTCATGAAAACCCCGATTTGGGCTATATCTCGGGTATATATGGACCGATATCGAAAATTTTCATTTCTCATATTTATATGACCCTATTTCATTACCAGAACTGCTTTTGAGCACAAAAACGTTGTTAAGTTCGCTTACGCGACATTTTCATGAAAAACACGATTTGGGCTATATCTCGGGTATATATGGACCGACATCGAAAATTTTAATTTTTCATATTTATGTAATCTAATTTCATTACCAGAACTGCTTTTGAGCACAAAAACGTTGTTTAAGTTCGCTTACCGCGACAATTTTCATGAAAAACCCGGTTTGGGCTATATCTCGGGTATATATGGACCGATATCGGAAATTTTCATTTTCCATATTTATATAACCTAATTTTATTACCAGAACTGCTTTTGAGCAAAAAAAAGTTATTTAGCTTCGCCTATGCGACATTTTCATTAAAAATCCGATTTGGGCTATATCTCGGGTATATATAGACCGATATCAAAAAAAAACATTTTTTGTCTTTTAGTCACCATGCTTAATAAGTGTGTGAAGTTTGAAGCAAAACGAACAACTTTTGTTTTCAAAAATTTTCATACAAAACTGCAAAAAAAAATGGCTTTTTTCGGAATTTTGAATATATCTCAGCTATACGTGGACCGATATTACTGAATTTCAATAGCAAACCCATGAATCGATGGGGTAAAAGAATGGTGAAAGAAAAAAGTTTCTAAGTCTAATGGTTTTCTCAGAAACGGTATTTCAACAGCGGACAGACGGACAGACGGACAGACGGACAGACGGACAGACGGACAGACGGACAGACGGACATCGCTTAATCGACTTTTCCATTAATTCTGATTCAGAATATATATACTTTATAGGGTCGCAAAAAAAAACTGTAGAAATTACAAACGGAATCACAAACTTATATATACCCTTAACATTTTTGTGAAGGGTATAAAAACATGTTATTTTTGAATTTGTGAGATGTCATATTTTCATCGAAATTTCATCAAATCCATTCCATTGCCTAGGCTTAAGACAACACAAATTATGTAAAAAATGTTTAAAATTTTTTTCACAATTTTTAAAAATCGCTTAGGCTGCGTTAAAAGTGCGTCAAATTTACCCCAAAAAACATGTTATTTTTGAATTTGTGAGATGTCATATTTTCATCGAAATTTCATTAAATCCATTCCATTGCCTAGGCTTAAGACGACACTAATTATGTAAAAATGTTTAAAATTTTTTTTCAAAATTTTTAAAAATCTCTTAGGCTACGTTAAAAGTGCGTCAAATTTAACCCAAAAAACATGTTAATTTTGAATTTGTGAGATGTCATATTTTCATCGAAATTTCATCAAATCCATTCCATTGCCTAGGCTTAAGACGACACAAATTATGTAAAAAATGTTTAAAATTTTTTTAAAAATTTTTAAAAATCGCTTAGGCTACGTTAAAAGTGCGTCAAATTTAACCCAAAAAAATGTTATTTTTGAATTTGTGAGATGTCATATTGTCATCGAAATTTTATCAAATCCATTCCATTGATTAGGCTTAAGACGACGCAAATTATGTAAAAAATTTTTAAAATTTTTTTTCAAAATTTTTAAAACTCGCTTAGGCTACGTTAAAAGTGCGTCAAATTTAACCCAAAAAACATGTTATTTTTGAATTTGTGAGATGTCATATTTTCATCGAAATTTCATTAAATCCATTCCATTGCCTAGGCTTACAACTACACAAGTTATGTAAAAAATGTTTAAAATTTTTTTCAAAATTTTTAAAGATCGCTTAGGCTACGTAAAAAGTCCGTCAAATTTAACCCAAAAAACATGTTAATTTTGAATTTGCGAGATGTCATATTTTCATCGAAATTTCATCAAATCCATTCCATTGCCTAGGCTTAAGACGCAAATTATGTAAAAAAATTTTAAAATTTTTTTAAAAATTTTTAAAAATCGCTTAGGCTACGTTAAAAGTGCGTCAAATTTAACCCAAAAAATGTTATTTTTGAATTTGTGAGATCTCATATTGTCATCGAAATTTTATCAAATCCATTCCATTGCCTAGGCTTAAGACGACACAAATTATGTAAAAAATTTTTAAAATTTTTTTCAAAATTTTTAAAAATCGCTTAGGCTACGTTAAAAGTGCGTCAAATTTAACCCAAAAAACATGTTATTTTTGAATTTGTGAGATGTCATATTTTCATCGAAATTTCATTAAATCCATTCCATTGCCTAGGCTTACAACTACACAAGTTATGTAAAAAATGTTTAAAATTTTTTTCAAAATTTTTAAAAATCGCTTAGGCTACGTTGAAAGTCCGTCAAATTTAACCCAAAAAACATGTTAATTTTGAATTTGTGAGATGTCATATTTTCATCGAAATTTCATCAAATCCATTCCATTGCCTAGGCTTACAACTACACAAGTTATGTAAAAAATGTTTAAAATTTTTTTCAAAATTTTTAAAAATCGCTTAGGCTACGTAAAAAGTCCGTCAAATTTAACCCAAAAAACATGTTAATTTTGAATTTGTGAGATGTCATATTTTCATCGAAATTTCATCAAATCCATTCCATTGCCTAGGCTTAAGACGACACAAATTATGTAAAAAATTTTTAAATTTTTTTTTTCAAAATTTTTAAAAATCGCTTAGGCTACGTTAAAAGTGCGTCAAATTTAACCCAAAAAACATGTTATTTCTGAATTTGTGAGATGTCATATTTTCATCGAAATTTCATTAAATCTATTCCATTGCCTAGGCTTAAGACGACACAAATTATGTAAAAAATGTTTAAAATTTTTTTCAAAATTTTTAAAAATCGCTTAGGCTACGTTAAAAGTGCGTCAAATTTAACGCAAAAAACATGTTATTTTTGAATTTGTGAGATGTCATATTTTCATCGAAATTTCATCAAATCCATTCCATTGCCTAGGCTTAAGACGCAAATTATGTAAAAAAATTTTAAAATTTTTTTAAAAATTTTTAAAAATCGCTTAGGCTACGTTAAAAGTGCGTCAAATTTAACCCAAAAAAATGTTATTTTTGAATTTGTGAGATGTCATATTATCATCGAAATTTTATCAAATCCATTCCATTGCCTAGGCTTAAGACGACGCAAATTATGTAAAAAATTTTTAAAATTTTTTTTCAAAATTTTTAAAAATCGCTTAGGCTACGTTAAAAGTGCGTCAAATTTAACCCAAAAAACATGTTATTTTTGAATTTGTGAGATGTCATATTTTCATCGAAATTTCATTAAATCCATTCCATTGCCTAGGCTTACAACTACACAAGTTATGTAAAAAATGTTTAAAATTTTTTTCAAAATTTTTAAAGATCGCTTATGCTACGTAAAAAGTCCGTCAAATTTAACCCAAAAAACATGTTAATTTTGAATTTGTGAGATGTCATATTTTCATCGAAATTTCATCAAATCCATTCCATTGCCTAGGCTTAAGACGCAAATTATGTAAAAAAATTTTAAAATTTTTTTAAAAATTTTGAAAAATCGCTTAGGCTACGTTAAAAGTGCGTCAAATTTAACCCAAAAAAATGTTATTTTTGAATTTGTGAGATGTCATATTGTCATCGAAATTTTATCAAATCCATTCCATTGCCTAGGCTTAAGACGACACAAATTATGTAAAAAATTTTTTAAATTTTTTTCAAAATTTTTAAAAATCGCTTAGGCTACGTTAAAAGTGCGTCAAATTTAACCCAAAAAACATGTTATTTTTGAATTTGTGAGATGTCATATTTTCATCGAAATTTCATTAAATCCATTCCATTGCCTAGGCTTACAACTACACAAGTTATGTAAAAAATGTTTAAAATTTTTTTCAAAATTTTTAAAAATCGCTTAGGCTACGTTAAAAGTCCGTCAAATTTAACCCAAAAAACATGTTAATTTTGAATTTGTGAGATGTCATATTTTCATCGAAATTTCATCAAATCCATTCCATTGCCTAGGCTTACAACTACACAAGTTATGTAAAAAATGTTTAAAATTTTTTTCAAAAATTTTAAAAATCGCTTAGGCTACGTTAAAATTCCGTCAAATTTAACCCAAAAAACATGTTAATTTTTAATTTGTGAGATGTCATATTTTCATCGAAATTTCATTAAATCCATTCCATTGCCTAGGCTTACAACTACACAAGTTATGTAAAAAATGTTTAAAATTTTTTTCAAAATTTTTAAAAATCGCTTAGGCTACGTAAAAAGTCCGTCAAATTTAACCCAAAAAACATGTTAATTTTGAATTTGTGAGATGTCATATTTTCATCGAAATTTCATCAAATCCATTCCATTGCCTAGGCTTAAGACGACACAAATTATGTAAAAAATGTTTAAAATTTTTTTCAAAATTTTTAAAAATCGCTTAGGCTACGTTAAAAGTGCGTCAAATTTAACGCAAAAAACATGTTATTTTTGAATTTGTGAGATGTCATATTTTCATCGAAATTTCATCAAATCCATTCCATTGCCTAGGCTTAAGACGCAAATTATGTAAAAAAATTTTAAAATTTTTTTAAAAATTTTTAAAAATCGCTTAGGCTACGTTAAAAGTGCGTCAAATTTAACCCAAAAAAATGTTATTTTTGAATTTGTGAGATGTCATATTGTCATCGAAATTTTATCAAATCCATTCCATTGCCTAGGCTTAAGACGACGCAAATTATGTAAAAAATTTTTAAAATTTTTTTTCAAAATTTTTAAAAATCGCTTAGGCTACGTTAAAAGTGCGTCAAATTTAACCCAAAAAACATGTTATTTTTGAATTTGTGAGATGTCATATTTTCATCGAAATTTCATTAAATCCATTCCATTGCCTAGGCTTACAACTACACAAGTTATGTAAAAAATGTTTAAAATTTTTTTCAAAATTTTTAAAGATCGCTTAGGCTACGTAAAAAGTCCGTCAAATTTAACCCAAAAAACATGTTTATTTTGAATTTGTGAGATGTCATATTTTCATCGAAATTTCATCAAATCCATTCCATTGCCTAGGCTTAAGACGCAAATTATGTAAAAAAATTTTAAAATTTTTTTAAAAATTTTTAAAAATCGCTTAGGCTACGTTAAAAGTGCGTCAAATTTAACCCAAAAAAATGTTATTTTTGAATTTGTGAGATGTCATATTGTCATCGAAATTTTATCAAATCCATTCCATTGCCTAGGCTTAAGACGACACAAATTATGTAAAAAATTTTTAAAATTTTTTCAAAATTTTTAAAAATCGCTTAGGCTACGTTAAAAGTGCGTCAAATTTAACCCAAAAAACATGTTATTTTTTAATTTGTGAGATGTCATATTTTCATCGAAATTTCATTAAATCCATTCCATTGCCTAGGCTTACAACTACACAAGTTATGTAAAAAATGTTTAAAATTTTTTTCAAAATTTTTAAAAATCGCTTAGGCTACGTTAAAAGTCCGTCAAATTTAACCCAAAAAACATGTTAATTTTGAATTTGTGAGATGTCATATTTTCATCGAAATTTCATTAAATCCATTCCAGTGCCTAGGCTTACAACTACACAAGTTATGTAAAAAATGTTTAAAATTTTTTTCAAAATTTTTAAAAATCGCTTAGGCTACGTAAAAAGTCCGTCAAATTTAACCCAAAAAACATGTTAATTTTGAATTTGTGAGATGTCATATTTTCATCGAAATTTCATCAAATCCATTCCATTGCCTAGGCTTAAGACGACACAAATTATGTAAAAAATTTTTAAATTTTTTTTTTCAAAATTTTTAAAAATCGCTTAGGCTACGTTAAAAGTGCGTCAAATTTAACCCAAAAAACATGTTATTTCTGAATTTGTGAGATGTCATATTTTCATCGAAATTTCATTAAATCTATTCCATTGCCTAGGCTTAAGACGACACA
This sequence comes from Thecocarcelia acutangulata, assembly GCA_914767995.1. Lineage (NCBI taxonomy): Eukaryota > Metazoa > Arthropoda > Insecta > Diptera > Tachinidae > Thecocarcelia > Thecocarcelia acutangulata. The sequence continues at coordinate 81,195,471 of OU612094.1, read as the reverse complement.
AATTATGTAAAAAATGTTTAAAATTTTTTTCAAAATTTTTAAAAATCGCTTAGGCTACGTTAAAAGTGCGTCAAATTTAACGCAAAAAACATGTTATTTTTGAATTTGTGAGATGTCATATTTTCATCGAAATTTCATCAAATCCATTCCATTGCCTAGGCTTAAGACGACACAAATTATGTAAAAAATGTTTAAGACTTTTTTTCAAAATTTTTAAAAATCGCTTAGGCTACGTTAAAAGTGCGTCAAATTTAACCCAAAAAACATGTTATTTTTGAATTTGTGAGATGTCATATTTTCATCGAAATTTCATTTAATCCATTCCATTGCCTAGGCTTAAGACGACACAAATTATGTAAAAAACTTTTAAAATTTTTTTCAAAATTTTTAAAAATCGCTTAGGCTACGTTAAAAGTGCGTCAAATTTAACCCAAAATACATGTTATTTTTGAATATGTGAGATGTCATACTTTCATCGAAATTTCATTAAATCCATTCCATTGCCTAGGCTTAAGACGACACAAATTATGTAAAAATGTTTAAATTTTTTTTTTCAAAATTTTTAAAAATCTCTTAGGCTACGTTAAAAGTGCGTCAAATTTAACCCAAAAAACATGTTATTTTTGAATTTGTGAGATGTCATATGTTCATCGAAATTTCATCAAATCCATTCCATTACCTGGGCTTAAAAGGACACATATAATGTAAAAAATGTTGAAAATTTTTTTCAAAATTTTTAAAAATCGCTTAGGCTACGTTAAAAGTGCGTCAAATTTAACCCAAAAAACATGTTATTTTTGAATTTGTGAGATGTCATATTTTCATCGAAATTTCATCAAATCCATTCCATTGTCTAGGCTTAAGACGACACAAATTATGTAAAAATGTTTAAAATTTTTAAAAATCGCTTAGGCTACGTTAAAAGTGCGTCAAATTTAACCCAAAAAACATGTTATTTTTGAATTTGTGAGATGTCATATTTTCATCGAAATTTCATCAAATCCATTCCATTGCCTAGGCTTAAAACGACACAAATTATGTAAAACATGTTTAACATTTTTTTCAAATTTTTTAAAAATCGCTTAGGCTACGTTAAAAGTGCGTCAAATTTAACCCAAACAAGTTAGAGTGTAGTATATTCGGCTGGGCCGAATCTAAAATACCCTTCACGATAGTCACGAATATGTATAGTATATTAAAAATGTGGCCTGAATATGCTCGGTTATATATGAACCGATATCGGAATTTTTTATTTTCTGTATTTTAGTAACCTTCTTTTATAACAAGAATTGCTTTTGAGCACAACAAATTGTTTAAGTTCGCTTACGCGACATTTTCATGAAAAACCCGGTTTTGGCTATATCTCGGGTATAAATGGACCGATATCGGAAATTTTCATTTTCCATACCTATATAACCTTATTTTGCTATTAGAACTGCTTTTAAGCAAAAAAAGTTGTTTTAGTTCGCTTACGCCGCGTATTCATGAAAAACCCGGTTTAGGCTATATCTCGGGTATATATGGACCGATATCGAAAACTTTCATTTTCCATATTTATATCACCTTATTTTATTACCAGAACTGCTTTAAGGCGAATAAATTGTTTAAGTTCGCTTACGCGACATTTTCATGAAAAACACGGTTTGGGCTATATCTCGGGTATATATGGACTGATATCGGCAATTTTCATTTTTCATATTTATGTAACCTAACTTCATTACCAGAACTGCTTTTGAGCAAAAAAAAAGTTGTTTAAGTTCGCTTTCGCGACATATTCATGAAAAACCCGATTTGGTCTATATCTCGGGTACATATGGACCGATATCGGAAATTTTTATCTTCCATATTTATATAACCTTATCTTATTACCAGAACTGTTTTTAAGCAAAAAAAAAATTGTTAAGTTCGCTTACGCGACATTTTCATGAAAAACCTGATTTGGGCTATATCTCGAGTACATATGGACCGAAATCGGAAATTTTCATTTTCCATATTTAGGTAACCTAATTTCATTACCAGAACTGCTTTTGAGCACAAAAAAGCTGTTAAGTTCGCTTACGCGGCATTTTCATGAAAACCCTGGTCTAGGCTATATCTCGGGTATATATGGACGGATATCGGAAATTTTCATTTTTCATATTTATGTAACCTAATTTCATTACCAGAACTGCTTTTGAGCACAAAAAAGTTGTATAAATTCGCTTACGCGGCATTTTCATGAAAACCCCGGTCTAGGCTATATCTCGGGTATATATGGACCGATATCGAAAATTTTCATTTTTCATATTTATATGACCCTATTTCATTACCAGAACTGCTTTTGAGCACAAAAACGTTGTTTAAGTTCGCTTACGCGACATTTTCATGAAAAACCCGATTTGGGCTATATCTCGGGTATACATGGACCGACATCGAAAATTTTCATTTTTCATATTTATGTAACCTAATTTCATTACCAGAACTGCTTTTGAGCACAAAAAAGTTGTTTAAGTTCGCTTACGTGACATTTTCATGAAAAACACGATTTGGGCTATATCTCGGGTATATATGGACCGACATCGAAAATTTTCATTTTTCATATTTATGTAACCTAATTTCATTACCAGAACTGCTTTTGAGCACAAAAAAGTTGTTTAAGTTCGCTTACGCGACATTTTCATGAAAAACCCGATTTGGGCTATATCTCGGGTATATATGGACCGATATCGGAAATTTTCATTTTTCATATTTATGTAACCTAATTTCATTACCAGAACTGCTTTTGAGCACAAAAACGTTGTTTAAGTTCGCTTACGCGACATTTTCATGAAAAACCCGATTTGGGCTATATCTCGGGTATATATGGACCGACATCGAAAATTTTCATTTTTCATATTTATGTAACCTAATTTCATTACCAGAACTGCTTTTGAGCACAAAAAAGTTTTTTAAGTTCGCTTACGCGACATTTTCATGAAAAACCCGGTTTGGGTTATATCTCGGGTATATATGGACAGATATCGGAAATTTTCATTTTCCATATTTATGTAACCTAATTTTATTACCAGAACTGCTTTTGAGCAAAAAAGAGTTATTTAGCTTCGCCTATGCGACATTTTCATTAAAATCCGATTTGGGCTATATCTCGGGTATATATGGACCGATATCTGAAAAAAAAAATTTTGTCTTTTAGTCACCATGCTTAATAAGTGTGTGAAGTTTGAAGCAAAACGAACAACTTTTGTTTTCAAAAATTTTCATACAAAACTGCAAAAAAAAATGGTTTTTTTTTTGGAATTTTGAATATATCTCAGCTATACGTGGACCGATATTACTGAATTTCAGTAGCAAACCCATGAATCGATGGGGTAAAAGAATGGTGAAAGAAAAGTTTCTAAGTCTAATGGTTTTCTCAGAAACGGTATTTCAACAGCGGACAGACGGACAGACGGACAGACGGACAGACGGACATCGCTTAATCGACTTTTCCATTAATTCTGATTCAGAATATATATACTTTATAGGGTCGCAAAAAAAAACTGTAGAAATTACAAACGGAATCACAAACTTATATATACCCTTTACATTTTTGTGAAGGGTATAAAAACATGTTATTTTTGAATAAGTGAGATGTCATATTTTCATCGAAATTTCATTAAATCCATTCCATTGCCTAGATTTAAGACGACACAAATTATGTAAAAAATGTTTAAAATTTTTTTCAAAATTTTTAAAAATCGCTTAGGCTACGTTAAAAGTGCGTCAAATTTAACCCAAAAAACATGTTATTTTTGAATATGTGAGATGTCATATTTTCATCGAAATTTCATTAAATCCATTCCATTGCCTAGGCTTAAGACGACACAAGTTATGTAAAAAATGTTTAAAATTTTTTTTTCAATATTTTTAAAAATCTCTTAGGCTACGTTAAAAGTGCGTCAAATTTAACCCAAAAAACATGTTAATTTTGAATATGTGAGATGTCATATTTTCATCGAAATTTCATCAAATCCATTCCATTACTTAGGCTTACAACTACACAAATTATGTAAAAATGTTTAAAATTTTTTTTCACAATTTTTAAAAATCGCTTAGGCTACGTTAAAAGTGCGCCAAATTTAACCCAAAAAACATGTTATTTTTGAATTTGTGAGATGTCATATTTTCATCGAAATTTCATCAAATCCATTCCATTACCTAGGCTTAAAACGACACAAATTATGTAAAAAATGTTTAAAATTTTTTTTTCAAAATTTTTAAAAATCGCTTACGCTACGTTAAAAGTGCGTCAAATTTAACCCAAAAAACATGTTATTTTTGAATTTGTGAGATGTCATATTTTCATCGAAATTTCATTAAGTCTATTCCATTGCCTAGGCTTAAGACGACACAAATTATGTAAAAAATGTTTAAAATTTTTTTCAAAATTTTTAAAAATCGCTTAGGCTACGTTAAAAGTGCGTCAAATTTAACACAAAAAAAAAGTTATTTTTGAATTTGTGAGATGTCATATTTTCATCGAAATTTCATCAAATCCATTCCATTGCCTAGGCTTACGACGACCCAAATTATGTAAAAAATGTTTAAAATTTTTTTCAAAATTTTTAAAAATCGCTTAGGCTACATTAAAAGTGCGTCAAATTTAACCCAAAAAACATGTTATTTTTGAATTTGTGAGATGTCATATTTTCATCGAAATTTCATTAAATCCATTCCATTGCCTAGGCTTAAGACGACACAAATTATGTAAAAATGTTAAAAATTTTTTTTCAATATTTTTAAAAATCTCTTAGGCTACGTTAAAAGTGCGTCAAATTTAACCCAAAAAACATGTTATTGTTGAATATGTGAGATATCATATTTTCATCGAAATTTCATTAAATCCATTCCATTACCTAGGCTTACAACTACACAAATTATGTAAAAATGTTTAAAATTTTTTTCACAATTTTTAAAAATCGCTTAGGCTACGTTAAAAGTGCTTCAAATTTAGTCCAAAAAACATGTTATTTTTGAATTTGTGAGATGTCATATTTTCATCGAAATTTCATCAAATCCATTCCATTGCCTAACGACGACACAAATTATGTAAAAAATGTTTAAAATTTTTTTCAAAATTTTTAAAAATCGCTTAGGCTACGTTAAAAGTGCATCAAATTTAACCCAAAAAGCATTTTATTTTTGAATTTGTGAGATGTCATATTTTCATCGAAATTTCATCAAATCCATTCCATTACCTAGGCTTAAGACGTCACATATAATGTAAAAAATGTTTAAAATTTTTTTCAAAATTTTTAAAAATCTCTTAGGCTACGTTAAAAGTGCGTCAAATTTAACCCAAAAAACATGTTATTTTTGAATTTGTGAGATGTCATATTTTCATCGAAATTTCATCAAATCCATTCCATTACCTAGGCTTAAGACGACACATATAATGTAAAAAATGTTTAAAATTTTTTTCAAAATTTTTAAAAATCGATTAGGCTACGTTAAAAATCCGTCAAATTTAACCCAAACAAGTAAGAGTGTAGTATATTCGGCTGGGCCGAATCTAAAATACCCTTCACGATAGTCACGAATATGTATACTATATTAAAAATGTGACCTAAATATGCTCGGTTATATATGAACCGATATCGGAATTTTCTATTTTCTGTATTTTAGTAACCTTCTTTTATTTTATTTTTTTTTTTTTTATTTTTTTTTTTTTTTTTTTTTGTCATTCATTTATTTATTGAATCTTCAAAATATGAACTAACAATAAGTATTCAAATCTTAATACTAAATATAAAATTTATTTAAGTCCAGCCACTGCTAGACAAAAGAGTTTCATTTCGCGCCAATTATATCGGTAGAATCACCTATTTAACGTTCTGATGGTGGCCAGTGTATCCCTTCTTCTCAACCGAGAGTGGCCGCCAAAATTAAGTATGTTGCGTGCAAGAGGATTTGGGTGAAGTTCCAGTTTACTGATATACCTTGTGGCATACTTAGAGAACACGTCAGTTACCAGCGGAACACACAGATCCTTGTGAATTCGTGAGTTTCTTACGTACCATGGAGCTGCAGTAATCGTACGAAGAATTTGGTTTTGTCGTCTTTGAATTTTTTCAATGTTAGATGTTGAGGCGGTTCCCCATAATTGAACTCCGTAGCACCATATAGGCTTTAAAATTGCGTTATATAACAAAAGTTTGCAGTCCAACTTCAATGTCGAATTTCTGCCCATAAGCCAATTTAGTTGCGCTGCTTTTAATTTCAACTGAGTGACTTTCGCATCAATGTGAGGCTTCCACGTTAGCCTACGGTCGAGGTAAATACCAAGGTATTTAACTTCATTATGCTGCGGAATAGGTGTATTGTTAATTTGGAGAGCCGACCATGTTTGCTTACGCAGTGTGAATGTAACGTGAGTACATTTTTGTTCATTAACTTTTATTTTCCAAAGTTTCAACCATTTCTCTAATATTGAAATATACTGCTGCAAATTTCGTGAAGCTTCTTGATGGTTTTCATGAACGCTAAAAAAAGCTGTGTCATCTGCAAAAGTTGAAGTATGGATTCCGGATCTCGTTGGCATGTCAGATGCGTAAATTAAATATAGAGTGGGTCCTAGAATGCTACCTTGGGGAACTCCTGCTCCAATTGACTGTGAGAGACTTGTAAAGTCACCTTCTTTGATAACAAATTTTCGGTCGTATAAGTAGCTTTCCAGAAGCTTGTGAGTATTTGCAGGCAAGTTCAACTTTATTTTGTGCATCAGTCCGTCGTGCCACACTTTATCAAAAGCTTGGGAAATGTCGATGAATAGAGCTGAACAGTACTTTTTGTCTTCAAAAGTCTGTCTTATGACATTGACTAGCCTATGTGTTTGTTCTATGGTGTTATGTTTAGCCCGAAAGCCAAATTGATGATCAGGGATACATCCCACATCATTAAGTATTGGAGACAACTTCGCCATTAACAATTTTTCGAACAGTTTTGAAATTGTTGGTAGTAGACTTATTGGTCTATATGACTCTACTTTAGTCGGATCCTTCCCTGGCTTGGGTATCATAGTAATCATAGAGACCTTCCACTCTGCAGGATAATACTCAAGGCGTAAAATAGCGTTAAAAATAAAAAGTAGAACTCTTCTAGCTACACGAGGTAACTGTTCAAGCATTTTACCAGTAATTTGATCTATACCTGGAGCTTTCCTGGGGTTTATGTTATTGATAACGTTTTCGACATCTTGAAAGTTAAGTCTCAAAGACACAGGCTGTCTAACAGCATACGGCGGAAATTCTGCTGCAGCATCCGCTGAATCATTTGTCGTAAAAACATTTCTCAAATGATCAACGTACACCATCCCCTTTTCGGAATCGCTTCGTGCCCAGTCGCCAGTTGAAGTTCGCAAAGGTGGCTTACCTATTACGGGTCTTTTCAGACCTTTTGTCGCTTTCCACAGAGAATAGTCAGATTGCGGAGTACCATCCAAGCTTTCAAAATATGTTTTGAGGGAAGATATTCTCTGTGTTTCAAGCAGATTTCTTAGTCGAGTTACACATTCCCGTAGCCTAGTTTTAAGCTGGGGAGACCTGCGAGTTTGCCACTCTCTTCTAACTCTTCTTTTTTCTGACAGGAGTTGCTCAATTTCAGCCGAATAAGTTCTATTGTTCTCATTTCTGGATCTTATATGACTAGTGGTAGCATGCTGTATGGCCAGTTTGTGGTTTTCAGAAAAATCGTTAATTGACGCATCAATATCCTCAGGTGTTCTCAAGGCGATATTTTCACTACAATGTGTACTCAAAAATTTTTTGTATTTTAGCCAATTAACTCTATTGACGGTCAACGGGGAGCCAATCTCTTGGGGGAACGAAACAGAGATTATAGTGGGTGAGTGATCTGATGACAAATCTAATGAAGGCTCCACTTGCATCCACTCTAAAGGAAAATTTTTCGCAACTCCAAAATCTATAACGTCTGGAATCTTTCGGCGGTCTGACGGCCAATAAGTGGGATGTCCGCTTGAAACCACATCTAAGCTCATTTTGGAAACGGTGTCAAAAAGCACACGGCCTTTCGAGGTAATTAAACGTGATCCCCAAAAAGTGTGTTTAGCGTTATAGTCGCCGGCCGCTAAAAATCGAGGACCAAGTGATTTGAAAAAATTTGAATATTGGTTTTCTGTTATTGAAAATCGTGGTGGTGAGTAAATCGAGGATATAACGATTTTTTCATGAAAATAATCAAGGCATATATTTGTAGCTTGGAGATATTCCTCGCGTGTCCCGTTCATTAGATAATGCTTAATTCTGGTCTTTATCAAAATTGCCGAACCGCCGCAAGATCTTCCACGGGGATCTTTTGTGTCATATAATGTGTAGCCATTAATTTTAAAATAACTGTTGGTTGTCAAATGGGTTTCAGCAATCATCATTATATCGATCTGCTTTTCCATAAGGAAGTGCTCAAGTTCATTTTTATGTTGGCGAATGCCGTTTGCGTTCCAGAAACATATTTTTAACCAATTCATTTTGTTAAAATTGCCTGCAAAATGGTGGATTGCATTTTCAGCATTTCCTGCATCATGTTCGTCATGGAAACCGTAAATGTATTTATAGATTGAACAAGAGTCTGCAGAGTTGCCTCAAGATTGCTAAAATGTTGGTCGGAGTTTTGAGGCTTGGGCTCCTGATTCAAGTTTTGTGTATCGGATTTTACCACATTCGCATAAGAAATTTGTTGGGGGTTTTGCACGTGTATATGGCTGGTTGGCTGGTGTACCTGAGGAAAATTGGTTGTAGAAATGGTGTTTGACTGCTGGGGTGGCATATTCAAAATCAATGGCTTATTTGTCATTGACCGCTTGAAATGAGTATAGACAGGGCAACCTCTATAATTTGCAGTGTGGTTACCTCCACAGTTACTGCATTTTTTAACACTTGCGTCGGCCTTTGGCTTATTGCACTGAGTTGTGCCGTGAAGTTCGCCACATACAACACAAACAGCGGGCAACTTACAGTAAGCCTTTGTGTGGCCAAATTCTTGGCAGTTTAGGCACTGAACGGGTCCTGAACGCTTATGTGGCTCCTCAACGGTAACCTTACGATGCAAAAGAAATTTAAGGTTATAAATTGGATGAATTTCACCTTTTTTCAGGACAACATCCCTGGGTTCTAGTTCAACCCTAAACATGGGTTGAGGGATCTTTTCACGGTTCCTTATATTTACTACGGTTTTTATTTTAAAACCTTTATCTTCCAATCCGGTTTTGACGTCATCAATATCTACGCAAGGGTCAATACCTTTAATAACAACCTGAAGGCCTTTAGCACTTTTAAGTTGATAAGTATAGAAAGATCTTTTCTCTTTTTCCAGAGCGGCAGAAAGTTTTCGGTAATCATTTTCGCAGTTGACTTGGATTTTTGTTTCACTTATTTGTCCGTGCTTCACTGATGTTACGTTGAAGGTGTCTTTACCAATTGCCGAAATAAGTGCTTTTACCAGCTCATTAGATGTAGGTTCTCTTAAGTATATTGGTGGCGGTTTAAAAGTTTTTTTTTGTGATGTAGTTGGCTCGTCAGTCTGAAGGATAGCAAACCTATTACTATCCGTTGTCGCACAGGTAATATCGCCCTTAGACATTTTTGGTTGCGATGATATTTGCGCGGATTTAGAGCTTCGCTGACGTTTAACCACGGTTACATACCTGTCCATGCCTACTTGTGTTTTTGGCTTATCTGCGATTACTGAACTGGTGGATGGTTGGTCTTCTGTTGTAACAACAATGTTTGGCGAGCACGATCGCGTGCGTTTTTTATCTCTTAGAGACAGAAGATTATCCAATGATTTTTTAAGTGATTCTTCCTCAGAGATCCAGAGGTTTTTTCTAGTGGAGCTAAGCTCCCTCACAGAATTCCATCTAATAGGTACACTCATGCAATTTTTGTTTTTTTATTTATATATTTTTTAATTTAAAAGTATATAAAAATAATTGTCACAAAGTTTTTTTTTTTTTTGTATAAATTCGCTCTTCCACTTATTGCGGTTTTGCAAGGAAACAAAACTTTAGTGTATTAGTTTTTTCCCACTGGGTAGGTAATCTTCACGCACAATAACAACAACAACAATGCACTGCCACCGCACTTGTTTTATTGAAATTGATTTTATTGTTTAGTTAATGAAATGTGAGGAATTTATTTTCCCGTTGTTTTTTAAAATAATTTGTTATTGTTTTTACAATTTAGTACAATATATTATTGTTTTTATATGTAAGTTTAAAAATATGTTAGCACAATGATTTTTTGGTTTGTTTTTTTTTTGTTCACTTTTTAAAAACACGACCGTGCGGTTGAAGAATCACAGAGTGAATGACCTTCTTTTATAACAAGAATTGCTTTTCAGCAAAAAAAAAAAAAAAATTTTTAATGGAAAAATCGGTTCAGGCTATATCTCGGGTATATATGGACCGATATCGAAAATTTTAATTTTCCACATAACCTTATATCATTACCAGAACTGCTTTTGAGCACAACAAATTGTTTAAGTTCGCTTACGCGATATTTTCATGAAAAACCCGATTTAGGCTATATCTCGGGTATATATGGACCGATATCGGAAATTTTCATTTTCCATATTTATATAACCTTATTTAATTACCAGAACTGCTTTAAGCTAAAAAAAAGTTGTTTAAGTTCGCTTACGCGGCATTTTCATGAAAACCACGGTTTAGGCTATATCTCTGGTATTGAAATTAGGTTACATAAATATGGACCGATATCGGAAATTATATATGGACCGATATCGGAAATTTTCATTTTCCATATTTATATAACCTCATCTTATTACCAGAACTCTTTTTAAGCAAAAAAAGTTGTTTAAGTTCGCTTACGCGACATTTTCATGAAAACCCCGGTTTGGGCTATATCTCGGGTATATATGGACCGATATCTAAAATTTTCATTTTTCATACCTATATAACCTTATTTTATTATTAGAACTGCTTTTACGCAAAAACTCTTGTTTGAGTTCGCTTACGCCGCGTGTTCATGAAAAACCCGGTTTAGGCTATATCTCGGGTATATATGGACCGATATCGAAAACTTTCATTTCCAATATTTATATAGCCTTATTTTATTACCAGAACTGCTTTAAGGCGAAAAATTTGTTTAAGTTCGCTTACGCGGCATTTTCATGAAAACCCCGTTCCAGGCTATATCTCGGGTATATATGGACCGATATCGGAAATTTTCATTTTCCACATTTATGTGACCTAATTTCATTACCAAAACTGCTTTTGAGCACAAAAAAGTTGTTTAAGTTCACTTACGCGACATTTTCAATAAAACCTCAGTTTAGGCTATATCTCGGGTATATATGGACCGATATCGGAAATTTTCATTTTACACATTTATGTAACCTAATTTCATTACCAGAACTGCTTTTGAGCAAAAAAAAGTTGTTAAAGTTCGCTTACGCGACATTTTCATGAAAAACCCGATTTGGGCTACATATGGACCGGGTACATATGGACCGATATCGGAAATTTTCATTTTCCATATTTATGTAACCTAATTTCATTACCAGAACTGCTTTTGAGCAAAAAAAAGTTGTTAAAGTTCGCTTACGCGACATTTTCATGAATATCCCGATTTGGGCTATATCTCGGGTATATATGGACCGATATCGGAAATTTTCATTTTTCATATTTATGTTAAGTACCTTGGTATTCACCTGGACCGTAGGTTAACGTGGAAGTCTCACATTGAAGCAAAGGTCACTCAGTTAAAACTAAAAGCAGCGCAGCTAAATTGGCTTATGGGCAGAAATTCGACACTGAAATTAGATTGCAAACTTTTGTTATACAACGCAATACTAAAGCCTATATGGTGCTACGGAATTCAGTTATGGGGCACCGCCTCAGCGTCAAACATTGAAAAAATCCAAAGGCGACAAAACAAAATTCTACGAACGATTACTGCAGCTCCATGGTACGTAAAAAATTCACGAATTCATAACGATCTGAGTGTTCCGCTGGTAAAAGAGGAATTTTCTAAGTACGCGACAAGGTATATCAGTAAACTGGAACTTCATCCAAACCCTCTTGCTCGCAATATACTTAATTTTGGCGGCCACACTCGGCTTAAAAGAAGGGATACCGCTGCCACCATCAGATTGCTCAATAGGTGATTTTACCGAAATAGCTCCCGCATAATAAAACTTTTTGTCTAGCATTGGCCGGACTTAAGAATTACATTTTTTAATTTTAAATTTAGTATTAAGATTTGAATACTTATTGTTAGTTCATTTTGAAGATTCAATAAATAAAAAAATGCTTAAAAAAAAAAAAAAAAAAATATTTATGTAACCTAATTTCATTACCAGAACTGCTTTTGAGCACAAAAACGTTGTTTAAGTTCGCTTACGCGACATTTTCATGAAAAACCCGATTTGGGCTATATCTCGGGTATATATGGACCGATATCGGAAATTTTCATTTTTCATATTTATGTAACCTAATTTCATTACCAGAACTGCTTTTGAGCACAAAAAAGTTGTTTAAGTTGGCTTACGCGACATTTTCATGAAAACCCGGTTTAGGCTATATCTCGGGTATATATGGACCGATATCGAAAATTTTCATTTTTCATATTTATGTGACCCTATTTAATTACCACAACTGCTTTTGAGCACAAAAAAATTGTTTAAGTTCGCTTAGGCGTCATTTTCATGAAAACCCCGGTCTAGGCTATATCTCGGGTATATATGGACCGATATCGGAAATTTTCATTTTCCATATTTATGTAACCTAATTTTATTACCAGAACTGCTTTTGAGCAAAAAAAAGTTATTTAACTTCGCCTACGCGACATTTTCATTAAAAATTCGATTTGGGCTATATCTCGGGTATATATGGACCGATATCTGAAAAAAAAATTTTTTGCCTTTTGGTCACCATGCTTAATAAGTGTGTGAAGTTTGAAGCAAAACGAACAACTTTTGTTTTCAAAAATTTTCATACAAAACTGCAAAAAAAAATGGCTTTTTTCGGAATTTTGAATATATCTCAGCTATACGTAGACCGATATTACTGAATTTCAATAGCAAACCCATGAATCGATGGGGTAAAGGAATGGTGAAAGAAAAAAGTTTCTAAGTCTAATGGTTTTCTCAGAAACGGTATTTCAGCAGCGGACAGACGGACAGACGGACATCGCTTAATCGACTTTTCCATTAATTCTGATTCAGAATATATATACTTTATAGGGTCGCAAAAAAAAACTGTAGAAATTACAAACGGAATCACAAACTTATAAATACCCTTTACATTTTTGTGAAGGGTATAAAAAGATGTTATTTTTGAATTTGTGAGATGTCATATTTTCATCGAAATTTCATTAAATCCATTCCATTGCCTAGGCTTAAGACGACACAAATTATGTAAAAAATGTTTAAAATTTTTTTCAAAATTTTTAAAAATCGCTTAGGCTACGTTAAAATTGCGTCAAATTTAACCCAAAAAACATGTTATTTTTGAATTTGTGAGATGTCATATTTTCATCGAAATTTCATTAAATCCATTCCATTGCCTAGGCTTAAGACGACACAAATTATGTAAAAATGTTTAAAATTTTTTTTCAATATTTTTAAAAATCTCTTAGGCTACGTTAAAAGTGCGTCAAATTTAACCCAAAAAACATGTTATTTTTGAAATTGTGAGATGTCATATTTTCATCGAAATTTCATCAAATCCATTCCATTACCTAGGCTTACAACTACACAAGTTATGTAAAACTGTTTAAAATTTTTTTCACAATTTTTAAAAATCGCTTAGGCTACGTTAAAAGTGCGTCAAATTTAACCCAATAAACATGGTATTTTGGATTTGTGAGATGTCATATTTTCATCGAAATTTCATCAAATCCATTCCATTGCCTAGGCTTAAAACGACACAAATTATGTAAAAAATGTTTAAAATTTTTTTCACAATTTTTAAAAATCGCTTAGGCTACGTTAAAAGTGCGTCAAATTTAACCCAAAAAACATGTTATTTTTGAATTTGTGAGATGTCATATTTTCATCGAAATTTCATCAAATCCATTCCATTACCTAGGCTTACAACTACGCAAGTTATGTAAAAAATGTTTAAAATTTTTTTCAAAATTTTTAAAAATCGCTTAGGCTACGTTAAAGGTGCGTCAAATTTAACCCAAAAAACATGTTATTTTTGAATTTGTGAGATGTCATATTTTCATCGAAATTTCATCAAATCCATCCCATTGCCTAGGCTCAAAACGACACATATAATGTAAAAAATGTTTAAAATTTTTTTCAAAATTTTTAAAAATCGCTTAGGCTACGTTAAAAGTGCGTCAAATTTAACCCAAAAAACATGTTATTTTTGAATTGGTGAGATGTCATATTTTCATCGAAATTTCATCAAATCCATTCCATTGCCTAGGCTTAAGACAACACAAATTATGTAAAAAATGTTTAAAATTTTTTTCACAATTTTTAAAAATCGCTTAGGCTACGTTAAAAGTGTGTCAAATTTAACCCAAAAAACATGTTATTTTTGAATTTGTGAGATGTCATATTTTCATCGAAATTTCATCAAATCCATTCCATTACCTAGGCTTAAAACGACACATATAATGTAAAAATGTTTAAAATTTTTTTCAAAATTTTTAAAAATCGCTTAGGCTACGTTAAAAGTGCGTCAAATTTAACCCAAAAAACATGTTATTTTTGAATTTGTGAGATGTCATATTTTCATCGAAATTTCATCAAATCCATTCCATTACCTAGGCTTAAAACGACACATATAATGTAAAAATGTTTAAAATTTTTTTCAAAATTTTTAAAAATCGCTTAGGCTACGTTAAAAGTGCGTCAAATTTAACCCAAAAAACATGTTATTTTTGAATTTGTGAGATGTCATATTTTCATCGAAATGTCATCAAATCCATTCCATTACCTAGGCTTAAAACGACACATAGAATGTAAAAAATGTTTAAAATTTTTTCAAAATTTTTAAAAATCGCTTAGGCTACGTTAAAAGTGCGTCAAATTTAACCCAAAAAACATGTTATTTTTGAATTTGTGAGATGTCATATTTTCATCGAAATTTCATCAAATCCATTCCATTGCCTAGGCTTAAGACGACACAAATTATGTAAAAAATGTTTAAAATTTTTTTCACAATTTTTAAAAATCGCTTAGGCTACGTTAAAAGTGCGTCAAATTTAACCCAAAAAACATGTTATTTTTGAATTTGTGAGATGTCATATTTTCATCGAAATTTCATCAAATCCATTCCATTACCTAGGCTTAAAACGACACATATAATGTAAAAATGTTTAAAATTTTTTTCAAAATTTTTAAAAATCGCTTAGGCTACGTTAAAAGTGCGTCAAATTTAACCCAAAAAACATGTTATTTTTGAATTTGTGAGATGTCATATTTTCATCGAAATGTCATCAAATCCATTCCATTACCTAGGCTTAAAACGACACATAGAATGTAAAAAATGTTTAAAATTTTTTCAAAATTTTTAAAAATCGCTTAGGCTACGTTAAAAGTGCGTCAAATTTAACCCAAAAAACATGTTATTTTTGAATTTGTGAGATGTCATATTTTCATCGAAATTTTATCAAATCCATTCCATTACCTAGGCTTACAACTACACAAGTTATGTAAAAAATGTTTAAAATTTTGTTCAAAATTTTTAGAGATCGCTACGTTAAAAGTGCGTCAAATTTAACCCAAAAAACATGTTATTTTTGAATTTGTGAGATGTCATATTTTCATCGAAATTTCATTAAATCTATTCCATTGCCTAGGCTTAAGACGACACAAATTATGTAAAAAAATTTTAAAATTTTTTTAAAAATTTTTAAAAATCGCTTAGGCTACGTTAAAAGTGCGTCAAATTTAACCCAAAAAAAATGTTATTTTTGAATTTGTGAGATGTCATATTGTCATCGAAATTTTATCAAATCCATTCCATTGCCTAGGCTTAAGACGACACAAATTATGTAAAAAATTTTTTAAATGTTTTTTAAAATTTTTAAAAATCGCTTAGGCTACGTTAAAAGTGCGTCAAATTTAACCCAAAAAACATGTTATTTTTGAATTTGTGAGATGTCATATTTTCATCGAAATTTCATTAAATCCATTCCATTGCCTAGGCTTACAACTACACAAATTATGTAAAAAATGTTTAAAATTTTTTTCAAAATTTTTAAAAATCGCCTAAGCTACGTTAAAAGTGCGTCAAATTTAACCCAAAAAAAATGTTATTTTTGAATTTGTGAGATGTCATATTTTCATCGAAATTTCATTTAATCCATTCCATTGCCTAGGCTTAAGACGACACAAATTATGTAAAAAATTTTTAAAATTTTTTTCAAAATTTTTAAAAATCGCTTAGGCTACGTTAAAAGTGCGTCAAATTTAACCCAAAATACATGTTATTTTTGAATATGTGAGATGTCATACTTTCATCGAAATTTCATTAAATCCATTCCATTGCCTAGGCTTAAGACGACACAAATTATGTAAAAATGTTTAAATTTTTTTTTTCAAAATTTTTAAAAATCTCTTAGGCTACGTTAAAAGTGCGTCAAATTTAACCCAAAAAACATGTTATTTTTGAATTTGTGAGATGTCATATTTTCATCGAAATTTCATCAAATCCATTCCATTACCTAGGCTTAAAAGGACACATATAATGTAAAAAATGTTGAAAATTTTTTTCAAAATTTTTAAAAATCGCTTAGGCTACGTTAAAATTGCGTCAAATTTAACCCAAAAAACATGTTATTTTTGAATTTGTGAGATGTCATATTTTCATCGAAATTTCATCAAATCAATTCCATTGTCTAGGCTTAAGACGACACAAATTATGTAAAAATGTTTAAAATTTTTTTCAAAATTTTTAAAAATCGCTTAGGCTACGTTAAAAGTGCGTAAAATTTAACCCAAAAAACATGTTATTTTTGAATTTGTGAGATGTCATATTTTCATCGAAATTTCATCAAATCCATTCCATTGCCTAGGCTTAAGACGACACAAATTATGTAAAACATGTTTAAAATTTTTTTCAAATTTTTTAAAAATCGCTTAGGCTACGTTAAAAGTGCGTCAAATTTAAATCAAACAAGTTAGAGTGTAGTATATTTGGCTGGGCCGAATCTAAAATACCCTTCACGATAGTCACGAATATGTATAGTATATTAAAAATGTGGCCTGAATATGCTCGGTTATATATGAACCGATATCGGAATTTTTTATTTTCTGTATTTTAGTAACCTTCTTTTATAACAAGAATTGCTTTTCAGCAAAAAAAAAAAAAATTTTTAATGAAAAAATCGGTTCAGGCTATATCTCGGGTATATATGGACCGATATCGAAAATTTTAATTTTCCATATTTATATAACCTTATTTCATTACCAGAACTGCTTTTGAGCACAACAAATTGTTTAAGTTCGCTTACGCGACATTTTCATGAAAAACCCGGTTTTGGCTATATCTCGGGTATAAATGGACCGATATCGGAAATTTTCATTTTCCATACCTATATAACCTTATTTTACCTATTAGAACTGCTTTTAAGCAAAAAAAGTTGTTTTAGTTCGCTTACGCCGCGTATTCATGAAAAACCCGGTTTAGGCTATATCTCGGGTATATATGGACCGATATCGAAAACTTTCATTTTCCATATTTATATCACCTTATTTTATTACCAGAACTGCTTTAAGGCGAAAAAATTGTTTAAGTTCGCTTACGCGACATTTTCATGAAAAACACGGTTTGGGCTATATCTCGGGTATATATGGACTGATATCGGCAATTTTCATATTTCATATTTATGTAACCTAATTTCATTACCAGAACTGCTTTTGAGCAAAAAAAAAGTTGTTTAAGTTCGCTTTCGCGACATATTCATGAAAAACCCGATTTGGGCTATATCTCGGGTACATATGGACCGATATCGGAAATTTTTATCTTCCATATTTATATAACCTTATCTTATTACCAGAACTGTTTTTAAGCAAAAAAAAAATTGTTAAGTTCCCTTACGCGACATTTTCATGAAAAACCCGGTTTAGGCTATATCTCGGGTGTATATGGACCGATATCGAAAACTTTCATTTTCCATATTTATATCACCTTATTTTATTACCAGAACTGCTTTAAGGCGAAAAAGTTGTTTAAGTTCGCTTACGCGGCATTTTCATGAAAAACACTGTTTGGGCTATATCTCGGGTGTATATGGACCGATATCGGAAATTTTCATTTCCCTTACTTATATAACCTTATTTGATTACCAGAACTGCTTTTAAGCAAAAAAAGTTGTTTAAGTTCGCTCACGCGGCATTTTCATGAAAACCACGTTCCAGGCTATATCTGCGGTATATATGGACCGATATCGGAAATTTTCATTTTTCATATTTATATAACCTTATTTTATTACCAGAACCGCTTTTAAGCAAAAAAAAGTTGTTTAATTTCGGTGACGCGGCATTTTCATGAAAAACCCGTTCTAGGCTATATCTCGGGTATATATGGACCGATATTGGAAATTTTCATTTTTCATATTTATATAACTTCATTTCATTACCAGAACTGCTTTTGAGCAAAAAAAAAGTTGTTTAAGTTCGCTTTCGCGACATATTCATGAAAAACCCGATTTGGGCTATATCTCGGGTACATATGGACCGATATCGGAAATTTTTATCTTCCATATTTATATAACCTTATCTTATTACCAGAACTGTTTTTAAGCAAAAAAAAATTGTTAAGTTCCCTTACGCGACATTTTCATGAAAAACCCGGTTTAGGCTATATCTCGGGTGTATATGGACCGATATCGAAAACTTTCATTTTCCATATTTATATCACCTTATTTTATTACCAGAACTGCTTTAAGGCGAAAAAGTTGTTTAAGTTCGCTTACGCGGCATTTTCATGAAAAACACTGTTTGGGCTATATCTCGGGTGTATATGGACCGATATCGGAAATTTTCATTTCCCTTACTTATATAACCTTATTTGATTACCAGAACTGCTTTTAAGCAAAAAAAGTTGTTTAAGTTCGCTCACGCGGCATTTTCATGAAAACCACGTTCCAGGCTATATCTGCGGTATATATGGACCGACATCGAAAATTTTCATTTGTCATATTTATATGACCTTATTTCATTACCAGAACTGTTTTTAAGCACAAATACGTTGTTTAAGTTCGCTTGCGCGACATTTTCATGAAAAACCCGATTTGGGCTATATCTCGGGTATATATGGACCGACATCGAAAATTTTCATTTTTCATATTTATGTAACCTAATTTCATTACCAGAACTGCTTTTGAGCACAAAAAAGTTGTTTAAGTTCGCTTACGTGACATTTTCATGAAAAACCCGATTTGGGCTATATCTCGGGTATATATGGACCGACATCAAAAATTTTCATTTTTCATATTTATGTAACCTAATTTCATTACCAGAACTGCTTTTGAGCACAAAAAAGTTGTTTAAGTTCGCGTACGCGACATTTTCATGAAAAACCCGATTTGGGCTATATCTCGGGTATATATGGACCGATATCGGAAATTTTCATTTTTCATATTTATGTAACCTAATTTCATTACCAGAACTGCTTTTGAGCACAAAAACGTTGTTTAAGTTCACTTACGCGACATTTTCATGAAAAACCCGGTTTGGGTTATATCTCGGGTATATATGGACCGATATCGGAAATTTTCATTTTCCATATTTATGTAACCTAATTTTATTACCAGAACTGCTTTTGAGCAAAAAAGAGTTATTTAGCTTCGCCTATGCGACATTTTCATTAAAATCCGATTTGGGCTATATCTCGGGTATATATGGACCGATATCTGAAAAAAAAAATTTTGTCTTTTTGGCACCATGCTTAATAAGTGTGTGAAGTTTGAAGCAAAACGAACAACTTTTGTTTTCAAAAATTTTCATACAAAACTGCAAAAAAAATGGCTTTTTTTCGGAATTTTGAATATATCTCAGCTATACGTGGACCGATATTACTGAATTTCAGTAGCAAACCCATGAATCGATGGGGTAAAAGAATGGTGAAAGAAAAAAGTTTCTAAGTCTAATGGTTTTCTCAGAAACGGTATTTCAACAGCGGACAGACGGACATCGCTTAATCGACTTTTCCATCAATTCTGATTCAGAATATATATACTTTATAGTGTCGCAAAAAAAAACTGTAGAAATTACAAACGGAATCACAAACTTATATATACCCTTTACATTTTTGTGAAGGGTATAAAAACATGTTATTTTTGAATAAGTGAGATGTCATATTTTCATCGAAATTTCATTAAATCCATTTCATTGCCTAGGTTTAAGACGACACAAGTTATGTAAAAAATGTTTAAAATTTTTTTTTCAATATTTTTAAAAATCTCTTAGGCTACGTTAAAAGTGCGTCAAATTTAACCCAAAAAACATGTTATTTTTGAATATGTGAGATGTCATATTTTCATCGAAATTTCATCAAATCCATTCCATTACTTAGGCTTACAACTACACAAATTATGTAAAAATGTTTAAAATTTTTTTTCACAATTTTTAAAAATCGCTTAGGCTACGTTAAAAGTGCGTCAAATTTAACCCAAAAAACATGTTATTTTTGAAATTGTGAGATGTCATATTTTCATCGAAATTTCATCAAATCCATTCCATTACCTAGGCTTAAAACGACACATATAATGTAAAAATGTTTAAAATTTTGTTCAAAATTTTTAAAGATCGCTTAGGCTACGTTAAAAGTGCGTCAAATTTAACCCAAAAAACATGTTATTTTTGAATTTGTGAGATGTCATATTTTCATCGAAATTTCATTAAATCTATTCCATTGCCTAGGCTTAAGACGACACAAATTATGTAAAAAATGTTTAAAATTTTTTTCAAAATTTTTAAAAATCGCTTAGGCTACGTTAAAAGTGCGTCAAATTTAACCCAAAAAAATGTTATTTTTGAATTTGTGAGATGTCATATTTTCATCGAAATTTCATTTAATCCAATCCATTGCCTAGGCTTAAGACGACACAAATTATGTAAAAAATGTTTAAAATTTGTTTCACAATTTTTAAAAATCGCTTAGGCTACGTTAAAAGTGCGTCAAATTTAACCCAAAAAACATGTTATTTTTGAATTTGTGAATTGTCATATTTTCATCGAAATTTCATCAAATCCATTCCATTACCTAGGCTTAAAACGACACATATAATGTAAAAATGTTTAAAATTTTGTTCAAAATTTTTAAAGATCGCTTAGGCTACCTTAAAAGTGCGTCAAATTTAACCCAAAAAACATGTTATTTTTGAATTTGTGAGATGTCATATTTTCATCGAAATTTCATTTAATCCATTCCATTGCCTAGGCTTAAGACGACACAAATTATGTAAAAAATGTTTAAAATTTTTTTCAAATTTTTAAAAATCGCTTAGGCTACGTTAAAAGTGCGTCAAATTTAACCCAAAAAACATGTTATTTTTGAATATGTGAGATGTCATATTTTCATCGAAATTTCATTAAATCCATTCCATTGCCTAGGTTTAAGACGACACAAATTATGTAAAAAATGTTTAAAATTTTTTTCAAAATTTTTAAAAATCGCTTAGGCTACGTTAAAAGTGCGTCAAATTTAACCCAAAAAACATGTTATTTTTGAATATGTGAGATGTCATATTTTCATCGAAATTTCATTAAATCCATTCCATAGCCTAGGCTTAAGACGACACAAGTTATGTAAAAAATGTTTAAAATTTTTTTTCAATGTTTTTAAAAATCTCTAGGCTACGTTAAAAGTGCGTCAAATTTAACCCAAAAAACATGTTATTTTTGAATATGTGAGATGTCATATTTTCATCGAAATTTCATCAAATCCATTCCATTACCTAGGCTTACAACTACACAAATTATGTAAAAATGTTTAAAATTTTTTTCACAATTTTTAAAAATCGCTTAGGCTACGTTAAAAGTGCGTCAAGTTTAACCCAAAAAACATGTTATTTTTGAATTTGTGAGATGTCATATTTTCATCGAAATTTCATCAAATCCATTCCATTGCCTAGGCTTAAGACGACACAAATTATGTAAAAAATGTTTAAAATTTTTTTCACAATTTTTAAAAATCGCTTAGGCTACGTTAAAAGTGCGTCAAGTTTAACCCAAAAAACATGTTATTTTTGAATTTGTGAGATGTCATATTTTCATCGAAATTTCATCAAATCCATTCCATTACCTAGGCTTAAAACGACACATATAATGTAAAAAATGTTTAAAATTTTTTTCACAATTTTTAAAAATCGCTTAGGCTACGTTAAAAGTGCGTCAAATTTAACCCAAAAAACATGTTATTTTTGAATTTGTGAGATGTCATATTTTCATCGAAATTTCATCAAATCCATTCCATTACCTAGGCTTACAACTACACAAGTTATGTAAAAATGTTTAAAATTTTTTTCAAAATTTTTAAAAATCGCTTAGGCTACGTTAAAAGTGCGTCAAATTTAACCCAAAAAAACATGTTATTTTTGAATTTGTGAGATGTCATATTTTCATCGAAATTTCATCAAATCCATTCCATTGCCTAGGCTTAAGACGACACAAATTATGTAAAAATGTTTAAAATTTTTTTTCAAAATTTTTAAAAATCTCTTAGGCTACGTTAAAAGTGCGTCAAATTTAACCCAAAAAACATGTTATTTTTGAATATGTGAGATGTCATATTTTCATCGAAATTTCATTAAATCCATTCCATTGCCTAGGCTTAAAACGACACATATAATGTAAAAAATGTTTAAAATTTTTTTCACAATTTTTAAAAATCACTTAGGCTACGTTAAAAGTGCGTCAAATTTAACCCAAAAAACATGTTATTTTTGAATTTGTGAGATGTCATATTTTCATCGAAATGTCATCAAATCCATTCCATTACCTAGGCTTACAACTACACAAGTTATGTAAAAAATTTTTAAAATTTTTTTCAAAATTTTTAAAAATCGCTTAGGCTACGTTAAAAGTGCGTCAAATTTAACCCAAAAAACATGTTATTTTTGAATTTGTGAGATGTCATATTTTCATCGAAATTTCATCAAATCCATTCCATTGCCTAGGCTTAAGACGACACAAATTATGTAAAAATGTTTAAAATTTCGTTCAAAATTTTTAAAGATCGCTCAGGCTACGTTAAAAGTGCGTCAAATTTAACCCAAACAAGTAAGAGTGTAGTATATTCGGCTGGGCCGAATCTAAAATACCCTTCACGATAGTCACGAATATGTATAGTATATTAAAAATGTGACTTAAATATGCTCGGTTATATATGAACCGATATGGGAATTTTCTATTTTCTGTATTTTAGTAACCTTCTTTTATAACGAGAATTGCTTTTCAGCAAAAAAAAAACAAAAATTTTTTTAATGGAAAAATCGGTTCAGGCTATATCTCGGGTATATATGGCCCGATATCGAAAATTTTAATTTTCCATATTTATATAACCTTATATCATTACCAGAACTGCTTTTGAGTACAACAAATTGTTTAAGTTCGCTTACGCGATATTTTCATGAAAAACCCGATTTAGGCTATATCTCGGGAATATCTGGACCGATATCAGAAATTTTAATTTTCTCTATTTTCGTAACCTTCTTTTATGACAAGAACTGCTTTTCAGCAAAAAAAAAATGTTATTGGAAAAATCGGTTCAGGCTATATCTCGAGTATATATGGACCGATATCGGATATTTTCTTTTTCCATATTTATATAACCTTATTTCATTACCAGAACTGCTTCTGAGCACAAAAAAGTTGTTTAGTCGGCATTTTCATCAAAAAACCTGTTAGGCTATACACCGGGTATATATGAACCAATATCGGAAATTTTCATTTTCCATATTTATATAACCTTATTTCATTACCAGAACTGCTTTTGAGCACAACAAGTTGTTTAAGTTCGCTTACGCTGCATTTTCATGAAAACCCCGGTCTATGCTATATCTCGGGTATATATGGCCCGATATCGAAAATTTTTATTTTTCATATTCATATGACCCTATTTCATTACCAGAACTGCTTTTGAGCACAAAAAAAACGGTTTAAGTTCGCTTACGCGATATTTTCATGAAAAACCCGATTTGGGCTATATCTCGGGTGTATATGGACCGACATCGAAAATTTTCATTTTTCATATTTATATAACCCTTTTTCATTACCAGAACTGCTTTGAGCACAAAAAAGTTGTTTAAGTTCGCTTACGCGACATTTTCATGAAAAACCCGATTTGGGCTATATCTCGGGTATATATGGACCGATATCGGAAGTTTTCATTTTTCATATTTATGTAACCTAATTTCATTACCAGAACTGCTTTTGAGCACAAAGAAGTTGTTTAAGTTCGCTTACGCGGCATTTTCATGAAAACCCCGGTCTAGGCTATATCTCGGGTATATATGGACCGCTATCGGAAATTTTCATTTTCCATATTTATGTAATCTTATATAATTACCAGAACTGCTTTTGAGCAAAAAAAAAGTTATTTAGCTTCACCTATGCGACATTTTCATTAAAAATCCGATTTGGGCTATATCTCGGGTATATATGGACCCATAGCTGAAAAAAAAATTTTTTGTCTTTTAGTCACCATGCTTAATAAGTGTGTGAAGTTTGAAGCAAAACGAACAACTTTTGTTTTCAAAAATTTTCATACAAAACTGCAAAAAAAAAATGGCTTTTTTTCGGAATTTTGAATATATCTCAGCTATACGTGGACCGATATTACTGAATTTCAATAGCAAACCCATGAATCGATGGGGTAAAAGAATGGTGAAAGAAAAAAGTTTCTAAGTCTAATGGTTTTCTCAGAAACGGTATTTCAACAGCGGACAGACGGACAGACGGACAGACGGACAGACGGACATCGCTTAATCGACTTTTCCATTAATTCTGATTCAGAAATATATACTTTATAGGGTCGCAAAAAAAAACTGTAGAAATTACAAACGGAATCACAAACTTATATATACCCTTTACATTTTTGTGAAGGGTATAAAAACATGTTATTTTTGAATTTGTGAGATGTCATATTTTCATCGAAATTTCATCAAATCCATTCCATTACCTAGGCTTAAAACGACACATATAATGTAAAAAATGTTTAAAATTTTTTTCAAAATTTTTAAAAATCTCTTAGGCTACGTTAAAATTGCGTCAAATTTAACCCAAAAAACATGTTATTTTTGAATATGTGAGATGTCATATTTTCATCGAAATTTCATCAAATCCATTCCATTGCCTAGGCTTAAGACGACACATATAATGTAAAAAATTTTTAAAATTTTTTTCTTTTTTCTCTTAGGCTACGTTAAAATTGCGTCAAATTTAACCCAAAAAACATGTTATTTTTGAATTTGTGAGATGTCATATTTTCATCGAAATTTTATCAAATCCATTTCATTACCTAGGCCTAAAACGACACATATAATTTAAAAATGTTTAAAATTTCGTTCAAAATTTTTAAAGATCGCTTAGGCTACGTTAAAAGTGCGTCAAATTTAACCCAAAAAACATGTTATTTTTGAATTTGTGAGATGTCATATTTTCATCGAAATTTCATCAAATCCATTCCATTGCCTAGGCTTATGACATGTTATTTTTGAATTTGTGAGATGTCATATTTTCATCGAAATTTCATCAAATCCATTCCATTACCTGGGCTTAAAACGACACATATAATGTAAAAAATGTTTAAAATTTTTTTCAAAATTTTTAAAAATCGCTTAGGCTACGTTAAAAGTGCGTCAAATTTAACCCAAAAAACATGTTATTTTTGAATTTGTGAGATGTCATATTTTCATCGAAATTTCATCAAATCCATTCCATTGCCTAGGCTTAAGACGACACAAATTATGTAAAAATGTTTAAAATTTTTTTTTCAAAATTTTTAAAAATCTCTTAGGCTACGTTAAAAGTGCGTCAAATTTAACCCAAAAAACATGTTATTTTTGAATTTGTGAGATGTCATATTTTCATCGAAATTTCATCAAATCCATTCCATTACCTAGGCTTACAACTACACAAGTTATGTAAAAAATGTTTAAAAATTTTTTTCAAAATTTTTAAAAATCGCTTAGGCTACGTTAAAAGTGCGTCAAATTTAACCCAAAAAACATGTTATTTTTGAATATGTGAGATGTCATATTTTCACCGAAATTTCATTAAATCCATTCCATTGCCTAGGCTTAAAACGACACATATAATGTAAAAAATGTTTAAAATTTTTTTAAAAATTTTTAAAAATCGCTTAGGCTACGTTAAAATTGCGTCAAATTTAACCCAAAAAACATGTTATTTTTGAATATGTGAGATGTCATATTTTCATCGAAATTTCATCAAATCCATTCCATTGCCTAGGCTTAAGACGACACATATAATGTAAAAAAATTTTAAAATTTTTTTCTTTTTTCTCTTAGGCTACGTTAAAATTGCGTCAAATTTAACCCAAAAAACAAGTTATTTTTGAATATGTGAGATGTCATATTTTCATCGAAATTTCATTAAATCCATTCCATTGCCTAGGCTTAAAACGACACATATAATGTAAAAAATGTTTAAATTTTTTTTCACAATTTTTAAAAATCGCTTAGGCTACGTTAAAAGTGCGTCAAATTTAACCCAAAAAACATGTTATTTTTGAATTTGTGAGATGTCATATTTTCATCGAAATGTCATCAAATCCATTCCATTACCTAGGCTTACAACTACACAAGTTATGTAAAAAATGTTTAAAATTTTTTTCAAAATTTTTAAAAATCGCTTAGGCTACGTTAAAAGTGCGTCAAATTTAACCCAAAAAACATGTTATTTTTGAATTTGTGAGATGTCATATTTTCATCGAAATTTCATCAAATCCATTCCATTGCCTAGGCTTAAGACGACACAAATTATGTAAAAATGTTTAAAATTTCGTTCAAAATTTTTAAAGATCGCTCAGGCTACGTTAAAAGTGCGTCAAATTTAACCCAAACAAGTAAGAGTGTAGTATATTCGGCTGGGCCGAATCTAAAATACCCTTCACGATAGTCACGAATATGTATAGTATATTAAAAATGTGACTTAAATATGCTCGGTTATATATGAACCGATATGGGAATTTTCTATTTTCTGTATTTTAGTAACCTTCTTTTATAACGAGAATTGCTTTTCAGCAAAAAAAAAACAAAAATTTTTTTAATGGAAAAATCGGTTCAGGCTATATCTCGGGTATATATGGCCCGATATCGAAAATTTTAATTTTCCATATTTATATAACCTTATATCATTACCAGAACTGCTTTTGAGTACAACAAATTGTTTAAGTTCGCTTACGCGATATTTTCATGAAAAACCCGATTTAGGCTATATCTCGGGTATATCTGGACCGATATCAGAAATTTTAATTTTCTCTATTTTCGTAACCTTCTTTTATGACAAGAACTGCTTTTCAGTAAAAAAAAAATGTTATTGGAAAAATCGGTTCAGGCTATATCTCGAGTATATATGGACCGATATCGGATATTTTCTTTTTCCATATTTATATAACCTTATTTCATTACCAGAACTGCTTCTGAGAACAAAAAAGTTGTTTAGTCGGCATTTTCATCAAAAAACCTGTTAGGCTATACACCGGGTATATATGAACCGATATCGGAAATTTTCATTTTCCATATTTATATAACCTTATTTCATTACCAGAACTGCTTTTGAGCACAAAAAGTTGTTTAAGTTCGCTTACGCTGCATTTTCATGAAAACCCCGGTCTATGCTATATCTCGGGTATATATGGCCCGATATCGAAAATTTTTATTTTTCATATTCATATGACCCTATTTCATTACCAGAACTGCTTTTGAGCACAAAAAAACGTTTTAAGTTCGCTTACGCGATATTTTCATGAAAAACCCGATTTGGGCTATATCTCGGGTGTATATGGACCGACATCGAAAATTTTCATTTTTCATATTTATATAACCCTTTTTCATTACCAGAACTGCTTTGAGCACAAAAAAGTTGTTTAAGTTCGCTTACGCGACATTTTCATGAAAAACCCGATTTGGGCTATATCTCGGGTATATATGGACCCATAGCTGAAAAAAAAATTTTTTGTCTTTTAGTCACCATGCTTAATAAGTGTGTGAAGTTTGAAGCAAAACGAACAACTTTTGTTTTCAAAAATTTTCATACAAAACTGCAAAAAAAAAATGGCTTTTTTCGGAATTTTGAATATATCTCAGCTATACGTGGACCGATATTACTGAATTTCAATAGCAAACCCATGAATCGATGGGGTAAAAGAATGGTGAAAGAAAAAAGTTTCTAAGTCTAATGGTTTTCTCAGAAACGGTATTTCAACAGCGGACAGACGGACAGACGGACAGACGGACTTCGCTTAATCGACTTTTCCATTAATTCTGATTCAGAATATATATACTTTATAGGGTCGCAAAAAAAAACTGTAGAAATTACAAACGGAATCACAAACTTATATATACCCTTTACATTTTTGTGAAGGGTATAAAAACATGTTATTTTTGAATTTGTGAGATGTCATATTTTCATCGAAATTTCATCAAATCCATTCCATTACCTAGGCTTAAAACGACACATATAATGTAAAAAATGTTTAAAATTTTTTTCAAAATTTTTAAAAATCTCTTAGGCTACGTTAAAATTGCGTCAAATTTAACCCAAAAAACATGTTATTTTTGAATATGTGAGATGTCATATTTTCATCGAAATTTCATCAAATCCATTCCATTGCCTAGGCTTAAGACGACACATATAATGTAAAAAATTTTTAAAATTTTTTTCTTTTTTCTCTTAGGCTACGTTAAAATTGCGTCAAATTTAACCCAAAAAACATGTTATTTTTGAATTTGTGAGATGTCATATTTTCATCGAAATTTTATCAAATCCATTTCATTACCTAGGCTTAAAACGACACATATAATTTAAAAATGTTTAAAATTTCGTTCAAAATTTTTAAAGATCGCTTAGGCTACGTTAAAAGTGCGTCAAATTTAACCCAAAAAACATGTTATTTTTGAATTTGTGAGATGTCATATTTTCATCGAAATTTCATCAAATCCATTCCATTGCCTAGGCTTAAGACGACACAAATTATGTAAAAATGTTTAAAATTTTTTTTCAAAATTTTTAAAAATCTCTTAGGCTACGTTAAAAGTGCGTCAAATTTAACCCAAAAAACATGTTATTTTTGAATTTGTGAGATGTCATATCTTCATCGAAATTTCATCAAATCCATTCCATTACCTAGGCTTACAACTACACAAGTTATGTAAAAAATGTTTAAAAACGCTAGGCTTAAAACGACACATATAATGTAAAAAATGTTTAAAATTTTTTTCAAAATTTTTAAAAATCGCTTAGGCTACGTTAAAATTGCGTCAAATTTAACCCAAAAAACATGTTATTTTTGAATATGTGAGATGTCATATTTTCATCGAAATTTCATCAAATCCATTCCATTGCCTAGGCTTAAGACGACACATATAATGTAAAAAATTTTTAAAATTTTTTTCTTTTTTCTCTTAGGCTACGTTTAAAGTGGGTCAAATTTAACCCAAAAAACATGTTATTTTTGAATATGTGAGATGTCATATTTTCATCGAAATTTCATTAAATCCATTCCATTGCCTAGGCTTAAAACGACACATATAATGTAAAAAATGTTTAAAATTTTTTTTAAAATTTTTCAAAATCGCTTAGGCTACGTTAAAAGTGCGTCAAATTTAACCCAAAAAACATGTTATTTTTGAATTTGTGAGATGTCATATTTTCATCGAAATTTCATTAAATCTATTCCATTGCCTAGGCTTAAGACGACACATATAATGTAAAGAATGTTTAAAATTTTTTTCAAAATTTTTAAAAATCGCTTAGGCTACGTTAAAAGTGCGTCAAATTTAACCCAAAAAAAATTTTATTTTTGGATTAGTGAGATGTCATATTTTCATCGAAATTTTATCAAATCCATTCCATTGCCTAGGCTTAAGACGACACAAATTATGTAAAAAATGTTTAAAATTTTTTTCAAAATTTTTAAAAATCGTTTAGGCTACGTTAAAAGTGCGTCAAATTTAACCCAAAAAACATGTTATTTTTGAATTTGTGAGATGTCATATTTTCATCGAAATTTCATTAAATCCATTCCATTGCCTAGGCTTACAACTACACAAGTTATGTAAAAAATGTTTAAAATTTTTTTCAAAATTTTTAAAAATCGCTTAGGCTACGTTAAAAGTGCGTCAAATTTAACCCAAAAAACATGTTATTTTTGAATATGTGAGATGTCATATTTTCATGGAAATTTCATTAAATCCATTCCATTGCCTAGGCTTAAAACGACACATATAATGTAAAAAATGCTTAAATTTTTTTTCAAAATTTTTAAAAATCGCTTAGGCTACGTTTAAAGTGCGTCAAATTTAACCCAAAAAACATGTTATTTTTGAAGTTGTGAAATGTCATATTTTCATTGAAATTTTATTAAATCTATTCCATTGCCTAGGCTTAAGACGACACAAATTATGTAAAGAATGTTTAAAATTTTTTTCAAAATTTTTAAAAAACGCTTAGGCTACGTTAAAAGTGCGTCAAATTTAACCCAAAAAATTTTTATTTTTGGATTTGTGAGATGTCATATTTTCATCGAAATTTTATCAAATCCATTCCATTGCCTAGGCTTAAGACGACACAAATTATGTAAAAAATGTTTAAAATTTTTTTCAAAATTTTTAAAAATCGTTTAGGCTACGTTAAAAGTCCGTCAAATTTAACCCAAAAAACATGTTATTTTTGAATTTGTGAGATGTCATATTTTCATCGAAATTTCATTAAATCCATTCCATTGCCTAGGCTTACAACTACACAAGTTATGTAAAAAATGTTTAAAATTTTTTTCAAAATTTTTAAAAATCGCTTAGGCTACGTTAAAAGTGCGTCAAATTTAACCCAAAAAAAATGTTATTTTTGGATATGTGAGATGTCATATTTTCATGGAAATTTCATTAAATCCATTCCATTGCCTAGGCTTAAAACGACACATATAATGTAAAAAATGCTTAAATTTTTTTTTCAAAATTTTTAAAAATCGCTTAGGCTACGTTAAAAGTGCGTCAAATTTAACCCAAAAAACATGTTATTTTTGAAATTGTGAGATGTCATATTTTCATCGAAATTTCATTAAATCCATTCCATTGCCTAGGCTTAAGACGACACATATAATGTAAAAAATGTTTAAAATTTTTTTCAAAATTTTTAAAAATCGCTTAGGCTACGTTAAAAGTGCGTCAAATTTAACCCAAAAAACATGTTATTTTTGAATTTGTGAGATGTCATATTTTCATCGAAATTTCATCAAATCCATTCCATTACCTAGGCTTACAACTACACAAGTTATGTAAAAAATGTTTAAAATTTTTTTCAAAATTTTTAAAAATCGCTTAGGCTACGTTAAAAGTGCGTCAAATTTAACCCAAAAAACATGTTATTTTTGAATATGTGAGATGTCATATTTTCATCGAAATTTCATTAAATCCATTCCATTGCCTAGGCTTAAAACGACACATATAATGTAAAAAATGTTTAAAATTTTTTTCAAAATTTTTAAAAATCTCTTGGGCTACGTTAAAAGTGCGTCAAATTTAAACCAAAAAACATGTTATTTTTGAATTTGTGAGATGTCATATTTTCATCGAAATTTCATCAAATCCATTTCATTTCCTAGGCTTAAAACGACACATATAATGTAAAAGGTTTAAAATTTTGTTCAAAATTTTTAAAGATCGCTTAGGCTACGTTAAAAGTGCGTCAAATTTAACCCAAAATACATGTTATTTTTGAATTTGTGAGATGTCATGTTTTCATCGAAATTTCATTAAATCCATTCCATTGCCTAGGCTTAAGACGACACATATAATGTAAAAAATGTTTAAAATTTTTTTCAAAATTTTTAAAAATCGCTTAGGCTACGTTTAAAGTGCGTCAAATTTAACCCAAAAAACATGTTATTTTTGAAGTTGTGAAATGTCATATTTTCATTGAAATTTTATTAAATCTATTCCATTGCCTAGGCTTAAGACGACACAAACTATGTAAAGAATGTTTAAAATTTTTTTCAAAATTTTTAAAAATCGCTTAGGCTACGTTAAAAGTGCGTCAAATTTAACCCAAAAAAAATTTTATTTTTGGATTTGTGAGATGTCATATTTTCATCGAAATTTTATCAAATCCATTCCATTGCCTAGGCGTAAGACGACACAAATTATGTAAAAAATGTTTAAAATTTTTTTCAAAATTTTTAAAAATCGTTTAGGCTACGTTAAAAGTGCGTCAAATTTAACCCAAAAAACATGTTATTTTTGAATTTGTGAGATGTCATATTTTCATCGAAATTTCATTAAATCCATTCCATTGCCTAGGCTTACAACTACACAAGTTATGTAAAAAATGTTTAAATTTTTTTTCAAAATTTTTAAAAATCGCTTAGGCTACGTTAAAAGTGCGTCAAATTTAACCCAAAAAAAATGTTATTTTTGAATTTGTGAGATGTCATATTTTCATCGCAATTTTATCAAATCCATTCCATTGCCTAGGCTTGAGACGACACAAATTATATACAAAATGTTTAAAAATTTTTTTCAAAATTTTTAAAAATTGCTTAGGCTACGTTAAAAGTGCGTCAAATTTAACCCAAAAAACATGTTATTTTTGAATTTGTGAGATGTCATATTTTCATCGAAATTTCATTAAATCTATTCCATTGCCTAGGCTTAAAACGACACATATAATGTAAAAAATGTTTAAAATTATTTTCAAAGTTTTTAAAAATCGCTTAGGCTACGTTAAAAGTGCGTCAAATTTAACCCAAAAAACATGTTATTTTTGAATTTGTGAGATGTCATATATTCATCGAAATTTCATTAAATTTATTCCAATGCCTAGGCTTAAGACGACACAAATTATGTAAAAAATGTTTAAAATTTTTTTCAAAATTTTTAAAAATCGCTTAGGCTACGTTAAAAGTGCGCCAAATTTAACCCAAAAAACATGTTATTTTTGAATTTGTGAGATGTCATATTTTCATCGAAATTTCATTAAATCTATTCCATTGCCTAGGCTTAAGACGACACAAATTATGTAAAAAATGTTTAAAATTTTTTTCAAAATTTTTAAAAATCGCTTATGCTACGTTAAAATTGCGTCAAATTTAACCCAAAAAAAAAATGTTATTTTGGAATTTGTGAGATGTCATATTTTCATCGAAATTTTATCAAATCCATTCCATTGCCTAGGCTTGAGACGACACAAATTATGTAAAAAATTTTTAAATTTTTTTAAAAAATTTTTAAAAATCGCTTAGGCTACGTTAAAAGTGCGTCAAATTTAACCCAAAAAACATGTTATTTTTGAATTTGTGAGATGTCATATTTTCATCGAAATTTCATTAAATCTATTCCATTGCCTAGGCTTAAGACGACACAAATTATGTAAAAAATTTTTAAATTTTTTTAAAAAATTTTTAAAAATCGCTTAGGCTACGTTAAAAGTGCGTCAAATTTAACCCAAAAAACATGTTATTTTTGAATTTGTGAGATGTCATATTTTCATCGAAATTTCATCAAATCCATTCCATTGCCTAGGCTTAAGACGACACATATAATGTAAAAAATGTTTAAAATTTTTTTCAAAATTTTTAAAAATCTCTTAGGCTACGTTAAAAGTGCGTCAAATTTAACCCAAAAAACATGTTATTTTTGAATTTGTGAGATGTCATATTTTCATCGAAATTTCATCAAATCCATTCCATTACCTAGGCTTAAAACGACACATATAATGTAAAAAATGTTTAAAATTATTTTCAAAATTTTTAAAAATCGCTTAGGCTACGTTAAAAGTGCGTCAAATTTAACCCAAAAAACATGTTATTTTTGAATTTGTGAGATGTCATATTTTCATCGAAATTTCATCAAATCCATTCCATTACCTAGGCTTAAAACGACACATATAATGTAAAAAATGTTTAAAATTATTTTCAAAATTTTTAAAAATCGCTTAGGCTACGTTAAAAGTGCGTCAAATTTAACCCAAAAAAAAATGTTATTTTGGAATTTGTGAGATGTCATATTTTCATCGAAATTTTATCAAATCCATTCCATTGCCTAGGCTTGAGACGACACAAATTATGTAAAAAATGTTTAAAATTTTTTTCAAAATTTTTAAAAATCTCTTAGGCTACGTTAAAAGTGCGTCAAATTTAACCCAAAAAACATGTTATTTTTGAATTTGTGAGATGTCATATTTTCATCGAAATTTCATCAAATCCATTCCATTACCTAGGCTTAAAACGACACATATAATGTAAAAAATGTTTAAAATTATTTTCAAAATTTTTAAAAATCGCTTAGGCTACGTTAAAAGTGCGTCAAATTTAACCCAAAAAACATGTTATTTTTGAATTTGTGAGATGTCATATATTCATCGAAATTTCATTAAATTCATTCCAATGCCTAGGCTTAAGACGACACAAATTATGTAAAAAATGTTTAAAATTTTTTTCAAAATTTTAAAAATCGCTTAGGCTACGTTAAAAGTGCGCCAAATTTAACCCAAAATACATGTTATTATTGAATATGTGAGATGTCATATTTTCATCGAAATTTCATTAAATCCATTATACTGCCTAGGCTTAAGACGACACAAATTATGTAAAAATGTTTAAAATTTTGTTTCAAAATTTTTAAAAATCTCTTAGGCTACGTTAAAAGTGCGTCAAATTTAACCCAAAAAACATGTCATTTTTGAATTTGTGAGATGTCATATTTTCATCGAAATTTCATCAAATCCATTCCATTACCTAGGCTTAAAACGACACATATAATGTAAAAAATGTTTAAAATTTTTTTCAAAATTTTTAAAAATCGCTTAGGCTACGTTAAAATTGCGTCAAATTTAACCCAAAAAACATTTTATTCTTGAATTTGTGAGATGTCATATTTTCATCGAAATTTCATTAAATCCATTCCATTGCCTAGGCTTAAGACGACACATATAATGTAAAAAATGTTTAAAATTTTTTTCAAAATTTTTAAAAATCGCTTAGGCTACGTTAAAATTGCGTCAAATTTAACCCAAAAAACATGTTATTTTTGAATTTGTGAGATGTCATATTTTCATCGAAATTTCATTAAATCTATTCCATTGCCTAGGCTTAAGACGACACAAATTATGTAAAAAATGTTTAAAATTTTTTTCAAAATTTTTAAAAATCGCTTAGGCTACGTTAAAAGTGCGTCAAATTTAACCCAAAAAAAAATGTTATTTTTGAATTTGTGAGATGTCATATTTTCATCGAAATTTTATCAAATCCATTCCATTGACTAGGCTTGAGACGACACAAATTATGTAAAAAATGTTTAAAATTTTTTTCAAAATTTTTAAAAATCGCTTAGGCTACGTTAAAAGTGCGTCAAATTTAACCCAAAAAACATTTTATTTTTGAATTTGTGAGATGTCATATTTTCATCGAAATTTCATTAAATCCATTCCATTGCCTAGGCTTAAGACGACACATATAATGTAAAAAATGTTTAAAATTTTTTTCAAAATTTTTCAAAATCGCTTAGGCTACGTTAAAAGTGCGTCAAATTTAACCCAAAAAACATTTTATTCTTGAATTTGTGAGATGTCATATTTTCATCGAAATTTCATTAAATCCATTCCATTGCCTAGGCTTAAGACGACACATATAATGTAAAAAATGTTTAAAATTTTTTTCAAAATTTTTAAAAATCGCTTAGGCTACGTTAAAATTGCGTCAAATTTAACCCAAAAAACATGTTATTTTTGAATTTGTGAGATGTTATATTTTCATCGAAATTTCATCAAATCCATTCCATTACCTAGGCTTAAAACGACACATATAATGTAAAAAATGTTTAAAATTTTTTTCAAAATTTTTAAAAATCGCTTAGGCTACGTTAAAAGTGCGTCAAATTTAACCCAAAAAACATTTTATTCTTGAATTTGTGAGATGTCATATTTTCATCGAAATTTCATTAAATCCATTCCATTGCCTAGGCTTAAGACGACACATATAATGTAAAAAATGTTTAAAATTTTTTTCAAAATTTTTAAAAATCGCTTAGGCTACGTTAATAGTGCGTCAAATTTAACCCAAAAAAAAATGTTATTTTTGAATTTGTGAGATGTCATATTTTCATCGAAATTTTATCAAATCCATTCCATTGCCTAGGCTTAAGACGACACAAATTATGTAAAAAATGTTTAAAATTTTTTTCAAAATTTTTAAAAATCGCTTAGGCTACGTTAAAAGTGCGTCAAATTTAACCCAAAAAACATTTTATTTTTGAATTTGTGAGATGTCATATTTTCATCGAAATTTCATTAAATCCATTCCATTGCCTAGGCTTAAGACGACACATATAATGTAAAAAATGTTTAAAATTTTTTTCAAAATTTTTAAAAATCGCTTAGGCTACGTTCAAAGTGCGTCAAATTTAACCCAAAAAACATGTTATTTTTGAATTTGTGAGATGTCATATTTTCATCGAAATTTCATTAAATCTATTCCATTGCCTAGGCTTAAGACGACACAAATTATGTAAAAAATGTTTAAAATTTTTTTCAAAATTTTTAAAAATCGCTTAGGCTACGTTAAAAGTGCGTCAAATTTAACCCAAAAAAAATGTTATTTTTGAATTTGTGAGATGTCATATTTTCATCGAAATTTTATCAAATCCATTCCATTGCCTAGGCTTGAGACGACACAAATTATGTAAAAAATGTTTAAATTTTTTTTCAAAATTTTTAAAAATCTCTTAGGCTATGTTAAAAGTGCGTCAAATTTAACCCAAAAAACATGTTATTTTTGAATTTGTGAGATGTCATATTTTCATCGAAATTTCATCAAATCCATTCCATTGTCTAGGCTTAAGACGACACAAATTATGTAAAAAATGTTTAAAATTTTTTTCAAAATTTTTAAAAATCGCTTAGGCTACGTTAAAAGTGCGTCAAATTTAACCCAAAAAACATGTTATTTTTGAATTTGTGAGATGTCATATATTCATCGAAATTTCATTAAATCCATTCCAATGCCTAGGCTTAAGACGACACAAATTATGTAAAAAATGTTTAAAATTTTGTTCAAAATTTTTAAAAATCGCTTAGGCTACGTTAAAAGTGCGCCAAATTTAACCCAAAATACATGTTATTATTGAATATGTGAGATGTCATATTTTCATCGAAATTTCATTAAATCCATTATACTGCCTAGGCTTAAGACGACACAAATTATGTAAAAATGTTTAAAATTTTGTTTCAAAATTTTTAAAAATCTCTTAGGCTACGTTAAAAGTGCGTCAAATTTAACCCAAAAAACATGTTATTTTTGAATTTGTGAGATGTCATATTTTCATCGAAATTTCATCAAATCCATTCCAATACCTAGGCTTAAAACGACACATATAATGTAAAAAATGTTTAAAATTTTTTTCAAAATTTTTAAAAATCGCTTAGGCTACGTTAAAAGTGCGTCAAATTTAACCCAAAAAACATTCTATTTTTGAATTTGTGAGATGTCATATTTTCATCGAAATTTCATTAAATCCATTCCATTGCCTAGGCTTAAGACGACACATATAATGTAAAAAATGTTTAAAATTTTTTTCAAAATTTTTAAAAATCGCTTAGGCTACGTTAAAATTGCGTCAAATTTAACCCAAAAAACATGTTATTTTTGAATTTGTGAGATGTCATATTTTCATCGAAATTTCATTAAATCTATTCCATTGCCTAGGCTTAAGACGACACAAATTATGTAAAAAATGTTTAAAATTTTTTTCAAAATTTTTAAAAATCGTTTAGGCTACGTTAAAAGTGCGTCAAATTTAACCCAAAAAACATGTTATTTTTGAAATTGTGAGATGTCATATTTTCATCGAAATTTCATTAAATCCATTCCATTGCCTAGGCTTAAGACGACACATATAATGTAAAAAATGTTTAAAATTTTTTTTCAAAATTTTTAAAAATCGCTTAGGCTACGTTAAAAGTGCGTCAAATTTAACCCAAAAAACATGTTATTTTTGAATTTGTGAGATGTCATATTTTCATCGAAATTTCATCAAATCCATTCCATTTCCTAGGCTTAAAACGACACATATAATGTAAAAAGGTTTAAAATTTTGTTCAAAATTTTTAAAAATCGCTTAGGCTACGTTAAAAGTGCGTCAAATTTAACACAAAATACATGTTATTTTTTAATTTGTGAGATGTCATATTTTCATCGAAATTTCATTAAATCTATTCCATTGCCTAGGCTTAAGACGACACAAATTATGTAAAAAATGTTTAAATTTTTTTTCAAAATTTTTAAAAATCGCTTAGGCTACGTTAAAATTGCGTCAAATTTAACCCAAAACAAGTAAGAGTGTAGTATATTCGGCTGGGCCGAATCTAAAATACCCTTCACGATAGTCACGAATATGTATAGTATATTAAAAATGTGACCTAAATATGCTCGGTTATATATAAACCGATATGGGAATTTTCTATTTTCTGTATTTTAGTAACCTTCTTTTATAACGAGAATTGCTTTTCAGCAAAAAAAAAACAAAAATTTTTTTAATGGAAAAATCGGTTCAGGCTATATCTCGGGTATATATGGCCCGATATCGAAAATTTTAATTTTCCATATTTATATAACCTTATATCATTACCATAACTGCTTTTGAGTACAACAAATTGTTTAAGTTCGCTTACGCGATATTTTCATGAAAAACCCGATTTAGGCTATATCTCGGGTATATCTGGACCGATATCAGAAATTTTAATTTTCTCTATTTTCGTAACCTTCTTTTATGACAAGAACTGCTTTTCAGCAAAAAAAAAAAATGTTATTGGAAAAATCGGTTCAGGCTATATCTCGAGTATATATGGACCGATATCGGATATTTTCTTTTTCCATATTTATATAACCTTATTTCATTACCAGAACTGCTTCTGAGCACAAAAAAGTTGTTTAGTCGGCATTTTCATCAAAAAACCTGTTAGGCTATACACCGGGTATATATGAACCGATATCGGAAATTTTCATTTTCCATATTTATGTAACCTAATTTCATTAGCAGAGCTGCTTTTGAGCACAAAAAGTTGTTTAAGTTCGCTTACGCTGCATTTTCATGAAAACCCCGGTCTATGCTATATCTCGGGTATATATGGCCCGATATCGAAAATTTTTATTTTTCATATTTATATGACTCTATTTCATTACCAGAACTGCTTCTGAGCACAAAAAAACGGTTTAAGTTCGCTTACGCGATATTTTCATGAAAAACCCGATTTGGGCTATATCTCGGGTGTATATGGACCGACATCGAAAATTTTCATTTTTCATATTTATATAACCCTTTTTCATTACCAGAACTGCTTTGAGCACAAAAAAGTTGTTTAAGTTCGCTTACGCGACATTTTCATGAAAAACCCGATTTGGGCTATATCTCGGGTATATATGGACCGATATCGGAAGTTTTCATTTTTCATATTTATGTAACCTAATTTCATTACCAGAACTGCTTTTGAGCACAAAAAAGTTGTTTAAGTTCGCTTACGCGACATTTTCATGAAAAACCCGGTCTAGGCTATATCT
Organism: Thecocarcelia acutangulata; assembly: GCA_914767995.1. Classification (NCBI taxonomy): domain Eukaryota; kingdom Metazoa; phylum Arthropoda; class Insecta; order Diptera; family Tachinidae; genus Thecocarcelia; species Thecocarcelia acutangulata. The sequence goes on along the minus strand of OU612094.1, from coordinate 81,155,723 downwards.
CGGGTATATATGGACCGATATCGGATATTTTCATTTTCCATATTTATGTAACCTAATTTCATTACCAGAATTGCTTTTGAGCACAAAAAAGTTGTTTAAGTTCGCTTACGCGGCATTTTCATGAAAACCCCGGTCTAGGCTATATCTCGGGTATATATGGACCGATATCGGAAATTTTCATTTTCCGTATTTATGTAACCTAATTTCATTATCAGAACTGCTTTGAGCACAAAAAAGTTGTTTAAGTTCGCTTGCGCGACATTTTTATGAAAAACCTGATTTGGGCTATATCTCGGGTATATATGGACCGATATCGAAAATTTTCATTTTTCATATTTATATGACCCTATTTCATTACCAGAACTGATTTTGAGAACAAAAAAGTTGTTTAAGTTCGCTTACGCGACATTTTCATGAAAAACCCGATTTGGGCTATATCTCGGGTATATATGGACCGACATGGAAAATTTTCATTTTTCATATTTATATGACCCTATTTCATTACCAGAACTGCTTTTGAGCACAAAAAAGTTGTTTAAGTTCGCTTACGCGACATTTTCATGAAAAACCCGATTTGGGCTATATCTCGGGTATATATGGACCGACATCGGAAATTTTCATTTTCCATATTTATGTAACCTAATTTCAATACAAGAACTGCTTTTGACCACAAAAAAGTTGTTTAAGTTCGCTTACGCGGCATTTTCATGAAAACCCCGGTCTAGGCTATATCTCGGGTATATATGGACCGCTATCGGAAATTTTCATTTTCCATATTTATGTAACCTAATTTCAATACCAGAACTGCTTTTGACCACAAAAAAGTTGTTTAAGTTCGCTTACGCGGCATTTTCATGAAAACCCCGGTCTAGGCTATATCTCGGGTATATATGGACCGATATCGAAAACTTTCATTTTTCATATTCATATGACCCTATTTCCTTACCAGAACTGCTTTTGAGTACCAAAAAGTTGTTTAGGTTCGCTTACGCGACATTTTCATGAAAAACCAGGTTTGGGCTATATCTCGGGTATATATGGACCGATATCGGAAATTTTCATTTTTCATATTTATGTAACCTTATATAATTACCAGAACTGCTTTTGAGCAAAAAAAAGTTATTTAGCTTCACCTATGCGACATTTTCATTAAAAATCCGATTTGGGCTATATCTCGGGTATATATGGACCCATAGCTGAAAAAAAATTTTTTGTCTTTTAGTCACCATGCTTAATAAGTGTGTGAAGTTTGAAGCAAAACGAACAACTTTTGTTTTCAAAAATTTTCATACAAAACTGCAAAAAAAAATGGCTTTTTTCGGAATTTTGAATATATCTCAGCTATACGTGGACCGATATTACTGAATTTCAACAGTATTCAAGTTATCTGATCCATGGTTCAATCAAATAGGTAAAATTGATATATTGATTTGAGACAACTTCTATAACAACCTACCAGTTTTACAAAATACAGTATTTGGTTGGGTCGTCATGTAGTGCCATCACTAGTAATACCTTTTATTACAACGCTGGCACTTGTCTCCACTCTACATACATTGTAATTGTAGGTTTAAGAAGAATATGAATAATAAAGAAAACCAGTTGCTTATCGACCACCACAAATCAAACACGTTCTTTTTAATAACAAGGCGACCGTGTCTATCTATTATATATTGTAAAAAGCTGTGTGTGTGTGGCTACAAATTTGATTTAATTCTGTTAAAACTTTACGGGATTTAAGGCCCATTTAGCCGACTGTAGAAAATGTAAATGTAACGTAAATGTAAATGTAACGTAAATGTAAATGTAGTAGCACTTATAGAACACGTAAAACCGTATCATGTGTTTTTGATACATACAAAAAAAACAAAAGTGAATGTGAAGAAAAAGTGTTCACTTATTAATGATTTACTGAAAAAGTGTTCTGTTTTTCATTTTTATATTATTGTATGTTAAAGAAAAAAAATAATTTTTCATCACCCATATCTTTATATCAAATAATTTACAAAAATAAAATAAAAGCAATACAGCTGTTCATAGCAGTGATGAGAGCTCATAGTATTCAGTACATATGCAAAAGGTACGAAAATTGTTTAAATGGTACCTACAATTTCTAATATTTCTTTTTCTGTCTATTGTCGACATTTCATATGAGCTACAACTGGGAAATATAAAAAACAAGCTGTTTATAATTTTTGGATTAGTACCAATGTTGGAATATATCTCAAATGTTTGAACTTTTGTTCTCTGCTCTTAGGTACTTCTAAAAAACAAATTTAATTGCTTATAATATATAATAATATTAATATATAACAGGAACGTAGTACATTCGGCTGTGTCGAATCTGAAATACCTGATATATATATATATATATATATATATATATATATATATATATATATATATATATATATATATATATATATATATATATATATATATATATATATATATATATATATATATATACATATATATATATATATATATATATATATATAGTGTATATTAAAAATTTTAACTAAATATGCTCGGATATATATAAACCGACATCGGGAAAAAAATATTTTTGCTTTGTAATCACCATTCCAAAAAGGAAATCTTTCATGGAAATTATAATGCAAAAATTTGTCTAGGCTATATCTCGGTTATATATGAACCGATAACGGAATTTTTCATTTTCTGTATTTTACGAGTAATTACCTCATTTTATAATCAGAACTGGTTTAAAGCAAAAGAAATTTTTCACTAAAACATCGGTTTAGACTGTATCTCGGGTATATATTGACCGATATCGGAAATTCAAATTTTCTCTATTTGGTAACCTCATATTATCAGAACTTCCTTCAAGCAAAAAAAAAACATTTATGGAAAAATCGGTTTAGGCTATATCTTGGGTATGCGAGTATATGGACCGATATCGGAATTTCTCTTTTTCTGTATTTTAGTAACCTCCTTTTATTACTATAATAAGTGTGTGAAGTTTGAAGCCAAACAAACAATTTTTTTTTTTAAATTTTCATACAAAATTGCAAAAAATAATGACCTTTTTCGGAATTTTTAACATATCTCAGTTATATGTGTACTGATATTACTGAATTTCAATAGCAATCCCATGACTCGATGGGATAATAGAATGAGGAAAGAAAAACGTTTCAAGTCCAATGGTTTCCTCAGAAACGGGCAAGACCGACGGACGGACAGACGAACATCGCTTAATCGACTTTTCCATTAATTCTGATTCAGAATATATATACTTTATACGGTCGCAAATAAAAATTGCAGAAATTACAAACGGAATCACAAACTTATATATACCCTTTACATTTTTGTGTATAACAGTACTAAAATACTAGTTATATATGATTATTAGCTTATTATACTTAAAAAATATAAAAAAATTTGTATTATTACATTTTCATTTCATCACAGACCTAAATTCATATTGTATTGCTTTCTTACATTTATATCAGCATAACTCTATATTATAAACCAATTTTTAAAATTCATTTTATCGTTGGAAGATTGTACTTAACAAATATATTTTTGGAAATCGGGCGAATAAATGTTGTGGTTACATATAATGTGACAGTTGCAAAAATTGTGCGTTGTGTATAAATTATGCTGCCATGTATATCCATTTTGCGTATTTTACAGAAAAATCTTAACTTTATTAAAACATATTATGTGTGTATACAAATATAACTACTTAAACAGTTCAATTATCAAATAAACAAAAAGTACGAAAACAGGGTTTTTGTGCCATCCTGCCATTCACAATAATATATACCATCACTGACTACATTTGTCACGTAAAAACGTAATGAAATTCTATTTTCTACAGGTTGAGACGTTACGGTTACATTTTATTACAGTCAGATAAGCATTTACATTGTTTCTCGTATAACAAAAACGATCAGCTGTTCCGACTACATTTACATTTCTACATTTACGGTCGGCTAAATGGGCCTTTACAAGACATAAGACCATGGTGATATAACGAAATATTAAAAATAGAAAAAACTGCGGAAATAAGTGGTTATGAAAAGAAATATGCAATCAAGAAAATTGAAAAAAAAAGCAGTTATATATATATATATATATATATATATATATATATATATATATATATATATATATATATATATATATATATATATATATATATATATATATATATATATATATATATATATATATATATATATATATATATATATATATATATATATATATATATATATATATATATATATATATATATATATATATATATATATATATATTGGTGAAAAACAACGGCGAAAAATCCCATACGTTACATATAACATAAGCAAGCAACCATACGTCTGGAATATTTACACCACAAATTTGTTAAACAAATAATGAATTTGGTTAAAACTGAATTTAACAAATAAATGTGTGGTCCAAACACATAAATTTAATCAAGTTTAAGAAAAAATGTTAAGTAAAACGAACATTTGGAAACAGTTTCAAACAATGTGACGTTGTTGTCTTGTATTAAATTCAGAGCTGTGTAATGTGACAACTTGGAGTAAAAGTGCAAATTAAAAATAAATGATTTGGTGCAAGAAAACAAAAAAAAAAAAGGAAAATTGCATAGTAAATTGTACGAGAAACTGTGCTTTTGTCAAATTAAAAGAAAGAAAAAATAGGAATTTTCAAAACTTACAGCCAAAATTATGTGTGTATATAGTGAAGTTTTGCAGCAGTGGAGTTTAAAATCACTATAAAATTGGACCACAAAACGTAACCAAATAATAACGGTAAGAGAAGAGTGAAAAAAAAACTTAACGAAAAAGCAACGGATCATATTCCATATTCCGAATGGAACATGTGAACATGAAAATAAAGTGGGGAGAATAAAATCACAAACTGATAAAGAAAGAAACCAAGAAACAACAAAAGATACAAAGTGGAAAAGAAAAAAGCAAAATGTAATTCTAAAAACAAAATGAATGAATAAAATCAAAACGAAAACCAAAGGAATACATTTAGAAACAAAAAAAAAAAACTTTACAAATTAAAAGAAAGAAATTTAAGTTTAACTTAAAATTTACAATAATGATATATGAAACAATACATGTGTTGCAAGAACCAAAAACACATACGTACAAACAACAAACTAACAAAAGTGTAAAACATAAATCTATTATAAAAGAGACCAAAAAAAAAATTTAGAATAGCAAGCACGTGTGCATGTGAAGTAAAATTGACAGAAAAATCATACAGAAGAACAAATAATTTTAAAACAACAAATAACAATCAAGAAATAAGGACAAACCAAAACCCAAGATGAGAAAAGCAGAACAATAAGCAAGCTAGAAAAGAAATAAAAGCGAAATGAATAAGTAGTAAACCTGGTAAATTGAAACCAACAAAATTAATATGTAAATCGGCTGTAAAAGCAAAACTACAAGAAATTATAAAATAAATACATAAGGGAAAAGCAAACAACAGGCAAAAATCAAAGAAAGTAAAAAAAAAGTAAACAAAAAAAAAAAAAAACAGTATCAAACATTTCAAAAATAAAAAGCTGAATAAATACAAATATAAATAAAATTTAAATCTAGCAAGAAAAATTTAAAATCAACAGATTGATAACAAATAATAACAACAATTCTACAATCAACAACAACACAACCTTATACTCAACACACTTTGATAGAGGGATGACAACACAATTGGGCAAGCAACCACAACATCGGCGACAGCGGCCAACGACACGACGTAAATATTACAATACAAATTTGAACCAACACATATATCAACATGTCTTTATTACTTTTTATATTTAACTTTTAGTTAAAATATATATTACTATATAATAAATTTATACTTACAACTATTACCTGCATTTACATTTATATCTACTCGTACACTTATAACTATACTTACATCATTAACTACAAATGAACTTATATTTTTACTTAATACTATAGAATTTATATCTACTAATAATAATTATTATTATACATTTTCAATTCAGATAAATAAATCCAAAAAAAAAGAGAAAAAAAACACAAGAAAAACAGAAAAGAAAAACAAGAAAAAAGAGAATGAAATAATATACCTGTAAATATGTTTTGAGGATTGTTTTGGGCAATTAAATAATTTTGTTTTTGGAATTCGGAACGAATAGTTTTTTCTTTCAGACATTTAAAAACGGAGATTTTTTCGTGATGAATATTGAGCTGAAGGACGAAGGTAACTTTTTTTTTTCCTATATACTTGTATATACATATAAATATTTATAACAATTTGTATAAGTAACATACTAAAACCAATTTATTTTGAATACTTAATCTTAAGGATATCAAATGATATTCTTTTAATTTAAATTTTATTTTGTGAATTAACTACGAAAACCTGAATTTATTTCGCGAAAATAATTTATAAAATTTGCGTGTATAAATCTCATGTTGAATAAATTTAAACTAGAGCTTAATACACACAAATAAGTTTTTAGTTGAGAGTTCAACACGTATTTTTTTAATTGTTCCGTCAACTGAACAACTATTTTTTTTGGAAAATTTGAAAACATTTTTTTTATGACTTATAACATTCTTGTTTTTCTCAGCTGATAATACACTATCCATATGTATAGAATATTTATCAATTATGCGTTTGCGAATTGAAATGGAAAAGTATATGGTTTAAGTATTCTTATTTTTCTAATATACATATATATATATATGAAGAACAATACATTTTTTTCGGGATAAAGACAACAAATTTAATAAATTTGTTTTATTTTCATTTACAATTACACGATCATTCACAATCTTTTTACAAATGACCGACATCATTTGTAAACAATTTTGTTTTATGAGACAATTATGATTCATCACATATATACAAGTAAATTGTTTAACTTCTTGCAAAAAGGCATCAATATTTTCCTTATTTTTGGAACGACTTTTAAAGACTCAATGCCTGCAGTAAAGTTCTCATACGAAAAAAAAAAACTTAATTAAATTTCAGTTGTAATAGAAGATCTAGTAATTTTCGTACTGTCGAGAGAACATTATTTTTTTTAACAAAGTTTGACCCTTTGCATTTTATTTGATTTTAACTCTGATTGCTTTGAGTTTGGATGAGCGAAGAACAAGAAAAAGATACTTTAGGGACTGACATCTGGTTACAACTGCAAGACGACAAAGTTCTATTTGACAAATCATGCAAGTGTTTAAATAAATCTAATTTACCAAGTAAAGCCACACAAAATAAACATTTGAATTTGATGGTAATTCACCACAATCATATTGTAACGACTTGCAGGAATTTAGGACATATTTTAGAAGAAAGTAAGAGCAAACAGGTAGAAGAACTAACTTCTGGTGTTAGATCAAAATTGAAAAATATTTTTTTTGAAGTTGAACATTGAGGTCAAAGTTCCAATAGCATTGGACGAATCTTTTGAATTTAATCTGGAAGAAGACAGCAAGGAGGAATATTCTCCTTTAGAAAACAACTCAGGAGTTGACAACATTTCTATGCAACCAACCATGACGGATCAGTTGAAATTTATTGAATTGGCATGTAAAATACTGCCAGATTTTGATGGAAAGGTAGAAAATCTGCAGCGATTTATTGACGCTTAACACTTTTGAATACGCTTGTAGGAACGCACGAAGCGTTAGCCATCCAATTAATAAAGACAAAATTATCAGGTACGGCGAGGAACTATATAACTACAGAAACAACAATCGAACAAATCGTATCCAAACTTCGTTCCTCAATAAAAGGTGAAAGTGCAGAATCACTCACCTGTAAAATTTTGAATACAAGGCAATTAAATAAAACTACTTCCGATTACACCAAAGAAATAGAAACATTAACGAAGGCACTAACCAACGCATACCTGGCAGATGATTTAGGACCAGAAACAGCTAACAAATACTCGACTCAAATTGCTGTGCAATCGATGGCTAAAAATGCCAACAATGAAAAAGTTAAGCTTATAATGGAAGTAGGGAAATTTGATAATATTTCAGAAGCGACAGCCAAATTCACTAGTGTAGTACACGATAGTGCAGGTAACCAGCAAATTTTTCACGTCAGAACGCAAAATAACAACGCTAACAACAGATACAGAGGCACAAATTATAGTATATACAGAGACAGAAACAGTAACAACTTTAATAGTAACAGTAATAATCGTAACAACAATTCACGTCAGGGTAGAAATTATCAAAATCGTAATAATAATGGGAACCGCCACTACGGCAATTATAATAATCGACGGGAACAGGATAATATTGCAAGATCGCATAACAGGAATGTACGCATTGTAGTACAGGAGTCGGAAAACTAATCAAACCCCCACAGGGGAGGGGGCTGAAAACATACCAAAACATAGAAAATTTTAAAAATACAACTAACGCTGAATATAACACCCCTGAAAATGAAACAATTTATAGTTTGAATCTAACCTTTTGCAATTACATTAAGTTAAATATAGCAGGTACTTCAACAAGCACTTTTCTTCCCGATACCGGTGCTGATATTTCTCTAATTAAGATAAATCAAATACTAGACACCACAAAAATAAATAGAAATCACATAGTATCTATAAAAGGAGTCGGAGATGGAGTTTTTCGTAGCTTAGGGTCCATCTATTGTGATATTTTCATCAATGGTGGAGTAATTGGTCATAAATTTTTAGTAGTTGATAGTAGCTTTCCAATTCCTTGTGATGGAATTATAGGCCTTGACTTCCTTAAAGCAAAGAATTGTATTTTAAACTATGGCGGTGCAAACAGTAGTCTGGTTATCCGAACAAGAGAATTACCAAATGATGTCGAAATGGCAATAACTGATATGCAGACCATCATCAGACACTAGGGACTGTAGAGAGGTCACACAGAACTTTTAATGAATTTGTTAGAAGTTATTTATCTACAGATAGAGTTGACTGGGACGATTGGTTAAAATATTTCACATTTTGTTTTAATACGACACCGTCTACAGTACATGGCTATTGCCCATTCGAATTAGTTTATGGCAAATTACCTAGAACATTTCCATTCTTACAAACAGAAGAAATAGAACCTATATATAACATAGATGCTTACGACAAAGAACTAAAATACAGACTTCAAATAGCACAGTCTAGAGCTAAAACATTGATTGAAAGAATAAAGATAAGGCAAAAGGAACAATACGACAAAAGAGCAAACAGCAAGGTTATGGAAATTGGAGATTTGGTTCTACTAGAAAACAATGCAGGTCATAAACTGGAGTCCTTATATATAGGCCCATTTCGAATCACTGATATTGACAAATATGGTAACTGTATGTTACAGGTTTCGGAAAATAAAACGCAAAAGGTCAATAAGAATAGGTTAAAGAAATATATTGATTGATAATACTAACTGCCCACGAGAGGCATGCAAAGTTCTTAACTCAAACATAATTTACAACCTTTTACTTTTTCATTCACAAATCTTTACGCAACACTACCATTCGAGAATTATTGAACAATCCAAGAAAAAAAAAATACAATTTTGAAAACATTGACATATGCATATACTTAACAATTTTTAATATAAATCTTTAATTTTTCAATGCAAAAACAAAAATTGTCAAAAATATAGAAATCAAAATATCTACATACCAGTAGTAAAAAAAAAAAAAAAAAAAATTTGATTATCAAGACGAAAGAGAAAAGACACAAAAACAGAACCTGGAAAATATTTACATATCTATTTAACAATTTTAATATACATTTTTCGAAATATTTCTGCATTTAAGAAATTTAATTTAATTCAGTAATTTAATTCATTCACTCTGTGATTCTTCAACCGCACGGTCGTGTTTTTAAACAAGTGAACAAAAAAAAAACAAAAAAAAAAAAAACAAACCAAATAATCATTGTGCTTACATATTTTTAAACTTACATACAAAAACAATAATATATTGTATTAAATTGTATTTAAAAAGAAGAACAAATTATTTTAAAAAACAACGGGAAAATAAATTCATCACATTTCAGTAACTAAACAATAAAATCAATTTCAATAAAACAAGTGCGGTGGCAGTGCATTGTTATTGTTGTAATTGTGCGTGAAGATTACCTACCCAGTAGGAAAAAAATATACATTAAAGTTTTTGTTTTCTGTATGAGTAATCCCATCAGAAATAATTCTGAAAAAGAGCCTAGCGCCACCAGCAAAAATATATGGACTTCTGAAGAAGAATCTATAAGGCAATCATTGGACAATTTTCTTTCTACAAGAGATAAAATCCGCTCCTGTTCCGGCTCGCCTAACATAGATGTTACAACAGAAGATAAAAGATCTTCTACTCTAACTAATGCCAATAAACAAAAAACGCAAGTAGGCATGGATAGGTATATCACCATCACTAAACGTCAGCGAAGCCCTAAATCTGCTCAAATTGCATCCAAATCTAAAATCTCTAAAGATGCCGACACCGCTAGACCAACAGATCAAAACAGATTTTCCATTCTTCAAACGGATGAGCCAACAGCATCGTCAAAAAAATCGTTTAAATCACCACCAATTTATTTAAGAGAATCTGCCTCCAATGAACTGGTAAGAAAAATTGTTTCAGCAATCGGAGAAAATACATTTAACGTTACCTCCATCAAGCACGGCAATATTAACGAAACTAAAATTCAGGTTAACCATGAAAATGACTACCGAAAATTGTCTGACGAATTTGAAAAGGAAAAAAAAGCTTTTTATACTTATCAGCTTAAAAGCGCTAAAGGTCTTCAAGTCGTAATAAAAGGGATTGACCCTTGCGTAGACATTGATGAAGTTAAGACCGGCTTGACAGACAAGGGATTCAAAGTAAAAAATGTTTTAAACATCAGAAATCGTGAAAAGATCCCTCAACCCATGTTTAGGGTTGAATTAGAGCCAGGAGATGTGACTTTAAGGAAGAATGAAGTTCATCCTATATATAATATAAAATACCTTTTACATCGTAAAATAACCGTAGAGGAACCGCATAAGCGCTTAGGACCCGTACAGTGCCATAACTGCCAAGAATTTGGCCATACTAGGACCTATTGCAAGTTGCCTACAGTTTGTGTTGTGTGTGGAGAATTCCATGGTACAGCACAATGCAATAAGCCGAAATTCGACCCAAAAATTAAAAAATGCAGTAATTGCGGTGAAAACCATACAGCTAATTATAGAGGTTGCTCCGTCTACACCCACCTCAAGCGCTCAATGAACAACAAACCAATAATTGCTTCTAAGCCACCACAGCAGATTCAAACTTTTTCTAATAACTCTTTTCCTCCGACACGACAGTCAACCGCAGACATAACCGTTCAAAATCAAAAACAAATTTCTTATGCTAATGTAGTTAAGTCTACATTCGCAAACCCGAATCAGGAATCTAGATCTCAACCGCCCGATCAAAATTTTAGTAACCTTGAGGCAACAATACAGACCCTAATTCAAACTATAAACACTTTTACGTCGTCTATGATGACGATGATGCAGGAAATGGTGAAAATGCAATCCACCATTTTGCAGGTTATTTCGAAAAAATGATTTGGTTAAAAATATGTTTCTGGAACGCGAACGGCATCCGCCAACACAAAAATGAACTCGAATACTTCCTGATGGATAAGCAGATTGATATAATGATGATTGCAGAAACTCACTTGACGTCAACAAGCTTCTTCAAAATCAACGGCTACGTACTATACGATACTAAAGACCCCCGTGGAAGAGCTTGTGGGGGCTCTGCAATCTTGATAAAATCTAGGATAAAGCATTTTTTGTTGAACGACGCATGCGAGGACTATCTTCAAGCAACTAATATCTGTGTGGAAAATTTTCATTACAAATTGGTTATTTCATCGATTTATTCGCCGCCTCGATTTTCAGTGACGGAATCACAATATTCAAGTTTTTTCAACTCATTAGGACCTCGTTTTATAGCAGCTGGAGACTACAACGCAAAACACACTTTTTGGGGCTCACGTTTAATCACACCGAAAGGTCGAGTGCTTTTTGATACAATTTCTAAAATGGGCTTAGACGTAATATCAAGCGGACATCCCACTTACTGGCCGACTGACCGGCGAAAGATTCCTGATGTGATTGATTTTGGAGTGGTAAAGGGGATCCCAGTAGAATGGATGCAAGCTGAGCCTTCGTTAGACTTGTCATCGGATCATTCACCAACTATTATTTCAGTTCGTTTTCCCCAGGAGACTTGGTCCCCGATTAACAATTTGCATAGGACTGTCACCCGAGTGAATTGGCTGAAATATAAAAAATTTTTGAGTACCCATTGCACTGAGAATATTGTTTTAAGAACACCTGAAGATATTAATGCGTCACTAAGCAACTTTAGCGAAAACCTTAAACAAGCCGCTGCACTTGGTTCTAGCGTTTATTTAACACGCAGAAACCTTCAAAATAGAACATATTCTTCAGAAATCGAGCAACTTGTGTTAGAAAAAAGAAGAGTTCGACGAGAGTGGCAACTTCGCAGATCTCCGCAACTAAAAACAAGGCTACGTGAGTGTACAAGTCAGTTAAGAAATTTGCTTGCAACCCAAAAAACGGCTTCTCTACAAACGTATCTAGAAAGTCTGGATGGTACTCCTCAGTGCGACTATTCTTTATGGCGGGCGACTAAAGGTTTAAAAAGGCCAGTTAGAGGTAAGCCGCCCTTGCGAGAACCGTCTGGTGACTGGGCTAGAGATGACTCGGAAAAGGGTAATTTATTTGTTAACCATTTGAAAAACGTTTTTACCACAAATAGGTCTGACAATGCAAATGAGTTGCCACCTATCGTTAGTAGACCTCCTGTGCCTTTAAGATTCAATTTCCAAGAAATTGAAAATGCTATTGGCAATCTAAACCTTAAAAAAGCTCCAGGTATGGATAAAATCAGCAACAAAATGCTCGTAGAGCTGCCTCGTGTAGCTAAAAGAATTGTTCTTTTTATTTTTAATGCTATTTTACGGCTTGAGTATTACCCTGCAGAGTGGAAGGTGTCCATGATAACAATGGTTCCTAAGCCAGGGAAGGATCACACGAAAGTAGAATCATACCGTCCAATAAGTCTATTGTCAACAATATCAAAACTTTTCGAAAAATTGCTAAAGGCGAAGTTGGATCCAATGCTTCATAAGGTTGAATGTATTCCTGATCACCAATTTGGTTTTAGAGCGAAACATGGCACCATTGAGCAAACACACAGGTTAGTTAACGTCATAAGAAAGGCATTTGAAGATAAAAAATATTGCTCTGCCTTATTCATCGACGTCTCACAGGCTTTTGATAAAGTGTGGCACGATGGACTAATGCATAAAATAAAGTTTAACTTACCTGCAAACATACATAACCTTTTGAAAAGCTATTTATATTGTCGCCAATTTATAATAAAAGAAGGCGATTTCATAAGCCCCGCCCAGCCTATTGAAGCTGGAGTTCCCCAAGGCAGCATATTAGGGCATATCTTATATTTGATCTACGCATCTGACATGCCGACAAGCACCAACATTCACACTTCAACATTTGCAGATGATACCGCATTCCTTAGCATACATAGTAACCACCAGCAAGCATCAATAAACTTACAGGAACATATCGACAAACTAGAGAAATGGCTCAAGCTTTGGAAAATCAAGGTTAATGAACGAAAGTGTGCCCATGTTACATTCGCACTGCGTCTAGGAACATGCTCACCCATTACTATTAACAATAAAGTAATACCTCAACACAGTGAAGTCAAATACCTCGGTATTCATCTTGACCGTAGACTAACATGGAAGACGCACATCGAGGCAAAAGTAACGCAAATGAAATTGAAAGCAGTGCAAATTAACTGGCTAATAGACAGAAATTCGACTTTGAAGCTTGATTGTAAACTTTTGCTGTACAACGCGATTCTAAAGCCAATATGGTGCTATGGGATTCAATTATGGGGCACAGCCTCTGCATCTAACATTGAAAAAATTCAAAGAAGTCAAAATAGAATTCTCCGTAGAATTACAAATGTTCCATGGTACGTTAAAAACTCACGAATCCACGCAGATCTGAACGTACCTTTTGTGAAATCTGAATTTGTGAAGTACGCGACAAGGTATATTAACAAACTTGAAGTCCATCCAAATCCACTTGCAGTTAATATCCTTAACTTTGGTGGTCATACCCGTCTGAGAAGGAGGGATACTTTGGCTACCATTAGAGCTCTAAACAGATGACTGAATTCTGAAATAATATTCGCATAAAAATAAATTTTTGTCCAGCACTGGCAGGACTTTAATTAAAATTTTTTTTAGTATTAAGATTTGAATACTTATTGTCATTACATTTTTTTATGTAGATTCAATAAATAAAATAATAAAGTTAAAAAAAAAAAAAAAAAAAAGAAATTTAATATTCAATTTTCAGGAAGAAAAACGCAAAAACAAATATTTATAAAAACAAAATCAAGTGAATTAAATTAAATTTTTACTGTATCCATTGAAGAAACTCAAGGAATTAGAATTATTAAGCAACCATACTAATGTATATTTCTTAACAACATTATACATATATACTACTATATGTAAATAAACATAAAAATATATATATATATATATATATATATATATATATATATATATATATATATATATATATATATATATATATATATATATATATATATTTTTTTTTTTTTCCTTCGCCAAAAGGAAGGGAACGTCGTTCATTTATGAATAATTTTGAAATCACTTTTGAATAACATTTATTTTTAAACTTCTTGAATTTGTCGTAATTTTAAATAAAACATACATGTATATACACGCGTATGAACATGTTAAAATAGGAAACGTATAGATATATTAAAACAAACAGAAAAAATTATATACATATATATATATATATATATATATATATATATATATATATATATATATATATATATATATATATATATATATATATATATATATATATATATATATATATATATATATATATATATATATATATATATATATATATATATATATATATATATACTTATATACATATGTATAAAAACAACTACATAAGAATTTTATTAATATTTAATTCTTATTAAATAACCTAACTTTTAAATTGAAGGTTATTGCATTGCAATATTTATTTACTTATACTTTTATTAATAGTTTCATTAATTACTTAATTTTAAGATAAAGAAGGTTCTTCTATTCGCCCTTTTGACAGCGAATATAAGATCCATCTCTAAAAGGGGGGAGGTGTAGTGCCATCCCTAGTAATACCTTTTATTACAACGCTGGCACTTGTCTCCACTCTACATACATTGTAATTATAGGCTTAAGAAGAATGTGAATAATAAAGAAAACCAGTTGCTAATCGACCACCACAAATCAAACACGTTCTTTTTAATAACACTCATGGGTAAGCTTATTTAGTTAAAAGCTTATTGCAAATTTCTGGATGCTTGAGGGCATGAATAATACAGAGCGGCCAGTACCCTTGGCTGAGAAACGAAGTGAGGATAATTTTACGCAAACCGTAAGAAGAAATGAGGACGGGAGATGTATTGTTCATATATCATTTTCAGAAAACCTATCAGTTCTGGGCAGTTCTAAGACAATGGCATTCAATCGTTTTCTATTCCTGGAAAAACAAATGATTGCATGAGTACGAATCATTGAGACACATGGAGGAAATACTAGAAGACGATTTTCCTAACGTTCATTACGTCATTCCTCATCACTGCATATTGAAAACTGAAAGTTCCACGACAAAAATTTTGATGCATCAGCTAAAACTTCCAGCCGCTCCTCCCTCAATGCCATCATACATGCTGGAAACGTGCAAAGCAAATTATTTTCGGTTCTATTGAGATTCCGGATGCATCGTCTTCATTGCGGACAATGAAAAAAAGTACTGACAAATTCATCTCATTGATGCAGACCAAATGTACCAGCTCATCATCTGGAGATATGACAAGTATCATAGGCACTAAATATTATCGCCTTCAATACTTATCAAATCAAAACGCTACAAAACAACCACAAGGTGCCTCAATATTACGTGATGATTTTTATGTGAACGATTGCCTCAGTGGAGCCGACTCCATCACTACAGCATTAGAGTCATAACAACAACTTAACATAAACCTAAAAGAACCTAGCTTTAAACTACGGAAATGGTGTTCAAATCATGCTCAGTTATTAAATGGCATGGCTGCTGAGGACTAAGAAGTTAACTTGGATGTAGACGAATCCTCAACTTGCGCGATTAAAACACTCGGACTATGGCTACCAAAATCTGATCAATTATATGGACGAGCGCAAGTACCAAGCGCAAAATGTATAACTACAAGAATAGTCAGCTCAAAACTTGCCAAGATCTTTGATACATTAGGAATTTTTGGCCCAGTAGTCGTACGAGCCAAAATCTTCTTGCAGGAGCTGTAGCAATTACCAATTTCATGGAATGATGAGTTACCCATGGATCTCCAAAACGAATGGAATAAATTTCTGTCAAGCATAAAGGCATTAAACAAACCTAAGATCGATCGGTTCATAATAAAAAACGAAAACCCAGTGACATCGGAGCTTCATACGTTTGTTGATGGATCAGAATGAGCGAATGGAACAGCAATATACATACGCTCAATAAATAAAGACAAAACAATAACATTCCAAGTCCCGCGTAGCCCCCATCAAAAAACAGAAATTGCCCCGGTTGGAACTATGTGCGTCATTACTAGGTGTGGAACTAGCCTCTAGTCGCTAGACTAGACCTCCGCTTACAAAACGCTACTAACTTTTTCTGGTCAGATTCAAAAATCGTCGTTGCATGGATAAATTCACCTGTTACATCCTTCCATACGTTTGTGGCAAACAAGATAACAAAAATTCAAGAATCAAGCTATGCAAATCAATGCCAACATGTCGCGAATTGCCGGCGCAATTCGCGATTAGGAAGGACTAAAACGACATAGAATTTGCTTTTATGGCCCCTTATTCCTCTCAGGATAAAAAGGTAAATGGAGGAACTCACCTCCACCAATTTTTGACACAGCTTGCAACGAGGAACGCAAAACAGTGAAGCAGGTTCTAACAATATCAACTTCGCACCCTAATTATCAAGACATTATAAATCGCATTAACCATTGAAATTCATTCAAAACTACGTCGGGGCACTATGACGTTTCCTCAGTAGAAGAGGCCATTGTCAGACACTGTACTGCGACAATGCTACCAATTTCGTAGGAGCGAACAATAAACTAACTGAACTAAGAAAATCAATATATTCTCAACTAGCCCAAGACAAAATTACACGAATATGCAACGAGCAATCATTTCGGTGGCCTTTGGGAACCGACAGTCAGATCTGCTAAGCACCTTATACTGAGAAGTGTTGGAGACAGTAGTGATTGAAATTGAAGCCATCCTTAATTCACGTGTGTTGATTCTTCTATCATCAAGCTACGATGATCTTCAAGCTCTTACACCAGGTCACTTTCCAATAGATGAGCCGCTGACATCAGCCCTAGATGTAAATGCCTCCTCGCCAAAAATGCTGCTGGATACAAGAGGAAGAATAGTCTCAGAATTCAAACATAAATTCTGGAAGGAATGGACGCAAAAATATTTGCACGAGCTGCAGAAAAAGGGAAAATTGAAGTCACCTTCAACAAACGTCATTGAAGGCATGCTCGTTATCATCAAAGAAGATAATACTTCAGTTCTGCAATGCGCATTGGGTAGAATCAGCAAAGTCTACAAAGAAGACGATGGATTTGCCAGGGTATGCGATGTCAAAAAAGCAACGAAAATATTCAAACGGCCAATTCATAAATTAGCACCATTGTTCAACAAGTTTCACATAGAACATTCCGACTATGTCGTGCCAGCATCACAAAAAAGACAACGGCCACCAGAAGTCGACACTATACAGCCCAAACGTAAAGTTGTATCCTACGCTACACAAGGAATCTTCAGCCCGATTTTAATTTCAATTCTCCTTCTGCCGATAATATTAGCCTCCCCAATAAAAGTCACAGATTTCTCTTCCGATCCCGGATTATATTTCGAAGGCATAGGATCTACAAAATTAATAACAGCTATTTGGAAATTCATTATATACTATGATCTCGCACCAATTTGGGACACGAATGAAGTTTCGGAAACTGGCATAACATTTTTAAGCATTTTTTATTAATTGAACCTTTTCAATGTTTTTAAATATTTTTATATTGAAACTACCATTCACGTTCAATGTTCAAACTAAACTGACTTTATTTCATCTTCGCATTGTTGTTGTTGTTATTGTGCGTGAAGATTACGTACCCAGTGGGAAAAAAATCTGGAAAATAAAAAATTAAATAAAAACTGCATGAGTGTACCTATCAGATGTACTTCTGAGAAAGAGCTCAGCTCCACTAGAAAAAGTCCTTGGATTTCTGAGGAGGAGTCCTTGAAAAAATCATTGGAAAATCTGTTGTCGCTAAGAGAAAGAAACCGCACGCGCTCGTGTTCGCCACTTATAGTTGTTACAACGGATGACAAACCATCTAACAGTTCAGTTATTGCAGATAAGCCGAAAACACAAGTAGGCATGGACAGGTATGTAACCGTGGTTAAACGGCAGCGAAGCCCAAAATCCGCTCAAATGTCATCTCAGTCCAAAATACCCAAAGATGATAAGACCACCACGACAATGGGTAGTAATAGGTTTGCTATCCTTCAAACTGATGAACCAGCAATACCTAAAAAAACTTTTAAGCCGCCACCAATATATTTGCGAGAGCCTACCTCTAGTGAGTTGGTAAAACAACTTATTACGGCAATTGGCAAAGACAGTTTTAATGTAACATCGGTTAAGCACGGCAGCATCAATGAAACCAAAATCCAGGTCAACCACGAGAATGAATACCGAAAATTGTCTGACGCTCTGGAGAAGGAAAAAAGATCGTTTTACACATATCAGCTTAAAAGCGCCAAAGGTATTCAGGTCGTTATAAAAGGGATTGACCCTTTTGTAGATACGAATGATATCAAAACCGGATTAGAAGACTATGGTTTTAAAATTAAAAATGTAGTAAACATTAGAAACCGTGAAAAAATTCCTCAACCCATGTTTAGGGTTGAATTGGAACCAAGAGATGTTGTGTTAAAAAAGAATGAAGTGCATCCAATTTACAACCTTAAATATCTTTTGCATCGTAAGGTTACCGTTGAGGAGCCTCATAAACGTTTAGGGCCCGTTCAATGCCTAAACTGCCAAGAATTTGGCCATACTAAGGCCTATTGTAAGTTGCCCGCAGTTTGCGTTGTGTGTGGTGAACTTCACGGTACATCACAGTGCAAAAAATCTAAGACTGACGCGAGCGTTAAAAAATGCAGTAACTGTGGAGGTAACCATACTGCAAACTACAGTGGTTGCCCTGTCTACACTCACTTCAAGAAGTCAATGACAAATAGGCCATTGATTTTAAATATGCCACCCCAGCAGTCAAACACTATTTCTACAACCAATTTTCCCCAGGTACGCCAGTCAACCAGCCATATAAACGTGCAAAACCCCCAACAAATTTCTTATGCGAATGTGGTAAAATCCGATAAACCAAAGTTGAATCAGGAGCCCAAGCCTCAAAATTCCGACCAAAACTTTAGCAATCTTGAGGCAACTCTGCAGACTCTTGTTCAATCTATAAATACATTTACGGTTTCCATGACGAACATGATGCAGGAAATGCTGAAAATGCAATCCACCATTTTGCAGGCAATTTTAACAAAATGAATTGGTTAAAAATATGTTTCTGGAACGCAAACGGCATTCGCCAACATAAAAATGAACTTGAGCACTTCCTTATGGAAAAGCAGATCGATATAATGATGATTGCTGAAACCCATTTGACAACCAACAGTTATTTCAAAATTAATGGCTACACATTATATGACAAAAAAAAAACCCCGTGGAAGATCTTGCGGCGGTTCGGCAATTTTGATACAGACCAGAATTAAGCACTATCTAATGAATGGGACACGTGAGGAATATCTCCAAGCTACAAATATATGCCTTGATTATTTTCATGATAAAATCGTTATATCCTCGATTTACTCACCACCACGATTTTCAGTAACAGAAAATCAGTATTCACATTTTTTCAAATCACTTGGTCCTCGATTTCTAGCGGCTGGCGACTATAACGCTAAACACACTTTTTGGGGATCACGTTTAACTACCTCGAAAGGCCGTGTGCTTTTTGACACCATTTCCAAAATGGGTTTAGATGTGGTTTCAAGCGGACACCCCACTTATTGGCCGTCAGACCGACGGAAGATCCCAGACGTGATAGATTTTGGAGTAGTGAAAAATTTTCCCTTAGAGTGGATGCAAGTGGAGCCTTCATTAGATTTGTCATCAGATCACTCACCCACTATAATCTCTGTCTCGTTCCCCCAAGATATTGACTCCCCGTTGACCATCAATAGAGTTAATTGGCTAAAGTACAAAAAATTTTTGAGTACACATTGTACTGAAAATATCGCCTTGAGAACGCCTGAGGATATTGATGTGTCAATTAACGATTTTTCTGAAAACCTCAAACTGGCCGTACAGCATGCTACCACTAGTCATATAAGATCCAGAAATGAGAACAATAGAACTTATTCGTCTGAAATTGAGCAACTCCTGTCCGAAAAAAGAAGAGTTAGAAGAGAGTGGCAACTTCGCAGATCTCCCCAGCTTAAGACTAGGCTACGGGAATGTATAACTCAGCTAAGAAATCTGCTCGAAATCCACAGAATGGCTTCCCTTAAAACATATCTGGAAAGCCTTGATGGTACTCCTCAATCTGATTATTCCTTGTGGAAAGCGACAAAAGGTTTAAAAAGACCCGTAATAGGTAAGCCACCTTTGCGAACTTCAACTGGCGCCTGGGCAAGAAGCGATTCTGAAAAGGGGATGTTGTATGTCGATCATTTGAGGAACGTTTTTATTACAAATGATTCAACGAATAATACAGCGGAATTACCGTCATATGCTACTAGACCGCCTGTGCCTTTGAGACTTAATTTTCAAGATGTCGAAAATGGTATCGGTAATATAAACCCCAGGAAAGCTCCAGGCATTGATCAAATTACTGGTAAAATGCTTGAACAGTTACCTCGTGTAGCTAGAAGAGTTCTACTTTTTATTTTTAACGCTATTTTACGCCTTGAGTATTATCCTGCAGAGTGGAAGGTCTCAATGATTACCATGATTCCCAAGCCAGGGAAGGACCTGACAAAGGTAGAATCATATAGACCAATAAGTCTTTTACCAACAATTTCAAAACTATTCGAAAAATTGTTAATGGCGAAGTTGAGTCCAATATTGAATACCGTGGGATGTATCCCTGATCATCAATTTGGTTTTCGGGCTAAACATAGTACCATAGAACAAACGCACAGACTAGTCAACGTCATAAGACAGACCTTTGAGGAGAAGAAGTATTGCTCAGCTCTATTCATTGATATTTCTCAAGCTTTTGATAAAGTGTGGCACGACGGCTTGATGCACAAAATAAAGCTAAACTTGCCTGCAAATACACACAAGCTTCTAGAAAGCTACTTATATGGGCGGAAGTTTGTTATCAGAGAAGGCGACTTTATAAGCCCAACTCAGCCAATCAAGGCAGGAGTTCCCCAAGGCAGCATACTTGGGCCTACTTTATATTTGATTTACGCTTCTGACATGCCAACGACATCCGGAGTCCACACTTCTACCTTTGCAGATGACACAGCGTTTTTGAGTGTTCATGAAAACCACCAATTAGCTTCACGAAATTTACAGGAATATATTTCAATATTAGAAAAATGGCTAAAACTTTGGAAAATCAAAGTTAATGAACAGAAATGTACTCATGTCACATTCACTCTGTGTAAGCAAACATGTGCGCCTATCCAAATAAACAACACACCTATTCCGCAGCACAGTGAAGTCAAATACCTTGGTATACACCTCGACCGTAGGCTAACGTGGAAGTCTCACATGGAAGCAAAATTCACTCAGATGAAACTAAAAGCTGCGCAACTAAATTGGCTTATGGGCAGAAACTCGACATTGAAGTTGGATTGCAAACTTCTGTTATATAACGCAATTCTGAAGCCCATATGGTGCTACGGAATTCAATTATGGGGCACCGCCTCAGCGTCAAACATTGAAAAAATCCAAAGGCGACAAAACAAAATTCTTCGAATGATTACTGCAGCTCCATGGTACGTAAAAAATTCACGAATTCATAAAGATCTTAGTGTTCCGCTGGTAAAAGAGGAATTTTCTAAGTACGCGACAAGGTATGTCAGTAAACTGTAACTTCATCCAAATCCTCTTGCGCGCAATATACTTAACTTTGGTGGCCACACTCGGCTTAAAAGAAGGGATACCGCTGCCACCATCAGATTGCTCAATAGGTGATTTTACCGACATAGCTCCCGCATAATAAAACTTTTTGTCTAGCATTGGCCGGACATAAGAATCATATTTTTTAATTTTAAATTTAGTATTAAGATTTGAATACTTATTGTTAGTTCATTTTGAAGATTCAATAAATAAAAATGCTCCAAAAAAAAAAAAAAAAAAAAAATTTCATCTTCGCTTCTCAATCTCCTGTCTCTTAGAGATAGGAAATGCCCGCGATCGTGTTCGCCAAATATTGTTGTTACAACTGAAGATAAACAATCCTCCAGTTTAATTGTTGCTAATAAGCCGAAAACACAAGTAGGCATGGACAGGTACATAACCGTGGTTAAAAGGCAGCGAAGCCCCAAGTCAGCTCAAATATCATCTCAACCAAAAATTTGTAAAGATGATAATAGGACTTCGGCAACGGATGGTAATAGATTTGCTATACTCCAAACAGATGAGCCAACAACATCTAAGAGAACATTTAAACCGCCACCAATTTATTTGAGAGAGCCTACTTCTAATGAGCTGGTGACACGACTTATTACGGCAATCGGAAAAGACACCTTCAACGTTACATCAGTAAAGCATGGCAGCATCAACGAAACGAAAATCCAGGTAAACAGTGAAAATGAATACCGAAAGTTGCCTGACATTCTGGAGAAGGAGAAAAGATCTTTTTACACCTATCAACTTAAAAGTGCTAAAGGCCTTCAGGTAATTATTAAAGGTGTTGACCCTTGTGTAGATACGGATGACATTAAGACTGGACTGGAAGAAAAAGGATTTAAAATAAAAAATGTTGTTAATATTAGGAACCGTGAAAAAATCCCTCAACCCATGTTTAGGGTTGAACTTGAACCCAGGGATGTTGTCCTAAAAAAAGGTGAAATTCATCCAATTTATAACCTTAAATTTCTTTTGCATCGTAAGGTTACCGTTGAGGAGCCACATAAGCGTCTAGGACCCGTTCAATGCCTTAATTGCTAAGAATTTGGCCGTACTAAGGCCTATTGTAAGTTGCCCGCAATTTGCGTTGTGTGTGGTGAACTTCACGGCCCAACTCAGTGCAATAAGCCAAAGGCTGACGCAAGTGTTAAAAAGTGCAGTAACTGCAAATTACAGGGGCTGTCCTGTCTACAATCACTTTAAGCGGTCAATGACAAATAGGCCATCAATTTTAAATATGCCACCCCAGCAGCCAAAAACCACCTCCTCAAACAATTTTCTCCAGCTACGCCAGTCAACCAGCCATGTAAACTTGCAAAACCCCCAACAAATTTCTTATGCGAATGTGGTAAAATCCGATAAACCAAATTTGAATCGGGAGCCCAAGCCTCAAAACTCGGACCAAAATTTTAGCAATCTTGAGGCAACCCTGCAGACTCTTGTTCAATCTATAAATACATTTACGATTTCCATGACGAACGTGATGCAGGAAATGCTGAAAATGCAATCCACTATTTTGCAGGCAATTTTAATAAAATGAGTTGGTTAAAAATATGTTTCTGGAACGCAAACGGCATCCGCCAACACAAAAATGAACTTGAGCACTTCCTTATGGAAAAGCAAATCGATATAATGTTGATTGCTGAAACTCATTTGACAACCAACAGTTTTTTCAAAATTAATGGCTACATACTGTACGACACAAAAGATCCCCGCGGAAGATCTTGCGGAGGATCGGCAATTCTAATAAAAGCCAGAATTAAACACTTTTTAATGAACGAGACATGTGAGGAGTATCTCCAAGCAACTAATATATGCATCGAATATTTGCATGAAAAAATCGTTATTTCCTCGATCTACTCACCGCCACGCTTTTCAATAACAGAAAGCCAATACTCAAATTTTTTCAAATCACTTAGTCGTCGATTTTTAGCGGCGACTATAATGCCAAACACACTTTTTGGGGATCACGTTTAATTACCCCGAAAGGCCGTGTGCTTTTTGACACCGTTACCAAAATGGGCTTAGGTGTGATTTCAAGTGGACACCCCACTTATTGGCCGTCAGACCAACGCAAGATCCCAGACGTTATAGACTTTGGAGTTACAAAAAATTTTCCCTCAGAATGGATGCAAGTGGAACCTTCATTAGACTTGTCATCAGATCTCTCACCAACTATAGTTTCTGTTTCGTTCCCCCAAGGGGTTGGTTCCCCGTTTTGTGACTTGGCGTGGACCGTCTCTCGAGTTAATTGGTTAAAATATAAAAAATATTTGAGTACTCATTGTACGGAAAACATTGCCTTGAGAACGCGTGAGGATATTGATATATCGATTAACGAATTTTCTGAACCCCTTAATCAAGCCGTACAACATGCTACCACTAGCCATATAAAGTCCAGAAATGTGAGCAATAGAACATATTCATCTGAAATTGATCAACTTCTGTCAGAGAAAAGAAGAGTTAGAAGAGAGTGGCAACTTCGCAGGTCTCCCCAGCTTAAAGCTAGGTTACGGGAATGCATAACTCAGTTAAGAAATCTGCTTGAATCCCAAAGAATGGCTTCCCTCAAAAATTACCTGGAAGGTCTTGATGGTACTCCTCAATCCGATTATTCGCTATGGAAAGCGACAAAAAGTCTGAAAAGACCCGTAATAGGTAAGCCACCTTTGCGAACTTCAACTGGAGATTGGTCAAGAAGCGATTATGAAAAGGGAATGTTGTATGTCGATCATTTGAGAAATGTTTTTACCACAAATGATACAGCGAATAATTCAGCTGAACTACCGTCATATGCTGTTAGGCCGCCTATGCCTCTGAGACTTAGTTGTCAAGATGTTGAAAATGTTATTCGTAACACAAACCCCAGAAAAGCTCCAGGTATTGATAAAATTACTGGTAAAATGCTTGAGCAGCTACCTCGTGTAGCTTGTAAAATTCTTCTTTTTATTTTTAACGCTATTTTACGTCTCGAGTATTATCCTGCAGAGTTGGAAGGTGTCCATGATTACTATCATACCCAAACCAGGGAAGGATCCCACTAAGGTAGAATCATACAGACCAATAAGTCTACTGCCAACAATTTCAAAATTGTTCGAAAAATTGTTAATGGCAAAGTTGAGTCCAATGCTGAACAATGTGGGATGCATTCCTGATCATCAATTTGGCTTTCGGGCTCAACACAGCACCATAGAACAAACGCACAGACTAGTCAACGTCATAAGACAGACTTTTGAAGACAAAAAGTATTGTTCAGCTTTATTCATTGACATTTTGATAAAGTGTGGCTCGACGGCTTGATGCACAAAATAAAGTTAAACTTGCCTGCAAACACTCACAAGCTTCTGGAAAGCTACTTATGCGGCCGGAAGTTTGTTATCAGAGAAGGCGATTTTATAAGCCCCTTACAGCCAATCGAGGCAGGAGTTCCTCAAGGTAGCATTTTAGGACCTACTTTATATTTGATTTACGCCTCAGACATGCCAACGAGATCCGGAATCCACACTTCAACTTTTGCGGATGACACAGCATTCTGCAGCGGACATGAAAACCATCAAGTAGCTTCGCAAAATTTGCAGGAGTATATATCAATATTAGAGATATGGTTAAAACGTTAAAGTTAATGAACAAAAGTGTACTCACGTTACATTCACACTGCGTAAGCAAACATGTTCGGCTCCCCAAATTAACAATTCACCTATTCCGCAGCAAAATGAAGTCAAGTACCTTGGTATTCATCTCGACCGTAGGTTAACATGGAAGTCTCACATAGATGCGAAAGTTACTCAGTTGAAGTTAAAAGCAGCGCAACTGAATTGGCTTATGGGCAGAAATTCGACATTGAAGCTGGATTGCAAACTTTTATTATACAACGCAATTCTAAAGCCTATATGGTGCTATGGAATTCAACTATGGGGCACCGCCTCCACTTTAAACATCGAAAAAATTCAAAGGCGGCAAAACAAAATTCTTCGAACAATTACCGCAGCTCCATGGTATGTAAAAAACTCACGAATTCATAAGGATCTCTGTGTTCCTCTTGTAAAAGACGAATTTTCAAAGTACGCAAGAAGGTATATCAGTAAATTGGAACTTCATCCAAATCGTCTTGCACGCAATATACTTAATTTTGAAGGCCACTCTCGGTTGAGAAGGAGGGACACCCTTGCCACCATCAGAACGGTAAATAGGTGATTTCACTGATATTGACCGTGCAAAATAAAACATTTTTGTCTAGCATTGGCTGGACTTAATTAATTTTATGTATTTAGTATTAAGATTTGAATACTTATTGTTAGCTCACTTTGTGAAGATTCAATAAATAATTGAATGAGAAAAAAAAAATCTTCGCTTCTCGTCACAATTATTTCTATAAATACTATATTCTACATTAAATTCTATACTAAATAATATATGGGATAATTATTCTAGTGTTCCAATATATGACAGAGTAGTATTTATTACTAGTACTTAGAGCAGGGATGGCACTACACCTCCCTTTTTATTAAAAATGTTGAAAATATAAACATTTTAATTGGTATACATATTTCGTTGTGCTTATAAAAGTTTATTATTGCGGTAGTATGCTTCCCTATTTAAATAAAAACAAGTAAGAGTGTAGTATATTCGGCTGGGCAGAATCTAAAATACCCTTCACGATAGTCACGAATATGTATAGTATATTAATAATGTGACCTGAATATGCTCGGTTATATATGAACCGATATCGGAATTTTCTATTTTCTGTATTTTATTTATTATATATATATATATATTATTTTTTTAGTAACCTTATTATTTTAGTAACCTTCTTTTATAACGAGAATTGCTTTTCAGCAAAAAAAAAAATTTTTTTAATGAAAAAATCGCTTCAGGCTATAAGTATCTCGGGTATATATGGACCGATATCGAAAATTTTAATTTTCCATATTTATACAACCTTATGTCATTACCAGAACTGCTTTTGAGCACAACAAATTGTTTAAGTTCGCTTACGCGGTTTAGGCTATATCTCGGGAATATATGGACCGATATCGGAAATTTTTATCTTCCATATTTATATAGCTTTATTTCATTACCAAAACTGCTTTTGAGCACAAAAAAGTTGTTTAAATTCGCTTACGCGATATTTTCATGCAAAACCTGGTTTAGGCTATATCTCGGGTATATATGGACCGATATCGGAAATTTTAATTTTCTCTATTTTCATAATCTTCTTTTATAATAAGAACTGCTTTTCAGCAAAAAAAAAAATGTTATTGAAAAAATCGGTTCAGTATATATGGACCGATACCGGAAATTTTTATTTTCCATATTTATATAACCTTATTTCATTACCAGAACTGCTTAAAGCGAAAAAAGTTGTTTACGTTCGCTTACGCGGCATTTTCATCAAAAAATCGGTTAGGCTATATATCGGATATATATGGGCCGATATCGGAAATTTTTATCTTCCATATTTATATAGCTTTATTTCATTACCAAAACTGCTTTTGAGCACAAAAAAGTTGTTTAAATTCGCTTACGCGATATTTTCATGCAAAACCTGGTTTAGGCTATATCTCGGGTATATATGGACCGATATCGGAAATTTTAATTTTCTCTATTTTCATAATCTTCTTTTATAATAAGAACTGCTTTTCAGCAAAAAAAAAAAATGTTATTGAAAAAATCGGTTCAGTATATATGGACCGATACCGGAAATTTTTATTTTCCATATTTATATAACCTTATTTTATTATCAGAACTGCTTTAAGGTGAAAAAAGTTGTTTAAGTTCGCTTACGCGACATTTTCATGAAAAACCCGGTTTGGGCTATATCTCTGGTATATATGGGCCAATATCGGAAATTTTAATTTTCCATATTTATATAACCTTATTTTATTACCAGAACTGCTTTTAAGCAAAAACAGTTGTTTAAGTTCGGGTACGCGACATTTTCATGAAAAACCCGGTTTGGGCTATATCTCGGGTATATATGGACCGATATCGGAAATTTTTATCTTCCATATTTATATAACCTCATCTTATTACAAGAACTGTTTTTAATCAAAAAAAGTTGTTTAAGTTCGCTTGCGCGGCATTTTCATGAAAACCCCGGTCTAGGCTATATCTCGGGTATATATGGACCGATATCGGAAATTTTCATTTTCCATATTTATGTAACGTAATTTCATTATCAGAACTGCTTTTGGGCACAAAAAAGTTGTTTAAGTTCACTTACGCGACATTTTCATGAAAAACCCGATTTGGGCTATATCTCGGGTACATATGGACCGATATCGGAAATTTTCATTTTCCATATTGAGGTAACCTAATTTTATTACCAGAACTGCTTTTGAGCACAAAAAAGCTATTTAAGTTCGCTTACGCGGCATTTTCATGAAAACCCTGGTCTAGGCTATATCTCGGGTATATATGGACCGATATGGGAAATTTTCATTTTCCATATTTATGTAACCTAATTTCATTACCAGAACTGCTTTTGAGCACAAAAAAGTTGTTTAAGTTCGCTTACGCGGCTTTTTCATGTAAACCCCGGTCTAGGCTATATCTCGGGTATATATGGACCGATATCGGAAATTTTTATTTTCCATATTTATGTAACCTAATTTTATTACCAGAACTGCTTTTGAGCAAAAAAAAAGTTATTTAGCTTCGCTTATGCGACATTTTTATGAAAAACCCGGTTTGGGCTATATCTCGGGTATGTATGGACCGATATCTGAAAGAAAAAATTTTTTGCCTTCTAGTCTAGTCTAATGGTTTTCTCAGAAACGGTATTTCAACACCGGACAGACGGACATCGCTTAATCGACTTTTCCATTAATTCTGATTCAGAATATATATACTTTATAGGGTCGCAGAAAAAAACTGTAGAAATTACAAACGGAATCACAAACTTATATATACCCTTTACATTTTTGTGAAGGGTATAAAAATAAAATAAATAAATGCAACACAGTGAATTAATCCCCTACAATTTTTATTAAATATGATCTTTCCATATTTAATCACAACACGTAATTTTTTATACCCTTCACAAAAATGTAAAGGGTATTTATAAGTTTGTGATTCCGTTTGTAATTTCTACAGTTTTTTTTTTTGCGACCCTATAAAGTATATATATTCTGAATCAGAATTAATGGAAAAGTCGATTAAGCGATGTCCGTCTGTCCGGTGTTGAAATACCGTTTCTGAGAAAACCATTAGACTTAGAAACTTTTTTCTTTCACCATTCTTTTACCCCATCGATTCATGGGTTTGCTATTGAAATTGAGTAATCTCGGTCCACGTATAGCTGAGATATATTCAAAATTCCGAAAAAAGCCATTTTTTTTTGCAGTTTTGTATGAAAATTTTTGAAAACAAAAGTTGTTCGTTTTGCTTCAAACTTCACACACTTATTAAGCATGGTGACTTAAAATCAAAAAAATTTTTTTTTTCAGATATCGGTCCATATATACCCGAGATATAGCCCAAATCGGATTTTTAATGAAAATGTCGCATAGGCGAAGCTAAATAACTTTTTATACCCTTCACAAAAATGTAAAGGGTATTTATAAGTTTGTGATTCAGTTTGTAATTTCTACAGTTTTTTTTTTGCGACCCTATAAAGTATATATATTCTGAATCAGAATTAATGGAAAAGTCGATTAAGCGATGTCCGTCTGTCCGCTGTTGAAATACCGTTTCTGAGAAAACCATTAGACTTAGAAACTTTTTTCTTTCACCATTCTTTTACCCCTTCGATTCATGGGTTTGCTATTGAAATTCAGTAATATCGGTCCACGTATAGCTGAGATATATTCAAAATTCCGAAAAAAGCCATTTTTTTTGCAGTTTTGTATGAAAATTTTTGAAAACAAAAGTTGTTCGTTTTGCTTCAAACTTCACACACTTATTAAGCATGGTGACTAAAAGACAAAAAATTTTTTTTTCAGATATCGGTCCATATATACCCGAGATATAGCCCAAATCGGATTTTTAATGAAAATGTCGCATAGGCGAAGCTAAATAACCTTTTTTTGCTCAAAAGCAGTTCTGGTAATAAAATAAGGTGATATAAATATTGAAAATGAATTTTTCGATATCGGTCCATATATACCCGAGATATAGCCTAGACCGGCGTTTTCATGAAAATGCCGCGTAAGCGAACTTAAACAATTTTTTTGTGCTCAAAAGCAGTTCTGGTAATTAAATAGGGTCACATAAATATGAAAAATGAAAATTTTCGATATCGGTCCATATATACCCGAGATATAGCCTAGACCGGGGTTTTCATGAAAATGCCGCGTAAGCGAACTTAAACAATTTTTTTGTGCTCAAAAGCAGTTCTGGTAATGAAATTAGGTTACATAAATATGGAAAATGAAAATTTCCGATATCGGTCCATATATACCCGAGATATAGCCCAAACCGGGTTTTTCATGAAAATGTCGCGTAAGCGAACTTAAATAACTTTTTTGTTCTCAAAAGCAGTTCTGGTAATGATATTAGGTTACATAAATATGAAAAATGAAAATTTCCGATATCGGTCCATACATACCCGAGATATAGCCCAAACCGTGTTTTTCATGAAAATGTCGCGTAAGCGAACTTAAACAACTTTTTTGTGCTCAAAAGCAGTTGTGGTAATGAAATTAGGTTACATAAATATGAAAAATGAAAATTTTCGATATCGGTCCATATATACCCGAGATATAGCCCAAATCGGGTTTTTCATGAAAATGTCGCGTAAGCGAACTTAAACAACTTTTTTTGCTTAAAAGCAGTTCTGGTAATAAAATAAGGTTATATAAGTATGGAAAATGAAAATTCTTGATATCGGTTTATATATACCCGAGATATAGCCCAAACCGGGTTTTTCATGAAAATGTCGCGTAAGCGAACTTTAACAATTTTTTTTTGATTAAAAACAGTTCTGGTGATAAGATGAGTTTATATAAATATGGAAGATAAAAATTTCCGATATCGGTCCATATATACCCGAGACATAACCTAAACCGGGGTTTTCATGAAAATGCCGCGTAAGCGAACTTAAACAAATTTTTCGCCTTAAAGCAGTTCTGGTAATAAAATAAGGTGATATAAATATTGAAAATGAAAGTTTTCGATATCGGTCCATATATACCCGAGATATAGCCTAAACCGTGTTTTTCATGAACACGCGGCGTAAGCGAACTCAATCAATATTTTTTGCTTAAAAGCAGTTCTAATAACAAAATAAGGTTATATAGGTATGAAAAATGAAAATTTCCGATATCGGTCCATATACACCCGAGATATAGCCCAAACTGGGTTTTTCATGAAAATGTCGCGTAAGCGAACTTAAACAACTTTTTTCACCTTAAAGCAGTTCTGGTAATAAAATAAGGTTATATATATATATATATATATATATATATATATATATATATATATATATATATATATATATATATATATATATATATATATATATATATATATATATATATATATATATATATATATATATATATATATATATATATATATATATATATATATATATATATATATATATATATATATATATATATATATATATATATATATATATATATATATATATATATATGGAAAAAGAAAATATCCGACATCGGTCCATATATACTCGAGATATATCCTGAACCGATTTTTCCAATAACATTTTTTTTT
The DNA here is from genome assembly GCA_914767995.1 of Thecocarcelia acutangulata. Lineage (NCBI taxonomy): Eukaryota > Metazoa > Arthropoda > Insecta > Diptera > Tachinidae > Thecocarcelia > Thecocarcelia acutangulata. The sequence continues at coordinate 81,123,669 of OU612094.1, read as the reverse complement.
GCTGAAAAGCTGTTCTTGTTATAAAAGAAGGCTACGAAAATTAAAGTTTCTGATATCGGTTCATATATAACCGAGCATGTTTAGGTCACATTTTAATTATACTATACATATTCGTGACTATCGTGAAGGGTAATTTAGATTCGGCCCAGCCGAATATACTACACTCTTACTTGTTTTATTTTAACTTTTTATTTAATTTTTATACCCTTCACACAACAAGTAATATCTACAATTTTAATTTCCGACCCAACAATATACTGTAATACTTTTATCATGCTTTTTTCAGAATTCACAAATTGCAATTGTTTTTTGATGTTACAAAATTTTGTGCATAAGTATGTATGTATGTTTTATTTATTTATTTAGTAACTATACAGTTGCAAAGTAAATTTGCAATGTATAGGATGCACAGCATGGGCGGGGTGACAAAGACCATAATGCCCAAGATGGTATTAACAGTACTTTTGTAGCGTCGCTGTGACTAACTATAACGACCTATGCCTTCACATAAGAAGTTTCCACGTGGTTAACAATGAATAACCTCTATAAAAAACTGTAAGCCAATACAGTTAGTTGAGGCAAACCGTTAACCAGTGCGAGCGAGACGCAAAACTCTCGAAGACCGAACAACAAACACAAGCCTGACCGCACTTAAGAAATAATTACGATGACGCGAGAGCTGTTCTTCAGCCCAGAGCTGCTTTACGACTGGTATGTATGTATGTATGTATTTGTAAATAAAATGTAAACGTTAGAGCCATACCATACATTTTCTAGAACAGCCGGCGGTTATAGTATGACGCCGTCGAACAAAATTTGTTAGCTTTAGTAATTTTTGGTCGGCGGCGGTACTAATTGTGGCTGGCGCTTTCATTTTTAAAATTGCATGTCGGCATCGTTTTATATTTTCAGACATTTCTAACGTAACAACGTAATCGCTTTGGGTAGTTTTCGACATGAGTTACAGACGCAGTTTTTTCTCACTTTTCGAGAAACGATGGAATAATTTTTTTCACAAGTTTTCGACGCGAGAACTTCTCGCCAAAGTTACAGAACACAGCCACAGAACTGGTTTAAGGCGAAAAAAGCTGTTTAAGTTCGCTTACGCGGCATTTTCATGAAAACCACGGTTTAGGCTATGTTGGGGTCGGAAGCCGAGGATTTTAAACAAATATAAAAAAATCGGGGGTTAATTTTATCTTTAAATTTAAGTTTATTAATGGGTACAAAACAATTACCTCTTTTTTCCGTAATGAACAAACCAAGACAGTTTATAAACATTTCGTGTCGTTTGTTACATTGCATTGATTTACAAACTACAAAATTTATGGAAAGCTGTGAGAGAGGCTGGAAGGTGGTAGTACAGTGGAGCCTAAAATTCACTTTATCACTTGCACTTAAACATCCCGCCCCCCTTGCTATTATGCAAAAAAATAGATAGTAATAATAATATAATATAAAAAATAATCAAATATAACTTAATTATGAAATTCAATTTAATTCATATTGATAAAGTTAAAAGGGTACACATTTATATTTCAATAAAAACAATGCAGTCAAAAATGCGTTTACGTTTGGTAGAACGGCTGCGTCTGTCTTTAAGCGGTGATAGACTTCGTTGACGAGGCATGATGAATACTGTAAATAAAAAATTGAATTAGTGCTGGTCTTCGTTAGGAAGCAATACTAGTTTAACAATTGGCCTTGTTACGATGCCATTGGCAGTTCGTATATCAGGACTCTAACTTTGTTATCGCTACCACGGATAACTTTTTCAATGCGGCCAAGCCGCTCTTTAGCTCTTTAAGGTATTCTTCCTTCCATCTCTGAGCAAAATGCTGATGCAAAATTTTGAGTTTTTGCCAGCGATTAACATAGCTTAAACTGTGGTCAGACAAATCAGGCTCTGGAGGCGACAACATAGTATTTCCAATTAAAAAGTGACCTGGAGTCAGGGCGCATATGTCCGTAGGGTTTTCGTTTACAGGAGTTAATGGTCGTGAATTTAAGCATGCCTCAATTCTTGCTAGCAGGGTGGATAGTTCTTCGTACGTAAAAGACTGGTTTTGTGCTGCTCGTTTGAGGTGTAGTTTGACGCTCTTAACTCCTGCCTCCCATATGTGGTGCTCCTGGCGGAATAAAATGCCACTCAAGACATACGAAGTCGTGCTGATCTAAGAGTTTTCGGCGTACATGTGCCAAAAATTGCGATTTTTCAGCATCTAGTATGTGGGAAGCGCCAACAAAAGCTGTACCATTATCCGAATATAGAGCATGTGGAGAGCCTCGGCGGGAGAAAAACGTGCAAATGCAGCTAAGAAAGCTTTGGACGAGATTTCGCTGGTGGCTTCCAAGTGTATTGCCTTCGTTGCAAAGCACACGAAAACTAAAATGTAGCCCTTTGTGATTTTGCAGCCACGGCCAGCATATGTCTTGACATCAAATGGGCCAGCAAAATCGATGCCTGTATTCGTGAAAGGGCGAGATAATGTGGTTCTGACCGGGGGTACAGCAGCCATGATTTGTTTACTTTTTTGACCTTTTTGGATAACACACGTACGACATTGTGATATGATTAATGAGTGTTTTGAGCTTAGGGACATAGTAATATAGTCTCATAAGTCTATATAAAAGAGCATTTTGGCCATGAAGCGTGTACTTATGGAGGTACGTCAAAAATAATCTGGGAAAACGCGCATGATATGGCAGCAGAATTGGAAATCGTTCCTCATAACTTAGAGCGGGTGAACTGGCTAAGCGACCGTTTATTCTCACTGTTGCAGCAAAATCTAAGTAAATCGTATTTAAGGTGACGATATGTATAATGAAATTCTGTTTGCTTAGTATCTCTTAAATTGTTAACTGATTCTCTGCTTAACGTACTCAATAGCATTTTTATATTTGATATTTGCTCTTCAAACTTATTAACTGTGTAAATATGCATTCAATTCTACTTGGATTTATGTAAAAGGGATAACGGTTGGCAATAAAAGATCATGTAATTTATTTACCTCTTAAAAACAGTTTTAGTTAAGTAAAAAACACTTTGATACAAGGCGAGAACGAGTGCAGTCGAAAAACGAAAAATTTTAAAGCGACTTAGTTTTTTATTGAATTAAGTGAATAAATTTAAACTTATAACTTTCATGCGCCGTTATCCCGGTTATTGAAAACAAAGAAAAACTTAACGCTATTGAAAATTTGTTTTTAATAAAAATTGAATTTATAAATCGCTTAAATAAAAGGAGTTTCATTAAACGTTATTTTACTAAATCGAAATAACATTTCTTTAAAATTTTTCGTTCCTTTTATAAACGATTTGTAAAAATTATAATGCTCAACTCGCAAATTGAAAATAACCATAACTGCAAGAAGTGTTCAGGCGAAGATACTGACGACATGGTACAGTGTGATAACTGCGACCAATGGTATCATTTTGGCTGCGTGGGTGTGGACAACAACATAGTAGATATAAGTTGGAGTTGCGAAAACTGTAGAAATATATTACCTACAACAACACGTTCATCTACACCCACGATGATTAGGAGGGTAACCTCATCAACTTCGATTAACGTAAGCGATGGAATTCAATGTATAGAAAAATCCTTGCCACAACTAAGCGCTGAGTCCGCTTTTCCAGCACATGCTACGAGAAACGCAGGACAAGTTATGTTCTCTTATCCAACAGCAACAGCGAAAGCAGCTGCGCAACACGACCCGGCATCGATGTCTTCGATATACACATCTCCAATCATGACCTACACGCCATACGTAACAATGCAAACCTCAACCGCGAATGCATCCAGCTATCATAAGACTATGCAGCAACACTTTCAAGCAAATTATTTCCCGAAAACACTGCCTAGTCAACAATCAGCACACTTATTCAATGCGTTTTCACAACAAAATTCTACGCAGAGTTTTCCTTTGTCATCACAGCCCAATTTATCCTTGGCCCAAATGAACATAACCTCAACAGCAAACATACAACATAATGATAATATCGCGAGGCAACATGATTTAGAGCTGCACAGACTGGATGAAGAAATGCGTATTAAACGCGAGCACTTAGAAGCGAAATATAAATTGTTGACCCAAGCTAACGCATCTTCAGCATGCAATTACCCACTATATAGGAATCTTCCAATGCAAGCAGCATTCAGCGAACCAACCCCCGCTCAACTGGCTGCAAGGCACGCTATTCCAAAACAACTACCATTATTTAACGGTGATCCCGAAGAGTGGCCGCTTTTTTACAGCACTTTCGAAAATAGTACCGCTGTCGCCGGATATACGAATGCCGAAAACTTAATAAGACTACAAGCATGTCTAAAAGGTAAGGCCCACGACATTGTTAAAAATAAATTGTTTCTACCTCATATGGTCCCCGAAATAATGCAAACGCTAAAAATGTGCTTCGGAAGACCAGAACATATACTAGATCGAATGATTTCAAAAGCGAAAAATATGCCGCCCTTAAAAGATAAATTAGATGCGCTAATCGACTACGCAATGTGCGTACGTAATATATGTGCTACTATGGAGGGGTGCCAGATGCAATCGCACCTTAATAACCCACTTCTAGTTAAGGAACTAGTGGAAAAACTTCCGAACCACCACAAATTGAACTGGGCTATGAGTCAAAAGGACGAACGTCTACCTGCTGTGAAACTATTTAGTGACTGGTTGTATAATATGGCAGAAGCTGCAAGTACCGTTACTCCATTGTTTGGTAAGCCCGGCGTTGCCGTAAATACACACTATAGTGAAACAGTCAAAGCAAACATAAATTACGCAAATAGAAACACAGTAAGTACCTTATGTGCCATTTGTAATGAAACTAAACATAAAGTTGGGCAATGCGAAGTATTTAAAAATATGCCCCTTAACGAAAAATGGAACTATGTTAAGTCGAAACATTTGTGTAGACAATGTTTAGGTACTCATAAACGTAAATGCACGTGGACAAGAGAGTGCGGGGTAGATGGATGCAAATACAAGCATAATCCTTTGCTGCATAAAACTACAGACACCGCGGAACAAATAAGTAATACACAAAGTACTAGATCAAACATGGTAGTAAATGCACATAGGAAAGGTTTAGACAAATCGCAACCTTATTTTAGAATCATTCCCATAAACATTCATGCGCCAAATGGGATCAAACAAGTGTTCGCCTTCCTCGACGAAGGGTCCGCCGTCACGTTGATCGAAAAGAGTATTTTCGATGAACTTGGATTAGAAGGAGAAGCCGATCCCCTATGTTTAAGATGGACAGGCGACACCACGAGGATGGAAAGCGACTCGTTGAGGACCACTTTGACAATTTCAAATGTCAACAACAACAAAAAATTCGAGCTAAGTAGAGTTCATACCGTAGATAACTTAGCGCTTCCAACTCAGTCTATAGACACAGCGAACATCTTTAGAAAGTATCCATATCTTAAAAATATTCCGATACGGTCGTATCAAAACGCTACGCCTACCGTACTTATTGGCGCTGATAACTGGAAGTTAGCTATTCCGTTAAAAATAAAAGAAGGGTCTCGGCAACAACCCATCGCGACAAAAACTCGTTTGGGTTGGGCGCTACAAGGGTGTTTCACTAATAATGCTACAGAATTTAGAATAAACCTTCATGCATGCGATTGCCAACGCAAATACGAAGAATTGCATGAGCTGGTGAAATGCTTCTTTAGCCTTGAAGATTCGCGATCAACTAAACTTTTGTCCGCCGAGGACACCAAAGCTTTAGAAATATTAGAGCAAACAACTAAAAGGGTAAATAATCGTTACGAGGTGGGACTGCTCTGGCGTGATCAAAATATCAAGTTGCCAGACAGTTACATGCATGCCTTTAATCGCTTAAAATGTCTAGAGAGAAAGTTCAAAAATATACCTTCTCTAAAAGCAATTTTCCAACAACAAATTAATAATCTGGTCTCAAAGGGCTATGCTAAAAAACTCACATCAAGAGACTTACAGGAGCCCCATGACAAAGTCTGGTATATGCCTATATTCTCAGTCACCAATCCTAATAAACCTAACAAAATCAGACTTGTGTGGGACGCAGCAGCCAAATTCAATAAAGTATCACTAAACGATTTTTTAATTCCAGGACCAGACCTTCTGAACCCACTACTCGAGATATTGCTTAAATTCCGAATAGGTAAGGTAGCTGTTTGCGGAGACATCACTGAAATGTTTCACAGAGTAAACGTTAAAGAAAGTGATATGCATGCGCAACGCTTCTTATGGTATGATGAAGGTGACGAGCCGGAAAAACCTAGTGTCTTTGTTATGCGAGCACTAACCTTTGGTATCTGCTGTTCTCCGTGCATAGCACATTTCGTACGCAATAAGAATGCTGAGCAGTTCAAAGAAATATTCCCACGCGCAGTCGAAGCCATCCAGAAAAACCATTACGTGGACGATTTCATAGACAGCGCTCCCGATGAGGAGCAAGCAGCAAATCTCGCAAAGCTAGTAAGAGATATTCACGCCAACGCAGGATTTGAAATGCATAACTGGTCGTCTAACTCGCCGAAGGTTTTAGGCCAACTTCAAAGTAACTCCTTGCCGCAACAGGGAATCATAGATTGGGGAACTACTACTAAAGTATTAGGTTTGTATTGGGACCCAAGCACTGACGAATTTAAGTATGTCTTTCGGTTCTGCAGACTTCGTCGAGATGTTCTCAACAGCCCGATAATACCAACGAAACGCGAAACTCTTCAGGTATTGATGTCAGTGTTTGATCCGCTAGGTTTTCTATCGTGCTACACAATAGCGCTGAAATTATTTCTTCAAGATGTATGGCGCACCGGCATATCATGGGACGAACAATTAACTGAATCCTTGTACAAGAAATGGTGTAGTTGGAAAGCCAAAATCCCCGTTATAGCTGACATCAGGATTCCTCGATGCTATGCCGAAGAGATGATCAATGCAGATGACATACAACTCCATACTTTCGTAGACGCCAGCGAAAAGGCCTACACAGCTGTCTGCTACTTACGCATAAAAAAAGGCAGTAGAGTAAACATTAGCCTGGTAGCCGCAAAAAATAAGGTAGCACCTTTAAAGCCAATTTCCGTTCCAAGGCTTGAGCTGCAAGCTGCATTACTGGGCGCAAAGTTAGCAAAGTCAATAAATGAGATACAACAAATTAAAATCGATTCTAGTTTCTGGTGGAGCGATGCAAAAACCGTTCTTAAGTGGCTCCAAATGGATCCGAAACATTTTCAACAATTTGTAATGCACCGGGTAGGGGAAATACTAGAAATCACTAATGCCAACCAATGGAAATGGGTACCCTCAAAGCAGAACCCTGCAGACCTTGGTACAAAAACACCAATATCATTTAATGCCAATATATGGTTTGAGGGTCCAGAGTTTTTAAAACGCGAACAAAATGAATGGCCGTATTGCGAAGACCTCGGAGAATTAAACCAAAGTGAAACAAAGCGTTGCTCTTTGACGATTCAAAAAGACGACGGCTTCAAACTAAATGTTGAATATTTTTCAAGCTGGAAGCGTTTGTATCGCGCAGTCGCTACTTTCATATTATTTATAAATAGGCTCAAGGAACTTGCTAAGCAAAAAACTATTACAGAATTTATTGAGGTCGATTGCAATATGATACAAACAGCACAAGTATTTTTATTCCAATTCGCTCAGAGAAGTGAATACAAGCGTGAGCAATCAACTTTGATGAATGGTAAGCCAATTGAGAAAGGAAGTAAAATTTTCACTCTCAACGTTTATTTAGACAAAAATAATCTAATAAGATGTCGTGGCAGAGAAGAATACCTCAATAGCCATGATGATGCTATAATTTTACCAAATAGTCATGCTATAACCTTTTTACTAATGCGTCACTTCCACGAAAAGTTTCGACACCAATCGCATGAAACTGCAATTAACGAAATAAGGAGTCAATTCTACATATCCCGCCTACGAGTTCTTTTTCGAAAAGTACGCCGAATGTGCCAGTGGTGTAAAAACTACTACGCCTCTCCCAGAATTCCCCAAATGTCAGCACTGCCCGTAGCTAGACTCGGTGCCTTTGAACGTCCGTTCACGTTCGTCGGTATCGATTACTTCGGCCCAATTCACGTGTCAGTCGGCAGAAGGCGAGAAAAGAGATGGGGAGTTGTATTTACCTGTCTTACGATCCGCGCGATACATATTGAAGTGGCACACACACTAGACACAAGTTCGTGTATTATGTCTATAAAAAATTTTATCTGTAGACGTGGTACACCAAGAGAAATATATTCAGATAATGGCACAAATTTTAAAGCATCAGAGAAAATATTATGTAGTGCGCTAAAAGCCGTCAATCAGCCGGAAATTCATTCAACCTTCGATCAAATCAAATGGCATTTCAACCCACCAGGAGCACCACACATGGGAGGCGCTTGGGAGAGGCTGATAAGGTCGATAAAAACTGTTATATATAAAATAAGCCCGACGATGAGGTTCAGCGACGAGAGCCTTAAAAATGCGCTCTGCGAGGCAGAGTACATAATAAATTGTCGACCATTGACCTTTGTCTCTCTTGAAAACATCGATGATGAAGCAATCACTCCAAATCATCTATTGATCGGTTCCTCCAACGGCTATAAACCGATACCAAACGAGAAAATAGATACCCGTCAGCGATGGTATAAAACACAAGAATTTTCTGATCAATTCTGGCGTCGCTGGTTAAAAGAGTACATTCCTATGATCTCGCGTAGAACTAAATGGTTCTCAAAGCAAGATCCTATTAAGGTCGGCGATGTAGTAATAATCGTAGACCCGTCCTTACCAAAAAATGTTTGGCCTAAAGGAATAGTTTTAGACAAAGTGACTGCAAAGGATGGCCAGGTAAGAAGGGCAACGGTGAAAACCAAATCCGGAATACTTCAAAGACCGGTGGCAAAACTGGCAGTTCTGGACGTAGAAGGCAACCGAGAAGGTAAACTGAATTCTCCGAACTCGTTTACGGGCGAGGGAATTGTTGCAGCAAAATCTAAGTAAATCGTATTTAAGGTGACGATATGTATAATGAAATTCTGTTTGCTTAGTATCTCTTAAATTGTTAACTGATTCTCTGCTTAACGTACTCAATAGCATTTTTATATTTGATATTTGCTCTTCAAACTTATTAACTGTGTAAATATGTATGTATATAAGCACATACACAAATCTGCATTCAATTCTACTTGGATTTATGTAAAAGGGATAACGGTTGGCAATAAAAGATCATGTAATTTATTTACCTCTTAAAAACAGTTTTAGTTAAGTAAAAAACACTTTGATACAAGGCGAGAACGAGTGCAGTCGAAAAACGAAAAATTTTAAAGCGACTTAGTTTTTTATTGAATTAAGTGAATAAATTTAAACTTATAACTTTCATGCGCCGTTATCCCGGTTATTGAAAACAAAGAAAAACTTAACGCTATTGAAAATTTGTTTTTAATAAAAATTGAATTTATAAATCGCTTAAATAAAAGGAGTTTCATTAAACGTTATTTTACTAAATCGAAATAACACTCACAATGCCCTCTGAGTCCAAAAAGGGGTTGAACGTCAAAAGATTGCTTTTTCTTAACAATTCTTTGCCTTGCGATAATAAGCAATAGTCATTCTCAAAATACAGCTTCTGACAGGCAATGATCATGCGCGATTTTGCATGATTTAATTCCGCTCGAGTTAAGTCGCTAGATATAACCAATTTATGGCGCATTTTCTTATGACATCTATAATAAAAACGATAAATTTGGCAAACAACACGCATTGCTTTAAGAAAATCGGTAAAACCATTTAAAATATCGGCTTTTTGTAGCTGAGAACAATGCACCTGTAACGGTTTTACTTCTTCTTCAGTGGAAAAATTTGTGTGGCTTTCAGGCCACTGAGTTCGGGGAAATTTTAGCCACGAGGGTCCATGCCACCATAATTCATTAGCTATTAATTGCGTTACTGTGATTCCACGGGTTGCCAAATCGGCGGGGTTACTTTTGGAGTCAACATGAAACCAAGATTGACTTCCTACTTTTTCGATAATAGAAGAAACTCTATTTTCAACAAATGTTTTCCATTTGTTAGGGGGTTTTTGTAGCTGAAACGATGGTTGAGTATGTCCACAGAAATAATTTAAGATTATTTAGATTTAGCTGAGACTGAATAGAGTCGACCATTGATGCTAGCAAATCTGCTCCACAAACTTTAGTTTTCGCGACCAAAAGATGAGTTGAAACGCAACCTAAGTTCTCGGCTCTTAAGTATAAAGTCGCAGCATATGCTTTCTCCGAGGCATCGCAGAACCCGTGCAGCTCGACCGAGTACTCTGGGTCAAAATTAACAAATCGAGGAATTTTGATGCATTCAATGTTTATATAATCCTCTACGAAATCATGCCACTACTGAAGCGTGGTTGGTTGAAGATCTTCATCCCAGCCAGTCTCATCTTTCCAAATTTGTTGCATGATAATTTTTGCCACTATTATTTTAGTGGCAAGCCAACCGGCGGGGTCAAACAGTCTGGCAATTTGCGACAAGACTGCTCTTTTTGAAATAGACTTTTTATCGGGGATAATCTTTAGCTGAAAGTAAAAATGATCACCTCCAGCATTCCATAGTAAGCGTAACGTTTTGGTAGTACATGAATCTGACAACTTCAGGAATTCTGCACCCAAAAGATGATCGGGAGATATACCTTTCAACAGATAGTCATTGTTTGCCGCCCATTTACGCAGTGAAAAACCGGCAGATTGAAGCATTTCGATGAGTTCGTCTCTAGCTTTAATTGCAGAGGAAAGCGTATGACCTCCGCAACTACAGGAGTTGATGTTTCACATGAGTTGGCTAACTCCGGCAGTGTGCGTATCGCAAGGTACGGGGCACAGTTGACTCCAAATGTAACTGTGTTCAGCTCAAAATCTTTTGCTTCTTCTTGGGGTGAATTACGAAAGATTATTCGTTGAAATGGGGTGTGTGAAGGATTTACCAAAATTTGACGATACATTTTTTCAATATCGGAAATAAATACGTATCTGAAAAGCCGCCAACGCAAAATAAGTATGGTCAGATCTGCCTGAAGTATAGGACCAGGGTAAAGCAAATCATTCAAGCTCCTTCCGTTTGATGAAGCACACGAGGCATTAAAAACAACGCGCAGCTTTGTGGTTGTACTGTCGGGTTTAATAACAGCATGATGGGGTAAATAATAATTGCAATTTCCGCTAGATGGGGTTACACGATTATATTCTGACCCCATGTCAGGACTTTTTTGTAGTCTTAATTCATTCCTTAAGAATTGGGAAAGTGCAATATGCCGACTAGGGCCGATGTTAAGATTTTCGGGGTACTCACGGCGAAATGGTAAAGAAACTACAAATCGGCCGTTATTGTTGCGATAGGTTGTAGACCGGTACAACTGTTCACAGAAGTTATCTTCGTCAGACAACCTTGGTTTCTTTGGAACTTCTTCCAGTTCCCAGAATTTTTGGAGCTGCTTGTTTAGTACCACTTCATTGTAAAATGAAGCAACTGAAACAGAGTTATTTTTGGCTCCAATTTTTCCTGTCACAATCCAGCCAAACACTGTTTGTTGTGCCACTAAAGAGCGGTCATGATCCCACCGAAGTCCCTTTTGAATTATTTTCGGATAAATATCTCCACCCAAAAGTAAGTCAATTTCTGAACTTCGATGTCGATAAGTGTCTGCCATTTTCAAATCTGAAAAACTGCTTTCCTTAAGAATGGACAAAGGATAATAGGGGAGTTGCCCAGTTAGCTTTTTGACCACAGAAGCATCTATGCAAGAGTCAAATGAGCAATCAATAGGGGAAGTAATGCGGATGTTAGATACTTCAGTTGAAGTTGCAGTCAAAGCTTCATTTAAACCATGAACTTCAATTTGTGACGATCGAGTTGACAAAGAGAGTTTGTTCTGGAGTTTCTGGGGGTAGTGTTCAAATCCGATGATTGTTGGGGGTTATAAATACGGGGGTTATTCGGATCAGAACGTTGTGATAGTGCTGCAGTCCGATTGCCTCGATGGGGATTAGACCGTTCATTTATTGAATGTTCACTACGGTGAAGTAACGAGTGGTGCTTCTGCTTGCATAAGTTACAGACATATTGACTCTTGCATTTCTTGAGCTCATGAGACGTGCCTTAGCAATTTGTGCATTGCATTTGTCCCTTCACAGCCGCAAAGCGATCTTCGATAGACATGGCAAAAAAACAGAGCAAAGTCTCAGAGGATGTGCATCGTTACACAATGCACATGTTCCAGGTTGGTTATTGGAAACACTTGTGCGATAACTATTTAATTTACTTCCAGTGAAGTTTGGTTTTTTCGAAGTTGAAAATTGATTGGCGTTGTGAGGAGCTACAAAACTTGCACGAATGTCAGAAACAGACTCTAAAGTTTGAAATCTGGAGGTCAAAAACGCATCTATATTCTTCCAAGATGGCAACTCTGCGCTATTAGGAAGGGATTGCTCCCACAACCTGAGGGTAATTTCCGGCAGGCAAGTAGAACCTATATACACGAATATTATATCCTAGTTGCTGGTATCTATATTCAACGCAGAAAGATTCGCCACGCAATCATTTATCGTACGCTGAACAAGCCAAATGTTGTAACTGGTTTCTTTCGAAGTGGGGGTAATATTAAAAAGTGTTTTTAATTGGGCGTTTATTAATATTCGTTTGTTGTCGTACCGGTTGACGAGGTTTTGCCATGCCATCTCAAAACCATCATTTGTAATGGGACAAGTTTTCAATAAATCGCGTGCCTCTCCGTGTGTCTTTTTAATTAGATGGCACATTTTCTCTACCGGAGACAAACGTTTATTGTTCCTATATAAGGCTGTGAACATGTCACGAAAAGTTGGCCACGATTGATAATCTCCATGAAAAACTTCAGTGTCGCAAGGAGGTATTGAGATGTTAGAAGTATTATCAATGTGAGTGGATACGGAAGGATTCAACGCTGGACTAGAACGTGATGGTTGGTAGAGATCATATAAAATTTCACTCGCTTTTGATAATCCCTTGACGTGAGCATCATATGTCTTGAAAAATCGTGATTTTAATGTTTCTATTGTGACTTATTCTTCTAGTTTATCAAGGCCGCTCAAAAGGTTGTCATAGCTTTCCCTAAATTGTGTCCAAAGACGGACCATTTCATCTTTTCGAATTTCGAAAGTGTGGACAGAATGGGCTTCAGCTGACAGTCCCTCGAAATGGTCGTGAAATTCCACCAAACGGTCAGACGCGCGAATATATAAATCGAGTAACGACATACCGAAAACGTTCAAAACATTCTACGTGGTAACCTCAAGATAAATTTCTCTGTTGTTTTGTGTTTCAACAATAAAATCAATACAATGTATCACTCACAAATGTCACCAGAAATGAATTTGATACGTGATTATAATTATATAATATATTATAATAATAAAAAAATTTAAAATTTGTTGTTTTGTTTTTGTTTTACTTTATTTTTTAATATAAGCGCAGTTGGGGGTTAAGTGCAATGCAACACAGTTTTATTTTCAAAAAATAAGTCTATGCAACTTATGTAAAAAACGAGTACTAATTTTGTTCTTCTATATTAAAAAGGTAGTTGAATAAATATATTTTTCACTTTCTGTACAAGTAACAGAAAAATGTTCGCTGGGAGATGCACAAAAATTATTATTATATAAGATACAAAATCTAAAATTTTATCTTTATTTTTTACGCAGATACAATGCACGTATTTATGTTTATGTAAACAGATACTTGATTTTATATATTTTGCTTGTTTACGTTTTGTTCTGCTTTACAACATTCCAGTTGGTTTATTTTTTCAATATACTTCAAGTTCAAACCAAGTGTTTGGTCCGGTTTGGATGTTGGAAGCGTAGAACTTGATCGATTTATTTTGGTTTCAAACAAACGAAAAGAGTTGGTTTGTTTTTATACCCTTCACAAAAATGTAAAGGGTATATATAAGTTTGTGATTCCGTTTGTAATTTCTACAGTTTTTTTGCGACCCTATAAAGTATATATATTCTGAATCAGAATTAATGGAAAAGTCGATTAAGCGATGTCCGTCTGTCCGCTGTTGAAATACCGTTTCTGAGAAAACCATTCGACTTAGAAACTTTTTTCTTTCACCATTCTTTTACCCCATCGATTCATGGGTTTGCTATTGAAATTCAGTAATATCGGTCCACGTATAGCTGAGATATATTCAAAATTCCGAAAAAAGCCATTTTTTTTTTTTGCAGTTTTGTATGAAAATTTTTGAAAACAAAAGTTGTTCGTTTTGCTTCATACTTCACACACTAATTAAGCATGGTGACTAAAAGACAAAAAATTTTTTTCCAGATATCGGTCCATATATACCCGAGATATAGCCCAAATCGGATTTTTAATGAAAATGTCGCATAGGCGAAGCTAAATAACTTTTTTTTGCTCAAAAGCAGTTCTGGTAATAAAGTTAGGTTACATAAATATGGAAAATGAAAATTTCCGATATCGGTCCATATATACCCGAGATATAGCCCAAACCGGGTTTTTCATGAAAATGTCGCGTAAGCGAACTTAAACAACTTTTTTGTGCTCAAAAGCAGTTCTGGTAATGAAATTAGGTTACATAAATATGAAAAATGAAAATTTTCGATGTCGGTCCATATATACCCGAGATATAGCCCAAATCGGGTTTTTCATGAAAATGTCGCGTAAGCGAACTTAAACAACGCTTTTGTGCTCAAAAGCAGTTCTGGTAATGAAATAGGGTCATATAAATATGAAAAACGAAAATTTTCGATATCGGTCCATATATACCCGAGATATAGCCTAGACCGGGGTTTTCATGAAAATGCCGCGTAAGCGAACTTAAACAACTTTTTTGTGCTCAAAAGCAGTTGTGGTAATGAAATTAGGTTAAATAAATATGGAAAATGCAAATTTCCGATATCCGTCCATATATACCCGAGATATAGCCTAGACCAGGGTTTTCATGAAAATGCCGCGTAAGCGAACTTAACAGCTTTTTTGTGCTCAAAAGCAGTTCTGGTAATGAAATTAGGTTACCTAAATATGGAAAATGAAAATTTCCGATTTCGGTCCATATGTACTCGAGATATAGCCCAAATCATGTTTTTCATGAAAATGTCGCGTAAGCGATCTTAAACAACTTTCTTTTGCTCAAAAGCAATTCTGATAATAAAATAAGATAACATAAATACGAAAAATGAAAATTTCCGATATCGGTCCATATATACCCGAGATATAGCCTAGAACGGGTTTTTCATGAAAATGCCGCCTCACCGAAATTAAACAACTTTTTTTGCTTAAAAGCAGTTCTGGTAATCAACTAAGGTTATATAAGTATGGAAAATGAAAATTTCCGATATCGGTCCATATACACCCGAGATATAGCCCAAACCGTGTTTTTCATGAAAATGCCGCGTAAGCGAATTTAAACAATTTTTTCGCCTTAAAGCAGTTCTGGTGATAAAATAAGGTGATATAAATATGGAAAATGAAAGTTTTCGATATCGGTCCATATATACCCGAGATATAGCCTAAACCGGGTTTTTCATGAAAATGTCGCGTAAGCGAACTTAACAATTTTTTTTTTGCTTAAAAACAGTTCTGGTAATAAGATAAGGTTATATAAATATGAAAGATAAAAATTTCCGATATCGGTCCATATGTACCCGAGATATAGCCCAAATCGGGTTTTTCATGAATATGTCGCGAAAGCGAACTTAAACAACTTTTTTTTTGCTCAAAAGCAGTTCTGGTAATGAAATTAGGTTACATAAATATGAAAAATGAAAACTTCCGATATCAGTCCATATATACCCGAGATATAGCCCAAACCGTGTTTTTCATGAAAATGTCGCGTAAGCAAACTTAAACAATTTTTTCGCCTTAAAGCAATTCTGGTAATAAAATAAGGTGATATAAATATGGAAAATGAAAGTTTTCGATATCGGTCCATATATACCCGAGATATAGCCTAAACCGGGTTTTTCATGAATACGCGGCGTAAGCGAACTAAAACAACTTTTTTTGCTTAAAAGCAGTTCTAATAGCAAAATAAGGTTATATAGGTATGGAAAATGAAAATTTCCGATATCGGTCCATTTATACCCGAGATATAGCCAAAACCGGGTTTTTCATGAAAATGTCGCGTAAGCGAACTTAAACAATTTGTTGTGCGCAAAAGCAGTTCTGGTAATGAAATAAGGTTATATAAATATGGAAAATGAAAATTTCCGATATCGGTCCATATATACCCGAGATATAGCCTAGACCGGGGTTTTCATGAAAATGCCGCGTAAGCGAACTTAAACAACTTTTTTGTGCTCAAAAGCAGTTCTGGTAATGAAATTAGGTTACATAAATATGGAAAATGAAAATTTTCGATATCGGTCCATATATACCCGAGATATAGCCCAAATCGGATTTTTAATGAAAATGTCGCATAGGTGAAGCTAAATAACTTTTTTTTGCTCAAAAGCAGTTCTGGTAATTATATAAGGTTACATAAATATGAAAAATGAAAATTTCCGATATCGGTCCATATATACCCGAGATATAGCCCAAATCGGGTTTTTCATGAAAATGTCGCGTAAGCGAACTTAAACAACTTTTTTGTGCTCAAAGCAGTTCTGGTAATGAAAAAGGGTTATATAAATATGAAAAATGAAAATTTTCGATGTCGGTCCATATACACCCGAGATATAGCCCAAATCGGGTTTTTCATGAAAATATCGCGTAAGCGAACTTAAACAATTTGTTGTGCTCAGAAGCAGTTCTGGTAATGATATAAGGTTATATAAATATGGAAAATTAAAATTTTCGATATCGGTCCATATATACCCGAGATATAGCCTGAACCGATTTTTCCATTTAAAATTTTTTTTTTTTTTTTTTTTTTTTGCTGTAAAGCAATTCTCGTTATAAAAGAAAGTTACTAAAATACAGAAAATAGAAAAATCCGATATCGGTTCATATATAACCGAGCATATTTAGGTCACATTTTTAATATACTTTACATATTCGTGACTATCGTGAAGGGTATTTTAGATTCGGCCCAGCCGAATATACTACACTCTTACTTGTTTTTTTTTTTAATTTCAGAGAGCAGAACAACATGAGAAATAATGAGGCAGGCATTTTTTTGTTGGAGGGCCTAGTGTATTGATGATTCCAGCAATTTCCTCCCAGAACACTGCTACTTCTTGTGAGATCCACATGCAATGTCTGCATTAGATGACGTTAAATTTGCCAATTTTTCATACTGCTCTGGTGTTGTTGTTTGTGACCCAAAATACATAAAAAACACATCAGACTCGGGTACAAAAATTAATAATTAAAAAAAATAAAATAAATAAATAAATTTAATTAAATAAAATAATTTTAAATGTTTTTTAATTCGTTACTGAACATTTTATATCATTTCCTACTTACATTTTTTTTAGTTTTGTAACTAAAAAACAGATAACGAAAACTTCTCCGTCAACAAAAAAACAACTGAAAAAAACGGAGTTCCGATCGTAATACAGAATACATACAATCGAAAGAAACTGAGCGGAATCGAAACGCAGAATACCCAAGTTGCCAGACGGAGAAAATTTCGATCCGAATCGAAACGCAGAATAACCCCCATTATTTTGTCACAAATTAAAAACAACAAAAAAAAAAAAAAGAAAAGAAATTTTCTGCAAATTGTAAATTACTTACATTTATTTATTACAAAAAAAAGTGATAACAATATAAAAAAAAATTGTTTTTAATTTTTTTTTTTTTTCATTCATTTGTTTATTGAATCTTCACAAAGTGAACTAACAATAAGTATTCAAATCTTAAAACTAAATACATAAAATTAATTAAGTCCAGCCAATGCTAGACAAAAATGTTTTATTTTGCACGTTACATTCACGCTGCGTAAACAAACATGTTCAGCCATCCAAATCAACAATTCACCTATTCCGCAGCAAAATGAAGTCAAGTACCTTGGTATTCACCTGGACCGTAGGTTAACGTGGAAGTCTCACATAGATGCGAAAGTTACTCAGTTAAAGTTAAAAGCAGCTCAACTGAATTGGCTTATGGGCAGAAATTCTACATTGAAGCTGGATTGCAAACTTTTATTATACAACGCAATTCTAAAGCCTATATGGTGCTATGGAATTCAACTATGGGGCACCGCCTCCGCTTCAAACGTTGAAAAAATTCAAAGGCGACAAAACAAAATTCTTCGAACAATTACCGCAGCTCCATGGTACGTAAAACACTCACGAATTCATAAGGATCTCTGTGTTCCTCTTGTAAAAGACGAATTTTCAAAGTACGCAACAAGGCATATCAATAAATTGGAACTTCATCCAAATCGTCTTGCACGCAATATACTTAATTTCGAAGGACACTCGCGGTTGAGAAGGAGGGACACCCTTGCCACCATCAGAACGTTAAATAGGTGATTTCACCGATATTGGTCGTGCAAAATAAAACATTTTTGTCTAGCATTGGCTGGACTTAATTAATTTTATGTATTTAGTTTTAAGATTTGAATACTTATTGTTAGTTCACTTTGTGAAGATTCAATAAACAAATGAATGAAAAAAAAAAAATTAAAAACAATTTTTTTTTATATTGTTATCACTTTTTTTTGTAATAAATAAATGTAAGTAATTTACAATTTGCAGAAAATTTCTTTTCTTTTTTTTTTTTGTTGTTTTTAATTTGTGACAAAATAATGGGGGTTATTCTGCGTTTCGATTCGGATCGAAATTTTCTCCGTCTGGCAACTTGGGTATTCTGCGTTTCGATTCCGCTCAGTTTCTTTCGATTGTATGTATTCTGTATTACGATCGGAACTCCGTTTTTTTCAGTTGTTTTTTTGTTGACGGAGAAGTTTTCGTTATCTGTTTTTTAGTTACAAAACTAAAAAAAATGTAAGTAGGAAATGATATAAAATGTTCAGTAACGATTAAAAAAACATTTAAAATTATTTTATTTAATTAAATTTATTTATTTATTTTATTTTTTTTAATTATTAATTTTTGTACCCGAGTCTGATGTGTTTTTTATGTATTTTGGGTCACAAACAACAACACCAGAGCAGTATGAAAAATTGGCAAATTTAACGTCATCTAATGCAGACATTGCATGTGGATCTCACAAGAAGTAGCAGTGTTCTGGGAGGAAATTGCTGGAATCATCAATACACTAGGCCCTCCAACAAAAAAATGCCTGCCTCATTATTTCTCATGTTGTTCTGCTCTCTGAAATTAAAAAAAAACAAGTAAGAGTGTAGTATATTCGGCTGGGCCGAATCTAAAATACTCTTCACGATAGTCACGAATATGTAAAGTATATTAAAAATGTGACCTAAATATGCTCGGTTATATATGAACCGATATCGGATTTTTCTATTTTCTGTATTTTAGTAACTTTCTTTTATAACGAGAATTGCTTTACAGCAAAAAAAAAAAAAAAAAATTTTAAATGGAAAAATCGGTTCAGGCTATATCTCGGGTATATATGGACCGATATCGAAAATTTTAATTTTCCATATTTATATAACCTTATATACTAACCAGAACTGCTTCTGAGCACAACAAATTGTTTAAGTTCGCTTACGCGATATTTTCATGAAAAACCCGATTTGGGCTATATCTCGGGTGTATATGGACCGACATC
The DNA here is from genome assembly GCA_914767995.1 of Thecocarcelia acutangulata. Classification (NCBI taxonomy): domain Eukaryota; kingdom Metazoa; phylum Arthropoda; class Insecta; order Diptera; family Tachinidae; genus Thecocarcelia; species Thecocarcelia acutangulata. The sequence goes on along the minus strand of OU612094.1, from coordinate 81,103,956 downwards.
GAAAATTTTCATTTTTCATATTTATATAACCCTTTTTCATTACCAGAACTGCTTTGAGCACAAAAAAGTTGTTTAAGTTCGCTTACGCGACATTTTCATGAAAAACCCGATTTGGGCTATATCTCGGGTATATATGGACCGATATCGGAAATTTTCATTTTTCATATTTATGTAACCTTATATAATTACCAGAACTGCTTTTGAGCAAAAAAAAGTTATTTAGCTTCACCTATGCGACATTTTCATTAAAAATCCGATTTGGGCTATATCTCGGGTATATATGGACCGATATCGAAAATTTTCATTTTCCATATTTATGTAACCTAATTTCATTACCAGAACTGCTTTTGAGCACAAAAAAGTTGTTTAAGTTCGCTTACGCGGCATTTTCATGAAAACCCCGGTCTAGGCTATATCTCGGGTATATATGGACCGATATCGGAAATTTTCATTTTCCATATTTATGTAACCTAATTTCATTATGAGAACTGCTTTGAGCACAAAAAAGTTGTTTAAGTTCGCTTGCGCGACATTTTTATGAAAAACCCGATTTGGGCTATATCTCGGGTATATATGGACCGATATCGAAAATTTACATTTTTCATATTTATATGACCCTATTTCATTACCAGAACTGATTTTGAGAACAAAAAAGTTGTTTAAGTTCGCTTACGCGACATTTTCATGAAAAACCCGATTTGGGCTATATCTCGGGTATATATGGACCGACATGGAAAATTTTCATTTCTCATATTTATATGACCCTATTTCATTACCAGAACTGCTTTTGAGCACAAAAAAGTTGTTTAAGTTCGCTTACGCGACATTTTCATGAAAAACCCGATTTGGGCTATATCTCGAGTATATATGGACCGACATCGGAAATTTTCATTTTCCATATTTATGTAACCTAATTTCAATACCAGAACTGCTTTTGACCACAAAAAGTTGTTTAAGTTCGCTTACGCGGCATTTTCATGAAAACCCCGGTCTAGGCTATATCTCGGGTATATATGGACCGATATCGGAAATTTTCATTTTCCATATTTATGTAACCTTATTTCAATACCAGAACTGCTTTTGACCACAAAAAAGTTGTTTAAGTTCGCTTACGCGGCATTTTCATGAAAACCCCGGTCTAGGCTATATCTCGGGTATATATGGACCGATATCGAAAATTTTCATTTTTCATATTCATATGACCCTATTTCCTTACCAGAACTGCTTTTGAGCACCAAAAAGTTGTTTAGGTTCGCTTACGCGACATTTTCATGAAAAACCAGGTTTGGGCTATATCTCGGGTATATATGGACCGATATCGGAAATTTTCATTTTCCATATTTATGTAACCTTATATAATTACCAGAACTTCTTTTGAGCAAAAAAAAGTTATTTAGCTTCACCTATGCGACATTTTCATTAAAAATCCGATTTGGGCTATATCTCGGGTATATATGGACCGATATCTGAAAAAAAAATTTTTTGTCTTTTAGCCACCATGCTTAATAAGTGTGTGAAGTTTGAAGCAAAACGAACAACTTTTGTTTTCAAAAATTTTCATACAAAACTGCAAAAAAAATGGCTTTTTTCGGAATTTTGAATATATCTCAGCTATACGTGGACCGATATTACTGAATTTCAATAGCAAACCCATGAATCGATGGGGTAAAAGAATGGTGAAAGAAAAAAGTTTCTAAGTCTAATGGTTTTCTCAGAAACGGTATTTCAACAGCGGACAGACGGACATCGCTTAATCGACTTTTCCATTAATTCTGATTCAGAATATATATACTTTATAGGGTCGCAAAAAAAACTGTAGAAATTACAAACGGAATCACAAACTTATATATACCCTTTACATTTTTGTGAAGGGTATAATAAATAAATGCAACACAGTGAATTAATCCCCTGCAATTTTTATTAAATGTGATCTTTCCATATTTAATCACAACACTTAATTTTTTATACCCTTTACAAAAATGTAAAGGGTATTTATAAGTTTGTGATTCCGTTTGTAATTTCTACAGTTTTTTTGCGACCCTATAAAGTGTATATATTCTGAATCAGAATTAATGGAAAAGTCGATTAAGCGATGTCCGTCTGTCCGGTGTTGAAATACCGTTTCTGAGAAAACCATTCGACTTAGAAACTTTTTTCTCTCACCATTCTTTTACCCCATCGATTCATGGGTTTGCTATTGAAATTCAGTAATATCGGTCCACGTATAGCTGAGATATATTCAAAATTCCGAAAAAAGCAATTTTTTTGCAGTTTTGTATGAAAATTTTTGAAAACAAAAGTTGTTCGTTTTGCTTCAAACTTCACACACTTATTAAGCATGGTGACTAAAAGGCAAACAAATTTTTTTTCAGATATCAGTCTATATATACCCGAGATATAGCCCAAATCGGATTTTTAATGAAAATATCGCATAGGCGAAGCTAAATAACTTTTTTTTTGCTCAAAAGCAATTCTGGTAATGAAATTAGGTTACATAAATATGGAAAATGAAAATTTCCGATATCGGTCCATATATACCCGAGACATAACCCTAACCGGGTTTTTTATGAAAATGTCGCGTAAGCGAACTTAAACAATTTTTTTGTGCTAAAAAGCAGTTCTGGTAATGAAATAAGGTCATATAAATATGAGAAATTAAAATCTTTGATGTCGGTCCATATATACCCGAGATATAGCCCAAATCGGGTTTTTCATGAAAATGTCGCGTAAGCAAACTTAAACAACTTTTTTGTGCTCAAAAGCAGTTCTGGTAATGAAATAGGGTCATATAAATATGAAAAATAAAAATTTTCGATATCGGGCCATATATACCCGAGATATAGCCTAGACCAGGGTTTTCATGAAAATGCCGCGTAAGCGAACTTAAACAACTTTTTTGTGCTCATAAGCAGTTCTGGTAATAAAATTAGGTTACATAAATATGGAAAATGAAAATTTCGGATATCGGTCCATATATACCCGAGATATAGCCTAGACCGGTGTTTTCATGAAAATGCCGCGTAAGCGAACTTAAACAACTTTTTTGTGCTCAAAAGCAGTTCCGGTAATGAAATTAGGTTACATAAATATGGAAAATGAAAATTTTCGATATAGGCCCATATGTACCCGGTCCATATGTAGCCCAAATCGGGTTTTTCATGAAAATGTCGCGTAAGCGAACTTAAACAACTTTTTTGTGCTCATAAGCAGTTCTGGTAATAAAATTAGGTTACATAAATATGGAAAATGAAAATTTCCGATATCGGTCCATATATACCCGAGATATAGCCTAGACCGGGGTTTTCATGAAAATGCCGCGTAAGCGAACTTAAACAACTTTTTTGTGCTCAAAAGCAGTTCTGGTAATGAAATTAGGTTACATAAATATGGAAAATGAAAATTTCCGATATCGGTCCATATATACCCGAGATATAGCCTAAACTGCGGTTTTAATGAAAATGTCGCGTGAGTGAACTTAAACATCTTTTTTTGCTTAAAAACAGTTCTGGTAATGAAATAGGGTCATATAAATATGAAAAATGAAAATTTTCGATGTCGGTCCATATATACCCGAGATATAGCCTAGACCGGGTTTTACATAAAAGTGTCGCGTAAGCAAACTAAAACAACATTTTTGTGCTCAAAAGCAGTTCTAGTAATGAAATAAAGTTATATAAATATGAAAATTTCCAATATCGGTCCATACATGTAATAACTTAGCCCGTTGGTCCTCTTTTATGGTCCCCTTATTGAGATAAAAGACGGCTTCCAAAATTAATAATCAGTTTCTTATTTTATTAGTGCTATCAATCGATATTTCAAAAGTATAAGTATATATCTATTTTATATTTTTCATTACAAACACTTTAAGCAAAGGTTGCTTATATAAACATAATTTAAACTCAAAGCTACTTATGTACTTGTACATTGAGTAAACTCCACAGCCACTTTGTTTACATCCTTTACTGTCTCGGTACTTGTTTCTGTAGATTACTCATGCTCACTTCCCACATTCGGCCCTCCTGACAGGGTATTCGGCTCGAATACCGACGACCACCGCTTCATATATTCAGCTACTGTGCTCGTACGCCTAGGGCCCTCTACCTCTCCAACTTTTTCTACCTCATATCGGCCACGCCTTAGTTTCCTGACGACCCTATATGGTCCTAGATATTTGTCCCTAAGCTTCAGACCCACACCGTACTGGGTACGTTTTATGGCTACTAAATCGTTAAGTTCATAACTGTCTGCTTGTTTGCGAAAAGCATTAAATGACTTTTTATTTTCTCTTTGTATTTTAGCAATGTTCTCCTTTACTTCCTCCCTTAAATAATCTCTTACCGACTGAAGTTCCTCAATAGTTTCCTCTTCTATAATTTCCCTCAATGTACCGAAATCCAGCAACCTCATCTTTAATCCGGTTAGTATCTTAAAAGGTGCATGTTGTGTTGATCTTGGTGAGATGCTGTTAATCTGGATTTTCCCTTGATAATTTTGCCAACATAGGCACTAAAATCCTATGCATCCGCTCTACCTGCCCATTTCCTCTCGGAACACCAGTAGTAATCAATAAATGTTGTATTCCCTCCTCTTCACAATACTGTTCAAAAGCCCTGGAAGTAAAAGCAGCTCCCCTATCAGAAATGATCCTACGCGGGTTGCCAAATACAGCAGATTGCTTCTGTAACCGATTTAATACTGCATCTGTACCAGTATCCTTGGTGGGATACAACCAAACAAATTTTGAAAACGCATCAACGACGACTAAAATATAATTGTACTGTTTCTTTGTTGCGGTCATTGGCCCAACGTGGTCTACGTGGTAAGTGCCCAATGGCTCATCCCCCTTGTCGATTGGTGAAAGAAATCCCTCTTTCTTGCCTACTTTTGCGTTTATCACCAAACACTCTACACAACTTCTAATAACCCGAGGAATTTTAGCGGCTAACTCTGGAATAAAGAAATACTTTTCAACGTAGTCTTGCGTTCTTTTGGCTCCAAAATGCCCCTTTCTATGAGCGATCATTATGACCTCATTTTCCATCTGAATTGGTACAACTAACAGTTCCTTGTTAGGATCTTTAAATAAAATATCATGGTGGATATAATAGTCCTCATATTGGTCAACCTCTAAAATCTTCCTCAACGCTTTGATATGGCCATCATTCAACTGAGCCTCTTTCAGGCGATGACGAAGAGAAACCTCAATTAGTAAACACGACACTCTACTTAATGCATCGACATGCCTCATCTTTGTTCCAGATCGATGTCCGATCTCGTAGTCAAAATCTTGCAACATCATTGCCCATCTTGAAATGCGTAAAGGTACTTCTGCTTTCTTCATAGTCATTGTGAACGCATTGCAGTCCGTAACAATTTTAAACTTAATTCCCATTAAATAAATCCTCCACTTTTTAAGAGCCTCAATTATTGCCAACACTTCGAGTTCATATGAGTGGTATTTCTCCTCTGCTGGTGACGTTTTCCTACTCATATATTGTACTGGATGTAGCGCCTGATCTTCTGAGTCTTTCTGCATAAGTACAGCTCCGTAGCCGAACTTGCTAGCATCTGTATGTACCTCTGTCATAGCATTCACGTTAAATAATTTTAATACAGGATCCTTCATCAAAGCTGACTTGAGTTGCTGGAATGCAGATAGTGCCTCTTCCTTCAACTCAAATTTGCTTCCCTTGCGTAATTAGTCACTTAACGGCTTTGCAATTGTAGCGTATCCTTCCACGAATCTCCGGAAATAGGAGGTTAACCCTAAAAATCTTTGTAATGACTTTTTGTCGTGGGGTAACGGAAAATTTTCTATAGCGATAGTTTTAACTTTTGAAGGACGAATGGTTCCCTCTTTAATTACGTAACCCAAAAAATTAACCTTCCTTTGAAGGAACTGACACTTCTTCCAACGCACACGTAATCCATTTTCCTCCGCAACTGACAAAACTATTTTTAGCCTTTCTATACCTTCCTCCTCATCACATGATGGTATAATCACATCATCCATGTAAACTACTGCGATACCTTTTTTAATTAAATCTCTAAAAATTGCGTTTATAAACCTACAGAAAACTGCCGGCGAATTAGAAATTCCAAACGGTACATAACAAAATTCGTATTGACCACTATGAGTCACGAAAGCAGTATATTTAGTTGATTCACGTTCCACTGGAACGTGAAAAAATCCATCCTTTAAATCCAGTGTTGTAAACACATTAGCCCCTTGTAGTTTCTCTACTACATCATCCATCAGAGCCATAGGAAAATTGTCACGAATTATTTTTTCGTTTAACTTTCGATAGTCACAGCACAACCGCTTTGTCCCATCCTTTTTTGGAACTAAAACCACAGGTGAAGAATATTCTGACATGCTTTGCTTTATTATTCCTTTATCTAACCAATCAGAGATTTGCTCATCTATGATTTGTTGATCCTGATGCGAAACCCTTCTTGGCCGTTGCGCTACTGGAATATCATTCCTAACCAGAATCTTCATGGAAACTGGAGCATTCTCTACATTCTTAGGTTGGTAATTTTGAATAATTGTCATCAATTGATCTTGTTCGTTCTTTTTGAGATGATCCAGATTTATCATAGACGTCTCAGATTCTTCAAAGTGCATAAAACAACTTCTAAATTCTTCCATGAAACCATCCACTTCCTGTTTGCTGACATTAGCCGCTTCTTCACAATAATCAGTACTAATTAATTTTTTGGTTTGGCTACTTTTTGGTATAATACGCACTTCTTCTTCGCTGACTATCAAATCGACAAACTTTAGCAAGTTGTTTCCTAAAATAGCTGGGTAGCGGATATCTTCCTCTCGCGCAACAAAAAATTTGATATTCTTGAGTTGAATATCATCGACCAAAATATCAGCCTCAAAATAACCTTGGGTGTAGAAAATTCCCTCACCTACCCCTTTCAAGCATACTTTATCCTCCCTGAAGTTAACACGATGCTTCAATTTTTCATATACGTCACATCTTATGATGCACATGACGCACCCTGTATCAACTAATCCGTATAAATCGATTCCTCCCAATGTTATCTTCTTAAACTTCATTCCAGGCTCAAAAGGTTCCTTATCATAAGCAATTATATTTATTTCGTTTCTTCCTCTTTTGGCCGCCATATTTACACCTTTACACTGAAATGAGCGATGACCAAACTCGTTGCATTTAAAACATTTGGATTGCTTCTCTGGGCAATCGGTGGCAATATGATTAGGTTTACCGCATTTGAAACAATTCCTCGAATCGAATTTATTAGCTGTAGGAATTCTACTGTTTTCATTGTAATTTTTCGGTCTCGTTTTCTCGTATATCTTAATTTGGTCTTTCATGTCAGCTATCGTTTTTGCCTGGTATAAGTTGCTTTTATTCGTTCTAGAATCAGGAATACCTTCAATAAAATATTCTAGTAAACTAGCTACGTCAAGACCTATAGGCTTTCCTATCTCCATCAAGGTATACAAATATTCTCTATATGTCTCATTGTTCCTCTTACGTCGATTTCTAAGCAGTTTGTGAACATCAAGTGACGATAGACTTTCACCAAATTCCGCAACTAAAGCACCCTTTAAGCCATCCCAATCCCTTAGATTTACCTGACTACGAACAAATAACCTAGCTGCTCCTTTTAAAAGCTGCTTCCCGCAAATAAACTTCTGAATATTATTCCAACCGACTACCTCTGCATTTTCCTCAAACTCATCTACCCATTGCCGAATACTAAGCGAATCAGATCCAGAAAAAGAAGATAAACTATCAGATATATCCCTCAAAGTAAACACTGGTCCTGGGCGAGAAACTTCCGGCACTATGACGTCTTCGTATTCTGACCGATCCGATACACTTTCAATAGCAGCTTGAAGGCCGAAGTGATTAATGAGCCTCTCTTGTAAAACAGTCTTTAACCCAGTCGTATCCAGTCCCAGCTCCGATAATTTTCTGCGTAGTTCAGAAACATTTAAGCTTCTAATTGTCTGTAAATCCATTTCAGGTGACTGTGTAGTCTACTTCTAATGTTTACAATTAATTAATCAACGAACGTTTATATTTAATTTCAAATTGAAAAGAAAAGAAAAAATTAATAAAAAATTCAAAGAAAAGGATATAAGAGAAGTAACAAATTATTAAAATTAATTATGTAGAAATAAAATATGTGCATATAGATTAAATATTATGATCAAATTTATGCAAATAAACAGTAATTGTAATTAATAAAAGTTATTTAAAATTTATGCATTCTATTCCAGTGTCAACAATATCTTTCAATTTCTCTTAGTTCACTGGTTTTGTTAAAATTATTTTATGAAAATATATCAAAATATTATAACTAAATGACTCTTTCAATTTATCCTCAATTCTTGAATTCCACTTCAATCAACTTTCCTTATTTATTTGCTTCTTCTACTTCTTCTTCTTATAATAACTTCTTCGTGTTAATTTTATTTGTAATTGTGAATTTAAATATTATTGTATTTGTCTTCAACCATCATCTTATTCTTTTTACCTCTATGTTTTCCCTACATCTACTACTATGTATACTTAGCTCATTTCTTGCCAGCATCCAAACACATAACTTGCTTCTTAGAGTTTTGTTGAACTGCACACGATACCGATTTGTGATGCTGAGTAATTGAAAACATCACATCTTTCCATTCTTCTTCTTTAATAAGGTTTCTTCAATTCCTCTCAGTGTTCCTCGTAGTCTAGGGGTTGTTTTATTCTGATTTGTTGACGTAATAATTATATTTTTATGTGTGTGTCCAAACTTCTATATATTTCTTTGGTGAAAATTTTACAAATGTTCATTTCTTTTTGGTTTTATCAGGCCGTTGTTTTTTTTTATTTAGCTGATCATTATTATTTTTTGTTGAAAATAATATTTTATCTTTCACACACACAAAATACTCAATGCACGTTCTCTTTGCAATTATCTCAGGACTTCCCTCGGATCCCGGACGAGCCCCCACATGTAATAACTTAGCCCGTTGGTCCTCTTTTATGGTCCCCTTATTGAGATAAAAGACGGCTTCCAAAATTAATAATCAGTTTCTTATTTTATTAGTGCTATCAATCGATATTTCAAAAGTATAAGTATATATCTATTTTATATTTTTCATTACAAACACTTTAAGCAAAGGTTGCTTATATAAACATAATTTAAACTCAAAGCTACTTATGTACTTGTACATTGAGTAAACTTCACAGCCACTTTGTTTACATCCTTTACTGTCTCGGTACTTGTTTCTGTAGATTACTCATGCTCACTTCCCACATACATACCCGAGATATAGCCTAGAACGGGTTTTTCATGAAAATGCCGCGTCAGCGAAATTAAACAACTTTTTTCACCTTAAAGCAGTTCTGGTAATAAAATAAGGTTATATAAATATGGAAAATTAAAATTTCCGATATCGGTCCATATATACCGCAGATATAGCCTGGAACGGGGTTTTCATGAAAATGCCGCGTAAGCGAACTTAAACAACTTTTTTGTGCTCAAAAGCAGTTCTGGTAATGAAATAGAGTCATATAAATATGAAAAATGAAAATTTTCGATGTCGGTCCATATATACCCGAGATATAGCCTAGACCGGGTTGTACATAAAAGTGTCGCGTAAGCAAACTAAAACAACATTTTTGTGCTCAAAAGCAGTTCTAGTAATGAAATAAAGTTATATAAATATGAAAATTTCCAATATCGGTCCATACATACCCGAGATATAGCCTAGAACGGGTTTTTCATGAAAATGCCGCGTCAGCGAAATTAAACAACTTTTTTCACCTTAAAGCAGTTCTGGTAATAAAATAAGGTTATATAAATATGGAAAATTAAAATTTCCGATATCGGTCCATATATATCCGAGATATAGCCTAGACCGGGGTTTTCATGAAAATGCCGAGCAAGCGAATTTAAACAACTTTTTTGTGCTCAAAAGCAGTTCTGGTAATGAAATAAGGTTGTATAAATATGGAAAAAGAAAATATCCGATATCGGTCCATATATACTCGAGATATAGCTGTTGTTATATACTTGTTAGTGAATGTTCTAAAATAATTTGTATTCAACATAATGAATTTAATCTAGTATTTATTGTTTAATAAGTTTTTGTGTAAATGAAATTTTCTTCACTTCAAATAAACCTTTCAGCATTATAATACCTTTTTATCATATAAAGCGGTTTTAATTACAATAGGTTATGGGCCCAGGACCCGTAAAGAAATAATAAAGAGGTGCTGAAGTCGTATGAGTAATCATTAGTTGAAAAATATCAACAATCATGAATTCTGGTGGAGGACGGATACCATTGTTGAATGGTACAAATTATGGGACGTGGAAGGCTCAAATGGAAGCGGTGTTACACAAAAACAGATTGCTGAACATTGTGTTGGGAAAAGAAGTTGCCGTAGAGATAAGAGATCTGCCAGAGAATCCAAGTGAAGCGCAAGTCCGTGAGCATGAGCGGAATGTACAGGCTCTTCAACAATATTTGGATAAAGATATGGACGCAAGGGCTGAAATTTTGATGGCTGTTGAAACAAATATCGTGACAATGGTAAAACATATAAAGAGGTCGCAAGAGATCTGGAAATATTTGGAGGATACTTTTGACCGTAAGTCAGTAAGAAAGAAGATTGAATGTTACCGTAAGTTGCTGAATATGAAAATGTCTGAGAACCAGTCTATATCCCAATTTTTGATCGATTTTTATGTTTGTGTTTCGTATTTTACTGAAATGGGAATTCAAATTGATGAAGATTTTTTTGCTGTTGTTATGCTGGATGCTTTGCCTGATCGTTTTTCAGCTATTAAAGCTGCTATAGATACAGCAAATGAATTTCCGAAAGTATCTGTCTTAAAATCAAGATTGTTAGAGATTGCTGACAAAGATGAACATGATGTAAGTAGTTCTGCATTCAAAACAAAATTTTATAAAAAGATGCCAGTTGATCAATATAAAAAGATAAAAGATGAAGGTATGGTAAAAAATAAATTTATTTATAAATGTTTCCGATGTGGAAGAAAAGGCCATAAAGCCAAAGATTGCAGGATTTTTTCTGAAAATGCTAAATATGTTGAAGAAAATATAGAGAATAGATTTTTAAACGAGGTCTCTATAACATTGACAGAGACAAATTTTACTGTAAGTTCACAAGAAACTTGGTTGATTGATAGTGGGGCATCATCGCACATGTGCACACAAAGTTCAATGTTTGAACGTATGAATTCGCAATTCAGTGGAAAGGTCAGGTTAGCCGATAATAAAGAACTTAATATCAGAGGCATTGGCAAAGTAAAAATAGTTGTCAATGTGAATGGCAGAGAGCAAAAACTAAGTCTAGATAACACTTTGTATGTACCTGATTTAAAATGTAATCTTATTTCTACCAGCAAATTGACTGATAATGGTTGTACAGTTGTGATGAAAGGATCAAAAGTAGTTGTTTACAAAGAGGGCAAGGAGATAATGCAAGGTTTTAAATCAGAAAATCTTTATTTTGTAAAATTGTTTCATAAACAACATTTGAAAGAAAGGCTACATTATTCTGAAACACAATTGTGGCATAAGAGATACGGCCATATTAACTTAAACCAAATGAAAGAGTTAGAAAACAATAAAATGGTGAATTGATTACCTAAAATAAAAGATTTAGAAACTGATTGCATTTCATGTATTCGAGGGAAACAGACTCGTTTACCTTTCTCCAAGAAAACCGAAAAATCAACTTCTGAAATTCTAGCTCTTATTCACACTGATCTTTGTGGTCCAATGAGGACTGAATCTCTTGGTGGCAGTTTGTATTTTGCTACATTTATAGATGATTTTTCTCGAAAAGTTTTTGTTTATTTTATTAGACGAAAGAGTCAATATTTAGAAAAATTCATCGAATTTAAAGAAATGGTGGAAAAGCAAACAGGAAACAAAATCAAAATGCTAAGAAGCGATAATGGGGCGGAATTAGTTAGTGAGAGTTTTTCAAAATTTTTAAAAGATAATGGAATTAGAAGGCAGCTGACTACAACTTACACCCCACAGCAGAATGGAATTGCAGAAAGAATGAATAGAACGCTAGTGGAGATGGCGCGCTGTCTAATGTTAGAAGCAGGTTTACCTGAGAGTTTGTGGTCTGAATTGGTATATACATCCGCATATATTAGAAATCGATGTCCAACGAAGCTTAATGGTACTAAAACGCCTGAAGAATTATGGACGGGGAGAAAACCTGTCATTAAATATTTCAGAAACGTTGGTTGTATATCATTTGTGTTAGATAAGACACTCAAAAGATCGAAGTGCGATGCTAGAAGTAATGAACATATTCTTGTGGGATATTCTGAAGAATCAAAAGCTTACAGATTGTGGAAAGCAGGAACAAAACAAATTATTATAATTAGAGATGTAAAAAGTATAGAAACTAAAATGTACAGTTCTACGAAGGGAAATGAAAATTCAAATTTTTAAGAATTTCTACCAAGAGAAGAGACAAAACAACAAATTGATGTATCTAATATTCATGATCCAATAAAGCCGGCAATTGAAACTAATGGAGAAGCAGTTGAAGAACCATTTGCTAAAATTAGTAGTCTTGAAAGATCATCAAATGATACAATTAAAAGTAGATTGCGATCACAAAAAAAGAAAGAAATAACGCAAACTGTAAAAGAGGACATATTAGATCCTAGAACTGTATCAGAAGCGAAATCCTCTGATCATGCAGAAGAATGGGTTAGAGCAATGAAAGATGAATACAGATCATTAGTTAAGAATAATACTTGGACTTTGACAGACCTGCCCAGTGGACGAAAAGTCATAGGTTGCAAATGGGTATTTAAATCGAAAATCTTGCCGGATGGAAGTATTGAAAGGTATAAAGCAAGATTAGTGGCAAAAGGTTATTCTCAAAAGTTTGGATTAGATTATGTAGATACCTTTGCTCCAGTGGTTCGTCAAACATCACTAAGACTGTTATATGCTTTAGCTGTTGAAAATGATTTGAGTTTACGCCAGTTAGATGTCTCTACCGCTTTCCTGAACGGAAATTTAGAGTCTAATGACTCGTTAATAAATCCTTCTGGCCCAACCAGAAGGATTTATTAACGAGTCATTAGAAGGGAAAGTTTGCAAATTGAATAAAGCGATATATGGTTTAAAGCAAGCTGGAAGACAGTGGTTCAAGAAAATTGATTCATTTTTGAAAGATTTTGGATTAAAGCAATCAAAGTATGATCAATGTATATATTATGGCAATAAAAATGGAAAAACGTTTATAATCGCATTATATGTTGATGATATTATAGTTGCATCAAATGATGACAGTTTAACGGAAAAACTGGTGACTAAGTTGAAAGAGAATTTTGACATACACGATATGGGTGTTCCAAGACATTGTATTGGGCTCGAAGTAGAGGTAAAACATGAAGAGATATCGATTTCGCAGCCAGGATATATACATAATTTGGTAAGGAAATATGAATTGGAAAAATGCAAGCCTGTTAAAATTCCAATGCAAGTCGGTATTAAATTAGAAAATGAACCAGCAATTCCGGGAGAAGCGGTAAAAGTGGATGAAAAGTTGTATCAAGAAATTATTGGATCTTTACTTTATTTATCTTTGTACAGCAGACCAGATATAGCTTGTGCTGTAAATATGTTATCGCAAGTTTCTAAAGATCCTTGCAAGCAACATTTAAATTCTGCATTGCATATTATAAAATATTTGAATTACACTAAGAACTCTAAGTTAACATATAAGAAAAATGGTTTGCCACTTCGTGGCTTTTGTGATGCAAATTGGGCTCAAGATGTTAATACTAGAAAATCACAATCAGGATATTGGTTTTTACTCGCAGGTGGTCTTGTTTCCTGGGAGTCAAAGAAGCAAAAAGTAGTAGCAACTTCAAGTGCAGAGGCAGAATATGTGGCTTTAACAGAAGCAAGTAAGGAAGCTGCATACTTGGGTTATATTTTGGAAGAGCTCAGATTTTTTGGTCACAGTCCTGTGGTAATTAATACAGATTCACAGAGTGCGCAGAAGATGGCAGAATTTGGTTCAAATCATGCCCGTACAAAACACATTCATTACAAGTATCACTATGTGAGAGATGCAATTGAACAAAATATTATAAAATTAAAATATTTATCTACTGATAAAATGTTAGCTGATGTTTTGACAAAACCTGTGCCTGAATATAAACACTTATTTTGTTGTAATAATTTTGGAATTGTAAATTCATAATGTTGAGGAGGAATGTTGTTATATACTTGTTAGTGAATGTTCTAAAATACTTTGTATTCAACATAATGAATTTAATCTAGTATTTATTGTTTAATAAGTTTTTGTGTAAATGAAATTTTCTTCACTTCAAATAAACCTTTCAGCATTATTATACCTTTTTATCATATAAAGCGGTTTTAATTACAATAATAGCCTAAGCCGGGTTTTTAATGAAAATGTCGCGTAAGCGAACTTAAACAATTTGTTGTGCTTAAAAGCAGTTCTGGTAATGATATAAGGTTATATGAATATGGAAAATTAAAATTTTTGATATCGGTCCATATATACCCGAGATATAGCCTGAATCGATTTGTCCATTACAATTTTTTTTTTTTTTTGCTGAAAAGCAATTCTCGTTATAAAAGGAGGTTACTAAAATACAGAAAATAGAAAATTCCGATATCGGTTCATATATAACCGAGCATATTCAGGTCACATTTTTAATACACTATACATATTCGTGACTATCGTGAAGGGTATTTTAGATTCGGCCCAGCCGAATATACTACACTCTTACTTGTTGAAAGTGAATTTAGTGTTTTATTCTGAATTAAACATATTCAAATTATTTTGTGAACATAAAAGTAATTCAAATAACTATAATCAAAAATTATGAATATGTACATTCATAGTTTATAATTGTGAAAATAGCTACAAATATTTTTGATAAACATAGCTTACCAGATGCCTGTTTTTGTTGTATTGTTGTAATTTTGCTCTAGTGCTGCCACCGTGTATACGTTAATGCACCTTGGTTCCAACTAAACTGACTTTATTTCATCTTCGTTTGTCGTCACAATTATTTATATGTATGTACTAAATAATACATGGGATATTTTGGGATATTTATTCTAGTATTTCAATATATGACAGAGTAGTATTTATTAGCAGTACTTAGAGCAGGGATGGCACTACACCTTCAAAATGAACTAACAATAAGTATTCAAATCGTAATACTAAATATAAACATAAAAAAATAAAAATGTGCTTTATGCTATATAAAAAGTTTTATCATGCGGATGCTATATCGTCCCTCGCGTACGTCTTTTTATTATTGTCCGTGTTTTCTATGTTTAAAAATCACATGCTTAGTTATTCTCCGCGTTTCGTGTTCATTTTTAAAAAATTTTACTTTTGTGTGGTGTTTTTTTTTTGTTTGAAATAAAACTAAACCTAAATTCACATCAAACAAAATAAAACAATAAAACTGCAAACATTTATAAAACCATAAAAACAAATATCATGAAAGCAATACAGTTAAAAGATAATAACAACAATAGCCATAAACGAAACTTTCAACAACAACAAACAGAATTTAACATAAAATTTAAATATACATAATTTGCAATAACGTTACCCAACAAACAATTCAATAACAACGAGAAGCGCCCATAAAAGAAAAATCAATTTAAAGCTAAAAAATAAAAAAACAAAATTAAAAAACAAAAACAAACAAAAAATCAATAATAAAAAAATAACCCATGAGCTTTTATGGCCCTTGTATAGGCATTGATATCTATTCCCTTCCACGTTTATTAAATCTTAACTACTTTGCAATGTCGGGGATGCCGGGTTAATTGTTGTTGATTTTTATAGCATCGAAGGTATACACACTGGATGCTATATGGTCAACCTAGCAAAAATTGATTCCGACCTCTCTTACATAGCATAGTCAACATTTTTTTTGCTAATTTTCCGGCGTAATGACGGGCAACTTCAAACTTAACTTTTGTAATATACGTGGGCTGAGAACGAATTTTTTCCCCTGTTTATGCTCACACTTGTCTCCATCGGCCGGATATTTTCGCCTTGTGTGAGACCCAGGTGTCTGAGAATGCTGATCCACAGGATTTTCACATATCAACTTCTATCACTCTTTAATTTCCATCGGGACCTTGTAATTTATGTTCGCAATGAAGTTGTGTTCCAATGTCAGCAACCATTAGGCATGCATGATGCCGAATTTACCTGTCTTTGGGTTAAATTCAAAATCAGGTCACACTTCCTCCCCGCATTTGGACTTCTATACAGAAGTCCAAATGCGGGGAGGGATATTACCTTTGCTGGTTTCAATGCCACCACCGACTCCATATCGAAAATCCTGGAGAGTTGTCCGAGCAGTGAAATTGTTGTTGCTGGTGATTTCAATTTTCACAACTCATCCTGGCTTCGCCATTGCAGTCATATAACTCCAGAAGACCAATATGTTGAGTTATTCGCTGCGCACAACCACCTAGCGCAATTAATGAATGAGCCAATGCATATTCCATGTGTTAAAGGGCACCATTCAAACACACTTGACCTATTCCTGACTTCATACCCTGAAAAGTATGAAGTCAGAGTTAGTGCACCTCTCGGCAATTCAGATCATTGCACCATTTCTGCCACCTTTTCGATCTCTGAACTTCGTAACGTTTCGAAATCAGCTACGAAACGTTCAATATTTCTTGATGAAAAGGCGCGTTGGGCTGAGCTCAACCAATTTTATGAGCATTTTAATGGAAAACTTTGCTTTCTAGATAATGACACAAATGCTTCTGAAAAAATGGTCGAGAATATGATATTGCTAGGGATAAAAACATTCATCCCCTCCAAGCAGATTTCGGTTAAACCAAGAGTGAAGTCTTGGTTTAATCTGACGTGTAAAAACGCAGTCATATCCAGAGAGGAAGCATTCAGTAACTGGCGCTTAAACAAAACCCCAGACACTGATTTGCTACGCAAAAAGGCAAGATTTTCGTGTTCCAAGGTCCTTGCAGCTCCCCGGTCTTGAAGCAGTGTTATTCTACGCTTGCGCGTTCATTAGCACGCCTCTTCAGCACCCTTTACCATCTTGGTGTCCATCGAGCTGAAAGCTTGCTAATGTAACACCAATACCCAAAAAGGGTGAGGCAAATAACCCTGAAAATTACCGCCAAATTGCAATTTGCTCTGCTCTTTCTAAGGTAATAGAAAGTATGGTTAATTACAAATTTATGGGATATCTAGAGTCGCAAAAATTACTTTTTGATCGCCAATATGGATTTCGTAAGGGTTGCTCTACTGGCGATCTTATGGCATATCTTTCGGAGAAATCGTGCCACTCAATCCACCATTTCGGTGAAAGTAAGGTGGTGGCTCTAGATATTTCCAAAGCGTTTGACAGAGTGTGGCATGGTGCTCTACTGGCAAAACTTACTGCTTTTGGCGTCGGTGATGATATTTTGGTTTATTTTTCAGAGAGCGCACTATACGAGTTGTTATAGATAGGATCTCATCAAACGAGTTCAAGATTAATTCAGGGGTACCGCAAGGTTCCGTTCTTTCTCCTTCTCTATTTCTTATTTTTCTCAACGACCTTCTCTATCAAACTTCCAACCCTATCCACTCTTTCGCGGATGACAGCAGCATTTGCCACTCGTACTTTTTTAGTTATAGGCCCAGCCTATCAGAGATCACTGCCAAGAGGCTAAATATGAACGATTCACTGAATAGTGATCTTCTATTAATCTCCGAATGGGGTCATATTGACGCACAAACAAACGACCGCAAATGCTGCTTCATTTGTACTCATGGATGGTATAAATATTGAATAATCGGATGCTCTTGATGTTCTTGGAATGAAGATACAGTGTGATGTTCGCTGGACTGATCATATTTTTCATGTCTCTAAAGAAGCATTCAAGTGCCTCGGTTTTTCGAAATGGTGTAAGATGTACTTCACTCCATCCGACCTCCTTACTATTTATACCACCTACATCCGACCGAAAATGGAATACAACTCTCATGTTTGCCTCAAAGTCTATTTTGAGGTTACTCGACCGTGTGCAGGAGAGGGCGAAGAAGCTTATCGGTGACAGTAGGGTATCCAACTCTATTGATTCACTGGAGCATCGACGCAGTGTGGGGTGCGTTACTCTGTTCTATCGTTATTACAATGGATTTTGCTCTGACGAGATTAGGGATCTTGTTCCCGAAACTCATATAACGCATATTAGATATCGAAAGATATACCCGAGATATCGGATTTTTCATGAAAATGAAGCGTAAGTGATTTGAAACAACTTTTTTGGGCTCAAAAGCAGTTCTGGTAATGAAATAAGGTTATATAAATGTGGAAAATGAAAATTTCAGATATCGGTATATATATATATATATATATATATATATATATATATATATATATATATATATATATATATATATATATATATATATATATATATATATATATATATATATATATATATATATATATATATATATATATATATATATATATATATATATATATATATATATATATGTATATATGTTAAGCCCAAAATCTTAACCCTTATAGCTAATAATTCCATTATCAGATTGTTTCACATAGTTATAAACGAAAGCTGGTTTTTCTGAAATTCGCTGAATTATTATGAAAAGTAATAGCTATCTCTTTCTTTGTTTGTGCTACAAACCTACTATCAGACTGGTCAAAATGTCGTCAATTCTGTTTCCTATATATTGTAAAAATTAATTAATCGGAGGAACTGCATGCTGAAAGAATGTAAAATATCCGTGCCCATTTTCCGCACAACTTGTTCAATAAAATATCAAAATCTCTAATTCATTTGTTTTATTTCTATCTTTTCTTATCCTATTTCCGATTGGGAATTTTTTCTGAGTAAACAAAATAAAAAGCTTCCCTTTATTTTGTTTCATCGGCTCAGACAGCACATATTAATTCCATCTGCTTCACCAGCGCTCCCATTCCAATAATTGAGCTAAACATTTGATCCAGCGAACCGGATTGCAAGAGGAAATTATTACGTGCTCTGAGAGTGCAACGCAGGTGAATTTGTCATCACAACATTTACACAATCGGCTACATATAGACGCCCAAAAAATTCTATTCTTCCATCCACTAGTATAAGGAGAAAAAGGTACGTTTGATATTTTGCAATATTCAGCCTTAATTAGTTAAAATGTGCATTTCAAGTGTTATGGTAGTTTCGTTTCGAAGTAAATAATAATAAATAAAGATCAAAAAGCTTGTCGCGGAGGGAAAAATAAGATAAATAAGCATTTTGGCGAAGAAATAATAAAAAAATATTTAAGGTTATAGGTAAAAGTTTGTTTATCGAGTAAAAGAGAAAAGTGATATGCTGGAAAAAAAAAAACATAGAAAGGAAAAAAATATAATAAAACTATAATATAATTACAACTAAAAGTCTAGTTGTAGTTATAGCTATAACTAGTCCCTGCCAGTCCTGTCAGAATTCATAAGTAAGTAAAATTCCAGGCTTACAATAATTTACTAAAAAGGAAAAAAACCAAAAATACAATAAAAAAAAAAAAAAGAAACAAAATTACATATAAAAGATTAGATCAGTTCATTTCATATAGTGGTTTTAGGATATTTCGCGCATTTTTCAGCCGTTATGATCTACATATGTACATATGTACATACATATGTATTGATGCATGTTTCCCCATTTCAACTACCCCTCATCAAAACAGCGTTCAGCCATAAACAACAGCGAGTTAAAATTATTTTTCCATTTACCCTTTTTCCCCCTTTTCTATTGGAGTTAAACTTTATTTTTTCCAACTTCGTTTTGTTGATCAATGATTTGTCCTTCGTTTGTTAGCGAATATTTCTCCTTTTCATATTCCATTATTTCTCCTATTGGGTTTCGTTCCATTTAAATAATTTCCAAATAATTTTTGTGTGGAGTTCTTAATTTCCCCTCCATTTAGTTCTAGTGTTTATTGTTGGTAGTCTTTTCCCCATCTCTCTTTTACGTTCCATAATATTATAATTGGAAGTAACTTTATTCCATTGTGAAGAGAGACAAACGAACAATTTATATGAACACTGAATAGGTGCGTTCACAAAAAGTATCGCATGTAAAAAAAAAAAATCAGAACAAATAATTTTAGGAATATCATTCAAACTATTCGACAGTAAATTATTTGCATCCTGATTTTATTTCAACAGCAATTTTATTTGAATTTGGCTCCTTTAGAAAAACATTATTACACAATATTATTATTGCACATTATAAGTACATTTTTTTTCAATAAAAAATTTGAGTCCGCTAAATTTCTAATTACTTCAAAAACCTTTCTAATTTTCTAAATAAAAGTTTCTTTATTTAACACTCATTTGGTGTAAGTCATTCACAAGAAACAATATTTAATTTTTTGCTTCCAACGTGCTAGTGTAGTGAAGAGACCTATTATTGGGAAATAATTCAAGGCAAACACATAAAACTTCCAGTATTTTTGAGTTCATTGAACTTTGGTAAATTTGATTTACATGTTACAGCTATTTTAGACACCAGAACTTACAGCGAATGAAAACATTTCGTAAATAGTGCCAAAGTAATTGCAGTTAATTTCGCTTAAATTGTATAATTTTTTTCTTTTTTTTGCCATTAAATTATTTGTCCAAACATTAAACGCGTCAATTATTTATTGCTTGAATTCTACATATTCGTGTAACTTAATCTGAATTTATTCACTCGACTTCTGACCGTTGTTAGTAATTGAAAACATGTCACTGGAACGTTTTATTCGTTTGACAGACTCCATGGTTGAGTTTGAAGCGAACCTAAAGGCAAATGCAATTCCGCTGAGTTCAAAACATGGACTCGAGGTACACCGTTCTGAGTTAAAATCCGACTGGGCGTGTATTAAGGAAGCCTATGAGAAATATCTCGTTTCAGTTGACTTAAACGAAGCAGGTCAGAAGGGCGCCGTTAAAAAGGGTGATGCGCTTGAAATAGAGGCGGCTAAAGCGAGATATACCAAAACGTATTCGGTTTATTGCAACTGCTTGATAAGGTTATACGAAGTAGAGGAGGAGATTAAAGGTTCTTCCGTCGAACCTGCATTGGCAAATGTTAATGAATCATTACTCGTGGTCTTAGCCTGCCACCAGTTTAAATCGAACCTTTTCATGGTGATTATTCATCCTGGCCCACATTCCGTGATATATTCACTGCAGTAGTCTCCAATTGCAAAGCCGGCAATGTGGAAAAATTATTTTATCTGCAGCAAAAAACAAGAGGAGAAGCAAGGGAGATAGTGAAGAAGAGCCCATTGACCAACCAAGGGTTTGAATCGGCTTGGAAGGATCTTTGCTCACGTTTCGAAAACAAAAGAGTTCTTGTCAACGGTCAATTAAAACTTATTTTCAATCTCCCTACTGTTCCCTCCGAGTCTGGCAAAGCATTAAAACAACTCCAAAGAGACCTAAATTCTTGCATTTCAACTCTACAGCTTTATGATATCAATGTGGAAAGCTGGGACCCGATCTTCGTCTTCATCTGTACGAATCAGCTGCCCGAAGTAACGCTGACGTTATGGGAACAGGAACTTAAGGACAAAACAGCCATTCCTAAATGGTCCGAATTGAATGAATTTTTAACTAATCGGTATAGAACCCTGGAGTCCGTTTCGGAAAGTCGTACCTCTATCAGCCAGAAGGAAAATAGCTCAAAGCCTAAAAATAATTTAGGTTCTCAAAAGAAACTTAAGAATTTTCAAGTCAATCAGATCAATATTTCTAATCCGAAGTGCCAACTATGCCCCAGAGACAATCACATTATTCGAAAATGCCCGAAATTTCTTAATATGGATTACGATCATAGAACTAAGGAAATAAAACGGGCAGGCTTGTGCTTGAATTGTTTTTCCGAAACACATAGTATTCGAAATTGCGATAGCAAGCATAAATGTTTCAAATGTCATGGAAAACACCATACTCTTCTTCATAAGGAGACAGCAGGTGACATTAATTCAGCACAAGTTCCCACCACAAGTAGAAACAGCAATCTAAATCCTAATTCTGCGCCTTTTAATAGAACAAACCACACGTATACACAGTCCGCTACTTCTTCCAGCTCTGGCGCAGTTCAGTCTTGTTTTGTGACAAACTCAAGAGATGTTCTCTTAGGAACAGCTATAGTTAGCATTATTCACCTTGGGGTTAGGTATAGAGCACGCGCCCTGATTGATTCAGGATCACAGGGTACTTTCATTTCCGAGCGACTACTTAATTTATTAAAACTCCCTTGTGAGCGAATAAATGCTCAAATATCAGGTCTGAATAATTCAGTTTCTGCTAAAATCCAGCGTCAATGTGCATTTGTATTAGGTACTGAACTAGATAAAAATCTAGAAATACCCGTAACGGCTTTAGCGGTTCCCCATCTCTCGTCAAGTCTTCCGTCTCAAACTATTTCAAGCAGCTCATTTGCTAATCTTCCCGATATTCAACTCGCTGATCCCACATTCTATCGTAGTTCCAAAATTGATCTTCTAATAGGGGGAGATATTTTTCCAGCTATTATGTGCTCCGGCGTTCGTCAAAAGGTCTGCGCCTCATTAGTTGCTCAGCAGACCGTCTTCGGATGGATTCTGACTGGCCCTTTACCGAGTCAATCATCCCTCAGGACTGTAGTTTCATATTTCTGTGAAATTTCCTTGGATAAGCAAATTTCTCGTTTTTGGGAGGTCGAAAATCTTCCTAAGAAGAACATTGTATCCTCTGTTGACCAGTCGTGTGAAAAGAAATTCAGAGGGCAGATATATCGTAGCGCTCCCTTTTAAAGAAGGTGTTCCCAATTCTCTGAACGTAGGCAATTCTAAGTCCAGTGCAATGGCACAATTTTTCCGCAATGAGGCTAGGCTAATTCGAAATCCAGACTTAAAAGTAGAGTATGATTCTGTCATTAAAGAGTATGAAGAGCTTGGCCACATGGTTAAAATCCAACCGCCTTGCTATTCGGAAAGTCCACAGTTTTTTTACATGCCACACCATGCGAGTCCATTTTTCATATTTTTCTGACTATGAAGATCTGCTTGACCGTTTTTCTTCGTATTCAAGAGCTATGCGAGTGATGGCATACGTTTACAGATTTATGTATGTACAGAACTCATCCAAAGTTGCGGTCAAATTTCTTCAAGGATTCTGTGATACTCTCCAGTAGTGAAATTGTAGCAGTGCGTAACCGTCTCGTTTCCGTGTGCCAAAAGGCAACATATCCAAAGGAGTATCAAGCTTTATTATCCAAACAAAAAATTTTCAAACACAGTGCCATTCTGAATTTAAATCCATTTCTTGATCCAGAAGGCATAATACGTTCAAGTGGTCGGCTCGAATTGTCTCCAGGACTTTCCTATAATGAACGATATCCCATTATTCTTCCCTACAACTGTCAATTTTCCAGGCTTTTAGTCAAGTTTATCCATGACATCAGTCTGCATAGTGCCAATCAGTTGGTATTAAGACTCTTACGCTCACAGTATTGGATTCCGCGAGCAAAAAACCTAACTAAAGGTATATGCAATAATTGCAAACCGTGCCTTTTATACAAAAAAAGGTGCCACAAACAGATTATGGCGGCGCTGCCTCCTGAAAGTTGCGATATTTCCCGTCCTTTTACATCTACAGGTCTTGACTTCACAGGACCTTTTGACATTAAAAGTTATTCTGGGCGTAGATATAGAATCTCCAAAGGCTATGTTTGTATTTTCGTGTGCTTCACGACCAAAGCAATTCATTTGGAAGCAACGTCCGACCTCTCCACTCCTGCATTTCTAGCCGCCTTCAGCAGATTTGTTTCACGAAGTGGATGTCCACTGCACTTCTATTCGGACAACGGAACGACGTTTGTCGGCGCTTCAAGAGTCCTTGCAAAAGAGTTTATTCAAACCACAAAAGAACGTGTCACTGCCAATTATGCTTTTCAAAACATCAGGTGGCATTTTATTCCAGCTGGCGCACCACACATGGGCGGACTTTGGGAGGCAGGGGTTAAGAGCTTCAAGGCACATTTCAGAAAAATAACAGGATGCCTAAAATACACGTATGACTCCAAAAACTCTGCAAATGTATTGCCAGAAAAATATAATGCATTTCCATGTCGTCTCTGCAATCATCCCCATTCTCTTCGTAAATGTAAAAAATTCTTGAACGTGAATCTGAGCGATCGCATTCGTGCCGTTCGCGAAAATAAGTACTGCATTAACTGCCTGGCCCATGACCATTCACAAGGTACTTGTTTCTCGAAGCATGGCTGCAAACACTGCAAGAAATTCCATCATACTTTACTCCACGTTCATCCACGATTAGTCAACAACATATTGTCCAAGCGCTTAAGGAAGAAATCATGCTCCCCAAAACCTACAACTCCTGTTGACAAGCTCAGGGGCTCTTCCAAAAGGTCCGAGTCTAGGACAAACCAACAGAAAAGGTATCTTTCCCCACCAACGACCACAAAATCATCCCTGACTGCAATTCTGCGTCAGAACGTATCCATACTCTTACCAACGCTTTTGGTAAAAATAGGATCAACCACGTCTCATGCACGATGTTTACTGGATTCCGGATCTCCCGTCAGTCGCGTGGCTAAAAAATTGGTAGACAAGCTTAATTTAACCACCTCGCTCCATGAGGAGACCGTTTGTCCAATTATTTTAAAGTCGCGCTATGATTCGTCCTCAAAGATTGAAGCTACCTTTCGGGTTGACAACCGCATTAGTGTTCACACGCCATCTACTTCGCTTCCTGAGACATATAAACGGAATTTTTCTAATCTTTTCTTAACCGATTCTAAATTTTATGAGTCATCTTCCATTGACATTGTCATCGGGGTTGACATTTATCCTAAGGTTATCCAGGATGGCATCTACTCAAGACCTGGTTTTCCCACCGCCCAAAGTTTCATATTTGGGTGGATCGTATACGGGCCATGTAACCTCTAAAACGAAGTGCACATACTTACCTCCGTTCGAATCTACCGTCACAAGGCAACGCAAAATATTAAACGTGTGCACATACATCAATTTATTTACTTGTTTTTTAAAGAAAAAATTGTGCTTTGCTCATTTATATTTTTATTTTTTTACTCTTTTAATATGTTATAATATTGCATCTTTGTAATTTATATACTGAATTTTAATTTATATAATGAATTTGTATACATTAAGTTTTCTACTTTTTATTTTCGACCTGTTCCAGTATGTAGTCTCTTTCTCGACACGATCAGTCTGATGTAGTTACTGGATTTGCTGCATTGCATATGTTGCAAGGCGGGCGGCAATGTTAAGGCCAAAACCTTAAGCCTTATAGCTAATAATTCCATTATCAGATTGTTTCACATGGTTATAAACGAAAGCTGGTTTTTCTGAAATTCGCTGAATTATT
Source organism: Thecocarcelia acutangulata (assembly GCA_914767995.1). Classification (NCBI taxonomy): domain Eukaryota; kingdom Metazoa; phylum Arthropoda; class Insecta; order Diptera; family Tachinidae; genus Thecocarcelia; species Thecocarcelia acutangulata. The sequence goes on along the minus strand of OU612094.1, from coordinate 81,078,480 downwards.
ATGAAAAGTAATAGCTATCTCTTTCTTTGTTTGTGCTACAAACCTACTATCAGACTGGTCAAAATGTCGTCAATTCTATTTCCTATATATTGTAAAAATTAATTAACCGGAGGAACTGCATGCTGAAAGAATGTAAAATATCCGTGCCCATTTTCCGCACAACTTGTTTAATAAAATATCAAAATCTCTAATTCACTTGTTTTATTTCTATCTTTTCTTATCCTATTTCCGATTGGGAATTTATTCTGAGTAAACAAAAAAAAAAGCTTCCCTTTATTTTGTTTCATCGGCTCAGACAGCACATATTAATTCCATCTTCTTCACCAGCGCTCCCATTCCAATAATTGATAAATAAAACATGTATGTTTTATTTAAAATTACGACAAATTCAAGAAGTTTAAAAATAAATGTTATTCAAAAGTGAGTTAAAAATTATTTATAAATGAACGACGTTCCCTTCCTTTTGGCGAAGGAAAAAAAATATATATATATTTTTATGTTTATTTACATATAGTAGTATATATGTATAATGTTGTTAAGAAATATACATTAGTATGGTTGCTTAATAATTCTAATTCTGTAGTCTTGATGAATGTTCATAAGAGACTGACTTTATTATTTCTTTTCTGCTTGTGGTTGCTATAATTAGTTTACATGTTTGTTGTTGTTTTGGTCTTAGAGTATAAAGTTGTTGCTTCTCACCTAACGGCTTGCAATAGCAGACACATACATTTCTACGTGCTTTTATTTATAACTGTTTTTATAATTGAATGTGCAGTGTTACAGTGAAGAGCAACAATTTATGACAAGTTATTTATATGTGACTTAATGCTACTTAAAAATACTTATGCTATCAATACTATGCTTGAGTAATATTACCTCTACAGTTCGGCCGTCCTGACGTTTAGGATCCCCTGATCCTAGCTGTTAAACTTCTTGTTATCCTTTGTGTTGGCTCTACCTTTTGCTTTTTAATACAACTGTCCATCCTGCTTTTAAACCAAGGTCTAATATTATGTGCTGCCCATATACCTTCATAAGGTCTTTGCGTCCGTTGAAACCCGTTAATATCCTTTATAAGATATCTATCATGTCCTAGAACTTTTACTACCTCATATGGTCCTTTATATTTGGGTAATAGCTTGCTAGATATTCCTGTAACTGAGTCGAAATTATTTAGCATGACATAGTCTCCTACTGAATATATGTTCGGTTTCTTTCTTTTTGCATCCAAATATGCTTTGTTATAACTTTGTGTGCTTTTCTGCATTTCTTCTGCCTTATTTCTTATCTCTTCTATTTTTCTATCGGTGTTTCGGATACAATTATCTATTACATTCTCTTTCAAGCAATCTATCATCTTACCCTTCTGTTCTATGCCAAATAATATCTTGCTTGGGTATTCACCAATGCTTCTATGTATCGTATTATTCATTGCGTACTCTACATCTGACAAAACTTTGCACCAAGGTTCATTAGGCCCATTGTCGTTTAGTTTAGCTATCATTGGTCCTAGGTCCCGATTTATTCTCTCCACTTGTCCGTTTGCTTGCGGAGATCCAGTTGCCACTTTAATATGCTTAACATTATTTTCCTGTAAGAAATTCCGGAACTCTTCTGAAGTGAAACATGTTCCTCTGTCCGATATTATACAAGCTGGTCTACTATATGCCCTAAAATAGTCTTTGAGCGCCTCTATAGCCTCTTTTGACCTAGTCGTTTTTGTCGGATATAACCTTAAAAACTTGGTACATGCATCTACTACGACGAGGATGTATTTTCTAACGCTATTTTTGCTATTTATGGGACCATAGTGGTCTATATGTATGACCTGGAAAGGAATTTGCCCTTTTGGTATATTATGCACATATCCCTCCTGTTTGCCATTTTTACCCGAGAACGCAATGCATTTTAAGCAATTTGTTATGTGATTCTTAACTTTTTTCCTTATATTTGGAAACCAATAACTCTTTCTTATTATGTCCGTGACTTTCTCCGTACCCATATGCCCCATTTCGTCGTGATATTTGAATAACACCTGTGTTTCCATGGCCTCCGGCACGTAAAACACAAGCTCGCCTTTTATTTTTTTATAAACTACACCATTTCTCATTTCATATAACGAATGTTCCCTTTTTCCTAGCATTGTCTTTATCTCATTTATTTTCCTATCCTTATTCTGGCATATTACCAGATTATCTTCAAACGTATTGTCTGATATCATCAATATTGTGTTACACCTACTCAGAGCGTCAACATGTTTCATCCTTGAACCCGACCTATGTTCTAACTCATATTCATAATTTTGAAGCTCTAGAGCCCACCTGGCAATCCTTGGATTCAACTCTTTTTTGTTCAGTGTTAGCGTGAGTGAATTACAGTCTGTTACAATTGTAAATGCAATACCTTGTAAATATATTCTAAACCTTTTCAGAGCATATATGATCGCCAGCGTTTCTAGCTCAAAGCTATGATATTTCGATTCCGTTTCCGTCGTTCTTTTTGTAAAATAGTAAATTGGGTGTAATTTATTGTCGCTTTTCCTTTGCATTAACATGGCACCAAAGCCTATTGAGCTTGCATCGCAATGTAGCTCTGTTTTGTCTCTTGGATCGTATATGGCCAATACCGGTGCGTTTACCAATTTTTCTTTCAATATATTAAATGTTTCCAGTTCATTTTCGCCAAACCTGAACTGTCTATCCTTTTTTGTAATATCATATAGCGGTTTGGCTATGATGGAAAAATCCCTAATAAATCTTCTAAAATAAGAGCACATCCCAAGGAAAGTTTGGACCTCTTGTACTTTTGATGGTATTGGGTAATTTCTGATTGCTATTAACCCATCACTATTTGCTCTTATTCCTTCACCCGATATCATATATCCTACATATTTAATTTCCTTTTGGAAAAAACTGCATTTATCTAGTCTTAACTCCAATTTGTTTTCCACCAGTCGTTTGAAAACTTCCTTCAATATTTCCATATGTTCATCAGTATTCGCCGTTGCTACCATAATATCGTCGAGATAAATTATAACTTTTCCCTCCTTTACCATGTCCTCGAAAACCCTGTTAATAAATCTCTGAAATACAAATGGTGCATTTGTCAAGCCAAATGGCATCCTAAGGAATTCATACTGTCCAAGAGGTGTTGTGAAAGAAGTATATTTGATTGATTCTTCATGCATATAAACATGATAGTATCCATTTTTAAGGTCCAGTTTTGAAAACAAACTTTTATTCACTAACCTATCTAACAAGTCATCGATTAATGGCATTGGGTACTTATGTTTCACAGTTACTTTATTCAGTTTACGAAAATCTACACACATTCTTACACCCCCCTCTTTCTTTCCCACTAGCACGATTGGAGAGGCATACTCTGACTCACTTGGGCGTATAATCCCATTCTGTAAATATTCATCTAAGATAGTCTGTTTTTCCGAGTACGAAAGCCTCCTTGGTGCATAACTAAATGGTTTATTGTCATTAATTGTCAGCCGCATTTCGCATTTTATACTTGGTTCGTTTGGCCTAACTGGCCTAATATACATTTCCTCAAAAATTCTTCTAAACGTAGCTTTATTTCCAACACTTAATTCGCCGCCCAGGTCATATTCTGCATTATCAATATCCCATACAATCTTTAATATTTGGTTTTCGAATGCTTCTTCCTCATCGCTAAAATTTAAATTATTTTATTCGTCTTCATTTTCATGTTTTCCTTCTTCTAAGTTGTCCCTACATACCTTTTCTCCATAATTTTCTTCGAATACTTCGAATAACTTTTCCCCTTCTACATTTTTTGTATTACTCTCACACAGCATTGTCTTTTTCTTATGATTATTTTCATTGTATTCACCCATTGATACTAACTTAAATTTACATATTCTTAAAAAATCCCTTCCTAGCAAAACTGAACATCCCATAGATTCATTGTCCACTACCATCAGCATTAACGAAACAACTTTTTTAGCAAAAATAAATGAACCATTTATATGCCCAAAAATTCGTAATTTACTTTTATTTATACCAACATAACTTAAATTTTCATTCTTTTCAATATTAATTTCATTAGGAACACACGATCTTTTTATGATGCTGATGGGGCTTCCCGAATCTATTTGACATTCTAAATAATAGGAAAAACAATAATTATTTTCTGTTCTTAACATAATTTTAAGATATCTTACATATTCATTACTTCTATCTTCCTTCTTCTTCTTATAAAGGCTGCAATCCTTGGCTAAGTGTCCAAAATCGCCACATGCAAAGCAAGCTCCATCGTTTCTTTTCGGTTTACGGCACTCTGTTGCAATATGCCCTTTGCTGTTGCAATTGAAACACTTTACATCACTTCTTGGAGTGAAACTTTCGTTTTTTTCTATTTTGGTCACTGATAGTTCAATATTTCGAAATGCTTGCAATACATCTGTTTTTGATACAAAACACTGTAACCGCGCCGTATTTCTTAAATTGATATCTGGGATGCCGTTTATTAAATATTCGATAAATTCGTCGCTTTCTAGGTTTATACTGGTGGCTAAGTTTAACTTCTCATTATAATACGCGATAAAACTTTCACCTGGTTGCCATTTTCTATCTTGAAGTTTTTTACGAATATTTAATTTTGACACTTTGTTTTCAAACATATGTTGGATATTTTCCATTAACTCATCCACTGATCCACTTAAATATGCTGTATGTATATGCAGCCACTCTTGAGCCTTGCCGTTCATTTTGGTGCATATAAGGGCACGCAAAACGTTGTCGTCTAGTTTGTAGCACTTTCGTATATTCTGCAATTGCGTCAACCATGTATCAACAGAACTACTGCCATCATACACTGGTATCATTTCTTTCAAAATTTCGAATGATATGTTAAAGTTGGATGCTCCAACATCGTTGTTTTGTTGATCTTGCATCTTAAGAATTCGCATTTCACTTTCCAATTTTAAAATCTGTTCTTGTTTTTGCAGGATTTCCAACTGAAGGTCCATTTTGTTTCTTTGTTTCATCATATCATCTTTTTCACATCGTTCTTGGATACTTTGCTTTCCATTGTTCACATCTGGCTCTACCTCGTGTTCTTTACATTTTTCGTTTCCATTGTTGCTTTTCGTCTCTTTGTTCTGATCCATTTTTTCTGTACCATTGTCTTTGGAATTAGTCGCCATTGTACCCGTTTCTTTATGTTGTTGTACATCATATTCAGGCAAAATTCCATCTATCTTATTTTCTTCAACAGACGCTGCGGCATTAAATTTTTCCATTTCTAAATTGAAGTCTGTCAAGCACTTTGCCTTCTTACCAGAATCTTCAAATATGCGTTTTATTAAATTTCGTTTTGTGCCGCTAGTATCAATATTATTTTTTCCGCACCACAATTTTAGAAATTCGGTTGATGCAATATTTAAATCAACTATAGACATTCGTATTAAAATGTGCGTACGTATGTATGTCTTCAAAACAAATTTTTTTTTCTCTATTTGTGTTTAAAAAAAATTCCCCACTTCTGATGTGTAGTCTTGATGAATGTTCATAAGAGACTGACTTTATTATTTCTTTTCTGCTTGTGGTTGCTATAATTAGTTTACATGTTTGTTGTTGTTTTGGTCTTAGAGTATAAAGTTGTTGCTTCTCACCTAACGGCTTGCAATAGCAGACACATACATTTCTACGTGCTTTTATTTATAACTGTTTTTATAATTGAATGTGCAGTGTTACAGTGAAGAGCAACAATTTATGACAAGTTATTTATATGTGACTTAATGCTACTTAAAAATACTTATGCTATCAATACTATGCTTGAGTAATATTACCTCTACAATTCCTTGAGTTTCTTCAATGGATACAGTAAAAATTTAGTTTAGTTCCCTTGATTTTGTTTTTATAAATATTTGTTTTTGCGTTTTTCTTTCTGAAAATTGAATATTAAATTTCTTAAATACAGAAATATTTCGAAAAATGTATATTAAAATTGTTAAATACATATGTAAATATTTTCCAGGTTCTGTTTTTGTGTCTTTTCGCTTTCGTCTTGATAAACAAATTTTTTTTTTTTTTTTTTACTACTGGTATGTAGATATTTTGATTTCTATATTTTTGACAATTTTTGTTTTTGCATTGAAAAATTAAAGATTTATATTAAAAATTGTTAAGTATATGCATATGTCAATGTTTTCAAAATTGTATTTTTTTTTCTTGGATTGTTCAACAATTCTCGAATGGTAGTGTTGCGTAAAGATTTGTAAATGAAAAAGTAAAAGGTTGTAAATTATGTTTGAGTTAAGAACTTTGCATGCCTCTCATGGGCAGTTAGTATTATCAATCAATATATTTCTTTAACCTATTCTTATTGATCTTTTGCGTTTTATTTTCCGAAACCTGTAACATACAGTTACCATATTTGTCAATATCAGTGATTCGAAATGGGCCTATATATAAGGACTCCAGTTTATGACCTGCATTGTTTTCTAGTAGAACCAAATCTCCAATTTCCATAACCTTGCTGTTTGCTCTTTTGTCGCATTGTTCCTTTTGCCTTATCTTTATTCTTTCAATCAATGTTTTAGCTCTAGACTGTGCTATTTGAAGTCTGTATTTTAGTTCTTTGTCGTAAGCATCTATGTTATATATAGGTTCTATTTCTTCTGTTTGTAAGAATGGAAATGTTCTAGGCAATTTGCCATAAACTAATTCGAATGGGCAATAGCCATGTACTGTAAACGGTGTCGTATTAAAACAAAATGTGAAATATTTTAACCAATCGTCCCAGTCAACTCTATCTGTAGATAAATAACTTCCGACAAATTCATTAGAAGTTCTGTGTGACCTCTCTACAGTCCCTAGTGTCTGATGATGGTACGCTGTAGACGTTTCCTGGTCTATTCCAAATAATTTACACATGTTATTCATCAATTGATTTTTGTATTCTGTGCCCAGATCTGTTAAAATTTTTATTGGTGGGCCGTATGTTAAAATTACGTTTTCAAAAATTGCTTTGGCTACTGTTTGTGAGCTTTTATTTGGTATTGGTACTGATATCAAGTATTTAGATAAATCGCAAATTACTGTTACCGCGTATTCATTTCCATGGTTTGAGGTTACAAATGGGCCTATAGTGTCAATTATGAGAGTATCGAAGGCTTTATTTGGTGTATTTGTTATACTTAATGGTTCTATATTTTTAGGAAGCGATTTATTTTTCTGGCAAAGTGAACAAGATTTAACGTATTTAATGACATCTTTCGTCATGTTTTTCCAATAACAATAATTTCGTAATTTATTAAGCGTTCTTGTTACTCCTGAATGATCTCCCGTTAAAGGTTCATTATGGTAAAATTGCAATAATTTTCCTTTTTCATTCTTATTTTTAACAAACTTTATCTTTGGCGTGATAATAATTGTTAGTGTATCTAGATACTTTTCTGAACTAGTTTTAAAATCTTCGACTGACACGTAGTTGAATAAGTCGTCGTTTAAAGATATTTGGACTTTGTCGACTTTAGAATTTTTAGCTTCACTTTCTAGCTTTGATATCAATTGTTTTAGAACAATTTTATCATTTAAAATAATATTGTCGATGCCAAATTTACGTAATATAAAATTTCCTTTTTTAAAAATTACTCTTGGAGTTTGTCTGCTTAATTCGAATTTAATGAGTGGTATTGTTGTTGCTTCTCTAAAATTAGTTATCTCAAATGCTTTTGGTCTGCTTGTTTGTGTTGAATTTTTACTTTCGGTTACTTTACTGTTTAGCTGTTCACTAGTTTGCTTCCTTGTTTGACCTCTAGTGGTCACCATGCATACGTTCGCTTCGTGTATTGTCTTGATGGATTCAATGTCGATTCTGGATAGTGCATCTGCACCGCAATTATCTGACCCTTAAATGTACTCAATGTCAAAATCATATTCCTCTATATCTAACCTCATGCGAGTCAACTTCGAAGAAGGATTTTTTAGTGAAAAAAGATATGAGAGTGGTTTATGGTCGCTGCGTACAATAAATTTCCTGCCGTAAACATATGGTCTAAAATAGTTAAGTGCCCAATGAATTGCTGTCAATTCCTGTTCAATTGTGGACTTATGGGATTCTCCCTTTGTAAATGCTCGCGAAGCGAAAGATATTGGCATTTGCTTGCCGTCTGTGGTTATAAAAAAAGTTTTGTCAAAATCAGGGTATTTTAATACTCTAGGTTGCAGTAGTGCGTTTTTTAAATATTGAAAAGATTTTTCATGTTCTTTCGACCAATGAATTTTACGTTCTTACGGGTGAGTTGTGTAATGCAAAGCGCATATTTCGCAAAATTGGGGACAAACTTCCTATAGTAATTGCAGAATGCAATGAAGCGTTTTGCTTCTTCAGGGTTTTTGGGAGTTGGGTAATCCTGTATGATTTTATACTTTGATTCATCAGGTAAAATTCCTTGGTTGGTGCACTTATGCCCCAGAAAAACTACTTCAGTACAGAAAAATTTACATTTTTGAGGGTGTAATTTCAAATTATATTTTCTACAAGTTTCAAAAACATCTCGTAAATTATTAATCATATGCTTTTCGGAACAACCTATGATAATCAAATCGTCCATATATAAAAATGCTTGATCTGGCTTAAGACCGGAAAAAGCTAACGACATCATTCGTTGGAATGAGTTTGGAGCGACTTTTAAACCATAAGGAAGACGTTTGAAGCGATATGATCCTTGCTGCGTAGAAAATGATGTTAAATTTCTAGATTCCTCTTCCAGCTCAATTTGGTGAAAACCTGACATGAGATCTAGGCATGAAAAATATTTTGCCCGACCAAGTTGGTCAAGAATATCATCTAGTCTTGGTAGCGGATATTTATCAGCTGCTAACTTTTTATTAATTTGCCTAAAATCAAAAACCAAACGCCATCTCTTGCTGTTATCTCCGGGAAGCGATTTCTTTGGTACAAGGAGAACTGGGCTATTATACTCTGACAATGATGGTTCAATTATTTCGTCTTCTAAGAGTTTATCTACTTGCCTACGTATTTCCTCTTTCTGAGCTTGTGGAATACGATAGTTTTTTGTATATGCTGGAGTTGGGTCCTTAACGAGCAGCGTTTGTCTATAGAAATTATTGGCCGTAATTCTTTCACGTTCTAACGCAAAAATATCCGTGTAGTCCATACATAGGTCTACTAATTTATGTGATACAAATTCAGGAAAATGCTTCTTTAATGTGTGAATTACTTCGTCGTTTCTATGCTTTTTGGATTGTTGTACTGTAAAAATGTTATAATTGCTTAAGTTTTCAAACTGTATTTGCTTGTTCCTAATCGTTACGTGACTACTTGTGGTGTTTAGAATTTTTATATATGGATTTGAGCCTGATATTATACAATTTGGTATAAAAATTCCATTTTCTAACTCCTGATTTGGTATAAAATAACAATGTTTGGGATCTAGATTAAAAATTTTTCGAAAAGTTTCACAACGTGCGGGAACGGTGAATTCATAGGTAGTCTGCATATCAGTTATTGCCATTTCGACATCATTTGGTAATTCTCTTGTTCGGATAACCAGACTACTGTTTGCACTGCCATAGTTTAAAATACAATTCTTTGCTTTAAGGAAGTCAAGGCCTATAATTCCATCACAAGCAATTGGAAAGCTACTATCAACTACTAAAAATTTATGACCAATTACTCCACCATTGATGAAAATATCACAATAGATGGACCCTAAGCTACAAAAAACTCCATCTCCGACTCCTTTTATAGATACTATGTAATTTCTATTTATTTTTGTGGTGTCTAGTATTTGATTTATCTTAATTAGAGAAATATCAGCACCGGTATCGAGAAGAAAAGAAAGAAAAGAAGAAAAGTGAAGTACCTGCTATATTTAACTTAATGTAATTGCAAAAGGTTAGATTCAAACTATAAATTGTTTCATTTTCAGGGGTGTTATATTCAGCGTTAGTTGTATTTTTAAAATTTTCTACGTTTTGGTATGTTTTCAGCCCCCTCCCCTGTGGGGGTTTGATTAGTTTTCCGACTCCTGTTCTACAATGCGTACATTCCTGTTATGTGATCTTGCAATATTATCCTGTTCCCGTCGATTATTATAATTGTTGTAGTGGCGGTTCCCATTATTATTACGGTTTTGATAATTTCTACCCTGACGTGCATTGTTGTTACGATTATTACCGTTACTATTAAAGTTGTTACTGTTTCTGTCCCTGTATATACTATAATTTGTGCCTCTGTATCTGTTGTTAGCATTGTTATTTTGCGTTCTGACGTGAAAAATTTGCTGGTTACCTGCACTATCGTGTACTACACTAGTGAATTTGGCTGTCGCTTCTGAAAAATTTTCAAATTTCCCTACTTCCATTATAAGCTTAACTTTTTCATTGTTGGCATTTTTAGCCATCGATTGCACAGCAATTTGAGTCGAGTATTTGTTAGCTGTTTCTGGTCCTAAACCATCTGCCAGGTATGCGTTGTTTAGTGCCTTCGTTAATGTTTCTATTTCTTTGGTGTAATCGGAAGTAGTTTTATTTAATTGCCTTGTATTCAAAATTTTACAGGTGAGTGATTCTGCACTTTCATTTTTTATTGAGGAACGAAGTTTGGATACGATTTGTTCGATTGTTGTTTCTGTAGTTATATAGTTCCTTGCCGTACCTGATAATTTTGTCTTTATTAATTGGATGGCTAACGCTTCGTGCGTTCCTACAAGCGTATTCAAAAGTGTTAGAGCGTCAATAAATCGCTGCAGATTTTCTACCTTTCCATCAAAATCTGGCAGTATTTTACATGCCAATTCAATAAATTTCAACTGATCCATCATGGTTGGTTGCTTAGAAATGTTGTCAACTCCTGAGTTGTTTTCTAAAGGAGAATATTCCTCCTCGCTGTCTTCTTCTAGATTAAACTCAAAAGATTCGTCCAATGCTATTGGAACTTTGACCTCAATGTTCAACTTCAAAAAAATATTTTTCAATTTTGATCTAACACCAGAAATTAGTTCTTCTACCTGCTTGCTCTTACTTTCTTCTAAAATATGTCCTAAATTCCTGCAAGTCGTTACAATATGATTGTGGTGAATTACCATCAAATTCAAATGTTTATTTTGTGTGGCTTTACTTGGTAAATTCGATTTATTTAAACACTTGTATGATTTGTCAAATAGAACTTTGTCGTCTTGCAGTTGTAACCAGATGTCAGTCCCTAAAGGATATTTTTCTTGTTCTTTGCTCATCCAAACTCAAAGCAATCAGGGTTAAAATCAAATTAAATGCAAAGGGTCAAACGTTTAAAAAAAAATAATGTTCTCTCGACAGTACGAAAATTACTAGATCTTCCATTACAACTGAAATTAAATTACGTTTTTTTTTCGTATGAGAACTTTACTGCAGGCATTGAGTCTTTAAAAGTCGTTCCAAAAATAAAGAAAATATTGATGCCTTTTTGCAAGAAGTTAAACAATTTACAATATTTAACCATATACTTTTCCATTTCAATTCGCAAACGCATAATTGATAAATATTCTAAACAACAAGAATGTTACAAGTCATAAAAAAAATGTTTTCAAATTTTCCAAAAAAATAGTTGTTCAGTTGACGGAACAATTAAAAAAATACGTGTTGAACTCTCAACTAAAAACTTATTTGTGTGTATTAAGCTCTAGTTTAAATTTATTCAACATGAGATTTATACACGCAAATTTTATAAATTATTTTCGCGAAATAAATTCAGGTTTTCGTAGTTAATTCACAAAATAAAATTTAAATTAAAAGAATATCATTTGATATCCTTAAGATTAAGTATTCAAAATAAATTGGTTTTAGTATGTTACTTATACAAATTGTTATAAATATTTATATGTATATACAAGTATATAGGAAAAAAAAAAGTTACCTTCGTCCTTCAGCTCAATATTCATCACGAAAAAATCTCCGTTTTTAAATGTCTGAAAGAAAAAACTATTCGTTCCGAATTCCAAAAACAAAATTATTTAATTGCCCAAAACAATCCTCAAAACATATTTACAGGTATATTATTTCATTCTCTTTTTTCTTGTTTTTCTTTTCTGTTTTTCTTGTGTTTTTTTTTTCTCTTTTTATACCCTTCACAAAAATGTTAAGGGTATATATAAGTTTGTGATTCCGTTTGTAATTTCTACAGTTTTTTTTTGCGACCCTATAAAGTATATATATTCTGAATCAGAATTAATGGAAAAGTCGATTAAGCGATGTCCGTCTGTCCGCTGTTGAAATACCGTTTCTGAGAAAACCATTAGACTTAGAAACTTTTTTCTTTCACCATTCTTTTACCCCATCGATTCATGGGTTTGCTATTGAAATTCAGTAATATCGGTCCACGTATAGCTGAGATATATTCAAAATTCCGAAAAAAGCCATTTTTTTTTGCAGTTTTGTATGAAAATTTTTGAAAACAAAAGTTGTTCGTTTTGCTTCAAACTTCACACACTTATTAAGCATGGTGACTAAAAGGCAAAAAATTTTTTTTTCAGATATCGGTCCATATATACCCGAGATATAGCCTAGAACGGGTTTTTCATGAAAATGCCGCGTCAGCGAAATTAAACAACTTTTTTTGCTTTAAAGCGGTTCTGGTAACAAAATAAGGTTATATAAATATGAAAAATGAAAATTTCCGATATCGGTTCATATATACCGCAGATATAGCCTGGAACGGGGTTTTCATGAAATTGCCGCGTAAGCGAACTTAAACAACTTTTTTTGCTTAAAAGTAGTTTTGGTAATAAAATAAGGTTGTATAAGTATGGAAAATGAAAATTTTCGATATCGGTCTATATATACCCGAGATATAGCCCAAACCGGGTTTTTCATGAAAATGTGGCGTAAGCGAACTTTAACAACTTTTTTTTGATTAAAAACAGTTCTGATAATAAGATCAGTTTATATAAATATGGAAGATAAAAATTTCCGATATCGGTCCATATATACCCGAGATATAGCCTAAACCGGGGTTTTCATGAAAATGCCGCGTAAGCGAACTTAAACAATTGTTTCGCCTTAAAGTAGTTCTGGTAATTAAATAAGGTTATATAAATATGCAAAATGAAAATTTCCGATATTGGTCCATATATACCCGAGATATAGCCCAAACCGGGTTTTTCATGAAAATGTCGCGTAAGCGAACTTAAACAACTTTTTTCACCTTAAAGCAGTTCTGGTAATGAAATAAGGTTATATAGGTATGAAAAATGAAAATTTCCGATATCGGTCTATATATACCCGAGATATAGCGCAGACCGGGTTTTTCATGAAAATGTCGCGTAAGCGAACTTAAACAACTTTTTTTCGCTTAAAACAGTTCTGGTAATAAGATGAGGTTATATAAATATGGAAAATGAAAATTTCCGATATCGGTCCATATATACCAGAGATATAGCCTAAACCGTGGTTTTCATGAAAATGCCGCGTAAGCGAACTTAAACAACTTTTTTCACCTTAAAGCAGTTCTGGTAATAAAATAAGGTTATATAAATATGGAAAATTAAAATTTCCGATATCGGTTCATATATACCCGATATATAGCTTAACAGGTTTTTTGATGAAAATGCTGAGTAAACAACTTTTTTGTGCTCAAAAGCAGTTCTGGTAATGCAATAAGGTTATATAAATATGGAAAAAGAAAAAATCCGATATCGGTCCATATATACTCGAGATATAGCCTGAACCGATTTTTCCAATAACATTTTTTTTTTACTGAAAAGCAATTCTTGTTATAAAAGAAGGTTAAGAAAATAGAGAAAATTAAAATTTCTGATATCGGTCCATATATACCCGAGATATAGCCTAAATCGGGTTTTTCATGAAAATATCGCGTAAGCGAACTTAAACAATTTGTTGTGCTCAAAAGCAGTTCTGGTAATGATATAAGGTTATATCAATATGGAAAATTAAAATTTTCGATATCGGTCCATATATACCCGAGATATAGCCTGAACCGATTTTTCCATTAAAAATTTTTTTTTTTTTTTTTTTTTGCTGGAAAGCAATTCTCGTTATAAAAGAAGGTTACTAAAATACAGAAAATAGAAAAATCCGATATCGGTTCATATATAACCGAGCATATTTAGGTCACATTTTTAATATACTATACATATTCGTGACTATCGTGAAGGGTATTTTAGATTCGGCCCAGCCGAATATACTACACTCTTACTTGTTTTTTTTGATTTATTTATCTGAATTGAAAATGTATAATAATAATTATTATTAGTAGATAGGCATTAGTATAAATTCTATAGTATTAAGTAAAAATATAAGTTCATTTGTAGTTAATGATGTAAGTATAGTTATAAGTGGACGAGTAGATATAAATGTAAATGCAGGTAATAGTTGTAAGTATAAATTTATTATATAGTAATATATATTTTAACTAAAAGTTAAATATAAAAAGTAATAAAAACATGTTGATATATGTGTTGGTTCAACTTTGTATTGTAATATTTACGTCGTGTCGTTGGCCGCTGGCGCCGATGTTGTGGTTGCTTGCCCAATTGTGTTGTCATCCCTCTATCAAAGTGTGTTAAGTATAAGGTTGTGTTGTTGTTGATTGTAGAATTGTTGTTATTATTTGTTATCAATCTTGTTATCAATCTGTTGATTTTAAATTTTTCTTGCTAGATTTAAATTTTATTTATATTTGTATTTATTCAGCTTTTTATTTTTGAAATGTTTGATACTGTTTTTTTTTTTTTGTTTACTTTTTTTTCACTTTCTTCGATTTTCGCCTGTTGTTTGCTTTTCACTTATGTATTTATTTTATAATTTCTTGTAGTTTTGCCTTTACAGCCGATTTACATATTAATTTTGTTGGTTTCAATTTACCAGGTTTACTACTTATTCATTTCGCTTTTATTTCTTTTCTAGCTTGCTTATTGTTCTGCTTTTCTCATCTTGGGTTTTGGTTTGTCCTTATTTCTTGATTGTTATTTGTTGTTTTAAAATTATTTGTTCTTCTGTATGATTTTTCTGTCAATTTTAGTCTCAGTTTACACACATCAGGTTTTCTTGATCAATTCTGCTTCAATTTGCTTTTGAACTTGCATTTATGTTCACACACAAAAGCTTTATGTCGTCAAGTTTAAGTTCTTTTGCCTTCAAGTTTTCATATTTTTGGTCTCTTTTATAATAGATTTATGTTTTACACTTTTTCTCTTAACATTTAGTTTCTGTAATGAATTCTGTAATTTCTGTTTTTTTCATTGATTTTTGACTTTATTATTTTTCCACTTCTAGTTATTCTTGTATGTTTTCATTCTTCTATCTCTTTTCAAATCAGTTTATTTTTCCATCAAATTTGAATGATATTTATTTCTTTTTAATTGTGTAATGGTAGATAAGTTTATTTTATGTATGTTACATATGTTTAGATGCACCTGCTTTTTATTTGATATAACTATATTTATACTTCTTTTGTTTAATTTTTATTTCAGACAATTTTGTAACAATTTCTTCTTTGTATTGTTGTTCTTTTTCTTCTGTTGAATATTTATTTCTATTGTAACTTTTTCCTTTTTTTTATATTTTCTTCTCTTTTAACCGATCATTTATTTGTAATTCTTTAGTTATGTTCTCTTTCGTTAAATTTTCGTTCATTTTATTCTCATTCCATTTTTCTCACAAGTACACATTTTTGCTCTTTCACTATTTCTTGTCAATTTTAAGTTCGAATTTTTACAGTTTTCATATGTTTTATGTTCTCTTGTTTCTAACTGTAAATACTTAACTGTTTTTTTCCATAACTGCTTTTTTTCCATGTTATACATTTTTTATTCGGTTTAATTTTATAGCTTTGTTAAATTTTGTGGTACAGTCACTACCGAAATATGTAGTTTTCGCACATACATATACATACATATGTATGTATGTATATACATATACCGTTTTTCACATAAATATACTGTAGTTTGTAATTTCAATTGAAAAGCAAATTTCCACAATAGTTTTAACTTAATTTGATTTTCACCACACAATAACTAGGATTTTCTTGGTTTATCTTAATTAAGTGAAATTTGCTTTGTGTGGCAAATTTAAAACTTTTTCAAATTCTTTTCAGTTTCTCTCACTTAATTTTTAATGTTTAAGATTCACTGAATACCACTTTTAACAAGTAAGAGTGTAGTATATTCGGCTGGGCCGAATCTAAAATACCCTTCACGATAGTCACGAATATGTATAGTATATTAAAAATGTGACCTAAATATGCTCGGTTATATATGAACCGATATCGGATTTTTCTATTTTCTGTATTTTAGTAACCTTCTTTTATAACGAGAATTGCTTTCCAGCAAAAAAAAAAAAAAAAAAAATTTTTAATGGAAAAATCGGTTCAGGCTATATCTCGGGTATATATGGACCGATATCGAAAATTTTAATTTTCCATATTGATATAACCTTATATCATTACCAGAACTGCTTTTGAGCACAACAAATTGTTTAAGTTCGCTTACGCGATATTTTCATGAAAAACCCGATTTAGGCTATATCTCGGGTATATATGGACCGATATCAGAAATTTTAATTTTCTCTATTTTCTTAACCTTCTTTTATAACAAGAATTGCTTTTCAGTAAAAAAAAAAATGTTATTGGAAAAATCGGTTCAGGCTATATCTCGAGTATATATGGACCGATATCGGATTTTTTCTTTTTCCATATTTATATAACCTTATTGCGTTACCAGAACTGCTTTTGAGCACAAACAAGTTGTTTACTCGGCATTTTCATCATAAAACCTGTTAAGCTATATATCGGGTATATATGAACCGATATCGGAAATTTTAATTTTCCATATTATATAACCTTATTTTATTACCAGAACTGCTTTAAGGTGAAAAAAGTTGTTTAAGTTCGCTTACGCGGCATTTTCATGAAAACCACGGTTTAGGCTATATCTCTGGTATATATGGACCGATATCGGAAATTTTCATTTTCCATATTTATATAACCTCATCTTATTACCAGAACTGTTTTAAGCGAAAAAAAGTTGTTTAAGTTCGCTTACGCGACATTTTCATGAAAAACCCGGTTTGCGCTATATCTCGGGTATATATAGACCGATATCGGAAATTTTCATTTTTCATACCTATATAACCTTATTTCATTACCAGAACTGCTTTAAGGTGAAAAAAGTTGTTTAACTTCGCTTACGCGACATTTTCATGAAAAACCCGGTTTGGGCTATATCTCGGGTATATATGGACCGATATCGGAAATTTCATTTTGCATATTTATATAACCTTATTTAATTACCAGAACTACTTTAAGGCGAAAAAATTGTTTAAGTTCGCTTACGCGGCATTTTCATGAAAACCCCGGTTTAGGCTATATCTCGGGTATATATGGACCGATATCGGAAATTTTTATCTTCCATATTTATATAAACTGATCTTATTATCAGAACTGTTTTTAATCAAAAAAAAGTTGTTAAAGTTCGCTTACGCCACATTTTCATGAAAAACCCGGTTTGGGCTATATCTCGGGTATATGTAGACCGATATCGAAAATTTTCATTTTCCATACTTATACAACCTTATTTTATTACCAAAACTACTTTTAAGCAAAAAAAGTTGTTTGAGTTCGCTTACGCGGCAATTTCATGAAAACCCCGTTCCAGGCTATATCTGCGGTATATATGAACCGATATCGGAAATTTTCATTTTTCATATTTATATAACCTTATTTTGTTACCAGAACCGCTTTAAAGCAAAAAAAGTTGTTTAATTTCGCTGACGCGGCATTTTCATGAAAACCCCGATTTGGGCTATATCTCGGGTATATATGGACCGATATCGAAAATTTTCATTTCTCATATTTATATGACCCTATTTCATTACCAGAACTGCTTTTGAGAACAAAAAAGTTGTTTAAGTTCGCTTACGCGACATTTTCATGAAAAACCCGGTCTAGGCTATATCTCGGGTATATATGGACCGATATCGGAAATTTTCATTTTCCATATTTATGTAACCTAATTTTATTACCAGAACTGCTTTTGAGCAAAAAAAAGTTATTTAGCTTCGCCTATGCGACATTTTCATTAAAAATCCGATTTGAGCTATATCTCGGGTATATATGGACCGATATCTGAAAAAAAAATTTTTTGCCTTTTAGTCACCATGCTTAATAAGTGTGTGAAGTTTGAAGCAAAACGAACAACTTTTGTTTTCAAAAATTTTCATACAAAACTGCAAAAAAAAATGGCTTTTTTCGGAATTTTGAATATATCTCAGCTATACGTGGACCGATATTACTGAATTTCAATAGCAAACCCATGAATCGATGGGGTAAAAGAATGGTGAAAGAAAAAAGTTTCTAAGTCTAATGGTTTTCTCAGAAACGGTATTTCAACAGCGGACAGACGGACAGACGGACATCGCTTAATCGACTTTTCCATTAATTCTGATTCAGAATATACATATATACTTTATAGGGTCGCAAAAAAAAACTGTAGAAATTACAAACGGAATCACAAACTTATATATACCCTTAAC
The DNA here is from genome assembly GCA_914767995.1 of Thecocarcelia acutangulata. NCBI lineage: Eukaryota > Metazoa > Arthropoda > Insecta > Diptera > Tachinidae > Thecocarcelia > Thecocarcelia acutangulata. Next base: position 81,059,950 of record OU612094.1, on the reverse strand, counting down.
ATTTTTGTGAAGGGTATAATAATAAAACAAATTGAAAAATTTGAAAATACGTGCTTTATATTTTTCAGAATCTGATTTAATAGAAAAATATTTTTTATTTGAAAAAAAAAAATAAATGATTTTATTTTACTAACACCACAATCCGTCTGACCGATAAATTAAAATTATGCCTGCGACTTAACAATTGTTTTTATACCCTTCACAAAAATGTAAAGGGTATATATAAGTTTGTGATTCCGTTTGTAATTTCTAGAATTTTAATTTGCGACCCTACAAAGTATATAAGTATATTCTGAATCAAAATTAATGGAAAAGTCGATTAAGCGATGTCCGTCTGTCCGCCGTTAAAATACCGTTTCTGAGAAAACCATTAGCCTTAGAAACGTATTTCTTTCACCATTCTTTTACCCCATTGATTCATGGGTTTGCTATTGAAATTCAGTAATATCGGTTCACATAAGATTATTACATTAATAAAGAATTGAATGTGTTTTCTATTGATTATTTAAGTAAAATCATTTATTTTATACGAAATAATTCACTAAATTAAGAAAAAACTAGATACACTTATTTTGTTGCAAGATTTGTTGTATTATTTTGTGATTTGGTTTATTTTATTTTATCTTTTATATTCATTAAAAGAAATTAACCTTATTTTGCAAATAAAAATATCAGTAAATTGAAAATAAAAATGTAAGTAAATTGAAGCAAAATACAGCTGTTTTTTTGTGCTTCAGAAGAGTATAAATCACATCGAAAATCACAAAAAATTGTGATTTACAGAACAGGCACAAATCACATTTGTGCTTTTGAAATGGCATGTGCTTTGAAATCACGTGATTTTTAGAACAGGCCTGATTAATATGGAAAATGAAAATTTCCGACATCGGTCCATACATACCCGACATATAGCCTAAACCGGGTGTTTCATAAAAATGTCGCGTAAGCGAACTTAAACAACTTTTTTGTGATCAAAGGCACTTTTTATACCCTTCACAAAAATGTAAAGGGTATTTATAAGTTTGTGATTCCGTTTGTAATTTCTACAGTTTTTTTTTGTGACCCTATAAAGTATATATATTCTGAATCAGAATTAATGGAAAAGTCGATTAAGCGATATCCGTCTGTCCGCTGTTGAAATACCGGTTCTGAGAAAACCATTAGACTTAGAAACTTTTTTCTTTCACCATTCCTTTACCCCATCGATTCATGGGTTTGCTATTGAAATTCAGTAATATCGGTCCACGTATAGCTGAGATATATTCAAAATTCCGAAAAAAGCCATTTTTTTTTTGCAGTTTTGTATGAAAATTTTTGAAAACAAAAGTTGTTCGTTTTGCTTCAAACTTCACACACTTATTAAGCATGGTGACTAAAAGGCAAAAAATTTTTTTTTCAGATATCGGTCCATATATACCCGAGATATAGCTCAAATCGGATTTTTAATGAAAATGTCGCATAGGCGAAGCTAAATAACTTTTTTTTGCTCAAAAGCAGTTCTGGTAATAAAATTAGGTTACATAAATATGGAAAATGAAAATTTCCGATATCGGTCCATATATACCCGAGATATAGCCTAGACCGGGTTTTTCATGAAAATGTCGCGTAAGCGAACTTAAACAACTTTTTTGTTCTCAAAAGCAGTTCTGGTAATGAAATAGGGTCATATAAATATGAGAAATGAAAATTTTCGATATCGGTCCATATATACCCGAGATATAGCCCAAATCGGGGTTTTCATGAAAATGCCGCGTCAGCGAAATTAAACAACTTTTTTTGCTTTAAAGCGGTTCTGGTAACAAAATAAGGTTATATAAATATGAAAAATGAAAATTTCCGATATCGGTTCATATATACCGCAGATATAGCCTGGAACGGGGTTTTCATGAAATTGCCGCGTAAGCGAACTCAAACAACTTTTTTTGCTTAAAAGTAGTTTTGGTAATAAAATAAGGTTGTATAAGTATGGAAAATGAAAATTTTCGATATCGGTCTATATATACCCGAGATATAGCCCAAACCGGGTTTTTCATGAAAATGTGGCGTAAGCGAACTTTAACAACTTTTTTTTGATTAAAAACAGTTCTGATAATAAGATCAGTTTATATAAATATGGAAGATAAAAATTTCCGATATCGGTCCATATATACCCGAGATATAGCCTAAACCGGGGTTTTCATGAAAATGCCGCGTAAGCGAACTTAAACAATTTTTTCGCCTTAAAGTAGTTCTGGTAATTAAATAAGGTTATATAAATATGCAAAATGAAATTTCCGATATCGGTCCATATATACCCGAGATATAGCCCAAACCGGGTTTTTCATGAAAATGTCGCGTAAGCGAACTTAAACAACTTTTTTCACCTTAAAGCAGTTCTGGTAATGAAATAAGGTTATATAGGTATGAAAAATGAAAATTTCCGATATCGGTCTATATATACCCGAGATATAGCGCAAACCGGGTTTTTCATGAAAATGTCGCGTAAGCGAACTTAAACAACTTTTTTTCGCTTAAAACAGTTCTGGTAATAAGATGAGGTTATATAAATATGGAAAATGAAAATTTCCGATATCGGTCCATATATACCAGAGATATAGCCTAAACCGTGGTTTTCATGAAAATGCCGCGTAAGCGAACTTAAACAACTTTTTTCACCTTAAAGCAGTTCTGGTAATAAAATAAGGTTATATAAATATGGAAAATTAAAATTTCCGATATCGGTTCATATATACCCGATATATAGCTTAACAGGTTTTATGATGAAAATGCCGAGTAAACAACTTGTTTGTGCTCAAAAGCAGTTCTGGTAACGCAATAAGGTTATATAAATATGGAAAAAGAAAAAATCCGATATCGGTCCATATATACTCGAGATATAGCCTGAACCGATTTTTCCAATAACATTTTTTTTTTACTGAAAAGCAATTCTTGTTATAAAAGAAGGTTAAGAAAATAGAGAAAATTAAAATTTCTGATATCGGTCCATATATACCCGAGATATAGCCTAAATCGGGTTTTTCATGAAAATATCGCGTAAGCGAACTTAAACAATTTGTTGTGCTCAAAAGCAGTTCTGGTAATGATATAAGGTTATATCAATATGGAAAATTAAAATTTTCGATATCGGTCCATATATACCCGAGATATAGCCTGAACCGATTTTTCCATTAAAAATTTTTTTTTTTTTTTTTTTTGCTGGAAAGCAATTCTCGTTATAAAAGAAGGTTACTAAAATACAGAAAATAGAAAAATCCGATATCGGTTCATATATAACCGAGCATATTTAGGTCACATTTTTAATATACTATACATATTCGTGACTATCGTGAAGGGTATTTTAGATTCGGCCCAGCCGAATATACTACACTCTTACTTGTTAAAAGTGGTATTCAGTGAATCTTAAACATTAAAAATTAAGTGAGAGAAACTGAAAAGAATTTGAAAAAGTTTTAAATTTGCCACACAAAGCAAATTTCACTTAATTAAGATAAACCAAGAAAATCCTAGTTATTGTGTGGTGAAAATCAAATTAAGTTAAAACTATTGTGGAAATTTGCTTTTCAATTGAAATTACAAACTACAGTATATTTATGTGAAAAACGGTATATGTATATACATACATACATATGTATGTATATGTATGTGCGAAAACTACATATTTCGGTAGTGACTGTACCACAAAATTTAACAAAGCTATAAAATTAAACCGAATAAAAAATGTATAACATGGAAAAAAAGCAGTTATGGAAAAAAACAGTTAAGTATTTACAGTTAGAAACAAGAGAACATAAAACATATGAAAACTGTAAAAATTCGAACTTAAAATTGACAAGAAATAGTGAAAGAGCAAAAATATACATACATACCCGACATATAGCCTAAACCGGGTGTTTCATAAAAATGTCGCGTAAGCGAACTTAAACAACTTTTTTGTGATCAAAGGCACTTTTTATACCCTTCACAAAAATGTAAAGGGTATTTATAAGTTTGTGATTCCGTTTGTAATTTCTACATTTTTTTTTTGTGACCCTATAAAGTATATATATTCTGAATCAGAATTAATGGAAAAGTCGATTAAGCGATATCCGTCTGTCCGCTGTTGAAATACCGGTTCTGAGAAAACCATTAGACTTAGAAACTTTTTTCTTTCACCATTCCTTTACCCCATCGATTCATGGGTTTGCTATTGAAATTCAGTAATATCGGTCCACGTATAGCTGAGATATATTCAAAATTCCGAAAATAGCCATTTTTTTTTTGCAGTTTTGTATGAAAATTTTTAAAAACAAAAGTTGTTCGTTTTGCTTCAAACTTCACAGACTTATTAAGCATGGTGACAAAAAGGCAAAAAAATTTTTTTTCAGATATCGGTCCATATATACCCGAGATATAGCCCAAATCGAATTTTTAATGAAAATGTCGCACAGGCGAAGCTAAATAACTTTTTTTTGCTCAAAAGCAGTTCTGGTAATAAAATTAGGTTACATAAATATGGAAAATGAAAATTTCCGATATCGGTCCATATATACCCGAGATATAGCCTAGACCGGCGTTTTGATGAAAATGCCGCGTAAGCGAACTTAAACAACTTTATTGTGCTCAAAAGCAGTTCTGGTAATGAAATTAGGTTACATAAATATGAAAAATGAAAATTTCCGATATCGAACCATATATGTATACCCGAGATATAGCCCAAATCGGGTTTTTCATGAAAAAGTCGCGTAAGCGAACTTAAACAACTTTTTTGTGCTCAAAAGCAGTTCTGGTAATGAAATTAGGTTACATAAATATGAAAAATGAAAATTTCCGATATCGGTCCATATATACCCGAGATATAGCCCAAATCGGGTTTTTCATGAAAATGTCGCGTAAGCGAACTTAAACAACTTTTTTGTGCTCAAAAGCAGTTCTGGTAATGAAATTAGGTTACATAAATATGGAAAATGAAAATTTCCGATATCGGTCCATATGTACCCGGTCCATATGTAGCCCAAATCGGGTTTTTCATGAAAATGTCGCGTAAGCGAACTTAAACAACTTTTTTTTGCTCAAAAGCAGTTATGGTAATGAAATTAGGTCACATAAATGTGGAAAATGAAAATTTCCGATATCGGTCCATATATACCCGAGATATAGCCTAAACTGCGGTTTTAATGAAAATGTCGCGTAAGTGAACTTAAACAACTTTTTTGTGCTCAAAAGCAGTTTTGGTAATGAAATTAGGTTACATAAATGTGGAAAATGACAATTTCCGATATCGGTCCATATATACCCGAGATATAGCCTGGAACGGGGTTTTCATGAAAATGCCGCGTAAGCGAACTTAAACAACTTTTTTTGCTTAAAAGCAGTTCTGGTAATAAAATAAGGTTATATAAGTATGGAAAATGAAAATTCTTGATATCGGTCTATATATACCCGAGATATAGCCCAAACCGGTTTTTTCATGAAAATGTCGCGTAAGCGAACTTAAGCAACTTTTTTGTGCTCAAAAGCAGTTCTGGTAATGAAATTAGGTTACATAAATATGGAAAATGAAAATTTCCGATATCGGTCCATATGTACCCGGTCCATATGTAGCCCAAACCGGGTTTTTCATGAAAATGTCGCGTAAGCGAACTTTAACAACTTTTTTTTGATTAAAAACAGTTGTGGTGATAAGATGAGTTTATATAAATATGGAAGATAAAAATTTCCAATATCGGTCCATATATACCCGAGACATAGCCTAAACCGGGGTTTTCATGAAAATGCCGCGTAAGCGAACTTAAACAACTTTTTTCAGCTTAAAGCAGTTCCGGTAATTAAATAAGGTTATATAAATATGGAACATGAAAATTTCCGATATCGGTCCATATATACCCGAGATATAGCCTAAACCGGGTTTTTCATGAAAATGTCGCGTAAGCGAACTTAAACAACTTTTTTCACCTTAAAGCAGTTCTGGTAATAAAATAAGGTTATATATATATATGGATAAAGAAAATATCCGACATCGGTCCATATATACTCGAGATATAGCCTGAACCGATTTTTCCAATAACATTTTTTTCTTGCTGAAAAGCAGTTCTTGTTATAAAAGAAGGGTCCGAAAATTAAAATTTCTGATATCGGTCCATAGATACCCGAGATATAGCCTAAATCGGGTTTTTCATGAAAATATCGCGTAAGCGAACTTAAACAATTTGTTGTGCTCAAAAGCAGTTCTGGTAATGATATAAGGTTATGTGGAAAATTAAAATTTTCGATATCGGTCCATATATACCCGAGATATAGCCTGAACCGATTTTTCCATTAAAATTTTTTTTTTTTTTTTTTTGCTGTAAAGCAATTCTTGTTATAGAAGAAGGTTACTAAACTACAGAAAATAGAAAATTCCGATATCGGTTCATATATAACCGAGCATATTTAGGTCACATTTTTAATATACTATACATATTCGTGACTATCGAGAAGGGTATTTGAGATTCGGCCCAGCCGAATATACTACACTCTTACTTGTTTTTTATTTATTTATTTAAATTGAAAATGTATAATAATAATTATTATTAGTAGATAGGCTTATGATTTGAAAAATACAAGGTAGTTTCATTTTCTTTTTATTATTTGTAATAAGGATTTTTATACCCTTCACAAAAATGTTAAGGGTATATATAAGTTTGTGATTCCGTTTGTAATTTCTACAGTTTTTTTTTTGCGACCCTATAAAGTATATATATTCTGAATCAGAATTAATGGAAAAGTCGATTAAGCGATGTCCGTCTGTCCGTCTGTCCGTCTGTCCGCTGTTGAAATACCGTTTCTGAGAAAACCATTAGACTTAGAAACTTTTTTCTTTCACCATTCTTTTACCCCATCGATTCATGGGTTTGCTATTGAAATTCAGTAATATCGGTCCACGTATAGCTGAGATATATTCAAAATTCCGAAAAAAGCCATTTTTTTTTTTGCAGTTTTGTATGAAAATTTTTGAAAACAAAAGTTGTTCGTTTTGCTTCAAACTTCACACACTTATTAAGCATGGTGACTAAAAGGCAAAAAATTTTTTTTTCAGATATCGGTCCATATATACCCGAGATATAGCTCAAATCGGATTTTTAATGAAAATGTCGCATAGGCGAAGCTAAATAACTTTTTTTTGCTCAAAAGCAGTTCTGGTAATAAAATTAGGTTACATAAATATGGAAAATGAAAATTTCCGATATCGGTCCATATATACCCGAGATATAGCCTAGACCGGGTTTTTCATGAAAATGTCGCGTAAGCGAACTTAAACAACTTTTTTGTGCTCAAAAGCAGTTCTGGTAATGAAATAGGGTCATATAAATATGAGAAATGAAAATTTTCGATATCGGTCCATATATACCCGAGATATAGCCCAAACCAGGTTTTTCATGAAAATGCCGCGTAAGCGAACTTAAACAACTTTTTTGTGCTCAAAAGCAGTTCTGGTAATGAAATTAGGTTACATATATATGAAAAATGAAAATTTTCGATATCGGTCCATATATACCCGAGATATAGCCTAGAACGGGTTTTTCATGAAAATGCCGCGTCAGCGAAATTAAACAACTTTTTTTGCTTTAAAGCGGTTCTGGTAACAAAATAAGGTTATATAAATATGAAAAATGAAAATTTCCGATATCGGTTCATATATACCGCAGAATAGCCTGGAACGGGGTTTTCATGAAATTGCCGCGTAAGCGAACTTAAACAACTTTTTTTGCTTAAAAGTAGTTTTGGTAATAAAATAAGGTTGTATAAGTATGGAAAATGAAAATTTTCGATATCGGTCTATATATACCCGAGATATAGCCCAAACCGGGTTTTTCATGAAAATGTGGCGTAAGCGAACTTTAACAACTTTTTTTTGATTAAAAACAGTTCTGATAATAAGATCAGTTTATATAATATGGAAGATAAAAATTTTCGATATCGGTCCATATATACCCGAGATATAGCCTAAACCGGGGTTTTCATGAAAATGCCGCGTAAGCGAACTTAAACAATTTTTTCGCCTTAAAGTAGTTCTGGTAATTAAATAAGGTTATATAAATATGCAAAATGAAAATTTCCGATATCGGTCCATATATACCCGAGATATAGCCCAAACCGTGTTTTTCATGAAAATGTCGCGTAAGCGAACTTAAACAACTTTTTTCACCTTAAAGCAGTTCTGGTAATGAAATAAGGTTATATAGGTATGAAAAATGAAAATTTCCGATATCGGTCTATATATACCCGAGATATATCGCAAACCGGGTTTTTCATGAAAATGTCGCATAAGCGAACTTAAACAACTTTTTTTCGCTTAAAACAGTTCTGGTAATAAGATGAGGTTATATAAATATGGAAAATGAAAATTTCCGATATCGGTCCATATATACCAGAGATATAGCCTAAACCGTGGTTTTCATGAAAATGCCGCGTAAGCGAACTTAAACAACTTTTTTCACCTTAAAGCAGTTCTGGTAATAAAATAAGGTTATATAAATATGGAAAATTAAAATTTCCGATATCGGTTCATATATACCCGATATATAGCTTAACAGGTTTTTTGATGAAAATGCCGAGTAAACAACTTTTTTGTGCTCAAAAGCAGTTCTGGTAATGCAATAAGGTTATATAAATATGGAAAAAGAAAAAATCCGATATCGGTCCATATATACTCGAGATATAGCCTGAACCGATTTTTCCAATAACATTTTTTTTTTACTGAAAAGCAATTCTTGTTATAAAAGAAGGTTAAGAAAATAGAGAAAATTAAAATTTCTGATATCGGTCCATATATACTCGAGATATAGCCTAAATCGGGTTTTTCATGAAAATATCGCGTAAGCGAACTTAAACAATTTGTTGTGCTCAAAAGCAGTTCTGGTAATGATATAAGGTTATATCAATATGGAAAATTAAAATTTTCGATATCGGTCCATATATACCCGAGATATAGCCTGAACCGATTTTTCCATTAAAAATTTTTTTTTTTTTTTTTTTGCTGGAAAGCAATTCTCGTTATAAAAGAAGGTTACTAAAATACAGAAAATAGAAAAATCCGATATCGGTTCATATATAACCGAGCATATTTAGGTCACATTTTTAATATACTATACATATTCGTGACTATCGTGAAGGGTATTTTAGATTCGGCCCAGCCGAATATACTACACTCTTACTTGTTGAAGTTTGTTTTTAGAGAGAAATATAAAAAGGCGTTGCCACACAGTTGAATAAGGGAATTTACTCCTAGAATGGATTTTTTCTGAAATGTGTAGTGCATTGTTCATATTGGAAAAAGCTAGAAATAATAAGCTTATGTAAGTAGGTATCTGTGGTCGTTTGGAAACCCATGTTTCAATACTGGCTATACAATAGCCAGCCAGCCCACTTAGGTCCACTTTGGTCTCAAAAACAAAAAGCACGGACTTCTGCTTATCAGTAAACTTTACGATAGCATTCAAACGAATGCCTATTTTAAAGAAAATATTATTACATTTTAAAGAAAATACTCTTTAGATATTAAAAACAAAGGCAAAAGGTTGATGCTTGTGGTTTAAAAGTATATATAGGGTGTTTTTTTAAGCCCGATAGAACTTGAAATTGTAAAAAATAACACAAAAAATTAAATTTTAATCAAAATTTTTTTTTATTCGAAAGATCAATACGTGACATTAACATTTGAAAATGATTTCGGGCATATGGGCACCGCGGCTGTTCTTGACGAAGCGCATTCTGGACGTCCAATTTTGGGCCACTTTTTCGAGCACTGCTGGCCGTATGTCACGAACAACACGAACAATGCTGGCCTCCAAGGCGTCAATTGTTGCTGGTTTATCAGCATAAACCAGTGACTTCACGTAGCCCCACAGGAAATAATCGAGAGGTGTCAAATCGCACGACCTTGGAGGCCAATTGACAGGTCCATTTCTCGAAATCAACTTATCGCCAAATTTTGATTTCAGTAAGTCGATGGTTGCGTTCGCCGTATGGCACGTAGCGCCATCCTGTTGAAACCACATCTCCTCCGGATCAATGTCATCCATATTTTCAAACAAAAAATCATTGATCATGGTGCGGTAACGATCTCCATTGACCGTAACGCGAGCTCCGGCCTCATTTTTGAAGAAATAAGGTCCGATGATGCCACCAGCATGAAAACCGCACCAAACAGTGCATTTTTCTGGATGTAATGGAGTCTGTAGGGTCTCTTGTGGATTGGTCTCACTCCATATGCCGCAATTTTGCTTATTAACAAACCCGTTAAGCCAAAAATGCGCCCCATCGCTGAACACAATTTTGCGATAAAAGTTGCGCGAATCGACGACTGATTTTCAAAGTAAATTTGGATAATTTCGTAGCGTTGTTCAAGCGTGAGTCTATTCATGATGATTTGTCAGAGTATACTGAAACAAATAAAAAAAATGTTTCATCAAAATTTAATTTTTTGTGTTACTTTTTACAATTTAAAGTTCTATCTAGCTTAAAAAAACACCCTATAAATAATTATTTCTACTAGAATGACCCAGGATGCATCGACAAAACTAATGCACGTAACCTTGAATATTCTTTATTATTTGCAATAAGAAAAACCTACTTCCAAAAGATGTCATTATTTATTTAAATATCAAAATAAGCATGTATAGCGAAAATTTGCATATAGATTTCCGTCGTTTCCGTGCCTTCAAACTGGTTCTGCAACACAATAGTAATTGTTCCGCAACACAATTGTAATTAAATGTTACCCCCAGAAGGCGGACTAAAAGCGTACCATATACAAGTGTAAAAAAGATCTTTATATGTATCACGGAAAAATAGACTAGCCAGGTTGGAATTTGCAAGGGAACACATTAATTTCACCACCACACAAAGGAATTTCGTACTATTCTTCGATGAATCCAAATTTAATTTAAAAAGTTCCGATAGATTAAGATTGGTTAGATGACTGACAGGCCAACGTCGTAATCCACGCATTTTAGTCTGGGGATGTTTTTCAAGCCATTTTTATATATTTTAGACTTATGTATGTATTTTATTTTAAAATTTTTACTTATTTTTGTTAGAAGTCACAATTTTATTATTATTTTTAGACACAACTTCAAACAAAACTGAAAACAAGGGAATAATAAAAACTAATACGGTAGCACAGTTTTATGGAAAATGTCACAATCCTTTTACTTGTCAGATGGTGATTGTTAAGGAAAATTGAGAGAATAAAACTACCTTGTATTTTTTATATCATGGATAGGCCTAAGTATAAATTTTATAGTATTAAGTAAATATATAAGTTCATTTGTAGTTAATGATGTAAGTATAGTTATAAGTGTACGAGTAGATATAAATGTAAATGCAGGTAATAGTTGTAAGTATAAATTTATTATATAGTAATATATATTTTAACTAAAAGTTAAATATAAAAAGTAATAAAAACATGTTGATATATGTGTTGGTTCAACTTTGTATTGTAATATTTACGTCGTGTCGTTGGCCGCTGTCGCCGATGTTGTGGTTGCTTGCCCAATTGTGTTGTCATCCCTCTATCAAAGTGTGTTAAGTATAAGGTTGTGTTGTTGTTGATTGTAGAATTGTTGTTATTATTTGTTATCAATCTTGTTATCAATCTGTTGATTTTAAATTTTTCTTGCTAGATTTAAATTTTATTTATATTTGTATTTATTCAGCTTTTTATTTTTGAAATGTTTGATACTGTTTTTTTTTTGTTTACTTTTTTTTCATTTTCTTCGATTTTCGCCTGTTGTTTGCTTTTCACTTATGTATTTATTTAATAATTTCTTGTAGTTTTGCTTTTACAGCCGATTTACATATTAATTTTGTTGGTTTCAATTTACCAGGTTTACTACTTATTCATTTCGCTTTTATTTCTTTTCTAGCTTGCTTATTGTTCTGCTTTTCTCATCTTGGGTTTTGGTTTGTCCTTATTTCTTGATTGTTATTTGTTGTTTTAAAATTATTTGTTCTTCTGTATGATTTTTCTGTCAATTTTAGTCTCAGTTTACACACATCAGGTTTTCTTGACCAATTCTGCTTCAATTTGCTTTTGAACTTGCATTTATGTTCACACACAAAAGCTTTATGTCGTCAAGTTTAAGTTCTTGTGCCTTCAAGTTTTCATATTTTTTTGGCATTTCATTTTAAACTTGACGGTACCGTCAAGTCTGCACCCTTTTCCACTCTCTTCTCCCCGTTCTCCCAAAAACTCAAGACTTGACGAGTCAAACTTGATGTTAGTAAACTGGCACTTACTTCACATGCACACGTGTATATTTGTATGTATGTATGTGCTTGCTATTCTAATTTTTTTTTTTGGTCTCTTTTATAATAGATTTATGTTTTACACTTTTTCTCTTAACATTTAGTTTCTGTAATGAATTCTGTAATTTCTGTTTTTTGCATTGATTTTTGACTTTATTATTTTTCCACTTCTAGTTATTCTTGTATGTTTTCATTCTTCTATCTCTTTTCAAATCAGTTTATTTTTCCATCAAATTTGAATGATATTTATTTCTTTTTAATTGTGTAATGGTAGATAAGTTTATTTTATGTATGTTACATATGTTTAGATGCACCTGCTTTTTATTTGATATAACTATATTTATACTTCTTTTGTTTAATTTTTATTTCAGACAATTTTGTAACAATTTCTTCTTTGTATTGTTGTTCTTTTTCTTCTGTTGAATATTTATTTCTATTGTAACTTTTTCCTTTTTTTTTATATTTTCTTCTCTTTTAACCGATCATTTATTTGTAATTCTTTAGTTATGTTCTCTTTCGTTAAATTTTCATTTTATTCTCATTCCATTTTTCTCACAAGTACACATTTTTGCTCTTTCACTATTTCTTGTCAATTTTAAGTTCGAATTTTTACAGTTTTCATATGTTTTATGTTCTCTTGTTTCTAACTGTAAATACTTATGTAACTGTTTTTTCCATAACTGCTTTTTTTCCATCTTATACATTTTTTATTCGGTTTTATTTTATAGCTTTGTTAAATTTTGTAGTACAGTCACTACCGAAATATGTAGTTTTCTCACATACATATACATATGTATGTATGTATATATACCGTTTTTCACATAAATATACTGTAGTTTGTAATTTCAATTGAAAAGCAAATTTCCACAATAGTTTTAACTTAATTTGATTTTCACCACACAATAACTAGGATTTTCTTGGTTTATCTTAATTAAGTGAAATTTGCTTTGTGTGGCAAATTTAAAACTTTTTCAAATTCTTTTCAGTTTCTCTCACTTAATTTTTAATGTTTAAGATTCACTGAATACCACTTTTAATAATAAAACAAATTGAAAAATATGAAAGTACGTGCTTTATATTTTTCAGAATCTTATTTAATAAAAAAATATTTTTTATTTGAAAAAAAAAAAAAATAAATGATTTTATTTTACTAACACCACAATCCGATAAATTAATATTATGCCTGCGACTTAACAATTGTTTTTTTTTGTTCACGGTCGCCATGTTATTAATAAGAACGTGTTTGAGTTGTGGTGGTCGATTAGCAACTGGTTTTCTTTATTATTCATATTCTTCTTAAACCTACAATTACAATGTATGTAGAGTGGAGACAAGTGCCAGCGTTGTAATAAAAGGTATTACTAGTGTTGGCAATGCACCTCCCCCCTTTTAGAGCTGGATCTTATATTCGCTGTCAAAAGGGCGAATAGAAGAACCTTCTTTATCTTAAAATTAAGTAATTAATGAAACTATTAATAAAAGTATAAGTAAATAAATATTGCAATGCAATAACCTTCAATTTAAAAGTTAGGTTATTTAATAAGAATTAAATATTAATAAAATTCTTATGTAGTTGTTTTTATACATATATATATATATATATATATATATATATATATATATATATATATATATATATATATATATATATATATATATATATATATATATATATATATATATATATATATATATATATATATATATATATATATATATATATATATATATATATATATATATATATATATATATATATATATATATATATATATATATATATATATATATATATATATATAATTTTTTCTGTTTGTTTTAATATATCTATACGTTTCCTATTTGTATGTTTTATTTAAAATTACGACAAATTCAAGAAGTTTAAAAATAAATGTTATTCAAAAGTGAGTTCAAAATTATTCATAAATGAACGACGTTCCCTTCCTTTTGGCGAAGGAAAAAAATATATATATATTTTTATGTTTATTTACATATAGTAGTATATATGTATAATGTTGTTAAGAAATATACATTAGTATGGTTGCTTAATAATTCTAATTGACAGAAAAATCATACAGAAGAACAAATAATTTTAAAACAACAAATAACAATCAAGAAATAAGGACAAACCAAAACCCAAGATGAGAAAAGCAGAACAATAAGCAAGCTAGAAAAGAAATAAAAGCGAAATGAATAAGTAGTAAACCTGGTAAATTGAAACCAACAAAATTAATATGTAAATCGGCTGTAAAGGCAAAACTACAAGAAATTATAAAATAAATACATAAGTGAAAAGCAAACAACAGGCGAAAATCGAAGAAAGTGAAAAAAAAGTAAACAAAAAAAAAAAAAAAACAGTATCAAACATGGGCCTATCCATGATATAAAAAATACAAGGTAGCTTCATTCTCTTTTTATTATTTGTAATAAGGATTTTTGAAGTTTATTTTTAGAGAGAAATATAAAAAGGCGTTGCCACACAGTTGAATAAGGGAATTTACTCCTAGAATGGATTTTTTCTGAAATGTGTAGTGCATTGTTAATATTAGGAAAAGCTAGAAATAATAAGCTGATGTAAGTAGGTATCTGTGGTCGTTTTGAAACCCAGGTTAGGTTAGGTTTAACAGGCTGCCAGCTATTGTAAAGCCACTTGGGTCCAATTTAGTCCCAAAAACTAAAAGCACGGACTTCTGCTAATCAGTAAACTTTGCGATAGCACTCAAACGAATGCCTATTTTAAAGAAAATATTATTACATTTAAGAGAATATTATTACATTTAGATATTGAAAACGATGGAAAAAGCTTGATGCTTGTTGTTTAAAAATATATAAATAATTATTTCTACAAGAATGACCCAGGATGCAGCAACAATGCATGTAACCTTGAATATTCTTCATACTTACAATAAGAGAAACCTACTTCCAAAATATGTCATTATTTGTTTAAATATCAAAGTAAGCATGTTTAGCGAAAATTTGCATATCCATAGTTTTCCGTCGTTTCTGTGCCTTCAAACTTGTCCTGGACGTGACTTGTAACTTCGCTAACAAACGGCGCGATATAATTATTCAGTGTATAATAGCTAAGTTTAATAACGGCCAATTAGTGACCACAACTGCAAAAAAATTGACATTCACCAAGAATTATATGCCGTTTTCGTTGTTCGGGTACTTTGGTTACAGAGCATAAAGGTGGACGTTCCCGAAAAACCAGTAAACGAGATGGCCAGGCAATAATATGTTTGATAAAAAAAGACCAATTCTTGTCGTCAAGAACCATCACTACACAATTGCCATTAAATGTTACCCCCAGAAGGATTCAAAGGCAGGACTAAAAGCATACCATACAAAAGTGTAAAAAACGTCATTATCAGGGCTGTTCTGCAAATCACTTTTTGTGAAAGTGATTTGAAATCACAAAAAAGGTGTTCTGCACACAAAATATTTTTGGTTTTTGTGATTTTAAATCGGTTAGCTAACTTGCAATCAATTTGAAATCACATCCCAATTTTTGCACGTACTTTATTATGACTTTTATAATTTATTACATTAATAAATAACTTAATGTGTTTTCTATTGATTATTTAAGTAAAATCATTTATTTTATGCGAAATAATTCACTAAATTAAGAAAAAACTAGATACACTTATTTTGTTGCAAGATTTGTTGTATTATTTTGTGATTTGGTTTATTGGTTTATTTTATTTTAACTTCTATACTTGTTAGAAGAAATTAACCTTATTTTGCAAATAATACCGCGAATAAAAAAATTCAACCTGAAAATAAGAATATCAATAAATTGAATCAAAAAACAGCTGTTTTTTTGTGTTTCAGAAGAGTAGAAATCACATGGAAAGTCACGAAAAATTGTGATTTGCAGAACAGGCACAAATCACATTTGTGTTTTTGAAACGGCATGTGCTTTGAAATCATGTGATTTTTAGAACAGGCCTGTATATCACGGAAAAATAGACTGGTCAGGTTGGAATTTGCAAGGGAACACATTAAGTTGACCACCACACAAAGGAATTTCATACTATTCTCCGATGAGTCCAAATTTAATTTAAAAGGTTCCGATAGATTAAGACTGATTAAATGACCGAAAAGCTAACGTCTTAATCTACGTTATACTAAAGGCACATGGTGTCGGTAGCATTTTAGTCTGGGGATGTTTTTCAGGCCATTTTTATATATTTTAGATTTATGTATGTATTTTATTTTAAAATTTTTATTTATTTTTGTTAGAAGCCACAATTTTATTATTATTTTTAGACACAACTTCAAACAAAACTGAAAACAAGGGAATGTATAAACTAATACGGTAGCACAATTTTATGGAAAATGTCACAATCCTTATACTTGTCAGATGGTGATTCTTAAGGAAAATTGAGAGAATAAAACTACCTTGTATTTTTTATATCATGGGCCTATCTACTAATAATAATTATTATTATACATTTTCAATTAAATTAAATAAATCAAAAAAAAAAAAAAAAAAAGAGAAAAAAAAAAACAAGAAAAACAGAAAAGAAAAACAAGAAAAAAGAGAATGAAATAATATACCTGTAAATATGTTTTGAGGATTGTTTTGGGCAATTAAATAATTTTGTTTTTGGAATTCGGAACGAATAGTTTTTTCTTTCAGACATTTAAAAACGGAGATTTTTTCGTGATGAATATTGAGCTGAAGGACGAAGGTAACTTTTTTTTTTTTTCCTATATACTTGTATATACGTATAAATATTTATAACAATTTGTATAGGTAACATACTAAAACCAATTTATTTTGAATACTTTATCTTAAGGATATCAAATGATATTCTTTTAATTTAAATTTTATTTTGTGAATTAACTACGAAAACCTGAATTTATTTCGCGAAAATAGTTTATAAAATTTGCGTGTATAAATCTCATGTTGTGAAAAAACAACCAGTTTTTTTAAATCTATATTACAATTAATCAATGCAATGTCTTAACCATGACATGGCTACAATATCAACAATAATGTTTGTAAATAAATTGAAACTAGAGCTTAATACACACAAATAAGTTTTTAGTTGAGAGCTCAACACGTATTTTTTTAATTGTTCCGTCAACTGAACAACTATTTTTTTGGAAAATTTGAAAACATTTTTTTTATGACTTATAACATTCTTGTTTTTTTCAGCTGATAATACACTATCCATATGTATAGAATATTTATCAATTATGCATTTGCGAATTGAAATGGAAAAGTATATGGTTAAATATTGTAAATTGTTTAACTTCTTGCAAAAAGGCATCAATATTTTCTTTATTTTTGGAACGACTTTTAAAGACTCAATGCCTGCAGTAAAGTTCTCATACAAAAAAAAAAACGTAATTAAATTTCAGTTGTAATGGAAGATCTAGTAATTTTGTACTGTCGAGAGAACATTATTTTTTTTAAACGTTTGACCCTTTGCATTTTATTTGATTTTAACTCTGATTGCTTTGAGTTTGGATGAGCAAAGAACAAGAAAAAGATCCTTTAGGGACTGACATCTGGTTACAACTGCAAGACGACAAAATTCTATTTGACAAATCATACAAGTGTTTAAATAAATCGAATTTACCAAGTAAAGCCACACAAAATAAACATTTGAATTTGATGGTAATTCACCACAATCATATTGTAACGACTTGCAGGAATTTAGGACATATTTTAGAAGAGAGTAAGAGCAAGCAGGTAGAAGAACTAATTTCTGGTGTTAGATCAAAATTGAAAAATATTTTTTTGAAGTTGAACATTGATCCAATAGCATTGGACGAATCTTTTGAATTTAATCTGGAAGAAGACAGCGAGGAGGAATATTCTCCTTTAGAAAACAACTCAGGAGTTGACAACATTTCTAAGCAACCAACCATGACGGATCAGTTGAAATTTATTGAATTGGCATGTAAAATACTGCCAGATTTTGATGGAAAGGTAGAAAATCTGCAGCGATTTATTGACGCTCTAACACTTTTGAATACGCTTGTAGGAACGCACGAAGCGTTAGCCATCCAATTAATAAAGACAAAATTATCAGGTACGGCAAGGAACTATATAACTACAGAAACAACAATCGAACAAATCGTATCCAAACTTCGTTCCTCAATAAAAAATGAAAGTGCAGAATCACTCACCTGTAAAATTTTGAATACAAGGCAATTAAATAAAACTACTTCCGATTACACCAAAGAAATAGAAACATTAACGAAGGCACTAAACAACGCATACCTGGCAGATGGTTTAGGACCAGAAACAGCTAACAAATACTCGACTCAAATTGCTGTGCAATCGATGGCTAAAAATGCCAACAATGAAAAAGGAAAATTATTGCAATTTTACCATAATGAACCTTTAACGGGAGGTCATTCAGGAGTAACGAGAACGCTTAATATATTACGAAATTATTGTTATTGGAAAAACATGACGAAAGATGTCATTAAATACGTTAAATCTTGTTCACTTTGCCAGAAAAATAAATCGCTTCCTAAAAATATAGAACCATTAAGTATAACAAATACACCAAATAAAGCCTTCGATACTCTCATAATTGACACTATAGGCCCATTTGTAACCTCAAACCATGGAAATGAATACGCGGTAACAGTAATTTGCGATTTATCTAAATACTTGATATCAGTACCAATACCAAATAAAAGCTCACAAACAGTAGCCAAAGCAATTTTTGAAAACGTAATTTTAACATACGGCCCACCAATAAAAATTTTAACAGATCTGGGCACAGAATACAAAAATCAATTGATGAATAACATGTGTAAATTATTTGGAATAGACCAGGAAACGTCTACAGCGTACCATCATCAGACACTAGGGACTGTAGAGAGGTCACACAGAACTTCTAATGAATTTGTCGGAACTTATTTATCTATAGATAGAGTTGACTGGGACGATTGGTTAAAATATTTCACATTTCGTTTTAATTCGACACCGTCTACAGTACATGGCTATTGCCCATTCGAATTAGTTTATGGCAAACTGCCTAGAACATTTCCATTCTTACAAACAGAAGAAATAGAACCTATATATAACATAGATGCTTACGACAAAGAACTAAAATACAGACTTCAAATAGCACAGTCTAGAGCTAAAACATTGATGGAAAGAATAAAGATAATGCAAAAGGAACAATACGACAAAAGAGCAAATAGCAAGGTTATGGAAATTGGAGATTTGGTTCTACTAGAAAGCAATGCAGGTCATAAACTGGAGTCCTTATATACAGGCCCATTTAGAATCACTGATATTGACAAATATGGTAACTGTATTTTACAGGTTTCGGAAAATAAAACGCAAAAGGTCAATAAGAATAGGTTAAAGAAATATATTGATTGATAATACTAACTGCCCACGAGAGGCATGCAAAGTTCTTAACTCAAACATAATTTACAACCTTTTACTTTTTCATTTACAAATCTTTACGCAACACTACCATTCGAGAATTATTGAACAATCCAAGAAAAAAAAAATACAATTTTGAAAACATTTACATATGCATATACTTAACAATTTTTAATATAAATCTTTAATTTTTCAATGCAAAAACAAAAATTGTCAAAAATATAGAAATCAAAATACCTACATACCAGTAGTAAAAAAAAAAAAAAATTTGTTTATCAAGACGAAAGAGAAAAGACACAAAAACAGAACCTGGAAAATATTTACATATGTATTTAACAATTTTAATATACATTTTTCGAAATATTTCTGTATTTAAGAAATTTAATATTCAATTTTCAGAAAGAAAAACGCAAAAACAAATATTTATAAAAAAACAAAATCAAGGGAACTAAACTAAATTTTTACTGTATCCATTGAAGAAACTCAAGGAATTAGAATTATTAAGCAACCATACTAATGTATATTTCTTAACAACATTATACATATATACTACTATATGTAAATAAACATAAAAATATATATATATTTTTTTTCCTTCGCCAAAAGGAAGGGAACGTCGTTCATTTATGAATAATTTTTAACTCACTTTTGAATAACATTTATTTTTAAACTTCTTGAATTTGTCGTAATTTTAAATAAAACATACATGTTTTATTTATCAATTATTGGAATGGGAGCGCTGGTGAAGAAGATGGAATTAATATGTGCTGTCTGAGCCGATGAAACAAAATAAAGGGAAGCTTTTTTTTTTGTTTACTCAGAATAAATTCCCAATCGGAAATAGGATAAGAAAAGATAGAAATAAAACAAGTGAATTAGAGATTTTGATATTTTATTAAACAAGTTGTGCGGAAAATGGGCACGGATATTTTACATTCTTTCAGCATGCAGTTCCTCCGGTTAATTAATTTTTACAATATATAGGAAATAGAATTGACGACATTTTGACCAGTCTGATAGTAGGTTTGTAGCACAAACAAAGAAAGAGATAGCTATTACTTTTCATAATAATTCAGCGAATTTCAGAAAAACCAGCTTTCGTTTATAACCATGTGAAACAATCTGATAATGGAATTATTAGCTATAAGGCTTAAGGTTTTGGCCTTAACATTGCCGCCCGCCTTGCAACATATGCAATGCAGCAAATCCAGTAACTACATCAGACTGATCGTGTCGAGAAAGAGACTACATACTGGAACAGGTCGAAAATAAAAAGTAGAAAACTTAATGTATACAAATTCATTATATAAATTAAAATTTAGTATATATATTACAAAGATGCAATATTATAACATATTAAAAGAGTAAAAAAATAAAAATATAAATGAGCAAAGCACAATTTTTTCTTTAAAAAACAAGTAAATAAATTGATGTATGTGCACACGTTTAATATTTTGCGTTGGCTTGTGACGGTAGATTCGAACGGAGGTAAGTATGTGCACTTCGTTTTAGAGGTTACATGGCCCGTATACGATCCACCCAAATATGGAACTTTGGGCGGTGGGAAAACCAGGTCTTGAGTAGATGCGATCCTGGATAACCTTAGGATAAATGTCAACCCCGATGACAATGTCAATGGAAGATGACTCATAAAATTTAGAATCGGCTAAGAAAAGATTAGAAAAATTCCGTTTATATGTCTCAGGAAGCGAAGTAGATGGCGTGTGAACACTAATGCGGTTGTCAACCCGAAAGGTAGCTTCAATCTTTGAGGACGAATCATAGCGCGACTTTAAAATAATTGGACAAACGGTCTCCTCATGGAGCGAGAAGGTGGTTAAATTAAGCTTGTCTACCAATTTTTTAGCCACGCGACTGACGGGAGATCCGGAATCCAGTAAACATCGTGCATGAGACGTGGTTGATCCTATTTTTACCAAAAGCGTTGGTAAGAGTATGGATACGTTCTGACGCAGAATTGCAGTCAGGGATGATTTTGTGGTCGTTGGTGGGGAAAGATACCTTTTCTGTTGGTTTGTCCTAGACTCGGACCTTTTGGAAGAGCCCCTGAGCTTGTCAACAGGAGTTGTAGGTTTTGGGGAGCATGATTTCTTCCTTAAGCGCTTGGACAATATGTTGTTGACTAATCGTGGATGAACGTGGAGTAAAGTATGATGGAATTTCTTGCAGTGTTTGCAGCCATGCTTCGAGAAACAAGTACCTTGTGAATGGTCATGGGCCAGGCAGTTAATGCAGTACTTATTTTCGCGAACGGCACGAATGCGATCGCTCAGATTCACGTTCAAGAATTTTTTACATTTACGAAGAGAATGGGGATGATTGCAGAGACGACATGGAAATGCATTATATTTTTCTGGCAATACATTTGCAGAGTTTTTGGAGTCACGTGATGTAATTTTTGGCATGTCTAGGTAGAAAAGTGAAGAAAATAGTAAGGAATGTCAAAATTTTAGCAAACAAAACAGAAATCTAAGAATGTGCGAACAACTTAACCAGTTTTACTATGGGCCGTGATATATCGCCCCGTTGCGTTTGAACGTCAGCAACCCGTACACGATGGTCTACACCAGGATATACTTTTTTGACCCTGCCAAGTCGCCATGAATTCGGAGGAAGGTTCTCTTCTTTGACAACTACAAGATCATCTTCTTTTAGATTTTCTTCTGGACGTTGCCATTTAATTCGCTTAAGCAACTCTTTTAAATATTCATTCTTCTATCGTTGACAGAAATTTTGACGAATTATTTTTAATCTTTGCCATCGATTAGCTATGGACAGAGACTCATTTGTTTGTGGATCCACAGGAGATAAAATAGGTGTACCTATTAAAAAATTACCTGGCGTTAAGGCGCAAAGATCAGAAGGATCTGCAGACATAGGAGAAAGTGGTCGAGAATTAAGGCAGGCTTCAATTTGTGACAAAATAGTGGATAACTCTTCATACGTGTATTTTAGGCATCCTGTTATTTTTCTGAAATGTGCCTTAAAGCTCTTAACCCCTGCCTCCCAAAGTCCGCCCATGTGTGGTGCGCCAGCTGGAATAAAATGCCACCTTATGTTTTGAAAAGCATAATTGGCAGTGACACGTTCTTTTGTGGTTTGAATAAACTCTTTTGCAAGGACTCTTGAAGCGCCGACAAACGTCGTTCCGTTGTCCGAATACAAGTGCAGTGGACATCCGCGTCGTGAAACAAATCTGTTGAAGGCGGCTAGAAATGCAGGAGTGGAGAGGTCGGACGTTGCTTCCAAATGAATTGCTTTGGTCTTGAAACACACGAAAATACAAACATAGCCTTTGGAGATTCTACATCCACGCCCAGAATAACTTTTAATGTCAAAAGGTCCTGTGAAGTCAAGACCTGTAGATGTAAAAGGACGGGAAATATCGCAACGTTCAGGAGGCAGCGCCGCCATAATCTGTTTGTGGCACCCTTTTTTGTATAAAAGGCACGGTCTTAATACCAACTGATTGGCACCATGCAGACTGATGTCATGGATAAACTTGACTAAAAGCCTGGAAAATTGACAGTTGTAGGGAAGAATAATGGGATATCGTTCATTATAGGAAAGTCCTGGAGACAATTCGAGCCGACCACATGAACGTATTATGCCTTCTGGATCAAGAAATGGATTTAAATTCAGAATGGCACTGTGTTTGAAAATTTTTTGTTTGGATAATAAAGCTTGATACTCCTTTGGATATGTTGCCTTTTGGCACACGGAAACGAGACGGTTACGCACTGCTACAATTTCACTACTGGAGAGTATCACAGAATCCTTGAAGAAATTTGACCGCAACTTTGGATGAGTTCTGTACATAAATCTGTAAACGTATGCCATCACTCGCATAGCTCTTGAATACGAAGAAAAACGGTCAAGCAGATCTTCATAGTCAGAAAAATATGAAAAATGGACTCGCAGCGATTTGACTTCTAACTCAGTCTCAGGAATATTGGATAGGTTGCTGGTTGGCCACTCAGGGGACGAACTCTTGAGCCATTTTGGTCCAAACCACCAGAGATCGTTATTAATGAGGTCTTCTGGACAAAGACCACGGCTTGCCAAATCTGCCGGATTTTCATCAGACCTTACATGTCGCCAGTGGGAAACATCGACAACCTGTGCTATTTTTGAGACTCTGTTGGCCACAAAAGTTAACCACCTGCATTGGGGCTTTGCCAGCCAAGAAAGGATTATTGTTGAATCCGTCCAACAGAAAATTGTATATTTTTCGACGTCGAGCCTAGGAATAAGGCTTTCAAGAATTTCGGCTAGTAATAATGCTCCACATAGCTCAAGTCTTGGAATGGATAATGTCTTAACTGGAGCCACTTTAGTCTTGGACGTGACTAAATGTGTAAAAATCGAATCGCCGGAACATATTCGAATATATAATGCTGCTGCGTATGCCCGTTCACTGGCATCGCAGAATCCATGGAATTGGATTTCTGCGTTCGGAAAATAGTGAATCCATCGAGGAATACGTATGGATGCAATAACAGGATAATTTTCTTCGAATGAGTGCCGTTGTTTGAGAATATCAGATGAAACAATTTCATCCCATCTTGTTCCGTCCATCCATATCCTCTGCATAATTATTTTTGCTACAATGATGCAGGGAGCTAACCATCCAGCGGGATCGAACAATTTGGCTATCCTTGAAAGGACTTCGCGCTTGGTGTACTGCAAAATTTTTTCCAATTGGGTCGGAACAAAGAAAAACTCATCTAAGCACGCATTCCACCGGACTCCCAAAGTTTTCGCAGAGCTGTTATCTTCGAATTTTAGAAAATCTTCATGCAGCAACTGCTCCTTGGGGACGTCGGCTAAAATGTCTTTAGAATTAGACGTCCATTTTCTAAGACAAAACCCGGCGGATTCAAGAGCTAAAATGAGCTCGTTTCTTGCTTGAATTGCTGCAGCACGGGAATGGCCTCCTGCTAGTATGTCGTCGACATAAATAAAATTTTGGAGGACAGAACTAGCTGACGGATAAGTATCTTTAATATCATTGGCTAGCTGAAGAAGAGTACGGATCGCCAGATACGGAGCACAATTGACTTCGAATGTGACAGTTTTTAGCTCGTAGTCGGAAATGGCTTTATTTGGATCATCCCTATAAAGAATTCTTTGATACGGAGAATGTTTCGGATCAACTAAAATTTGCCTGTACATTTTCTGGATGTCGGCATTGTAAACGTAACGAAAGAACTGCCATTTTAAAATTAATACCATTAAATCAGCCTGTAAAGTAGGTCCCGTATGCAATAAAGAGTTCAAACTCAACCTATTTGAGGATGGTGAAGACGCATTAAAAACCACCCGGACCTTAGTGGAAACACTATCAGGCTTGATAACCGCATGGTGTGGCATGTAAAAAAACTGTGGACTTTCCGAATAGCAAGGCGGTTGGATTTTAACCATGTGGCCAAGCTCTTCATACTCTTTAATGACAGAATCATACTCTACTTTTAAGTCTGGATTTCGAATTAGCCTGGCCTCATTGCGGAAAAATTGTGCCATTGCACTGGACCTAGAATTGCCTACGTTCAGAGAATCGGGAACACCTTCTTTAAAAGGGAGCGCTACGATATATCTGCCCTCTGAATTTCTTTTCGTCGTGCGAACATATAGGTCCTCACACGACTGGTCAACAGAGGATACAATGTTCTTCTTAGGAAGATTTTCGACCTCCCAAAAACGAGAAATTTGCTTATCCAAGGAAATTTCACAGAAATATGAAACTACAGTCCCGAGGGATGATTGACTCGGTAAAGGGCCAGTCAGAATCCATCCGAAGACGGTCTGCTGAGCAACTAATGAAGCGCAGACCTTTTGACGAACGGCGGAGCACATAATAGCTGGAAAAATATCTCCCCCTATTAGAAGATCAATTTTGGAACTACGATAGAATGTGGGATCAGCGAGTTGAATATCGGGAAGATTAGCAAATGAGCTGCTTGAAATAGTTTGAGACGGAAGACTTGACGAGAGATGGGGAACCGCTAAAGCCGTTACGGGTATTTCTAGATTTTTATCTAGTTCAGTACCTAATACAAATGCACATTGACGCTGGATTTTAGCAGAAACTGAATTATTCAGACCTGATATTTGAGCATTTATTCGCTCACAAGGGAGTTTTAATAAATTAAGTAGTCGCTCGGAAATGAAAGTACCCTGTGATCCTGAATCAATCAGGGCGCGACTTAAAACTTTACATGAAGCAAAGTGATAAAAAAATAAGTTTTTGTTCGGTCTTTAGACCTTCTTTCTTTATTGATTAAAATCAATTGGGGGTCTTAAAACAAATTTACAATTGGTTTTTATTTTATTTTACCACAATCAAAAAATGCTTACATATAACTTGACCTAATTAATAACTTAAAATTAATTTATAAATTGTTTTGTTGAATTAGCAAAAAGATAGGAAGTTGTATTTGCTTAAAACTAAAGAGTGTCAAATTACACTGGCTAACAGGTCGGTGTCTCTTTCTTAATTAATAATAAAGCCGGAAGTGTCGATTGCACAACTTTAGTTGGGTAATCGACCTTTTATTATTTTTGCCAATTAACATTTATTTTTGGTGGAGTCGGAGCTGTCTCTGACGTAACTCGCGTGCTCTATACCTAACCCCAAGGTGAATAATGCTAACTATAGCTGTTCCTAAGAGAACATCTCTTGAGTTTGTCACAAAACAAGACTGAACTGCGCCAGAGCTGGAAGAAGTAGCGGACTGTGTATACGTGTGGTTTGTTCTATTAAAAGGCGCAGAATTAGGATTTAGATTGCTGTTTCTACTTGTGGTGGGAACTTGTGCTGAATTAATGTCACCTGCTGTCTCCTTATGAAGAAGAGTATGGTGTTTTCCATGACATTTGAAACATTTATGCTTGCTATCGCAATACTATGTGTTTCGGAAAAACAATTCAAGCACAAGCCTGCCCGTTTTATTTCCTTAGTTCTATGATCGTAATCCATATTAAGAAATTTCGGGCATTTTCTAATAATGTGATTGTCTCTGGGGCATAGTTGGCACTTCGGATTAGAAATATTGATCTGATTGACTTGAAAATTCTTAAGTTTCTTTTGAGAACCTAAATTATTTTTAGGCTTTGAGCTATTTTCCTTCTGGCTGATAGAGGTACGACTTTCCGAAACGGACTCCAGGGTTCTATACCGGTTAGTTAAAAATTCATTCAATTCGGACCATTTAGGAATGGCTGTTTTGTCTTTAAGTTACTGTTCCCATAACGTCAGCGTTACTTCGGGCAGCTGATTCGTACAGATGAAGACGAAGATCGGGTCCCAGCTTTCCACATTGATATCATAAAGCTGTAGAGTTGAAATGCAAGAATTTAGGTCTCTTTGGAGTTGTTTTAATGCTTTGCCAGACTCGGAGGGAATAGTAGGGAGATTGAAAAGAAGTTTTAATTGACCGTTGACAAGAACTCTTTTGTTTTCGAAACGTGAGCAAAGATCCTTCCAAGCCGATTCAAACCCTTGGTTGGTCAATGGGCTCTTCTTCACTATCTCCCTTGCTTCTCCTCTTGTTTTTTGCTGCAGATAAAATAATTTTTCCACATTGCCGGCTTTGCAATTGGAGACTACTGCAGTGAATATATCACGGAATGTGGGCCAGGATGAATAATCACCATGAAAAGGTTCGATTTCAACTGGTGGCAGGTTAAGACCACGAAGTTCTAGAGACTTTAGTAGTAATGATTCATTAACATTTGCCAATGCAGGTTCGACGGAAGAACCTTTAATCTCCTCCTCTACTTCGTATAACCTTATCAAGCAGTTGCAATAAACCGAATACGTTTTGGTATATCTCGCTTTAGCCGCCTCTATTTCAAGCGCATCACCCTTTTTAACGGCGCCCTTCTGACCTGCTTCGTTTAAGTCAACTGAAACGAGATATTTCTCATAGGCTTCCTTAATACACGCCCAGTCGGATTTTAACTCAGAACGGTGTACCTCGAGTCCATGTTTTGAACTCAGCGGAATTGCATTTGCCTTTAGGTTCGCTTCAAACTCAACCATGGAGTCTGTCAAACGAATAAAACGTTCCAGTGACATGTTTTCAATTACTAACAACGGTCAGAAGTCGAGTGAATAAATTCAGATTAAGTTACACGAATATGTAGAATTCAAGCAATAAATAATTGACGCGTTTAATGTTTGGACAAATAATTTAATGGCAAAAAAAAGAAAAAAATTATACAATTTAAGCGAAATTAACTGCAATTACTTTGGCACTATTTACGAAATGTTTTCATTCGTTGTAAGTTCTGGTGTCTAAAATAGCTGTAACATGTAAATCAAATTTACCAAAGTTCAATGAACTCAAAAATATTGGAAGTTTTATGTGTTTGCCTTGAATTACTTCCCAATAATAGGTCTCTTCACTACACCAGCACGTTGGAAGCAAAAAATTAAATATTGTTTCTTGTGAATGACTTACACCAAATAAGTGTTAAATAAAGAAACTTTTATTTAGAAAATTAGAAAGGTTTTTGAAGTAATTAGAAATTTAGCGGACTCAAATTTTTTATTGAAAAAAAATGTACTTATAATGTGCAATAATAATATTGTGTAATAATGTTTTTCTAACGGAGCCAAATTCAAATAAAATTGCTGTTGAAATAAAATCAGGATGCAAATAATTTACTGTCGAATAGTTTGAATGATATTCCCAAAATTATTTGTTCTGATTTTTTTTTTTTTTACATGCGATACTTTTTGTGAACGCACCTATTCAGTGTTCATATAAATTGTTCGTTTGTCTCTCTTCACAATGGAATAAAGTTACTTCCAATTATAATATTATGGAACGTAGAAGAGAGATGGGGAAAAGATTACCAACAATAAACACTAGAACTAAATTTAAATTTAAGAACTCCACACAAAAATTATTTGGAAATTATTTAAATGGAACGAAACCCAATAGGAGAAATAATGGAATATGAAAAGGAGAAATATTCGCTAACAAACGAAGGACAAATCATTGATCAACAATCAAAACGAAGTTGGAAAAAATAAAGTTTAACTCCAATAGAAAAGGGGAAAAAAGGGTAAATGGAAAAATAATTTTAACTCGCTGTTGTTTATGGCTGAACGCTGTTTTGATGAGGGGTAGTTGAAATGGGGAAACATGCATCAATACATATGTATGTACATACATATGTAGATCATAACGGCTGAAAAATGCGCGAAATATCCTAAAACCACTATATGAAATGAACTGATCTAATCTTTTATATGTAATTTTGTTTCTTTTTTTTATACCCTTCACAAAAATGTAAAGGGTATTTATAAGTTTTTGATTCTGTTTGTAATTTCTACAGTTTTTTTTTTGCGACCCTATAAAGTATATATATTCTGAATCAGAATTAATGGAAAAGTCGATTAAACGATGTCCGTCTGTCCGCTGTTGAAATACCGTTTCTGAGAAAACCATTAAACTTAGAAACTTTTTTCTTTCACCATTCTTTTACCCCATCGATTCATGGGTTTGCTATTGAAATTGAGTAATCTCGGTCCACGTACAGCTGAGATATATAAAATTCCGAAAAAAGCCATTTTTTTTGCAGTTTTGTATGAAAATTTTTGAAAACAAAAGTTGTTCGTTTTGCTTCAAACTTCACACACAAAAAATTTTTTTCAGATATCGGTCCATATATACCCGAGATATAGCCCAAATCGAATTTTTAATGAAAATGTCGCATAGGCGAAGCTAAATAACTTTTTTTTGCTCAAAAGCAGTTCTTGTAATAAAATTAGGTTACATAAATATGGAAAATGAAAATTTCCGATATCGGTCCATATATACCCGAGATATAGCCTAGACCGGCGTTTTCATGAAAATGCCGCGTAAGCGAACTTAAACAATTTTTTTGTGCTCAAAAGCAGTTCTGGTAATTAAATAGGGTCACATAAATATGAAAAATGAAAATTTTCGATATCGGTCCATATATACCCGAGATATAGCCTAGACCGGGGTTTTCATGAAAATGCGGCGTAAGCGAACTTAAACAATTTGTTTGTGCTCAAAAGCAGTTCTGGTAATGAAATTAGGTTACATAAATATGGAAAATGAAAATTTCCGATATCGGTCCATATATACCCGAGATATAGCCCAAACCGGGTTTTTCATGAAAATGTCGCGTAAGCGAACTTAAACAACTTTTTTGTGCTCGAAAGCAGTTCTGGTAATGAAATAGGGTCATATTAATATGAAAAATGAAAATTTCCCATATCGGTCCATATATACCCGAGATATAGCCCAAATAGGGTTTTTCATGAAAATGCCGCGTAAGCGAAGTTAAATAACTTTTTTGTGCTCAAAAGCAGTTCTGGTAATGATATAAGGTTATGTGGAAAATTAAAATTTTCGATATCTGTCCATATATACCCGAGATATAGCCTGAACCGATTTTTCCATTAAAAAAAAATTTTTTTTTTTTTTTTTGCTGAAAAGCAATTCTCGTTATAAAAGAAGGTTACTAAAATACAGAAAATAAAAAATTCCGATATCGGTTCATATATAACCGAGCATATTTAGGTCACATTTTTAATATACTATACATATTCGTGACTATCGTGAAGGGTATTTTAGATTCGGCCCAGCCGAATATACTACACTCTTACTTGTTTATTTTATTTTTGTTTTTTTCCTTTTTAGTAAATTATTGTAAGCCTGGAATTTTACTCACTTATGAATTCTGACACGACTGGCAGGGACTAGTTATAGCTTTAACTACAACTAGACTTTTAGTTGTAATTATATTATAGTTTTATTATATTTTTTTTCCTTTCTATGTTTTTTTTCAGCATATCACTTTTCTCTTTTACTCGATAAATAAACTTTTACCTATAACCTTAAATATTTTTTTATTATTTCTTCGCCAAAATGCTTATTTATCTTATTTTTCCCTCCGCGACAAGCTTTTTAATCTTTATTTATTATTATTTAATTCGAAACGAAACTAACATAACACTTGAAATGCACATGTTCAACTAACTAAGGCTGAATATCGCAAAATATCAAACGTACCTTTTTCTCCTTATACTAGTGGATGGAAGAATAGAATTTTTTGGGCGTCTATATATAGCCGATTGTGTAAATGTTGTGATGACAAATTCACCGATTCGCTGGATCAAATGTTTAGCTCAATTATTGGAATGGGAGCGCTGGTGAAGAAGATGGAATTAATATGTGCTGTCTGAGCCGATAAAACAAAATAAAGGGAAGCTTTTTATTTTGTTTACTCAGAATAAATTCCCAATCGGAAACAGGATAAGAAAAGAATTAGAGATTTTGATATTTTATTAAACAAGTTGTGCGGAAAATGGGCACGGATATTTTACCTTCTTTCAGCATGCAGTTCCTCCGGTTAATTAATTTTTACAATATATAGTAAATAGAATTGACGACATTTTGACCAGTCTGATAGTAGGTTTGTAGCACAAACAAAGAAAGAGATAGCTATTACTTTTCATAATAATTCAGCGAATTTCAGAAAAACCAGCTTTCGTTTATAACCATGTGAAACAATCTGATAATGGAATTATTAGCTATAAGGGTTAAGGTTTTGGCCTTAACAAGCATTATTCCATTAATGTGATAACAATAATTAGAATAGTTGTTTCGATAAAACGACATTTGTTTACATTTTTTTTTATGTTAAGGTACATAAGATTAACTTTGCACCATTTCTCAAGTTTATTGATATCGGCTTGAAGTAGAAGTTGATCTTTGGGGTCATTTAGGTGTTTAAATAGTTTAACATCATCAGCATACTTTAAAATTTTTAAGTGCAAGACAGCAGAGGGCAGATCATTAATAAAAAGGGTAAATAACAACGGGCCAAGATGGCTTCCTTGGGGAACACCAGAAGGAATATCCAAATTTATCGATAAAACACTTCTATACATACACCCATGATTCGTAACTAGTCATCACCTTTTTGAGGAAATCTAAATCGTCATTGATGATGTTTAACAGTTGCTGAGCGATTTTCATGCGAAGTTGTTTTTGCTCAAAATTTTGTATATTTAGTAAAAAATCGAAGTGCACACCAAAACACGACTAACCTTTTTATCTGTTAAAAACAAACTGCCAATTCGAAGTGGCTGATATTGCCAACATATTTAACAGACAAAAATCGAACATACTTAGCTCGCGAAATTTGAAAGTAACGGTTGTTTTTTGATCAGACCATATACATACATATATACATATATGTATGTATTTATGAACACAATTGTTACGCAATTAATGAAAATCCTCAAGCTTTGGGTAAAATTTTGTTGTTTAATTAATAATGATTTAATATACATAAATAAATTCATTCATAATCAAAAATTAAACCACTACCTCTAGTATTTTTAACAGTCCACTCATCAAAACGTGCCGACATAGTAGCGGAGATATAGTTTTTCCAATCGCCTATTTGACCTTTTCGTATAAATTTGCTTTCTTGTATTCCCGATTTCGGCTTTTTATTGTTATTGGCATTAAATTTACTTAAAATTGGATCTAAATTAACAGCTGAATTCGATTGCATTTTATCGAATTTTAAATGATCACAAATGCGTTTCATATGGTCCTCAGTGATCTGATAGTTGAGCTTTAAAAAACTTGCACACTTGTGTATAACAGCTGGTAAATTTCTCTTCATATCTTCGTACTTTAAAAATAATACATTTGAATCTGTCGAATGTTTCCAGAAAGGCAAAACGTGTTTCCAATACGATCCAATGGGCGTTTGCTCATTAATAAATAATTCGAGGAACTCATCAAATGGACCTTGAAGACTATGTACAAGTTTGCAGTAGTGGTAAAATGATACGCATAGATCCTTTGGGTTGCGAGCGGTATAAATTATCTGTAATTTTTACATAGTTTAAGTTTAGAAGTTTTATATTAGTGTATTATTAAGTAATACCTTTGCTTTGGATATTCCGATGTCCTTGGGTAACAAGTGCCATGGCAAATGCGATCGAGCAAAACGTGGTCGTGTCATATTTTTCACTGAGTCGACTGTATTTCCCAGAGAATTTCTTGTTGTAAAATATAATAAGAGAAAAGTGTATTAATTAAAAAAAACTTTATTCCGAACTGCTATAAAAGAACCCATACAGTAATATTTAATGTATTTTACAACATAGACAAACATTTGTCAGACACTGCCATACCCATGAAATATCCAACCAATTTTTTTTTCATTCATTTGTTTATTGAATCTTCAAAATATGAACTAACAATAAGTATTCAAATCTCAATACTAAATATAAAAGTTATTTAAGTCCAGCCACTGCTAGACAAATAAGTTTTATTTTGCGCGAATAAAATCGGTAGAATCACCTATTTAACGTTCTGATGGTAGCAAGGGTATTCCTTCTTCTCAACCAGGAGTGGCCGCCAAAATTAAGTATGTTATGTGCAAGTGGATTTGGGTGAAGTTCCAGTTTACTGATATACCTTGTCGCGTACTTAGAAAATTCGTCTTTTACCAGCGGAACACACGGATCCTTGTAAATTCGAGAGTTGGTGCTGCAGTAATCGTACGAAGAATTTGTTTTTGTCGTCTTTGAATTTTTTCAATGTTAGATGTTGAGGCGATTCCGCATAATTGAACTCCGTAGCACCATATAGGCTTTAAAATTGCGTTATATAACAAAAGTTTGCAATCCAACTTCAATGTCGAATTTCTGCTCATAAGCCAATTTAGCTGCGCTGCTTTTAGTTTCAACTGAGTGACTTTTTCTTCAATGTGAGACTTCCACGTTAGCCTACGGTCCAGGTGAATACCAAGGTACTTGACTTCATTTTGCTGCGGAATAGGTGTATTGTTAATTTTTATAGCCGAACATGTTTGCTTACGCAGTGTGAATGTAATGTGAGTACATTTTTGTTCATTAACTTTTATTTTCCGAAGTTTCAACCATTTCTTTAATATTGAAATATACTGCTGCAAATTTCGTGAAGCTTCTTGATGGTCTTCATGAGCGCTGCAAAAAGCTGTGTCATCTGCAAAAGTTGAAGTATGGATTCCGGATCTCGTTGGCATGTCAGAGGCGTAAATAAAATATAGAGTGGGCCCTAGAGTGCTACCTTGTGCACTTTATCAAAAGCTTGGAAAATGTCGATGAATAGAGCTGAACAATACTTTTTGTCTTCAAAAGTTTGTCTTATGACATTGACTAGTCTATGTGTTTGTGCTATGGTGTTATGTTTAGTCCGAAAGCCAAATTGATGATCAGGGATGCATCCCACATTATTCAGTATTGGAGACAACTTCGCCATTAACAATTTTTCGAACAGTTTTGAAATTGTTGGTAGTAGACTTATTGGTCTATATGATTCTACTTTAGTGGGATCCTTCCCTGGCTTGGGTATCATAATAATCATTGAGACCTTCCACTCTGCAGGATAATTCTCAGGACGTAAAATAGCGTTAAAAATAAATAGTAGAACTTTTCTAGCTACACGAGGTAACTATTCAAGCATTTTGCCACTAATTTGATCTATACCTGGAGCTTTCCTGGGGTTTATGTTATTGATAACGTCTCTGAAATCTTGAGAGTTAAGTCTCAGAGACACAGGCTGTCTAACAGTAAATAGTGGAAATTCTGTTACAGCATCCTCTGAATCACTTGTCGAAAAAACATTTCTCAGATGATTAACATACACCATCCCCTTTTCAGAATCGCTTCGTGTCCAGTCGCCAGTTGTAGTTCGCAAAGGTGGTTTACCTATTACGGGTCTTTTCAGACTTTTTGCCGCTTTCCACAAAGAATAGTCAGATTGCGGAGTACCATCCAGGCTTTCAAAATATGTTTTAAGGGAAGACATTCTCTGGATTTCAAGCAGATTTCTTAGTCGAGTTACGCATTCCCGTAGCCTAGTTTTAAGCTGGGGAGACCTGCAAGTTTGCCACTCTCTTCTAACTCTTCTTTTTTCTGACAGAAGTTGCTCAATTTCAGCCGAATAGGTTTAGTGGTAGCATGCTGCATGACCAGTTTAAGCTTTTAATAAAATTTGTTAATTGACACATCAATATATCAAGGCGATATTTTCAGTACAATGTGTACTCAAAAATTTTTTGTATTTTAGCCAATTCACTCTATTGATGGTCAACGGTGAGCTAATCTCTTGGGGGAACGAAACAGATATTATAGTGGGTGAGTGATCTGATGACAAATCTAATGAAGGCTCCACTTGCATCCACTCTAAAGGAAAATTTTTCGCAACTCCAAAATCTATAATATCTGGGATCTTTCGTCGGTCTGACGGCCAATAAGTGGGGTGTCCGCTTGAAACCACATCTAAGCCCATTTAGGAAACGGTGTCAAAAAGCACACGGCCTTTCGAGGTAATTAAGCGTGATCCCCAAAAAGTGTGTTTCGTGATTTGAAAAAATTTGAATATTGGCTTTCTGTTATTGAAAATCGTGGTGGTGAGTAAACCGAGGATATAACAATTTTTTCATGAAAATAATTAAGGCATATATTTGTAGCTTGGAGATATTCCTCACGTGTCCCGTTCATTAGATAGTGCTTAATTGAGGTCTTTATCAAAATTGCCAAGCCTCCGCAAGATCTTCCACGGGGATCTTTTGTATCATATAGTGTGTAGACATTAATTTTGCAATAACTGTTAGTTGTCAAAGGGGTTTCAGCAATCATCATTATATCGATCTGCTTTTCCATAAGGAAGTGCTCAAATCGCCTGTAAAATAGTGGATTGCATTTTTAGCATTTCCTGCATCATGTTGTCATAGAAACGGTAAAAGTGTTAATGGATTGGACAAGAGTCTGCAGAGTTGCCTCTAGATTACTAAAATTTGGATCGGAATTTTTGGGCTTGGGTTCCTGGTTCGAGTTTCGGTCAGATTTAACCACATTAGCATATGAAAATTGTTTGGAATTCTGCGTGTTTGTGTAGTTGGTTGAATGGCCTACCTGAGGAAAATTGTTTTTACCAATGACGTTTGGCTGCTGGGCTGCTGGAGATACCGATGACTTATTTGTCATTGATCGCTTAAAATGAGTAGAGACAGGGCAACCTCTATAATTTGCAGTGTTATTACCTCGACAGTTACTGCATTTCTTAACACTTGCGTCGGCCTTTGGCTTGTCGCACTGAGTTGTGCCGTGAAGTTCGCCACATACAACACAAACAGCGGGCAAATTACAGTATGCCTTAGTGTGGTCAAATTCTTGGCACTGGTTTAGGCACTGAACGGGTCCTGAACGCTTATGTGGCTCCTCAACAGTAACCTTACGATGTAAAAGAAATTTGAGGTTATATACTGGATGAATTTCACTCTTTTTTAGCACAACATCCCCTTATTAACAATTTAAAAATGAATTAAAAAAAAATTAATTTAAAAAAAATGTCACAAAATATTTCTTTTATATAAGAACACTCTTTTTTTACCTATTACGGTTTTTTATTACTTTCCAATCAAAAAATAACACATCCTCTCACTATCGAAGTCACACAATGAATTTATGCATATAAGCATATACATACAAGCACATAAGGTATCTTCGTCGTCTTCTTGATCGCAACTTGTTGGTTTGATGTTGAGAAAAATGTAAATGTTCTTGGTTCAAAGGCAAACCCAAAAACAATGCATATACAAACATAAATGTAAAGCTACGTACACACGGTTGTCAGATCTTACAATATTGCCAGTAAAATTGTCTGAAAATGTATTACAATCGTGTGAACTGCCAATTTTTAACTTACAACGTTGTCAGAAAAACCATTGTCAATCAATTGTAAGACGACAATGTTGTCAGGCATCTGACAATCGTGAGAACACTCTTCGTCGGCATTGCCAGATAATTGGCTGGTATTGTAAGCTCAGTTTTAATTGTCAGATGTATAAAATTAAAGCACCTGACAATGGCATCATTGTCAGAAAAAAGTTTGATGGGCAACACTGCCAAACAGATCGTTGCTGATATACATAAGTGGCAATGCCTTACAAAATTTCTGGCAATTTTTTTTATCTAACAATCTGACAACCGTGTGAACTGACAATTTTTGTTGTCAGATGAATCATTTGTGAGACCATAGTCTGACAATGAAATTGTAAGATTTTCTTACGATCGTCTGAACACATAATGTACTTTTGCAGGACAATTTTTCATTGTCACTACATTGTCAGAGTGTTGCCAGATCTTACAATATTGTAACATCTGACAACCGTGTGTACATAGCTTAAGTATGTATATGTGAACAAATTTTTGGCTTGCTTTTTAACCTCTGTGCTTGCAGGAAATGCAAAAGCACTGTTGATTGATTGTTGCTGTGCACCTGATGTTATCGTTGTTTTCTTCTTGTGCGTTTGCGGTGTGTTTGTAGTTTTTTTTTTGTCTTCTATTTTTTGTTCATAGCGGTATACAGAATTCTGAATTTTTTATGGTTTCGTCCAAACTAATGTTTTTGGACGAAACTGTACACACATGGGGAAATACCGATATTTTGTATTTTTGATGCCGCAAAAATATATACATATGTATTTATGCAAAAAATGTATGTATGCTACTTTTTGCAAAAGTTTGTTAGCGTAGAGAATTTAAAGATTTGTTTTACGCACTTATGTATGTATGTATGTATATACATATGTATGTATGTAAGTACATAATAAACTAATCTGTTTTTTAAATAAAGAGGGGGTTGTACCTACATATGTATATGAAATTATGCACATATATACATATGTATGTGTATTGATGTACATATGGATGTATCAGTTTTTTAAAAAGGGGGTTATAAATTATAGGCTTACACAGGTAAGCTTTGATCTTTCAGGGGGTTGATCAAATTATATGCACTTACATATGTATATGGATGTACATATTTATGTATGTCTCAATTTGTAAATTTGGTTTTCTATTTAGAGGTATATACATATGTAAATCTCCTTTAAACTTATTGTTTCAGCACCAAAAGGCTTATGGATGAAAAGTATATGCCCATACATTGTATGTATATGGATGTACACACATATATGTATATGGAACGGTTGCAAATTTGGCTTCAAGTGTTTTTATACGCTTCACAAAAATGTAAAGGGTATATATAAGTTTGTGATTCCATTTGTAATTTCTACAGTTTTTTTTTTTTTGCGACCCTATAAAGTATATACAGTAAAACTCGCTTATAGTCCACTGCTTCAAATGCACGCTTTTTGTGGACAATAAGGCGAATTGGACTATAGTTAGATTCTTATATAAGCCACTTTTTGGCTTATAAATGAATTAGCATATAATAATTTATTTTGACTACATAAAATCTGAAAGCAGATATTTTACTGCTCTCAATGAAAAAATATTCGGCTGGGCCGAATCTAAAATACCCTTCACAATAGTCACGTATATATATACTATATATAAAAATGTGACCGGTTGCATATGAACCGATATCGGAATTTTCTATTTTCTGTATTTTAGTAACCTTCTTTTATAACAAGAATTGCTTTTCAGCAAAAAAAAAAAAAAATGTTAATGGAAGAATCGGTTCAGACCGATGTATCGGGTATATATGGACCGATATCGGAAATTTTCATTTTCCATATTTATATAAACATATTTCATTACCAAAAAACTTTTGAGCAAAAAAAAGTTGGTCACGTTCGCTTACGCGACATTTTCATGAAAAACGCGGTTTGGGCTATATCTCGGGTATATATGGACCGAAATGGAAATTTTCATTTTCCACATTTATATAACCTTATTTCATTATCAGAACTGCTTTTAAGCAAAAAAAAGGTGTTTAAGTTCACGTACGCGACATTTTAATAAAAACCGCGGTTTTGGCTATATCTCGGGTATATATGGACCGATATCGGAAATTTTCATTTTCCATATTTATATAACCTCATCTTATTACCAGAACTGTTTTGTAGCAAAAAAAGGTTGTTTAAGTTCGCTTACGCGACATTTTCATGAAAACCCCGGTTTAGGCTATATCTCAGGTATATATAGACCGATATCGGAAATTTTCATTTTCCATATTTGTATAACCTTATTTTATATACTTGATATAATTATAGAAAAATGAAAATTTCGATATCGGTCCATATATACCCGAGATTTAGCCTAAATCGGGTTTTTCATGAAAATATCGCGTAAGCGAACTTAAACAAGTTTTTTGTGCTCAAAAGCAGTTTTGGTAATGATATAAGGTTAGATAAATATGTAAAATGAAAATTTCTGATATCGGTCCATATGTATATACCCGAGATATAGCCCAAATCAGATTTTTAATGAAAATGTCGCATAGGCGAAGCTAAACAACTTTTTTTGCTTAAAAGTAGTTCTGGTAATAAACTTAGGTTATATAAATATGGAAAACGAAAATTTCCGATATCGGTCCATATTTAACCGAGATATAGCCTACAACGGGGTTTTCATGAAAATGCCAGAAAAGTGAACTAAAAAACTTTTTTTTGTTCAAAGGCAGTTCCGGTAATAAAGTAAGGTTATATAAATATGGAAAATGAAAATTTCCGATATCGGTCCATATATACCCCAGATATAGCCTGAACCGGGTTTTTCATGAAAATGCCGCATAAGCGAACTTAAACAACTTTTTTTTTGCTTAGAAGCAGTTTTGGTAATGAAATAAGGTTATATAAATACGGAAAATGAAAATTTCCGATATCCGTCTATATATACCCTAGATATAGCCTGAACCGGGGTTTTCATGAAAATGCCGCATAAGCGAACTTAAACAACTTTTTTTTTGCTTAGAAGCAGTTTTGGTAATGAAATAAGGTTATATAAATACGGAAAATGAAAATTTCCGATATCCGTCTATATATACCCTAGATATAGCCTAAACCGGGGTTTTCATGAACAAGCGGCGTAAGCGAACTTAAACAACTTTTTTTTGCTTAAAATCAGTTCTGGTAATAAAATAAGGTTATATAAGTATGGAAAATAAAAATTTCTGATATCGGTCCTTCTATACCCGAGATATAGCC
This sequence comes from Thecocarcelia acutangulata, assembly GCA_914767995.1. Taxonomy (NCBI): domain Eukaryota; kingdom Metazoa; phylum Arthropoda; class Insecta; order Diptera; family Tachinidae; genus Thecocarcelia; species Thecocarcelia acutangulata. The sequence goes on along the minus strand of OU612094.1, from coordinate 81,020,283 downwards.
CAAATCAGATTTTTAATGAAAATGTCGCATAGGCGAAGCTAAACAACTTTTTTTGATTAAAACTAGTTCTGGTAATAAACTTAGGTTATATAAATATGGAAAATAAAAATTTCCGATATCGGTCCATATATGTCCAAGATATAGCCTAGAACGGGGTTTTCATGAAAATGCCACATAAGCAACTTAAAAAACTCTTTTTTGCTCAAAGGCAGTTCCGGTAATAAAGTAAGCTTATATAAGTATGTAAAATGAAAATTTCCGATATCGGTCCTCATATACCCCAGATATACCCAGAGCCCTGTTTTTCATGAAAATTTCCCGTAAGTAAACTTAAAGAACTTTTTTTGCTTAAAAGCAGTTCTGGTAATGAAATCAGGTTATATAAATATGGAAAATGAAAATTTGCGATATGGGTCCATATAAACCCGAGACATAGCCTAGAACGGGTTTTTCATGAAAACTTAAAAAACTTTTTTTCCCTCAAAATCAGTTCCGGTAATAAAGTAAGGTTATATAAAAATGGAAATTGAAAATTTCCCCTATCGGTCCATATATACCCCAGATATACCCTAAACCTTGTTCTTCATGAAAATGCCGCGTAAGCGATTTTAAACAACTTTTTTTTGCTTAGAAGCTGTTCTGGTAATGAAATAAGGTTATATAAATATGGAAAATGAAAATGCCAGATATCAGTCCATATATACCTGAGATATAGCCTAAACCGGGGTTTTCATGCAAATGTCGCGTCAGCAAACTTAAACAACTTTTTTTGCTTAAAAGCAGTTCTGGTAAAGAAAGCAGATTATGGTTAGGTTAGGTTAGGTAGGCAGGCTGCTGGGTTCTCTAAAGAGTACCCGGATACTCCAGCTCACTTGGGTCCTGAAGGTCGTTCCCTTTGTGATTGCCTGCAAAGTTAGGGTATGATAGAAGGAAAAATAAAAGTTGTAAGGATATAGAAGGAGTGCTGGAGAGGGAAAGGAATGGTGGGAAACTCCTTAATGTGGCATTACTTGCTGATTTACTAGTCATCCGCTACTACTTATGTTAGAAGCTATAGCAGTCGGTTTGACCAAGGCCAGACATGATAGACTATTGAAGCTCCTCTCGCCTAAGCATCTTAGACGATGGCGCCCCAAAGCCGGGCATGTACCGAGGAGATGAAGAATGGTCTCTTCCTCCTCTTCGTCTTGGCAACTTCTACAGAAATCGTTATAGGGTAGGCCTAGTCTCCTGACTGCTACCGTCATTCTTAGGAGAGATCTGGGAAGTTTGACTATCTCCCCCGTTCTCTTAAATTTTATGTGCGGCCACAGGTTCCTTTATATAAAGCACGTGGGCTCTGTAAGCCACTTTTCTTGAGCGTGTTCCAGCGTGTGGAGTTTTATTCTTTTCCAACACGCTGATATGGTTGCCCTATACTCTAGGGCTGTCCCTTTTTTGGCTAATTCGTCAGCGATGCTGTTGCCATTGTTGGACCCATGTCCTCGTACCCATTTTAGGGTTATGTTAGAATATCTCGCCATCTTATTTAAAGATGTCCGGTATTCCTGGACTAGACTGGAATTGGTGTATATTCCAATCAGGGAATTTATGGCTGCCTTGCTGTCCGTTACTATCATGATATCCTTTCCGAATATCTTGTGATACGTCAGCCATCTGGCCGCTTTATTTATAGCCGATATTTGAGCCTGTAGTGTACATCCGTCTGATAGTCTGAAGGATATTTTAGTGTTAAATTCCTCTATGAAAACGCCACCCCCAACCCTTTCTCCCCTTCTGGACCCATCCGTGTATACATAGAAGCATCCAGATTCTTGGGGAGATTTGGTAGCCGAAGCTCCTTGTGAGGAATGATTTTGGGATGCAGTAGTCAACTGTGAAAATGATTTACATCAGTACCTGCCTTGACGGCCTAACCTGATGGTGGATCAATTCCACGGAGTGAATTTTTCATGATTCACCAGCGCCCCCGTGTGGCCGACTAGGCTCACACAGGTAGCAATTCTTGTCATATGCGGTCATATGAACACCTTCTTGTTGAGGAGTTCGGGCTTTCTAATCCCACATGTATGCAATTTCCCAGCAATCAATGGAGAACAAGGCTCAATGAGTTGGTAGACCGAAGCCCACTAAGAGCATCAGCCCTTAAACCAACTCACCCGTCAACCATCACCACTGGCTCCTTACAGTACACGTATCTGTTGTATAGGCAACAGATCTTCGGGAGATTGTTAGCCCTCGAACAAAGCCATCAGCAAACAATTATCAAGGATACTAACACTCCCTTCCTGCGTTTTAGGTTTCAACCACAGCCAGAACGTTTCAGCCAAGGTAGGCACCTCAACCAACTTCCCGGGGGCCATGCTGATCCCCGTTCTGCCAATTTTTACCCTTGGTAAGGGTTTCGGAAACCAACACAACATAAGTCATGTGGCTTCCTAGAGTTTTGTTTGCCGCACCAAACGAGGGACCCCTTCCCCTCTTTTCCCGGAAAAAACAGAGCGCCTAAGTTAGGAATACGCCAAGGCAAAATCTGTTCCCCGGGGGGAGGATGCAGTAGTCAATTAGATCGGGGATCTATGACTGCCTGCGTCTCGACATTATTGAAAGCACCCTCGATGTCCATGAAGGCTACTAGGGTATAGTTTTTGTATTGATTGGCTCGTTCAATATGACTGACCAAACTATGTGACGCCGTTTCAACTGATCTACCCTTTGTATAGGCGTGTTGAGATGGCGACAGATGGTTTTTGCTAATATTGGACCTTATGTGGATGTCTATGATCTTTTCTAGCGTTTTCAAGAGAAACGATGTCAGGCTAATTGGCCTATACTCCTTCGCTTTAGTATGAGACGTTTTTCCTTCTTTTTGGAATGAAGATTACGTCGCTCTTGGTCCATTCCTTAGGGATGTACGACCAGCTTAGGGCGGCTCTATAGATCTCAAGGAGCCATGGAGTGATCAGATCTAGATTGTTTTGTAGATCTTCGGGAATTATTCCATTTTGACTGCCTAGTGTAGCATATCGTTTGTTATATCAAGATATACCGCATTCCGGGCGTATGACAGGGGAGAACTCTCATTCACCCCCAATGTTTGATTACCCGGAAAGTGGGTGTTCATTAATTCTTCTAGCGATTCCTCGCAATTTGTGGTCCAACATCCATCTGCCTTTTGTATAAGGCTTCGGATTGCCGGTTGCTTAGATTAGGTTGTTCTCCGAAGTCTGCATGTATCAGAGGTACTATTCACGCTACTACAAAACTCCCTCCAGGATCTTCGCTTCGAGTTTCTGATGAGATTTTTGTATTTGTTCACCGAAGCTTTATAGTCATCCCAGTTATCTGTTCTTTTAGCTTCATTAAAAATCCTACGTTATTTCGTTTTTGTCTCAGACAGTTCTGCTGACCACCATTTAGGTCTGCTATTTTCCCTTTTTACAGATAGTGTACAAGATCGTCTTGTGGCGTTCTTGAATGCGTCATTGAGTTTCCCCACTGATCTTTCCATGTCCATGACATTGGTTATGCTCGGGTATTGGGCTAGGTCTCTACTCAGGAATTCTCCCTGTTTTCCCCAGTCCGTTCTCCGCCTATTTCGATAGAATGTGATTCTATGTTGTTTGCTTATTTTGAAATCTAAATAGCAGTGATCGGAAAAGGAGCAGTCCTCTGATACTCTCCATTCCTGTATTTGATCTGCGATATTCGAACTAGCAAGCGTAATATCTAACACTTCTTGCCTGTTCGAAGTCACGAAGGTGGGTTTGTTCCCTTGATTTAGAGTTTCTAAATCATTATCTAGAATAAATTCTACTAAATTCTCACCTCTTTTGTTTGTGTCTGAGCTTCCCCAGTGCATTCGCATCCGCGCCTATAATGCACGGTATGCCTTTGATTTTCGCGTCTCTTACCGCTTTTTCCACCAGCTTGCCTGGTGGTGATTCATCCTTGCCATGAGCCATGTAACAGGATAGAATCCATATGTTGGATCCCCCTGCATCCGTCGTGGCAGTTACGGTATCTTCATCACTGTAATCAGATAAAATATAGATATTTATGTGCTTTTTGACTATGATACAGGATCTTATGGTTAAGTCCCCATTACCCGAATTTACTGCATATATTAGTTAATAGCCTTTCGCGCCTAGTCCAAGGATCTTGCCATTGTTTGTCCATGGCTCTTGTACTAGCGCAATATCAACGTCTCGCTTGGCGAGACGATATAAAAGGCTAGCTGACGCTGCTTTGCTGTGATGAAGGTTAATCTGTGTAACCTTCATCATTTATTCGGTGTCAAGGTCGAAGTTGATGATGGTGGCATTCTCCGGATCGGATTCCAGTGGACTGTCCTCATCACCAACTGTGGCGTCTTCCAATCCCTCAAAGAACTCGCCAACCAAACTAGAGTTTGATTGTGAGCTCTGTGTTGAATTGGTACCCACCTCAACCTCCACATCCTGTAATTTTATAGGCTCTTTGGCTTTTTCGTCGGAGTTGTGGTCTATTTTGTCATCACCCCGATACAGACAGAGCCTGGTTCCCTGGTATCCATAGAATACCATGCCCTGTTTGGCTCGGAGTAACGGCAGAGACTCCTTGTTAAGGACCACAACCACCTTTCTACTGGATCCTTTAGCATCCGTGACACTGACTACATTCCAGTATTGTGTGGGGAGGTCAGGGTTCGCGGTCTGAAGGACCCTGAGAATCGCCTCACGATCATGTGGTTCCGCAGGAATAATTGCAGCCGCCCTCGGCCGACGAGGGATGTCGCTGACCAAGATCAGCTCCAGCTCTTCTCTCATGGCGCTGGCTGATTTCTCGTCCACGCATGAAATTAGTTTGACTCGACCCTGGATCCACCCTGCATCAGTGAGCTGCGGTGGAGGACCGGTATTGTATTCGAGAGCCTTAATGAAGTTGTCCAGCAGTCGCTGGCTGATCAACCCCCATTTTTTACGGGTGATTGCTCCGTCAGAGTTGCTACGGTCAACAACAGCCCTATTCAATGGGTTTTTTGCAACCTCACTGTAAGGTCTGTTGACGACCAAGGACCCCTTCCTCGCCTTTTTGCTCGGGTTAGGTGCTTCTTCCGCGGACCGTTGCCTTTTGCATGCTATCTCGACGGCAGTAGCGACATCCGGATCCGGGTTTTCAGCTATTTATGCCTTAGCCCATGCCAAGCACAGTTTGCCATTGCTTGACATGGATTCCTCGGCTACATTTCCGAGCTTTTCGACATATCGTCGAGCCGCTCTAATTTTTAACGTGGTTTTGCGGGAACTGGTGTTTTGCTCCCTCTCCACCTTTTGTGTTGCATTGGACGTGGATTTACCAGTTCGCTCTCTGCTGGCTAGCACATTCGGGTTTTTTCCGGATGTTGTTGGCTTTGCCAGTTTTGAGCTCCCTGGCACGTCCGAGTTGTCTGCAGGGTGTTTTTGGCTTGTTCGGCACACCCCGCGATTTGGTGCTGTGTTTTCAGCTTGTATTTTTCGCTTTGCATCGACAGATGTACTAGGCCTTTCGGCTTTGTACATCTGCCTGCTGCTATTTCTGGACTCCGGTGAGGGGTTTACCGGTGTTTGACGGCAGTCCATCAGCTTGGGTTTGCCAGCCTGATGGACTGTCGTGTTTTGTTTTGTGTTTGTTTTATTTTTATTATGATTATTATATTCGTTCATTTTGTTCCCACGAGTAGGCCAGTAAAGAAATGACCATCCATACAGTGACGGCGTGTATGGACTAGGCTACTACTAATTACAACCGGTCCGTGCCCTAGACCAAAGGAAACTGCTCGCAATTAGTCTTTTTTATCCACTGACTAGCCACACAGGCCCTCGGCGCAGCTTCTACAACCTTAGGACATTTTGGTCCACGGGTCTCATACACCTCGTGGTATTCGGGGTGTATGTCACCTGACCCGAGGTTTGCACATGACAGCGGAATGGTGTATTCCTCTGCCCTATGTTCCCCTCAAGCCCAGGACGTGGGATATTCACATATAAGTCAAGTTTGTGTCATGGTCATATATGTGAATGCTCCTGTCTTCCCCAATCCGCCACCTGGGGACGCGTCCGATGGGAGTATGACGACTCCAACACGGAGAAATCAGGTTATATAAATATCGAAAATGAAAATTTCCGCTATCGGTCCATATATACCCCAGATATACCCTAAACCGGGTTTTTCATTAAAATGCCACGTAAGCGAACTTAAACAACTTTTTTTTGCTTAGAAGTAGTTCTGGTAATGAAATAAGGTTATATAAATATGGAAAATTAAAATTTCCGATATCGGTCCATATATACCCGAGATATAACTTAAATAGGGTTTTTCATAAAAATGCCGCGCAAGCGGACTTAAACAACTTTTTTTTCCTTAAAAACAGTTCTGGTAATGAAATAAGGTTATATAAATATGGAAAATGAAAATTTCCGATATCGGTCCATATATACCCGAGATATATCCTAAACCGCGGCTTTCATGAAAATGTCGCGTAAGTGAACTTAAAAAACTTTTTTTGCTTAAAAAACAAGTCACTTCTGAGTTTTTAGAAAGTATTGGCAAAAGTCGATTGAATTGCTGAGTATAAGCAACGGCAAATGCATTTAGACATGCTTGACCTATAACTTTCAATATCGTTTTATAAGAAATTAGTTTAATTTTTTTTAATGATAAAAATGGAGTTACTTTTAATTAATATAATGAAGATATATAATGATCAAAATGGAGCTACTTTTAATTAATATTATTCAATATTGAAATAATCATTTCATAACCGCCCAATCAAAATTTCAGTAACCTTGAGGCAACAATACAGACCCTAATTCAAACTATAAACACTTTTACGTCGTCTATGATGACGATGATGCAGGAAATGGTGAAAATGCAATCCACCATTTTGCAGGTAATTTCGAAAAAATGTTTTGGTTAAAAATATGTTTCTGGAACGCGAACGGCATTCGCCAACACCAAAACGAACTCGAATACTTCCTGATGAATAAGCAGATCGATATAATGATGATTGCAGAAACTAACTTGACGTCAACAAGCTTCTTCAAAATCAACGGCTACGTACTATACGATACTAAAGACCCCCGTGGAAGAACTTGTGGGGGCTCTGCAATCTTGATAAAATCTAGGATAAAGCATTTTTTGTTGAACGACACATGCGAGGACTATCTTCAAGCAACTAATATCTATGTGGGAAATTTTCGTTACAAATTGGTTATCTCATCGATTTATTCGCCGCCTCGATTTTCAGTGACGGAATCGCAATATTCAAGTTTTTTCAACTCATTAGGACCTCGTTTTATAGCAGCTGGAGATTACAACGCAAAACACACTTTTTGGGGCTCACGTTTAATCACCCCGAAGGGTCGAGTGCTTTTTGATACAATTTCTAAAATGGGTGTTGATTTGTCATCGTTGAAATAAGTTGAACACCAAAGGTTTCCCTTGGAGTTCAGATTTTTGTTTCTTTTGAATTCGTTTAGCCCTGGTAGAAACACCTTGTGCTGATATAAAATTAATTAAGCCTTAGTAGAATCACTAAGACCGGTGAAGCAATGAAAAGAGTTAATCTTTGTTTGCCTAGTTGTCTTTATTTTTGTCAGTCTTTTATACAATTTAATTGCTTACGTCTAACTTAAAATTAATAATAATAATTTTCAAAGATCCAATTTCAGTAGTTATAAAAATGCCTTTAACTGCATTATTGCAGTGTTGCATAAAATATACTAAAGGTAAATGACATTTAGTTTTATTATTGTAACATTAACCGATTCGGAAGGTAAATGAACTTTATATTTGTTATTATAACATTAAATGGTTTTAAAGGAAATGACTGCAATAATAAGTTCAAGGGCAAATGACGTATATGCATTTTGTAGTTTTTAGTAAATACGTGAAATCATTTTTGCTTGTTGTTTTTTGACTTCTTTTAATTTTTAAGTTTGGTTTTTTTTGTTATTATTAACATTCTCCGCCACGTTGAGCGGATAGCGAAAATTATGTATGAGAGAAAAAAAAAACTAAATTAATGAAATAAGAATTAATAGTATAAGAGTTAACAAATTGTTTTTTTTTTAAACCTCAGAGTTTTGCTGTCGTGGTGCTGGTTGTGGGGCTGATTCTGGCATCGTTGGGGACAAGTTCATTGAGGCTCCCTTGTAGCATTTAATTTTCCGGCCAATTAGGATGACTATTGTCAATAATGACAGAAGTAGCGCCAACGAGCCGATATGTGGATGATGAAGCACTGGGTGTTTTATTTCCTTTGGAAGATTCTGGATGTCTGATAGCTGTCTTTGGATGTTGGTGAGCTCATCTAATTTGGTGTCCAATTCTATGTTTGGTGCTAGTAGCCTCTTGACCTCGGAAGGGTTGCCAATTGCCGTAATATTGCCAAACATTGCATATGAAGTATGAAGAGTAGTAATACTCGTTTCATGCCCATGGATAATTAGTGAATTTCCCTTTATGATACAGGTTGATTTCATGGACATGAGGCCAGATCGTTTGACGGTAAATTGTATGGTTTCAGAGTCGCACACTGCAGTTAGCTCTAATGGACTTGGTGTTGCATAAAGCCAACGATTGATAGTGTTTAGTGCGATAAAAGAAACCTTGTTCTGTACGTACTCGAAACTACATTGTGGGGATGTCCGGTTGTGAAAAAGAGCAATTTCGCATGAACAGCTGCTGGGGTCTCGAGTAACGCTGACTTGTAATGTAGTGCAAAGATATATGTCGCTCTTTGCTACAATACATTTATTGAATTGAAGTGTATTTAGTGTCAAATATCCATCTCGGTGGCTGTTCACAGCGAGATATTCATTATTGGTTTTTATAGCAATGTCCCTGTCATTTATATTGGTGGGTATAGGGATGACCTTGAAGAGCTCAAAATGTTCCTGGTTCACTAACGGTAGTTCAATCATGAAAATGACACTCTCCTGTGTTACTGTGCTCATGACGCTCATGATGTTGTATAATTCCAGCAAGTCAGTATCTTCAATTGGTAACGAGCGACCAATGGGAAGGTGGCCTTTAATCTTAGCTATCTCTGTTCTTAACTGTTTTGGTGTGAGGAGAAGTGGACTTATTTTACCGTGATTTGAGTGCGTGAGGGCAGCGACCAGCTCTGTCTCAATTCTTTGTAACTCTGCCGCAAGTGTATTTAATTGAATCGCCAGGGACATTAGATTTTGGGTTTGTCGCAAATTTGAATTCTCGTCTCTAACTGTATTCAACTCATTATAGATGCTGGTTTTAAGCTCTGAGAAGCGCACCTTGATATTATTCTCGCCTTGTTTGAGAATATTAATCGTCGAATTTATCACCGAAGTTTGGTTTTTGAGTAACAGGTGCAAATACTCCTCGTTGTGCTTCACATTGGCTATAGTTTGAGCCATTTGTTCTGCATAATCTGAATCTAGGACTCCAAATAGAGCATGAGCCATATTCCCCACAATATCTAGTGCAGCTCTTCGGTTTCTTCTTGGAGTTAAAAGGTCTGATTCTTGAATGAGATTGTCCCAGGTATGCTAAAGTTCGAGGTAGAGTATTTCACATGATTTAGTAGCTATTGATTGTTTGCAGAACTTTGAAAATGCTGTTATTCCGGTTTCCAGAACCTTGTTCCTCTCCCAAATAGGTGTGAGATCGTAATATATGATGAATTTCCAGGCCGCAGTTACCAATTTTGTCGACCCTATGCCTTCGAAATACAATCCTGGGTTGGAAGAAAACTCTGTGACATTGATCGGAGAGGCTAGTATTATCGGCAGTAGCAGGAGCGAGATACATATTGTACTGAAGATTCCTTGCGAAGCATATGATACTACCTTCCGTTTTGGCTGTATAGAGTCGCCTTCTGATTAGTGTTGTCTCTTTTGCGATATTGGCTTGTTATATTCGCAGTGTTCTGTGTGAAAGTCGTTGAACAGGGGTGCCAATCTATGAATTGGCCTCTTGAAAGTTCCCTTCGCTGTTTTGACGTCGCAGACCCTAATAAGTCCATCATTTCCCTTGTATATTCGACTGATTCTTCCCAGCGGCCATTGTAGTACAGGAGTATTGTCCTCTTTGAGAATGACAAGCATGCCTTCAATAACGTTCGGTGAAGGAGACTTCCATTTTCCTCTTTGTTGTAGCTCATGTAAATATGTTTGTGTCCATTCCTTCCAGAATTTGTGTTTAATCTCTGAAGTTATTTTCCACCTTGCATCTAAACGTAATTTTGGAGATTGGGCATGTACATCCACAGCTGATGTTAATGGCTCACCTACTAGAAAATGGCCTGGTGTAAGAGCTTGAAGATCTTCGAAATTTGATGAGAGAGGAATTAAAGGTCGCGAGTTTAGGATGGCTTCTATTTCAACCACTATGGTTTCCAACTCCTCATATGTAAGTGATGCAGCGGATACACTTCTCAGCAGAAGGTGTTTGGCTGATTTAACTGCCGCTTCCCAAAGGCCACCGAAATGAGGGGCCCTTGGTGGAATAAATTTAAAAGTAATTGATTGATTGCTGCATACTCGTGTAATTTTTTCTTGGGCTGATTGAGAATATATTGATTCTTCTAATTCAGCTATTTTGTTGGTTGCTCCCACGAAGTTGGTAGCATTGTCGCAATATAATGTCTGACAATGGCCTCTTCTACTGATGAATCGTCGTAATGCTCCGAGAAAGGCTTCTGTGGACAGATTGGACACAACTTCCATGTGAATGGCCTTAGTTGCAAAACAGCAAAATACTGCGATATAGGCCTTGTCTGGTCTTTTGCCCCTAATTTTGTGATGTATCCAAATCGGCCCAAAGTAATCAACTCCTGTAGTAATGAATGGACGTCCTGGCGTCACTCTGTCGGCTGGTAGATTTCCCATCAATTGTTTAAAAAGCACTGGCCTTGCTTTGGTGCATCGTATGCATTTGTGGACGGTACTGCGTGCGACTGATTTTCCGTTGGTAATCCAGAACTGCGCCCTGGATGCAGCCAACAATGCTTGTGGGCCGCAATGACGATTTTATTCATGTAGCATTTGCATCAACAACCCCACCATAAAATGACTGTGTGGTAAAATTGCTGGATGCTTCGCCTTGAATGGTAATATTGATTGCTCCAGACGACCACCTACACGCATTATCTGGTATTCATCCAAAAATGGATTTAATGAGGCCAAAGGACTGGATTTATGTACAGGTGTTTTGTTTGATAATCTTTCTAGCTCTTCCCCAAATTCCGTGGCTTGCATGAATTTGATGATAACGTTCAGAGCTTCTTCCATTTCATGTGCATCGAGAGCCTTGTTGGATGAACGACAAAATTTTGCAGTTTTGGAATTTGTGATGAATCTCAAGACATAACCGATCGTGCGCTGAAGAGTCTTGAAAGAGTTTCGATGGTTTATTCGACTTATAATGTCTTCGTACTTTTGCTGCGAAGTTGATATTGTCAAAACAAGCTTCGACATTTTGCGTTCTTCGTTGCAAGGTATGTCAAAAACTTGTGGAGATGAGTTCATCCACTCACCTTTTTGTCCTGATAGAAATAGTGGGCCAAAAAACCAACTTGAATGTTGTGATAGGTTTTCTGCTGCTAGCCCTCGGGATATTGCGTCAGCTGGATTCTGTTTGGAGCTGACATGTCGCCATTGATTTGATTCGCTTAATTCTTGTATTTTGGCTATTCTGTTTGCCACAAAAGTGTGGTAGGATGCTGCAGTCGAATTTATCCACGCAAGGACAATCTTTGAATCTGTCCAGAAAAAGTTTGCAGTATTTTGTAGACGAAGATCTTGCTTTACTCTATTTGTCAGCTCCACCCCTAGTAGTGCGGCACATAATTCCAGCCGAGGCAGCGTCTGTTTTTTGATGGGTGCTACACGGGACTTGGAACATATTAACCTTGTTGATACAGTTTTGTCCTTGTATGTTGACCGAATGTAAATTGCCGTTCCATAAGCTCGTTCCGAGGCATCAACAAATGTGTGAAGCTGCGTTGTTACTGGATTTGCGGTTTTTAGTACGCATCGATCGATCTTAATTGTGTTTAGTGATCCTATGCTCATTCGAAAATTATTCCATACGTTTTGAAGATCCAGGGGCAATTCATCATCCCACGAAATTGGTAATTGCCACAGCTCCTGCAAAAATATTTTGGCTCGTACGACTACTGGCCCAAAGATTCCTAATGGATCAAATATCTTGGCAAGTTCTGAACTAACTATTCGTTTTGTTACACCTTTTGAATAATTTGCCGTTGGTACTTGTGCTCGTCCACATAACTGATCAGACCTTGGTAGCCATATTAATCCAAGTGTTTTAGTAGAGTAGTTTGAGCTTTCGTCTAAGTCCAAGTTGATCTCTTGGTCCTCAGGCGCAATACCATTTAGCAACTGGGGATGATTTGAACACCATTTTCGAAGTTTAAAGCCAGCTTCTTTTAGGATTGAGTTGAGCTGTCGTTGTGATTCCAATGCTGTACTGATAGAATCGGCTCCGCTTAGGCAATCGTCCACATAAAAATCATCTCGTAATATTGAGGCACCTAGTGGATATTTCGTGGTGCTTTGTGTTGCTAGGTATTGAAGGCATTTGGTAGCTAGGTATGGAGCTGAGGAAGTGCCGTAGGTGACAGTTTTGAGGCGATAATATTTGATATCTTGATGTTTGTTATATCTCCAAATGATGAGTTGAAACATTTGGTCTGCATAATTGACTTGAATTTGTCGGTACATTCTTTCGATGTCTGCAGTGAAGACGAATTTGTGCATCCGAAATCTTAGTAGAACTGAACACAGCTCATTTTGTACGGTTGGTCCTGCATGAAGGATGTCGTTGAGTGAGAAACCGCTGGATGTTTTGACTGATGCGTCAAACACTACCCGCAATTTCGTTGTTGAACTTTCCGGTTTCAGCACGCAATGATGAGGCATGACGTAATGTACATCGGGAATATCGTCTTCCTGAATTTCTTCCATGTGCCCCAAGGATTCATATTCTTCCATAAATTTATTGTACTCTGTTCTAAGTTCTGGCTTACGGTTCAACCGGTTTTCCAATGACAAAAATCGATTGAAAGCCATTGTTTTAGAAGTTCCGAGAATTGATGGATTTTCTGCAAATGGTAAGCGGACAACGAATCTCCCATCCTTGTTTCTTTGTAAGTTTTGCACAAAATGATCTTCACATCGTTTCTCAGCTAAAGATAATGCTCGTTCTGAATTATTTGCCTCTTCAAGTTTCCAGAACCTTTCAATCAGCTCGGTTGTTATTTGCTGTTCTGGGGTAAATACTGCACAAGTAACCAAGTTGTTGTCATTGTTTTCTTGTAGTTTACCTATTACGACCCATCTCAAAGCTGTATTTTGTAGAATTGGTAAGTTCTTGTTGAGTCTTATTTGTTGTGGCCGCATAAGTTGGTGATAAAACTCTGCTCCGATCAGCATATCAATTTTATCCATTTGATTGAAATATGGATCTGCTAAATTAATATTATCAGGAAGATTCCAATCTGATGTGTTGAACGATTTTGTAGGCTGAGGTGATACAATGGTTGGGAGTACAAATGCTTCGATTCTGGTGGCATAATTGCCTGAGCATGCATGTAGCTCTACATTGATTCGTCGGGATGTGTTGTGAACCTTACGGCCTATTCCTTCAATACGCAAGGAAGAATCTGAAGAATCCAGTGTTAACTTGTTTAACACTCGATTTGTAACCAGATTGATCTGTGATCCAGAATCTAGAAGAGCACGGAATATGCCGGTACGGCCATTGGTTCCAATCACCTTTACTCTTGCTGTGGCGAGTAATACATAGGTGTTGCCGCTGAGCTGCTTATTTGTTGCAACAACGATTGAGGAATTTGTATTTGAAGCAATGGCTGGATTTTGTTTCTTTTCGAAGCTTCCAGCAGAGGTTTGTGATGAATATTGTCTTGGTGTTTCTAAGTGCAGCAGCGTGTTGTGCTTTTTTGCGCACCTTGAGCATGACCGTGATGTGCATGATTTGGTGGTATGCTCTGATTTAAAACAGTTGACACAAAGTCTCATCTTTTGCGTCCATTGTAGTCTCTCGGCTGGGGACATTTTCAGGAACTTCTCACAGTAATATATGGGATGTCCTGTTAATCCACATACCTTACAATTCGGATTTGATGTGGCTGAAGTTATAATCTTTGCTCTATCCTTCCCCCTCCAGATTCGCACGATATTCGTCGCGTTTCCAATGCTTGGAACCTATGCTCTGTGAATTTAAGCAGTTCATCGAGATTTACGAGGTTTTTGTTGTCTGTGAGTGATTGCTCAAATAGTGTTTGAGTAGAGGGATCAAGCTTCTTCAATATTATGTGGACGATTATTGCGTCCCACTGGTCCACTGGAAGTTCCTGTGCCTTCAAGCCATGGATGCATTCCTTTGTGAGGTCATGCATATTTTTTAGGGATTGTGCCGATTCATTTTTCACTTGTGGATTAGAGAGCAAGTTGTTGAGTAATGTTCTCACAATGAGCCTTTTACTATCGTATCTATTGACGAGAATATTCCATGCAATTGCATAGTTTGCTGTTGCAATTGGCAAATGGTTTATCAGCTTTTTTGCCTCATCTGTGCCTCATTACGAGTAAGGTTCTTCGTAATCAGAGGGCGCTAACAAGAGCGCTAAGACGAACAATGGACGAAGCCATGGCCGAAGAAATTCATGAGGGAGCAAAGTATCAAGCAAAATTAACTCTCATTGATAAATATATGGGCGATCCCTCGAGAAACAATGACATGTTATGGCAATTAACCACTAAAGAACAAATAGATGGGTACACAGTGGATGACTTCTACAAAACGCAAGCCGAAGTGCACAACATTAAATGTACTTTACAACAACATGGCAGTCTTTCCAATGATAGCACTCCACAACACATCAACAGAATAGAACAGTGTCAACCACACCTGCCAAAAACTCAGATTCCAAAATTCAACGGCAGTTTTCTCCAATGGGTATCCTTCAAAGACCTATATAC
This sequence comes from Thecocarcelia acutangulata, assembly GCA_914767995.1. Classification (NCBI taxonomy): domain Eukaryota; kingdom Metazoa; phylum Arthropoda; class Insecta; order Diptera; family Tachinidae; genus Thecocarcelia; species Thecocarcelia acutangulata. The sequence goes on along the minus strand of OU612094.1, from coordinate 81,005,257 downwards.
TCAACTAATTCACAATGCAGCAATGAGCGAAGTTGAAAAAATGTTTTATTTGACGACACATATCACAGATGAGGCAAAAAAGCTGATAAACCATTTGCCAATTGCAACAGCAAACTATGCAATTGCATGGAATATTCTCGTCAATAGATACGATAATAAAAGGCTCATTGTGAGAACATTACTCAACAACTTGCTCTCTAATCCACAAGTGAAAAATGAATCGGCACAATCCCTAAAAAATATGCATGACCTCACAAAGGAATGCATCCATGGCTTGAAGGCACAGGAACTTCCAGTGGACCAGTGGGACGCAATAATCGTCCACATAATATTGAAAAAGCTTGATCCCTCTACTCAAACACTATTTGAGCAATCACTCACAGGCAACAAAAACCTCGTAAATCTCGATGAACTGCTTAAATTCATAGAGCATAGGTTCCAAGCATTGGAAACGCGACGAAGATCGTGCGAATCTGGAGGGGGGAAGGATAGAGCAAAGATTATAACTTCAGCCACATCAAATCCGAATTGTAAGGTATGTGGATTAACAGGACATCCCATATATTACTGTGAAAAGTTCCTGAAAATGTCCCCAGCCGAGAGACTACAATGGACGCAAAAGATGAGACTTTGTGTCAACTGTTTTAAATCAGAGCATACCACCAAATCATGCACATCACGGTCATGCTCAAGGTGCGCAAAAAAGCACAACACGCTGCTGCACTTAGAAACACCAAGACAATATTCATCACAAACCTCTGCTGGAAGCTTCGAAAAGAAACAAAATCCAGCCATTGCTTCAAATACAAATTCCTCAATCGTTGCTGCAACAAATAAGCAGCTCAGCGGCAACACCTATGTATTACTCGCCACAGCAAGAGTAAAGGTGATTGGAACCAATGGCCGCACCGGCATATTCCGTGCTCTTCTAGATTCTGGATCACAGATCAATCTGCTTACAAATCGAGTGTTAAACAAGTTAACATTGGATTCTTCAGATTCTTCCTTGCGTATTGAAGGAATAGGCCGTAAGGTTCACAACACATCCCGACGAATCAATGTAGAGCTACATGCATGCTCAGTCAATTATGCCACCAGAATCGAAGCATTTGTACTCCCAACCATTGTATCACCTCAGCCTACAAAATCGTTCAACACATCAGATTGGAATCTTCCTGATAATATTAATTTAGCAGATCCATATTTCAATCAAATGGATAAAATTGATATGCTGATCGGAGCAGAGTTTTATCACCAACTTATGCGGCCACAACAAATAAGACTCAACAAGAACTTACCAATTCTACAAAATACAGCTTTGGGATGGGTCGTAACAGGTAAACTACAAGAAGGCAATGACAACAACTTGGTTACTTGTGCAGTATTTACCCCAGAACAGCAAACAACAACCGAGCTGATTGAAAGGTTCTGGAAACTTGAAGAGGCAAATAATTCAGAACGAGCATTATCTTTAGCTGAGAAACGATGTGAAGATCATTTTGTGCAAAACTTACAAAGAAACAAGGATGGGAGATTCGTTGTCCGCTTACCATTTGCAAAAAATCCATCAATTCTCGGAACTTCTAAAACAATGGCTTTCAATCGATTTTTGTCATTGGAAAACCAGTTGAACCGTAAGCCAGAACTTAGAACAGAGTACAATAAATTTATGGAAGAATATGAATCCTTGGGGCACATGGAAGAAATTCAGGAAGACGATATTCCCGATGTACATTACGACATGCCTCATCATTGCGTGCTGAAACCGGAAAGTTCAACAACGAAATTGCGGGTAGTGTTTGACGCATCAGCCAAAACATCCAGCGGTTTCTCACTCAACGACATCCTTCATGCAGGACCAACCGTACAAAATGAGCTGTGTTCAGTTCTACTAAGATTTCGGATGCATAAATTCGTCTTCACTGCAGACATCGAAAAAATGTACCGACAAATTCAAGTCAATTATGCAGACCAAATGTTTCAACTCATCATTTGGAGATATAACAAACATCAAGATATCAAATATTATCGCCTCAAAACTGTCACCTACGGCACTTCCTCAGCTCCATACCTAGCTACCAAATGCCTTCAATACCTAGCAACACAAAGCACCACGAAATATCCACTAGGTGCCTCAATATTACGAGATGATTTTTATGTGGACGATTGCCTAAGCGGAGCCGATTCTATCAGTACAGCATTGGAATCACAACGACAGCTCAACTCAATCCTAAAAGAAGCTGGCTTTAAACTTCGAAAATGGTGTTCAAATCATCCCCAGTTGCTAAATGGTATTGCGCCTGAGGACCAAGAGATCAACTTGGACTTAGACGAAAGCTCAAACTACTCTACTAAAACACTTGGATTAATATGGCTACCAAGGTCTGATCAGTTATGTGGACGAGCACAAGTACCAACGGCAAATTATTCAAAAGGTGTAACAAAACGAATAGTTAGTTCAGAACTTGCCAAGATATTTGATCCATTAGGAATCTTTGGGCCAGTAGTCGTACGAGCCAAAATATTTTTGCAGGAGCTGTGGCAATTACCAATTTCGTGGGATGATGAATTGCCCCTGGATCTTAAAAACGTATGGAATAATTTTCGAATGAGCATAGGATCACTAAACACAATTAAGATCGATCGATGCGTACTAAAAACCGCAAATCCAGTAACAACGCAGCTTCACACATTTGTTGATGCCTCGGAACGAGCTTATGGAACGGCAATTTACATTCGGTCAACATACAATGACAAAACTGTATCAACAAGGTTAATATGTTCCAAGTCCCGTGTAGCACCCATCAAAAAACAGACGCTGCCTCGGCTGTAATTATGTGCCGCACTACTAGGGGTGGAGCTGACAAATAGAGTAAAGCAAGATCTTCGTCTACAAAATACTGCAAACTTTTTCTGGACAGATTCAAAGATTGTCCTTGCGTGGATAAATTCGACTGCAGCATCCTACCACACTTTTGTGGCAAACAGAATAGCCAAAATACGAGAATTAAGCGAATCAAATCAATGGCGACATGTCAGCTCCAAACAGAATCCAGCTGACGCAATATCCCGAGGGCTAGCAGCAGAAAACCTATCACAACATTCAAGTTGGTTTTTTGGCCCACTATTTCTATCAGGACAAAAAGGTGAGTGGATGAACTCATCTCCACAAGTTTTTGACATACCTTGCAACGAAGAACGCAAAATGTCGAAGCTTGTTTTGACAATATCAACTTCGCAGCAAAAGTACGAAGACATTATAAGTCGAATAAACCATCGAAACTCTTTCAAGACTCTTCAGCGCACGATCGGTTATGTCTTGAGATTCATCACAAATTCCAAAACTGCAAAATTTTGTCGTTCATCCAACAAGGCTCTCGATGCACATGAAATGGAAGAAGCTCTGAACGTTATCATCAAATTCATGCAAGCCACGGAATTTGGGGAAGAGCTAGAAAGATTATCAAACAAAACACCTGTACATAAATCCAGTCCTTTGGCCTCATTAAATCCATTTTTGGATGAATACCAGATAATGCGTGTAGGTGGTCGTCTGGAGCAATCAATATTACCATTCAAGGCGAAGCATCCAGCAATTTTACCACACAGTCATTTTATGGTGGGGTTGTTGATGCAAATGCTACATGAATAAAATCGTCATTGCGGCCCACAAGCATTGTTGGCTGCATCCAGGGCGCAGTTCTGGATTACCAACGGAAAATCAGTCGCACGCAGTACCGTCCACAAATGCATACGATGCACCAAAGCAAGGCCAGTGCTTTTTAAACAATTGATGGGAAATCTACCAGCTGACAGAGTGACGCCAGGACGTCCATTCATTACTACAGGAGTTGATTACTTTGGGCCGATTTGGATACATCACAAAATTAGGGGCAAAAGACCAGACAAGGCCTATATCGCAGTATTTTGCTGTTTTGCAACTAAGGCCATTCACATGGAAGTTGTGTCCAATCTGTCCACAGAAGCCTTTCTCGGAGCATTACGACGATTCATCAGTAGAAGAGGCCATTGTCAGACATTATATTGCGACAATGCTACCAACTTCGTGGGAGCAACCAACAAAATAGCTGAATTAGAAGAATCAATATATTCTCAATCAGCCCAAGAAAAAATTACACGAGTATGCAGCAATCAATCAATTACTTTTAAATTTATTCCACCAAGGGCCCCTCATTTCGGTGGCCTTTGGGAAGCGGCAGTTAAATCAGCCAAACACCTTCTGCTGAGAAGTGTATCCGCTGCATCACTTACATATGAGGAGTTGGAAACCATAGTGGTTGAAATAGAAGCCATCCTAAACTCGCGACCTTTAATTCCTCTCTCATCAAATTTCGAAGATCTTCAAGCTCTTACACCAGGCCATTTTCTAGTAGGTGAGCCATTAACATCAGCTGTGGATGTACATGCCCAATCTCCAAAATTACATTTAGATGCAAGGTGGAAAATAACTTCAGAGATTAAACACAAATTCTGGAAGGAATGGACACAAACATATTTACATGAACTACAACAAAGAGGAAAATGGAAGTCTCCTTCACCGAACGTTATTGAAGGCATGCTTGTCATTCTCAAAGAGGACAATACTCCTGTACTACAATGGCCGCTGGGAAGAATCAGTCGAATATACAAGGGAGATGATGGACTTATTAGGGTCTGCGACGTCAAAACAGCGAAGGGAACTTTCAAGAGGCCAATTCATAGATTGGCACCCCTGTTCAACGACTTTCACACAGAACACTGCGAATATAACAAGCCAATATCGCAAAAGAGACAACACTAATCAGAAGGCGACTCTATACAGCCAAAACGGAAGGTAGTATCATATGCTTCGCAAGGAATCTTCAGTAGAATATGTATCTCGCTCCTGCTACTGCCGATAATACTAGCCTCTCCGATCAATGTCACAGAGTTTTCTTCCAACCCAGGATTGTATTTCGAAGGTATAGGGTCGACAAAATTGGTAACTGCGACCTGGAAATTCATCATATATTACGATCTCACACCTATTTGGGAGAGGAACAAGGTTCTGGAAACCGGAATAACAGCATTTTCAAAGTTCTGCAAACAATCAATAGCTACTAAATCATGTGAAATACTCTACCTCGAACTTCAGCATACCTGGGACAATCTCATTCAAGAATCAGACCTTTTAACTCCAAGAAGAAACCGAAGAGCTGCACTAGATATTGTGGGGAATATGGCTCATACTCTATTTGGAGTCCTAGATTCGGATTATGCAGAACAAATGGCTCAAACTATAGCCAATGTGAAGCACAACGAGGAGTATTTGCACCTGTTACTCAAAAACCAAACTTCGGTGATAAATTCGACGATTAATATTCTCAAACAAGGCGAGAATAATATGAAGGTGCGCTTCTCAGAGCTTAAAACCAGCATCTATAATGAGTTGAATACAGTTAGAGACGAGAATTCAAATTTGCGACAAACCCAAAATCTAATGTCCCTGGCGATTCAATTAAATACACTTGCGGCAGAGTTACAAAGAATTGAGACAGAGCTGGTCGCTGCCCTCACGCACTCAAATCACGGTAAAATAAGTCCACTTCTCCTCACACCAAAACAGTTAAGAACAGAGATAGCTAAGATTAAAGGCCACCTTCCCATTGGTCGCTCGTTACCAATTGAAGATACTGACTTGCTGGAATTATACAAAATCATGAGCGTCATGAGCACAGTAACACAGGAGAGTGTCATTTTCATGATTGAACTACCGTTAGTGAACCAGGAACATTTTGAGCTCTTCAAGGTCATGCCTATACCCACCAATATAAACGACAGGGACATTGCTATAAAAACCAATAATGAATATCTCGCTGTGAATAGCCACCGAGATGGATATTTGACACTAAATACACTTCAATTCAATAAATGTATTGTAGCAAAGAGCGACATATATCTTTGCACTACATTACAAGTCAGCGTTACTCGAGACCCCAGCAGCTGTTCATGCGAAATTGCTCTTTTTCACAACCGGACATCCCCACAATGTAGTTTCGAGTACGTACAGAACAAGGTTTCTTTTATCGCACTAAACACTATCAATCGTTGGCTTTATGCAACACCAAGTCCATTAGAGCTAACTGCAGTGTGCGACTCTGAAACCATACAATTTACCGTCAAACGACCTGGCCTCATGTCCATGAAATCAACCTGTATCATAAAGGGAAATTCACTAATTATCCATGGGCATGAAACGAGTATTACTACTCTTCATACTTCATATGCAATGTTTGGCAATATTACGGCAATTGGCAACCCTTCCGAGGTCAAGAGGCTACTAGCACCAAACATAGAATTGGACACCAAATTAGATGAGCTCACCAACATCCAAAGACAGCTATCAGACATCCAGAATCTTCCAAAGGAAATAAAACACCCAGTGCTTCATCATCCACATATCGGCTCGTTGGCGCTACTTCTGTCATTATTGACAATAGTCATCCTAATTGGCCGGAAAATTAAATGCTACAAGGGAGCCTCAATGAACTTGTCCCCAACGATGCCAGAATCAGCCCCACAACCAGCACCACGACAGCAAAACTCTGAGGTTTAAAAAAAAAAAACAATTTGTTAACTCTTATACTATTAATTCTTATTTCATTAATTTAGTTTTTTTTTCTCTCATACATAATTTTCGCTATCCGCTCAACGTGGCGGAGAATGTTAATAATAACAAAAAAAACCAAACTTAAAAATTAAAAGAAGTCAAAAAACAACAAGCAAAAATGATTTCACGTATTTACTAAAAACTACAAAATGCATATACGTCATTTGCCCTTGAACTTATTATTGCAGTCATTTCCTTTAAAACCATTTAATGTTATAATAACAAATATAAATTTCATTTACCTTCAGAATCGGTTAATGTTACAATAATAAAACTAAATGTCATTTACCTTTAGTATATTTTATACAATACTGCAATAATGCAATTAAAGGCATTTTTTATGACTACTGAAATTGGATCTTTGAAAATTATTATTATTAATTTTAAGTTAGACGTAAGCAATTAAATTGTATAAAAGACTGACAAAAATAAAGACAACTAGGCAAACAAAGATTAACTCTTTTCATTGCTTCACGGGTCTTAGTGATTCGACTAAGGCTTAATGAATTTTATATCAGCACAAGGTGTTTCTACCTGGGCTAAACGAATTCAAAAGAACCAAAAATCTGAACTCCAAGGGAACCCTTTGATGTTCAACTTATTTCAACGTTGACAAATCAACATTTGGTGACCCCGACGTGATATCAAGCGGACATCCCACTTACTGGCCGACTGACCGGCGAAAGTTTCCTGATGTGATTGATTTTGGAGTGGTAAAGGGGTTCCCTGTAGAATGGATGCAAGCTGAGCCTTCGTTAGACTTGTCATCGGATCATTCACCAACTATTATTTCAGTGCGTTTTCCCCAGGAGACTTGGTCCCCGATTAACAATTTGCATAGGACTGTCACCCGAGTGAATTTACTAAAATATAAAAAATTTTTGAGTACCCATTGCACTCAGAATATTATTTTAAGAACACCTGAAGATATTAATGCGTCGCTAAGCAACTTTAGCGAAAACCTTAAACAAGCCGCTGAACTTGGTTCTAGCGTTTATTTAGCACGCAGAAACCTTCAAAATAGAACATATTCTTCAGAAATCGAGCAACTTGTGTTAGAAAAAAGAAGAGTTAGACGAGAGTGGCAACTTCGCAGATCTCCGCAACTAAAAACAAGGCTACGTGAGTGCACAAATCAGTTAAGAAATTTGCTTGCAACCCAAAAAACGGCTTCTCTACAAACGTATCTAGAAAGTCTGGATGGTACTCCTCAGTTCGACTATTCTTTATGGCGGGCGACTAAGGGTTTAAAAAGGCCAGTTAGAGGTAAGCCGCCCTTGCGAGAACCATCTGGTGACTGGGCTAGAGATGACTCGGAAAAGGGTAATTTATTTGTTAACCATTTGAAAAACGTTTTTACCACAAATAGGTCTGATAATGCAAATGAGTTGCCGCCTATTGTTAGTAGACCTCCTGTGCCTTTAAGATTCAATTTTAAAGAAGTTGAAAATGCTATTGGTAATCTAAACCTTAAAAAAGCTCCAGGTATGGATAAAATCAGCAACAAAATGCTCGTAGAGCTACCTCGTGTAGCTAAAAGAATTGTTCTTTTTATTTTTAATGCTATTTTACGACTTGAGTATTACCCTGCAGAGTGGAAGGTGTCCATGATAACAATGGTTCCTAAGCCAGGGAAGGATCACACGAAAGTAGAATCATACCGTCCAATAAGTCTACTGTCAACAATATCAAAACTTTTCGAAAAATTGCTAAAGGCGAAGTTGGATCCAATGCTTCATAAGGTTGAATGTATTCCTGATCACCAATTTGGTTTTAGAGCGAAACATGGCACCATTGAGCAAACACACAGGTTAGTTAACGTCACAAGAAAGGCATTTGAAGATAAAAAATATTGCTCTGCCTTATTCATCGACGTCTCACAAGCTTTTGATAAAGTGTGGCACGATGGACTAATGCAAAAAATAAAGTTTTACTTACCTGCAAACATACATAACCTTTTGAAAAGCTATTTATATTGTCGCCAATTTATAATAAAAGAAGGCGATTTCATAAGCCCCGCCCAGCCTATTGAAGCTGGAGTTCCCCAAGGCAGCATATTAGGGCCTATCTTATATTTGATCTACGCATCTGACATGCCGACAACCACCAACATTCACACTTCAACATTTGCAGATGATACAGCATTCCTTAGCATACATAGTAACCACCAGCAAGCATCAATAAACTTACAGGAACATATCGACAAACTAGAGAAATGGCTCAAGCTTTGGAAAATCAAAGTTAATGAACAAAACTGTGCCCATGTTACATTCGCACTGCGTCTAGGAACATGCTCACCCATTACTATTAACAATAAAGTAATACCTCAACACAGTGAAGTCAAATACCTCGGTATTCATCTTGACCGTAGACTAACATGGAAGACTCACATCGAGGCAAAAGTAACGCAAATGAAATTGAAAGCAGTGCAAATTAACTGGCTAATAGACAGATATTCGACTTTGAAGCTTGATTGTAAACTTTTGCTGTACAACTCGATTCTAAAGCCAATATGGTGCTATGGGATTCAATTATGGGGCACAGCCTCTGCATCTAACATTGAAAAAATTCAAAGAAGTCAAAATAGAATTCTCCGTAGAATTACAAATGCTCCATGGTACGTTAAAAACTCACGAATCCACGCAGATCTGAACGTACCTTTTGTGAAGTACGCGACAAGATATATTAACAAACTTGAAAACCATCCAAATCCACTTGCAGTTAATATCCTTAACTTTGGTGGTCATACCCGTCTGAGAAGGAGGGATACTTTGGCTACCTTTAGAGCTCTAAACAGATGACTGAATTCTGAAATAATATTCGCACTGGCAGGACTTTAATTAAAATTTTTTTTTAGTATTAAGATTTGAATACTTATTGTCATTTTTTATGTAGATTCAATAAATAAAATAATAAAGTTAAAAAAAACAAGTAAGAGTGTAGTATATTCGGCTGGGCCGAATCTAAAATACCCTTCACGATAGTCACGAATATGTATAGTATATTGAAAATGTGACCTAAATATGCTCGGTTATATATGAACCGATAGCGGAATTTTCTATTTTCTGTATTTTAGTAACTTTCTTTTATAACGAGAATTGCTTTTCAGCAAAACAAAAAATAATTTTTTTTTAATGGTAAAATCGGTTCAGGCTATATCTCGGGTATATATGGACCGATATCGAAAATTTTAATTTTCCATATTTATATAACCTTATAAATTGTTTAAGTTCGCTAACGCGATATTTTCATGAAAAAGCCGATTTAGGCTATATCTCGGGTATATATGTACCGATATAAGAAATTTTAATTTTCTCTATTTTCGTAACCTTCTTTTATAACAAGAACTGCTTTTCAGCAAAAAAAAAATGTTATTGGAAAAATCGGTTCAGGCTATATCTCGAGTATATATGGACCGATATCGGATATTTTCTTTTTTCAATTTTATATAACCTTATTTCATTACCAGAACTGCTTTTGAGCACAAAAAAGTTGTTTACTCGGCATTTTCATCAAAAAACCTGTCAGGCTATACATCGGGTATATATGAACCGATATCGGAAATTTTAATTTTCCATATTTATATAACCTTATTTTATTACCAGAACTGCTTTAAGGTGAAAAAAGTTGTTTAAGTTCGCTTACGCGACATTTTCATGAAAAACCCGGTTTGGGCTATATCTCGGGTATATATGGACCGATATCGGAAATTTTTCATTTTCCATACTTATATAACCTTATTTTATTACCAGAACTGCTTTTAAGCAAAAAAAGTTGTTTAAGTTCGCTTACGCGGCATTTGCATGAAAACCACTTGCTTAAAAGATTTTAAATAAATTGCATCACTTTTTAATTGTTTTGTTTTCAATAAACGGGGTTCGCCTATATGTGTATACTTATGTATGTATGTACAAGTTTTGGGAGTTCAAATTTTGGATAGTGGTGTACACATATGTATATGGATGTACATATTTATAGCTTAGGGGATTGGGCAAAAGTAATATAGATTTGTATATAGTTTTTTATGAAAGAACAACTATTCTACTTGAATTATGTATATCTATACATACTTATGTATGTTGCTGTACATATACATATATGAGTTTCGCAAATAGCTGGAGAGAACTGCCGGATTATGGATGACACGGATCCGGCTTGAAGGACCAAAATGTGTGGGGCACACCGGGGTTAGGGGGTAACAAAGAACAAAAGTGGACTTACCGAAAGATCTGCTGCTGGAGGGTGAAGGGACGCTAGTCTGATTACTGTATGCTTCCTTCCGAAATTGTCCTTTAATCTTGGTGCTGCAGTCAACGGGGTGGTGCTGGCGATAGTGACGGCAAACTGGGTTAGCGTCCGGTGACGATTCGTGATGCCTCTGTTCGAAGGTGTATCCTCTTCACCGCTATACGTGGTTGTTTGAATAACGAAACCGGTGTGTTCGTCACACTCGATATACCGGCTCAAGAATGTTGGCTGCCAAAAGAAGAGGTTCTGCCCAAGTTAACTTACGTGGAGCTAAGTACTGATTTGAGAAAATCACTTTTTCTGGGCTAGTTTATATATCAGTCATGTATTCTCCATATAATTTAATTCAATTCTTATTGATAGAAATACATGTTAAATCATAATAATCGTGATATAGAAAAAAAAAACACACTAACAACGTGGTATGGATTCCTTTTTCTTTAAACACGATTTGTAAATTTAATTATGGTTTGTGGTTCTCTTTGAAACCACTACTTGGACCTTTTCACTATATGATTTTTCAGTTACATCAAGGAAAATTAATACCTTGATCAAAGTTAATAACAAACAAGTAAGAGTGTAGTATATTCGGCTGGGCCGAATCTAAAATACCCTTCACAATAGTCACGTATATATATATACTATATTTAACAAGTAAGAGTGTAGTATATTCGGCTGGGCCGAATCTAAAATACCCTTCACGATAGTCACGAATATGTATAGTATATTAAAAATGTTACCTAAATATGCTCGGTTATATATGAACCGATATCGGAATTTTCTATTTTCTGTATTTTAGTAACCTTCTTTTATACCGAGAATTGCTTTTCAGCAAAAAAAAAAAAAAAAAAAATTTTTAATGGAAAAATCGGTTCAGGCTATATCTCGGGTATATATGGACCGATATCGAAAATTTTAATTTTCCATATTTATATAACCTTATATCATTACCAGAACTGCTTTTGAGCACAACAAATTGTTTAAGTTCGCTTACGCGATATTTTCATGAAAAACCCGATTTAGGCTATATCTCGGGTATATATGGACCGATATCAGAAATTTTAATTTTCTCTATTTTCGTAACCTTCTTTTATAACAAGAACTGCTTTTCAGTAAAAAAAAAAAATGTTATTGGAAAAATCGGTTCAGGCTATATCTCGAGTATATATGGACCGATATCGGATTTTTTCTTTTTCCATATTTATATAACCTTATTTCATTACCAGAACTGCTTTTGAGCACAAAAAAGTGTTTTACTCGGCATTTTCATCAAAAAACCTGTTAAGCTATATATCGGGTATATATGAACCGATATCGGAAATTTTAATTTTCCATATTTATATAACCTTATTTTATTACAAGAACTGCTTTAAGCAAAAAAAAGTTGTTTAAGTTCGCTTACGCGGCATTTTCATGAAAACCATGGTTTAGGTATATATGGACCGATATCGGAAATTTTCATTTTCCATATTTATATAACCTCATCTTATTATCAGAACTGTTTTAAGCAAAAAAAAGTTGTTTAAGTTCGCTTACGAGACATTTTCATGAAAACCCCGGTTTGCGCTATATGTCGGGTATATATGGACCGATATCGGAAATTTTCATTTTTCATACCTATATAACCTTATTTCATTACCAGAACTGCTTTAAGGTGAAAAAAGTTGTTTAAGTTCGCTTACGCGACATTTTCATGAAAAACCTGGTTTGGGCTATATCTCGGGTATATATGGACCGATATCGGAAATTTTCGTTTTCCATATTTATATAACCTTATTTAATTACCAGAACTGCTTTAAGGCGAAAAAATTGTTTAAGTTCGCTTACGCGGCATTTTGATGAAAACCCCGGTTTAGGCTGTATCTCGGGTATATATGGACCGATATCGGAAATTTTTATCTTCCATATTTATATAAACTGATCTTATTACCAGAACTGTTTTTAATCAAAAAAAAGTTGTTAAAGTTCGCTTACGCGACATTTTCAGGAAAAACCCTGTTTGGGCTATATCTCGGGTATATATAGACCGATATCGAAAATTTTCATTTTTCATATATATGTAACCTAATTTCATTACCAGAACTGCTTTTGAGCACAAAAAAGTTGTTTAAGTTCGCTTACGCGGCATTTTCATGAAAAACTTGGTTTGGGCTATATCTCGGGTATATATGGACCGATATCGAAAATTTTCATTTCTCATATTTATATGACCCTATTTTATTACCAGAACTGCTTTTGAGCACAAAAAAGTTGTTTAAGTTCGCTTACGCGACATTTTCATGAAAACCCCGATTTGGGCTATATCTCGGGTATATATGGACCGATATCGAAAATTTTCATTTTTCATATTTATATGACCCTATTTCATTACCAGAACTGCTTTTGAGCACAAAAAAGTTGTTTAAGTTCGCTTACGCGACATTTTGATGAAAAACCCGGTCTAGGCTATATCTTGGGTATATATGGACCGATATCGGAAATTTTCATTTTCCGTATTTATGTAACCTTATTTCATTACCAGAACTGCTTTTGAGCACAAAAAAATTGTTTAAGTTCGCTTACGCGGCATTTTCATGAAAACCCCGGTCTAGGCTATATCTCGGGTATATATGGACCGATATCGAAAATGTTCATTTTTCATATTTATATGACCCTATTTTATTACCAGAACTGCTTTTGAGCACAAAAAAGTTGTTTAAGTTCGCTTACGCGACATTTTCATGAAAAACCCGGTTTGGGCTATATCTCGGGTATATATGGACCGATATCGGAAATTTTCATTTTCCATATTTATGTAACCTAATTTCATTACCAGAACTGCTTTTGAGCAAAAAAAAGTTATTTAGCTTCGCCTATGCGACATTTTCATTAAAAATCCGATTTGGGCTATATCTCGGATATATATGGACGAATATCTGAAAAAAAAAATTTTTGGCTTTTAGTCACCATACTTAATAAGTGTGTGAAGTGTGAAGCAAAACGAACAACTTTTGTTTTCAAAAATTTTCATACAAAACTGCAAAAAAAATGGCTTTTTTCGGAATTTTGAATATATCTCAGCTATACGTGGACCGATATTACTGAATTTCAATAGCAAACCCATGAATCGATGGGGTAAAGGAATGGTGAAAGAAAAAAGTTTCTAAGTCTAATGGTTTTCTCAGAAACGGTATTTCAACAGCGGACAGACGGACATCGCTTAATCGACTTTTCCATTAATTCTGATTCAGAATATACATATATACTTTATAGGGTCGCAAAAAAAAACTGTAGAAATTACAAACGGAATCACAAACTTATATATACCCTTTACATTTTTGTGAAGGGTATAAAAATGTGACCTAAATATGCTCGGTTGTGTATGAACCGATATCGGAATTTTCTATTTTCTGTATTTTAGTAACCCTCTTTTATAACAAGAATTGCTTTTCAGCAAAAAAAAAAAAATATTAATGGAAAAATCGGTTCAGGCCGATGTATCGGGTATATATGGACCGATATCGGAAATTTTCATTTTGCATATTTATATAACCTTATTTCATTACCAGAACTGCTTTTGAGCACAACAAATTGTTTAAGTTCGCTTACGCGATATTTTTATGAAAAACCCGGTTTGGGCTATATCTCGGGAATATATGGACCGATACCGGAAATTTTTATCTTCCATATTTATATAACTTTATTTCATTACCAAAACTGCTTTTGAGCACAAAAAAGTTGTTTAAATTCGCTTACGCGATATTTTCATGAAAACCCGGGAATCTATGGACCGATATCAGAAATTTTAATTTTCTCTATTTTCGTAACAAGAACTGCTTTTTAGCAAAAAAAAAAATGTTATTGGAAAAATCGGTTCAGGCTCCATCTCGAGTATATATGGACCGATATCGGATATTTTCTTTTTCCATATTTATATAACTTTATTTCATTACCTGAACTGCTTTTGAGCACGAAAAAGTTGTTTAAATTCGCTTACTCGGCATTTTCATGAAAAAACCGGTTAGGCTATATATCGGGTATATATGGGCCGATATCGGAAATTTTAATTTTCCATATTTACATAACCTTATTTTATTACCAGAACTGCTTTAAGGTGAAAAAAGTTGTTTAAGTTCGCTTACGCGACATTTTCATGAAAAACCCGGTTTGGGCTATATCTCGGGTATATATGGACCGATATCGGAAACCTTCATTTTCCATATTTATATAACCTTATTTCATTACCGGAATTGCTTTAAGGCGAAAAAAGTTGTTAAAGTTCGGTTACGCGGCATTTTCATGAAAACCACGGTTTAGGCTATATCTCTGGTATATATGGACCGATATCGGAAATTTTCACTTTCCATATTTATATGACCTCATCTTATTACCAGAACTGTTTTTAAGCAAAAAAAGTTGTTTAAGTTCGCTTACGTGACATTTCCATGAAAAACCCGGTTTGGGCTATATCTCGGGTCACTTACGCGACATTTTCAGTAAAACCGCGGTTTAGGCTATATCTCGGGTATATATGGACCGATATCGGAAATTTTCATTTTCCATATTTATGTAACCTAATTTCATTACCAGAACTACTTTTGAGCAAAAAAAAGTTGTTTAAGTTCGCTTACGCGACATTTTTATGAAAAACCCGATTTGGGCTATATCTCGGGTATATATGGACCGATATCGGAAATTTTAATTTTCCATATTTATGTAACCTAATTTCATTACCAGAACTGCTTTTGAGCAAAATAAAATTTGTTTAAGTTCGCTTACGCGACATTTTCATTAAAAATCCGGTTTGGGCTATATCTCGGGTATATATGGACTGATATCGGAAATTTTCGTTTTCCATATTTATGTAACCTAATTTTATTACCAGAACTGCTTTTGAGCAAAAAAAGTTGTTTAAGTTCGCTTACGCGACATTTTCATGAAAACCCCGGTTTAGGCTATATCTCGGGTATATATGGACCGATATCGGAAATTTTTATCTTCCACATTTATATAACCTCATTTTATTACCAGAACTGTTTTTAAGCAAAAAAAAATTGTTGTTTAAGTTCGCTTACGCGACATTTTCATGAAAAACCCGGTTTGGGCTATATCTCGGGTATAAATGGACCAATATCGGAAATTTTCATTTTCCATAGCTATATAACCTTATTTTGCTATTAGAACTGCTTTTAAGCAAAAAAAGTTGTTTTAGTTCGCTTACGCCGCGTATTCATGAAAAACCCGGTTTAAGCTATATCTCGGGTATATATGGACCGATGTCGAAAACTTTCATTTTCCATATTTATATCACCTTATTTTATTACCAGAACTACTTTTAAGCAAAAGAAATTGTTTAGCTTCGCCTATGCGACATTTTCATTAAAAATCCGATTTGGGCTATATCTCGTTGATATATAGACCGATATCTGAAAAAAAAATTTTTTGCCTTTAAGTCACCATGCTTAATAAGTGTGTGAAGTTTGAAGCAAAACAAACAACTTTTGTTTTCAAAAATATTCATACAAATCTGCAAAAAAAATGGCTTTTTTCGGAATTTTAAATATATCTCAGCTATACGTGGATCGATATTACTGAATTTCAATAGCAAACCCATGAATCGATGGGGTAAAAGAATGGTGAAAGAAAAAAGTTTGCAAGTCTAATGGTTTTCTCAGAAACGGTATTTCAACAGCGGACAGACGGACATCGCTTAATCGACTTTTCCATTAATTCTGATTCAGAATATACATGGATAAACATTTTCTGCGCAACACATTTAGCGCTTCTTGTTCGTCAGAACAAATTAACGATACTCTAGCGATTTTTGAGACTATCGTAATGTTTTCACCGAAAGAAATTAAAAAAAAGAAACATTGTTTACTTGGAATTTGATACGGCAACAATGATAACGTTCGTTTTTTTGTTTTTAATACGGTAACTCAATCAAGTGCAGTGATGCAAACTCTATGATAATTACCGCTTTTTACGGTAATACGGTAAAAATAGTTTTAGCTATTGTACTGAATCTCTTTTTGTTTATATGTGTTCTATTTTATCTACATACATACATACATACATATATGTATATAAAAATCTTAAAAGTAGTATATGATCTCGAGGTTATAAAACAATAATTAAAAGCTTTTTATTCAATATTTCGTTTTTCTTTAGAAAACTTCTTAAGGATTGTATTTGTTGATTAATTATAAAATCGAAAAAATGTTTCTGACAGAAAATAAAACAACATCAAAAGCTTTAAGATACATACACACATAATTACATTTAACGTAAAAATAATGTTATTTTATTTCCTATCGAAACATGTTTGATTTTATAATTAATTAATACTTTCCGTAAGAAGTTTTCTAGAGGAAAACGAAATACATATTGAATAAAAAACTTTTTAATTATTGTTTTATATAAAAATATTATTATATTCTATATAAAAATATTATTTATTTTTGTTGTTTACTAACTTTTATTGTTTTTTGTTTGTTTTTTATTAAATAAATAGTTTATTAGATAAATTTAATAAAATAAATATGTAAACAAGATAAATCAACATTTTTTAGTTAAACCTGCAAAAAAAGGGGGTATTAATTAATAACTACTTAAGTGGTTTAATATAGCTGCTGCCTGAAACAGCTGATTTTAAAACCCAGCGTACGGTGTTTAAAGTACCGTAATAATTTTAACGAAAATAATTGCGGCTTAAAAAGCATACTGAATCGCACTACAGGCATTTTTATTAAACGCAATTTTTAATGTTCCTATAATTGCAATTGGTCTATTATTGAAAACTATAGTTTCTGTTAACTATGTAAAATTCCACATAAATTCTTAAGGCGCTTGAAAGTAACAAATAGAATTGTGTAAGTATTTATTAAATTTAGCTTTTTTGTAGACCTGTTTTATTCTCAAATAAATTACTATATGCGATATTCTACTTCATAAAAAATTAAGGCCAAATCAAAGCTTTATGTAAATTTAATTAGTTCCGTTATTACATTCCAAGTGAAATTTTCACGTTGGAGGTCTTGTTTTAATTTCCGTTTTTATACCCTTCACAAAAATGTAAAGGGTATTTATAAGTTTGTGATTCCGTTTGTAATTTCTACAGTTTTTTTTGCGACCCTATAAAGTATATATATTCTGAATCAGAATTAATGGAAAAGTCGATTAAGCGATGTCCGTCTGTCCGCTGTTGAAATACCGTTTCTGAGAAAACCATTAGACTTACAGACTTTTTTCTTTCACCATTCTTTTACCCCATCGATTCATGGGTTTGCTATTGAAATTCAGTAATATCGATCCACGTATAGCTGAGATATATTTAAAATTCCGAAAAAAGCCATTTTTTTTGCAGATTTGTATGAATATTTTTGAAAACAAAAGTTGTTTGTTTTGCTTCAAACTTCACACACTTATTAAGCATGGTGACTTAAAGGCAAAAAATTTTTTTTTCAGATATCGGTCCATATATACCCGAGATATAGCCCAAATCGGATTTTTAATGAAAATGTCGCATAGGCGAAGCTAAATAACTTTTTTTTGCTCAAAAGCAGTTCTGGTAATAAAATTAGGTTACATAAATATGGAAAATGAAAATTTCCGATATCGGTCCATATATACACGAGATATAGCCCAATCCGGGTTTTTCATGAAAATGTCGCGTAAGCGAACTTAAACAACTTTTTTGTGCTCAAAAGCAGTTCTGGTAATAAAATAGGGTCATATAAATATGAAAAATGAACATTTTCGATATCGGTCCATATATACCCGAGATATAGCCCAAATCATGGTTTTCATGAAAATGTCGCATAAGCGAACTTAAACAACTTTTTTGTGCTCAAAAGCAGAATAAAACAAAAAAAAAAAAAAAAAAAAAAAAAAAAAACATACATACATACATACATACATGCTATTGGACAAGCACGTGTCTTGACAGGATGGCAGGTAAATACCTTTGATAAGGATAGCTTCGCAGCCTGCATAGAGAACATGGAAATGGCTGGTTCAGCAGAAGACATGGCAGTGCAATTAGTGCGCAATATCACTAGTGCCTGCAATGTAGCTATGACAAGGCGAAAAAGATCGCCAAATAAGCCTCCAGTGTATTGGTGGAATGATGAAATTGCTAGCTTGCGTTCAGAGTGTATTAACGCCCGAAGGCGGTATACACGAACGAGGGGTCGGTTAGAGAATAACGTGCAGCACCAGTTGTATAGGGATAAAAGAAAGGCATTGAAGATTGCAATTCGTAGGAGCAAGCGTAGGTGTTTCCTGGATGCTTGTGATGAAATAGATAGTAATCCTTGGGGCTTAGCATATAAGATAGTAACCAGGAAACTTAAATGTCTTGGCCCATCACCGCCAAGAGAAGAGAATATCCTCAACGGAATTGTAGACCATCTTTTTCCTCCACAGGAAGCTCCGACATGGCAACACAGCTATCCAGCTGAATTATTCGACATTCCTCCGGTTACGGTCGTTGAGATAGAAGGTGCTGTCTCAAAATTCAAAGACAAGAAGGCACCAGGCTTAGATTGCATCCCAAATATGGTACTGAAGGAGGCTGTTAAGCTCCATCCTGATTATTTCCTGAAAGTAATAAGCGCATGCTTGATTCAGGGAACTTTTCCAACAATCTGGAAGAGGCAGAAATTGGTGTTGTTACCTAAGGATAACAAGCCGCTAGACGACCCTTCCTCCTATCGTCCGCTCTGTATGATAGATACAAGTGGAAAACTTCTAGAGAGTATAATCTGCAGAAGATTGGAAGATTGCGTACAGTTGTGAAAACGATTTACGTGGGTACCTGCCATTGTGGCCTTACCCCACGGTGATCTTAACACTGGGTGAATACAATGCGTCTACCAGCGCCCCCATACATGACAAACTGCCATGCATGAGTACCAATTCGATCTCATGTTGTTTGGACATGATCTCCCCCTTGGTTAGGAGCGGAGCCTTTCTAAAACTCCTTCCGATCTTTGGGTCACGGCACCCGGTCGCAATGCAACTCCACATCGAGCTCAAATGAACTCTCCCCGCGATTTGGGTTTAAACCACAACCACCACGATACTCCCCGAAGGGCCGCACCATAACCGGGCAGGAACAAGTTCCTGGGGCTCCCGGTTCCCATGGTACCAGATTTAAGTCTCCGGTCAGACTTCGTAGCCCAAGGACTACTACCAGTAGAGCCCCAAACGGCTCGGGGACTGGTGACCCCCTGCAACCATACTTACAGTAAACAGCACACAGGAACACAGCAATAAGCGCAAACAGCAACATAAAACAGGAACAACAGGGACGTCAGCGACAACAGCAAAACAGCAGCCACTCAACGTACAAACTGCATCACCTGCAGCACAAAACACACACGGGCACAAGGCACAATAAACAAAAACAACAAAAACATTCAACATTCATCCTCACGGATGAGTACATTGGCCACCCCCCTGTGGCCCAGCCCTTTACAACACGAACAAAACAAAAAAACAACAATTAGACATGACCCCCCTCACGGAAGGACTTACAAACAAAAACAACGTTGCCAGCAACCCTGCGACACCAAAACAAAACAGCAGACAGCAACCAGCAACACAGCAAACAGCAACCAGCAAACAACACACAGCAAAGTATATCTCACCAGGAACAGCACAGGGCACAGGAACTGTGCTCTATGCTCCTCATGGTTGCCTACACTAAGACTTCAACCACAACTGCAACCAACTCCGCCGACGAGAGACGCACACAGTCACGCGCGAACCTGCGGTTCAACAAACGACGGTTCCGGAAATGGCAACAACAGGGAGGCTACCCTCCCTACCTTGGTCTCCGCCTAAAGACCTCACGGGCATACGCGCCCAACGCGTCGAAAGACGCGCCGACCGCCAAAACCCTACTGAAATCCCAATGGTCGCCCGCCCCTACTACGCCCATTCCCTCTAGATCCCTAATGTCATCATAAAGATGGCATTCGACCAGAACGTGTCTCCAGTCCTCAGTGCTCTCACCACATCTGCACAGCGCAGTCTCGGACAGGCCCCTCTTATGCAAAAATGCATTGAGGGAACCATGCCCCGTAAGCAAGAAGCCCGTACTGAGACTGAAGCCAAATTCCGGCCGTCCCACAACAAAATCAGCCTCGCGAATGAATTCGTACGTTGCTCGCCCCTTTGTACTATTCGCCCATCGCGCCCGCCAGGCAGACACAAGACGTTCCCAAAGGAGCGCCTTGATCTGACTGGGTTCCCTATTAACCACAAGATCAAGAGCAGAAAGCCAATCATGTGGACAAAGCGGTAGCCCCTTCTTAACCTTGAAGGCGATCGCACGGCGAATCACCTCCAGATCAAGGGGAGCCACCCCCAGCAAGACCTGTAGAGCATCTGTTGACACCGTCCTACAAACTGGCATGCAAGCAAGCATCGCAGTTCTCTGGGCGGACTCTATCTTATTGCGGCCAACAACAGTCATGACTGTCTCGTACCACACAGGTGCACCATAAGCTGCGCATGCAACAAACAGTCCACCATATATGGTACGAGTAGCCCGCCTGCTGAGGCCCCATTCACTTCTAAGGATGCGCCTAACTTTACCTACTACAGCAGTGAGCCTGTCTCTCACATATGAGAGGTGAACCATAAAGTTCAACCTCTCACTCACCATTATTCCCAGGTATTTGACTTCCGTCGCATACCGGAGACTAATGCCGCCAGAGCGAACGAGTGGTGGACGACCCCGAGACAACCTGCCTTTCAGCAGCATTGCCACGGTCTTGTCCATAGCCACCTCCACACCCACACTATCGCCCCACTCGCGCACAACACGCATGGCCCTCTCACCCCGGCTTTCCAGATCAGCACGAGACTGTCCTTCAACCAAGATGAGCAAGTCATCCGCATATGCACACAGTTTGAAGTCACGCTGCAACGACCTCAGCAGGGAATCCATCATGAGGTTCCATAAAAATGGACCACAGATGGACCCCTGCGGACAGCCGCGTACAACGTCCCTCCAAACCGTGTCGCTGGCGCCCACCACACAGGCTTTCCTACCGCAGAAGTTACTCTCCCATAGAGCGAGCTCCCGACAGCCTACACTACGCAGTCTATCGAGAACTACACTCCACAGGAGATTGTCAAACGCACCCCTGAAGTCTACGAAGAGTCCCAGCACATATCTTTCCGCAGAGCTAGCAACACTTGACTTAACATGCAGCCAGGCATCGTCAACAGACCTCCCCTCCCTGAAACCGAACTGGAATTCAGACAGTGCTGCACCCGGACACTCTTTCAGTCGAAAGACCATTATCCTCTCCAGTACTTTTCCAAGCACTGGAAGAAGACTAATGCCCCTATAAGAGCGAGGATCAGTCCTCACTTTTCCGGGGGACTTTAAGAGCACCACAACACGTGCCTTCTTCCAAGCCTCAGGGAAGTAGCCCTCACTGAGACACTTCGCAAATATTGACTCCAGGTATTCCGGTATGGCCTTCCAGATGCTTTTACACATCTCTCCAGTCATACCGTCTATACCCGGAGATTTCCTACTCTTGATCCTGTGGACACAAACTTCTATTTCGGATCTCTCCAGCGCAGGAGGGGCGGCTCCCTCCCTAATGAGAGGAGGGCTACCGCCCGCCCGTACAACCGGAAAGAAAACCCCCAACAACGCGCCCATAATATCGCTCCAGGAAGACAATGTTACATTGTCAACCTGGAGGCTTCCTACTTCTAAACGCCTGTGTCGACCCGAACAAACGCGATAGACACGACCCCAAGGATCGTCCCTATTTTCACGCACGAATTCCCTCTACTCGTCTTCTTTTACCCTACAAATTCTACCCTTATATTCCCTCAGGCTTGCCAGATATTCAACCTTACGAATAGCTAGATCATCTGCGTTAGACTGCCGGGCCCTCTGGAATCTCTTCCTGAGGCGCCTGACACTCCTCCGCATCAGATCCAGTTCATCGGTCCACCACTTGACTTTTCTTGGCCTACCCGGACGGGCTCGGCCAAGCAGCGCATCATTCACCGCGCACATCCAGTCGTCAATCTGGCCAACCTGAGCGTCTATACCCAATTCCCTGAATTCATCTATTGGCTGTACCATAGCAGCCGCCCTAACACTATTCGCGTAACCGCCCCAGTCTATATCCCTTTTACGCCACCCGCGAGGTGACCCAGATATCCAACTCCGCCGGCGATAAGTGAACCGAATCTCAATGAGATTATGATCACTCACACCAGCGTTGTCACATACCCTCCAGCTGAAGTCGAAGTATGACAACGCCAAGTTATTGGCAATTGTCACATCGATATCGCTGCGGCCCTGTGGAGCGTCAAACGTGTACAGATCACTAGCCTCGTTTAACACCGAAGCACCAACTGTGACCAGCCATTCGCCGAGCATGACTCCTCTAGTGTGGTTCATATGACCAGGCGCATGCCTGGGCATTTTACTGAACCACATAGAGGAACATGCATTTGCATCCAGGCCTAGAATAACGGGTGCACTACTCGCTAGGAGTAGGACCGTATCCATGTACCGAATGTACGGCTCCAAAGGGACGGCAAACCTGCAATACAGGCTTGCAAAGAGCACCCGCCCAAACTCCCCCTGTACAGCAACGCAGACCCCCCACCGGGTACAGCTCACGACCGTACAATCGACCCCCGGGTCATCCACCACTACCGCAGAGTTCCCCTCCAAATCGGGGAAAACCCGCATACCCCCAGGAAGCCCCCTGATGTCACCAAACCGGAGGTACCGCATCGCCTGCCCAAGTTCGCACGTGGCCACGTACGACTTCTGAAGGTTTTGCTGTATTACAACCGCGGTATCCATCTTAATGACGAGCGTTCACCCTAGCAACCATGGTCGCATAGACCGGGCACGCTGCAGACATCATCATATGATCCGCCTGCAGTCCCTTGAACGCACAGTTCCTGCACCGCAATTCGTTGGGGCATCGGCTCGCCCAGTGGCCAGCGTCGCCGCACCGTCTGCATACGTCGGACTGGTACTTACAGTCGCGCACCCGGTGATCAAAACCTAAACATCTATAGCACGCCGGTATGGGGTCCAACGTCCGTACCGCGAAGCGGAACCACTTTATGTACGCCCCCGTAGATCTTAAATGTTCAGCAATACGCGGCGTGCATTCTAGGGTCACGTTAGTTGTGCCCTCTTCCACCTTCCAGGGTGCGCTCACCAGTCGAACGGATCGCCTATATTCCGCGGAAGACATAAACTCCCCGAGGTTCATGGAGTGTAGTTCCTCCATGAACTCATCCGGCGAAATCTCCTTGTGGACGCGCTGAACCACTATTTTAGGCCCCAACTTGTCCTTAACAGCCACCTCCAACCCCACTTCAGCGAACTTAGTGTTACCAGCCACCTTCCTCCTCTCAGCCTCCGATGGCGTGCGAATCACGGCTCCTTCCTTAGTTTGGCGCACCTCATGTACGCGCACCCCCAGTGTCGGTCCGACCTCCCCAACCACCTTTTCCACCACCTCTTTGGCGCTCTTACCAGCCTTGCTTTACTAGTGGCAAGGCCGGATAAGATACCGGCGTTACCACCTCCTGCGTCCTAGCTGCTACTCTACGACTTGCTGGGGGTGCAGCCATCGGACCAGCAGTACCTCCTACCACACCAGCCTCCAGTCTTCCCCTTAGCCTTTCATTTTCTGCCATCAGCCCCATAAGTAGCGCCTCATACTCGCCTACTTCCTTCAGCAACTTACGTGCCACCCCTTTGCCCACATCCTCAGCCATCACGACATCCATCACCTTTTCCGTGATCCTCTTCATGTCAGCTATTACCCCCTCAGCCAGCACCTTCTTTCTCCTATTCCGGGACACCCTCTCAGGCGGCTTATTCGCAGCCACCACACCTTCACTGCACACCTCCATGGTAGTAACCACTACTTCATCACCAGGAACAGCCTTCCTCTCTACCCCTACACCGGCAGCGCCCACTTGTCCCTTCCCTAAATTCAGCCCACTTGGCACTGCATCCTCCCATACAGGCTTTCGCCTGGGTTTCGGCGACAGAAGCTTCACCTTCTTAGCTGCTTCGGTATCCTCCGTGGACGAACACTCCGATTCCGTGTGCCTTATCTTCGGTGGTACAAACGGCGGTGGCGCCCTGGGATCATCAGTCGTTGCGTCACTGGCGTCCCCTTTCGCTCTTGGCTTGTCGCCCTTCCTTTTGCTTGCCGGCGGCATGTCGGCAAACTCCGCTATATCTAATAAATAATTAAGTGCCACCTACCTTTGTGTAGCAGTACTTATTTAATAGTAAGTCCTTATCAAGTCCGCGAACCGTCAGCCAAATATAAATCGTAGTCTCAAACCTCACACGCGCCGTACCGTCAACCGTTCCGTTAAATCAATTTCAAATTTCCAAAAAACGTTAATCAATCAAATACCAAGAAGAAGCACGAGTAGTAGTCAACAGTTCACTTTAACCAAACTTTTGGCCGGAATATTTGTTTAACTTTGAGACACCTGCCAAAGGAGTCTCAAAACACACACACACACACTTTAGAGTCACTTAGCTCTTCAATTTAACCAAACTTTTGGCCGGAGATTTTTGCCAGCGGAGTCTCAATCTGCCAGCGGAGTCTCACTCTTCTTCTTCCACTTTATTTATTTTCTTTTTTCTTTTGTTTTTTATGCTTCTTCTTACCACTATTCAATTTTTAACACTTTTACTATCCGCTATATACGTCCGAACGCTTTAACACTCAAACTGCGAATGGAAGATTGCGTACAAGCTAACCTAGGTTTATCAGATAACCAATTTGGCTTCAGGAAAGCAAAGTCAGCGGTGGACGCTATCAAAGTTGTAGTAGAAACCGCTGCTCAAGCTATCCAAGGGAAGAGGTGGAGGAATGGAACAAAAGGGTATTGTGTGGTTATAACCCTAGATGTAAAAAACGCCTTCAATACGGCAAACTGGGAGCATATAGTTAATGCTTTGGTCCGTATAGACATCCCAGGGTATCTACTAGCAATTGTACGGGACTATTTCCGGGATAGAGAGCTAGTTTATGATACCGATAAAGGTACTAAGAGGCGCAAGATCATTGGTGGGGTGCCTCAAGGTTCAGTTCTTGGCCCACTATTGTGGAACGTCATGTACGACGGAGTATTAAGATTGGATCTACCGGAAAAGGTGAAGATAGTTGGATTCGCAGACGACTTAGCGTTAGTGTGTGAAGGGAAAGAGTTACTAGAGGTGGAAACCATTGCAAACGCCAGTATTCAGATCGTAAGATCTTGGCTAAGATCAATGGGTTTAACTCTAGCTGACCATAAAACGGAAGGGGTTCTGATTAGTAGTAGGAAAATTAGGGAAACTGTCAGGCTAAATATTGGCACGTGTAGCATAGAATCTAAGGAATGTTTAAAATACCTTGGGGTCATGATTGACACTCGTCTGTCTTTTCAAGAGCACTTGAAGTACATAGGCAGTAAAGCATCAAAAACATGCACAGCGCTATGCCGGATCATGCCGAATACAACAGGTCCAAAATATCTGCAGAGGAGATTACTCTCTAGTGTAGTAAGAAGCATTATCTTATATGCATCGCCTATATGGTCAGGCTCACTTAGATATCCTACTTATGTGAACCTGATATCTCCTGTGTATAGGCTGATCGCCTTGCGTGTATGTAGCGCATTCCGAACTGTATCGGACCTGGCCGCTTTTGTCATTGCCGGCATGATACCGATCGAGCTAGAGGCCGCTTCGGACATCACGGTTGGGTTGAGAGAATCGTGTCTGCGAAAATGGCAAGAAAGATGGGCGACAGCTGACAAGGGAAGATGGACCTACTTACTGATACCAGACATCAGAGCATGGCTATCAAGAAAGCATGGCGATTTGAACTACTATATTACACAGTTTCTAACTCGGCATGGTTGTTTTAGGTCGTACTTGTACCGTTTTGGACATGACAGTACTCCGTTCTGTCCGAGTTGTGATGGTAATGTCTTGGAAGATGCTGAGCATGTGTTCTTCATCTGTCCACGGTTTAATAGTGATAGGGAATATTTAGAAACAGTCCTAGGACGTAGCATCAGTCCGAGCAGTATCGTTCCAATCATGTTGGAATCTTTGTGCAACTGGACGTACGTCTGTAGTTTTGTAAAATTGGTTTTGTTGGAACTTCGTAGGTTAGAACAGATTCGCAGCAGAATCAATGTAGTTTAGTTTAGATGTAGGGTGTATCACCTTTCCCACCCCGAGACGTAAAGCCTTGCGGCAGTCCCTCGGGGAGCATCTGGGTCAGGGCAAAGGGGTGTTTTTTTAGCAAGTTAAAGTCTCGCACTACTGGCAACCACCATCACTGCCAGTGCCTTTCGATGGTTTTTCACCCCACGAATAAAAAAAAAAAAAAAAATAACATTTTTGTGAAGGGTATAAAAAAACATACATACATACATACATATTCATTTCATGGAAGATAAAAACACACAATTGAAGTTAATATCAAACATAACAAATAAAATTATAATATTTTCAAAGATCATAAATATTGCAAGATATTTCACCGAGCTAGGATTAACCCAGCAAACACACATTACATAGTGCTTTGCTGTTTTCGAATTTGATCTAAAATAAAATAAATTTGAAGAAAATCGAAATAATTTCAGAATTAATTATTTGAAAATAAATTTGACTATATGATTTATAGAAGTTTTTCACAACTATACAGGTAATTTGGTTCTTTTGAGAGCACTGAGTAGATATTTTTGAAGTTTTTATAAGCTCAAATATGAAAAATTGGTAATCATAGTTCACAATCACTGTATTTATATAACAGGTGTCTAGTTTCGTCACTAGCTAACAGGTAGCTACCCAAAATTGCATTGAGTACAACATAGTTTTTGCAGCTAGATAATAGGTATCTAGGTCTATTGCAAAACAAGTTCTGAAAAAAAATTATATATAAACGCTAAATACACAATATTCGGCTAGCTGACTCAAAAATGAATTCCCGTATCAGTGAAGACTTCACAACCTCTCCCATTTCGAGTTTGATAGCAAACATTTGTTTAGGTTTTATGAAAAATGTAATAATTACCCATCTGATGATTTACAGAATCTCTTCTGGAAGTAAAATTAAAAGATTTAGAAGCACGATGGGGACGGGTAGACACTTTATACGAAGCAGTTATGCTAGCAAAAAGTAATGAAATTACAGAAGAAATTAGAGAACGTACCACTGAGAAATATGAAGAGTGTACAGAAGCCTATTATCTCTGCAATTCTCAGATACTTGAACTACTTAGAACGTGTTGAATGGGACCTTTGAACCCTAAGGCTCAATCAACACAAAGGCAAACGGTAATTTCAACGAAATTACCGTTTGGTACTTTGTCTATGTGGGAACAGTCTTTATCATTTCCGCGCGAACTACCCAAATGGTTCCAGATGTCGCAATTTCTCGTAGATCGATACGAAGCACTAGAGCGCCTTAATGGCATAAAAAAGTCTAACGATTCCTTCTCTTTATATGGCAAGCCAGCCCCAAAGATTCAGACGTATCTTTCACAAGAAAACGTTACCTCGCAGTGTAAATTATGTGGTAATGAGCACGAGCTAAGATCATGCCCTAAGTTTTGGTCATTCTCAGTACAACAAAGCGCTAATTATGTGTTTAAAAACAAGTACTGCAACAATTTTCTGGGTGTTTCTCACATTAAGGCTAGTTGCAAAAGTAAAAATACATGTCTTATTTGTAAAAACCGCATCACACTCTATTGCACATGACTAAACGGGTACAAAGTTAATCTCAAAACTATGAAATTGCACAGAAGGTAAAAACAGCAAAACAAAGTTGTTTTGCTGGAAGCAAACTTGAACAAGTAGAATTCAGGCCAATTGTTCGATCAGCGACAGTAACATCTTGCTACGCACGGCGTTAATGTAGATAGAACATAGGGGCGAATGTTTCACCGTGCGAGCTTTAGTTGATCCTGGTTCGCAGCGAACTTTCCTATCTCAGAAAGTGATAAATCGCCTGCAGCTGCCATACAAGAAAGCCCATTTTGAAGTAGCAGGCATAGGCGGTCAGAAACAAACTGCAAATAAAGAGTGCGAAGAACTGAAATTAGAATCCCTATAAAAGCCATCGTACTACCAAAAGTAACTCAGATGCTGCCTACCTTCTCATTTGATATACAGAATTCAAAAGATCTTCAAAACCTAGGCTTAGCAGATCCCACGTTCAATAAAGCCTCACAGATTGATCTGATATTAGGCAATGTTTGCGAGCACTCCATTAATCTCGAAGGCATAAAAAAGAATATCTGCGTTAAAGCATCTGCCTACAATACCATTTTTGCATGGGTACTTAGTAGGCCAATTAATACAGTAGTAGTTCAGTCCTTTGCAACTAAAGTCAGTACCTCTGAAGGTACTGATTTAAGCGCTTTACTAAAAAGGTTCTATGTGAAAACTACAACCCGACAAGAAGACGACAGATATGTAGTATGATTGCCATTTAGGTCAAATTATCCCGAAGAAATATTTTTAGGTGCCTCTCGGTGTGCTGCATTAGCTCAGTACACTAGAATGGAAAAGTCCTTTTCTAAAGATTCTGCGTTACAGTCACAGTATCCCGCTGTTCTACAGGAATACTTGAGCTTAGAGCACATAGAGGAGACAACTATACAAGAAATCACATCTGGGGGTAAATTTAGTACATATTATTTACCGCACCATGCTGTCGTCGACCTGAACACAATACCACTAAAGTAAGGGTAGTGTTTAATGCGTCGAGGAAAACAAAACCGCAGTTGTCACTAAATTATGTTCTCTACACCGGGCCCACACTGCAAAATGATTTGATTACCATTATTCTAAATTGAAGGAAATACAAATTTGTATTTAACGGCGACATACAAAAAATGAACCGCCAAATTCTCGTACATCCAGCTGATAGAACATATCAAAAGATTTTGTTTCAATCTCAGTCTGAAGTTATGGTCAGGGACTATCAGCTTAATACTGTAACTTTTGAAGTAAAATGTGCCCCATTTCTCGCCATACGGACGCTTCTACAACTAGCGTCAGATTCGGAGCTCACATTCCTAAAAGCAGCAAAAATTCTACGTACAGACACAAGTAGGGTGTTGAAGAGAGTTCTGGAAACAAGAGCAGGGAGCAAAAATAGGGTGGTACTTATATACCTAGAAGTTTTTGAAATTGTGTGTGAGTAATGAGATTCGGCAACTGGGCTGGCACGACTTGGGTTGGCTTGGCTTGGCTGAGTTTGGTCGGGGGTTTGGGCGGAGTTTGGGCGGGGTTTGGTCGGGGTTTGGCTGGGGTTGGTTGGGATGTGTATATTAATTTTGTATGAGAAAACTAACAACGATGATATAAGTGCCACCCTATTGTATTGTTGTTCTGTTGTTAAAAGTTCTGTTGTGGTTTTTTCGTTGATATGTATGAATGTGTTTGAAACAGTTGATTTAATTAAGTTGTTTGAATACAAAAGCTTGATCCTAACCATACACAACAAAGTTGATAAGAAATAAAAACCAAAACAATACTATTTATGTATTTATATATTTTATTTATTAATTTGTTTGAAAATTTTATAATATAATAAAAAATAGTAAAAAAAAATAAATCTCATATTGAAGTATGTATATATATAATATTATTGAAGTTCATCTTTATTGATCCAAGAATTATGTTGATTGGAAAATCCCAACCATTTTACGTACGCCTGGTGTTCCTTAGTTTTAATAACTTTTTCAATCAAGTATGTATTTGGAAAATGTGTCTTTAATAGTTCATGTTCATAGAATCCACCAACAATCGGATTCCTTTGATAGTCTTCCAATAAATAAGTAATGGAGTTTGTGTTCTGTAAAGTACGAATTTTAAAAATTTCAGTTGTCCAGTTTGGAGTATATCCTTTTGAAAAAATATGTTTATATTTGCTAATTCGAGCGTGATCTCCAACTTTTAGTTTACCAAATTTATATATTTTGGGATGATTATAGGCTTGTTTTAGTAAAGAACTTTCATTTTCTGTGTTAACAGACTTTGGTGTCATTCCAATTGTTCTATGCTTTTTATTATTATATTGATTAATTAAATCCTTGCATATATGTATCCATTGATAAGTTCCGTGTAGACTAAAATTTTTCCACATCATTCCTTTTAGGGTTCTATTAAATCGTTCTACAATAGACGCTTTCATGGTACTATATGTAGAATAGTGGTTGATATTATGTTTTATCATCAAGTTTTGAAATATTTTATTATAGAACTCTTTACCATTATCTGTTTACAAGTTTTTTGGAATTCTCTTTAGCGAAAAAATAGATTGCATAGCATTGGTTATATCTTCACTACTTTTAGATTTTACGGGTACAGCCCAAGCAAACTTTGAAAATGTATCTATAACTATTAAAATAAATCTATAGCCTTTGTTATATTTTGAGTAAACACCCATTTCAACAAGATCTGCTTGCCAAAGATCATCAATTCCCTTGATCACCACACGACGTCGAATGAAATTTCTACGTGCTTGCTTATGAAGCTCCTGAACCACTTCTTGTCGCTCCATTTCTAAACTCTATCTTAGATTACATCAATTTAAATGCTGTTGATATTGAATTTAAATCAAATTCAAAATCAATTTATATATCTATGTTTAAATGTTTTGTAATGAGTTTCGTTTTTTCATTTAAACGTTCTTCAACTGAATCAATTTTGTAATTAAATAATGATCTCATTTCTTTTAGTGATTGATTGAGATTATTTAGTATTATACTTTGATCATGCATTAATTTACTTAAACGTGTTTCTACATTATCAAATTTTTCTGTAATCAACACGTTTTGTTGTTGTATTATTTCGTTAAAACGATCCTCCATTCCCTTAATTCTCTCCATATACATTGTATCCAGTTGTTTCTTTATTTCACTTAAATAACTTTTCATGTAAATTTTGTTTACAGCATCGTTTTCCAATACAGGATTAACAATATTTTTTATTCTCCGCAAGTTAAAGTTGAAATTACGATCACTACCCAAATGAATCTTGAAATGTTGATTTTGGTATCTTACAGATTTTTCAATATAATGTCCAAACATTTTATGAATATGAATTGTTAAACATTTTTAATTTTAAAATTTATATAATAATTTTTGCTTCTCTCAATTCCTCAATAATTGATACAATTTCATTATTATGATTTGAGTGACCAGCTGTTGTTGATGAAATCAAAAGACCAATTCGTTAGGATCATTCCAATAAACATACTTATGCTTTTTTCTATTCAATTTCATTAAATCTTTTCCCTTATGAATTTTCTGTTGTTGTTTAAATAGGTTTTTAATAATCGTTGTATATTTAATTGAACGATTTCCTTTAATTTGACCATTAATACTGTTATTTCGTTTATGGACATTAGTCATCTCCAATATTTGTTTATAATTATTTAAATCTGTTTTATTATAACTGGTTGGTTTCTTATAAACTAACAATTCATATAATCATATATGATGTGAAGGGCCATTTTAAATTACCTACAGTAATATTGGTTGCATTGAAAGCGATGGGTTCATTATAAACATGTGCTTGAGTGTAACAGAAAGTACTGCAAAAACAGTTTAACTGAGCTACTATGCATTACTCATTGTTCAAATATTAATAAAATGTTGTATGCTACTGTTACGTTTTACTCTGAAGAGCACACTCAGCTCATCCGAACAAACAAAAATATTTACGTTCTCACGTACGAGAAAACTTGTCTTCGTGCTTTTTTTAAGGCAGAGCTATTGTCAGCTTAATTATTTGTGAATTATTGGTGATACAACAAGTCACAAAATTTTTGAGGATTAAGTGCATTACAAAGTGTGGTGTTTTTGAAAAGTTAGAAAAAAGTAAGTATATAATAAAACATACATATGCACATTTCAACGAATGCATTATTTTGTTTTTGTAAGGTTTTTTTGTTAGTCAGACAAATAAATTTTTTGTTGCAGTATTCCTTAACTAAGCATTTTATTTTTCTTATTATGTTTGTACCAGAGAATGAAAATCAGTACTGATAAATAAAGTACTTATCTTCAAATTTCATTACTGGGTATACCCATTACCTATTCGCAAAAAATATCCATTCAAACGCATATGCTTTGCATAAAAATTTATTATTATAAAATATGTACGATTTTTCTCTAATTGGTGCTTGAGTCATGATTTTATTTAATAAAGGGTTGCAACAGATATTAGCAAGTGCGTCATTTTATTTATTTTCATTTTCATAAATATGTACATTAATATGCATATTAAAGTATGGCACAGGTAATGAAGCACATTCCTATAGATATCATTTGACCACACAAACTTTTAAAATTTTATCTACTTGTGATTGATTGTACGTTTCTGAATGGATCTCATACGGATTGTTATTGCTACTTGCTTATGTATGTATGTTTATATATAATGGTTATTAATAAAATAGATAACAAGTCTAATATATTTGTTTTACTTCTTATTGGAAAAGAAACACAATTTAATACAACACTTTTAACTCTCTTTCAATCTTTCTCTTTCATAGGGAGAAACTTCTAACTACATATGTGAAAAATACTATAAAATTCAAGAATTATTGCTAAAAGCCAGCATTACTACTAAAAATCCAGTTTTATTACTTATGACGACTTAGGCAATATGCCAAAGTATAAATAAATTATTTTGGTTGGATAAAAGTGTGTTAATTAGTGTTAAGTCTAACAGCAGCATACAATACAATTTTCTCGTTTGTATAAGTAGTGCTTAGCAGCTCGGCTTAACAGTTTTTGCAATACTTTCTGTCACATTATTCTATTATATGTAGTTTATTGGCAAATTTCAGTCCCATTGATAATGTAAGCAACTTAGTCATTGCTTGTTTAATAAAGCTGTCAAAAATTGCTGCTTACAACTACAAAATTTACGGAAAAGAACTTTGTCAACTTATCACAAGAAAACCATCGAAAAAAAGCCGTAGATGAAGACTTGCATATCAGGTAAATGTAAATAAACCTTGCATACACTAAAAAACGATGTATGTATTTGTAAAATATTAACAAACTTTTGTGTAAAATATATATATAAAAAATATTTTATCTATTTTAATTTTTATAAATATGTTGATTAATATGTATGCAAAATAGAATAGAGGCACAAAAAAACAATTTTGAGAATTATTTGCAGATAACAAACATTTTTGCAACCAATTTAGATTAAACAAGTAAGAGTGTAGCATATTCGGCTGGGCCGAATCTAAAATACCCTTCAAGATAGTCACGAATATGTATAGTATATTAAAAATGTGACCTAAATATGATCGGTTATATATGAACCGATACCGGAATTTTCTATTTTCTGTATTTTAGTAACCTTCTTTTATAACGAAAATTGCTTTTCAGCAAAAAAAAAAAAAAAATTTTTTAATGGAAAAATCGGTTCAGACTATATCTCGGGTATATATGGACCGATATCGAAAATTTTAATTTTCCATATTTATATAACCTTATATCATTACCAGAACTGCTTTTGAGCACAACAAATTGTTTAAGTTCGCTTACGCGATGTTTTCATGAAAAAACCCGATTTAGGCTATATCTCGGGTATATATGGACCGATATCCGAAATTTTAATTTTCTCTATTTTCGTAACCTTCTTTTATAACAAGAACTGCTTTTCAGCAAAAAAAATGTTATTGGAAAAATCGGTTTAGGCTATATATCGGGTATATATGAACCGATATCGGAAATTTTCATTTTCCATATTTATATAACTTCATCTTATTACCAGAACTGTTTTTAAGCAAAAAAAAGTTGTTTAAGTTCGCTTACGCGACATTTTCATGAAAAACCCGGTTTGGGCTATATCTCGGGCATATATGGACCGACATCGGAAATTTTCATTTTTCATACCTATATAACCTTATTTTATTATTAGAACTGCTTTTAAGCAAAAAATATTGTTTGAGTTCGCTTACGCCGCGTGTTCATGAAAAACCCGGTTTAGGCTATATCTCGGGTATATAAGGACCGATATCGAAAACTTTCATTTTCCATATTTATATCACCTTATTTTATTACCAGAACTGCTTTAAGGCGAAAAAATTGTTTAAGTTCGCTTACGCGGCATTTACATGAAAACCCCGGTTTAGGCTATATCTCGGGTATATATGGACCGATATCGAAAATTTTTATCTTCCATATTTATATAAACTCATCTTATTACCAGAACTGTTTTTAATCAAAAAAAGTTGTTTGGGTGCCTCGATGGCTGATTTGGTAGAGTACTCGACCAACAGTCTCGAGGTCGCAGGTTCGATTCCTGCCACAGACCCTGAGTGTTACTGCAGACAAGCAAAAAAGCTTCGCAGTTTTTGTGTTTGTTTCAAAAAAAAAAAAAAAAAGTTCGCTTACGCGACATTTTCATGAAAACCCCGGTTTGGGCTATATCTCGGGTGTATATGGACCGATATCGGAAATTTTCATTTCCCATACTTATATAACCTTATTTGATTACCAGAACTGCTTAAGCAAAAAAAGTTGTTTAAGTTCGCTTACGCGGCATTTTCATGAAAACCCCGTTCCAGGCTATATCTGCGGTATATATGGACTGATATCGGAAGTTTTC
Source organism: Thecocarcelia acutangulata (assembly GCA_914767995.1). NCBI lineage: Eukaryota > Metazoa > Arthropoda > Insecta > Diptera > Tachinidae > Thecocarcelia > Thecocarcelia acutangulata. The sequence continues at coordinate 80,969,693 of OU612094.1, read as the reverse complement.
ATTTTTCATATTTATATAACCTTATTTTATTACCAGAAACGCTTTTAAGCAAAACAAGTTGCTTAATTTCGCTGACGCGCCATTTTCATGAAAAACCCGTTCTATACTATATCTCGGGTATATATGGACCGATATTGGAAATTTTCATTTTTCATATTTATATAACTTTATTTCATTACTAGAACTGCTTTTGAGCACAAAAATGTTGTTTTAGTTTGCTTACGCGTCACTTTTATGTAAAACCCGGTCTAGGCTATATCTCGGGTATATATGGACCAACATCGAAAATTTTCTCTTTTCATATTTATATGACCCTATTTCATTACCACAACTGCTTTTGAGCAAAAAAAAGTTGTTTCAGTTCGCTTACGCGACATTTTCATGAAAAACGCGGTTTGGGCTATATCTCGGGTATATATGGACCGATATCGGAAATTTTCATTTTCCATATTTATATAACCTTATTGTATTACCAGAACCGCTTTCAAGCAAAAAAAGTTGTTTAATTTCTCTGACGCGGCATTTTCATGAAAAACCCGTTCTAGGCTATATCTCGGGTATATGTGGACCGATATCGGAAATTTTCATTTTCCATATTTATATTACTTTATTTTATTACCAGAACTTTTTTAAGCAAAAAAAGATGTTTAAGTTCACTTACGCGACATTTTCATTAAAACCGCGGTTTAGGCTATATCTCGGGTATATATGGAACGATATCGGAAATTTTCATTTTCCATATTTATGTAACCTAATTTCATTACCAGAACTGCTTTTGAGCAAAAAAAAGTTGTTTAAGTTCGCTTACGCGACATTTTCATGAAAACCCTGTTTAGGCTATATCTCGGGTATATATGGAAATTTTCATTTTCCATATTTATGTAACCTAATTTCATTACCAAAACTGCTTTTGAGCACAAAAAAGTTGTTTAAGTACGCTTACGCGACATTTTCATTAAAAATCCGGTTTGGGCTATATCTCGGGTATATATGGACTGATATCGGAAATTTTCGTTTTCCGTATTTATGTAACCTAATTTCATTACCAGAACTGCCTTTGAGCAAAAAAAAGTTGTTTAAGTTCGCTTACGCGTCATTTGCATGAAAACCCCGGTTTAGGCTATATCTCGGGTATATATGGACCGATATCGGAAATTTTCATTTTCCATATTTATATAACCTTATTTTATTACCAGAACTACTTTTAAGCAAAAAAAAGGTGTTTTAGCTTCGCCTATGCGACATTTTCATTAAAAATCCAATTTGGGCTATATCTCGGGTATATATGGACCGATATCTGAAAAAAAAATTTTTGCCTTTAAGTCACCATGCTTAATAAGTGTGTGAAGTTTGAAGCAAAACAAACAACTTTTGTTTTCAAAAATTTTCATACAAAACTGCAAAAAAAAAATGGCTTTTTTCGGAATTTTAAATATATCTCAGCTATACGTGGACCGATATTACTGAATTTCAATAGCAAACCCATGAATCGATGGGGTAAAAGAATGGTAAAAGAAGTAAGTCTAATGGTTTTCTCAGAAACGGTATTTCAACAGCGGACAGACGGACATCGCTTAATCGACTTTTCCATTAATTCTGATTCAGAATATACAGTACTGGACAATTCAATGGAAACTTTTCTAAAAATTTATTTATTTTTTTTTAGAAGTCGAAAATCAAAAATTATTTCTAAAGAAACTTCACAAGTAATTTAGGATTTCATTTTATAGATTCTTTTTGATATATAAACAAAAAAATAATAACATAAAAATAACGTAGTTCTAAAATTATAAAGAACAAGTAAGAGTGTAGTATATTCGGCTGGGCCGAATCTAAAATACCCTTCACGATAGTCACGAATATGTATAGTATATTAAAAATGTGACCTAAATATGCTCGGTTATATATGAACCGATATCGGATTTTTCTATTTTCTGTATTTTAGTAACCTTCTTTTATAACGAGAATTGCTTTCCAGCAAAAAAAAAAAATTTTTAATGGAAAAATCGGTTCAGGCTATATCTCGGGTATATATGGACCGATATCGAAAATTTTAATTTTCCATATTGATATAACCTTATATCATTACCAGAACTGCTTTTGAGCACAACAAATTGTTTAAGTTCGCTTACGCGATATTTTCATGAAAAACCCGATTTAGGCTATATCTCGGGTATATATGGACCGATATCAGAAATTTTAATTTTCTCTATTTTCTTAACCTTCTTTTATAACAAGAATTGCTTTTCAGTAAAAAAAAAATGTTATTGGAAAAATCGGTTCAGGCTATATCTCGAGTATATATGGACCGATATCGGATTTTTTCTTTTTCCATATTTATATAACCTTATTGCATTACCAGAACTGCTTTTGAGCACAAAAAAGTTGTTTACTCGGCATTTTCATCAAAAAACCTGTTAAGCTATATATCGGGTATATATGAACCGATATCGGAAATTTTAATTTTCCATATTTATATAACCTTATTTTATTACCAGAACTGCTTTAAGGTGAAAAAAGTTGTTTAAGTTCGCTTACGCGGCATTTTCATGAAAACCACGGTTTAGGCTATATCTCTGGTATATATGGACCGATATCGAAAATTTTCATTTTCCATATTTATATAACCTCATCTTATTACCAGAACTGTTTTAAGCGAAAAAAAGTTGTTTAAGTTCGCTTACGCGACATTTTCATGAAAAACCCGGTTTGCGCTATGTCTCGGGTATATATAGACCGATATCGGAAATTTTCATTTTTCATACCTATATAACCTTATTTCATTACCAGAACTGCTTTAAGGTGAAAAAAGTGGTTTAAGTTCGCTTACGCGACATTTTCATGAAAAACCCGGTTTGGGCTATATCTCGGGTATATATGGACCGATATCGGAAATTTTCATTTTGCATATTTATATAACCTTATTTAATTACCAGAACTACTTTAAGGCGAAAAAATTGTTTAAGTTCGCTTACGCGGCATTTTCATGAAAACCCCGGTTTAGGCTATGTCTCGGGTATATATGGACCGATATCGGAAATTTTTATCTTCCATATTTATATAAACTGATCTTATTATCAGAACTGTTTTTAATCAAAAAAAAGTTGTTAAAGTTCGCTTACGCCACATTTTCATGAAAAACCCGGTTTGGGCTATATCTCGGGTATATATAGACCAATGTCGAAAATTTTCATTTTCCATACTTATACAACCTTATTTTATTACCAAAACTACTTTTAAGCAAAAAAAGTTGTTTAAGTTCGCTTACGCGGCAATTTCATGAAAACCCCGTTCCAGGCTATATCTGCGGTATATATGAACCGATATCGGAAATTTTCAATTTTCATATTTATATAACCTTATTTTGTTACCAGAACCGCTTTAAAGCAAAAAAAGTTGTTTAATTTCGCTGACGCGGCATTTTCATGAAAAACCCGTTCTAGGCTATATCTCGGGTATATATGGACCGATATCGAAAATTTTCATTTTTCATATATATGTAACCTAATTTCATTACCAGAACTGCTTTTGAGCACAAAAAAGTTGTTTAAGTTCGCTTACGCGGCATTTTCATGAAAAACCTGGTTTGGGCTATATCTCGGGTATATATGGACCGATATCGAAAATTTTCATTTTTCATATTTATATGACCCTATTTCATTACCAGAACTGCTTTTGAGCACAAAAAAGTTGTTTAAGTTCGCTTACGCGACATTTTCATGAAAACCCCGATTTGGGCTATATCTCGGGTATATATGGACCGATATCGAAAATTTTCATTTCTCATATTTATATGACCCTATTTCATTACCAGAACTGCTTTTGAGCACAAAAAAGTTGTTTAAGTTCGCTTACGCGACATTTTCATGAAAAACCCGGTCTAGGCTATATCTCGGGTATATATGGACCGATATCGGAAATTTTCATTTTCCATATTTATGTTACCTAATTTTATTACCAGAACTGCTTTTGAGCAAAAAAAAGTTATTTAGCTTCGCCTATGCGACATTTTCATTAAAAATCCGATTTGAGCTATATCTCGGGTATATATGGACCGATATCTGAAAAAAAATTTTTTTGCCTTTTAGTCACCATGCTTAATAAGTGTGTGAAGTTTGAAGCAAAACGAACAACTTTTGTTTTCAAAAATTTTCATACAAAACTGCAAAAAAAAAATGGCTTTTTTCGGAATTTTGAATATATCTCAGCTATACGTGGACCGATATTACTGAATTTCAATAGCAAACCCATGAATCGATGGGGTAAAAGAATGGTGAAAGAAAAAAGTTTCTAAGTCTAATGGTTTTCTCAGAAACGGTATTTCAACAGCGGACAGACGGACAGACGGACAGACGGACATCGCTTAATCGACTTTTCCATTAATTCTGATTCAGAATATATATACTTTATAGGGTCGCAAAAAAAAACTGTAGAAATTACAAACGGAATCACAAACTTATATATACCCTTAACATTTTTGTGAAGGGTATAAAAATTAAAAGTATCAAATTTTGAGGTATTGACAAAACATTGGAAACTTAAAATTTACTCCAATAAAAGCCTTCGGCCTATTATCAAAAATTAATATTTTGTTCGGTATCCTTTGTTTTTAATTACTGCATCACAGCGACGATGCATTGACCCAATTAATTTGTCAATTGTATCCTTTGGTACCTTTTGCCATTCACTCAAAACTGCATTGGATAAATCTTCCTTCCATGTGTAATTTCGAGTTCTTATCTTGCGTTCTACAATTTCCCATAGATTTTCTATGGGATTGAGATCCGGGGTTTGGGCAGGCCACTTCAAAACACGGACCTCATTTGATTGTAACCAGTCAGTTACAACCCTAGAGGTGTGTTTTGGATCATTGTCATGCTGAAATCTCCAAATTAGTGGCATGTTCTCCTCTGCATATGGATACATTATGTCGTTTAAAATGGATCTGTAGCCGACACCAGTCATTGTATCCTTTATAATGTGAATTGGGTCCATTCCTTGCCCAGAAAAACAGCCCCACACCATAATATTGCCACCTCCAAACTTGACTGTCTTGCTTGTGTACTTTGGGTCTAGTCTCTTTTCCTTTGGCCGCCTTACAAATGATCTTCCATCATTGCCCCTTAAATTATATTTGGAATCGTCTGAAAAAAGGACAGTGTTCCATTTCTCTTTAGACCAATTTATGTGCTCTCTGGCAAATTTTAAACGAGCAGCACGGTTTTTCTCCGATATCAGAGGTTTTTTCGCAGGGCGGAAGCAACCAAGACCAGCCTCGCGGGCTCTACGGCTAATTGTTCGAGAGCTAACATCCAATCCAAGAACATTTTTAACCTCTCTTGATGCCATTTGGGGGTCTTTTTTGAACTCTCTTGATATTAAATTATCCTGTCTTGCAGTAGTTTTACGTGGTCTTCCTCCTGAATGCAAAGTTTTAACAGTACCCGTTTCACGAAATTTCTTGATAATCTTCGAAATTGCTGATTTATTCATCGAATATTTATCACAAATAGTTTTTTGTTTTAATCCAGCATTAAAATCATTTATTATTTTTAAATCTTCACTTATCTTGACTCTAGCCATTTTTACTAATTATGTATTCAAGATTCTTCTGTTTAAAATATTTGAAAAAAGAAGCTGGCAAGAGAGTAATTTAAAAAATAACGGTAAATTATTATGCATTTTGCCTCGTTTTTTCATCAATACAATTTGCTTTAGTCATCTTTCGTGCAGAAGTGTAAAAGTTTCCATTGTTTTGTCGAACCCCAAAAATTTTATACTTTTAATTTTTCTTTATAATTTTAGAACTACGTTATTTTTATGTTATTATTTCTTTGTTTATATATCAAAAAGAATCTATAAAATGAAATTCTAAAATACTTGTCAAGTTTCCTTAGAAATAATTTTTGATTTTCGACTTCTAAAAATAAATAAATTAATTTTTAGAAAAGTTTCCATTGAATTGTCCAGTACTGTATATACTTTAAAGGGTCGCAAAAAAAACTGTAGAAATTACAAACGGAATCACAAACTTATCCTTTACATTTTTGTGAAGGGTATAAAATTGTAAACAATATATTTGACGTAAATAGCTTACTATATTGCCAGTAGCAAAAAATTGTCACATGCCGTAGTGCTGCCACCGTGTATACATTAATGCACCTTGGTTGGAACAGTGAACGCAAATGTTAATTTCTTATTATATTCTTATAAATTAAATGCCTATAATTACTAGCTAAATTTTCCGTATCCTTTCTAAAATTTATTCTATTTTCTATTGGTACATTTATAATTTGTAGCATTTCAAGCATACATATATCGTTTTTTATACCCTTCACAAAAATGTAAAGGGTATATATAAGTTTGTGATTCCGTTTGTAATTTCTACAGTTTTTTTTGCGACCCTATAAAGTATATATATATTCTGAATCAGAATTAATGGAAAAGTCGATTAAGCGATGTCCGTCTGTCCGCTGTTGAAATACCGTTTCTGAGAAAACCATTAGACTTAGAAACTTTTTTCTTTCACCATTCTTTTACCCCATCGATTCATGGGTTTGCTATTGAAATTCAGTAATATCGGTCCACGTATAGCTGAGATATATTCAAAATTCCGAAAAAAGCCATTTTTTTTTGCAGTTTTGTATGAAAATTTTTGAAAACAAAAGTTGTTCGTTTTGCTTCAAACTTCACACACTTATTAAGCATGGTGACTAAAAGACAAAAAAATTTCAGATATCGGTCCATATATACCCGAGATATAGCCCAAATCGGATTTTAATGAAAATGTCGCATAGGCGAAGCTAAATAACTTTTTTTTGCTCAAAAGCAGTTCTGGTAATAAAATAAGGTTATATAAATATGAAAAATAAAAATTTCCGATATCGGTTAATATATACCCGAGATATAGCCCAAACCGGGTTTTTCATGAAAATGTCGCGTAAGCGAACTTAAACAACTTTTTTGTGCTCAAAAGCAGTTCTGGTAATGAAGTAGGGTCATATAAATATGAAAAATGAAAATTTTCGATATCGGTCCATATATACCCAAGATATAGCCTAGACCGGGGTTTTCATGAAAATGCCGCGTAAACGAACTTAAACAACTTTTTTGTGCTCAAAAGCAGTTCTGGTAATGAAATTAGGTTACATAAATATGAAAAATGAAAATTTCCGATATCGGTCCATATATACCCGAGATATTGCCCAAATCGGGTTTTTCATGAAAATGTCGCGTAAGCGAACGTAAGCAACTTTTTTGTGCTCAAAAGCAGTTCTGGTAATGAAATTGGGTTACATAAATATGAAAAATGAAAATTTTCGATGTCGGTCCATATATACCCGAGATATAGCCTAAATCGGGTTTTTCATGAAAATGTCGCGTAAGCGAACTTAAACAACTTTTTTGTGCTCAAAAGCAGTTCTGGTAATGAAAGAGGGTCCTATAAATATGAAAAATGAAAATTTTCGATATCGGTCCATATATACCCGAGATATAGCCTAGACCGGGGTTTTCATGAAAATGCCGCGTAAGCGAACTTAAACAACTTTTTTGTGCTCAAAAGCAGTTCTGGTAATGAAATTAGGTTACATAAATATGGAAAATGGAAATTTCCGATATCGGTCCATATATACCTGAGATATAGCCTGGACCAGGATTTTCATGAAAACGCCGCGTAAGCGAACTTAACAGCTTTTTTGTGCTTAAAAGCAGTTCTGGTAATGAAATTAGGTTACCTAAATATGGAAAATGAAAATTTCCGATATCGGTCCATATGTACTCGAGATATAGCCCAAATCGGGTTTTTCATGAAAATGTCGCGTAAGCGATCTTAAACAACTTTTTTTTGCTCAAAAGCAGTTCTGATAATGAAATAAGATTACATAAATATGAAAAATGAAAATTTCCGATATCGGTCCATATATACCCGAGATATAGCCTAAACTGCGGTTTTAATGAAAATGGCGCGTAAGTGAACTTAAACATATTTTTTTGCTTAAAAACAGTTCTGGTAATGAAATAGGGTCATATAAATATGAAAAATGAAAATTTTCGATGTCGGTCCATATATACCCGAGATATAGCCTAGACCGGGTTTTACATAAAAGTGTCGCGTAAGCAAGCTAAAACAACATTTTTGTGCTCAAAAGCAGTTCTAGTAATGAAATGAAGTTATATAAATATGAAAAATGAAAACTTCCAATATCGGTCCATATATACCCGAGATATAGCCTAGAACGGGGTTTTCATGAAAATGCCGCGTCAGCGAACTTAAACAACTTTTTTTGCTTAAAAGCCGTTCTGGTAATCAAATAAGCTTATATAAGTATGGAAAATGAAAATTTCCGATATCGGTCCATATATACCCGAGATATAGCGCAAACCGGGGTTTTCATGAAAATGTCGCGTAAGCGAACTTTAACAACTTTTTTTGATTAAAAACAGTTCTTGTAATAAGATGAGGTTATATAAATATGGAAGATAAAAATTTCCGATATCGGTCAATATATACCCGAGATATAGCCCAAACCGGGTTTTTCATGAAAATGTCGCGTAAGCGAACTTAACGGTTTTTTTTTGCTTAAAAACAGTTCTGGTAATAACATAAGGTTATATAAATATGGAAGATAAAAATTTCCAATATCGGTCCATATGTACCCGAGATATAGCCCAAATCGGGTTTTTCATGAATATGTCGCGTAAGCGAACTTAAACAACTTTTTTTTGCTCAAAAGCAGTTCTGGTAATGAAATTAGGTTACATAAATATGAAAAATGAAAATTTCCGATATCGGTCCATATATACCCGAGATATAGCCCAAACCGTGTTTTTCATGAAAATGCCGCGTAAGCGAACTTAAACACTTTTTTCGCCTTAAAGCAGTTCTGGTAGTAAAATAAGGTGATATAAATATGGAAAATGAAAGTTTTCGATATCGGTCCATATATACCCGAGATATAGCCTAAACCGGGTTTTTCATGAATACGCGGCGTAAGCGAACTAAAACAACTTTTTTTGCTTAAAAGCAGTTCTAATAGCAAAATAAGGTTATATAGGTATGGAAAATTAAAATTTCCGATATCGGTCCATTTATACCCGAGATATAGCCCAAACCGGGTTTTTCATGAAAATGTCGCGTAAGCGAACTTAAACAACAATTTTTTTTTGCTTAAAAACAGTTCTGGTAATAAGATGAGGTTATATAAATGTGGAAGATAAAAATTTCCGATATCGGTCCATATATACCCGAGATATAGCCTAGACCAGGGTTTTCATGAAAATGCCGCGTAAGCGAACTTAAACAGCTTTTTTGTGCTCAAAAGCAGTTCTGGTAATGAAATTAGGTTACCTAAATATGGAAAATGAAAATTTCCGATATCGGTCCATATGTACCCGAGATATAGGCTAAACCGGGTTTTTCATGAAAATGTCGCGTAAGCGAACTTAAACAATTTGTTGTGCTTAAAAGCAGTTCTGGTAATGATATAAGGTTATATAAATATGGAAAATTAAAATTTTCGATATCGGTCCATATATACCCGAGATATAGCCTGAACCGATTTTTTCATTAAAAAATTTTGTTTTTTGCTGAAAAGCAATTCGTGTTATAAAAGAAGGTTACTAAAATACAGAAAATAGAAAATTCCGATATCGGTTCATATACATATATGTATATAACCGAGCATATTCAGGCCCCATTTTTAATATACTATACATATTCGTGACTATCGTGAAGGGTATTTTAGATTCGGCCCAGCCGAATATACTACACTCTTACTTGTTATAACTATCCTGTGTATTTAATATAGAAACATTCTCAAAATCTGGATTATGATTTGAGTCGCGGCAATGATTCGATAATGCTGTTTTCTGTGAAGAATTAATATTCCTATACTTTTGGTCACTCTTATGTCCTGCTAATCTAGTTTCCAATTTATTTTTGGTTGTTTCTACATAAACCTTATTACATTGCTCATTGTCATTACCGCAACAAGGTATTTTGTATACTATATTAGACTTTTCTAACTTATTTAATTTATCCCTTGTTTTGCTAAATAATCTGCCTACCGTTTTATAAATTTTATGGGCCATTTTGTATTTCTTCTTATCAAATATACTTGATTTTTCCAACCTCTCAGACATTTCAGGTACATAAGCCATTGATTTATAAATCTTTGTCTCCTGAGTAACATCTAATCTACTCCTTCTACTGTATTGTCTAATTAATTTGCAAATAAGTTCTTCAGGAAAACTATTCTCTAGTAATATAAAAAGATACAGAAACCAAAAAAATAATAAATGAGAAAAAAATGGTTTGTAAAATTATTTGAAATTAACATTTTCAGAAAAAACTAAGTTGGGAAAATTGGCAATGCCAAAATAATAAATAATGTAAAAAAATCATGTTGTAAAAGCTATTGTACATATATTAAAGATTTTCAAAACAACAAAATCATAAATAATTGTGTCTAAACACGTGGTGGAAAACATATTTTTACATAGAGTTCATAAAGTAAAACACGTGTATAAGAAACTGTACTTAAGAAAAGTGAACAGTTATAAATATGTGCATAGCCTAGTGGTAAATATACTGTTCTAAGTTGAAAAGCAGTTATTTAAAATAAAACAAGTAAGAGTGTGATACATATGTATACCCTTCACGATAGTCACGTTTATGTATAGTATATATTACAAATTCAAACTGAATATTCTGTTTTAATTTATAATAATGATAGTTCATGAAAATCTTCGATATGAACTAATAATTTCCATAGTATGGTAATAGGAAACATCAACGTTATGAAATGATTATTTCAATATTGAATAATATTAATTAAAAGTAACTCAATATTGATCATTAAAAAAAATGAAACTGACTTCTTATAAAACAATGATGATAGTTATTTTAATTTTCCATATTAATATAACGTCATCTTATTACCAAAACGACTTTTAAGCAAAAAAAGTTGTTTTAGTTCGCTTACGTGACATTTTCATGAATAGCCCGGTTTAGGCTATATATCGGATATATATGGGCCGATATCGGAAATTTTAATTTTCCATATTAATATAACATTGTTCTCGCAACTCTTCAACCATACGGTCGTGTTAATTGAAAGCGGACAAAAATAATTTTTTATACATGTTGGTAAACATATAAAAACAATAATACATAGTGCTAAATTACGAGCATAAAAAAAAACAAAATACGTTGTAATAAATTGTGCGAACAACAACAAACTATTAAAAAAAAAAGCAACGGGAAAATAAATTCCTTAAACTTTTAATAATAAGCAATAATACCAATTACAAAACAAGTGCAGAGACAGTGCATAATTACAGAGGGTGCCCAGTGTATGCTCACTTTAAACAGTCAATGACAAATAAGACTTCTATACCTCCTAAGCAGCCACCGCAGTCAAATATCATTGTTGCAAATAGTATTCCCCAGGCAGGCCAGGCAACTAGCCATATTAACTTGCAAAACGCCCAGCAAATTTCAAACTGCGATCCAAATGTTAGCAATCTTGAGGCAACGCTGCAGACTCTTGTTCAATCAATAAACACTTTTACGGCTTCTATGACGAGCATGATGTAAGAAATGCTGAAAATGCAAACCATAATTTTGCAGGTTATTTTAAACAAATAAAAAAATGATTTGTTTGAAAATATGTTTCTGGAACGCAAATAGCATTCGCCAGCATAAAAATGAACTTGAGCACTTCCTTATGGAAAAGCAAATCGATATAATGTTAATCGCTGAAACTCACCTGACGTCAACAAGTTATTTCAGGATTAATGGCTACATACTATATGACACCAAAGATCCCCGTGAAAGATCTTGTGGGGGATCGGCAATTTTGATAAAAGCCAGAATTAAGCACTATTGATTCAACGAAACACGTGAGGAATATCTGCAAGCGACTAATGTATGCATTGAATTTTGTAATGAGAAAATTGTTATTTCCTCGATTTACTCACCGCCTCGGTTTTCAATAACAGATAACCAATATTCGGATTTTTTCAAATCACTTGGGCCTCGATTTATAGCGGCTGGTGACTATAACGCTAAACACACTTTTTGGGGTTCAGGTTTAATTTCTCCGAAAGGCCGTGTACTTTTTGATACCATTTCTAAAATGGGCTTAGATGTGATTTCAAGTGGTCACCCCACGCATTGGCCGTCAGACAGACGAAAGATTCCAGATAGTATAGATTTTGGAGTTTCGAAAAGTTTTCCTTTAGAGTGGTTTCAAGTGGAGCCTTCGTTAGATTTGTCATCAGATCACTCACCCACAATAATATCTGTTTTTTCCCCCAAGAATTTTACTCCCCGTCTGCTGACTTAGAGTTGACGACCACTAGAGTTAATTGGCTAAAATATAAAAAATATTTGAGTACTCATTGTACGGAGAATATTGCTTTGAGAACGCCTAAAGATATTGACGTCCATTAATAGTTTTTCCAAAAGCCTTAAACTGGCCGTACAACATGCTAGCACTAACTATATAAGATACAGAAACGAGAACAACAGATCTTATTCGTCGGAAATTGAGCAACTTTTGTCAGAAAAAAGAAGAGTTAGAAGGGAGTGGCAACTCCGCAGGTCTCCCCAGCTTAAAATTAGGCTACGAGAATGTGTAACCAAATTGAGAAATCTGCTTGAAATAGAAAGAATGGCTTCCCTTAAATCATACTTGGAAAGCCTTGATGGCCCTCCTCAATCAGACTATTCTTTGTGGAAAGCGGCAAAAGGTTTGAAAAGACCCGTTAGAGGTAAGCCACCTTTGCGGACTCCAACTGGCGACTGGGCAAGAACCGATTCCGAAAAGGGAATGTTGTATGTAAATCACTTGAGGAATGTTTTTACAGATGATGCAGCAAACGACATAGCAGTATTTCCGCCATTTGCCGTAAGACCGCCTGTGTCCTTGAGATTTAGTTTTCCAGATGTGGAAAACGTTATCAATAAAATAAACTCTAAGAAAGCTCCAGGTATGGATAAAATTACTGGTACAAGGCTTGTACAACTACCTCGTGTGGCTAGAAGAATTCTTCTTTTTATTTTCAACGCTATCTTACGCCTTGAGTATTATCCGGTCGAGTGGAAAGTGTCTATGATAACGATGATACCTAAGCCGGGGAAGGATCATACTAAAGTAGAATCGTACAGGCCAATAAGTCTACTGCCAACAATTTCAAAACTATTTGAGAAATTGCTTATGATGAAGTTGAGTCCAGTACTGGAAAAAATAGAATGTATTCCTGATCATCAGTTCGGTTTTAGGGCCAAACATAGTACCATCGAACAGACACACAGACTAGTTAATGTCATAAGAAAATCATTTGAAGACAAGAAGTATTGCTCTGCACTTTTCATTGACGTTTCCCAAGCTTTTGACAAAGTGTGGCATGACGGTAAATGCACAAAATAAAACTAAACTTTCCTGCGAACACCCACAAACTTTTTGAAAGTTATTTGTATGGACGTAAATTTATCGTTAAGGAAGGTGACTTTTATAGCCCCATTCAACCAATCGACGCAGGCGTCCCACAAGGCAGCATACTGGGCTCTACCTTATACTTGATTTATGCTTCTGACATGCCAACAAGCGATAAAATTCATACATCCACGTTTGCAGACGATACGGCTTTTTTCAGTGTACATGAACACCACCAAACAGCATCACAAAATTTGCAGGAACATATTTACAATTTAAAGAAATGTTTAAAACTCTGGAAAATCAAAGTCAATGAACAAAAATGTGTCCATATCACGTTTACACTGCGTAAAAATATATGCCCGTCAATAAAAATTAATAATCTAATAATTTCACAACACAGTGACGTCAAATATCTCGGTATTCACCTCGACCGTCGACTAACTTGGAAGAAACACATTGACGCAAAAACAACCCAGATGAAATTAAAAGCCGCGCAATTGAATTGGCTCATCGGCAGAAATTCCACCCTGAGCTTAGATTGCAAACTTTTACTGTATAACGCGATTCTAAAGCCAATATGGTGCTATGGAATTCAACTATGGGACACCGCCTCCGCATCGAATATTTGAAGAATTCAAAGGCGTCAAAACAGCGTTCTACGTACGATTACAGCAGCCCCATGGTATGTAAAAAATTCTCGAATTCACAAGGACCTAAACGTACCTTTAGTAAAAGATGAATTTGCCAAATACGCTGGAAGGTATATAACCAAACTTGAAATCGACCCAAATCCACTTGCTCGAGACATCATTACCTTTGGTGGTCACACATGATTAAAAAGAAGGGACACCCTGGCTTCCATTCAGGAGCATAACAGATGACGTCCTGTGGCACGGTATTCTGGTACATTCGCTTCATCATAATTTTATGTCTAGCATTGGCTGGACTTAAAGAAATTTTTTTAGTTATTTAGATTTGAATAATTGTTGTTAGTTCTTCTTAAAGATTCAACAAATAAATAAAAATTGATAAAAAAAAAAGATATATATGGAAAATGAAAATGCCCGATATCGGTCCATATATACCCGAGATATAGCCTAAAACGGGGTTTTCATGAAAATGTAAACTTAAACAACTTTTTTGCTTAAAAGCAGTTCTGGTAATGAATTCATGTCATATAAATATCGAAAATGAAAATTTCCGATATCGGTCCATATATACCCCAGATATACCTGAACCGGGTTTTTCATGAAAATGTGCCGTTAGTAAACTTAAACAATTTTTTTTTTGCTCAAAGGCAGTTCCAGTAATAAAGTAAGGTTACATAAATATGGAAAATAAAAATTTCCGATATCGGTCCATACATACCCCAGATATACCCTGAAACGGGGTTTTTATGAAAATGCCGCGTAAGTGAACTTAAACAACTTTTTTTTCTTAGAAGCAGTTCTGATGGTAAAACTAGGCTACTAAAATATAGGAAATGAAAATTTCCGATATCGGTCTATATACACCAGAGATATACGATAACCGATTTTTTCATGACTTTTTTTATACCCTTCACAAAAATGTAAAGGGTGTATATAATTTTTATATTAAAGCAGTTCTGTTTATAAAAGGGGGTTACTAAAATACCAAACAGTTGCAATTTTTGGTATCGGTCTACACATTGTCCAAATGAAAATGACGCGTGTGAAAAACAATCATTTTTCACGGTGCCTTAAATAAATGTACACATCCCTAGCATATATTATGGAAATTATTAGTTCATATCAAAGATTTTAATGAACTATCATTATTATAAATTAAAACAGCATATTTAGTTCAAATTTGTAATATGTACTATACATTTACGTGAGTATTGTGAAGGGTATTTTAGATTCGGCCCAGCCGAATTTACCACACTCTTACTTGTTTTTCAAAAATTTCCGTACAAAATTGCAAAAAAAAATGCTTTTTTCGGAATTTTGGATATATCTCAGCTATATGTGAACCGATATTATTGAATTTCAATAGCAAACCCATGAATCGATGGGGCAAAAAAATGGTGAAAGAAAAAAGATTTTAAGTCTAATGGTTTTCTCAGTAACGGTATTTCAACGGTGGACATCGCTTAATCGACTTTTCCATTCATTCTGATTCAGAATATATGTATATACTTAATAGGGTCGCAAATGAAAATTGTAGAAATTACAAGCGGAATCACAAACCCCTTACATTTTTGTGAAGGGTATAAAAATATTTCTAACCATTTGAAATATTATAGCCAAACAGGTTTATGGCTAGAAGAAAAGCATTTGATGATTTGAAAATTAGTAGTTTTGATTGTGTTTCAATACCTCATATTCTGAAATATTACTTAAGTAGGGCCTACGTTGTATTTTCAAACATAAAAGCTATATATCTTCATGCTAAATATACCATGGTTCACGGCTTGTTTTGGTTATATGTAGTTGACAACCCTGGCTGTCGTGTTCAAAAATTTTTATTAGTCGACTACACAACTACATAGCACGCTAGCGTAGCACTTGCTGCATGCATTTTTAGTGGTAATTAAGATTAATTAGCTATTAACACCTGAAATACCGAACTGATATTAATAATATATATGCCGTGCACTAAAACTCGAATATATCTACAAATCTGTTGACGAATAAGAGAAGGAAAGAGATATAATGTTTTTTGTTTGCCTATTTGTATATAGACAGTAGGTGAGCAACAATATCATCCAAAAGAGATAAAATATTTTTAATTAAATATTCCGAAAATTTATCTTTTAATTTACAATCATTGGTTTTTCTACGTGTAATCATCAGTATACTTACGCTACCCATTCATGATGATCTTCACTGAATAGAGCGGAAAGCTCAATTAAAGGCGATCGTAACTGTTGCATTTGCTTTGCGCCTTCAAAATCCATTTTATTACCCAATAGCCATATCATTTCCTGTGCCCATGTAGATCCCGTTCTGGGATATGACACTAACCACACATCATCAGGATATGTCTTAAACTCTCTGATAGCTTGCCCAACTTCAATGAATTTTCGTGGCAGTATAACACTCCCCGGCAAAACCTCAATAAAACAATCCTTTTTGGGAAACAAAGCATCTATTTTTTTAGCAACGTCTTTGTCTAGATCTTTAAATGTAAACTCCATAATGTAAAAGCCACTTAAAAGTGCAATTTTATGTAGATTTGCTAAATAACTCGCTCCAATTCACAATTTTTAGTTTTGTAGTCAATGTACTAACGAATAACGTACAGATATGCAGAGCATATGAAGCCAAAATTAAGCGCAAAAACCTCCGTTAATCTTAACGTTTATTATTAAACTGCAAAGAAAATGTTTACAATTTGGATTATTATTGTTTTCCACCACATTTCTCTTTTCATTTATACATCAGTACGTATAAATATATGCATATACATAAGTGCACATGAGTAAATGCAGTGAAAGTAAAAGTTGTTCCTGTTATTAAAAAAGAAAACTTGTTTGTTTACTAAATAAACGCAATCTAAGCCAAGTTAACCAGTCCACCCAAAACTTAAAATTTTCTTTATATGTACATACATATGAACATATGTATATGCATATTTATATGTTATAAAGATTTGTATTGTATTGTATTTGTAGCTATACATTAGTTGTGATCATTTACTAAAAAATTTTGCAAATTTGTAATAATTGTTACTAGAAAGGGTTCATTAATACAAAAAATTTTCAATGAGAGAGCATCAAAAGAGCGTACAAAATTGAGGAACAGAAAAATTTTTGCAAGTTTTTACAAGTATAATTTTTACTTGCAATAATTATTTAAACAGCTGTTTTGCGTTTGTGTTTACAAAACAATATTTCTAAATCAAGTTAAAAATAAAAATATTTTGAAAAATTTTGGGAAATTGTAAGTGTATGTAAACTTCTAAAATGATAAAAAGTATTAAAAAGATTACAAATTTATTTTTATGTAACATGAGAACAACAGAGGAAGCAACAAAGTGTCTGACACGTCAGTGGCAAAAGATGTTCCGCAACCTTACTTGCTTGAATGGGTTTAAAACTTTTAAGGGAGCAATTAATTAGATCATTCCATTTTTAATTACACTGCTTTACAAATTTAATAACACTGCTTTATTATCATTGTGACTCTCCAACCGAACGGTCGTAATAAGTGAACAAAAAAAAAAAAAATAAAATAAAATCATTGCTTAAACGCCTTTAAAATTAAATTGTAAAAACAATAACAAGTTATTTAAAAAAACAACGGGAAAATAAATTCCTTACATTTCAATAACTAAACAATAAAATCAATTTCAATAAAACAAGTGCGGTGGCAGTGCATTGTTATTGTTGTTATTGTGCGTGAAGATTAACTACCCAGTGGGAAAAAAACTATACATTAAAATTTTTTTGTTTTCTTATAAAACCGCAATAAGTGGAAGAGCGAATTTATACAAAAGAAAAACTTTATGACAATTATTTTTATATACTTTTAAATAAAAAAAAAAAATATAAATAAAAAAAAAAAAAATTGCATGAGTGCACCTATTAGATGCAATTCTGAGAGGGAGCTTAGCTCCACTAGAAAAAACCTCTGGATTTCTGAAGAGGAATCATTAAAAAAAATCATTGGACAATCTCCTGTCTCTAAGAGATAAAAAACGCACGCGTTCGTGCTCGCCAAACATTGTTGTTGCAACAGACGACAAACCATCTGCAAGTGTAGCTATTGTTGATAAACCGAGAACTCAAGTGGGTATGGATAGGTTATATAACCGTGGTTAAACGTCAGCGAAGCCCTAAATCCGCGCAAATATCATCGCAACCAAAAATGTCTAAGGGCGATATTACCTCTGCGACAACGGATAGTAATAGGTTTGCTATCCTTCAGACTGACGAGCCAACTACATCAAAAAAAACATTTAAACCACCACCAATATACTTGAGGGAACCTACATCAAATGAGCTGGTAAAAGCACTTATTACGGCAATTGGTAAAGACACCTTCAACGTAACATCAGTGAAGCACGGACAAATAAGTGAAACAAAAATCCAAGTCTACTGCGAAAATAACTACCGAAAACTCTCTGCCGCTCTGGAAAAAGAGAAAAAATCTTTTTATACTTATCAACTTAAAAGTGCTAAAGGCCTTCAGGTTGTTATAAAAGGTATTGACCCTTATGTAGACACGGATGAGGTTAAAACTGCACTGCTAGATAAAGGTTTTAAAATAAAAAATGTGGTAAATATGCGGAACCGTGAAAAGATTCCTCAACCCATGTTTAGGGTTGAACTGCTACCGGGGGATGTTATTCTCAAAACGAATGAAACTCACCCAATTTATAACCTTAAATTTCTTCTTCATCGCAGAGTTACCGTTGAGGAGCCGCACAAGCGTTTAGGGCCCGTTCAATGCCTAAACTGCCAGGAATTTGGCCATACTAAGGCCTACTGTAAACTGCCCACAGTTTGTGTGGTGTGTGGAGAACTGTACGGCACATCACAGTGCCAAAAGTCAAAAACTGACTCAAGTGTTAAAAAATGCAGTAACTGTGGAGGCAACCACACTGCAAATTACAGGGGCTGCCCTGTCTATACTCACTTTAAGCAGTCAATGACAAATAAGCCATCAATTACCTTTAAGCAACCCCAGCAGTCAAACATCATTTCTGCAAACAATTTTCCCCAGGTAGGCCAGTTTTAACGTATATATATATTATAAATGAAACACCAGCTTGTTCAATAGATCTCAGGCAACTGCCTACTTTATTGAATTCTGTTTTAGATGTAAGTTTGCTATTCACAATAGTATTCGTAGTAGTTGTATATAATAGTAGTATATAGTGATGGCACTACACAGTCAACAAGCAATATAATAATGCAAACCCCCAAACAAGTTTCATATGCCAATGTGGTCAAAACCGATACACAAAACTTGAGTCAGGAGACCAAGCCCCAAAATTCCGATCAAAATATTAACAATCTTGAGGCAACTCTGCAGACTCTTGTTCAATCCATAAACACATTTACGGTTTCTATGACGAACATGATGCAGGAAATGCTGAAAATGCAATCCACTATTTTGCAGGCAATTTTAACAAAATGAATTGGTTTAAAATATGTTTCTGGAACGCAAACGGCATCCGCCAACACAAAAATGAACTTGAGCACTTCCTTAAGGAAAAACAAATTGACATAATGCTGATTGCTGAAACCCACTTGACAAGCAACAGTTATTTCAAAATTAATGGCTACATACTGTACGACACAAAAGATCCCCGTGGAAGATCTTGCGGAGGATCGGCAATTCTAATAAAAAATAGAGTTAAGCACTATTTTCTACATGAGACACGTGAGGAGTATCTCCAAGCAACAAATATATGCATTGAACATCTTAATGGAAAAATAGTTATATCATCAATTTACTCACCGCCCCGATTTTCAATAACAGAAAATCAGTACTCACATTTTTTCAACACACTTGGGCCTCGATTTTTAGCGGCTGGTGACTATAACGCCAAGCACACTTTTTGGGGATCACGTTTAATTTCTCCGAAAGGCCGTGTGCTTTTCGAAACAGTTTCCAAACTGGGCTTAGATGTGATTTCAAGCGGACATCCCACTTATTGGCCCTCAGACCGACGAAAGATCCCAGATGTTATAGATTTTGGAGTTGCAAAAAATTTTCCTTTAGAAGGGATGCACGTAGAGTCTTCATTAGATTTGTCATCGGACCACTCACCCACTATAATATCCGTTTCGTTCCCCCAGGAGGTTGGCTCCCCGTTTAGTGACTTGACGTTCGCCATCACTAGAGTTAATTGGCTAAAATATAAGAAATATTTGAGTACTCATTGTACAGAAAATATTGCCTTGAGAACCCCTGAGGATGTTGATATATCAATTAAAGATTTTTCTGAAGACCTTAAACTGGCCGTACAACATGCTACCACTAGCCATACAAGATCCAGAAATGTGAGCAATAGAACGTATTCGTCTGAAATAGAGCAACTTCTGTCAGAAAAAAGAAGAGTTAGAAGAGAGTGGCAACTTCGAAGGTCTCCCCAGCTTAAAAGCCGGCTACGGGAGTGCATAAATCAATTAAGAAATCTGCTTGAAATCCAAAGAATGGCTTCCCTCAAAAATTATCTAGAAGGTCTTGATGGTAGCCCGCAAACCGACTATTCTTTATGGAAAGCGACAAAAGGTCTGAAAAGACCCGTAATAGGTAAGCCACCTTTGCGAACTTCATCTGGCGACTGGGCAAGAAGTGATTCTGAAAAAGGGATGGTGTATGTTAATCATTTGCAAAACGTTTTTACTGCAAATGATACAGTGGATGATGTTGCTGAATTTCCGCCATATGCTGTTAGACCGCCTGTGCCTTTGAGACTTAGTTTTCAAGATGTCGAAAACGTTATAAATAAAGTAAACTCAAAAAAAGCTCCAGGTTTTGACAAAATTACTGGCAAAATGCTAGTACAGTTACCTCGTGTTGCTAGAAGAATTCTTCTTTTCATTTTTAACGCTATTTTGCGCCTAGAATACTATCCTGTAGAGTGGAAGGTGTCTATGGTTACTATGATACCCAAGCCAGGGAAGGATCCCACTAAAGTAGAGTCATATAGACCAATAAGTCTACTGCCAACAATTTCAAAACTTTTCGAAAAATTGTTAATGGCGAAGTTGACTCCAATATTGAGTGATGTAGGATGCATCCCGGATCATCAATTTGGTTTTCGGGCTAAACACAGCACCATAGAACAAACGCATAGACTAGTTAATGTTATAAGAAAGAGTTTTGAGGACAAAAAGTATTGCTCAGCTCTATTCATTGATGTTTCCCAAGCTTTTGATAAAGTGTGGCACGTGGGATTAATGCACAAAATAAAGATGAACTTGCCTGCAAACACTCACAAGCTTCTGGAAAGCTATTTATGCGGCCGGAAGTTTGTTATCAGAGAAGGCGACTTTATAAGCCCAACTCAGCCAATAGAGGCAGGAGTTCCCCAAGGTAGCATTCTGGGACCCACTTTATATTTAATTTACACTTCTGACATGCCAACCAGATGTGGTATTCACACTTCAACTTTTGCAGATGACACAGCATTCTGCAGCGTACATGAAAACCATCAAGTAGCTTCGCGAAATTTGCAGGAGTATATTTCAATATTAGAGATGTGGTTAAAACTTTGGAAAATTAAAGTTAATGAACAAAAGTGTACTCACGTTACATTCACACTGCGTAGACAAACATGTTCAGCTATCAAAATTAACAATTCACCTATTACGCAGCAAAATGAAGTCAAGTACCTTGGTATTCATCTCGACCGTAGGTTAACGTGGAAGCCTCACATTGGCGCGAAAGTCACTCAGCTAAAATTAAAAGCAGCGCAATTAAATTGGCTTATGGGCAGAAATTCTACATTGAAATTAGATTGCAAACTTCTGTTATACAACGCAATACTAAAGCCTATATGGCGCTACGGAATTCAGTTATGGGGCACCGCCTCAGCGTCAAACATTGAAAAAATTCAAAGGCGACAAAACAAAATTCTTCGAACAATTACTGCAGCTCTATGGTACGTAAAAAACTCCCGAATTCACAAGGATCTGTGTGTTCCACTGGTAAAAGATGAGTTTTCAAAGCATGCGATAAGGTATATCAGCAAATTGGAACTGCACCCAAACCCTCTTGCACGAAACATACTTAATTTTAGTGGTCACACTCGGTTGAGAAGAAGGGATACCGTTGCCACCATCAGAGCGTTAAGTAGGTGATTTTACCGATATAATATGCGCATAATAAAACTTTTTGTCTAGTATTGGCTGGACTTAGTTAATATATTGTATTTAGTAATAAGATTTGAATACTTATTGTTAGTTCACATTGTGAAGATTCAGTAAATAAAAAAAAAGCTTAAAAAAAAAAAAAAAAAAAAAAAAAAACTGCTTTAAAAATTTAAAATTTGGAAAAGTACCAAGAACGCCACTTGCCTAGATAAGTTAATTGGGACCTCATGAACACGAAAAACGCTATATTTTTTTTTTGCTAAGTACCGTTTTTTAGATAACGGTACTTTTGTGTTTTTCGGTATGTGGTCCCATTCAAACCCTTGTGGAGCCTGACCAAAAACTGGAGATGAATGGCATATTGTTGGAAAGGTAATTGAATGCCTTTTCCATTTATATAATGCAAATTTCTATCTGACAAGAAATAGCTGAGTTATGGCACCTCAAAATTCAAAATTTGTCTATTTTTTACGTTTGTTTCAAAATTTTTCATTTTTATTTCGTTTTTTTCTGCGTTGTGGTAAATATCTAGAGTGTTTTATTTTTTTTTACCAAATAGTTTATTTAATTACCAACATTTTAAGCGTAATGTGAAAAAAACGGATAAAAAATAAAGTTTTTATTAAGGATTTTGACAAATTCAAGCCACAAACTTGCACGGTTGATCTTGAACTTTAATAATTGTCTTTGTGAACACTAAAGCTGGATTCACCCATTGTTTCCGAACAAAATTTTTGTCCGGACAAAATTTTTTTTATATGTAGTTTGACGTCTCTCTCATTGAGAGAGAGAAAATATCTTTTACGAACAACTCCCAATTTGAATAGGTTTAATTTTATATTTTGTGCGGACAAAATTGAAAAGAGATGCCAATAGGATACATTTTTTCATACAAAATTGTATTGAGTTGCCCTATCGAATAAAAAATTTACATAGATATTAATTTTAATAGATATTAAAAAATAAGTAATAATTTTAATATGGAAATAAATGAATTGATTGCCAAAAAATTATTGAAGAAATGAAAAATGTATAATATATGTATATATTATACATATATAAAAAAATATACTTAACTAATAATATATTTCAATGGCTAAAAGAAAACGCAGTTTTCTTTTTTTCATTATTATCACACAATAGTTGTGTTCGACGTCGTTGCCGCGGGAATCCGCGGGCTCCCAATTTGCACGAAAAGTGTTTCTTGTGTTGAAAAATGTCCAAATTGGGTAAATGAGAAAGCTTCTGAGAGAGTAATTTGTGTTTCTCATTTTACCAGACTTTACCCGTACTTTTTTCCGTACAAAATGGTAAAATTGTTAAACCATTTAATCAGCTGTTTGCTATTTATGAAAATGAAATACCAAAGTGCAAATTATAAAAAAAGTATTTGAAAATATAACAATACCTTATATTTAAATAAGTTATATTAAAATAAGTTAATTTCCGTTTTTATTATATGGCTCAAAATGTTTAAATAAATTGGCAAAATTATTTGTTTGAATTACAGCAGCGCTGTCAACTCAGCGCTTTTCATACCGATTCTAGTACAAAGAATGTTTAAATCAATGCACGATGCGTTTATTTCATTGTTAGTGTATTTTCTTTTTAATATTTGCTGCCTTTCGTTTTGGCTTATTCAGTCAATTGTTGCTGCCACTGATCTCGATTTCTTATACCAAAATTTTACATATTTTATTTGATATCAATATATTGCTAATTTGTTACCATCGATAAAAGAAATTTATGTTATATGAAATTTGTTAAAATCAGAATCTAAATATACAACAATTTATCGAATAAAAAAAACCTTTGTTTATACATTCACTTTCGACGTCAAGTTTTCGACAATAGGTGTATTTCATAAACTACACAAACTGTTGCTAAACATGTTAATATTTTGGGTTTGTACAAACATTTTTGTTTATTTGAAACATGTTTCCACAAAAATAAAATTTTTTGATATTCGTGCAAACGTTGTGAATGTGATTTTAAATTTTGTCATTTCTTTTTTTTTATAGCTTTTATTTATTTATTGAATCTTGACAATGTGAACTAGCAATAAGTACTCAAATCTTAATACTAAGTACATAAAACTATTTAAATCCAGCCAAAATGTTAGACAAAAATGTTTTATTTTGCACGGTCAAAATAATCACCTATTTAACGTTCTGATGGTGGCAAGGGTATCCCTTCTTCTCAACCCAGAGTGGCCTTCAAATTTAAGTATATTGGGTGCTAGACGATTTAGATGAAGTTCCAATTTACTGATATACCATGTTGCGTACTTTCAAAATTCGTCTTTTACAAGAGGAACACAAAGATAATTATGAATTCGTGAGTTTCTTACGTACCATGGAGCTGTAGTAATCGTCCGAAGAATTTGATTTCGTCGCCTTTGAATTTTTTCAATAGAATTCCATAGCATCATACAGGGTTTAGAATTGCGTTGTATAACAAAAGTTTGCAATCCAGCTTCAATGTCGAATTTCTGCCCATAAGAGAATTTAGTTGCGCTGCTTTTATCTTACACTAAGTAACTTTCGCATCAATGTGAGACTTCCTCTTTAACCTACGGTCGAGATAAATACCAAGGTACTTGACTTCATTTTGCTGCGGAATAGGTGAACTGTTAATTTGGATAGCTGAACATGTTCGTTTACGCAGTGTGAATGTAACGTGAGTACATTTTTTATTTATTAACTTTAATTTTCCAAAGTTTTAACCAAATCTCTAATATTGAAATATACTTCTGCAAATTTCGCGAAGGTACTTGATAGGTTTCATGTACGCTGCAGAATGCTGTGTCATCTGCAAAAGTTGAAGTGTGGATTCGGGATCTCGTTGGTATGTCTGAGGCGTAAATCAAATATAAAGTAGGTCCTAGAATGCTACCTTGGGGAACTCCTGTCTCGATTGGCTGAGTTGGGCCTATAAAATCGCCTTCTCTGATAGCAAACTTCCGGCCGCATAAGTAGCTTTCCAGAAGCTTGTGAGTGTTTGCAGGCAAGTTCAACTTTATTTTGTGAATTAATCCCTCGTGCCACACTTTACCATCTTGAGAAATGTCAATGAATAAAGCTGAAAAATACTTTTACTTTTCAAAAGTCTGTCTTATGACGTTGACTAGTCTGTGCGTTTGTTCTATAGTGCTATGTTTAGCCCGAAAGCCAAATTGATGATCAGGGATGCATCCCATATTGTTTAATATTGGAGTCAACTTCACCATTAATAATTTTTCGAATAGTTTTGAAATTGTTGGTAGTAGACTTATTGGGCTATATGATTCTACTTTAGTGGGATCCTTTCCTGATTTGGTATCATAGTAATAATGGACACCTTCCACTGTGCAGGATAATATTCAAGGCGTAAAATAGCGCTAAAAATAAAAAGTAGAACTCTTCTACCTACACGAGGTAGCTGGTCAAGCATTTTACCAGTAATTTTATCA
Source organism: Thecocarcelia acutangulata (assembly GCA_914767995.1). Taxonomy (NCBI): domain Eukaryota; kingdom Metazoa; phylum Arthropoda; class Insecta; order Diptera; family Tachinidae; genus Thecocarcelia; species Thecocarcelia acutangulata. The sequence continues at coordinate 80,944,003 of OU612094.1, read as the reverse complement.
ATACCTGGAGCTTTCCTGGGGTTTGTGTTACAAATAACATTTTCAACATCTTGAAAACTAAATCTCAAACATAGGCGGTCATGACATTGGCGGCACACAAGAAAAACGTGCAGAAATAAATACTCACAATTTTTAGTTTTTATTATTAATTACTTTAATTGAATTACAAAAAACATTTAACTTTTTCAAATTTATGTTATTATTTTAGTAATCAAAATGCTCCCCAATAGTTACATTTTGAACATTACCCATACTAAAAAAATAAAACTTTTCCATATACAAATTGATGCATAAATAGTCAGTAAACTATTTGCAAATAGTTTTTATTTAGAAGTTGACTGTGCATAAACGTAATAATTGAAAACTAATGTACTTTTAAATCGAACAAAATTCGAAAAATTACTCAGCGATACACAGTTATTTTTCTCATAAATGTAAAAAGTTAATTTTTTTTATACCCTTCACAAAAATGTAAAGGGTATTTATAAGTTTGTAATTCCGTTTGTAATTTCTACAGTTTTTTTTTTGCGACCCTATGAAGTATATATATTCTGAATCAGAATTAATGGAAAAGTCGATTAAGCGATGTCCGTCTGTCCGTCTGTCCGCTGTTGAAATACCGTTTCTGAGAAAACCATTAGACTTAGAAACTTTTTTCTTTCACCATTCTTTTACCCCATCGATTCATGGGTTTGCTATTGAAATTCAGTAATATCGGTCCACGTATAGCTGAGATATATTCAAAATTCCGAAAAAAGCCATTTTTTTTGCAGTTTTGTATGAAAATTTTTGAAAACAAAAGTTGTTCGTTTTGCTTCAAACTTCACACACTTATTAAGCATGGTGACTAAAAGGCAAAAAATTTTTTTTTCAGATATCGGTCCATATATACCCGAGATATAGCCCAAATTGGATTTTTAATGAAAATGTCGCATAGGCGAAGCTTAATAACTTTTTTTTTGCTCAAAAGCAGTTCTGGTAATTATATAAGGTTACATAAATATGGAAAATGAAAATTTCCGATATCGGTCCATATATACCCGAGATATAGCCCAAATCGGCGAAGCTTAATAACTTTTTTTTGCTCAAAAGCAGTTCTGGTAATTATATAAGCTTACATAAATATGGAAAATGAAAATTTCCGATATCGGTCCATATATACCCGAGATATAGCCTAGACCGGGGTTTTCATGAAAATGCCACGTAAGCGAACTTAAACAACTTTTTTGTGCTCAAAAGCAGTTCTGGTAATGAAATTAGGTTACATAAATATGAAAAATGAAAATTTCTGATATCGGTCCATATATACCCGAGATATAGCCCAAACCTGGTTTTTATGAAAATGTCGCGTAAGCGAACTTAAACAACTTTTTTGTGCTCAAAAGCAGTTCTGGTAATGAAATAGGGTCATATAAATATGAAAAATGAAAATTTTCGATATCGGTCCATATATACCCGAGATATAGCCTATACCGGGGTTTTCATGAATATGCCGCGTAAGCGAACTTAAACAACTTTTTTGTGCTCAAAAGCAGTTCTGGTAATGAAATTAGATTACATAAATATGGAAAATTAAAATTTTTGGTATCGGTCCATATATACCCGAGATATAGCCTAGACCGGGGTTTTCATGAAAATGTCGCGTAAGCGAACTTAAACAACTTTTTTGTGCTCAAAACCAGTTCTGGTAATGAAATTAGGTTACATAAATATGGAAAAAGAAAATTTCCGATATCGGTCCATATGTACCCGGTCCATATGTAGCCCAAATCGGGGTTTACATGAAAATGTCGCGTAAGCGAACTCAAACAATATTTTTTGCTTAAAAGCAGTTCCATTAATAAAATAAGGTTATATAGGTATGAAAAATTTAAATTTCCCATATCGGTCCATATATACCCGAGATATAGCCTAAGCCGGGGTTTTCATGAACACGCGGCGTAAGCGAACTCAAACAATATTTTTTGCTTAAAAGCAGTTCTAATAATAAAATAAGGTTATATAGGTATGAAAAATGAAAATTTCCCATATCGGTCCATATATACCCGAGATATAGCCCAAACCGGGTTTTTCATAGAAATGTCACGTAAGTGAACTTAAACAACTTTTTTTGCTTAAAAACAGTTCTGGTAATAAGATGAGATTATATAAATATGGAAAATGAAAATTCCGATATCGGTCCATATATACCCGAGATATAGCCTAAACCGTGGTTTTCATGCAAATGCCGCGTAAGCGAACTTAAACAACTTTTTTTGCTTAAAAGCAGTTCTGGTAATAAAATAAGGTTATATAAGTATGGAAAATGAAATATTTCCGATATCGGTCCATATATACCCGAGATATAGCCCAAACCGGGTTTTTCATGAAAATGTCGCGTAAGCGAACTTAAACAACTTTTTTCACTTTAAAGCAGTTCTGGTAATAAAATAAGGTTATATAAATATGGAAAATTAAAATTTCCGATATCGGTTCATATATACCCGATGTATAGCCTGACAGGTTTTTTGATGAAAATGCCGAGCAAACAACTTTTTTGTGCTCAAAAGCAGTTCTGGTAATGAGATAAGGTTATATAAAATTGGAAAAAGAAAATATCCGATATCGGTCCATATATACTCGAGATATAGCCTAAACCGATTTTTCCAATAACATTTTTTTTTTTGCTGAAAAGCAGTTCTTGTTATAAAAGAAGGTTACGAAAATAGAGAAAATTAAAATTTCTTATATCGGTACATATATACCCGAGAGTTACGTTATCACAACCTCCACCAAAACCACCAAGGCAAAACTAAACAACAATAACAACAACGGCAGTGACATCAACAATGTATTCTTTCAAACAATGCAATTCCTTCTTAACAATGTATTCTTTTAAATCTCATTACACATACATTACCCTTCTTTAATTTTAATAAGAACAACACAACACAATGTCAACAACCTATTCTTTTATTAAATTACTTTTCTCTTTAATTTTAAATTGTTAAAATAAGCAGATTAATAAAATAAAAATGATTGTTCTAATTAATACTTATTTCCTGTTAAGCCACTACTTACACCACAGATTTTAAATTGTTAAAATAAAAATGATTGTTCTAATTAATACTTATTTCCTGTTAAGCCACCACTTACATTATAAAATTTGCATACATATGTACATACATACTTTTATTTAACTTTATTAATGCACACTTAACACTTTAATTTTAAACAGAATTTTATATTTTTTGTTTGTACGTACATACATACTTTTATTTAACTTTATTAATGCACACTTAACACTTTAATTTTAAAAAGAATTTTATATTTTTTTGTTTGTACGTTTTACTGACAAATCTATTTCAATTTAATAACTTACCTTACCTTTAAGTTTGGAAAACAAAAATAAATCAATTATTGTGTGTTACTCGAAACGAGACAACGTGTTTAAAATTGGCAGCAATATCACTGGCGCAGTCGTACGGCCAGCAGGTTTAAAGTGATAATAAAAAAGTGTTTATCGAAAAGCCGTCTGTTCACCTACCGAGAGGATATTGGTTGTGGAACAGGGTACCGAAGGGATATTGATACCAGGCTAAAGCACAGGCAGATAACTACTGCTCTTAATTATCAAGGACCAGCTGGAAAAGGACCTATTTACACACGAATGCAATGGTGTTTCTCATAGGGGCTCTGTTGTAAGTACTGTGTTATTAATTCATACAATTAAATACAAAAAATAATAAGAAAAAAAAAAAAAGGAAAACAAAAGAAATTTTGAAAGAAAATGTAAATATTATAATTTTATGGAAATCATACAAAGTTTTATAAAAAAAAAACAAAAAAAAAAAAAAAAAAAAACAAAGGAAAAAGAAGAGAAAAGAAATAAATATATATTTATATGTGAAAATTTAAGAAAATAAAGAAGAATACATTAATTTTTAAAGAGAAATTTTGGTGTGAAAACTGTTGTAATTCCTACGGGACCCTCCAACAGTAGAAAAAATTAAAAATTGGAAAATATACAAGAAAATTTTTGGAAAAATTCCACTTATTGGAAATCTATGAAGTAACCTCCAACAGTGAAAGAATATTAAATTAACTAATATAAAGATATAAAAGTAGGAAAATTTATATACGAAAAGAGAATTATATATATTTTTAAATAAATATTATTTTGGGAAAAGAAATTTAAACTGGGAAGAAGGAAGTCGTGGATGGTGATTATTTAAGTGAACTCTAGTTAAAAGGTTTTCGTAAATTCGTTTGATGTTTAGGAAAAATCGGTTTGTTCCATATCCTAAAAACTTTAATCTTTTTAAATCAAAAAGCCTTTCTACCATTCCTGAGAACATTAGGCTAGATTTCGATATGCCTCTGGATAACGAAGTTCCAAGTGTACAAGCGACTCAGCCGACACTCAACAGCAATGACATTTTTAATTCGCTTCGAATTCCGGACGCGATCAAGGACTTGCCAAAATTCGATGGCAACCCGAGATTGCTCTACGAATTCATAAGCAATGTGGAGGAAATACTTCTTCACATTAGGGGGGCGGACAATACTCCCCAGGGACAAATTCTTCTTAGGGCTATTAGGAACAAGATAGACGGTCAGGCCAACGAGGTCCTGAATATGTATGGAACGTCTCTTAACTGGGACGAAATCCGAGGAAATTTAATATCGCACTACTCGGACAAGCGCACTGAAACCTCTCTCATTAGGGACCTCCATTCCCTATGGTAAGTCGATAGAAAAATTCTATAGTGAAATCATGGAAATTCAATCAGCTTTGTCAAATAATCTATCTATTCATGAGTCCGATATAAATGTGGTTAACGCAAAAAGAAGCCTTTTTTCCGAAATGTGTTTAAATTCCTTTTTGTCGGGCCTAAAAGAACCCATGGGTTCCATGATCAGAGCAATGAGGCCGGAATCATTGCCAATAGCACTGGAGTACTGTATTAGGGAACAGAATATTCACTATGTAAGATAAAATGTAATAAAACCAAGGAATCTTCAATGGAGACAAAATACACCATACGCAAAATATTCACAAAATTATTCAAATATAAGGCCAAAACAAGAAAATTATTATCAGCCTCGTAGGGATTTTAATTATTCTGTAAGACCCTATAACGGCTATTACAACAATTCTGCTTCAAATTTAGGTAGTTATAGCCACCAATTTTTCCCCAGCAACTCCAAACGTCACGTGGAAATTTTTTAGGTATTAACTCCAATCAACGATTTGATTCCAATCAACAATTTGATAATTTATCACGAAGGCAATCACAAGCACTACCAGAACCGATGGATACCACCAGTGGGTTTTCAAAATTTGAAAGGGGTACAGGTAAATTTAAAAGAGAACCAAGTGCACAATATAGTAGAATATCAAGACGAAATGAAGTCAATAACATTAACGAGTTTAGGAGTCCTCAAATCAGAAATCCTATAAATTATGCTAATAATGAGAATACCTTGGATCAGTATGAGAACTACAACATTGGCGATAGACAGGATTTTCGAAACTTAGCCTCAGACAACAAACAGGATATATAGATTTCAATAAGCATGGCAGTGTTCTACCTTATATTAATATCAATTCTCCATTTGGAAGACAATTAAAATTTCTAGTAGACACAGGAGCTTCCTCTTCTTTTATTAACCCTGAATTTATAAATCCTTTGGATATAGAAAAATGCCAACCAATAATAATATCCACAACATTACCTATCTTTAAAGAAATCGGAGAATCGGGTACTTTTACATTCTTAGTTTTCAAATTCCATGGTTATTTCGACGGACTGTTAGGGTTGGACTTTCTGACTGAAATTGGAGCAAAAATTGATTTGGAGAGCAAAACATTAGTTACCAAAAATACAACAATACCCCTTGGAATGAAACCAAACTTTTCTTCTGATAAATATACAGTGATGGCGAACTCAAAGCAACTCGCGAAACTGCCAGTTGATTTCAAAGAAGGAGATATCATTATAAATACAATAGCACTGGACAATGGCCTATTTATTTCCCCTGGCATATATTATGCAAAAAATTGGTTTAGCACAATAGAAGTAGTTAACCCCACGAATAACGACCAATCAATCTTGTTGGATCAACCTATTAAAGCAAAGCCATACAACGCGGTAGACTTTATCGAGTTAAATAACGTCAATACTGATCAAGAACGAAACACAGAGCGTTTTCCAAATTTATCTGAACTCCTTCGCACAGAACACCTTAATAATGAGGAAAAACAGAAACTCCTAAAATTATGTATCAAATATAGTGATATTTTTTATAAAGATGGGCAAAATTTAACATTTACAAATGAAATAAAACACAAAATTAAAACTACAGATGACTCTCCTATTTATACAAGGTCATACAGGTATCCCTTCATCCATAAAGATGAAGTACGTAAACAAATATCTGATATGTTGGAGCAGGGAATAATTCGTCCAAGCTTCTCTCCGTGGAGTTCCCCGGTATGGATAGTACCGAAGAAGAAGGACGCATCAGGGAAAATAAAGTGGAGACTTGTCATTGACTATAGGAAGTTAAATGAAAAAACAGTCTCAGATAGATATCCACTCCCAAATATCGCAGAAATCTTAGACAAACTTGGCAAGTGCCTTTACTTTTCAACTCTGGATTTGCAAGCGGGTTCCACCAAATCGAAATGAATCCAAAGGATATCGCAAAGACAGCCTTTACGGTAGAGGGTGGCCACTATGAATACGTAAGAATGCCTTTTGGCTTAAAAAACGCGCCCTCTACTTTCCAAAGAGTAATGGACAATGTCTTAAAGGACTTGGTAGGGAAAATTTGCTTGGTCTATTTGGACGATATTATAGTATTTTCCACATCACTACAGGAACATATCGAAAATCTAGGAAGAGTTTTCCAAAAATTAAGATCTTCAAATTTTAAACTCCAGCTAGATAAATCCGAGTTTCTACGTAAGGAAATAGCTTTTTTAGGACATATAGTTACGACAGAGGGTATTAAACCAAACCCTGCAAAAATTGAAGCCATCCAGAAATTTCCGATACCACGTTCACGTCGCGAAATCAAGTCATTCATAGGCCTACTTAGCTACTATAGGAAATTTATTCCTGACCTAGCAAAACTTATAAAACCAATGACGGAATGTTTAAAAAAGGGTAAAAATATTACGTTGGATGACAGATATATAGAATCCTTTGAAACTTGCAAGGAAATTTTAATGAATGACCCAATACTGCAGTACCCCGACTTCACAAAACCGTTCATACTCACAACGGATGCAAGTAACATTGCTCTTGGGGCAGTCCTTTCCCAAGGAAACATAGGTAGCGACAAGCCGATCTGCTATGCAAGTAGGACCCTTTCCCAAAGCGAGATAAATTATTCTACTATTGAAAAAGAGTTATTAGCTATTGTGTGGGCAACCAAATACTTCCGCCCTTACCTATTCGGTCGAAAATTCAAAATAATCACTGACCACAGACCCCTTACATGGTTAATGAGTCTCAAAGAACCCAATTCCAAACTAGTTCGTTGGCGCCTAAAATTGGAAGAATACGACTACGAGATCATATATAAAAAAGGGAAGCTGAATAGTAATGCGGATGCCTTGAGCAGGATTAAGTTAGATTAAGACACTCTAGCCAACTATCTACAGTACATTCGTGTGACGAAAACATGGGGGATGGAATACCAATTTCTGAAAAACCCTTGAATGAATTTAACTTGCAACTCCTATTGGAAAAGTCAGACGAAGGACCTATTATGAATGTTGAAACTATATTTAGAAATAAACAACGTCGAACTATAAAGGAAAAAGAATTTTCTCAAGACATAGTAACACAGATATTCAAAAAATATATCCCCTCAGGTAAATTAACCGCCATATTCTCCGATGAACTTTTAAAACTATTCAATTAGTATATTCAAAATATTTCTCCAATGGAAAACAATTTCGTGTTGTCCGTTGCACTAAAAAACTAATAGATATAACTGATAATGATAAGCAAGTAGAGCTCATACGAAATTGCCATGAAAACCGAAACCACAGGGGAATAACCGAAACGTACGAATACCTTAAAAGGCAATATTATTTCCCACTCATGTAGTCCATTATAAATAAAACATTAAATAATTGTGAAATTTGTAATACATTAAAATATGACAGACACCCACCAAAGTTGAAATTTCAAATAACAGAAACACCAGATGAACCTCTTCAGATATTACATATTGACATATATACCATAAATAGTAAATGCATTTTAACCATCATTGATAAATTTTCTAAATATGCATCAGGGTATACTTTACCATCAAGAACAAGCGTTTGTGTACTCAAGGCCTTAAAATCATTCATGAGCCTTTTGGGAATACCCAAGAAAATTGTTTGCGATCAGGGAACTGAATTCACTTCTAATATTTTTAAGGATTTTTGTAAACAGTACGAAATAATACTTCACTTCACATCATTCCAACAATCCAGTAGCAATTCTCCAGTGGAAAGACTCCACTCAACTTTGACCGAAATTTACAGAATTATTATGACCACTAGGAAATCCAAGAAAATGGAAATAGATCATGAAGAAGTATTACATGAGACATTCATGACCTACAACAACACAATCCACTCATCAACAAAATTGACCCCATACGAACTATTGTTCGGAAGACCATATGATCTCGCAAAAGAAATAAAATACGAAAACAAACATGAATTTTTGAGTAAGTTATATGAGTTTAAAGAAAAGTTATACCCAAGCATAAAAGAAAAAGTTATGAAAGCTAAAATGAGGAAAATTTGTAATCTCAATAAAACAAGGGAAAATCCAGAGAATAGGGACATAGATGAAGAAATATATAGAAAAGAATGTAGGCGAAATAAATTAACTGCAAGATTCTCAAGACATAAAGTATCACAAGATAATGGTGTTACTTTACGAACCACTAAAGACAAGAAATTACACAAATCAAAAATGAAACTTAGGAAACGGAAGTAATCAAACCATATTTTAACGTCCTTATACTTTCAGCATACCCCTAGTTTATGGACAGATTTTGGAAATACAGAATATTGATAGAGATCAAAATCTGATTGCTCTAGAAATCGGACAGGCAAGAACAATCGAGAATCACTTTAATTTTATACATGTAATAGACTTGGAGAGCTACAATGCACAAACCTCAAAATTATCTAGCATTATAGAAACATTCGAAAAACATAGCGTGATGTAGGATGCAGCTAAATTATGTAAATTAAAACTCATCGGACTCGAAAACAAATTACAGACATTAAACCCATACAGACGAAAGAAACGCGGACTAATTAATGGATTGGGCTCTGTAATTAAATACATAACTGGAAACATGGACGCCAATGACGCCAACACCATAAACGAACAGATTAGGGAACTTCAAAATTTAGCATCGAATTCAGTTAGTATAGCAAAAAATCAGAATAGTTTAAACATACAAATGATGAGAAGATTCAAAAATTTGACAGAACACTTAAACAAAGAGCAAGAAAGTATAACAAAATTTTTGGGGAAACTCTCAGCCGAAACCTTTAATAATATCCAGAAAGAAAAAGACGAAATAACGGAAATTCAATATATGAATCAACTCAATTATAATATAGATTTATTAACAGACCATATTTCAGACATAATTGAAGCTGTAATGCTTGCTAACCTTGGTATAATATCAAAGCTTATCCTCCACCCAGACGAAATAGAAGAAATAAGACATCATTTGAGATCTCAGAACATCAACTTAGTTTCGGACGGACACCTTTACGAACTTTTGGAACTCCAGGCATATTATAACAATAGCAACCTAATTTTTAATATAAAATTGCCAAATTTATCTAAAGATACAAGCACACTCTTCCACCTCATTCCTCTTCCTATAAACAATACAAGAATAATTAAAACAAAACCTTATGTAACTTATAATAAAGATAACATACAGTACTTCACAGAGATTTGCCCAAAGATTGAGGGTATACACTATTGCAGAACGTCGAACGATTTCGAGAACACCAATAATTCAACTTGCATTGGAAGAATACTTACGGGAACACCAACATGTCCTGTAAATGACGTGGGATTCACATCGACTATCTTTCAGCCGGAAGATAACTATATATTATTTATTAACATAAAAGAATTAACAATAGTCTCTGATTGCAGAAAAAATTTCACAATAAAAGGAACTTCACTTCTGCACTATGCGAACTGTTCTATCACGGTAGAAGGGACAACCTATAAGGACAACCCTTCAGTTCATTGGGACACAGTCTTCATTGCTCCACCGAACCTCAATAAATTGCATATTGAATCAATAACAGAAACTTTAAATTTGGAAAAACTCAAAGACTACAGCTTTAGCAATAAATATGATATCCTAACATTACGTAAAGATACAACTCGAAAAGGATACGCTATAATGATAGCAACACTAATCTTCATAACAATAGCTATTACTGGATTGGTCCGGCTATGGAAAAACCCTACAATTCGCTATTATCCCAACCCCGTCGAAGTCGCTCTGACCCCACCAAAGTCGCTGTGGCCATCGCTCTACACTAAGGGGGGAGGAGTTACGTTATCACAACCTCCACCAAAACCACCAAGGCAAAACTAAACAACAATAACAACAACGGCAGTGACATCAACAATGTATTCTTTCAAACAATGCAATTCCTTCTTAACAATGTATTCTTTTAAACCTCATTACACATACATTACCCTTCTTTAATTTTAATAAGAACAACACAACATAATGTCAACAACCTATTCTTTTATTAAATTACTTTTCTCTTTAATTTTAAATTGTTAAAATAAGCAGATTAATAAAATAAAAATGATTGTTCTAATTAATACTTATTTCCTGTTAAGCCACCACTTACATTATAAAATTTGCATACATATGTACATACATACTTTTATTTAACTTTATTAATGCACACTTAATACTTTAATTTTAAACAGAATTTTATATTTTTTGTTTGTACGTACATACATACTTTTATTTAACTTTATTAATGCACACTTAACACTTTAATTTTAAAAAGAATTTTATATTTTTTTGTTTGTACGTTTTACTGACAAATCTATTTCAATTTAATAACTTACCTTACCTTTAAGTTTGGAAAACAAAAATAAATCAATTATTGTGTGTTACTCGAAACGAGACAACGTGTTTAAAATTGGCAGCAATATCACTCGAGCATATTTAGGTCACATTTTTAATATACTATACATATTCGTGACTATCTTGAAGGGTATTTTAGATTCGGCCCAGCCGAATATACTACACTCTTACTTGTTTTTATTAAAATGGATATTATAAAATAAATTTGTTTGTTAATTTTATATAATAATAAAAATTTTCAACTTTTTGTAAAAGTCTTTGTTTTTTATTGGATTTCAGTGTATTATAAAATTTAAAAGTTCAGAACAGTAAATTTTAAAATTGTATAAATAATAAAATAAACAACAGCTGTTTTTGTTTTCATATTTAATTTCGGGCTTGAAATGTGGATTTTTGTGTTCTAGCAATTTTGGGCAAATTTGTTGTTTTCTGAGAGCATTTTTTGTTTACTCTCATTTTACCGGACTTTACACGGAATTTCCTCGCACAAAGCTAATATTTACTAATAATTGAGAATATGTAAAATATGTGAGGAAAAATAATGATCCCTTCGATTAAGTTGTGTCGCAGTTTTTTTTACTGCAAGTCGAGTGCCATTGCAAAGTTATAGTGGATCGCTGATGCGCAGTAGAATAATTGGTACCTCCAATTTTGAGTTATAGCACATATGGTGGAAGTCCTGAAACGTCAATTGAGTTAAAAAGCTCTAAAGCTTAATTGACAGCATCGTCACCTCTTATTACGTTATCGATAGATTTTTGCGTAACTGTAGGTTGACATTTTTGTTTTTGGCAGGCAGTGACGCTTATTCACGTAACCACTGGTCATTTGTATACCCTTCACAAAAATGCAAAGGGTATTTATAAGTTTGTGATTCCGTTTGTAATTTCTACAGTTTTTTTTTTGCGACCCTATAAAGTATATATGTATATTCTGAAAATAATAACAAGCAGTACTACCACCTTGTAAAACTAATAGATTTCGTTTACATATGGCAACTCTTATTTTCCTGCACATTTTTTTGTAATGGGTGAATCGTGCTGCAGAAAACTCTAAGTAAAAAAATATTTGTCCGGACAAAAATTTTGATCGGAAACAATGGGTGAATCCAGCTTAAAGGAACAGAAAACTGCAAGTTTTGAAATGAAATGCCAAGTAGGTTGGAATCATTGGAATTCGGGGCAATAGCATATTTGTACCTTTATTTTTGCTCTTTATAATGATCCCTTCGATTAAGTTGTGTCGCAGTTTTTTTTACTGCAAGTCGAGTGCCATTGCAAAGTTATAGTGGATCGCTGATGCGCAGTAGAATAATTGGTACCTCCAATTTTGAGTTATAGCACATATGGTGGAAGTCCTGAAACGTCAATTGAGTTAAAAAGCTCTAAAGCTTAATTGACAGCATCGTCACCTCTTATTACGTTATCGATAGATTTTTGCGTAACTGTAGGTTGACATTTTTGTTTTTGGCAGGCAGTGACGCTTATTCACGTAACCACTGGTCATTTGTATACCCTTCACAAAAATGCAAAGGGTATTTATAAGTTTGTGATTCCGTTTGTAATTTCTACAGTTTTTTTTTTGCGACCCTATAAAGTATATATGTATATTCTGAATCAGAATTAATGGAAAAGTCGATTAAGCGATGTCCGTCTGTCCGCTGTTGAAATACCGTTTCTGAGAAAACCATTAGACCTAGAAACTTTTTTCTTTCACCATTCTTTTACCCCATCGATTCATGGGTTTGCTATTGAAATACAGTAATATCGGTCCACGTATAGCTGAGATAAATTCAAAATTCCGAAAAAAGCCATTTTTTTTGCAGTTTTGTATGAAAATTTTTGAAAACAAAAGTTGTTTGTTTTGCTTCAAACTTCACACAATTTTTTTTTCAGATATCGGTCCATATATACCCGAGATATAGCCCAAATCGGATTTTTAATGAAAATGTCGCATAGGCCGAGCTAAACAACTTTTTTTTTTGCTTAAAAGCAGTTTTGGTAATGAAATTAGGTTACATAAATATGGAAAATGAAAATTTCCGATATCGGTCCATATATACCCGAGATATAGCCTAAATCGGGGTTTTCATGAAAATGTTGCGTAAGCGAACTTAAACAACTTTTTTTTTGCTCAAAAGCAGTTCTGGTAATGAAATTAGGTTACATAAATATGGAAAACGAAAATTTCCGATATCAGTCCATATATACCCGAGATATAGCCCAACCGGATTTTTAATGAAAATGTCGCGTAAGCGTGCTTAAACAACTTTTTTTTGCTCAAAAGCAGTTTTGGTAATGAAATAAAGCTATATTAATATGGAAGATAAAAATTTCCGATATCGGTCCATATATACCCGAGATATAGCCTAAACCGGATTTTTCATGAAAATGTCGCGTAAGCGAACTTAAACAATTTGTTATGCTCAAAAGCAGTTCTGGTAATGAAATAAGGTTATATAAATATGGAAAATTAAAATTTTCGATATCGGCTCATATATACCCGACATATAGCCTGAACCGGTTTTTCCATTAAAATTTTTTAATTAAGTAGTATTTCGTTAATTTTAAGGTCCTTTTTGCTTATTTATTTTAATATGTATGCCAATATTTCGCTTTCCTTCGGATAGCTTCTTCTTGTTATTTTTTGTGTTCACCGTTAATGTTAATAATGTTTTTTATAATAATTGTATTGTATGTTAATTTAAGTGGGAGGGAAATATTTTTTAATTTTTATTTGTTATTTTTAAAAATTTCAATTTGTATACGTTCTTGTTGTTACTTTTTCAAAAATTGTTGTAAAATTATGTGAAAATATGTATTTCAAAAATGATTTTCTTTCATTCATATGTATAGTGGCTTTGTTTGGTTGTTGTTATTTTTTATTGTTTTTTACATTTTTAACATTTTTTCAAAATTGTATATATTGTATGTATGTATGAATTTTCATTCATTGTAGGGTTTTGTATGTTTGGTTATTGTGGTTATTATTGATTTTATACATTTTTCAAAATTGTATTTATATATGTATTTGTATTTTTTCATTCATAAGTATGTATGTTTGTTTGGTTTAATAATTTAAAAAAAAAAAAAAATTTTTTATTGTTGTTTTTATTGCCTTGTATATTTTTCAATATTTGTATGTTTTTTTTTTTTTTTTTTTTTTTTTTTATTCGCGGGGTGAAAAACCATCGAAAGGCACTGGCAGTGATGGTGGTTGCCAGTAGTGCGAGACTTTAACTCGCTAAAAAACACCCCTTCGCCCTGACCCAGATGCTCCCCGAGGGACTGCCGCAAGGCTTTACGTCTCGGGGTGGGAAAGGTGATACACCCTACATCTAAACTAAACTACATTGATTCTGCTGCGAATCTGTTCTAACCTACGAAGTTCCAACAGAACCAATTTTACAAAACTACAGACGTACGTCCAGTTGCACAAAGATTCCAACATGATTGGAACGATACTGCTCGGACTGATGCTACGTCCTAGGACTGTTTCTAAATATTCCCTATCACTATTAAACCGTGGACAGATGAAGAACACATGCTCAGCATCTTCCAAGACATTACCATCACAACTCGGACAGAACGGAGTACTGTCATGTCCAAAACGGTACAAGTACGACCTAAAACAACCATGCCCAGTTAGAAACTGTGTTATATAGTAGTTCAAATCGCCATGCTTTCTTGATAGCCATGCTCTGATGTCTGGTATCAGTAAGTAGGTCCATCTTCCCTTGTCAGCTGTCGCCCATCTTTCTTGCCATTTTGGCAGACACGATTCTCTCAACCCAACCGAGATGTCCGAAGCGGCCTCTAGCTCGATCGGTATCATGCCGGCAATGACAAAAGCGGCCAGGTCCGATACAGTTCGGAATGCGCTACATACACGCAAGGCGATCAGCCTATACACAGGAGATATCAGGTTCACATAAGTAGGATATCTAAGTGAGCCTGACCATATTGGCGATGCATATAAGATAATGCTTCTTACTACACTAGAGAGTAATTTCCTCTGCAGATATTTTGGACCTCTTGTATTCGGCATGATCCGGCATAGCGCTGTGCATGTTTTTGATGCTTTACTGCCTATGTACTTCAAGTGCTCTTGAAAAGACAGACGAGTGTCAATCATGACCCCAAGGTATTTTAAACATTCCTTAGATTCTATGCTACACGTGCCAATATTTAGCCTGACAGTTTCCCTAACTTTCCTACTACTAATCAGAATCGCTTCCGTTTTATGGTCAGCTAGAGTTAGGCCCATTGATCTTAGCCAAGATCTTACGATCTGAATACTGGCGTTTGCAATGGTTTCCACCTCTAGTAACTCTTTCCCTTCACACACTAACGCTATATCGTCTGCGAATCCAACTATCTTCACCTTTTCCGGTAGATCCAATCTTAATACTCCGTCGTACATGACGTTCCACAATAGTGGGCCAAGAACTGAACCTTGAGGCACCCCACCAATGATCTTGCGCCTCTTAGTACCTTTATCGGTATCATAAACTAGCTCTCTATCCCGGAAATAGTCCCGTACAATTGCTAGTAAATACCCTGGGATGTCTATACGGACCAAAGCATTAACTATATGCTCCCAGTTTGCCGTATTGAAGGCGTTTTTTACATCTAGGGTTATAACCACACAATACCCTTTTGTTCCATTCCTCCACCTCTTCCCTTGGATAGCTTGAGCAGCGGTTTCTACTACAACTTTGATAGCGTCCACCGCTGACTTTGCTTTCCTGAAGCCAAATTGGTTATCTGATAAACCTAGGTTAGCTTGTACGCAATCTTCCAATCTTCTGCAGATTATACTCTCCAGAAGTTTTCCACTTGTATCTATCATACAGAGCGGACGATAGGAGGAAGGGTCGTCTAGCGGCTTGTTATCCTTAGGTAACAACACCAATTTCTGCCTCTTCCAGATTGTTGGAAAAGTTCCCTGAATCAAGCATGCGCTTATTACTTTCAGGAAATAATCAGGATGGAGCTTAACAGCCTCCTTCAGTACCATATTTGGGATGCAATCTAAGCCTGGTGCCTTCTTGTCTTTGAATTTTGAGACAGCACCTTCTATCTCGACGACCGTAACCGGAGGAATGTCGAATAATTCAGCTGGATAGCTGTGTTGCCATGTCGGAGCTTCCTGTTGAGGAAAAAGATGGTCTACAATTCCGTTGAGGATATTCTCTTCTCTTGGCGGTGATGGGCCAAGACATTTAAGTTTCCTGGTTACTAGCTTATATGCTAAGCCCCAAGGATTACTATCTATTTCATCACAAGCATCCAGGAAACACCTACGCTTGCTCCTACGAATTGCAATCTTCAATGCCTTTCTTTTATCCCTATACAACTGGTGCTGCACGTTATTCTCTAACCGACCCCTCGTTCGTGTATACCGCCTTCGGGCGCTAATACACTCTGAACGCAAGCTAGCAATTTCATCATTCCACCAATACACTGGAGGCTTATTTGGCGATCTTTTTCGCCTTATCATAGCTACATTGCAGGCACTAGTGATATTGCGCACTAATTGCACTGCCATGTCTTCTGCTGAACCAGCCATTTCCATGTTCTCCATGCAGGCTGCGAAGCTATCCTTATCAAAGGTATTTACCTTCCATCCTGTCAAGACACGTGCTTGTACAATAGCACGGGGCTGTGCGTCTTGCACATCTATTATTATAGCGCTATGATCGCTATGTGTATAGATGTCAGATATTCTCCAGTTCACTTGGGTTGCGATACTGGCACTGACGAATGTAATGTCAATTACTGAGCCAGCATCACCCCTTCTGAAGGTGTGTTCAACTCCATTATTGATGAGTACAACACCCAGTACAGAAAAGGCTTCCAAGAGTATTCTTCCTCTTGCGTTTGCTGAGGGACAGCCCCATTCAACAGCCCACGCATTGAAATCACCTGCTATTATTACGGGGGTTCTTCCAACTGCATCCGTTACAATACTGTCAACTATTACCCGAAAGTCTTCTATAGAATACCTAGGGGGTATATAACAGCTGTAAATATTTGTATGTATGTATGTATGTATGTATGTATGTATGTATGTATGTATGTATGTATGTATGTATGTATGTATGTATGTTTTTTTTTTTTTTTTTTTTTTTTTTTTTTTTTTTTTTTTTTTTTTTTATTCGCGGGGTGAAAAACCATCGAAAGGCACTGGCAGTGATGGTGGTTGCCAGTAGTGCGAGACTTTAACTCGCTAAAAAACACCCCTTCGCCCTGACCCAGATGCTCCCCGAGGGACTGCCGCAAGGCTTTACGTCTCGGGGTGGGAAAGGTGATACACCCTACATCTAAACTAAACTACATTGATTCTGCTGCGAATCTGTTCTAACCTACGAAGTTCCAACAGAACCAATTTTACAAAACTACAGACGTACGTCCAGTTGCACAAAGATTCCAACATGATTGGAACGATACTGCTCGGACTGATGCTACGTCCTAGGACTGTTTCTAAATATTCCCTATCACTATTAAACCGTGGACAGATGAAGAACACATGCTCAGCATCTTCCAAGACATTACCATCACAACTCGGACAGAACGGAGTACTGTCATGTCCAAAACGGTACAAGTACGACCTAAAACAACCATGCCCAGTTAGAAACTGTGTAATATAGTAGTTCAAATCGCCATGCTTTCTTGATAGCCATGCTCTGATGTCTGGTATCAGTAAGTAGGTCCATCTTCCCTTGTCAGCTGTCGCCCATCTTTCTTGCCATTTTGGCAGACACGATTCTCTCAACCCAACCGAGATGTCCGAAGCGGCCTCTAGCTCGATCGGTATCATGCCGGCAATGACAAAAGCGGCCAGGTCCGATACAGTTCGGAATGCGCTACATACACGCAAGGCGATCAGCCTATACACAGGAGATATCAGGTTCACATAAGTAGGATATCTAAGTGAGCCTGACCATATTGGCGATGCATATAAGATAATGCTTCTTACTACACTAGAGAGTAATTTCCTCTGCAGATATTTTGGACCTCTTGTATTCGGCATGATCCGGCATAGCGCTGTGCATGTTTTTGATGCTTTACTGCCTATGTACTTCAAGTGCTCTTGAAAAGACAGACGAGTGTCAATCATGACCCCAAGGTATTTTAAACATTCCTTAGATTCTATGCTACACGTGCCAATATTTAGCCTGACAGTTTCCCTAACTTTCCTACTACTAATCAGAACCGCTTCCGTTTTATGGTCAGCTAGAGTTAGGCCCATTGATCTTAGCCAAGATCTTACGATCTGAATACTGGCGTTTGCAATGGTTTCCACCTCTAGTAACTCTTTCCCTTCACACACTAACGCTATGTCGTCTGCGAATCCAACTATCTTCACCTTTTCCGGTAGATCCAATCTTAATACTCCGTCGTACATGACGTTCCACAATAGTGGGCCAAGAACTGAACCTTGAGGCACCCCACCAATGATCTTGCGCCTCTTAGTACCTTTATCGGTATCATAAACTAGCTCTCTATCCCGGAAATAGTCCCGTACAATTGCTAGTAAATACCCTGGGATGTCTATACGGACCAAAGCATTAACTATATGCTCCCAGTTTGCCGTATTGAAGGCGTTTTTTACATCTAGGGTTATAACCACACAATACCCTTTTGTTCCATTCCTCCACCTCTTCCCTTGGATAGCTTGAGCAGCGGTTTCTACTACAACTTTGATAGCGTCCACCGCTGACTTTGCTTTCCTGAAGCCAAATTGGTTATCTGATAAACCTAGGTTAGCTTGTACGCAATCTTCCAATCTTCTGCAGATTATACTCTCCAGAAGTTTTCCACTTGTATCTATCATACAGAGCGGACGATAGGAGGAAGGGTCGTCTAGCGGCTTGTTATCCTTAGGTAACAACACCAATTTCTGCCTCTTCCAGATTGTTGGAAAAGTTCCCTGAATCAAGCATGCGCTTATTACTTTCAGGAAATAATCAGGATGGAGCTTAACAGCCTCCTTCAGTACCATATTTGGGATGCAATCTAAGCCTGGTGCCTTCTTGTCTTTGAATTTTGAGACAGCACCTTCTATCTCGACGACCGTAACCGGAGGAATGTCGAATAATTCAGCTGGATAGCTGTGTTGCCATGTCGGAGCTTCCTGTTGAGGAAAAAGATGGTCTACAATTCCGTTGAGGATATTCTCTTCTCTTGGCGGTGATGGGCCAAGACATTTAAGTTTCCTGGTTACTAGCTTATATGCTAAGCCCCAAGGATTACTATCTATTTCATCACAAGCATCCAGGAAACACCTACGCTTGCTCCTACGAATTGCAATCTTCAATGCCTTTCTTTTATCCCTATACAACTGGTGCTGCACGTTATTCTCTAACCGACCCCTCGTTCGTGTATACCGCCTTCGGGCGCTAATACACTCTGAACGCAAGCTAGCAATTTCATCATTCCACCAATACACTGGAGGCTTATTTGGCGATCTTTTTCGCCTTATCATAGCTACATTGCAGGCACTAGTGATATTGCGCACTAATTGCACTGCCATGTCTTCTGCTGAACCAGCCATTTCCATGTTCTCCATGCAGGCTGCGAAGCTATCCTTATCAAAGGTATTTACCTTCCATCCTGTCAAGACACGTGCTTGTACAATAGCACGGGGCTGTGCGTCTTGCACATCTATTATTATAGCGCTATGATCGCTATGTGTATAGATGTCAGATATTCTCCAGTTCACTTGGGTTGCGATACTGGCACTGACGAATGTATGTATGTATGTATGTATGTATGTATGTATGTATGTATGTATATATGTATGTATTTGTATTTTTTCATTTATAAATATGTATGTTTGTTTGTTTGATTGGTTTTAAAAAAAGTTGTTCAAAAATTGTTGTTGTTTTTATTGGTTTTTTACATTTTTCAAAATTGTATGTATTGTTATGTATGTATGTATGAGTTTTCACTCATTGTATATTTTTGTTTGTTTGATTATTGTAGTTATTATTGTTTTTATATATTTTTCAAAATTGTATGTATGTATGTATTTGTATTTTTTCATTCACATGTATGTATGTTTGTTTGAGTATTTTTAAACATTGTTTCAAAAAAATTTTTTAAACAATAACAAATATTATTGCCCTGAAGAAGCTATCCGAAGGAAAGCGAAATATTGGCATACATATTAAAATAAATAAGCAAAAAGGACCTTAAAATTAACGAAATACTACTTAATTAAGAAATAGAGGTCGAATAAAAACCAAAAATTAAAATTTTTTTTTTTGCGGAAAAGCAATTCTCGTTATAAAAGAAGGTTACTAAAATACAGAAAATAGAAAATTCCGATATCGGTTCATATATAACCGAGCATATTCAGGTCACATTTTTAATATACTATACATATTCGTTATTTTTTTTTCGATAGTGCAAAAAAAAAAAAAAAATAGCATTCCCCGATAACTTCGCATTTAAATGTACATAATTATGTGTATATAAAAAAATAAGAAAAACAAGTAAGAGTGTAGTATATTCGGCTGGGCCGAACCTAAAATACCCTTCACGATAGTCACGAATATGTATAGTATATTAAAAATGTGACCTGCATATGCTCGGTTATATATGAACCGATATCGGAATTTTCTATTTTCTGTATTTTAGTAACCTTCTTTTATAACGAGAATTGCTTTTCAGCAAAAAAAAAAAAAAAAAAAAATTTAAATAAAAAAATCGGTTCAGGCTATATCTCGGGTATATATGGACCGATATCGAAAATTTTAATTTTCCATATTTATATAACCTTATTTGATTACCAGAACTGGTTTTAAGCAAAAAAAGTTGTTTAAGTTCGCTTACACGGCATTTTCATGAAAACCCCGTTCCCGGCTATATCTGCGGTATATATGGACCGATATCGGAAATTTTAATTTTTCACTTTTATATAACCTTATTTTATTACCAGAACCGCTTTTAAGCAAAAAAAGTTGTTTAATTTCGCTGACGCGGCATTTTCATGAAAACCCCGTTCTAGGCTATATCTCGGGTATATATGGACCGATATCGGAAATTTTCATTTTCTATATTTATATAACTTTATTTTATTACCAGAACTTTTTTAAGCAAAAAAAGATGTTTAAGTTCACTTACGCGACATTTTCATTAAAACCGCGGTTTAGGCTATATCTCGGGTATATATGGACCGATATCGGAAATTTTAATTTTCTCTATTTTCGTAACCTTCTTTTATAACAAGAACTGCTTTTCAGCAAAAAAAAAAATGTTATTGGAAAAATCGGTTCAGGCTATATCTCGAGTATATATGGACCGATATCGGATATTTACTTTTTCCATATTTATATAACCTTATTTCATTACCAGAACTGCTTTTAAGCAAAAAAAGTTGTTTAATTTCGCTGACGCGGCATTTTCATGAAAACCCCGTTCTAGGCTATATCTTGGGTATATATGGACCGATATCGGAAATTTTCATTTTCCTTATTTATATAACCTTATTTCATTACAAGAACTGCTTTTGAGCACAACAAATTGTTTAAGTTCGCTTACGCGACATTTTCATGAAAAACCCGGTTCAGGCTATATCTCGGGTATATATGGACCGATATCAGAAATTTTAATTTTCTCTGTTTTCGTAACCTTCTTTTATAACAAGAACTGATTTTCAGCAAAAAAAAAAATGTTATTGGAAAAATCGGTTCAGGCTATATCTCGAGTATATGTATATGGACCGATATCGGATATTTACTTTTTCCATATTTATATAACCTTATTTCATTACCAGAACTGCTTTTAAGCAAAAAAAGTTGTTTAAGTTCGCTTACGAGGCATTTTCATGAAAACCCCGTTCCCGACTATATCTGCGGTATATATGGACCGATATCGGAAATTTGCATTTTTCATATTTATATAACCTTATTTTATTACCAGAACTGCTTTTAAGCAAAAAAAGTTGTTTAATTTCGCTGACGCGACATTTTCATGAAAACCCCGTTCTAGGCTATATCTCGGGTATATATTGACCGATATCGGAAACTTTCATTTTCCATATTTATATCACCTTATTTTATTATGCTTTAAGGCGAACAAAGTTGCTTAAGTTCGCTTACGCGGCATTTTCATGAAAACCCCGGTTTAAGCTATATTTCGGGTATATATGGACCGATATCGGAAAATTTTATCTTCCCTTCGAACCTTTCCTGCATCTTTTCTGCTGCTCAGCCACTATATTGTTTCGTTCATTATTATTATTATTATTATTATTATTATTATTATCATTATTATTATTATTATTATTATTATTATTATTATTATTATTATTATTATTATTATTATTATTATTATTATTATTATTATTATTATTATTATTATTATTATTATTATTATTATTATTATTATTATTATTATTATTATTATTATTATTATTATTATTATTATTATTATTATAGTTAACGACACCGTTAACGCTGCCAACCAAATTAATTTGGCTTAATCAGCAAATTAATATTTTAATAATTTTAAATTAATATTTTAATAATTTCAACACGCGCATCCGGTCTGATTACAACTTGCACTGTCGTGAGAAAACAATTTTGCTGAATTAGCGTCTGCATATTGGCACATGTTGGTGCAACGTGATCAGGCAATCGATGAGGGAACTTTTTGGACAACAATTTAGTCAGTCTCGGTTACGCTCGCGAACTCGTCGGTATTTAATTATTAATTAATCAAATTGTGAAAATTAATAAGAGCATTAATAAAATTGTGTCAATTGAAATAAAATTGTGTTGAAGTTTTTATTTAGTAAAGGTTAAATTTGAAGGTAATAAAAATTAATTCAGGCGCTGTGGTTGCGCCTTAAACTATTTTTTTATCAGAATCATTTGGAGGATTCTTAACTGGCGCCCGAGCAGGGACCTGAGTTAAGGTCTCTAATTAACGAAAGAGAATTTCTGCGATCTCTACGGAGCACTCCAGAAACAAAATAAATTAATAACACTCCTGCGATCTCTACGGAGCACTCCAGGATCAATAAAACAAAAAATTATAATAAAAATAAAAAAGTCACTCCTCCTTCGCCAACCGAGTATTCCTGGTGATCATTAATACACAAATCACAGAAGGTTACTCGAGCGAAAGTGAAGTCAACCGTACCCCAGTAGGTATCCGCGATTATAAAAGCGGATTTCCAAAAAGGAACCATACGGAGCTTCCGCGAGGAGAAAAAGAAAAAGGATTCTCCATTTGATCGGGTCGCGTCGCGTCGCGCAACCGAGGCTCAAAACCAAAATTTTTTTTTTATTTTATTTTATTTAAAAAAAAATATGTGTCAAATATAAAGATCATTAACAAAATTTTTTCTAACAAAAAGTGAACTAAAATATTTCGAGGCAAAAATTTTATTCCTAATAAAAAAGTGAACTAAAATATTTTGAAGCTACCAAAAAATTTATTTTCTAATAAAAAAGTGAATTAAAATATCAAGCTATAAAAATAATTATTGAAAAAATTTTATAAAAATTTTAAAGAGAAAAATTTAATTCCAATAATTAAATGAAAATTGAGAAAAAAGAATTAAGGAAAAATTTTGAAGAGCATAAATAAGTTATTGAAAAAATTTTATAAAAGTTAAAAAAATATATAATTCCAATAAAGAAAAATTCATAAAAAAAAAGGAATTAAAATTTTATCAAAAGATTGTTTTCAAAAAAAAAAAAAAAAAAAAGAAGCAAAAAGAGGGAATTAAATATAAAAAAAAGGAAAATACTCCCCAAAAAATTGTATATCAAAAATTTTTTTTTGTTCCAAAGAAAAAAGGAAAAGTAAACGGCCAAAAAAGAGCCAGAGTATTAAAAATTTGGAAAAAATAGAAGTGTGGTGTATACAGCGAAAAGAAATAAGACCAGGTGAGTCTAAATATCCTTTTACCCTTATCCGTTGTTGTAACCATTATAATAATTATGGAGGAGATGCAGGGAACGCTCACCACCCTAACGGGTGCCGTAAATCGTCTCCTACAAGAGATGAAAATTATAGAAACTAGACTTAGGGCAATTGAGGAAAATAGGGATATAGGAGCCTTAAAGGAAAGACTAGATTCGTTAGAACAGGGAGTTGCCAATGTAGGAGCTGACCAAGGGGAAACCGCTGCAATACTGCAGGCACCCAGGACTGAAGAGGAGCTGAATTCAATATGTAGGCTTCCAGATAGCGTAAAAGAACTTCGGACATTCGATGGAAATCCATTGAACTACGTATCCTGGGTTCATGCGGTAGAAATGGTGCTTAAGGATTTCGAAATAGTTAGGCACAAACCAATCTATAGGTCCATTTTACAGAGTATACGCCAGAAAATAGTTGGCGAAGCTGATGCCGCCCTGGTGTCATACAACATTTTTGATAACGACTGGAAGGAGGTGAAAAAAGTTCTGTCGCTCCATTATGCTGACAAGAGGGATGTACAAACCCTCGAACATCAGCTAAATCAACTCTCGCAGGGTTCGTCTAAAGTAGACGAATTCTACTCAACGGTGAATCACCAGCTATCCCTGATAATAAATAAGCTGAAAACGGAGGCATACAGCGAAGAAACGATTAATGCATTGGTGACTACCCACAGGAATAGAGCACTAGATATATTTATCCGTGGCCTTAACCCGGAATTGTCCAGGATGGTCATAATACAACGGCCAAGGACCTTGCCAGAGGCCTACTCTGCATGCCTAGAACTCCAGAATCTTACAATGAGGAACAACATACTACACCCTAGGTCGCAGCTACGTACGACTAATCCACCAGTCGCAGTCGTCAAAATACCTCCGAGACCTCCTAGACCTCATTTTAATTTTTCAAATAATGCAAGGAACAATTACCACAACAATGGACCATCCTATACAAGTAACAAACCAGTTCCGTACCCAAGGTTTCCACAGACTAAACCAGAGCCGATGGACATGGATCATTCCATTCAAACTCGGAAAATAAACTACATGAACCGTCCTAATGGAGCGGAAAAAAGAAGGGGAAGCGAAATGTTTAGGAAGAATAAACAGCTTCGTGTCTTCCATCTAGACACAGCAGTCGAAGACGCGGAATTAATTCCTGAAGAAGAAGTAACACTCGGCGATTTCGATTCGGCATCGAGGGAACAAAATTTTATGAAGGAGGGGCATCCACCCTACCTTACATAGAATATGTTACAGGTAATAACACCAAACTCGAATTTTTGATCGATACCGGCTCGAACAAGAATTTCTGTAGTCTAAAATTATCCGCCGGAAGCATACCGTTATTAAATCCAATCAGTGTCAAAACCGCAGGAGGGAAAATTGAAGTAACTAGGAAGATAGTCGGAAAATTTTTTGCAAAATATGGAATATTTGATTTAATAACATTTTATTTGTTACCAGGCCTTAGTACTTTCGATGGGATTATAGGCGACGATACCCTTAAGGTACTCGGAGCTGTAGTTGATAGGAAAATGAATCTGCTAGTGATCAAGGACACTATTAAAATACCTCTGGGGACAAAAAAGTCAAATAGTTTAAATTATGTTCTGAGTGAATCCATGCCAGACCAAACTAGGATAAAAATTAACGAAATGATTACTAGATTCGGATCACTGTTTGGACCGTTGGATAGCAATCAAGCCATCTCCACGAACGTCCGCGCAGAAATAAAAACAACCACATCGGAGCCTATATATTCAAAAAAGCTATCCATACCCAGCCGCAATGAGAAAAGAAGTAGATAGACAAATTGCTGAATTACTATCCGAAGGTATAATACGTCCTTCAAAAAGCCCTTACAACTCTCCCATTTGGATTGTTTCTAAAAAACCAAAACCAAATGGCGAGAAACAGTACAGATTAGTAGTTGATTACAAACGATTAAATGCTGTTACAATTCCCGATACATACCCTATCCCAGATATTAACGCCACCCTAGCAAGCTTGGGTAATGCCAAATACTTTACCACGATTGATTTAACCTCAGGATTTCACCAAATTCCTATGAAAGCCTCGGACATTCCGAAGACGGCATTCTCAACTATGAACGGGAAATTCGAATTTCTTCGCTTACCATTTGGACTTAGGAATGCACCGGCAATTTTCCAAAGGATGATCGATGACGTCCTGAAGGAATATATAGGAAAAATGTGTTATGTCTACATTGACGACATAATTGTGTTCGGATGTAGCGAGGAAGAACTATTTACCAATGTGGAGACAATTTTTCAAAAATTAGAAAACGCAAATTTAAAAGTCAATATCGAAAAAACTAATTTCATGCAGACAGAAGTAGAATTTCTAGGGTACATTGTGAGTGCAGATGGAATTAAACCAGATCCCAAGAAAGTGACCGCAATTGAGAACTTGCTCCCCCCTAATAATCTTAAGGAGCTCAAAGGCTTCTTAGGAATGACCTCGTATTATAGGCGTTTTATAAGAGACTACGCAAAGGTAGCTAAACCGTTAACTAATTTGACTAGGGGCGAAAACGCCCAGGTTAAGGCAAGTCAGTCAAAAAAGGTTCCAATAAATTTACAGGACGATGCACTTTTGGCCTTTAAAAAGTTAAAGACTCTCTTGACTACAGCGGAAGTGCTTGCTTTCCCAGATTTCGACAAACCATTCAACCTTACGACCGACGCATCTAACTATGCCATTGGCGCTGTCCTCTCCCAAGGAGAGATTGGTAAAGACAAACCAATCGCTTACATATCCCGATCGCTAAACAAAACTGAAGAAGGTTACGCAACTAATGAAAAAGAGATGCTAGCCATCGTGTGGGCGCTGGACAACCTAAGGAATTATCTATACGGAGCAAAAAAGATAAAAATATACACTGACCATCAGCCACTTACTTACGCGCTAGGTAATCGGAACTTCAATGCCAAATTGAAGCGATGGAAAGCTCGTATAGAGGAGTACAACCACGAGTTGATCTACAAACCTGGTAGATCAAACGTCGTGGCAGATGCACTCTCTAGATTGAAAACTAGCGTTAACCATATCAGCGATGTATCCACAGACACGGCCAGCGAAGGGGATTCACAAGCAACAAGAATAGCATCAGAAACTAGGGATGATGACGCTGAATCAACAGGTTCTACTATCCACAGTGCGATGCAAGATGCTTCTGATTTAATTCCTCATGTGGAAGTCCCAATCAACGTTTTCAGAAACCAGATCATAATCAAAATAGGCCCCGAATTGCAGTCTAACGAAACACCACATGCGCATTTCCTACGTCATTATGTCTCTTCACCTGATTGGGATGCCGAGAAACTTACAGACGTACTAAAGAGAACACTGAATCCCAATATGGTGAACGGCATTAAAGTCCCAGAATCTTATTTGGCAGTTTTACAGGATTTGTATTTACAGCATTTCTCAAGATACAAAATAAGAATTGCTCAAAAAGAAGTCAAGGACGTGAGCTCAGAGAATCTTCAATTCGAAATAATTCAGAAGGAGCACCACAGAGCACACAGAAATGCAAGGGAAAACAGAAAACAAATTTTAGACGAGTACTATTTTCCACGCATGTACGCCCAAATTAGGAAATTCGCTGAGCGTTGTGAAATATGCAATAGCAACAAGTACGACAGAAATCCGATAAAACCTCATTTGCAAGACACCCCCACTCCAACCATGCCATGTGAAATATTACATATGGACATAATGGAAATACAAAATCAAAAATTTCTGTCTGTACTCGACAAGTTCTCTAAGTTCGTTAAGCTGTTCCACATAAGCGATAGGTCTGTTCTAAATATTAGAGAAAAATTAGTGAAAATTTTGCATTATTTTACAGCACCCAAGATTTTAGTGACTGACAACGAGAGTAGTTTCCTCAGTCCTTTGATTAGGGATTTCATCGAAAGATTAGGGATAAAAATTTACTTGACACCATCGCAACGAAGCGAAGTGAATGGACAAGTAGAGCGTGTTCACTCAACTCTTATAGAAATTTACAGGTGCCTAAGAGCAGAAAAGCAAGAATTAAGTGTTCAGGAGTTAATATATGTAGCAGTCGATAGGTACAATAATACTATACATTCCGTCACGGGAAAGAGACCTAGTGATGTATTCTTTAACAGGGCAAAAACATCCGATTTTGATAAACTGCTTAAAGCTCGCTCTAAAATTAATAAGGACCTTAGGGAACTAATTAAGAAAAATGCCAGGGAAAGAAATAAGCGCATAAATAGGAAACGAACATCTCCAAAGAAATTTAAGAGAGGTGATGCAATCTTTGTTAGGATAAAAAACGTTAAAGCAAAAAATAAACCAGTTTTCAGAAAAGAGATCGTGGATAAAGATAACAGAGTTACAATACGCACGGTAAGTGGTAGAAGGATTCACAAGGCTCACATAAAAAATTTGAAACAAGTCTAATAAATAACAAAAACCTTCTATTTTTTTCAAAAGATTTCAACTCTAAGTATCAAAAGCAACATAATGGATAACAAAATAGTATCCAATATAAAGCGCCTTGCCTAAACAACTTGGTGAGTGTCTTTGGCACTGGGGTTCGACTCCCTAAAGGCAGCGCTCATTACCATATTGATAAGTACATATGCATATAAAGATTAATATAAAAAATTTAAAAGGAATACAAGGAAACATAAAAAAGGAAAAAAAAAAAAAAAAAAAAAAAAAAAAAAAAAAGAAAAAGCGCAATTGACGCATCAAATAAATTCCCATTTAATGCAATAATTAATGCACGTAATACGAAAGATTATGAAACAAAAGCATTTCTATGAATACATGAATGCAAGTCCAATATAATTTCCATATAACACAATATAGAGAACGTCAGCTCAGGCCTGGACAATCTTCCGATGATGCACTGATGCCCTGCACTGGCGAGTTGCATCAAGGCATATAGATGCAATGGCGGCAAGGTATAAGATCATCATTTGGGGTTCCAAGTGAACCAAGAAGCGATCCATAAACTGACTGACGAAGAAATATAACGAACTAAAATAAGAATGAAAAATGAAAAATTTTTATTTTTTTTTTTTTAAGATAAAATATCCTTCTTTATCAGAAATAAGCATAAAAATATATATACAAAAAAAAGGAAAAAAAACAAAAAAGAAGAAAAAAAACGGCTTTGCCCGAATTTCATTGACCACTAATATCATTTGAAATTAATTATTTTTCAGACAAAATGATTTTCAAACTAAGTATTTTTATTATGATTTACATGAGCATTATCACTCTACGAGCCGAACAAATATATCGCTATGAGGTCCCTATCGTTACGGTGAGAGCTGGCAACGCTTGGACGATTAATGGCAATTTTAAATTGGTTCACGTCATCAACCTAGATGAGTATGCAGCAATTGCGAATAATGTAACGGCGCTGGTCCAGAATTACATGCCGCCTGGCAAGACTAAAGAAATAATTGTTTATCACCTTACACAAATACAAGACAGACTCATCGAGCTGGGAGCCATACGGGGCAGAACGCGTAGGTCAATCGACTGGATAGGCTCCGCATGGAAATGGATCGCTGGCAATCCAGATGCCGCAGATTGGAACTACATTTTAAAAAGTCAAAACGCAATAATTAGCAACAATAACGAGCAATACAAAATCAACGCACAACTCTTGAACACCACAAACGAGATCGTTCAAAAAACCAATGAACTTATTACTAGAATGAACGAGATTAGCAATGGAAAAGAAGCCGAGAGAATTGGGCAGGACACAACGAATCAAGTTCTCATCCTGAAAGATACTATCAACGAAATAGTAAGGGCCTGCCAATTGGCCAAAAGAGGAATTGTCAACACGAACTTATTAAACAGGGCTGAAGTCGAAGATATTGTTACCGAAATGGAAACACTGCCATACGCTAACGCCATAGAAGCTATCGAATACGGAAATCCATCCATATATACAAACGGGTCACTGTTACTGTATGTCCTTTCTATTCCAAAGCTGAAAAGAGACTTTTACCACCGACTCATCACTAGGACAACAATAAGAAGGGGTAGACAAGTCGAACTACCGTTCAACGAAATACTCATAAGCCAAGATGAAACGTTTGGAGTGAAAACCCCGTGTCTAAACATTAACAAAGTGACTGTCTGCCAACAAACGTCCCTAGTCCAACTAGCCGAAGATTCCTGCATACCACGACTTCTCAAAGGAGGGAATGCGAATTGTCGCTACAAAATGACCACCAAGCAAGTAACAGAAATGTTAACAACTGATATTATTTTCATAACGAACTTCGAGGGTATCCTGAAAACGCAGAGTCAGACAAAAACACTCAATGGCAGTTACCTGATACAATTATATAACGAGAGTGTTTTAATCAATAACGAAACCTTCTCCAGCACAGCTGTTTCCAGGCTACAGCCACTTCCCCCTGTCCTAACGAGCGTGGCTAACGAAAAGCTACTTGTGGACATCGATCAAGTTCATAACATAAGTTTGCACAACATGGACAAGCTTGAGTATCTTGGTTTAAAACTAAATATGTCGCTTGGAACATACATTAGTGTCGCTATCGCAATGGGAATTTGCGTTGGAGTCTTGTGGCATAAGATAACTAGAAAAATTAACCTGCCAACAGTCAAAGTTCCACAGCCAGTTGATCCTACCTGCAACCCCAAAAATGTGATCTGCGGGACGCAGATATTTAAGGAGGGAGGAGTTAACGACACCGTTAACGCTGCCAACCAAATTAATTTGGCTTAATCAGCAAATTAATATTTTAATAATTTTAAATTAATATTTTAATAATTTCAACACGCGCATCCGGTCTGATTACAACTTGCACTGTCGTGAGAAAACAATTTTGCTGAATTAGCGTCTGCATATTGGCACATGTTGGTGCAACGTGATCAGGCAATCGATGAGGGAACTTTTTGGACAACAATTTAGTCAGTCTCGGTTACGCTCGCGAACTCGTCGGTATTTAATTATTAATTAATCAAATTGTGAAAATTAATAAGAGCATTAATAAAATTGTGTCAATTGAAATAAAATTGTGTTGAAGTTTTTATTTAGTAAAGGTTAAATTTGAAGGTAATAAAAATTAATTCAGGCGCTGTGGTTGCGCCTTAAACTATTTTTTTATCAGAATCATTTGGAGGATTCTTAACTTTATTATTATTATTATTATTATTATTATTATTATTATTATTATTATTATTATTATTATTATTATTATTATTATTATTATTATTATTATAGCAAAACCATTGTTAGCAGTGCAAAGGGTAGCTGCTTTACGGGTCACATCTGCATACCGTACTGTATCGGCATGAGCGGTTACAGTAACAGCAGGTATGATCCCAATAGACCTACAGATCCTAGCACGAAGGAAAGCATGGATATCAAGGCAGAGTAGCCGTGCAGACCTTGGTAGTATGCCGCAAATACGGGAGGAAATGTTACAGAGTTGGCAGTCTAGATAGAGTACTAACACTAGGGGTAGATGGACGGAGCGTCTCATTCCCAATATCGAGAAATGGTTGAACAGACGGCATGGGAATGTGAACTATTACCTGACTCAAATGCTGTCAGGCCACGGCTACTACCGCAGCTACTTATACAAAATGGGTAAATGTAACACACCCATATGTTTACGAAGATGAAGAAGTCCTAGACGACGCAGAACACACTTTCTTTAAGTGTATTCGATGGGAGGAAACTCGTAGAGAGCTGGAGATGGTAACTGGCTCAATAACAGTAGAGAATATCGTGGACATCATGATAGGGAGCAAGGCGAACTTTTTAGCGGTATCGCGATTCTGTGAAAAAGTTCTGCGGACGAATAAGCCAGATCTGGACGCCGCAGAGCAATATTATAATCAGGATCCCAGACAAAGGATAGTGTAAAGTGAAGGGCTGACTAAGCCATTGGGAGTCCACCCCGAAGCAATGCTAAGGCGGTCCCGGGGTGGAAATTTTTATCCCAGGAAGAAGAGGGGGTTTTTAGTCGGTAGGTTGCACTGTGGTGACCAGTCCGACACAAAGCGGAGGGTACGGGTCCTCTGGTCAGTGCGTAACGCATTTTTCCCCCTGGCAAAAAAAAAAAAAAAATTATTATTATTATTATTATTATTATTATTATTATTATTATTATTATTATTATTATTATTATTATTATTATTATTATTATTATTATTATTATTATTATTATTATTATTATTATTATTATTATTATTATTATTATTATTATTATTATTATTATTATTATTATTATTATTATTATTATTATTATTATTATTATTATTATTATTATTATTATTATTATTATTATTGTAATTATTCTCAATTTAAAACAATTGGGTTTAAATCAACTCAGGTTCTATTCTATCCTTAAAATTCTAAGTTAATTTAAAAAAATTGCACAGACTACTCAAAATCACAGTGCAGTTTTGCACATCTCGCTATATTACATCCCCATAAACTTTCTTACAATTCGTGTTGTCGCTATCACCACCGCCTTCTGCATTATCTGCCATAGGTGCTCCGACACGTCCAGCTCCTTCAGATTTTTATGTAAGGATTTCGGTATCAGCCCCGTACTTGAAATTATAATCGGGATTATTCTAACTTGGTCGATGTTCCATCGCCTCTTAATGGGTTCAACAAGCATATTGTATTTGCAAACTTTCTCCCGGTGCTTCGCTTGCAGGTTGTTATTGTTTGGTATTGAAACATCTAAGAGCCATACCATTCGCCGCATCTTGTCCATTATCATAATATCTGGTCTATTTGCCGATACACTTCGATCTGTCAGGATTGTTCTCTCCCAATATAGGCGGTATCCTTCATTTTCCAGTACAGCTTCAGGCTTATATTCATAGTACGGTTTTCCCCCAGATGTTATTAGAAAGTACTTTATTGCAAGTTCTTGGTGCAATATCTTAGCAACACAGTTGTGGCGGTCACTATACTCTGTTCCCGCTAAATATGTACATCCTGATGTTATGTGATGTATTGTTTCAATCGCATTGCAGCTATACCGGCAACCATCCTCTGCCACAGTAGTATCTCTTACTATAGTTTTCAAGTAATTTCTCGTTGGGATTACTTGGTCTTGGATAGCTATCATAAA
Source organism: Thecocarcelia acutangulata (assembly GCA_914767995.1). NCBI lineage: Eukaryota > Metazoa > Arthropoda > Insecta > Diptera > Tachinidae > Thecocarcelia > Thecocarcelia acutangulata. The sequence continues at coordinate 80,910,757 of OU612094.1, read as the reverse complement.
CCCTTCGGTCTCAGGAAACAGATGCCCTGCAGTTAGCCAGTAGTTCGACGCTTTGCACTCGACATGCTCCTGACTAAGTTCGTTTGGATGTCTACCATGGAGTGGTTTGCTCATCTAGGTCTCCATCTTCTGTTGGTTTGTTGAAATTTCCAGTATGATCTGGTCCTGACAGAGGCTTAATGGTGTGATGTCGTCTGCTCTGGTTATCGCACTATGTAGGGGAGATATTACGGCTTTTTTTAAAAAAAATTCTCTTAAACCATTGATCTGTTGTTTTCTCTGGTTATTAATGTCAACTAGTCCCCTTCCACCCATCCATCTCGGTAGTGTTGTTCTTTCAATTGCTGATTTCGGGTGGTGTCTACGTGTCTTTGTCATTAGCACCCTACATTTTCGTTGGAGAGCTTCTACGTCAGTATTGGTCCAGTGTATAATGCCAAATGAATGACTAAGGGCTGTAACTGCATAAGTGTTGATAGCTTTGATCATATTTTTCGCGCTTAAGCCAGTCTTTAAGATTCTTCTAAGCCGCTTTACAAACTCCTTCGCAAGCTCTTTCTTCATCTGGCCATGTTCAATACGAATAGCTTGCCTCATACCCAGGTATTTGTACATTTCGTCGTTTAGCACAGCTTCCATTACTCTACCATCCTGCAGTTCATGTGGTTCCTCTTGCAATTTCCCTTTGATGACATGTAATGTTTTGCATTTATCGAGGCCAAACTCCATATTGATGTCTTTGGAGAACGTTTCAACTACATTTGATAGGTATGACAGCTGGTGCCGATTAGATCCATATAGTTTGATGTCGTCCATAAATAGCAAGTGGTTTAATCTGTAGAGATTTTCACCATCCTGTCTGACATCAAAACCATATTTCGTTGAGTTAAGAAGATTCGAGAGCGGATTAAGACACAATACAAACCATATTGGGCTTAGTGAGTCACACTGGAAGATACCTCGCGTGATTGGGATTTCAGTGGTCTCTATGTGTTCTGTTGATGTTCTTAACGAGATCTTAGTTCTCCAATACGTCATGATATGGCTTAAGAATGTGACTATTGTGGGGTGGACCTTGTATATTTCTAACACCTTTAGAAGCCATCCATGAGGCACAGAATCAAATGCTTTTCTATAATCTATATAAGCCATAGACAGATTTCTTTTCTTTCCATATGCCTGTCCACATACTACTGAATCAATAGTCAGTTGCTCCTTGCATCCCTTCGAACCTTTCCTGCATCCTTTCTGCTGCTCAGCCACTATATTGTTTCGTTCACAGTGTAAGTTTATTTTGAGTGCTAAACACGATGTTATAACTTTGTACAAGGTTGGTAAACACGTAATTGGTCTAAATTTTGAGGGATCGTGCCTATTGTGTGGGTTTTTCTCCAACAGGTACGTTACACCCTGGGTAAGAAAATGAGGCATGTTCTGGGGGTGTTGAATGACATCATTAATTAGCTCCGTTAGTTTACCATGCATACAGGAGAATCTTTTCAACCAAAAATTTTGCAGCTTATCTGGGCCGGGTGCTTTCCAATTCAACAGGTTGCGCATTATTCCTTGTACCTCGCTTACTTGAACCTGGTGGAAATCCATGTACGGTAGGCCCTGGTAGCATTCCTCTTCCTTATGGATCCACTCTGCGTTGGAGTTATAACTAATAGCAGTTGAGAGTTGTTCGCTCCAGAATGAGGAAATCTGTTGTTTAGTTGGATAATTTGCAGGTGTGGTATTATTTCTTTCTTTTAAAGATCTATAGAACAACTTCTCAGATTTATCAAACTTGGAATTGTCTGTTTTTCTCGCTCTACTACTTCTGTATCTCGCAAGTCTCGTTGCTTTCACCGCCAGTTTCTGCTTAAGGGTATCCAAGCATTGTATTGGTGTGTTGTTTGGTTTTTCTCTTTGGGAATGCATTCTGTGTCGTCTGATGATACCTGCAACTAATTTATTGAGCTTCCTGGTATTTACACCATGAACTTGGGCCTCTACTCTGGCTATATCTTTCCGAAGATTTTCAATTTATTTATTTTTATTATTATTATTATTATTATTATTATTATTATTATTATTATTATTATTATTATTATTATTATTATTATTATTATTATTATTATTATTATTATTATTATTATTATTATTATTATTATTATTATTATTATTATTATTATTATTATTATAGCAAAACCATTGTTAGCAGTGCAAAGGGTAGCTGCTTTACGGGTCACATCTGCATACCGTACTGTATCGGCATGAGCGGTTACAGTAACAGCAGGTATGATCCCAATAGACCTACAGATCCTAGCACGAAGGAAAGCATGGATATCAAGGCAGAGTAGCCGTGCAGACCTTGGTAGTATGCCGCAAATACGGGAGGAAATGTTACAGAGTTGGCAGTCTAGATAGAGTACTAACACTAGGGGTAGATGGACGGAGCGTCTCATTCCCAATATCGAGAAATGGTTGAACAGACGGCATGGGAATGTGAACTATTACCTGACTCAAATGCTGTCAGGCCACGGCTACTACCGCAGCTACTTATACAAAATGGGTAAATGTAACACACCCATATGTTTACGAAGATGAAGAAGTCCTAGACGACGCAGAACACACTTTCTTTAAGTGTATTCGATGGGAGGAAACTCGTAGAGAGCTGGAGATGGTAACTGGCTCAATAACAGTAGAGAATATCGTGGACATCATGATAGGGAGCAAGGCGAACTTTTTAGCGGTATCGCGATTCTGTGAAAAAGTTCTGCGGACGAATAAGCCAGATCTGGACGCCGCAGAGCAATATTATAATCAGGATCCCAGACAAAGGATAGTGTAAAGTGAAGGGCTGACTAAGCCATTGGGAGTCCACCCCGAAGCAATGCTAAGGCGGTCCCGGGGTGGAAATTTTTATCCCAGGAAGAAGAGGGGGTTTTTAGTCGGTAGGTTGCACTGTGGTGACCAGTCCGACACAAAGCGGAGGGTACGGGTCCTCTGGTCAGTGCGTAACGCATTTTTCCCCCTGGCAAAAAAAAAAAAAAAATTATTATTATTATTATTATTATTATTATTATTATTATTATTATTATTATTATTATTATTATTATTATTATTATTATTATTATTATTATTATTATTATTATTATTATTATTATTATTATTATTATTATTATTATTATTATTATTATTATTATTATTATTATTATTATTATTATTATTATTATTATTATTATTATTATTATTATTATTGTAATTATTCTCAATTTAAAACAATTGGGTTTAAATCAACTCAGGTTCTATTCTATCCTTAAAATTCTAAGTTAATTTAAAAAAATTGCACAGACTACTCAAAATCACAGCGCAGTTTTGCACATCTCGCTATATTACATCCCCATAAACTTTCTTACAATTCGTGTTGTCGCTATCACCACCGCCTTCTGCATTATCTGCCATAGGTGCTCCGACACGTCCAGCTCCTTCAGATTTTTATGTAAGGATTTCGGTATCAGCCCCGTACTTGAAATTATAATCGGGATTATTCTAACTTGGTCGATGTTCCATCGCCTCTTAATGGGTTCAACAAGCATATTGTATTTGCAAACTTTCTCCCGGTGCTTCGCTTGCAGGTTGTTATTGTTTGGTATTGAAACATCTAAGAGCCATACCATTCGCCGCATCTTGTCCATTATCATAATATCTGGTCTATTTGCCGATACACTTCGATCTGTCAGGATTGTTCTCTCCCAATATAGGCGGTATCCTTCATTTTCCAGTACAGCTTCAGGCTTATATTCATAGTACGGTTTTCCCCCAGATGTTATTAGAAAGTACTTTATTGCAAGTTCTTGGTGCAATATCTTAGCAACACAGTTGTGGCGGTCACTATACTCTGTTCCCGCTAAATATGTACATCCTGATGTTATGTGATGTATTGTTTCAATCGCATTGCAGCTATACCGGCAACCATCCTCTGCCACAGTAGTATCTCTTACTATAGTTTTCAAGTAATTTCTCGTTGGGATTACTTGGTCTTGGATAGCTATCATAAACCCTTCGGTCTCAGGAAACAGATGCCCTGCAGTTAGCCAGTAGTTCGACGCTTTGCACTCGACATGCTCCTGACTAAGTTCGTTTGGATGTCTACCATGGAGTGGTTTGCTCATCTAGGTCTCCATCTTCTGTTGGTTTGTTGAAATTTCCAGTATGATCTGGTCCTGACAGAGGCTTAATGGTGTGATGTCGTCTGCTCTGGTTATCGCACTATGTAGGGGAGATATTACGGCTTTTTTTAAAAAAAAATTCTCTTAAACCATTGATCTGTTGTTTTCTCTGGTTATTAATGTCAACTAGTCCCCTTCCACCCATCCATCTCGGTAGTGTTGTTCTTTCAATTGCTGATTTCGGGTGGTGTCTACGTGTCTTTGTCATTAGCACCCTACATTTTCGTTGGAGAGCTTCTACGTCAGTATTGGTCCAGTGTATAATGCCAAATGAATGACTAAGGGCTGTAACTGCATAAGTGTTGATAGCTTTGATCATATTTTTCGCGCTTAAGCCAGTCTTTAAGATTCTTCTAAGCCGCTTTACAAACTCCTTCGCAAGCTCTTTCTTCATCTGGCCATGTTCAATACGAATAGCTTGCCTCATACCCAGGTATTTGTACATTTCGTCGTTTAGCACAGCTTCCATTACTCTACCATCCTGCAGTTCATGTGGTTCCTCTTGCAATTTCCCTTTGATGACATGTAATGTTTTGCATTTATCGAGGCCAAACTCCATATTGATGTCTTTGGAGAACGTTTCAACTACATTTGATAGGTATGACAGCTGGTGCCGATTAGATCCATATAGTTTGATGTCGTCCATAAATAGCAAGTGGTTTAATCTGTAGAGATTTTCACCATCCTGTCTGACATCAAAACCATATTTCGTTGAGTTAAGAAGATTCGAGAGCGGATTAAGACACAATACAAACCATATTGGGCTTAGTGAGTCACACTGGAAGATACCTCGCGTGATTGGGATTTCAGTGGTCTCTATGTGTTCTGTTGATGTTCTTAACGAGATCTTAGTTCTCCAATACGTCATGATATGGCTTAAGAATGTGACTATTGTGGGGTGGACCTTGTATTTTTCTAACACCTTTAGAAGCCATCCATGAGGCACAGAATCAAATGCTTTTCTATAATCTATATAAGCCATAGACAGATTTCTTTTCTTTCCATATGCCTGTCCACATACTACTGAATCAATAGTCAGTTGCTCCTTGCATCCCTTCGAACCTTTCCTGCATCCTTTCTGCTGCTCAGCCACTATATTGTTTCGTTCACAGTGTAAGTTTATTTTGAGTGCTAAACACGATGTTATAACTTTGTACAAGGTTGGTAAACACGTAATTGGTCTAAATTTTGAGGGATCGTGCCTATTGTGTGGGTTTTTCTCCAACAGGTACGTTACACCCTGGGTAAGAAAATGAGGCATGTTCTGGGGGTGTTGAATGACATCATTAATTAGCTCCGTTAGTTTACCATGCATACAGGAGAATCTTTTCAACCAAAAATTTTGCAGCTTATCTGGGCCGGGTGCTTTCCAATTCAACAGGTTGCGCATTATTCCTTGTACCTCGCTTACTTGAACCTGGTGGAAATCCATGTACGGTAGGCCCTGGTAGCATTCCTCTTCCTTATGGATCCACTCTGCGTTGGAGTTATAACTAATAGCAGTTGAGAGTTGTTCGCTCCAGAATGAGGAAATCTGTTGTTTAGTTGGATAATTTGCAGGTGTGGTATTATTTCTTTCTTTTAAAGATCTATAGAACAACTTCTCAGATTTATCAAACTTGGAATTGTCTGTTTTTCTCGCTCTACTACTTCTGTATCTCGCAAGTCTCGTTGCTTTCACCGCCAGTTTCTGCTTAAGGGTATCCAAGCATTGTATTGGTGTGTTGTTTGGTTTTTCTCTTTGGGAATGCATTCTGTGTCGTCTGATGATACCTGCAACTAATTTATTGAGCTTCCTGGTATTTACACCATGAACTTGGGCCTCTACTCTGGCTATATCTTTCCGAAGATTTTCAATTTATTTATTTTTATTATTATTATTATTATTATTATTATTATTATTATTATTATTATTATTATTATTATTATTATTATTATTATTATTATTATTATTATTATTATTATTATTATTATTATTATTATTATTATTATTATTATTATTATTATTATTATTATTATTATTATTATTATTATTAATGCAGACCTTGGTAGTATGCAGCAAATACGGGAGGAAATGTTACAGAGTTGGGAGTCTATATGGAGTGCTAACACTAGGGGTAGATGGACGGAGCGTCTCATTCCCAATATCGAGAAATGGTTGAACAGACGGCATGGGAATGTGAACTATTACCTAACTCAAATGCTGTCAGGCCACGGCTACTACCGGAGCTACTTATACAAAATGGGTAAATGTAACACACCCATTTGTTTATACGAAGATGAAGAAGTCCTAGACGACGCAGAACACACTTTCTTTAAGAGTATTCGATGGGAGGAAACTCGTAGAGAGCTGGAGATGGTAACTGGCTCAATAACAGTAGAGAATATCGTGGACATCATGATAGGGAGCGAGGCCAACTTTTTAGCGGTATCGCGATTCTGTGAAAAAGTTCTGCGGACGAAAAAGCCAGATCTGGACGCCGCAGAGCAATATTATAAGCAGGATCCCAGACAAAGGATAGTGTAAAGAGAAGGGCTGATTAAGCCATTGGGAGTCCACCCCGAAGCAATGCTAACGCGGTCCCGGGGTGGAAATTTTTATCCCAGGAAGAAGAGGGGGTTTTTTAGTCGGTAGGTTGCACTGTGGTGACCAGTCCGACACAAAGCGGAGGGTACGGGCCCTCTGCTCAGTGCGTAAAGCATTTTTCCCCCTCGCCGAAAAAAAAAAAAAAATTATTATTATTATTACTGTTATTATTATTATTATTAAAGTTAACGACGTTGACAGCGCTGCTGCCAAAAAATAATTCAACGCGTAAGCTTTTTTAATGTTTTTACTTTTACACGCGCATCCGATCCAATTACGAAATTGCCCCTTGCACTAATTATGTGGGAAACGAATTTTGCCTGATCAGCGTCTGCACACCTGCACATGTTGGTGCAACGTGATCTATGAAGGTAACGAGCCAACAAAGTTGGCTTAGAACAAGCAGTCTTGGTTACGGTGCGGATCAAATCGTTCGTCCATCAATCTAATTATAATTTTGTTAATTGTGAATTTGAATGTGTAATTACTTGGTAATAAATAATAATTGTAATTAAATAATTTTGTGTAAAATCATTTAAGGAGCAGTTGTTCGCTCCTAGAATTAATTTTTTTTAACTAATCTATTTAAAATCCTTTAACTGGCGCCCGAGCAGGGACCCTGAGAAAAAAAACTCAAGGTCCTTTATAAAAAAATAATAAAACCAATAATTAAATAAATTGATCTGCGAATCCTAAGGGACCCTCCAAATCAATCAAATAAGTATAAGAAAATAATAAATTTAGCTCCTCCTTCGCTAATCCGGTATTCCTGGTGATTTAAAGAATTAAAAGTATCACAGAAGGTTACCGAGGTGAAAGTGGGGTAAACCGTACCCTAGTAGGATCCACAAATATTAAGGTGGACTTCCAAACCGGATTTATACGGAACTTCCGTGAGGAGAAAAGGATTTTAAATGGACGCGTCGCGTCGCGTATCCTAACCAAGGCTCATTTGTAAAAGGGTAATTCATTTGCCTTTCATCCAAGATATAAATTTTTTTTTTTACAAAACCGAATGAAAGATAATTTATAAAACTGAAAATATAAAAAAAAGAAAGAAAGAAATTTGGAAAATTTTATTGAAAAGATATATGAAAAGAAAAAGTTCGAAAATTTGAATTTATTAAAGAATCAATATGAAAATATAAAAAAAAGAAAGAAACTTGGAAAATTTTATTGAAAAGATATATGAAAAGAAAAAGTTCGAAAATTTTAATGAAAAATAATATATGTATAAAATTTTACTGATGAATCAATATGAAAATATAAAAAAAAGAAAGAAAGAAATTTGGAAAATTTTGTTGAAAAGATATATGAAAAAAAAGAAAAAGTTCGAAAATTTGAGTTTATTGAAGAATCAATATGAAAATATAAAAAACAAGAAAGAAAGAAATTTGGAAAATTTTATTGAAAAGATATATGAAAAGAAAAAGTTTCGAAAATTTTAATCAGAAATATATAAAATTTATTGAAGAATCAATATGAAAATATAAAAAAGAAAGAAAAAATTTTTTGGAAAATTTTATCGAAAAGATATATGAAAAAAAAAGAAAAAGTTCAAAAATTTGAGGAAACAAAATTTATACAGAGTCAAAGTTAACTCAACTAAAATAAAAACAACAAAATAAAAAGAAGTGAAGTTAAGTGAATTGTGCAACGACTAAGGATCTTCTTCAGCCAGGGTTCCCGGAAAATAAGGTAGGTGAAATTTATTTTATCCTCGTCAGTACTAGCTTAGATAAAATGGAAGAACTTAGGTCAACGATTACGACTATGACTGGAGCCATGAATCGGTTCATGGAACAGATCAAGTCTGTTGAAACGAGAATAGGGTCCATAGAAACTAGCCTTGGTAATGATGCACTAGGGCAAGTTTTAAGCAGGTTAGAGCGTCTTGAGAACAGGCAAGCTGCTACCATTGCTCCTGTCGAAACGGACGAAGGATCTATCCAACGACCGCGAACTGAAATGGATTTAAAAGATATAAGCTGACTACCCGATAGTGTTAAAGAGCTTAGAACATTCGAGGGTAGTCCCACTCAGTACGTTTCCTGGGTACATTCCGTGGAAACAATACTCAAGGACTTTGAAATTGTTAAAGAAAAACCTATCTATCGTGCAATTATTCAGAGCGTTCGTCAAAAAATTGTTGGCGCTGCCGACACAGCGCTTGTATCATATAATGTTTTCGATAGTGACTGGGCAGAAATCAAGAGAATACTCTCACTGCATTATGCAGATAAACGTGACATTCAGACTCTGGAACACCAGTTTATCAACTCTCACAAGGAGCTTCAACAGTTGATGAGTTTTACTCAACTATCAATCATCAACTTTCTCTTATCATAAATAAACTAAAAACTGAATCCTACAGTGAGGAAACCGTAAAAGCACTTGTAGGAACCTACAGGAATAGGTCTTTAGATATTTTTATACGTGGATTAAAGCCAGACCTATCTCGCATGATTATTATCCAGCGCCCAGGAAAGCTTCCTGAAGCCTATTCCGCCTGCTTGGAATTACAAAATTTAACCATGCGGAATAATATAATCTATTCGAACACCAAGCCTCGTGATTCAGTTCCAACAGACATGGCTTATCGCCCCGGTCCTTCAAGACCACCAAGATCATTTCCTATTCGACCGACGTGGCAGAGCCAAAGCTCTCACCATAGGAATTGGCGAAATCACAACAACAATTCAAATTTCCAAACCAACGGATATTCCAATTACAATAGGCCTCCCTTACCCACACGGTATCCGGCAATAAAACATGAGCCGATGGAAGTAGACAGGTCGATTCAATCGCGACGAGTTAATTATATGAACAACCCAAGGACGACTGAAAAGAGGGGTGCGTACGAAACTAACAAGTAACAAACAGCCTAAACTTTATCATATAGAAACATTTTCCGATGAGGATAACACACCGGAAAATGGTTTAGAAGACAACCTTCAACAAGAGGAAACAATTGGTGAAGTAAATTTTATGAGAGAAGGCCCTCAAGCCTACCATATATAGAATACCCTTCGGCTGCTGGTGATATTTTATGTTTCTTGATCGATACCGGCTCTAATAAAAACTTTTGCAGCCCACGGTTATCACACGGTAGCATAAATCTAGAAAAACCCATAAATGTTCGATCAGTTGCAGGAGATGTGAATATAGATAGAAAAGTGATTGGACCATTTTTTAAATTTGTGGGAATAGAGCAACCTATTCAATTTTATGTCTTGCCGGAATTGAAAACATTTGACGGAATAATAGGAGATGAAACCCTTAAGGAGTTAGAAGCAGTAGTTAAAAGGAAAGAAAATTTTTTAGTTTTAAAAAATAGTTTTAAAATTCCTTTAAAAGAAAAAATAGCAATAGAATCAAATTATATATTGGGTGAAGAATATGTTTCAGAGGTTAGGGCGAAGATAGAGGATCTTGTTAGTAAATATACATCACTTTTCGGACCACTTGATGGTAGCGAACTTGCCTCCACAAATGTGCAGGCAGAAATAAGAACAAACACTGAAGAACCAGTTTACACAAAGAGCTATCCATACCCGGTCTGTATGAGAGAAGAAGTAGAGAAACAGATAAGGGAACTGCTTTCAGAAGGGATAATTAGACCCTCCAAAAGTCCATATAATTCTCCTATTTGGATCGTGCCCAAAAAGACGAAATCCAATGGTGAAAAACAATATCGAATGGTAATTGACTTTATGCGCCTAAATGCCGTCACCATTGCAGATACCTATCCCATTCCAGACATTCCGTCGACTTTAGCCAGTTTAGGAAAAGCCAAGTTTTTCACAACAATAGACCTTACATCAGGCTTTCATCAAATAGCCATGAAGCCAAAAGATATCCCAAAAACCGCCTTTTCGACAGCAAACGGTAAATTTGAATTCTTAAGATTACCGTTTGGTTTGAAAAACGCGCCGGCAATATTTCAGAAGATGATAGATGATGTACTTCGCGAACACATAGGGAAAATTTGCTTCGTCTACATTGACGACATAATCGTTATTGGCGAAAATATGGATAGCCATTTAAAGAACATAGATACAATTTTTGCAAGGCTACGCGAGGCCAATCTCAAAGTAAATCTTGAAAAAACTCACTTTATGAAAACCGAGGTAGAATTTCTGCCAAGGTCAAATCTATCGAAAATCTATTACCGCCTACAAACAAAAGAGTTGAAGAGTTTTCTGGGGATGACTTCCTATTATAGGAGGTTCATTCGCGATTATGCAAAAGTGGCCAAACCTCTCACGAACCTCACGAGAGGAGAACATGCCCAGGTCAAAGCTAGTCAGTCGAAGAAAGTTCCGATTACTCTAAACGATGAGTCTTTAAAGTGCTTTGATATGCTCAAATCTATGCTGACTACAGCTGAAACTCTGTCTTTTCCGGACTTCGAAAAGCCTTTTAATCTGACAACAGATGCTTCTAATACTGCGTTGGGTGCCGTACTGTCGCAGGGTGAAATTGGCAAAGACAAACCAATAGCCTACATTTCTCGATCACTCAGCAAAACTGAGGAGACTTACGCCACAAATGAGAAGGAAATGCTTGCCATTGTGTGGGCTTTGGATAATCTCAGAAATTATTTGTATGGTGCAAAAAAGATCAGAATCTATACGGATCATCAACCTTTGACGTTTGCATTGGGAAATAGGAATTTTAATGCTAAACTAAAAAGATGGAAAGCACGTATAGAAGAATATAACCACGAGTTGATTTATAAACCTGGTAAATCAAATTACGTGGCAGATGCGCTTTCGAGATTAAAAACCCTTTCAAATCACTTATATCATTCCTCCACTGATACAGCAAGTGAAGGAATGGACATGAATTCAGAAGAAACTCTTACCGCTTCGGAAGGTCAAGAAAACGACGATTTTTCGTCGTCAGCAACAGTCCACAGTGCTGAACAAGATTCCTCTAATTTGCTACCCCATGTTGAGGTACCCATCAACGTCTTTAGAAATCAAATTATAATAGGAGTTGGAATGGACATGACAGCAATTGAAGAACCACACCGCGGATATACTAGACATTTTATTTCCTCAAGAGATTGGTCTAAAGAAAAACTCACAACCTTACTTAAAGAAAAGCTTCGTCCAAACATCGTAAACGGAATTAAAGCATCGAAAAGTCTTCTTTGGGCTATGCAGGAAATTTACATTGATAATTTTTCCAGGTACAAAATTAGAATTGCACAGAAATTAGTCACTGACATCACCTCAAAAGAACGTCAGTTCGAAATAATTGAATCCGAACATAGAAGGGCACATCGCAATCCTAGGGAAAATGGGGAACAGATTCTAGAACAATTTTACTTTCCGCATATGCACGCTAGTATTAGAAAATACGTTGCCAGCTGTGACGTTTGCAATAGATGCAAATACGATAGAAAACCTCCGCGGATACATCGCCAAGAAACTCCTGATCCTAAATATGCGAGATTCTTCATATGGATATCATGGAAATTCAGGGACAAAAGTTTATAACATGTATAGACAAGTTTACAAAATTTGCAAAATTTTTTACCATCAAACATAGATCTTTGTTTCAAGTGAGAAAAAAAATTAATAGAAGTTTTGCACTATTTTACAGTGCCTAAAGTTCTTGTCACTGATAACGAACGTAGCTTTTTGAGTCCTTTAGTTGAGACTTTCATTAAATCACTAGGCATAAAACTATACCTCACACCCATACAACGGAGCGAGGTCAACGGACAGGTTGAGAGAGTGCATTCCACAATTATCGAAGTCTATAGGTGTTTGAGAGTTGAGTACCCAGACCTATCGGTAAAAGAGCTAATTGAAATCTGTGTTGACAGGTACAACAATACCATTCATTCAACAACTAAGAAACGACCTCGTGATGTATTTTTCAATAGAATTGCCAGTGCGAATTTTGGAAAGTTATTTTCTGAACAGAAGAAAATTAATACAGATCTCAGGCAGTTACTTAGAAGAAACACGGCAGTCCGCAATGCAAAGATGAATAAAAAAAGACAAAGCCCTAAAAAATATAGGAAGGGTGATAGAATTTACGTGACCATCAAAACTATTAAAGGTAAAAACAAAGCTCTATATAGAAAAGAATTAGTCGAAAAAGATAATAGGGTAACTGTGCTGACGAGGAGTGGAAGAAAAATTCACAAAGAACATATAAAAAATTTAAATGGACAAAGTCCGAAGAAAAATGTTGTTCTATAAATAATCACAGATCCTTTTTCGTCTCACTTACTCACATACGTTATACTTCATTAACTTCCAAAATAAAAAAAAAAAAAAAAAAAAAACGGGGAAGGATACTTTTTATATTAAAATTAAGCCATACTAAACGACATGTTAAAAAATTCCATTTTCATGATCATCTCACATTCAATTACATACTTAACCGATATTCTTTCAGAAATTACATTTTCACAACCATGCACTTCAAGGTTCTTTTAATCGTGTTCAACCTGATTGCCATGGCAAACAGCCTGCAAATCTACCAATAAACATCCCTGGTTTCATTAAAGATTGGCAGCGGATGGATAGTCGACGGGAATTTTAAGCTAATACATGCCATTAATTTGGAAGAATGCAGGGAAATGGCAGCAAATATATAATCTTACATTCTAAAAAATATCCTGCCAAGCAAACATAAAGAATTCATTTTGCACCACATGCTGCAGATGCAAGAACGCATTAGTGAACTGACAGATTTAAAAAGAAGATCGCAGAGATCAATCGATTGGATCGGATCGGCATGGAAATGGGTGGCTGGTAGCCCTGATGCAGCTGATTGGGACAATATACAAAAGAGCCAGGAAAACATAACAGCAAACAACAATGAGCAATATAAAATTAATAAAGAGCTTCAGCGAGCAACAAATCAAGCAATAAAAAAGATTAACGAGATTACCTCCAGAATAAACAACATCACCAGCGGTAAAGAGTACACCTTATTGGAGCAAAATACTATCAACGAACTCATTATCTTGAAGGACGAAATAAATGAAATCGTACGAGCTTGTCAGTTGGCCAAGAGGGGAATTGTCAACACAAACCTACTAGATCAATCTGAAATAAATAGGGTAATCGACGAACTGGCGACATTGCCTTACAATAATGCGATCGAAGCAGTGGAGAACGGAACGCCATCAATTTATACGAATGGCTCAACGCTATTATACATTCTATCAATTCCAAAGCTTGATAAGAACTTCTATAACATGCTTCTTATTAGAGCTGCTATTATTGGAGGAAAGAAAATAGAGTTGCCGTATGAAAAGGTGCTTGTCAATGAAGCTGAGGTTTATGGTATAAAGGGTGACTGTCTTTTGATTGGTAACTCAACGGTCTGCAAAAGATCGTCTATAACCAAACTAAAGGACGATGACTGTGCAAATCGTATTCTTAAGGGAGACTCCGCAAGGTGCAAATATAGACTAACCCAAGAAGAAATTGTCGAGCCATTAAGTGATGATGTTATCTACCTAACGAACTTCGAAGGCTCGATTGAGTCAAACGGAGAAACCAAATATCTAAGTGGCAGCTATCTTCTACAACTCTCAAATGAATCAGTATTGATAAGGAATTGTACCTATTCAAGCAGTTCAATTACAAAGCTTCAAGCCCTACCGCCTGTTCTGGCAAACATAACACATGATGACCTGCTGCTGGACATTAAATACGTCCATGAAGTAAGCCTAAGCAATATAAACCGATTGGAACAGCTAGGAACTAGATTTAACGGCACTATTGGAATCAACCTAATTATTATTGCCTCTATAATCTTTTGCGTCGGATATCTTTGGCACCAACAAACAAGAAAGTTAAATATCCCAAAGGTACACGTTCAATTATTAACTCCAGATTCGGAAATCTGCGGGACGCAGATATATAAGGAGGGAGGAGTTAACGACGTTGACAGCGCTGCTGCCAAAAAATAACTCAACGCGTAAGCTTTTTTAATATTTTTACTTTTACACGCGCATCCGATCCAATTACGAAATTGCCCCCTTGCAATAATTATGTGGGAAACGAATTTTGCCTGATCAGCGTCTGCACACCTGCACATGTTGGTGCAACATGATCTATGAAGGTAACGAGCCAACAAAGTTGGCTTAGAACAAGCAGTCTTGGTTACGGTGCGGATCAAATCGTTCGTCCATCAATCTAATTATAATTTTGTTAATTGTGAATTTGAATGTGTAATAACTTGGTAATAAATAATAATTGTAATTAAATAATTTTGTGTAAAATCATTTAAGGAGCAGTTGTTCGCTCCAAGAATTAATTTTTTTAACTAATCCATTTAAAATCCTTTAACCTCAATATTATTATTATTATTATTATTATTATTATTATTATTATTATTATTATTATTATTATTATTATTATTATTATTATTATTATTATTATTATTATTATTATTATTATTATTATTATTATTATTATTATTATTATTATTATTATTATTATTATTATTATTATTATTATTATTATTATTATTATTATTATTATTATTATTATTATTATTATTATTATTATTATTATTATTATTATTATTAATATTATTATTATTATGCATCGAGGGAAAGTGGTAGATGCACTTCTGCCGCAAATAATTATAGAACAGGAATCGGATATTGCTATCATTAGCGAGCAGTATTCGAAAAAGTTTAACGGATACTGGGTTGAGGATGAATCGGCTACTGCAGCAATATGGATTCCTCCTACAAGCCACGTCACCTCGATGGCGAACGGCAAGGGTCGTGGGTTCGTATGGGTTCAGCTCAGCAAAGTCACTCTTGTAAGCTGTTACTTAACACCCAGCGACTGTATCGAAGACTTTCAGGAGAAACTGGACGAAATTGAGGACAACATACGTCGTATGCAGGGAGCAGTTATACTAGCTGGTGACTTAAATGCTCGCTCACCAGAGTGGGGCACAAAAACGCTGGACTACAGAGGCAGAAGGGTCATGCAAATGACAGCCAGGGCTTGCCTCACCGTAGCCAACATAGGGAACACTCCTACTTTTAGACGCCCTGGAGCAGAGGGGACTATTCCTGATATTACTTTTGTTTCAGATAATTACGGGGACGAAGTTAAGGATTGGAGAGTACTGGAGATATACACGGCAAGCGATCATCAGTATATCTCATACTCGTATGGGGAAGACAGAACTGCTGAAGATGACACCACGCGACGGAGACTTAGTACCAGAAAGTGGAATATTAGGAAACTGAACAGTTCAGTTTTGCTGGAAGAGTTCGACAGAGGAGCACACGAAATCCAACGGGCGACGGACGCAGAAAGAAATGTGGAAAAAGCTATGACTTATCACACGCTTGTTTAATTATCCAATTAAACAAGCGTGTGATAAGTCAATGCCCAGAGCAAGAACGGACAACCAACGAAAGAAACCTGTATATTGGTGGAATGAATCTATAGCGGAGGCCCGACGAGATTGCCTCCGTCAGAGACGGAAATATACAAGGGCAAGAAGAAGAGGGGAAGCAGGAAATGAGCTGGTCGGATACAAGCAGGCAAAGAAGAAACTGCGAGATGTAATATTCAACAGCAAAAAGCAGCTATGGGAAAATCTTCGAGCGGATGTAAATAACAACCCATGGGGAACTGGGTACAAGCTGGTAATGGGAAAGCTTGCGGCGAGAGCCCCAGTAGGGAACATGGATAGTGTGGCAATGGATAATATTGTGACTACGCTTTTTCCAGACCATGAAGCGCTGGAGGAATTGGTAGACACAGAAAGCCAATCGGACATATTGGAGTTCACGCGACAGGAGCTTTGGGATGCAGCGGACAAGCTAAAGGATGGCAAATCCCCTGGACCAGATGGAGTACCAGCGGAAGTAATAAAGGAGTTAGCGTTTAGACGGCCGGATATAATGCTTGCAACGTACAATGCTTGCCTACGGGAAGGAGTTTTCCCAAGGATATGGAAATGGCAGCATCTTGTACTCATCAGCAAGCCCAAAGGTGATCCGAGCTGTCGGACACAGCAGGAAAACTACTTGAGAGCTTTCTGAGAGACAGCACGGCTTTAGACCTAAAAGATCAACGATTGGGGCCGTCAGTGACATCATGAAGGCAGTTGAGGCTACTCAAACGGGGAATCACTTCAGTAGACCACTGACTCTCTTAGCTGCGTTGGACGTGAAAAACGCATTTAATAGTTTTAGATGGGCGGACGTACTTCAGGTCCTGGAGAGAAGATTCCGGATACCAGCCTACTTGTTAAGAATCATAAGGAACTATCTTAAGGATAGGGAACTTATATATAACACTACGGAAGGTCGGAAAAGAAGGAAATTAACATCAGGCGCTGCGCAGGGTTCCATCTTGGGACCAGACCTATGGAACCTTAGCTATGATGAAATATTTCAAATGGAAATGCCACAGGGTAGCTTCCTGGTAGGATATGCAGACGACATCGCAGCAGTTATTAGCGCCAGAGATGTTGAGGAGGCAAAAAGATATGATAAGACCGAAAGGATGGCTAGATATACATGGCCTGCAACTGGCTGAGCAGAAGACTGAGATCTTAATCCTTAGTAGACGTCATATTCCAATGGAAATTGATATACAGTTTGACGACGAGGAAATTCGTGAATTATCTCGGAATTAGGCTTGACTCAAAGCTAACGTTCTCAGAACAGGTTCAGTATGCTGTTAACAAGTCTACTGGTATAACAGGACGATTAAGCCGGCTGATGGCGAACATAGGAGGCCCACTACCAGAAAAACGCAAACTCTTAATGGAGGCGTGCAATAGCATCCTTCTTTATGGGAGCGAAATCTGGGGGGAGAAAGTCAGGATACAAAGTAGAGCAAAACCATTGTTAGCAGTGCAAAGGGTAGCTGCTTTACGGGTCACATCTGCATACCGTACTGTATCGGCATGAGCGGTTACAGTAACAGCAGGTATGATCCCAATAGACCTACAGATCCTAGCACGAAGGAAAGCATGGATATCAAGGCAGAGTAGCCATGCAGACCTTGGTAGTATGCAGCAAATACGGGAGGAAATGTTAGAGAGTTGGCAGTCTAGATGGAGTACTAACACTAGGGGTAGATGGACGGAGCGTCTCATTCCCAATATCGAGAAATGGTTGAACAGACGGCATGGGAATGTGAACTATTACCTGACTCAAATGCTGTCAGGCCACGGCTACTACTGGAGCTACTTATACAAAATGGGTAAATGTAACACACCCATTTGTTTATACGAAGATGAAGAAGTCCTAGACGACGCAGAACACACTTTCTTTAAGTGTATTCGATGGGAGGAAACTCGTAGAGAGCTGGAGATGGTAACTGGCTCAATAACAGTAGAGAATATCGTGGACATCATGATAGGGAGCGAGGCCAACTTGTTGGCGGTATCGCGATTCTGTGAAAAAGTTCTGCGGAAGAAAAAGCCAGATCTGGACGCCGCAGAGCAATATTATAATCAGGATCCCAGACAAAGGATAGTGTAAAGAGAAGGGCTGATTAAGCCATTGGGAATCCACCCCGAAGCAATGCTAAGGCGGTCCCGGAGTGGAATTTTTTATCCCAGGAAGAAGAGGGGGTTTTTTAGTCGGTAGGTTGCACTGAGAGTCAATTGAGAAACTCCGGATGATTCTCAAAAAGATGAAGTCTGCAATGAGCAGACAGAGAAACATAAGTGTGGATGTCCAGAATGGCGTATCCGAAATGGAAGAGATTGTTGACGTCATAAGCAGCTACCGAAAAAGCTGGAAGAAGGCTGAAAATGAGAGGAGTAGAGGCAAGGTTAAGAGCTCCAAGGTAATTGAAAACGTCGCAGCTAAACCAGCCGCAGCGAGCAAAAAGCGGACGGCAAGCAGCCCGGCTGAAGAAATAAGACCGTCGAAAATGCAAAAGGAGAACAAGAAAATGGGCGCACAGAGAAGAGAGGAGATAACCCAATCCTCGTCAAAAATTTAAAAAAACGGCAAAACCAACCGAGAGATGGCAGAAAGTTGACAAGAAAAAGAAGCGAAAAGCTCATAGAGAACGACCAGAAGCTGTGTAGGGACAAAGTTAAGGATTGGAGAGTACTGGAGATATACACGGCAAGCGATCATCAGTATATCTCATACTCATATGGGGAAGACAGAACTGCTGAAGATGACACCACGCGACGGAGACTAAGTACCAGAAAGTGGAATATTAGGAAACTGAACACTTCAGTTTTGCTGGAAGAGTTCGACAGAGGAGCACACGAAATCCAACGGGCGACGGACGCAGAAAGAAATGTGGAAAGAGCTATGCGGATAATTAAACAAGCGTGTGATAAGTCAATGCCCAGAGCAAGAACGGACAACCGACGAAAGAAACCTGTATATTGGTGGAATGAATCTATAGCGGAGACCCGACGAGATTGCCTCCGGAAATATACAAGGGCAAGAAGAAGAGGGGAAGCAGGAAATGAGCTGGTCGGATACAAGCAGGCAAAGAAGAAACTGCGAGATGTAATATTCAACAGCAAAAAGCAGCTATGGGAAGATCTTCGAGCGGATGTAAATAACAACCCATGGGGAACTGGGTACAAGCTGGTAATGGGAAAGCTTGCGGCGAGAGCCCCAGTAGGGAACATGGATAGTGTGGCAATGGATAATATTGTGACTACGCTTTTTCCAGACCATGAAGCGCTGGAGGAATTGGTAGACACAGAAAGCCAATCGGGCATATTGGAGTTCACGCGACAGGAGCTTTGGGATGCAGCGGACAAGCTGAAGGATGGCAAATCCCCTGGACCAGATGGAGTACCAGCGGAAGTAATAAAGGAGTTAGCGTTTAGACGGCCGGATATAATGCTTGCAACGTACAATGCTTGCCTACGGGAAGGAGTTTTCCCAAGGATATGGAAAAGGCAGCATCTTGTACTCATCAGCAAGCCCAAAGGTGATCCGAGCTCTCCATCTACATATAGACCATTATGTATGTTGGACACAGCAGGAAATCTACTTGTGAGGTTAATAAAGCCACGTCTCAATGAAGCCTTGATTGCTGGAGGCGGGCTTTCTGAGAGACAGCACGGCTTTAGACCTAAAAGATCAACGATTGGGGCCGTCAGTGACATCATAAAGGCAGTTGAGGCTACTCAAACGGGGAATCACTTCAGTAGACCACTGATTCTCTTAGCTGCGTTGGACGTGAAAAACGCATTTAATAGTCTTAGATGGGCGGACGTACTTCAGGTCCTGGAGAGAAGATTCCGGATACCAGCCTACTTGTTAAGAATCATAAGGAACTATCTTCAGGATAGGGCTCTTATATATAACACTACGGAAGGTCGGAAAAGAAGGAAATTAACATCAGGCGTTGCACAGGGTTCCATCTTGGGACCAGACCTATGGAACCTTAGCTATGATGAAATATTTCAAGTGGAAATGGCGCAGGGTAGCTTCCTGGTAGGATATGCAGACGACATCGCAGCAGTTATTAGCGCCAGAGATGTTGAGGAGGCAAAAAGAAAGCTGAGGCAAGTTATGATAAGAACGAAAGGATGGATAGATACACATGGCCTGCAACTGGCTGAGCAGAAGACTGAGATCTTAATCCTTAGTAGACGTCAAATTCCAATGGAAATTGATATACAGTTTGACGACTTGATCCTGACAACGAGGAAATTCGTGAATTATCTCGGAATTAGGCTTGACTCAAAGCTAACGTTCTCAGAACAGGTTCAGTATGCTGTTAACAAGTCTACTGGTATAACAGGACGATTAAGCCGGCTGATGACGAACATAGGAGGCCCACTACCAGAAAAACGCAAACTCTTAATGGAGGCATGCAATAGCATCCTTCTCTATGGGAGCGAAATCTGGGAGGAGAAAGTCAGGATACAAAGTAGAGCAAAACCATTGATAGCAGTGCAAAGGGTAGCTGCTTTACGGGTCACATCTGCATACCGTACTGTATCGGCGGGAGCGGTTACAGTAATAGCAGGTATGATCCCAATAGACCTACAGATCCTAGCACGAAGGAAAGCATGGATATCAAGGCAGAGTAGCCATGCAGACCTTGGTAGTATGCAGCAAATACGGGAGGAAATGTTACAGAGTTGGCAGTCTAGATGGAGTACTAACACTAGGGGTAGATGGATGGAGCGTCTCATTCCCAATATCGAGAAATGGTTGAACAGACGGCATGGGAATGTGAACTATTACCTGACTCAAATGCTGTCAGGCCACGGCTACTACCGGAGCTACTTATACAAAATGGGTAAATGTAACACACCCATTTGTTTATACGAAGATGAAGAAGTCCTAGACGACGCAGAACACACTTTCTTTAAGTGTATTCGATGGGAGGAAACTCGTAGAGAGCTGGAGATGGTAACTGGCTCAATAACAGTAGAGAATATCGTGGACATCATGATAGGGAGCGAGGCCAACTTTTTAGCGGTATCGCGATTCTGTGAAAAAGTTCTGCAGACGAAAAAGCCAGATCTGGACGCCGCAGAGCAATATTATAATCAGGCTCCCAGACAAAGGATAGTGTAAAGAGAAGGGCTGATTAAGCCATTGGGAATCCACCCCGAAGCAATGCTAAGGCGGTCCCGGGGTGGAAATTTTTATCCCAGGAAGAAGAGGGGGTTTTTTAGTCGGTAGGTGTGGTGACCAGTCCGACACAAAGCGGAGGGTACGGGCCCTCTGCTCAGTGCGTAACGCATTTTGCCCCCTCGCCGAAAAAAAAAATTATTATTATTATTATTATTATTATTATTATTATTATTATTATTATTATTATTATTATTATTATTATTATTATTATTATTATTATTATTATTATTATTATTATTATTATTATTATTATTATTATTATTATTATTATTATTATTATTATTATTATGGTGGCGCAGGGGTGCGAGCATACAGGGTAAAGCACTGGTTGCTACACAATTGGGAGTAGCCAGTTAGCGATCCTTGTTACTGCTCAAACCAAGTTGTGACACGGCCTCCTCGTGGCGCCACTGGATAGCTCTCAGCAAATGTTCAGAGTGAACTAACTGTGTGACAGCGATATTGGGATAGTTGACGACCTGGTTATGGATTGGAACCGAGTATAACAAAACAATCTTGGAATAGACGCTTATGGGCTGGGAGCTAGCGTATTCCGTGACCTTATTAAGCACGAGCGACATCGCTAATGCAGTAGCTACCTCCGTCTCGGTAAAACCTTGGCAAAGGCTTAAAGTACGCTCAAAGTTTGTAGTCGATAGGTTTCGGCTGTGCAGGGTTAGTTGAGATGACTCCTAATCAGCTCCCGACCTGGCTCTGTATACAGCATCTCATAAGGACCTGTATCAACCCTCACTGCTTGCAAAGGGACCCTCGGGGTCATTATAAGGGTAACTGCACTTTGGACAAACGGACCAATTGAAAGCAAAATGACCAAAATGAAAGCAAATAAAATAAACAGAATAATTACGGTTGATGAAATAGGACAAAGTGTTGCAAGTCCCTTTGGGTCTAGCAGAAAGACGATTCGGTCGCCAGTACTGAACTCTGAAGTGGACCGCAGTGAAAAGGTACAGACACCGCTTACAACTAAGGTTGGAGGGCCAAGAGCCGTAAATGAAGATAGAGGTGCATCACACCAGGCTCTTCAGCAGAGTGCAGCGGGCAGCCCATCTCAGGAATACATTCTGAGGATGAGGGAATCCCAGGAAGAGTCAATTGAGAAACTCCGGATGATTCTCAAAAAGATGAAGTCTGCAATGAGCAGACAAAGAAACATAAGTATGGATGTCCAGAATGGCGTATCCGAAATGGAGGAGATTGTTGACGTCATAAGCAGCTACCGAAAAAGCTGGAAGAAGGCTGAAAATGAGAGGAGTAGAGGCAAGGTTAAGAGCTCCAAGGTAATTGAAAACGTCGCAGCTAAACCAGCCGCATCGAGCAAAAAGCGGACGGCAAGCAGCCCGGCTGAAGAAATAAGACCGTCGAAAATGCAAAAGGAGAACAAGAAAATGGGCGCACAGAGAAGAGAGGAGATAACCCAATCCTCGTCAAAAATTGAAAAAACGGCAAAACCAACCGAGAGATGGCAGAAAGTTGGCAAGAAAAAGAAGCGAAAAGCTCATAGAGAACGACCAGAAGCTGTGTTGGTAAGACCAACGGTTGGTCATAGCTACGCAGAAGTTCTCAAGAGTCTTAAGGAGAACGTAAAGCCTGAACAAACAGAGGTATCAGTCAGGTCAATACGAAAAACAAAAACAGGAGCCATTTTACTCGAGCTGGAAAAGGGTGGAAGAAAAGGTGAATTCAGAAAGGCTGTCAAGGGCTTGCTGAAGGAGGTTTCGGAAGTCAAGGAGATGAAGACGAAGATAAAACTTGACATTCGGGATATAGAAGGATCCACAACGAAGGAGGAAGTGCATAGCGCAATATGTAAAGCTTCTCGAATGGAAGAGGGTGATGTAGAGGTTCAGCTAACGAAACCTAATATGCGGGACCAGAGAAGGGCTTTTGTAGCGATACCGGCAGCAGGGGCAAATAAACTCCTTGAACTGGGGCGCGTCAGAATAGGTTGGGTCATCTGTAGGGTTAGGCCCTGCGAGGACGTAAAACGTTGCTTTAAATGTTTTGGCCTTGGACATACACAGTGGGGATGTAAAGGTCCGGACAGAAAAGGGATGGGTATGTGCATTCGGTGCACACCTTGAAACAGTGCACCAACCCACCGAAATTCCGTCTCTGCTTGGAGGAAGGGAAAGCCTCTATTGACCATATTCCTGGGTCAAGAGCATGTAAGGAGCCGAGGAAAAAGGAATAAATGAAGATTTTACAACTAAACATGCATCGAGGAAAAGTGGCTGATGCACTTCTGCCGCAAATAATTATAGAACAGGAAGCGGATATTGCTATCATTAGCGAGCAGTATTCGAAAAAGTTAAACGGATACTGGGTTGAGGATTAATCGGCTACTGCAGCAATATGGATTCCTCCTACAAGCCACGTCACCTCGATGGCGAACGGCAAGGGTCGTGGGTTCGTATGGGTTCAGCTCAGCAAAGTCACTCTTGTAAGCTGTTACTTAACACCCAGCGACTGTATCGAAGACTTTCAGGAGAAACTGGACGAAATTGAGGACAACATACGTCGTATGCAGGGAGCAGTTATACTAGCTGGTGACTTAAATGCTCGCTCACCAGAGTGGGGCACAAAAACGCTGGACTACAGAGGCAGAAGGGTCATGCAAATGACAGCCAGGGCTTGCCTCACCGTAGCCAACATAGGGAACACTCCTACTTTTAGACGCCCTGGAGCAGAGGGGACTATTCCTGATATTACTTTTGTTTCAGATAATTACGGGGACGAAGTTAAGGATTGGAGAGTACTGGAGATATACACGGCAAGCGATCATCAGTATATCTCATACTCGTATGGGGAAGACAGAACTGCTGAAGATGACACCACGCGACGGAGACTTAGTACCAGAAAGTGGAATATTAGGAAACTGAACAGTTCAGTTTTGCTGGAAGAGTTCGACAGAGGAGCACACGAAATCCAACGGGCGACGGACGCAGAAAGAAATGTGGAAAAAGCTATGACTTATCACACGCTTGTTTAATTATCCAATTAAACAAGCGTGTGATAAGTCAATGCCCAGAGCAAGAACGGACAACCAACGAAAGAAACCTGTATATTGGTGGAATGAATCTATAGCGGAGGCCCGACGAGATTGCCTCCGTCAGAGACGGAAATATACAAGGGCAAGAAGAAGAGGGGAAGCAGGAAATGAGCTGGTCGGATACAAGCAGGCAAAGAAGAAACTGCGAGATGTAATATTCAACAGCAAAAAGCAGCTATGGGAAAATCTTCGAGCGGATGTAAATAACAACCCATGGGGAACTGGGTACAAGCTGGTAATGGGAAAGCTTGCGGCGAGAGCCCCAGTAGGGAACATGGATAGTGTGGCAATGGATAATATTGTGACTACGCTTTTTCCAGACCATGAAGCGCTGGAGGAATTGGTAGACACAGAAAGCCAATCGGACATATTGGAGTTCACGCGACAGGAGCTTTGGGATGCAGCGGACAAGCTAAAGGATGGCAAATCCCCTGGACCAGATGGAGTACCAGCGGAAGTAATAAAGGAGTTAGCGTTTAGACGGCCGGATATAATGCTTGCAACGTACAATGCTTGCCTACGTGAAGGAGTTTTCCCAAGGATATGGAAAAGGCAGCATCTTGTACTCATCAGCAAGCCCAAAGGTGATCCGAGCTCTCCATCTGCATATAGACCATTATGTATGTTGGACACAGCAGGAAAACTACTTGAGAAGTTAATAAAGCCACGTCTCAATGAAGCCTTGATTGCTGGAGGAGGGCTTTCTGAGAGACAGCACGGCTTTAGACCTAAAAGATCAACGATTGGGGCCGTCAGTGACATCATGAAGGCAGTTGAGGCTACTCAAACGGGGAATCACTTCAGTAGACCACTGATTCTCTTAGCTGCGTTGGACGTGAAAAACGCATTTAATAGTCTTAGATGGGCGGACGTACTTCAGGTCCTGGAGAGAAGATTCCGGATACCAGCCTACTTGTTAAGAATCATAAGGAACTATCTTAAGGATAGGGAACTTATATATTATTATTACTATTATTATTATTATTATTATTATTATTATTATTATTATTATTATTATTATTATTATTATTATTATTATTATTATTATTATTATTATTATTATTATTATTATTATTATTATTATTATTATTATTATTATTATTATTATTATTATTATTATTATTATTATTATTATGGTGGCGCAGGGGTGCGAGCATACAGAGTAAAGCACTGGTTGCTACACAATTGGGAGTAGCCAGTTAGCGATCCTTGTCACTGCTCAAACCAAGTTGTGACACGGCCTCCTCGTGGCGCCACTGGATAGCTCTCAGCAAATGTTCAGAGTGAACTAACTGTGTGACAGCGATATTGGGATAGTTGACGACCTGGTTATGGATTGGAACCGAGTATAACAAAACAATCTTGGAATAGACGCTTATGGGCTGGGAGCTAGCGTATTCCGTGACCTTATTAAGCACGAGTGACATCGCTAATGCGGTAGCTACTTCCGTCTCGGTAAAACCTTGGCAAAGGCTTAAAGTACGCTCAAAGTTTGTAGTCGATAAGTTTCGGCTGTGCAGGGTTAGTTGAGATGACTCCTAATCAGCTCCCGACCTGGCTCTGTATACAGGATCTCATAAGGACCTGTATCAACCCTCGCGAGGACCTCAATGCTTGCAAAGGGACCCTCGGGGTCATTATAAGGGTAACTGCACTTTGGACAAACGGAGATAACGGCTTTAAGCGGAGACCCAATTGACCAAAATGATAGCAAATAAAATAAACAGAATGATTACGGTTGATGAAATAGGACAAAGTGTTGCAAGTCCCTTTGGGTCTAGCAGAAAGACGATTCGGTCGCCAGTACTGAACTCTGAAGTGGACCGCAGTGAAAAGGTACAGACACCGCTTACAACTAAGGTTGGAGGGCCAAGAGCCGTAAATGAAGATAGAGGTGCATCACACCAGGCTCTTCAGCAGAGTGCAGCGGGCAGCCCATCTCAGGAATACATTCTGAGGATGAGGGAATCCCAGGAAGAGTCAATTGAGAAACTCCGGATGATTCTCAAAAAGATGAAGTCTGCAATGAGCAGACAAAGAAACATAAGTATGGATGTCCAGAATGGCGTATCCGAAATGGAGGAGATTGTTGACGTCATAAGCAGCTACCGAAAAAGCTGGAAGAAGGCTGAAAATGAGAGGAGTAGAGGCAAGGTTAAGAGCTCCAAGGTAATTGAAAACGTCGCAGCTAAACCAGCCGCATCGAGCAAAAAGCGGACGGCAAGCAGCCCGGCTGAAGAAATAAGACCGTCGAAAATGCAAAAGGAGAACAAGAAAATGGGCGCACAGAGAAGAGAGGAGATAACCCAATCCTCGTCAAAAATTGAAAAAACGGCAAAACCAACCGAGAGATGGCAGAAAGTTGGCAAGAAAAAGAAGCGAAAAGCTCATAGAGAACGACCAGAAGCTGTGTTGGTAAGACCAACGGTTGGTCATAGCTACGCAGAAGTTCTCAAGAGTCTTAAGGAGAACGTAAAGCCTGAACAAACAGCGGTATCAGTCAGGTCAATACGAAAAACCAAAACAGGAGCCATTTTACTTGAGCTGGAAAAGGGTGAAAGAAAAGGTGAATTCAGAGAGGCTGTCAAGGGCTTGATGAAGGAGGTTGCGGAAGTCAAGGAGATGAAGACGAAGATAAAACTTGACATCCGGGATATAGAAGGATCCACAACGAAGGAGGAAGTGCATAGCGCGATATGTAAAGCTTCTCGAATGGAAGAGGGTGATGTAGAGGTTCAGCTAACGAAACCTAATATGCGGGACCAGAGAAGGGCTTTTGTAGCGATACCGGCAGCAGGGGCAAATAAACTCCTTGAACTGGGGCGCGTCAGAATAGGTTGGGTCATCTGTAGGGTTAGGCCCTGCGAGGATGTAAAACGTTGCTTTAAATGTTTTGGCCTTGGACATACACAGTGGGGATGTAAAGGTCCGGACAGAAAAGGGATGGGTATGTGCATTCGGTGCACACCTTGAAACAGTGCACCAACCCACAGAAATTCCGTCTCTGCTTGGAGGAAGGGAAAGCCTCTATTGACCATATTCCTGGGTCAAGAGCATGTAAGGAGCCGAGGAAAAAGGAATAAATGAAAATTTTACAACTAAACATGCATCGAGGGAAAGTGGCAGATGCACCTCTGCCGCAAATAATTATAGAACAGGAAGCGGATATTGCTGTCATTAGCGAGCAGTATTCGAAAAAGTTAAACGGATACTGGGTTGAGGATTAATCGGCTACTGCAGCAATATGGATTCCTCCTACAAGCCACGTCACCTCGATGGCGAACGGCAAGGGTCGTGGGTTCGTGTGGGTTCAGCTCAGCAAAGTCACTCTGTAAGCTGTTACTTAACACCCAGCGACTGTATCGAAGACTTTCAGGAGAAACTGGACGAAATTGAGGACAACATACATACGTCGTATGCAGGGAGCAGTTATACTAGCTGGTGACTTCAATGCTCGCTCACCAGAGTGGGGCACAAAAACGCTGGACTACAGAGGCAGAAGGGTCATGCAAATGACAGCCAGGGCTTGCCTCACCGTAGCCAACATAGGAAACACTCCTACTTTTAGACGCCCTGGAGCAGAGGGGACTATTCCTGATATTACTTTTGTTTCAGATAATTACGGGGACGAAGTTAAGGATTGGAGAGTACTGGAGATATACACGGCAAGCGATCATCAGTATATCTCATACTCGTATGGGGAAGACAGAACTGCTGAAGATGACACCACGCGACGGAGACTTAGTACCAGAAAGTGGAATATTAGGAAACTGAACAGTTCAGTTTTGCTGGAAGAGTTCGACAGAGGAGCACACGAAATCCAACGGGCGACGGACGCAGAAAGAAATGTGGAAAAAGTTATGACTTATCACACGCTTGTTTAATTATCCAATTAAACAAGCGTGTGATAAGTCAATGCCCAGAGCAAGAACGGACAACCAACGAAAGAAACCTGTATATTGGTGGAATGAATCTATAGCGGAGGCCCGACGAGATTGCCTCCGTCAGAGACGGAAATATACAAGGGCAAGAAGAAGAGGGGAAGCAGGAAATGAGCTGGTCGGATACAAGCAGGCAAAGAAGAAACTGCGAGATGTAATATTCAACAGCAAAAAGCAGCTATGGGAAAATCTTCGAGCGGATGTAAATAACAACCCATGGGGAACTGGGTACAAGCTGGTAATGGGAAAGCTTGCGGCGAGAGCCCCAGTAGGGAACATGGATAGTGTGGCAATGGATAATATTGTGACTACGATTTTTCCAGACCATGAAGCGCTGGAGGAATTGGTAGACACAGAAAGCCAATCGGACATATTGGAGTTCACGCGACAGGAGCTTTGGGATGCAGCGGACAAGCTAAAGGATGGCAAATCCCCTGGACCAGATGGAGTACCAGCGGAAGTAATAAAGGAGTTAGCGTTTAGACGGCCGGATATAATGCTTGCAACGTACAATGCTTGCCTACGGGAAGGAGTTTTCCCAAGGATATGGAAAAGGCAGCATCTTGGACTCATCAGCAAGCCCAAAGGTGATCCGAGCTCTCCATCTGCATATAGACCATTATGTATGTTGGACACAGCAGGAAAACTACTTGAGAGGTTAATAAAGCCAGGTCTCAATGAAGCCTTGATTGCTGGAGGAGGGCTTTCTGAGAGACAGCACGGCTTTAGACCTAAAAGATCAACGATTGGGGCCATCAGTGACATCATGAAGGCAGTTGAGGCTACTCAAACGGGGAATCACTTCAGTAGACCACTGATTCTCTTAGCTGCGTTGGACGTGAAAAACGCATTTAATAGTCTTAGATGGGCGGACGTACTTCAGGTCCTGGAGAGAAGATTCCGGATACCAGCCTACTTGTTAAGAATCATAAGGAACTATCTTAAGGATAGGGAACTTATATATAACACTACGGAAGGTCGGAAAAGAAGGAAATTAACATCAGGCGTTGCACAGGGTTCCATCTTGGGACCAGACCTATGGAACCTTAGCTATGATGAAATATTTCAAGTGGAAATGGCGCAGGGTAGCTTCCTGGTAGGATATGCAGACGACATCGCAGCAGTTATTAGCGCCAGAGATGTTGAGGAGGCAAAAAGAAAGCTGAGGCAAGTTATGATAAGAACGAAAGGATGGCTAGATACACATGGCCTGCAACTGGCTGAGCAGAAGACTGAGATCTTAATCCTTAGTAGACGTCAAATTCCAATGGAAATTGATATACAGTTTGACGACTTGATCCTGACAACGAGGAAATTCGTGAATTATCTCGGAATTAGGCTTGACTCAAAGCTAACGTTCTCAGAACAGGTTCAGTATGCTGTTAACAAGTCTACTGGTATAACAGGACGATTAAGCCGGCTGATGGCGAACATAGGAGGCCCACTACCAGAAAAACGCAAACTCTTAATGGAGGCATGCAATAGCATCCTTCTCTATGGGAGCGAAATCTGGGAGGAGAAAGTCAGGATACAAAGTAGAGCAAAACCATTGATAGCAGTGCAAAGGGTAGCTGCTTTACGGGTCACATCTGCATACCGTACTGTATCGGCGGGAGCGGTTACAGTAATAGCAGGTATGATCCCAATAGACCTACAGATCCTAGCACGAAGGAAAGCATGGATATCAAGGCAGAGTAGCCATGCAGACCTTGGTAGTATGCAACAAATACGGGAGGAAATGTTACAGAGTTGACAGTCTAGATGGAGTTCTAACACTAGGGGTAGATGGATGGAGCGTCTCATTCCCAATATCGAGAAATGGTTGAACAGACGGCATGGGAATGTGAACTATTACCTGACTCAAATGCTGTCAGGCCACGGCTACTACCGGAGCTACTTATACAAAATGTAACACACCCATTTGTTTATACGAAGATGAAGAAGTCCTAGACGACGCAGAACACACTTTCTTTAAGTGTATTCGATGGGAGGAAACTCGTAGAGAGCTGGAGATGGTAACTGGCTCAATAACAGTAGAGAATATCGTGGACATCATGATAGGGAGCGAGGCCAACTTTTTAGCGGTATCGCGATTCTGTGAAAAAGTTCTGCGGACGAAAAAGCCAGATCTGGACGCCGCAGAGCAATATTATAATCAGGATCCCAGACAAAGGATAGTGCAAAGAGAAGGGCTGATTAAGCCATTGGGAATCCACCTCGAAGCAATGCTAAGGCGGTCCCGGGGTGGAAATTTTTATCCCAGGAAGAAGAGGAAGTTTTTTTAGTCGGTAGGTTGCACTGTGGTGACCAGTCCGACACAAAGCGGAGGGTACGGGCCCTCTGGTCAGTACGTAACGCATTTTTCCGCTCGCCGAAAAAAAAAGAAAAAGAGAAAAAAAAAAAATTATTATTATTATTATTGTTATTATTATTATTTTTATTATTATTATTATTATTATTATTATTATTATTATTATTATTATTATTATTATTATTATTATTATTATTATTATTATTATTATTATTATTATTATTATTATTATTATTATTATTATTATTATTATTATTATTATTATTATTATTATTATTATTATTATTATTATTATTATTATTATTATTATTATTATTATTATTATTATTATTATTATTATTATTATTATTATTATTATTATTATTATTATTATTATTATTATTATAGTTAACGACGTTGACAGCGCTGCTGCCAAAAAATAATTCAACGCGTAAGCTTTTTTAATATTTTTACTTTTACACGCGCATCCGATCCAATTACGAAATTGCCCCCTTGCAATAATTATGTGGGAAACGAATTTTGCCTGATCAGCGTCT
This sequence comes from Thecocarcelia acutangulata, assembly GCA_914767995.1. Taxonomy (NCBI): domain Eukaryota; kingdom Metazoa; phylum Arthropoda; class Insecta; order Diptera; family Tachinidae; genus Thecocarcelia; species Thecocarcelia acutangulata. The sequence continues at coordinate 80,879,493 of OU612094.1, read as the reverse complement.
GCACACCTGCACATGTTGGTGCAACGTGATCTATGAAGGTAACGAGCCAACAAAGTTGGCTTAGAACAAGCAGTCTTGGTTACGGTGCGGATTAAATTGTTCGTCCATCAGTCTAGTTATAATTTTGTTAATTGTGAATTTAAATACTTGGTAATAAATAATAATTTTAATTAAATAATTTTGTGTAAAATCATTTAAGGAGCAGTTGTTCGCTCCTAGAATTAATTTTTTTTTAACCAATCCGTTTAAAATCCTTTAACTGGCGCCCGAGCAGGGACCCTGAGAAAAAAACACTCAAGGTCCTTTATAAAAAAAAATAATAAAACCAATAATTAAATAAATTAATCTGCGAATCCTAAGGGACCCTCCAGATCAATCAAATAAGTATAAGAAAATAATAAATTCAGCTCCTCCTTCGCTAATCCGGTATTCCTGGTGATTTAAGAACTAAAAGTATCACAGAAGGTTACCGAGGTGAAAGTGGGGTAAACCGTACCCTAGTAGGATCCACAAATATTAAGGTGGACTTCCAAACCGGATTTATACGGAACTTCCGTGAGGAGAAAAGGATTTTAAATGGACGCGTCGCGAATCCTAACCAAGGCTCATTTGTAAAAGGGTAATTTATTTGCCTTTCATCCCAAATATAAATTTTTTTTTTTTTTTACAAAACCGAATGAAAAATAATTTATAAAACTGAAAATATAAAAAAAAGGAAAAGAAAGAAATTTGGAAAATTTTATTGAAAAAAGGAAGTTCGAAAAAATTTGAATGAAAAATAATATATAAAATTTATGAATATGAATATGAAAATATAAAAAAAAGAAAGAAAGAAATTTGGAAAATTTTATTGAAAAGATATATGAAAAGAAAAAGTTCGAAAATTTGAATTTATTAAAGAATCAATATGAAAATATAAAAAAAAAGGGAAAGAAAGAAACTTGGAAAATTTTATTGAAAAGATATATGAAAAGAAAAAGTTCGAAAATTTTAATGAAAAATAATATATAAAATTTATTGAAGAATCAATATGAAAATATAAAAAAGAAAGGAAAATTTTTTTTGGAAAATTTTATTGAAAAGATATATGAAAAAGAAAGAAAAGTTCAAAAACTTGAGGAAACAAAATTTATACAGAGTCAAAGTCAACTCAACTAAAATAAAAAGAAGTGAAGTTAAGTGAATTGTGCAACGACTAAGGATCTTCTTCAGCCAGGGTTCCCGGAAAATAAGGTAGGTGAAATTTCTTTTATCCTCGTCAGTACTAGCTTAGATAAAATGGAAGAACTAAGGTCAACGATTACGACAATGACTGGAGCCATGAATCGGTTCATGGAACAGATCAAGTCTGTTGAAACGAGAATAGGGTCCATAGAAACTAGCCTTGGTAATGATGCACTAGGGCAAGTTTTAAGCAGGTTAGAGCGTCTTGAGAGCAGGCAAGCTGCGCCCATTGCTCCTGTCGAAACGGACGAAGGATCTCTCCAACGACCGCGAACTGAAATGGATTTAAAAGATATAAGCCGACTACCCGATAGTGTTAAAGAGCTTAGAACATTCGAGGGTAGTCCCACTCAGTATGTGTCCTGGGTGCATTCCGTGGAAACAATACTCAAGGACTTTGAAATTGTTAAAGAAAAACCTATCTATCGTGCAATTATTCAGAGCGTTCGTCAAAAAATTGTTGGCGCTGCCGACACAGCGCTTGTATCATATAATGTTTTCGATAGTGACTGGGCAGAAATCAAGAGAATACTTTCACTGCATTATGCAGATAAACGTGACATCCAGACTCTGGAACACCAGCTTAATCAACTCTCACAAGGAGCTTCAACAGTTGATGAGTTTTACTCAACTATCAATCATCAACTTTCTCTTATCATAAATAAACTAAAAACTGAATCCTACAGCGAGGAAACCGTAAAAGCACTTGTAGGAACCTACAGGAATAGGTCTTTAGATATTTTTATACGTGGATTAAAGCCAGACCTATCTCGCATGATTATTATTCAGCGCCCAGGAACGCTTCCTGAGGCCTATTCCGCCTGCTTGGAATTACAAAATTTAACCATGCGGAATAATATAATCTATTCGAACACCAAGCCTCGTGATTCAGTTCCAACAGACATAGCTTATCGCCCCGGTCCTTCAAGACCACCAAGATCATTTCCTATTCGATCGACGTGGCAGAACCAAAGCTCTCACCATAGGAATTGGCGAAATCACAACAACAATTCAAATTTCCAAACCAACGGATATTCCAATTACAATAGGCCTCCTTTACCCACACGGTATCCGGCAATAAAACATGAGCTGATGGAAGTAGACAGGTCGATTCAATCGCGACGAGTTAATTATATGAACAACCCAAGGACGACTGAAAAGAGGGGTGCGTACGAAACTAACACAAGTAAAAAACAGCCTAAACTTTATCATATAGAAACATTTTCCGATGAGGATAACACACCGGAAAATGGTTTAGAAGACAACCTTCAACAAGAGGAAACCATTGGTGAAGTAAATTTTATGGGAGAAGGCCCTCAAGCCTACCATATATAGAATACCCTTCGGCTGCTGGTGATATTTTATGTTTCTTGATCGATACCGGCTCTAATAAAAACTTTTGCAGCCCACGGTTATCACACGGTAGCATAGATTTAGAAAAACCCATAAATGTTCGATCAGTTGCAGGAGATGTGAGTATAGACAGAAAAGTGATTGGACCATTTTTTAGATTTGTGGGAATAGAGGAACCTATTCAATTTTATATCTTGCCGGAATTGAAAACATTTGACGGAATAATAGGAGATGACACCCTTAAGGAGTTAGAAGCATTAGTTAATAGGAAAGAAAATCTTTTAGTTTTAAAAAATATTTTTAAAATTCCTTTAAAAGAAAAAATAGCAATAGAATCAAATTATATATTGGGTGAAGAATATGTTTCAGAGGTTAGGGCGAAGATAGAGGATCTTGTTAGTAAATATACATCACTTTTCGGACCACTTGATGGTAGCGAAATTGCCTCCACAAATGTGCAGGCAGAAATAAGAACAAACACTGAAGAACCAATTTACACAAAGAGCTATCCATACCCGGTCTGTATGAGAGAAGAAGTAGAGAAACAGATAAGGGAACTGCTTTCAGAAGGGATAATTAGACCCTCCAAAAGTCCATATAATTCTCCTATTTGGGTCGTGCCCAAAAAGGCGAAATCCAATGGTGAAAAACAATATCGAATGGTAATTGACTTTAAGCGCCTAAATGCCGTCACCATTGCAGATACCTATCCCATTCCAGACATTCCGTCGACTTTAGCCAGTTTAGGAAAAGCCAAGTTTTTCACAACAATAGACCTTACATCAGGCTTTCATCAAATAGCCATGAAGCCAAAGGATATCCCAAAAACCGCCTTTTCGACAGCAAACGGTAAATTTGAATTCTTAAGATTACCGTTTGGTTTGAAAAACGCGCCGGCAATATTTCAGAGGATGATAGATGATGTACTTCGCGAATACATAGGGAAAATTTGCTTCGTCTACATTGACGACATAATCGTTATTGGCGAAAATATGGATAGCCATTTAAAGAACATAGATACAATTTTTGCAAGGCTACGCGAGGCCAATCTCAAAGTAAATCTTGAAAAAACTCACTTTATGAAAACCGAGGTAGAATTTCTGGGCTACATTGTTGGGTCTGAAGGAATCAAACCAGATCCTGCCAAGGTCAAATCTATCGAAAATCTATTACCGCCTACAAACTTGAAAGAGTTGAAGAGTTTTCTGGGGATGACTTCCTATTATAGGAGGTTCATTCGCGATTATGCAAAAGTGGCCAAACCTCTCACGAACCTCACGCGAGGAGAACATGCCCAGGTCAAAGCTAGTCAGTCGAAGAAAGTTCCGATTACTCTAAACGATGAGTCTTTAAAGTGCTTTGATATGCTCAAATCTATGCTGACTACAGCTGAAATTCTGTCTTTTCCGGACTTCGAAAAGCCTTTTAATCTGACAACAGATGCTTCTAATACTGCGTTGGGTGCCGTACTGTCGCAGGGTGAAATTGGCAAAGACAAACCTATAGCCTACATTTCTCGATCACTCAGCAAAACTGAGGAGAATTACGCCACAAATGAGAAGGAAATGCTTGCCATTGTGTGGGCTTTGGATAATCTCAGAAATTATTTGTATGGTGCAAAAAAGATCAGAATCTATACGGATCATCAACCTTTGACGTTTGCATTGGGAAATAGGAATTTTAATGCTAAACTAAAAAGATGGAAAGCACGCATAGAAGAATATAACCACGAGTTGATTTAAAAACCTGGTAAATCAAATTACGTGGCAGATGCGCTTTCGAGATTAAAAACCCTTTCAAATCACTTATATCATTCCTCCACTGATACAGCAAGTGAAGGAATGGACATGAATTCAGAAGAAACTCTTACCGCTTCGGAAGGTCAAGAAAACGACGATTTTTCGTCGTCAGCAACAGTCCACAGTGCTGAACAAGATTCCTCTAATTTGCTACCCCATGTTGAGGTACCCATCAACGTCTTTAGAAATCAAATTATAATAGGAGTTGGGATGGACATGACAGCAATTGAAGAACCACACCGCGGATATACTAGACATTTTATTTCCTCAAGAGATTGGTCTAAAGAAAAACTCACAACCTTACTTAAAGAAAAGCTTCGTCCAAACATCGTCAACGGAATTAAAGCACCGGAAAGTCTTCTTGGGGCTATGCAGGAAATTTACATTGATAATTTTTCCAGGTACAAAATTAGAATTGCACAGAAATTAGTCACTGACATCACCTCAAAAGAACGTCAGTTCGAAATAATTGAATCCGAACATAGAAGGGCACATCGCAATCCTAGGGAAAATGGGGAACAGATTCTAGAACAATTTTACTTTCCACATATGCACGCTAGTATTAGAAAATACGTCTCCAGCTGTGACGTTTGCAATAGATGCAAATATGATAGGAAACCTCCGCGGATACATCGCCAAGAAACTCCTGATCCTAAATACCCATGCGAGATTCTTCATATGGATATCATGGAAATTCAGGGACAAAAGTTTATAACATGTATAGACAAGTTTACAAAATTTGCAAAATTTTTTAGCATCAAAGATAGATCTTTGTTTCAAGTGAGAAAAAAATTAATAAAAGTTTTGCATTATTTTACAGTGCCTAAAATTCTTGTCACTGATAACGAACGTAGCTTTTTGAGTCCTTTAGTTGAAACTTTCATTAAATCACTAGGCATAAAACTATACCTCACACCCATACAACGGAGCGAGGTCAACGGACAGGTTGAGAGAGTGCATTCCACAATTATCGAAGTCTATAGGTGTTTGAGAGTTGAGTACCCAGACCTATCGGTAAAAGAGCTAATTGAAATCTGTGTTGACAGGTACAACAATACCATCCATTCAACAACTAAGAAACGACCTCGTGATGTATTTTTCAATAGAATTGCCAGTGCGAATTTTGAAAAGTTAATGTCTGAACAGAAGAAAATTAATACAGATCTCAGGCAGTTACTTAGAAGAAACACGGCAGTCCGCAATGCAAAGATGAATAAAAAAAGACAAAGTCCTAAAAAATATAGGAAGGGTGATAGAATTTACGTCGCCATCAAAACTATTAAAGGTAAAAACAAAGCTCTATATAGAAAAGAAATAGTCGAAAAAGATAATAGGGTAACTGTGCTGACGAGGAGTGGAAGAAAAATTCACAAAGAACATATAAAAAATTTAAATGGACAAAGTCCGAAGAAAAATGTTGTTTTATAAATAATCACAGATCCTTTTTCGTCTCACTTACTCACATACGTTATACTTCATTAACTTCCTAAAAAAAAAAAAAAAAAAAAAAAAAAAAAAAAAAACGGGGAAGGATACTTTTTATATTAAAATTAAGCCATACTAAACGGCATGTTAAAAAATTTCATTCTCATGATATCATCTCACATTCAATTACATACTTAACCGATATTCTTTCAGAAATTACATTTTCACAACCATGCACTTCAAGGTTCTTTTGATCGTGTTCAACCTGACTGCCATGGCAAACAGCCTGCAAATCTACCAATACAAAACATCCCTGGTTTCATTAAAGATTGGCAGCGGATGGATAGTCGACGGGAATTTTAAGCTAATACATGTCATTAATTTGGAAGACTACAGGGAAATGGCAGCAAATATATCATCTTTCATTCTAAAAAATATCCCGCCAAGCAAAAATAAAGAATTCATTTTGCACCACTTGCTGCAGATGCAAGAACGCATTAGTGAACTGACAAATGTAAAAAGAAGATCGCAGAGATCAATCGATTGGATCGGATCGGCATGGAAATGGGTGGCTGGTAGCCCTGATGCAGCCGATTGGGACAATATACTAAAGAGCCAGGAAAACATAATAGCAAACAACAATGAGCAATATAAAATTAATAAAGAGCTTCAGCGAGCAACAAATCAAGCAATAAAAAAGATTAACGAGATTACCTCCAGAATAAACAACATCACCAGCGGTAAAGAGTACACCTTATTGGAGCAAAATACCATCAATGAACTCATTATCTTGAAGGACGAAATAAATGAAATCGTACGAGCTTGTCAGTTGGCCAAGAGGGGAATTGTCAACACAAACCTACTAGACCAATCTGAAATAAATAGGGTAATCGACGAACTGGCGACATTGCCTTACAACAATGCGATCGAAGCAGTGGAGTACGGAACGCCATCAATTTATACGAATGGCTCAACGCTATTATACATTCTATCAATTCCAAAGCTTGATAAGAACTTCTATAACATGCTTCTCATTAGAGCTGCTATTATCGGAGGAAAGAAAATAGAGTTGCCGTATGAAAAGGTGCTTGTCAATGAAGCTGAGGTTTACGGTATAAAGGGTGACTGTCTTTTGATTGGTAACTCAACGGTATGCAAAAGATCGTCTATAACCAAACTAAAGGACGATGACTGTGTAAATCGTATTCTTAAGGGAGGCTCAGCAAGGTGCAAATATAGACTAACCCAAGAAGAAATTGTCGAGCCATTAAGTGATGATGTTATCTACCTGACGAACTTCGAAGGCTCGATTGAGTCAAACGGAGAAACCAAATATCTAAATGGCAGCTATCTTCTACAACTCTCAAATGAATCAGTATTGATAAGAAATTGTACCTATTCAAGCAGTTCAATTACAAAGCTTCAAGCCCTACCGCCTGTTCTGGCAAACATAACACATGATGACCTGCTGCTGGACATTAAATACGTCCATGAAGTAAGCCTAAGCAATATAAACCGATTGAACCAGCTAGGAACTAGATTTAACGGCACTATTGGAATCAACCTAATTGTTATTGCCTCTATAATCTTTTGCGTCGGATATCTTTGGCACCAACAAACAAGAAAGTTAAATATCCCAAAGGTACACGTTCAATTATTAACTCCAGATTCGGAAATCTGCGGGACGCAGATATTTAAGGAGGGAGGAGTTAACGACGTTGACAGCGCTGCTGCCAAAAAATAATTCAACGCGTAAGCTTTTTTAATATTTTTACTTTTACACGCGCATCCGATCCAATTACGAAATTGCCCCCTTGCAATAATTATGTGGGAAACGAATTTTGCCTGATCAGCGTCTGCACACCTGCACATGTTGGTGCAACGTGATCTATGAAGGTAACGAGCCAACAAAGTTGGCTTAGAACAAGCAGTCTTGGTTACGGTGCGGATTAAATCGTTCGTCCATCAGTCTAGTTATAATTTTGTTAATTGTGAATTTAAATACTTGGTAATAAATAATAATTTTAATTAAATAATTTTGTGTAAAATCATTTAAGGAGCAGTTGTTCGCTCCTAGAATTAATTTTTTTTAACCAATCCGTTTAAAATCCTTTAACTTTATTATTATTATTATTATTATTATTATTATTATTATTATTATTATTATTATTATTATTATTATTATTATTATTATTATTATTATTATTATTATTATTATTATTATTATTATTATTATTATTATTATTATTATTATTATTATTATTATTATTATTATTATTATTATTATTATTATTATTATTATTATTATTATTATTATTATTGTTATTATTATGGTGGCGCAGGGGTGCGAGCATACAGGGTAAAGCACTGGTTGCTACACAATTGGGAGTAGCCAGTTAGCGATCCTTGTCACTGCTCAAACCAAGTTGTGACACGGCCTCCTCGTGGCGCCACTGGATAGCTCTCAGCAAATGTTCAGAGTGAACTAACTGTGTGACAGCGATATTGGGATAGTTGACGACCTGGTTATGGATTGGAACCGAGTATAACAAAACAATCTTGGAATAGACGCTTATGGGCTGGGAGCTAGCGTATTCCGTGACCTGAATACGCTGAAATGGCTCACGGGCTAATGCGGTAGCTACCTCCGTCTCGGTAAAACCTTGGCAAGGGCTTAAAGTACGCTCAAAGTTTGTAGTCGATAGGTTTCGGCTGTGCAGGGTTAGTTGAGATGACTCCTATTCAGCTCCCGACCTGGCTCTGTATACAGGACCTCATAAGGACCTGTATCAACCCTCGCGAGGACCTCACTGCTTGCAAAGGGACCCTCGGGGTCATTATAAGGGTAACTGCACTTTGGACAAATGGAGATAACGGCTTTAAGCGGAGACCCAATTGACCAAAATGAAAGCAAATAAAATAAACAGAATAATTACGGTTGAGGAAATAGGATAAAGTGCTGCAAGCCCCTTTGGGTCTAGCAGAAAGACGATTCGGTCGCTAGTACTGAACTCTGAAGTGGACCGCAGTGAAAAGGTACAGACACCGCTTACTACTAAGGTTGGAGAGCCAAGAGCCGTAAATGAAGATAGAGGTGCATCACACCAGGCTCTTCAGCAGAGCGCAGCGGGCAGCCCATCTCAGGAATACATTCTGAGGATGAGGGAATCCGAGGAAGAGTCAATTGAGAAACTCCGGATGATTCTCAAAAAGATGAAGTCTGCAATGAGCAGACAGAGAAACATAAGTATGGATGTCCAGAATGGCGTATCCGAAATGGAGGTTGACGTCATAAGCAGCTACCGAAAAAGCTGGAAGAAGGCTGAAAATGAGAGGAGTAGAAACAAGGTTAAGAGTTCCAAGGTAATTGAAAACGTCGCAGCTAAACCAGCCGCAGCGAGCAAAAAGCGGACGGCAAGCATGGAAATGGAAGCATCTTGTACTCATCAGCAAGCCCAAAGGTGATCCGAGCTGTCGGACACAGCAGGAAAACTACTTGAGAGCTTTCTGAGAGACAGCACGACTTTAGACCTAAAAGATCAACGATTGGGGCCGTCAGTGACATCATGAAGGCAGTTGAGGCTACTCAAACGGGGAATCACTTCAGTAGACTACTGACTCTCTTAGCTGCTTTGGACGTGAAAAACGCATTTAATAGTCTTAGATGGGCGGACGTACTTCAGGTCCTGGAGAGAAGATTCCGGATACCAGCCTCTACTTGTTAAGAATCATAAGGAACTATCTTAAGGATAGGGAACTTATATATAACATTACGGAAGGTCGGAAAAGAAGGGAATTAACATCAGGCGCTGCGCAGGGTTCCATCTTGGGACCAGACCTATGGAACCTTAGCTATGATGAAATATTTCAAATGGAAATGCCACAGGGTAGCTTCCTGGTAGGATATGCGGACGACATCGCAGCAGTTATTAGCGCCAGAGATGTTGAGGAGGCAAAAAGATATGATAAGACCGAAAGGATGGCTAGATATACATGGCCTGCAACTGGCTGAGCAGAAGACTGAGATCTTAATCCTTAGTAGACGTCATATTCCAATGGAAATTGATATACAGTTTGACGACGAGGAAATTCGTGAATTATCTCGGAATTAGGCTTGACTCAAAGCTAACGTTCTCAGAACAGGTTCAGTATGCTGTTAACAAGTCTACTGGTATAACAGGACGATTAAGCCGGCTGATGGCGAACATAGGAGGCCCACTACCAGAAAAACGCAAACTCTTAATGGAGGCGTGCAATAGCATCCTTCTTTATGGGAGCGAAATCTGGGGGGAGAAAGTCAGGATACAAAGTAGAGCAAAACCATTGTTAGCAGTGCAAAGGGTAGCTGCTTTACGGGTCACATCTGCATACCGTACTGTATCGGCATGAGCGGTTACAGTAACAGCAGGTATGATCCCAATAGACCTACAGATCCTAGCACGAAGGAAAGCATGGATATCAAGGCAGAGTAGCCATGCAGACCTTGGTAGTATGCAGCAAATACGGGAGGAAATGTTAGAGAGTTGGCAGTCTAGATGGAGTACTAACACTAGGGGTAGATGGACGGAGCGTCTCATTCCCAATATCGAGAAATGGTTGAACAGACGGCATGGGAATGTGAACTATTACCTGACTCAAATGCTGTCAGGCCACGGCTACTACTGGAGCTACTTATACAAAATGGGTAAATGTAACACACCCATTTGTTTATACGAAGATGAAGAAGTCCTAGACGACGCAGAACACACTTTCTTTAAGTGTATTCGATGGGAGGAAACTCGTAGAGAGCTGGAGATGGTAACTGGCTCAATAACAGTAGAGAATATCGTGGACATCATGATAGGGAGCGAGGCCAACTTGTTGGCGGTATCGCGTTTCTGTGAAAAAGTTCTGCGGAAGAAAAAGCCAGATCTGGACGCCGCAGAGCAATATTATAATCAGGATCCCAGACAAAGGATAGTGTAAAGAGAAGGGCTGATTAAGCCATTGGGAATCCACCCCGAAGCAATGCTAAGGCGGTCCCGGAGTGGAATTTTTTATCCCAGAAGAAGAGGGGGTTTTTTAGTCGGTAGGTTGCACTGAGAGTCAATTGAGAAACTCCGGATGATTCTCAAAAAGATGAAGTCTGCAATGAGCAGACAGAGAAACATAAGTGTGGATGTCCAGAATGGCGTATCCGAAATGGAAGAGATTGTTGACGTCATAAGCAGCTACCGAAAAAGCTGGAAGAAGGCTGAAAATGAGAGGAGTAGAGGCAAGGTTAAGAGCTCCAAGGTAATTGAAAACGTCGCAGCTAAACCAGCCGCAGCGAGCAAAAAGCGGACGGCAAGCAGCCCGGCTGAAGAAATAAGACCGTCGAAAATGCAAAAGGAGAACAAGAAAATGGGCGCACAGAGAAGAGAGGAGATAACCCAATCCTCGTCAAAAATTTAAAAAAACGGCAAAACCAACCGAGAGATGGCAGAAAGTTGACAAGAAAAAGAAGCGAAAAGCTCATAGAGAACGACCAGAAGCTGTGTAGGGACAAAGTTAAGGATTGGAGAGTACTGGAGATATACACGGCAAGCGATCATCAGTATATCTCATACTCATATGGGGAAGACAGAACTGCTGAAGATGACACCACGCGACGGAGACTAAGTACCAGAAAGTGGAATATTAGGAAACTGAACACTTCAGTTTTGCTGGAAGAGTTCGACAGAGGAGCACACGAAATCCAACGGGCGACGGACGCAGAAAGAAATGTGGAAAGAGCTATGCGGATAATTAAACAAGCGTGTGATAAGTCAGTGCCCAGAGCAAGAACGGACAACCGACGAAAGAAACCTGTATATTGGTGGAATGAATCTATAGCGGAGGCCCGACGAGATTGCCTCCGGAAATATACAAGGGCAAGAAGAAGAGGGGAAGCAGGAAATGAGCTGGTCGGATACAAGCAGGCAAAGAAGAAACTGCGAGATGTAATATTCAACAGCAAAAAGCAGCTATGGGAAGATCTTCGAGCGGATGTAAATAACAACCCATGGGGAACTGGGTACAAGCTGGTAATGGGAAAGCTTGCGGCGAGAGCCCCAGTAGGGAACATGGATAGTGTGGCAATGGATAATATTGTGACTACGCTTTTTCCAGACCATGAAGCGCTGGAGGAATTGGTAGACACAGAAAGCCAATCGGGCATATTGGAGTTCACGCGACAGGAGCTTTGGGATGCAGCGGACAAGCTGAAGGATGGCAAATCCCCTGGACCAGATGGAGTACCAGCGGAAGTAATAAAGGAGTTAGCGTTTAGACGGCCGGATATAATGCTTGCAACGTACAATGCTTGCCTAGGGGAAGGAGTTTTCCCAAGGATATGGAAAAGGCAGCATCTTGTACTCATCAGCAAGCCCAAAGGTGATCCGAGCTCTCCATCTGCATATAGACCATTATGTATGTTGGACACAGCAGGAAATCTACTTGAGAGGTTAATAAAGCCACGTCTCAATGAAGCCTTGATTGCTGGAGGCGGGCTTTCTGAGAGACAGCACGGCTTTAGACCTAAAAGATCAACGATTGGGGCCGTCAGTGACATCATAAAGGCAGTTGAGGCTACTCAAACGGGGAATCACTTCAGTAGACCACTGATTCTCTTAGCTGCGTTGGACGTGAAAAACGCATTTAATAGTCTTAGATGGGCGGACGTACTTCAGGTCCTGGAGAGAAGATTCCGGATACCATCATAAGGAATCTTATAAGAATCATAAGGAACTATCTTCAGGATAGGGCTCTTATATATAACACTACGGAAGGTCGGAAAAGAAGGAAATTAACATCAGGCGCTGCGCAGGGTTCCATCTTGGGACCAAACCTATGGAACCTTAGCTATGATGAAATATTTCAAATGGAAATGCCGCAGGGTAGCTTCCTGGTAGGATATGCGGACGACATCGCAGCAGTTATTAGCGCCAGAGATGTTGAGGAGGCAAAAAGAAATCTGAGGCAAGTTATGATAAGAACGAAAGGAAGGCTAGATACACATGGCCTGCAATTGGATGAGCAGAAGACTGAGATCTTAATCCTTAGTAGACGTCATATTCCAATGGAAATTGATTTACAGTTTGACGACTTGATCCTGATCCTTAGTAGACGTCATATTCCAATGGAAATTGATATACAGTTTGACGACTTGCTAACTCAAAGCTAACGTTCTCAGAACAGGTTCAGTATGCTGTTAACAAGTCTACTGGTATAACAGGACGATTAAGCCGGCTGATGGCGAACATAGGAGGCCCACTACCAGAAAAACGCAAACTCTTAATGGAGGCATGCAATAGCATCCTTCTCTATGGTAGCGAAATCTGGGGGGAGAAAGTCAGGATACAAAGTAGAGCAAAACCATTGTTAGCAGTGCAAAGGGTAGCTGCTTTACGGGTCACATCTGCATACCGTACTGTATCGGCGGGAGCGGTTACAGTAATAGCAGGTATGATCCCAATAGACCTACAGATCCTAGCACGAAGGAAAGCATGGATATCAAGGCAGAGTAGCCATGCAGACCTTGGTAGTATGCAGCAAATACGGGAGGAAATGTTACAGAGTTGGCAGTCTAGATGGAGTACTAACACTAGGGGTAGATGGACGGAGCGTCTCATTCCCAATATCGAGAAATGGTTGAACAGACGGCATGGGAACGTGAACTATTACCTGACTCAAATGCTGTCAGGCCACGGCTACTACCGGAGCTACTTATACAAAATGGGTAAATGTAACACACCCATTTGTTTATACGAAAATGAAGTAGTCCTAGACGACGCAGAACACACTTTCTTTAAGTGTATTCGATGGGAGGAAACTCGTAGAGAGCTGGAGATGGTAACTAGCTCAATAACAGTAGAGAATATCGTGGACATCATGATAGGGAGCGAGGCCAACTTTTTAGCGGTATCGCGATTCTGTGAAAAAGTTCTGCGGACGAAAAAGCCAGATCTGGACGCCGCAGAGCAATATTATAATCAGGATCCCAGACAAAGGATAGTGTAAAGAGAAGGGCTGATTAAGCCATTGGGAATCCACCCCGAAGCAATGCTAAGGCGGTCCCGGGGTGGAAATTTTTATCCCAGGAAGAAGAGGGGGTTTTTTAGTCGGTAGGTTGCACTGTGGTGACCAGTCCGACACAAAGCGGAGGGTACGGGCCCTCTGGTCAGTGCGTAACGAATTTTTCCCCCTCGCCGAAAAAAAAAAATTATTATTATTATTATTATTATTATTATTATTATTATTATTATTATTATTATTATTATTATTATTATTATTATTATTATTATTATTATTATTATTATTATTATTATTATTATTATTATTATTATTATTATTATTATTATTATTATTATTATTATTATTATTATTATTATTATTATTATTATTATTATTATTGTTATTATTATTATTATTATTATTATTATTATTATTATTATTATTATTATTATTATTATTATTATTATTATTATTATTATTATTATTATTGTTGCCGCCACTGTTTAACTACGGAAAAATGCAGCCTTTAAATTTACGATATGACTTTATAATACACACTTGTAACTTTATTCTGAAGCCATTTTATTATACACACTTGTAACTTCATTCTGAAGCCATTTTATTATACACATTTAACTTTGTTCTGAAGCCATTTTAAATAATAAAAGTTCCGATAAGAGTCAATAGTAATTGATCATGGAACGTGTATATTTGTCTAGATTTAAAACCTTGGTTTGATACTAAAAAGTATGTATATTAATGAATTATAAAATAATATGAACTTATAAAACCTTATTTGTAATTTAATTTAAGGAATTTAAACACATGTTGGTGTCACCCGTTGACACGAATGAAATAAACGCATTTCAATAAAATTATACTGTGTTGATAATCTTTTCAAACCAGCAGGACCTATTATTAGATCTAACAAAATTTTAAATTCTTTTTACTGAAATTTGTTTCGCAAATCAACCGTAAGGATTGAGAAAGTAAAGGAAGTCTACAGCCTTTAAAACACCGATTGTTAAAGCCCTCATAACCTCAATCACACGTAAGTAGCAATATGGACTCTCCAATTTTACAGGGTCAACCACAAGAGAGTGTTACACCTCAAAATACGCCACAAGTCTGTCAGCTTTGTCACGAAATATTAAGCGGAGCTATCGTACACTGCAACTCGTGTGAAAGGCCGTATCACACAAATTGCGCAAAGACCACAAGTGCAGCAGACACATGGTTGTGTCCATCATGTGAACTTAATATACCATTATCTGTGCATAGTTCTGCTAGTATACACTCATCCATTTCACCAATATGTACTCTAAGCCGTAAAGAAACCTTGGAGTTAAAACGGTTAGAGGAAGAACGAGAATTGTGTATGCGGCGCGATCAAGAATATTTAAACAAGAAATACCAAATACTTCAACAGTTAACAGAAGAAAATGCAGACATTGAACTCGCCGACGTACCGAATGCAGTGAATAATGCACCCAATAATGTCGACACAATGCCATATTTAACACAGCCAAATAATTTAAAACACATACCACAAGCGGCAAACAATATGCCCGCCACATCAACGAATGCACCTTATTCTTTATTAAACCAAACTCACAACATTGATAATAAAAGAGATTTTCAGCATTCTAAATTTATTTTCCCATATTTTTCGTTTAACTCTACAACTCATCAAAATAATGCTCAATTACGCACCGATAATTTTCAAAACGAACCTTCTACACAACCGGCCAATTCGATTCCAAACATGGGACATGCTACTACTTCCCAACATTTGCATGAGCTGTCAACCTTATCAAGAAATAGACTTACAGCTGAACAATTACATGCACGACAGACCGTGCCTAAAGATTTACCAACATTTTCAGGCTGCGCTGAAGAATGGCCATTATTTAGTTCCACTTATAACTGGTCAACAACTGTTTGTGGATTAACTGACGCAGAAAACTTAATAAGACTGCAACATGCTCTCCGTGGCGAAGCTTTAGAAGCCGTAAAAAGAATTCTTGTCCATCCTTCATGTGTTCCATATGCAATTTCAACGTTAAAATTGTTATACGGCCAGCCTGAAAAAATATTATATGCTCTTAAGAACAAAATAAAAGCACTTCCATTAATAAATCAAAACAAAATGGAAACAAATACCAATTTTGCTATCCAAGTCAAAGGTTTGCAGTCCACAATTGAAGCCTGTGGTCTTGATGATGAGCTAAATAATTCGTCTCTACTCCAGGAACTCGTATCAAAACTTCCACCGTACTACCAAATAATGTGGGGCTCGAACAAACTAAATATTCAACAGAATAATAAGAAAGCAAACCTTGTTGAATTTTCTAATTGGATTTTTGATATCGGTTTGTCGGCGAGCACAGTAAACATTGAAAACCATATGACTGCTGAATCTGTTTGTCAGCGTAAACAAAAAAATGTATTTGTACACAGCTTTACAGAAAAAAACAAAAACGAATGTAGTATATGCAGCGGAGATTGCAAAAAAGTCTTCAACTGCAAAAAATTCGTATCAGCTGATCGCCAACAGAGATGGAACTTTGTAAAAAAGTTTGGCCTTTGCAGACATTGTCTCAGGCATCACAATGGTATTTGTTTTAACAAAGAGAAACTTTGCAGCGTACAAGGGTGTCAGTTTAAGCATCACTATTTACTGCATAGATTTGATGACAGTGTTAATAATAAAACAGATTCAGCTATGAAAATAAACGGCGAAGTTAATTATAATCAAAGAGCGAATAACGTGCAAGAAATTAACATGCATAACATGTACGATCAGAAAATATACTTTAAAGTTATTCCTATAAAAATTTATGGAAAAAACAATAAAATGATTTCTACATATGCATTTTTAGATGATGGCTCGTCTATAAGCCTAATAGAAGAAAATATTATAAATCAACTTGATTTTGAGGGTGAAGCTGGAGAACTTTGTTTAAAATGGACGGCAAATGTGGAAAGGTGTGAAAGTAACTCACAACGTTTAACTATACATGTAGCTGGTTACAACAATAAGCAGTTCAGTATTGATGTGCGCACGGTAAAAGACCTTTTATTACCGAAACAGACTCTAAACTATGATTACCTCTGTAGAAAGTTTAATTATTTAAAAGGTTTGCCGATCGAAAGCTATATTAACGCTACACCGAAAATTCTTATCGGCCTTAATAATGTAAATATAACAATTGCAAGCAAATTAAAAGAGGGTGGAAGAAATATACCAATTGCCTTGAAACCAGCGTTAGGGTGGACAATTTTTGGGCCATGCGGCAATAACAACACCACACA
This sequence comes from Thecocarcelia acutangulata, assembly GCA_914767995.1. Lineage (NCBI taxonomy): Eukaryota > Metazoa > Arthropoda > Insecta > Diptera > Tachinidae > Thecocarcelia > Thecocarcelia acutangulata. Next base: position 80,862,364 of record OU612094.1, on the reverse strand, counting down.
ATACACTATGCACATTTGCGAATGTAATGGAACTGACAATGAAATGCAGCACTTAGTAAAAAATTATTTCGCAATTGAAAGTTTAGGTATTAATTGCCAGAGTTTAAAAGTCAATAAAGAAGATGAACGGTCGTTGCAACTTCTCAATAAATTTACTAAACAACGTGAAGATGGCCACTACGAAACTTGTTTGTTGTGGCAAAACGATGTAACTAAATTACCTAACAATTATTCAATGGCATTTAATAGACTTTTATGTCTTGAAAAGCAACTTCAAAAAAATAAAGATCTGTTCACTATCTATTCTAAAACCATTCAAAGTTATCTCGACAAGGGTTATATTAGCAAAATTAATATATCTACAAAAGCAAATAACGTTTGGTATCTTCCTACTTTTCCTGTTTATAATAAGAATAAACCAGGAAAATGTAGAATAGTATGGGATGCTGCGGCGAAATTTAATGGGATTTCACTAAACTCTGTGCTTTATAAAGGCTTTTTCAGTTTAGAGAAAGATCTGTGGCTTTATGCGGTGACATTGAACAGATGTTTCACCAGGTATTCATACGTGAGGAAGATCGCCATGTTCAGCGTTTTTTGTGGCGAAATTGCGAAACTACTAGAGAACCGGATGTTTATATAATGAACGTTATGATATTCGGCGCCTCATGTGCTCCGTCTATTTCGCAATTTATAAAAAATACAAATGCTTCTAAATTTGAGTACCAATTTCCACAGGCTGTGTCTGCTGTAAAACAAAACCATTACGTAGATGATTTTCTTTATTCTACGGATACAGTTAGTCAGGCAATAAGTATAGCAAAAGAAGTGTCCTATATACAAACTCAAGCAGGGTTTAATTTAAGAAATTGGGTTGCAAATAAAGTTGAAGTAGTTCAGGCATTAGAAACATCTCCACCGTCGAAGCAAACGCCTATAAATATGGGCTCAGATAAGGAATTGGAAAAAATTTTAGGCGTTTTTTGGAACTCAAAAGATGACATGATTACATTTAAAATATCACTTCATATTTTAAACAACGAAATAGTTCGGCTGAATAAGCATCCAACAAAAAGGCAAATTTTAAAAATATTAATGTCTGTTTACGACCCTTTGGGCTTAATTGGTAATTTCGTGATGTATCTGAAGATCATTCTGCAGGACATATGGAGAAGCGGTGTAGGTTGGGATGAGCCAATTAAGGATGAACAATTCGCAAAATGGAGCAAATGGCTGAAATATTTGCCGGATCTGGAAAAAATTAGAATTCAACGTTGCTACTTAAAATCACTTGCTGATTATGCCAACACTCGTACCGAGCTCCATACCTTTGTCGATGCGAGTGAAAATGGTTACGCTGCAGTAGCATATTTTCGAATAATATCAAAAAACGACATCGTGTGTTCTATAATAGGTTCTAAAACTAGAGTAGCTCCTTTGAGAATGACGTCAATACCACGTTTAGAGCTAATGGCTGCTCTTATTGGTGCGAGGTTCGCAAATTATATAATAAAGAGTCATTCTATATCGATTAAAAACAAATTCTTTTGGTCGGACTCGAAAACAGTAATACATTGGTTAATAAATAACAACAAAAAATTTCATCAGTTTGTTTCCTTGCGCGTAAGCGAAATTTTAGAGATAACAGATCTGCACGAGTGGCGGTGGTTACCCGGAAAGCAGAATGTGGCAGATGAAGCAACTAAGTGGGCAAAACGACCAGATGTTTCTTTTACTAGCCGCTGGTTCACAGGCCCTGAATTTCTCTTAAAACCGAATGTCGAATGGCCCAGTAATAAAACTGTCTTAGAGTCAAACGAAATAAATGCTCTTGAATATGTCCAAGTACATTCAATTAAAGAAACTGTTATCGATACCAACCGATTCTCTAAATGGAGCAGACTGTTAAGAACCACGGCATATGTGTTTCGCTTTTATGACGTAATTAGAAAACAACTTCATTCAAACAATGAATTCATTCCTTGTGAACTATCCAGAGCAGAAAACGTTTTATTTGGGCTTGCCCAGTCAGAATTTTATTCCGAGGAAATAAATACTTTACAACAAAATAGAAAATTACAGAAATCAAGTTCACTTTATAAACTTACACCGAAACTGGACGAAAATAAAATTCTCCGTGTAGAAGGGCGATTAGAAAACGCATTAGTTCCACATGATACCAAATTTCCTATTATATTACCGAGAGAGAGCCGTATTACATACCTTTTGATAATGAATTTCCATATGAAATATAAACATTTGAATAATGAAACCGTAGTGAACGAAATTCGGCAGCGTTACTATATCCCAAGGCTACGAGCTACTCTTAAGAAAATAATCAAGCAGTGTCAAGCATGCAAAATAAGAAAAGCCCTTCCAGCTTATCCTCAAATGGCAAAGCTACCAGAAGCTAGACTAGCAGCGTTTTGTCCTCCATTCACCTACACAGGCGTAGATTATTTTGGACCGATTACGGTAGCAGTAGGTAGACATACAGAAAAAAGATATGGCGCACTGTTTACATGCCTCACAGTACGAGCGGTTCATATAGAGGTTGTTAACTCGTTAAACACTTCGTCATGCATAATGGCCATTAGAAACTTTATATGCCGCCGGGGAACTCCCAGGGAGTTTTATAGTGATAATGGCACAAATTTTATTAGTGCCGAAAGAGAAATTCGACAAGCCATAGCTGAAGTTGATAGAAATGAACTTATACGTACTTTTACTACCGCGACCTGTAAATGGAATTTCATCCCACCGTCGTCACCACATATGGGGGGAGCTTGGGAGCGGCTTGTAAGATCAATCAAAACTGTTTTTTATAGTATTCTACCCACTAGACTACCTAGTGAAGAGCTTCTGCGGGGTTTACTAGCCGAGGTCGAAAACATCATAAACTCCCGACCTCTGGTTTACGTCCCGATAGAATATGAAAACGCTGAGGCTTTAACGCCAAATCATTTCCTGCTGCTTTCATCTAACGGCATGAAACCTTTAGCAACATACGACGACAGCAGTGCTACCCTTAAACATAACTGGTTGAGATCGCAACAGTATGCGGAACAATTTTGGCGCAAATGGGTAAAAGATTATTTACCAACTCTTACGTTTCGGTCAAAGTGGCATGAAAAAACTAAGCCGCTACAGGTAGGTGACTTAGTTGTTGTGGTTGACCCGTCGAGTCCAAGAAATGTGTGGCCAAGAGGAAAAATACTTGATACAATTACTGCAAACGACGGGCAAGTACGTAAAGCAAAAATTTTAACAGCAAGCGGTATAATTACAAGACCAGCGTGTAAACTGGCGACCATAGACGTTACTGCACAATAGAAGTATGACTTCGAAGACTTCTTGTCATACTGTGGGGGGGTGTTGCCGCCACTGTTTAACTACGGAAAAATGCAGCCTTTAAATTTACGATATGACTTTATAATACACACTTGTAACTTTATTCTGAAGCCATTTTATTATACACACTTGTAACTTCATTCTGAAGCCATTTTATTATACACATTTAACTTTGTTCTGAAGCCATTTTAAATAATAAAAGTTCCGATAAGAGTCAATAGTAATTGATCACGGAACGTGTATATTTGTCTAGATTTAAAACCTTGGTTTGATACTAAAAAGTATGTATATTAATGAATTATAAAATAATATGAACTTATAAAACCTTATTTGTAATTTAATTTAAGGAATTTAAACACATGTTGGTGTCACCCGTTGACACGAATGAAATAAACGCATTTCAATAAAATTATACTGTGTTGATAATCTTTTCAAACCAGCAGGAGCTATTATTAGATCTAACAATTATTATTATTATTATTATTATTATTATTATTATTATTATTATTATTATTATTATTATTATTATTATTATTATTATTATTATTATTATTATTATTATTATTATTATTATTATTATTATTATTATTATTATTATTATTATTATTATTATTATTATTATTATTATTATTATTATTATTATTATTATTATTGTATTTATTTTCAATTTAAAACAATTGGGTTTAAATCAACTCAGATTCTATTCTATCCTTAAAATTCTAAGTTATTTTTAAAAAATTCCACAGACTACTTAAAATCACAGCGCAGTTTTACACATCTCGCTATATTACATCCCCATAAACTTTCTCACAATTCGTGTTGTCGCTATGACCACCTCCTTCTGCATTATCTGCCATAGGTGCTCCGACACGTCCACCTTCTTCAGATTTTTGTGTAAGGATTTCGGTATCAGCCCCGTACTTCTTCATTTTCGGCTTCTGCTCTAGCAATTTTTCCTTTAAGTATATGTATACGCTTACATTTATCTAAGCCAAATGCCATCGTTATGTCTTTGCTGAACATAGAAACAATTCTTATCAAGTATTCCAGGCCTTGTTGTGTAGAAGAGTAGATTTTTAGATCATCCATATATAGGAGGTAACTCAGTACTTCAGTGTTTGAGCTGCCTTTTATTTTGTACCCCTTTTTTGTGTTGCGCAGGAGGTTGCTAAGTGGATTGAGTGCAATACAGAACCACAAAGTGGACAAACAATCTCCTTGGAAAATATCTCTTCTGATGTGGATGTCAGAAGTTTGTATAGTTTCTGTTTCTTTTACTACTTTTATGCTAGTTCTCCAATGTTTCATGTTGTATTCCAAAAATCTTATTATAGTTTGGTTTATTTTATATATTTTTAGCACTTCTATTAACCAGCTATGAGGAACACTGTCAAAAGCCTTTTTGTAGTCTATGTAGCACAAATTCAAGTTTCTCGAATGACTAACTGCCTGTTCTAAAATTATCTGATCAATTGTTAGTTGTTCCTTGCACCCTTTAGTGTGCTTATTGCACCCTTTTTGTTCCTCACAGATGATTTTATGGTTTACAAGGTGACCATTTATTAGATAATTGAGGCATGCCGTCAGAATTTTGTAGATCGTAGGGAGACAAGTGATCGGTCTCCCATTACCTGGATTACCCTCGAAACCCTTATTTTTTGGTACCAAATATGTGACTCCTTTGGTAAATAACTGCGGAAAATTACTGGGATTTTGTATACAATCATTTATTAGATCTGTTAGCTTTTGATGTACTGCCGGAAATCTCTTAAACCAAAAGTTTTGAACTTTATCTATTCCAGGTGATTTCCAGTTGTGTGTTTTTGAGATAATGTGTTTAACTTGCTCACACGTAATATAGTCTCTTGACATTTCTTCAATTTCTTGGTATCTAAGTTTTTCATCATTGATCCATTTTGCTCCATTGTTGTGGGTGACTTCATTGGACCATAGATCTGACCAGTACATTTCTGTACTTTCTTTACCAGGATAAGTATCTTCTGAACCATTTAAACTTGTCGCATTCCTTAAATCTCTGTAGAAGTTTTTCTCATTTGCAGAAAACTTTGAGTTATTTTGACGTCTTTTGTTAGACATTAAATACTTTCTTTGTCGTGATACCTGTACATTCAATCTTTGCTTTACTGTATCTCTGGCGAGTATTGCATTTGAATTGTTAGACTCATATCTCGATATTTTTTCAGAATTTTTACAATTTTATTTGACAACCTTTTACTTTTGTTGCCGGCAATAAAACTATTCAGTCTTTCTAGTTCACTTCTTAGTGTTTTTATTTTGATTTCAATTCTTTGAATTGTTTTGTTTTTGATAAACTTAGTATTTATTCTAGTATTGCACTTATGTTTAATTTTGTACCCCATTCTTTTTGCAACAGTTACTGCCGCTGAGTATATAATTGTATTTAAATCTTCTAGATTATTTATCTCAGATATTCTCGGAGAAATAATTTCCCTATTTAAATAATTAATTATGAGGCTCAGCCTTTGACTGGAATGTATCTTTGGTATAGAAGGCCTCATAAGAGGACTTAAGTTCTTATATATCTCGAGCTCTTGTTCAAATTCAGCGTTGATATCCGAAAACTGGTGGTCATCATCTATTTCTTCTCGATGGTTTGTATTTTGTTCCATTATACTACTCTCGTTGCTTTCTGTGTGTTCTTCTTCGTCAATCAGTTCCTGTGCTTGCTGGACTACCAGGCTATCTTTGGTAGCATTACGTCTTATCTCGGGAATGAGATTATTATTATTATTATTATTATTATTATTATTATTATTATTATTATTATTATTATTATTATTATTATTATTATTATTATTATTATTATTATTATTATTATTATTATTATTATTATTATTATTATTATTATTATTATTATTATTATTATTATTATTATTATTATTATTATTATTATTATTATTATTATTATTATTATTATTATTATTATTATTATTATTGTTATTATTATTATTTCGAGTTTTTAAATTTCTCAATCTCTGTGAGATTGGAAAATACCTATCCCGGGCTATACCAAGGGATTAGGCTCTGATGACTTGTTTTCCTGCTGTGGTTATTGTTTTCATCACGTATGTAAGAAGTTTCTCACGATGTTGCATGTGTTTAGGATTACAGTTTTCTGAACCACCTCTATGTTGTCGTTCAAGTTATGTTTTGTCACCTGCGCTATAAGGCTTTTTGGGATTAGCCCTGTTGCAGATATGATTATTGGCGATATATCTACTCGCTCAACATGGTTTATCGCCTTAAGTTCCTCGGCCAGTAATTTATACTTGTCAATTTTCACGCTGTAAGTTGATTGAATGTTGTTGTTAAGGGGCACAGCTATATCAAACAGAGTTATATTTTTCTCAACTTTGTCAAATAAAACAATCAGACCTGTTCTAAAAATCACATGATTTCAAAGCACATGCCGTTTCAAAAGCACAAATGTGATTTGTGCCTGTTCTGCAAATCACAATTTTTCGTGACTTTCCATGTGATTTCTACTCTTCTGAAACACAAAAAAACAGCTGTTTTTTGATTCAATTTATTGATATTCTTATTTTCAGGTTGCATTTTTTTATTCGCGGTATTATTTGCAAAATAAGGTTAATTTCTTCTAACGAGTATAGAAGTTAAAATAAAATAAACCAATAAACCAAATCACAAAATAATACAACAAATCTTGCAACAAAATAAGTGTATCTAGTTTTTTCTTAATTTAGTGAATTATTTCGCATAAAATAAATGATTTTACTTAAATAATCAATAGAAAACACATTAAGTTATTTATTAATGTAATAAATTATAAAAGTCATAATAAAGTACGTGCAAAAATTGGGATGTGATTGCAAGTTAGCTAACCGATTTAAAATCACAAAAATCAAAAATATTTTGTGTGCAGAACACCTGTTTTGTGATTTCAAATTACTTTCACAAAAAGTGATTTGCAGAACAGCCCTGAATGTCTGGTTTGTTGGCTTGTATGGTACGGTCTGTAATTATAGTCCTGTCCCAATATATCTTCACATTTCTATTTTCAACAACTGGAGGAGGGTCATACTTATAGTACGGTTGTTTTTCCGCTGTAAGGTTTTTGTTAAATGCTAGGCTCTGGTGTATGATTTTCGCCACCTGGTTATGCCTTGCAGTATAGTCCTGCGATGCTAAGCCAGGGCATCCACCTATAATGTGGTCAATGGTTTCTGCGTTGGTCTGGCATCGCCTACATAAATCATTTTCTAGGTTTTCCTTCAATATATATTTTCGATAATTTTTAGTAGCTATGACTTTATCTTGAATAGCGATCATAAATCCCTCCGTTTCCATGAACAACTTCCCTTGCTTGAGCCATAGGTTTGAAATGGGCTTGTCAATGTAATCTTGCTCCATTTGGAATGGATGCACTCCATGCAGGGATTTATTTTTCCATGCATCTATACGTTCTTCGCGAGAGAAACTATTAGGTGGTGCTTGAAACTCGCTCGATCTTAGGTTGAGAGGGGTGTAGTTTTTGTCTGCCATACATACCACTTGGAATAACTCCGAAGTTTCCATTTGGCTTCTGAAGTATTCTCTTAAGTTTTTTATTTGTGAGAGCTGAAGGTTTGGCAAGTCGATTAACCCTCTTCCCCCATCTTGTTGAGGGAGAGTGATTCTTTCTTCTGCACCTCGTATGATGGCATAAGAATTTGGTAAGCGTGGTTCTTACTAGCGTTGATATTTCATCTAGGGTTGTGTTTGACCATTTAATGACGCCAAAAGAATATGTAAATACCGGGACAACCCACGTGTTAATGGCTTTTCGCTTATTACCAGCATTTAGTTTAGATTTAAGGACTTTGACTAATCTTTCTTCAAACTTTCTGCGCAGTATTGTCTTTATGTTTACCTCATCAATTTCTTTTAATTGCAAAAAGCCAAGATATTTATAGTTGTCTTCTACGCACAAGCTGGCAATTACTTGGTCCTGATCTAATGGATATCCTTCAGTATCATTTTGAACTTTTCCCCTTTGAATGTGGATCATTTTACATTTTTCTATTCCAAAAATCCATTCCAAGGTCGTCACTGAAACGTTTAACTGCTCGTATCATCCGGTGCATTTTGTCTTTACTGCTAGTATAAAGTTTTAAGTCATCTACATAGAGTAGGTGATCGACATGTATTTGCGTGGTTTCTGCTTTAACCTTAAACCCAAGTTGAAGACCTTTTATCACTCTACTCAGTGGATTCATACTAAGACAGAACCAGAGGGGGCTAAATGCATCACCTTGGAAAATTCCTCGTTTGATAGGTATTGCCGCACTGGTATTTTGTCCCATATGTAACCTTACATTACACTTTTTCATTGTTGTTTGCATAAATTAGATGATTCGCGGTTCAATTTTATATATCTGTAGGGTTTTAATTGAGAAAGAATGTGGAAGACTATCGAACGCTTTTTTGTAATCTATGTATGTATCTCATACTGAGATTGCGCTTGCCATGCACTGCCTGATGTACTAAAACCGAGTCGATTACAAGCTGTTCCTTGCACCCCATTGAATTTCGAACGCATCCTTTCTGTTCTGGCATCATGATGTTACAGTTATCGCAATGGTCGTAAACTCGGTTGGTAAAAATTTTTGTCAGAAGCTTGTAGGTAGTTGACAGACATGTAATTGGCCGGTAGTTTGATGGGTCTGCGGTGTTCACTCCTTTTTTTATGAGGAAGGTATTTCCTGTTAACAAAAACAATGGGGTCTCATCAGGGTTTCTTAAAAGTTTTTTGAAGCATTCAGCAAGTTTTGAATGGATCGAAGTGAACTTCTTTAGCCATATATTCTGGATTTTGTCTGGGCCAGGCGATTTCCAATTGCTACTATCCCTAATCGCCTTTTTTACTTCTTCTGCTGTGATATCATTGTTCTGCATTTGCCTATAATTTATGCTCTGCTCAGCTTCGTTGTTTATCCATTGATTTTCAAGGTTTATATTTTTGGTTTCACTCCATATTTGCCTCCAGTACTGTACAACATCATCCATTGGTGGTTCTAATTGTCTATAGAATTTATTATTATTATTATTGTTATTATTATTATTATTATTATTATTATTATTATTATTATTATTATTATTATTATTATTATTATTATTATTATTATTATTATTATTATTATTATTATTATTATTATTATTATTATTATTATTATTATTATTATTATTATTATTATTATTATTATTATTATTATTATTATTATTATTATTATTATTATTATTATTATTATTATTATTATTATTATTATTATTATTATTATTATTATTATTATTATTATAGTTAAAGGATTTTAAACGGATTGGTTAAAAAAAATTAATTCTAGGAGCGAACAACTGCTCCTTAAATGATTTTACACAAAATTATTTAATTAAAATTATTATTTATTACCAAGTATTTAAATTCACAATTAACAAAATTATAACTAGACTGATGGACGAACGATTTAATCCGCACCGTAACCAAGACTGCTTGTTCTAAGCCAACTTTGTTGGCTCGTTACCTTCATAGATCACGTTGCACCAACATGTGCAGGTGTGCAGACGCTGATCAGGCAAAATTCGTTTCCCACATAATTATTGCAAGGGGGCAATTTCGTAATTGGATCGGATGCGCGTGTAAAAGTAAAAATATTAAAAAAGCTTACGCGTTGAATTATTTTTTGGCAGCAGCGCTGTCAACGTCGTTAACTCCTCCCTCCTTAAATATCTGCGTCCCGCAGATTTCCGAATCTGGAGTTAATAATTGAACGTGTACCTTTGGGATATTTAACTTTCTTGTTTGTTGGTGCCAAAGATATCCGACGCAAAAGATTATAGAGGCAATAACAATTAGGTTGATTCCAATAGTGCCGTTAAATCTAGTTCCTAGCTGGTTCAATCGGTTTATATTGCTTAGGCTTACTTCATGGACGTATTTAATGTCCAGCAGCAGGTCATCATGTGTTATGTTTGCCAGAACAGGCGGTAGGGCTTGAAGCTTTGTAATTGAACTGCTTGAATAGGTACAATTTCTTATCAATACTGATTCATTTGAGAGTTGTAGAAGATAGCTGCCATTAAGATATTTGGTTTCTCCGTTTGACTCAATCGAGCCTTCGAAGTTCGTCAGGTAGATAACATCATCACTTAATGGCTCGACAATTTCTTCTTGGGTTAGTCTATATTTGCACCTTGCTGAGCCTCCCTTAAGAATACGATTTACACAGTCATCGTCCTTTAGTTTGGTTATAGACGATCTTTTGCATACCGTTGAGTTACCAATCAAAAGACAGTCACCCTTTATACCGTAAACCTCAGCTTCATTGACAAGCACCTTTTCATACGGCAACTCTATTTTCTTTCCTCCGATAATAGCAGCTCTAATGAGAAGCATGTTATAGAAGTTCTTATCAAGCTTTGGAATTGATAGAATGTATAATAGCGTTGAGCCATTCGTATAAATTGATGGCGTTCCGTACTCCACTGCTTCGATCGCATTGTTGTAAGGCAATGTCGCCAGTTCGTCGATTACCCTATTTATTTCAGATTGGTCTAGTAGGTTTGTGTTGACAATTCCCCTCTTGGCCAACTGACAAGCTCGTACGATTTCATTTATTTCGTCCTTCAAGATAATGAGTTCATTGATGGTATTTTGCTGCAATAAGGTGTACTCTTTACCGCTGGTGATGTTGTTTATTCTGGAGGTAATCTCGTTAATCTTTTTTATTGCTTGATTTGTTGCTCGCTGAAGCTCTTTATTAATTTTATATTGCTCATTGTTGTTTGCTATTATGTTTTCCTGGCTCTTTAGTATATTGTCCCAATCGGCTGCATCAGGGCTACCAGCCACCCATTTCCATGCCGATCCGATCCAATCGATTGATCTCTGCGATCTTCTTTTTACATTTGTCAGTTCACTAATGCGTTCTTGCATCTGCAGCATGTGGTGCAAAATGAATTCTTTATTTTTGCTTGGCGGGATATTTTTTAGAATGAAAGATGATATATTTGCTGCCATTTCCCTGTAGTCTTCCAAATTAATGACATGTATTAGCTTAAAATTCCCGTCGACTATTCATCCGCTGCCAATCTTTAATGAAACCAGGGATGTTTTGTATTGGTAGATTTGCAGGCTGTTTGCCATGGCAGTCAGGTTGAACACGATCAAAAGAACCTTGAAGTGCATGGTTGTGAAAATGTAATTTCTGAAAGAATATCGGTTAAGTATGTAATTGAATGTGAGATGATATCATGAGAATGAAATTTTTTAACATGCCGTTTAGTATGGCTTAATTTTAATATAAAAATTATCCTTCCCCGTTTTTTTTTTTTTTTTTTTTTTTTTTTTTTAGGAAGTTAATGAAGTATAACGTATGTGAGTAAGTGAGACGAAAAAGGATCTGTGATTATTTATAAAACAACATTTTTCTTCGGACTTTGTCCATTTAAATTTTTTATATGTTCTTTGTGAATTTTTCTTCCACTCCTCGTCAGCACAGTTACCCTATTATCTTTTTCGACTATTTCTTTTCTATATAGAGCTTTGTTTTTACCTTTAATAGTTTTGATGGCGACGTAAATTCTATCACCCTTCCTATATTTTTTAGGACTTTGTCTTTTTTTATTCATCTTTGCATTGCGGACTGCCGTGTTTCTTCTAAGTAACTGCCTGAGATCTGTATTAATTTTCTTCTGTTCAGACATTAACTTTTCAAAATTCGCACTGGCAATTCTATTGAAAAATACATCACGAGGTCGTTTCTTAGTTGTTGAATGGATGGTATTGTTGTACCTGTCAACACAGATTTCAATTAGCTCTTTTACCGATAGGTCTGGGTACTCAACTCTCAAACACCTATAGACTTCGATAATTGTGGAATGCACTCTCTCAACCTGTCCGTTGACCTCGCTCCGTTGTATGGGTGTGAGGTATAGTTTTATGCCTAGTGATTTAATGAAAGTTTCAACTAAAGGACTCAAAAAGCTACGTTCGTTATCAGTGACAAGAATTTTAGGCACTGTAAAATAATGCAAAACTTTTATTAATTTTTTTCTCACTTGAAACAAAGATCTATCTTTGATGCTAAAAAATTTTGCAAATTTTGTAAACTTGTCTATACATGTTATAAACTTTTGTCCCTGAATTTCCATGATATCCATATGAAGAATCTCGCATGGGTATTTAGGATCAGGAGTTTCTTGGCGATGTATCCGCGGAGGTTTCCTATCATATTTGCATCTATTGCAAACGTCACAGCCGGAGACGTATTTTCTAATACTAGCGTGCATATGCGGAAAGTAAAATTGTTCTAGAATCTGTTCCCCATTTTCCCTAGGATTGCGATGTGCCCTTCTATGTTCGGATTCAATTATTTCGAACTGACGTTCTTTTGAGGTGATGTCAGTGACTAATTTCTGTGCAATTCTAATTTTGTACCTGGAAAAATTATCAATGTAAATTTCCTGCATAGCCCCAAGAAGACTTTCCGGTGCTTTAATTCCGTTGACGATGTTTGGACGAAGCTTTTCTTTAAGTAAGGTTGTGAGTTTTTCTTTAGACCAATCTCTTGAGGAAATAAAATGTCTAGTATATCCGCGGTGTGGTTCTTCAATTGCTGTCATGTCCATCCCAACTCCTATTATAATTTGATTTCTAAAGACGTTGATGGGTACCTCAACATGGGGTAGCAAATTAGAGGAATCTTGTTCAGCACTGTGGACTGTTGCTGACGACGAAAAATCGTCGTTTTCTTGACCTTCCGAAGCGGTAAGAGTTTCTTCTGAATTCATGTCCATTCCTTCACTTGCTGTATCAGTGGAGGAATGATATAAGTGATTTGAAAGGGTTTTTAATCTCGAAAGCGCATCTGCCACGTAATTTGATTTACCAGGTTTATAAATCAACTCGTGGTTATATTCTTCTATGCGTGCTTTCCATCTTTTTAGTTTAGCATTAAAATTCCTATTTCCCAATGCAAACGTCAAAGGTTGATGATCCGTATAGATTCTGATCTTTTTTGCACCATACAAATAATTTCTGAGATTATCCAAAGCCCACACAATGGCAAGCATTTCCTTCTCATTTGTGGCGTAATTCTCCTCAGTTTTGCTGAGTGATCGAGAAATGTAGGCTATAGGTTTGTCTTTGCCAATTTCACCCTGCGACAGTACGGCACCCAACGCAGTATTAGAAGCATCTGTTGTCAGATTAAAAGGCTTTTCGAAGTCCGGAAAAGACAGAATTTCAGCTGTAGTCAGCATAGATTTGAGCATATCAAAGCACTTTAAAGACTCATCGTTTAGAGTAATCGGAACTTTCTTCGACTGACTAGCTTTGACCTGGGCATGTTCTCCTCGCGTGAGGTTCGTGAGAGGTTTGGCCACTTTTGCATAATCGCGAATGAACCTCCTATAATAGGAAGTCATCCCCAGAAAACTCTTCAACTCTTTCAAGTTTGTAGGCGGTAATAGATTTTCGATAGATTTGACCTTGGCAGGATCTGGTTTGATTCCTTCAGACCCAACAATGTAGCCCAGAAATTCTACCTCGGTTTTCATAAAGTGAGTTTTTTCAAGATTTACTTTGAGATTGGCCTCGGGTAGCCTTGCAAAAATTGTATCTATGTTCTTTAAATGGCTATCCATATTTTCGCCAATAACGATTATGTCGTCAATGTAGACGAAGCAAATTTTCCCTATGTATTCGCGAAGTACATCATCTATCATCCTCTGAAATATTGCCGGCGCGTTTTTCAAACCAAACGGTAATCTTAAGAATTCAAATTTACCGTTTGCTGTCGAAAAGGCGGTTTTTGGGATATCCTTTGGCTTCATGGCTATTTGATGAAAGCCTGATGTAAGGTCTATTGTTGTGAAAAACTTGGCTTTTCCTAAACTGGCTAAAGTCGACGGAATGTCTGGAATGGGATAGATATCTGCAATGGTGACGGCATTTAGGCGCTTAAAGTCAATTACCACTCGATATTCTTTTTCACCATTGGATTTCGCCTTTTTGGGCACGACCCAAATAGGAGAATTATATGGACTTTTGGAGGGTCTAATTATCCCTTCTGAAAGCAGTTCCCTTATCTGTTTCTCTACTTCTTCTCTCATACAGACCGGGTATGGATAGCTCTTTGTGTAAATTGGTTCTTCAGTGTTTGTTCTTATTTCTGCCTGCACATTTGTGGAGGCAAGTTCGCTACCATCAAGTGGTCCGAAAAGTGATGTATATTTACTAACAAGATCCTCTATCTTCGCCCTAACCTCTGAAACATATTCTTCACCCAATATATAATTTGATTCTATTGCTATTTTTTCTTTTAAAGGAATTTTAAAAATATTTTTTAAAACTAAAAGATTTTCTTTCCTATTAACTAATGCTTCTAACTCCTTAAGGGTGTCATCTCCTATTATTCCGTCAAATGTTTTCAATTCCGGCAAGATATAAAATTGAATAGGTTCCTCTATTCCCACAAATCTAAAAAATGGTCCAATCACTTTTCTGTCTATACTCACATCTCCTGCAACTGATCGAACATTTATGGGTTTTTCTAAATCTATGCTACCGTGTGATAACCGTGGGCTGCAAAAGTTTTTATTAGAGCCGGTATCGATCAAGAAACATAAAATATCACCAGCAGCCGAAGGGTATTCTATATATGGTAGGCTTGAGGGCCTTCTCCCATAAAATTTACTTCACCAATGGTTTCCTCTTGTTGAAGGTTGTCTTCTAAACCATTTTCCGGTGTGTTATCCTCATCGGAAAATGTTTCTATATGATAAAGTTTAGGCTGTTTTTTACTTGTGTTAGTTTCGTACGCACCCCTCTTTTCAGTCGTCCTTGGGTTGTTCATATAATTAACTCATCGCGATTGAATCGACCTGTCTACTTCCATCGGCTCATGTTTTATTGCCGGATACCGTGTGGGTAAAGGAGGCCTATTGTAATTGGAATATCCGTTGGTTTGGAAATTTGAATTGTTGTTGTGATTTCGCCAATTCCTATGGTGAGAGCTTTGGTTCTGCCACGTCGATCGAATAGGAAATGATCTTGGTGGTCTTGAAGGACCGGGGCGATAAGCTATGTCTGTTGGAACTGAATCACGAGGCTTGGTGTTCGAATAGATTATATTATTCCGCATGGTTAAATTTTGTAATTCCAAGCAGGCGGAATAGGCCTCAGGAAGCGTTCCTGTGCGCTGAATAATAATCATGCGAGATAGGTCTGGCTTTAATCCACGTATAAAAATATCTAAAGACCTATTCCTGTAGGTTCCTACAAGTGCTTTTACGGTTTCCTCGCTGTAGGATTCAGTTTTTAGTTTATTTATGATAAGAGAAAGTTGATGATTGATAGTTGAGTAAAACTCATCAACTGTTGAAGCTCCTTGTGAGAGTTGATTAAGCTGGTGTTCCAGAGTCTGGATGTCACGTTTATCTGCATAATGCAGTGAAAGTATTCTCTTGATTTCTGCCCAGTCACTATCGAAAACATTATATGATACAAGCGCTGTGTCGGCAGCGCCAACAATTTTTTGACGAACGCTCTGAATAATTGCACGATAGATAGGTTTTTCTTTAACAACTTCAAAGTCCTTGAGTATTGTTTCCACGGAATGCACCCAGGACACATACTGAGTGGGACTACCCTCGAATGTTCTAAGCTCTTTAACACTATCGGGTAGTCGGCTTATATCTTTTAAATCCATTTCAGTTCGCGGTCGTTGGAGAGATCGTTCGTCCGTTTCGACAGGAGCAATGGGCGCAGCTTGCCTGCTCTCAAGACGCTCTAACCTGCTAAAACTTGCCCTAGTGCATCATTACCAAGGCTAGTTTCTATGGACCCTATTCTCGTTTCAACAGACTTGATCTGTTCCATGAACCGATTCATGGCTCCAGTCATTGTCGTAATCGTTGACCTTAGTTCTTCCATTTTATCTAAGCTAGTACTGACGAGGATAAAAGAAATTTCACCTACCTTATTTTCCGGGAACCCTGGCTGAAGAAGATCCTTAGTTGTTGCACAATTCACTTAACTTCACTTCTGTTTATTTTGTTGTTTTTATTTTAGTTGAGTTGACTTTGACTCTGTATAAATTTTGTTTCCTCAAGTTTTTGAACTTTTCTTTCTTTTTCATATATCTTTTCAATAAAATTTTCCAAAAAAAATTTTCCTTTCTTTTTTATATTTTCATATTGATTCTTCAATAAATTTTATATATTATTTTTCATTAAAATTTTCGAACTTTTTCTTTTCATATATCTTTTCAATAAAATTTTCCAAATTTCTTTCTTTCTTTTTTTTATATTTTCATATTCATATTCATAAATTTTATATATTATTTTTCATTCAAATTTTTTCGAACTTTCTTTTTTCAATAAAATTTTCCAAATTTCTTTCTTTTCCTTTTTTTTATATTTTCAGTTTTATAAATTATTTTTCATTCGGTTTTGTAAAAAAAAAAAAAATTTATATTTGGGATGAAAGGCAAATGAATTACCCTTTTACAAATGAGCCTTGGTTAGGATTCGCGACGCGTCCATTTAAAATCCTTTTCTCCTCACGGAAGTTCCGTATAAATCCGGTTTGGAAGTCCACCTTAATATTTGTGGATCCTACTAGGGTACGGTTTACCCCACTTTCACCTCGGTAACCTTCTGTGATACTTTTAGTTCTTAAATCACCAGGAATACCGGATTAGCGAAGGAGGAGCTGAATTTATTATTTTCTTATACTTATTTGATTGATCTGGAGGGTCCCTTAGGATTCGCAGATTAATTTATTTAATTATTGGTTTTATTATTTTTTTTTTTATAAAGGACCTTGAGTGTTTTTTTCTCAGGGTCCCTGCTCGGGCGCCAGTTAAAGGATTTTAAACGGATTGGTTAAAAAAAATTAATTCTAGGAGCGAACAACTGCCCTTAAATGATTTTACACAAAATTATTTAATTAAAATTATTATTTATTACCAAGTATTTAAATTCACAATTAACAAAATTATAACTAGACTGATGGACGAACGATTTAATCCGCACCGTAACCAAGACTGCTTGTTCTAAGCCAACTTTGTTGGCTCGTTACCTTCATAGATCACGTTGCACCAACATGTGCAGATGTGCAGACGCTGATCAGGCAAAATTCGTTTCCCACATAATTATTGCAAGGGGGCAATTTCGTAATTGGATCGGATGCGCGTGTAAAAGTAAAAATATTAAAAAAGCTTACGCGTTGAATTATTTTTTGGCAGCAGCGCTGTCAACGTCGTTAACTTTATTATTATTATTATTATTATTATTATTATTATTATTATTATTATTATTATTATTATTATTATTATTATTATTATTATTATTATTATTATTATTATTATTATTATTATTATTATTATTATTATTATTATTATTATTATTATTATTATTATTATTATTATTATTATTATTATTATTATTATTATTATTATTATTATTATTATGGTGGCGCAGGGGTGCGAGCATACAGGGTAAAGCACTGGTTGCTACACAGTTGGGAGTAGCCATTTAGCGATCCTTGTCAGTGCTTAAACCAAGTTGTCACACGGCCTCCTCGTGGCGCCACTGGATAGCTCTCAGCAAATGTTCAGAGTGAACTAACTGTGTGATAGTTGACGACCTGGTTATGGATTGGAACCGAGTATAACAAAACAATCTTGGAATAGACGCTTATGGGCTGGGAGCTAGCGTATTCCGTGACCTTATTAAGCACGAGTGACATCGTGCTGAAACGGCTCACGGGCTAATGCGGTAGCTACCTCCGCCTTGGTAAAACCTTGGCAAGGGCTTAAAGTACGCTCAAAGTTTGTAGTCGATAGGTTTCGGCTGTGCAGGGTTAGTTGAGATGACTCCTAATCAGCTCCCGACCTGGCTCTGTATACAGGATCTCATAAGGACCTGTATCAACCCTCGCGAGGACCTCACTGCTTGCAAAGGGACCCTCGGGGTCATTATAAGGGTAACTGCACTTTGGACAAACGGAGATAACGCCTTTAAGCGGAGACCCAATTGACCAAAATGAAAGCAAATAAAATAAACAGAATAATTACGGTTTAGGAAATAGGACAAAGTGTTGCAAGCCCCTTTGGGTCTAGCAGAAAGACGATTCGGTCGCCAGTACTGACCTCTGAAGTGGACCGCAGTGAAAAGGTACAGACACCGCTTACTACTAAGGTTGGAGAGCCAAGGGCCGTAAATGAAGATAGAGGTGCATAACACCAGGCTCTTCAGCAGAGTGCAGCGGGCAGCCCATCTCAGGAATACATTCTGAGGATGAGGAAATCCGCGGAAGAGTCAATTCAGAAACTCCGGATGATTCTCAAAAAGATGAAGTCTGCAATGAGCAGACAGAGAAACATAAGTATGGATGTCCAGAATGGCGTATCCGAAATGGAGGTTGACGTCATAAGCAGCTACCGAAAAAGCTGGAAGAAGGCTGAAAATGAGAGGAGTAGAAACAAGGTTAAGAGTTCCAAGGTAATTGAAAACGTCGCAGCTAAACCAGCCGCATCGAGCAAAAACCGGACGGGAAGCAGCCCGACTGAAGAAATAAGACCGTCGAAAATGCAAAAGGAGAACAAGAAAACGGGCGCACAGAGAAGAGAGGAGATAACCCAATCCTCGTCAAAAATTGAAAAAACGGCAAAACCAATCGAGAGATGGCAGAAAGTTGGCAAGAAAAGCGAAAAGCTCATAGAGAACGACCAGAAGCTGTGTTGGTAAGACCAACGGTTGGTCATAGCTACGCAGAAGTTCTCAAGAGTCTTAAGGAGAACGTAAAGCCTGAACAAACAGAGGTATCAGTCAGGTCAATACGAAAAACAAAAACAGGAGCCATTTTACTCGAGCTGGAAATGGGTGGAAGAAAAGGTGAATTCAGAAAGGCTGTCAAGGGCTTGCTGAAGGAGGTTTCGGAAGTCAAGGAGATGAAGACGAAGATAAAACTTGACATTCGGGATATAGAAGGATCCACAACGAAGGAGAAAGTGCATAGCGCGATATGTAAAGCTTCTGGAATGGAAGAGGGTGATGTAGAGGTTCAGCTAACGAAACCTACTATGCGGGACCAGAGAAGGGCTTTTGTAGCGATACCGGCAGCAGGGGCAAATAAACTCCTTGAACTGGGGCGCGTCAGAATAGGTTGGGTCATCTGTAGGGTTAGGCCCTACGAGGACGTAAAACGTTGCTTTAAATGTTTTGGCCTTGGACATACACAGTGGGGATGTAAAGGTCCGGATAGAAAAGGGATGGGTATGTGCATTCGGTGCACAGAGAAGGGACACACCTTGAAACAGTGCACCAACCCACCGAAATGCTGTCTCTGCTTGGAGAAAGGGAAAGCCTCTATTGACCATATTCCTGGGTCAAGAGCATGTAAGGAGCCGAGGAAAAAGAAATAAATGAAAATTTTACAACTAAACATGCATCGAGGGAAAGTGGCAGATGCACTTCTGCCGCAAATAATTATAGAACAGGAAGCGGATATTGCTATCATTAGCGAGCAGTATTCGAAAAAGTTAAACGGATACTGGGTTGAGGATGAATCGGCTACTGCAGCAATATGGATTCCTCCTACAAGCCACGTCACCTCGATGGCGAACGGCAAGGGTCGTGGGTTCGTATGGGTTCAGCTCAGCGAAGTCACTCTTGTAAGCTGTTACTTAACACCCAGCGACTGTATCGAAGACTTTCAGGAAGCTGGAAGAAGGCTGAAAATGAGAGGAGTAGAAACAAGGTTAAGAGCTCCAAGGTAATTGAAAACGTCGCAGCTAAACCAGCCGCATCGAGCAAAAAGCGGACGGGAAGCAGCCCGACTGAAGAAATAAGACCGTCGAAAGTGCAAAAGGAGAACAATAAAATGGGCGCACAGAGAAGAGAGGAGATAACCCAATCCTCGTCAAAAATTGAAAAAACGGCAAAACCAACCGAGAGATGGCAGAAAGTTGGCAAGAAAAAGAAGCGAAAAGCTCATAGAGAACGACCAGAAGCTGTGTTGGTAAGACCAACGGTTGGTCATAGCTACGCAGAAGTTCTCAAGAGTCTTAAGGAGAACGTAAAGCCTGAACAAACAGAGGTATCAGTCAGGTCAATACGAAAAACCAAAACAGGAGCCATTTTACTCGAGCTGGAAAAGGGTGGAAGAAAAGGTGAATTCAGAAAGGCTGTCAAGGGCTTGCTGAAGGAGGTTTCGGAAGTCAAGGAGATGAAGACGAAGATAAAACTTGACATTCGGGATATAGAAGGATCCACAACGAAGGAGGAAGTGCATAGCGCGATATGTAAAGCTTCTGGAATGGAAGAGGGTGATGTAGAGGTTCAGCTAACGAAACCTAATATGCGGGACCAGAGAAGGGCTTTTGTAGCGATACCGGCAGCAGGGGCAAATAAACTCCTTGAACTGGGGCGCGTCAGAATAGGTTGGGTCATCTGTAGGGCTAGGCCCTACGAGGACGTAAAACGTTGCTTTAAATGTTTTGGCCTTGGACATACACAGTGGGGATGTAAAGGTCCGGACAGAAAAGGGATGGGTATGTGCATTCGGTGCACAGAGAAGGGACACACCTTGAAACAGTGCACCAACCCACCGAAATGCTGTCTCTGCTTGGAGAAAGGGAAAGCCTCTATTGACCATATTCCTGGGTCAAGAGCATGTAAGGAGCCGAGAAAAAATAAATAAATGAAAATTTTACAACTAAACATGCATCGAGGGAAAGTGGCAGATGCACTTCTGCCGCAAATAATTATAGAACAGGAATCGGATATTGCTATCATTAGCGAGCAGTATTCGAAAAAGTTAAACGGATACTGGGTTGAGGATGAATCGGCTACTGCAGCAATATGGATTCCTCCTACAAGCCACGTCACCTCGATGGCGAACGGCAAGGGTCGTGGGTTCGTATGGGTTCAGCTCAGCAAAGTCACTCTATAAGCTGTTACTTAACACCCAGCGACTGTATCGAAGACTTTCAGGAAAAACTGGACGAAATTGAGGACAACATACGTCGAATGCAGGGAGCAGTTATACTAGCTGGTGACTTCAATGCTCGCTCACCAGAGTGGGGCACAAAAACGCTGGACTACAGAGGCAGAAGGGTCAAGCAAATGACAGCCAGGGCTGGCCTCACCGTAGCCAACATAGAGAACACTCCTACTTTTAGACGCCCTGGAGCAGAGGGGACTATTCCAGATATTACTTTTGTTTCAGATAATTACGGGGACAAAGTTAAGGATTGGAGAGTACTGGAGATATACACGGCAAGCGATCATCAGTATATCTCATACTCGTATGGGGAAGACAGAACTGCTGAAGATGACACCACGCGACGGAGACTTAGTACCAGAAAGTGGAATATTAAGAAACTGAACACTTCAGTTTTGCTGGAAGAGTTCGACAGAGGAGCACACGAAATCCAACGGGCGACGGACGCAGAAAGAAATGTGGAAAGGGCTATGCGGATAATTAAACAAGCGTGTGATAAGTCAATGCCCAGAGCAAGAACGGAAATGAGCTGGTCGGATACAAGCAGGCAAAGAAGAAACTGCGAGATGTAATATTCAACAGCAAAAAGCAGCTATGGGAAGATCTTCGAGCGGATGTAAATAACAACCCATGGGGAACTGGGTACAAGCTGGTAATGGGAAAGCTTGCGGCGAGAGCCCCAGTAGGGAACATGGATAGTGTGGCAATGGATAATATTGTGAGTACGCTTTTTCCAGACCATGAAGCGCTGGAGGAATTGGTAGACACAGAAAGCCAATCGAATATATTGGAGTTCACGCGACAGGAGCTTTGGGATGCAGCGGACAAGCTAAAGGATGGCAAATCCCCTGGACCAGATGGAGTACCAGCGGAAGTAATAAAGGAGTTAGCGTTTAGACGGCCGGATATAATGCTTGCAACGTACAATACTTGCCTACGGGAAGGAGTTTTCCCAAGGATATGGAAAAGGCAGCATCTTGTACTCATCAGCAAGCCCAAAGGTGATCCGAGCTCTCCATTGGGGCCGTCAGTGACATCATGAAGGCAGTTGAGGCTACTCAAGCGGGAAATCACTTCAGTAGACCACTGATTCTCTTAGCTGCGTTGGACGTGAAAAACGCATTTAATAGTCTTAGATGGGCGGACGTACTTCAGGTCCTGGAGAGAAGATTCCGGATACCAGCCTACTTGTTAAGAATCATAAGGAACTATCTTAAGGATAGGGAACTTATATATAACACTACGGAAGGTCGGAAAAGAAGGAAATTAACATCAGGCGCTGCGCAGGGTTCCATCTTGGGACCAGACCTATGGAACCTTAGCTATGATGAAATATTTCAAGTGGAAATGCCGCAGGGTAGCTTCCTGGTAGGATATGCGGACGACATCGCAGCAGTTATTAGCGCCAGAGATGTTGAGGGGGCAAAAAGAAAGCTGAGGCAAGTTATGATAAGAACGAAAGGATGGCTAGATACACATGGCCTGCAACTGGCTGAGCAGAAGACTGAGATCTTAATCCTTAGTAGACGTCATATTCCAATGGAAATTGATATACAGTTTGACGACTTGATCCTGACAACGAGGAAATTCGTGAATTATCTCGGAATTAGGCTTGACTCAAAGCTAACGTTCTCAGAACAGGTTCAGTATGCTGTTAACAAGTCTACTGGTATAACAGGACGATTAAGCCGGCTGATGGCGAACAAAGGAGGCCCACTACCAGAAAAACGCAAACTCTTAATGGAGGCATGCAATAGCATCCTTCTCTATGGGAGCGAAATCTGAGGGGAGAAAGTCAGGATACAAAGTAGAGCAAAACCATTGTTAGCAGTGCAAAGGGTAGCTGCTTTACGGATCACATCTGCATACCGTCCTGTATCGGCGGGAGCGGTTACAGTAATAGCAGGTATGATCCCAATAGACCTACAGATCCTAGCACGAAGGAAAGCATGGATATCAAGGCAGAGTAGCCATGCAGACCTTGGTAGTATGCAGCAAATACGGGAGGAAATGTTACAGAGTTGGCAGTCTAGATGGAGTACTAACACTAGGGGTACATGGACGAAGCGTCTCATTCCCAATATCGAGAAATGGTTGAACAGACGGCATGCGAATGTGAACTATTACCTGACTCAAATGCTGTCAGGCCACGGCTACTACCGGAGCTACTTATACAAAATGGGTAAATGTAACACACCCATTTGTTTATACGAAGATGAAGAAGTCCTAGACGACGCAGAACACACTTTCTTTAAGTGTATTCGATGGGAGGAAACTCGTAGAGAGCTGGAGATGGTAACTGGCTCAATAACAGTAGAGAATATCGTGGACATCATGATAGGGAGCGAGGCCAACTTTTTAGCGGTATCGCGATTCTGTGAAAAAGTTCTGCGGACGAAAAAGCCAGATCTGGACGCCGCAGAGCAATATTATAATCAGGATCCCAGACAAAGGATAGTGTAAAGAGAAGGGCTGACTAAGCCATTGGGAATCCACCCCGAAGCAATGCTAAGGCGGTCCCGGGGTGGAAATTTTTATCCCAGGAAGAAGAGGGGGTTTTTTAGTCGGTAGGTTGCACTGTGGTGACCAGTCCGACACAAAGCGGAGGGTACGGGCCCTCTGGTCAGTGCCTAACGCATTTTTCCCCCTCGCCGACAAAAAAAAATATTATTATTATTATTATTATTATTATTATTATTATTATTATTATTATTATTATTATTATTATTATTATTATTATTATTATTATTATTATTATTATTATTATTATTATTATTATTATTATTATTATTATTATTATTATTATTATTATTATTATTATTATTATTATTATTATTATTATTATTATTATTATTATTATTATTATTATTATTATTATTATTATTATTATTATTATTATTATTATTATTATTATTATTATTATTATTATTATTATTATTATTATTATTATTATTATTATTATTATTATTATTATTATTATTATTATTATTATTATTATTGTATTTCTTTTCTCCTTAGAGGGTAATTAAAGATACATTTTTGCAGCCTTAGCCTAAGACAAAATGTATCTTAAAGGCATATTTAATGCTATTATTCTATACTTAAATTAGTTTAGGAAGTTCCTCGCGATATGACAGGTATCCAAAATTACAGATTTTTGTATTGGATTGATGATATTTTTCTGTAGTCCAATAATACTTATGTTGTTCTGTAATTGTTTGTCGATGATGCCTTCTGCACTAATTATTATGGGGATGATCTTAATTTCTTCAGCTTCCAGTTTCTCTTAATTTCAACTGCTAGATCAGAGTACTTGTTCATCTTTTCAACATATGCTCGGGAAATGTTTCTGTTGGCAGGTATTGCTACATCAATAAAAAAGCCTGATCGTTCTTTTTTGTTAATAATTGTTATATCAGGTCGGTTATGAGATCTCGTGTTATCAGTGTGTATTGTCCGACCATAATAAATTTTTACATTTTCATTTTCTGCCACTGGTTGAGGGTCATATTTGTAGTATGGAAGCTTATCAGTTTTAAAGTTATGCCTGAGTAGCAGATTTTTATGTAGTATCTTGACTACATTATTATGTCTCCTTGTGTATTCATTTTGTGCTAGAGACGTACATCCTGATATTATATGGTCAATTGTCTCGGTTATGCTCAAGCATCTTCGACAAGTGTCGCTTACCATAGAAGGATCTTTTAAAACTATTTTCCTATAATTTTTTGTGGGAATTACTTGATCCTGTATAGCAATCATGAACGCCTCAGTTTCAGCATATAGATTTCCATTTATTAGCCATTTGTTTGACATTACTTTATCAACATTGTCAGCATTTATGGATCTGTAGAACCGGCCATGAATAGGCTTTATTGACCACTTTTGCTCTCTCGTTCTTCTGTCCTCTGCATGTCTCTCAAACCTTCCACTTAAATTTAAAGGTGTAAGCTTTATATCGGCTTCTAATATTACTTTGATCAATCTTGATCTTTCTCCTTTAATTTGGAAATATTTTCGAAGCGATTCAATTTGATTGTCGTGGAGTGTTTGAAGATCTACTAAACCTCTTCCACCTTCGCTCCTTGGCGTTATCATTCTTTCACAGCACGATTTAGGATGATGGAGCTTATAGGCCGTCAGCATTGTCCGTATCATTCTTTGCAAGCCTTGTATTTCTGTTACGGTCCATTTAATGATTCCGAAGCTGTACATAAGGATAGGTACTACATACGTGTTTATGGCTTTTATTAAGTTGCTCCCATTTAAATTCGATTTGGCAATTTTGTGTATACGTCCCTTAAATTCTCTTGTAAGGTTATTCTTAACCATTTTGCTATTTATACGCCTACTCTGGGCTATACCCAGATATTTATACACATCTCCTTCTTCCATTTGTGAGATAATTTGGGTTTCTTCATTTTCGGCTTCTGCTCTAGCAATTTTTCCTTTAAATATATGTATACGCTTACATTTATCTAAGCCAAATGCCATCGTTATGTCTTTGCTGAACATAGAAACAGTTCTTATCAAGTGTTCCAGGCCTTGTTGTGTAGAAGAGTAGATTTTTAGATCATCCATATATAGGAGGTGACTCAGTACTTCAGTGTTTGAGATGCCTTTTATTTTGTACCCCTTTTTTGTGTTGCGCAGGAGGTTGCTAAGTGGATTGAGTGCAATACAGAACCACAAAGTGGACAAACAATCTCCTTGGAAAATACCTCTTCTGATGTGGATGTCAGAAGTTTGTATAGTTTCTGTTTCTTTTACTACTTTTATGCTAGTTCTCCAATGTTTCATGTTGTATTCCAAAAATCTCATTATGGTTTGGTTTATTTTATATATTTTTAGCACTTCTATTAACCAGCTATGAGGAACACTGTCAAAAGCCTTTTGGTAGTCTATGTAGCACAAATTCAAGTTTCTCGAATGACTAACTGCCTGTTCTAAAATTATCTGATCAATTGTTAGTTGTTCCTTGCACCCTTTAGTGTGCTTATTGCACCCTTTTTGTTCCTCACAGATGATTTTATGGTTTACAAGGTGACCATTTATTAGATAATTGAGGCATGCCGTCAGAATTTTGTAGATCGTAGGGAGACAAGTGATCGGTCTCCCATTACCTGGATTTCCCTCGAAACCCTTATTTTTTGGTACCAAATATGTGACTCCTTTGGTAAATAACTGCGGAAAATTACTGGGATTTTGTATACAATCATTTATTAGATCTGTTAGCTTTTGATGTACTGCCGGAAATCTCTTAAACCAAAAGTTTTGAACTTTATCTATTCCAGGTGATTTCCAGTTGTGTGTTTTTGAGATAATGTGTTTAACTTGCTCACACGTAATATAGTCTCTTGACATTTCTTCAATTTCTTGGTATCTAAGTTTTTCATCATTGA
The DNA here is from genome assembly GCA_914767995.1 of Thecocarcelia acutangulata. Classification (NCBI taxonomy): domain Eukaryota; kingdom Metazoa; phylum Arthropoda; class Insecta; order Diptera; family Tachinidae; genus Thecocarcelia; species Thecocarcelia acutangulata. Next base: position 80,835,562 of record OU612094.1, on the reverse strand, counting down.
TCCATTTTGCTCCATTGTTGTGGGTGACTTCATTGGACCATAGATCTGACCAGTACATTTCTGTACTTTCTTTACTAGAATAAGTATCTTCTGAGCCATTTAAATTTGTCGCATTCCTTAAATCTCTGTAGAAGTTTTTCTCATTTGCAGAAAACTTTGAGTTATTTTGACGTCTTTTGTTAGACATTAAATACTTTCTTTGTCGTGATACCTGTACATTCAATCTTTGCTTTACTGTATCTCTGGCGAGTATTGCATTTGAATTGTTAGACTCATATCTCGATATTTTTTCAGAATTTTTACAATTTTATTTGACAACCTTTTACTTTTGTTGCCGGCAATAAAACTATTCAGTCTTTCTAGTTCACTTCTTAGTGTTTTTATTTTGATTTCAATTCTTTGAATTGTTTTGTTTTTGATAAACTTAGTATTTATTCTAGTATTGCACTTATGTTTAATTTTGTACCCCATTCTTTTTGCAACAGTTACTGCCGCTGAGTATATAATTGTATTTAAATCTTCTAGATTATTTATCTCAGATATTCTCGGAGAAATAATTTCCCTATTTAAATAATTAATTATGAGGCTCAGCCTTTGACTGGAATGTATCTTTGGTATAGAAGGCCTCATAAGAGGACTTAAGTTCTTATATATCTCGAGCTCTTGTTCAAATTCAGCGTTGATATCCGAAAACTGGTGGTCATCATCTATTTCTTCTCGATGGTTTGTATTTTGTTCCATTATACTACTCTCGTTGCTTTCTGTGTGTTCTTCTTCGTCAATCAGTTCCTGTGCTTGCTGGACTACCAGGCTATCTTTGGTAGCATTACGTCTTATCTCGGGAATGAGATTATTATTATTATTATTATTATTATTATTATTATTATTATTATTATTATTATTATTATTATTATTATTATTATTATTATTATTATTATTATTATTATTATTATTATTATTATTATTATTATTATTATTATTATTATTATTATTATTATTATTATTATTATTATTATTATTATTATTATTATTTTATGAGAATAGAAATAATATGCGTTTAACTTGGCAAACTATAAACGAAATTATTGGCAAAAAATCAAACGATATTGATGAAAATATAGTAAAAAATTTTAAAAATATGAACTTAAAAGAAATTTGTAATAAATTTGCTCAAAATTTTAAAGAAAATGTTGAAAAAAATCTGCATATATGTAGCGTAAAGACATTATACCAAACTCATAATACTTTCTTAAATTCTTTTTTTCTAATGGAAACAAATAATGAAGAAATATTTAACATATTAAACACTTTAAATATAAAAAAAGGTGAGGGATTCGATGGAATAAGGCCTATAGATTTAAAAAACAATTCAGTTATTATGGCTCCTGTTATAACAAAATTAATAAACCTTATTATTGAAACGTCAATAATACCAGATATGCTAAAAATATCATTTGTAAGACCAATTTACAAAAGTGGAAAAAAATCGGATTTTAACAATTATCGCCCCATAGCAATATTATCAGTTGTGGAAAAAGTAATGGAAGAAGTAATTTGTAGAAGATTAAAAAATTATACAGAAAAAAACACAATCATAAGCGCCAAACAGTTTGGATTTCAGAAAGGGAAAAATATAAACAAGCTACTTGGCAATTTTGCTAATTTCATTAATACTCAACTAAGTAAGAAGCACCACTGTTTAACGATATTCATAGACTTCACAAAAGCATTTGATACGTTGTCACATGAAAATCTTATTACTATGTTAGAAAGGCTTGGTATTAGAGGTCAAAGTTTAGAACTGTTTAAAAACTATTTAATATATAGAAAATATTATGTCAAAGTCAGCAAAAATCTCAGTGATGAATCAGATTTAGATCATGGAGTGCCACAAGGCTCAAAACTAGGTCCTCTACTATATATAATATACACAAATGAACTTATAAATATTCTTGAAAAATGCGAAACATTCGGTTATGCTGACGACACCGCATTAATTGTTGCACATAAGAACCTAAATGATGCTATAAAAATAATGCAAGATCAGCTAAATGTTGCAATGAGATGGTGCCATGACTATGGCTTGATCATTAACGCCACAAAAACTAAGTTAATGCACATTAAGCCACCACACGTTAGATACGAAGAAATAAAAATAAAATTCCACAGCACAGAGTGTTTGCATACTACAGAAATAGATAACCTCAACTGTAATGCTGATCAATGTAACACAACGATAGAAATCGTAAACTCGTATAAATATCTCGGTGTATATGTAGATCATAACTTCAAATGGAGTGTACACATAAACGAACTACATAAAAAGCTAAGAAAAGCATCTTATATGATGCATCAACTTAATTACTGCTCAACTGACAGTGTAATGAGGCAGGCTTATTTCTCGTTTGTGGAGTCACATTTGCGACATGGTATAACAGCGTGGGGAAACTCACTACACTGCAAAAAAATTCAACAAATACGGAACAAAATACTAAAACTATTAAAACCGTATAAACAATACAATAACCAAACACAATCACTTATTAATCAACCATTTAATATTAACATTAATACAGCAATAGATCAACAAAATAAAAATTATCCAAAAGACCGCAATGTTCTAAATGTATATAATATATATCGCACTACTCTAGCCATAGAATTCTTCAATGATACCTGAATAAAATTGACCATAACCATCAAACAAGAAGAAACGCTGAAGGGAAGTACCGTATCCAAAAATTCCGAAATGAATATGGAAAAAGCGCATTACCAGTGATGTTACCGACAATCTTTAACACTATACCAAATGATGTCTTAAGACGAGCCAATATTGAGCAAAACAGAAAGAAGATAATAAAAACACATTTTATCAATATGCAATGATTATTATTCAATATTTTATATAACAAAAATAACTCACATTTATAAAAATTAAATTATTACATATTTATGAACTTTTACGTACATTTTTAAGTTTATTATGCCTGCAGACAAGCCACAATGGCTTTGCAAGGCTTTACTAACTATCAATTGTACATTAAATATTCCTAAATAAATTGAAATGAATTTAAAAAAAAACAAGTAAGAGTGTAGTATATTCGGCTGGGCCGAATCTAAAATACCCTTCACGATAGTCACGAATATGTATAGTATATTAAAAATGTGACCTAAATACGCTCGGTTATATATGAACCGATATCGGAGTTTTCTATTTTCTGTATTTTAGTAACCTTCTTTTATAACAAGAATTGCTTTTCAGCAAAAAAAAAAAAATTTTTTTTAATGGAAAAATCGGTTTAGGCTATATCTCGGCTATATATGGACCGATATCGAAAATTTTAATTTTCCATATTTATATAACCTTATATCATTACCAGAACTGCTTTTGAGCACAACAAATTGTTTAAGTTCGCTTACGCGATATTTTCATGAAAAACCCGATTTAGGCTATATCTCGGGTATATATGGACCGATATCAGAAATTTTAATTTTCTCCATTTTCGTTACCTTCTTTCATAACAAGAACTGCTTTTCAGCAAAAAAAAAAATGTTATTGGAAAAATCGGTTCAGGCTATATCTCGAGTATATATGGACCGATATCGGATATTTTCTTTTTCCATATTTATATGACCCTATTTCATTACCAGAACGGTTTTTAAGCAAAAAACGATGTTTAAGTTCACTTACGCAACATTTTCATTAAAACCGCAGTTTAGGCTATATCTCGGGTATATATGGACCGATATCGGAAATTTTCATTTTCCATACCTATATAACCTTATTTTGCTATTAGAACTGCTTTTAAGCAAAAAAAGTTGTTTTAGTTCGCTTACGCCGCGTATTCATGAAAAACCCGGTTTAGGCTATATCTCGGGTATATATGGACCGATATCGAAAACTTTCATTTTCCATATTTATATCACCTTATTTTATTACCAGAACTGCTTTAAGGCGAAAAAATTGTTTAAGTTCGCTTACGCGGCATTTTCATGAAAAACACGGTTTGGGCTATATCTCGGGTATATATGGACCGATATCGGAAATTTCCATTTTCCATATTTATGTAACCTTACTGGTAAAATGCTTGAACAGTTACCTCGTGTAGCTAGAAGGGTTCTACTTTTTATTTTTAACGTCAGTTTACGCCTTGAGTATTATCCTGCAGAGTGGAAGGTCTCAATGATTACTATGATACCCAAGCCAGGGAAGGATCTAACTAAGGTAGAATCATATAGACCAATAAGTCTTTTACCAACAATTTCAAAACTATTCGAAAAATTGTTAATGGCGAAGTTGAGTCCAATATTGAACAATGTGGGATGCATCCCTGATCATCAATTTGGCTTTCGGGCTAAGCATAGCACCATAGAACAAACGCACAGACCTTTGAGGAGAAGAAGTATTGCTCAGCTTTTTTCATTGATATTTCTCAAGCTTTTGATAAAGTGTGGCACGACGGCTTGATGCACAAAATAAAGCTAAACTTGCCTGCAAATACACACAAGCTTCTGGAAAGCTACTTATACGGGCGGAAGTTTGTTATCAGAGAAGGCGATTTTATAAGCCCAACTCAGCCAATCAAGGCAGGAGTTCCCCAAGGCAGCATACTGGGGCCTACTTTATATTTGATTTACGCGTCTGACATGCCAACGACATCCGGAATCCACACTTCTACCTTTGCAGATGACACAGCGTTTTTGAGTGTTCATGAAAACCACCAATTAGCATCACGAAATTTACAGGAATATACTTCAATATTAGAGAAATGGCTAAAACTTTGGAAAATCAAAGTTAATGAACAGAAATGTACTCATGTTACATTCACACTGTGTAAGCAAACATGTCCGCCTATCCAAATTAACAACTCACCTATTCCGCAGCACAACGAAGTCAAGTACCTTGGTATTCGCCTGGACCGTGGAAGTCTCACATTGAAGCAAAGGTCACTCAGTTAAAACTAAAAGCAGCGCAGCTAAATTGGCTTTGAAGTTGGATTGCAAACTTCTGCTATACAATGCAATTCTAAAGCCTATATGGGGCTACGGAATTCAATTATGGGGCACCGCCTCAGCGTCAAATATTGACAAAATTCAAAGGCGACAAAACCAAGTTCTTCGAACAATTACAGCGGCTCTATGGTACGTTAAAAATTCACGAATTCATAAAGATCTGAGTGTTCCGCTGGTAAAAGAGGAGTTTTCTAAGTACGGACAAGGTATGTCAGTAAACTGGAACCTCATCCAAACCCTCTTGCGCGCAATATACTTAATTTTGGCTGCCACACTCGGCTTAAAAGAAGGGATACCGCTGCCACCATCAGATTGCTCAATAGGTGATTTTACCGAAATAGCTCCCGCATAATAAAACTTTTTGTCTAGCATTGGCCGGACTTAAGAATCACATTTTTTAATTTTAAATTTAGTATTCTAACGTTTGTGTTAGAAGAAATATCTTGTTAACATAAATTTTTAATTAATTTTTCTAAATTATAAAATTACGTTCGTTCTCACTTACATGTATGTACATACAGGCATAATGTAATTTTGCAACTCATTCATACATATATTTACATATCTAGAAAACATAAATACATACATATGTATATATGTACATAACATAAGTATAATCATATATGCATACATATATGAAAAAGAGGAAAAAGGAAAAAAATCCGACAGTAGTGCAATTCACTAACCTCTTTTAACGCTAATAAAATTCGTTTAGAGAAATTAACACTAGCGTTGATGTTTTCGGAATTCTATAACAGTTTTTAACACTATTTTTATTTTAAATAAGCTATTTTTAAAGCCAGACTGATCAGTGTTAACTAAACACCAATTATTTTTGTGGTGTTTATCTTAACAACAATGTCGTTAAAATTTCTATTAGAATAACTTCAGATTATTGGGCATACGAGTTGTCGGAAGATCGTTTTACCGCTCCAACAGTCGTCGGCGTCCTCTCCGTGAGAAAAATTATCTTATTTATCAAAAAATATTTAAAATAATAAATTTATAATCAGTTTTACTTACCCTAAACATAGAATTATTTGCAAATTTGTTTGTTTTTTTTTCTGTTCCTCTTTGAGGATTTCTTTATTTTTAACAAAGCTGCCACATTATTTCAAATTTTTTTTTAACACACAACCAGTAGTGCAATTCACTAACTTTACACCCCAATTAGAAGTGTTAACTGTAACCACACATTTTGTTGTTTGCACTAATCCCAACGTTATTCACTAACTATATTTAGCCACCGTAGAGGGGTTTATTTTTCTTCAAGTTCAGATTGTTATAACGTGGCAACTCTCCATTTCATTTTTATTAGCTATTGTACTGAATCTCTTTTTGTTTATATGTTTTCTTCATCTTTTGTAACTTTGACCTTTTTATACACATACATATGTATAAAAATCTTGAAAATAATATGTAAGCTCGAGATCCTTTCTATATAAAGCAATAATTAAAAGTTTTTTATTGAATATTTCGTTTTGCTTTAGAAAACTTCTTAAGGACTGTATTTTTTGATTAATTATAAAATCAAAAACATTTTTGTGATAGGAAATAAAATAACATGAAGAGCTTTAGCACATACATACATCCATACATAATTACATTTAACATAAAAATAATGTTATTTTATTGCCTATCAAAACATTTTTGATTTTATAATCGATCAAGTCGATCCTTAAGAAGTATTCTAAAGGAAAACGAAATACATAATGAATAAAAAATTTTTTTAATTACTGTTTTATACAAAAATATTATTTCCAAGATTTATTTTTGTTGTTTGCTAACTTTTATTGTTTTTTTTTTTATTAGACAAATAGTTTATTACATAAATTAAATGAAATGAATGTGTAAACAATATCAATACTAATTTTGCGGTTAATAATTTTAACCGAAATAATTGGGGCTTAAATAGCATAGTGAATCGCACTGCTGATCAAGTTTCAAGTTTCCTTTTTGTTTATTTTAAATTCTTTTACGTTAACAAATTATTTGCATTGCATTTGTCTGGGGGTCATATTTCCCGGAATTTTTTACACGCAAGGGAAAATGCATAAGCCCAACAATATATTAATAATTAGGAATAATTGCAACTTAGCAATAAAATAGTACTCAAGTTCACAAATAATCAAAAATAAATCGAGAAATAAGTAAGCAATCAAGACATTCGGTTGTTTTATTTTCTTCATCCACCATATAACCAAGTGTAAGTGCTTGAGTTATAACTAAAATTATTAACCGAGTTTAAGTGCTCGTATTAAAACCCAAATTTCACCCACCATATAACCAAGTGTAAGTACTTGCGTTATAATTAAAATTATTAACCGGGTTTAAGTGCTCGTGTTAAAAAACCAAATTGTCCCGGTGATTCCGCCCGGACAAGCAACACCGACCAGCAAAATAGCTGAGTCACAACAGTATTTTTTTGCGGTACAAAATACTCGTATTCAGCCATGATTCCTTTTTAGTGGACGCGAGTCAAATATAAATTTGAGCAAGAGCTTACAAAAGAAAACAAAAGCTTGTTTTTATGCATATGAAAATGAGCACATGCTCGTCTAACTTAGTTCAAACTGAGCAAGACGAGTTCAAACGTAAGCAGTGAGTAAAAGCAGTTTCATAAAATTTTATTATGCATACGACAAGCACCTTTTACTCAAAAAAACGAGTCAGAGCTCAAGCTCACGTTTAATGCATGAGGCCCAATGTGTTCAAAAAGTTTTGAAGTATTTGACAGCTTAGATATTGGATGGTAATTTGTAACATAAGCTTAATCACCGCCTTTAAAAACAGGAGGAGGAGCAACTTTCCATTTACCAACAAAATATCCCTCAGCCAAGGATTTGTTAAAAAGAAACCGCAAAGGAACAACCAAACTTTGCGACACTTTTTTATAAAAAGCAAACTAAGACCATCGATATCAATACCGCAAGAACTCTTAATATTTTTAATACTATTCAGTATATCATCAGAAGTTAGCTGAACAAAACCAAAGTCAACACACGGATGTAAAAATTTCAAAACATTCGGATCAATAGAGTCATTGGCAACTTCAAAGTTATATTGGAAAAACAGTGAAAATGCATTTACAATATCATTTCCACTACTTAATGTTATTACGTTGAAATGTATAATAGATGGGTAATCAGAACTCGAATTTTTAGATCTAATAAAGTTCCAGATACGTTTCGGATTGCTTTTTATTAAAGTTTCGAAATTTAATATATGCTGCTTGTACAAAAACTTGTCAAGGAAGTTAAATTCTATCATGTACATCACCAGTTACCTTAAGTTTTTTATTAAATTTGTTTCTAAGACTTTTTAACTTTTTTAGTCCCTTTGTATACCACGGAAGCATATGAGCTCTATGTGCTACACGAGGAACAAGACGATCAATTAAGTTATTCAAAGTATTTATAAAATTATTATAACAATTACTTAAGTCTTCAGTATTAAATAGATTTTCCCAATTAATAGCAGTGGTTTGAGCGTATAAATTAACACAATTACAAGCATTAAAGTTATACTTAATATTATCATGTTTACAAATAAGAATATATTCAAAATATGATAATACCAAAATCAATGGGATGTGGTGTATCCATAGAACCCGTAGGGCTCGGTTGTATGATGAAAAATGACATTTTGTGTAATTTTTCATCATTTTCCTGGACTTCAGTGCGTAGGGCATGAGTTTCCTTTTTCGAATCTTCAACTACTTTTAGCGAATTTCGTTTGGGCCATTCTGCGGCGCGTTTTGTTAGCCATGATGGTCCACTTCACCAGAGAGAGTGGTGCGCCAGTTCTTGGGGCCTGCAGCCACGAGTACCTAGGTCAGCAGGGTTGTCATGGAACATGACATGTCATGTCAGTTGAAACATGACGCCATGTAGCATTGGGGACTAATCTGTAAATTTGAGCAATGCAGTTTGCCACATAAGTCTCACACGTGGAGGGAGGCTTTGAAAGCCAGCCTAACACAATGGATGAATCGGTCCACAGATTAACTTCAGTTATATTCATTTTGAACGAATTGACTACATAATGGACGAGTTTACTAGTAAAACTGCGCCGTTTAGTTCCATGCGTGGTAGACAAACTGTCTGTATTGGAGCCACCTTACTTTTTGCTACTAGCAAATTTGAGAAAGTAGCGTGAGAAATATATTGCCATCTGATGTAAACCGTGGTACAGCATTCTACCTTTGATGCATCAGAAAACCCGTGACTTGACGTCGAGTCAGAAGGTAGGCACTGTAGCCAGCGAGGGATAGAAATCGTTTTTATGTGCGATAAATCTTGCACAAGACTGTTCCATTTACTAATAATTTCTTCAGATACATCTTCATCCCAATCTAACCCTTCTAACCATAGCTGCTGCATGAGGATTTTTGCTCTGATCACTATGGGTGCCAGCCATCCAGCGGTAAAAAACAGTTTTGCAACCGATGAAAGAATTTGTCGCTTCGTTACTTTATCTGTTTGTTGAATAGGAGAAAAATTATATGTAAACGAGTCAGAGATTGCATTCCACTTTATACCAAGAGTTTTGGTAGAGCTTGAGTTGTGAAAGCGAAGAAAATCGGAATCATACAGATCTTCTTTTGGTACATGAGCAAGTAACTGCGGGTCATTTGCAGTAATCCTTTTTAATGGAAATCCAGCTGAGTTTAAGACCTCAATGAGTTGAGTTTGAGCAGACAAAGTTTCATTGATTGTAAAGCCACCTGTGAGAATATCATCTACGAAATATCTGTGAGCAGAACCGAAGCTGCATTTGGAAGTCTGGATTCGGAATCAAAAGCGAGTTGTAATAGGGCCCGAATCGCAAGATATGAAGCACTGTTAACGCCAAAAGTTACCGTCTTTAATTGGTAATCTTTTATTGGGTTGTCTGCTTGGGGCTGGAATAAAATCCTCTGAAAAGATTTATCAGCAAGGTGTACCAGTATTTGGCGATACATTTTTTGAATATTGCCACTGAAAAAATATTTATATTTTCTCCAATTGAGCAAAATGGATATTAAATCATTTTGTGGAGTAGGCCTAGTGTATAGAATATCATTAAGGGATAGTCGTGGTTTGGATTCTCTTGACACATTAAAACGACTTTTGTAGTTTTATGTTCTGGGCGAACAACTGCGTGGTGTGGTAAATAATAAGAGCTATACCTACGGTTCGAAATGAGCTCATTTTATGGAACATCTTCCATATGATCAAGAGCAATGTATTCGTGCAGAACTTTCTTGTATTGAGCTTGCAGCTCGGGATTTTTTACTAAATTTCTTTCTGAGCTCGAATATTGAGCCAAGGCAGTAAAACGAGATGATCCTAAGAAAACTTGTTTAGGAATTCTGCCATAAAAGGGAGCCTTACTATATACCTACCGTTTTCATTCCGGGTAGTAGTTTGGGTGTAGAATTTTTCGCAGAAGTCATCTTCTGCTGATTTGGGCCGAGAGAGCGGAGTTTCTTCACGTCCACAAAATCTTTTTAGCGTATTATTTAATTCCAGAGCCTCCGATTTAAAAATTGAGGTGGTGAACGTTTGTATGGACTGTGTTTTTATGGGACCATTGAGAATCCATCCGAAAATAGTATAGTGGGCAGACGTTTGACCACAAATGTTTTTCTTTATACCATCAATATTGAGAAAGTTTTCACAGTCATTGCCCAGAATAAGATCTATCTGAGAAGCTTTATTCAATGTTGGGTTAACTAAATCTAATTGAGATAGTTCTTTTGAGACAGGGATTAAGAAATCGAAAACGGGCAGACGTTTAGTTACTTTCGGAAGTACAATTGCTTTTATGGGGACACGCAAATCATGTCTTGTCGCATACAAAATAAACTTGCATTCTTTGTTAGCGGTTTGTTTTTGTCTCCGATACCAACTACTGCGAAATGAGATTTTTTGTAAGGCAGTTGAAGCCGAGGTCAATAAGAGCTTATACGGCGAAAAGTTCACCTTTATGTTCAATTTGAGCTAAAACAGTGCGTAATAGAATATTTTCACTACTTGTAGAGCAATTCGAATGGATTCGACTAGAGGCACTTAGAATATCGTCTGGAGTAATATTTTTAACCGCTTGAGAAGAATTTGCATAAGTTTTTTATACAAACTTAATATTTTCATGTGTGTTTTCGCTCTGTGATTTATTTGAGCTGTGAGATGTATTTTGAGAATTCTGCCTCATGTGTAACAAAGTATGGTGACTTTTTTTGCAGTGTAAACACTTGTGCTTGCTACCACAGTTTGACTTGAGATGAGAAGCAGCCAAACAGTTCTTACAGAATTTGTTTTTGAAAATGTAGTCAACTCTTTGTTGCACACTGCAAGCTCTGAATTTTGGCACACTCTTAGTGACTGATTTACGTTGCATAGCTTTTTTATCTTGGACCAGTATTCAGGGGATGACCCCCACATATGCAGAGCATTGTACCAGAACTAGGAAAATAGGTTGTGAGGAGGAGGAAATTGGGAGTAGTTTTTGTGAACATTTGACTTGAACGTTCCAACGTTATAACAGACAGGAAACACGTCTGCAGGCAACTTATTCCACAGACGAAGCATACGGCTGAAAAACGAATTCTCTCTGTAGTGCGTAGTACGATTCCCTGGGCAATCAACCACAAATGGATGAGCTCTGGACGATGAAAACGCGTGCTACGCAAAAATATGCGTTATATGAGTCTCGGGAACAAGATCCCTAGTACCGTCAGAGCAAAATCCATTGTAGTAACGATAGAACAGAGAAACGCACCCCATTTTGCGTCTATGCTCCAGTGAGTCAAAAGAGTTGGATACCCTACTGTCACCGATGAGCTTTTTTGCCCTAACCCTAAAATTGACTTTGAGGCACCGGCCCAAACATGAGAGTTGTATTCTATTTTCGGTCGGATGTAGGTGCTATAAATAATAAGGAGGTCGGATGGAGTGAACTTCTTTTAGAGATATGAAAAATGTGTTCAGTCCAGTGAACATCACACTGTATCTTCATCCCAAGAACATCAATAGCATCCGATTCCTCAATATTTATATCATCCATGAGTACAGATGAAGCACCATTTTCGGTCGGTTGTTTGTGTGTTAATAAGCAACATTGGGTCTTACGAGCGTTAAAGGCGACCCTGTTTTTACGACCCCACTCGGAGATTAATAGAAGATCACTATTCAGTGAATCATTCATATGTAGCCTCTTGGCAGCGATCTCTGATAGGCTGGGCCTATAACTAAAAGAGTACGAGTGACAAATGCTGCTGTCATCCGCGAAAGAGTGGATAGGGTAGGAAGTTTGATAGAAAAGGTCGTTGAGGAAAATAAGAAATAGGGTAGGAGAACGAACGGAGCCTTGCGGTACCCCTAAGTTAATCTTGAACTCGTTTGATGAGACCCCATCTATAACACCTCGTATAGTGCGTTCTCTGAGAAAATTCGAGATAAACCGAGAAAAGTCATCACCGACATCAAAAGCAATAAGTTTTGCCAGTAGTGCAGCATGTCCCACACTGTCAAACGCTTTTGAAATATCTAGAGCAACCGCCCTACTCTCACCGAAATGATGGATTGAGTAGATTGAATGCCATCCGGTGCATGAGTCTTGTTTATGTCGAGGTCTGCCCAAACCTTTTTAGCTTGCAACATATAATAGAGTTTAAGTTCTCTTGAGATATATATGTTTGCATTTTATTTTAGGGATGTTTTGTTGGCGTAAAACAATCTTTCGATGTTTTAATGCTAGTAAGACGTTCTACCGCTTCATACCTTTCAATAAGAAATTGTGACATTTGATTCCACTTTGGAAGCTCTTGGGGTGATGTGAGAGATTGTTCCCATAGTGACAGTGTAAGATCGGGCAATTTTGTGGAAATAAGGCGAAGGGTCCCAACTGTCTACATGGACTCCAAGCGTTTTGAGCGTTGCTAGAGAGTCATTAACTGTGGACTGTATTCTTCTGATAACTTCACTATCTTCTATATTTGCTGCTGGGATATCAAAAAGTATTTTAATTTGATTGTCAACTAAAACCCTTTTATTTTCATAACGGGTTTTTATAGCATTCCATGCTAATTCAAAATTTTCCTTTGAAAGGGGGTATCTTTTAACTATGTCTCCTGCTTCACTCCTCGTTTTATTACGAAGGTGATATTATTTCGTGACTTTTTTTTTAACTTTATTATTTTATTTATTGCATCTACATAAAAAATGTAATGTCAATAAGTATTCAAATCTTAATGCTAAAAAAAATTGTGATTAAAGTCCTGCCAGTGCTGGACAAAAATTTATCTTTATGCGAATATTATTTCAGAATTCAGTCATCTGTTCAGAGCTCTAATGGTAGCCAAAGTATCCCTCCTTCTCAGACGGGTATGACCACCAAAGTTAAGAATATTAACTGCAAGAGGATTTGGATGGAATTCAAGTTTGCTAATATATCTTGTCGCGTTCTTCACAAATTCAGATTTCACTAAAGGTACGTTCATATCTGTGTGGATTCGAGAGTTTTTAACGTACCATGGAGCGTCTGTAATTCTACGGAGCATTCTATTTTGACTTCTTTGAATTTTTTCAATGTTGGATGCCGAGGCTGTGCCCCATAATTGAATCCCATAGCACCATATTGGCTTTAGAATCGAGTTGTACAGCAAAAGTTTACAAACAAGCTTCAAAGTCGAATTTCTGTTTATTAGCCAGTTAATTTGCACTGCTTTTAATTTCATTTGCGTTACTTTTGCTTCGATGTGCGACTTCCGTGTTAGTCTATGGTCAAGATGAATACCGAGGTATTTGACTTCACTGTGTTGAGGTATTACTTTATTGTTAATAGTAATGGGTGTGCATGTTCCTAGACGCAGTGCGAATGTAACATGGGCACACTTTTGTTCATTAACCTTGGTTTTCCAAAGCTTGAGCCATTTCTCTAGTTTGTCGATATGTTCCTGTAAGTTTATTGATGCTTGCTGGTAGTTACTATGTATGCTAAGGAATGCTGTATCATCTGTAAATGTTGAAGTGTGAATGTTGGTGCTTGTCGGCATGTCAGATGCGTAGATCAATATAAGATAGGCCCTAATATGCTGCCTTGGGGAACTCCAGCTTCAATAGGCTGGGCGGGGCTTAAGAAATCGCCTTCTTTTATTATAAATTGGCGACAATATAAATAGCTTTCCAAAAGGTTATGCACGTTTGCAGGTAAGTTAAACTTTATTTTATGCATTAAACCATCGTGCCACACTTTATCAAAAGCTTGTGAGACGTCGATGAATAAGGCAGAGCAATATTTTTTATCTTCAAATGCCTTTCTTATGTCGTTAACTAACCTGTGTGTTTGCTCAATGGTGCCATGTTTCGCTCTAAAACCAAATTGGTGATTAGGAATACATTCCACCTTATTAAACATTGGATCCAACTTCGCCTTTAGCAATTTTTCGAAAAGTTTTGATATTGTTGTCAGTAGACTTATTGGACGATATGAGTCTACTTTCGTGTGATCCTTCCCTGGCTTAGGAACCATTGTTTTGTTGTTGATTTTATCCATACCTGGACTTTTTTTAAGGTTTAGATTACCAATAGCATTTTCAACTTCTTGAAAATTGAATCTTAAAGGCACAGGAGGTCTACTAACAATAGGCGGCAACTTATTTGCATTATCAGACCTATTTGTGGTAAAAACGCTTTTCAAATGGTTAACAAATGAATTACCCTTTTCCGAGTCATCTCTAGCCCAGTCACCAGATGGTTCTCGCAAGGGCGGCTTACCACTAACTGGCCTTTTTAAACCTTTAGTCGCCCGCCATAAAGAATAGTCGGACTGAGGAGTACCATCCAGACTTTCTAGATACGTTTGTAGAGAAGCCGTTTTTTGGGTTGCAAGCAAATTTCTTAGCTGATTTGTGCACTCACGTAGCCTTGTTTTTAGTTGCGGAGATCTGCGAAGTGGCCATTCTCGTCTAACTCTTCTTTTTTCTAACATAAGTTGCTCGATTTCTGAAGAATATGTTCTATTTTGAATGTTTCTGCGTATTAAATAAACGCTAGAACCAAGCTCAGCGGCTTGTTTAAGGTTTTCGCTAAAGTTGCTTAGTGACGCATTAATATCTTCATGTGTTCTTAAAACAATATTCTCAGTGAAATGGGTACTCAAAAATTTTTTATGTTTTAGCCAATTCACTCGGGTGACAGTCCTATGCAAATTGTTAATCGGAGACCAAGTCTCCTGGGGAAAACGCACTGAAATAATAGTAGGTGAATGATCCGATGACAAGTCTTGCTATTACGTCTAAGCCCATTTTAAAAGGGCCGATGTTGAATGTGACCCACACCTAAGCGCCAAGTTTTTTTCCGAATTTTATTTGACATTTCTCTATTTCAGACTTATTCAATTTGAACCATGGAGAGATACACAATCCAACAACGTGTTAAAGTTATCCAGGCTTATTATGAAAATGATGGTCAATTTTCGAAGAAAATCATTTTCATCTCAGTGGATTCGTCAATAAACAGAATTTCCGCATTTGGGCGAATGAGAATCCAAGAGTGACTATCGAAAAACCAATGCACCCACAAAGAGTGACTGTTTGGTGCGGTTTATGTGCTGGCGGCATCATCGGGCCGTATTTTTTCCAAAATGAGGCCGGTGAGGCAGTTACTATGAATGGTGTTCGCTATCGTGAGATGATAACGAACTTTTTATGGCCCGAATTCGAAGATATGGATGTAGACGATATGTGGTTTCAGCAGGACGGTGCCACTTGTCACACAGCTAACGAAACAATTGCTCTTTTGCGCAACAAATTCAATGGCCGTGTTATCTCACGTAATGGCGATGTCAATTGGCCGCCGAGATCACGTGATTTGACACCGTTGGACTTTTTTCTTTGGGGTTATTTGAAAGAAAAGGTGTACGTCGATAAGCCAGCAACAATTCAACAGCTAAAGGATGAGATAATTCGGCACATTAACGGCATAGAACCTCCATTATGCCTCAGGGTCATCGAAAATTTGGACCATGGGATGGACGTGTGCCGCCGTGGTCGCGGCGCCCATTTGGCCGATATTTTGTTCCATACATAATTGAATAATACAGTTTATCATAGTAAAATAAAATTGCAATAATTTCCTAAATAGTTTGTGTTTTATTCAAAATCAACATCGGCCCTTGAAATTTAACCACCCTTTAGTACGTGAATGATCCGATGACAAGTTTTGCATCCATTCCACAGGGAACCCCTTTACCACTCCAAAATCAATCACATCAGGAATCTTTCGCCGGTCAGTCGGCCAGTTAGTGGGATATCCGCTTAATATTACGTCTAAGCCCATTTTAGAAATTGTACAAAAACTCCCGACACTTCGGGGTGATTAAACGTGAGCCCCAAAAAGTGTGTTTTGCGTTGTAATCTCCAGCTGCTATAAAACGAGGTCCTAATGAGGTGAAAAAACTTGAATATTGTGATTCTGTCACTGAGAATCGAGGTGGAGAATAAATCGATGAGATAACCAATTTGTAATGAAAATTTTCCACACAGATATTAGTTGCTTGAAGATAGTCCCCACATGTGTCGTTCAACAAAAAGTGCTTTATCCTAGATTTTATCAAGATTGCAGAATCTCCACAAGCTCTTCCACGGGGGTCTTTAGTATCGTATAGTACGTAGCCGTTAATTTTGAAGAAGCTTGTTGACGTCAAGTGAGTTTCTGCAATCATCATTATATCGATCTGCTTATCCATCAGGAAGTATTCTAGTTCATTTTTTTGTTGGCGGATGCCGTTCGCGTTCCAGAAACATATTTTTAACCAAATCATTTTTTCGAAATAACCTGCAAAATAGTGGATTGCATTTTCACCATTTCCTGCATCATCGTCATCATAGACGACGTAAAAGTGTTTATAGTTTGAATAAGGGTATGTATTGCTGCCTCAAGGTTACTGAAATTTTGATCGGGCGGTTGAGATATTGATTGCTGATTCGGGTTTGTGAATGTAGACTTAACTACATTACATTACATTACATTAACTACAGTTATGTCGGTGGTTGACTGTCCTGGCGGAGGAAAAGAATTATTAGAAAAAATTTGAGTCTGCTGTGGTGGCTAAGAAGCAAGTATTGGATTGTTGTTCATTGAGCGCTTGAGGTGGGTGTAGACGGAGCAACCTCTATAATTAGCTGTGTGGTTTTCACCGCAATTACTGCATTTTTTAATTTTTGGGTCGAATTTTGGCTTATTGCATTGTGCTGTACCATGGAATTCTCCACGCACAACACAAACTATAGGTAACTTGCAATACGCATTAGTGTGGCCAAATTCTTGGCAGTTGTGGCACTGTACCGGTCCTAAGCGTTTATGCGGTTCCTCTACAGTTATTTTTCGATGTAAAAGGTATTTTATACTATATATTGAATGAACTTCATTCTTCTTTAAAGTCACATCTCTTTAAAGTCACATCTAATTTCACCCTAAACATGGGTTGAGAGATCTTTTCACGATTTCTGATGTTTAACACATTTTTTACTTTGAATTCCTTGTCCGCCAAACCGGCCTTAACTTCATTAATGTCTACGCAAGGGTCAATCCCTTTTATTACGACTTGAAGACCTTTAACGCTTCTAAGCTGATAAGTATAAAAAGCTCTTTTTTCTTTTTCAAATTTGTCAGACAGTTTTCGGTAGTCATTTTCATGGTTAACCTTAATTTTAGTTTCGTTAATGTTACCGTGCTTGATGGAGGTAACGTTAAATATATCTTCTCCGATTGCTGAAACAATTTTTCTTATCAGCTCATTGGAGGCAGATTCCCTTAAATAAATTGGTGGTGGTTTAAACGATTTTTTTGATGATGCTGTTGGCTCATCCGTTTGAAGAATAGAAAATCTGTTTTGATCGGTTGGTCTAGCGTTGTCGGCATCTTTAGAGATTTTTGATTTGGATGCAATTTGAGCAGATTTAGGGCTTCGCTGTCGTTTAGTGATGGTGATATACCTATCCATGCCCACTTGCGTTTTTGGTTTATTGGCATTAATTAGAGTAGAAGATCTTTTATATTCTGTTGTAACATCTATGTTAGGCGAGCCGGAACGGGAGCGGATTTGATTGCTTTATAGATTCTTCTTCAGAAGTCCATATGCTTTTGCTGGTGGAGCTAGGCTCTTTTTCAGAATTATTTCTGATGGGATCACTCATACAGAAAACAAAACTTTAATGTATAGCTTTTTTTCCAACTGGGTAGGTAATCTTCACGCGCAATAACAACAATAACAATGCACTGCTACCGCACTTGTTATATTTAAATTGATTTTATTGTTTAGTTACTGAAATGTGAGGAATTTATTTTCCCGTTGTTTTTTAAAATAATTTGTTGTTGTTTTTACAATTTAATTTATATATATAAAAAGAAGTGTACACTTTTATGTCACCACTAACTGGCCAAACGGGTCAACCGATTTCGATCAAAATTTAAAAGTACGTTGGCCACGAACTGTAGATGGTTTATGTCAAGTTTCCACAAAATCGGCTCAGTGATTCCGGAGATATGGCATTTAGATTTTCCTATATATTCCTCTACAAATATCAACAAAATGGCTTTCATTTTTCATATTATGATTTTTTATTTTTACTGGAAAAAATATTAAACAGTCATTTTATTTTTATACTGACCATTCGATTTTTCGCTTGCTACATACGATTATTGTATTAAAGGTAACGCCATGATATGCCAAGCTGAACGATTACATCAAAACCAATTGAAATGCGATGCACGATTTCAAACTACATCTGCGGATAGAAGTCCAAGAAATCGGACATCGGGTCAATTAACACGACTTCCACGTCGTGTTATACAAGACATGGAATATGCTGCTTTTAATTATGAGTGCGAAATTGGTTGCAGTGTACATGATTGTATCGGTAGAATGACGTTGAGATGTTCACATATCCAGATGAAACCACTGGCCTGTGTTGTGCTAACGTAAAGGGAACTTGATACAATTTTAATCTCCATCCGATCCACTCCATTCATTGGTTTTTGAAACGTCACCAAGTTCCAAATATGTTTGGTTCATATTCATACAATTTGACGTTTCAAATGACTTCCTTCGATGTGATAACAACTTTTAAGTAACTTTTATGGACCATAATTCGTGTTCCAGTGTTTCACGTTTGTCTGGGGAAAACTTGCGAATTTTTCTTAGGAACGGAAAATTAAAGTATCACGTAAAATTTTTTTTCTGTGAACGCGAGTTCATAAAACAATGGATGCATTCATTTCATATACGCGGCGTTCTAAATACTGAAGTTAACAAAAAAGTAACTTCAGGTTATTATTATTCATATCGGACTGATAGTTTCTGAAAATAAGGACAATCACATCTTGAAATATCGCCATCTATTCCATCAATACGCTTGCAATATTCGATTAAAAGTCCCTTTCTGTTATTTTACCGAATCAAAATCTCAGCTCATCAGAAATGTTCTCTCAAACATTTTACAAAAATCATGTTAAGTTTGGCGAGCGTGATGTCGTCGATCTGAATTTTCGGATTCAAAGTTAAACTGTTCGCGAATAGATGATGTCGGTGGCTCTCTTTACTTCCCAAGATAAGGTTGTCAACTCTACAACCGAGTTTTTCAACTCGCTAGAATTAGTTAAAGTCAGATCGGTAAACATTATATTATGAAGTATAGACCAACTATGTTTCTGTAATGTTATTTGACGTACGGTGAAAAATTTGATGATCAACGTTTACAAAAAAAGAGGACTTAAAGGATAGTTTAAAGGTGAGGACGTTTTGATACCATGAGTCCTAATGGTTGCGAAAGGCATAACATTCCATTTTAAGCATTTGCAGTTGTCAATATACGGCTTGCACTGGCAATGACAATTTGAATTCAAAGTCATTCCTATCATGTAAATAAAATTTGAATGCAAAACAACGTTTGCCTGGTCAGCTAATTTAACCATATATTCTATTATTTTAAATAAATTAATGAGAATTCACAAAGAAAAATGTTCTAATATTATAATATTTCTCAACCACAAAAAACTGAATTTTTTCTCAGAGAAACTTTTATTCCTATCTCTCAGCAATTAACTCATATGTATGTATTTGTGTCCTTATATTATATACGGCTTGCACTGGCAATGACAATTTGAAAATTTAAAGTCATTCCTATCATGTAAATAAAATTTGAAGGCCAAACAACGTTTGCCTGGTCAGCTAGTACAATATATTATTGATTTTATATGTAAGTTTAAAAGAATTTAAGCACGATTTTATTTTTATTTTTTTGTTAGCTTTCTGTTAATACGACCGTGCGGTTGGAGAATGACTGACTCGTGTCTGCTGTGAGTTTTGAGTGGTTAATATACATTGCAGTGAAAAAAATGCAATCCACTATTTTGCAGGCAATTTTAAGAAAATGAATTGTTTAAAAATATGTTTCTGGAACGCAAACGGTATCCGCCAACACAAAAATGAACTTGAGCACTTCCTTATGGAAAAGCAGATCGATATAATGATGATTGCTGAAACCCATTTGATAATCAACAGTTATTTCAAAATTAATGGCTACATACTGTACGACACAAAAGATCCCCGTGGAAGATCTTGCGGAGGATCGGCAATTCTAATAAAATCCAGAATTAAACACTTTTTAATGAACGAGACATGTGAGGAGTATCTCCAAGCAACTAATATATGCATTGAATATTTGCATGAAAAAATCGTTATTTCCTCGATCTACTCACCGCCACGCTTTTCAATAACAGAAAGCCAATACTCAAATTTTTTCAAATCACTTGGTCCTAGATTTTTAGCGGCTGGCGACTATAACGCAAAACACACTTTTTGGGGATCACGTTTAATTACCTCGAAAGGCCGTGTGCTTTTTGACACCATTTCCAAAATGGGTTTAGATGTGGTTTCAAGCGGACACCCCACTTATTGGCCGTCAGACCGACGAAAGATCCCAGATATTATAGATTTTGGAGTTGCGAAAAATTTTCCCTTAGAGTGGATGCAAGTGAAGCCTTCATTAGATTTGTCATCAGATCACTCTCCCATTATAATCTCTGTTTCGTTCCCCCAAGAGATTGACTCACCGTTAACTGTCAATAGAGTTAATTGGTTAAAATACAAAAAATTTTTGAGTACACATTGTACTGAAAATATCGCCTTGAGAACGCCTGAGGATATTGATGTGTCAATTAACGATTTTTCTGAAAACCTCAAAGTGGCCCTACAGCATGCTACCACTAGTCATATAAGATCCTTAAAACTAGGCTACGGGAATGCATAACTCAGTTAAGAAATCTGCTTGAAGTCCATAGAATTGCTTCCCTTAAAACATATTTGGAAAGCCTTGATGGTACTCCTCAATCTGATTATTCCTTGTGGAAAGCGACAAAAGGTTTAAAAAGACCCGTAAAAGGTAAGCCACCTTTGCGAACTTCAACTGGCGACTGGGCAAGAAGCGACTCTGAAAAGGGGATGTTGTATGTCGATCATTTGAGAAACGTTTTTATTACAAATGATTCAGCTAATATTACAGCGGAATTACCACCATATGTTGTTAGACCCCCTGTGTCTTTGACACTTAATTTTCAAGATGTCGAAAACGTTATCGCAAATACAAACCCAAGAAAAGCTCCAGGCATTGATCAAATGCTTGAACAGTTACCTCGTGCAGCTAGAAGGCTTCTACTTTTTATTTTTAACGCTATTTTACGCCTTGAGTATTATCCTACAGAGTGGAAAGTCTCAATGATTACCATGATTCCCAGGCCAGGGAAGGATCTGACAAAAGTAGATTCATAAGTCTACTACCAACAATTTCAAAACTGTTCGATAAATTGTTAATGGCGAAGTTGAGTCCAATATTGAATAATGTGGGATGCATCCCTGATCATCAATTTGGTTTTCGGGCTAAACATAGCACCATAGAACAAACGCACAGACTAGTCAATGTCATAAGACAGACCTTTGAGGAGAAGAAGTATTGCTCAGCTCTATTCATCGACATTTCTCAAGCTTTCGATAAAGTGTGGCACGACGGGTTGATGCACAAAATAAAGTTAAACTTGCCTGTAAATACTCACAAGCTTCTGGAAAGCTACTTATATGGGCGGAAGTTTATTATCAGAGAAGGCGATTTTATAAGCCCAACTCAGCCAATCGAAGCAAGTGTTCCCCAAGGCAGCATACTGGGGCCTACTTTATACTTGATTTACGCCTCCGACATGCCAACGACATCCGGAATCCATACTTCAACCTTTACAGATGACACAGCGTTTTTGAGTGTTCATGAAAACCACCAATTAGCTTCACGAAATTTACAGGAATACATTTCAATATTAGAGAAATGGCTAAAACTTTGGAAAATCAAAGTTAATGAACAGAAATGTACTCATGTCACATTCACTCTGTGTAAGCAAACATGTGTGCCTATTCAAATAAACAACTCACCTATTCCGCAGCACAGTGAAGTCAAGTACCTTGGTATTCACCTGGACCGTAGGCTAACGTGGAAGTCTCACATTGAAGCAAAAGTCACTCAGATGAAACTAAAAGCAGCGCAACTAAATTGGATTATGGGCAGAAACTCGACATTGAAGTTGGATTGCAAACTTCTGTTATACAATGCAATTCTAAAACCTATATGGTGCTACGGAATTCAATTATGGGGCACCGCCTCAGCCTCAAATATTGAAAAAATTCAAAGGCGACAAAACCAAATTCTTCGAACGATTACTGCAGCTCCATGGTACGTCAAAAATTCACGAATTCATAACGATCTGAGTTTTCCGCTGGTAAAAGAGGAATTTTCCAAGTACGCGGCAAGGTATGTCAGTAAACTGGAACCTCATCCAAACCCTCTTGCGCGCAATATACTTAATTTTGGCGGCCACACTCGGCTTAAAAGAAGGGATATCGCTGCCACCATCAGATTGCTCAATAGGTGATTTTACCGAAATAGCTCCCGCATAATAAAACTTTTTGTCAAGCATTGGCCGGACTTAAGAATCACATTTTTTAATTTTTAAATTTAGTATTAAGATTTGAATACTTATTGTTAGTTCATTTTGAAGATTCAATAAATAAAAAATGCTACAAAAAAAAAAAAAAACAAGTAAAATTGTAGTATATTCGGCTGGGCCGAATCTAAAATACCCTTCACGATAGTCACGAATATGTATAGTATATTAAAAATGTGACCTAAATATGCTCGGTTATATATGAACCGATATCGGAGTTTTCTATTTTCTGTATTTTAGTAACCTTCTTTTATAACAAGAATTGCTTTTCAGCAAAAAAAAAAATTTTTTTTAATGGAAAAATTTTTTTTAATGGAAAAATCGGTTTAGGCTATATCTCGGCTATATATGGACCGATATCGAAAATTTTAATTTTCCATATTTATATAACCTTATATCATTACCAGAACTGCTTTTGAGCACAACAAATTGTTTAAGTTCGCTTACGCGATATTTTCATGAAAAACCCGATTTAGGCTATATCTCGGGTATATATGGACCGATATCAGAAATTTTAATTTTCTCTATTTTCGTAACCTTCTTTCATAACAAGAACTGCTTTTCAGCAAAAAAAAATGTTATTGGAAAAATCGGTTCAGGCTATATCTCGAGTATATATGGACCGATATCGGATATTTTCTTTTTCCATATTTATATGACCCTATTTCATTACCAGAACTGTTTTTAAGCAAAAAACGATGTTTAAGTTCACTTACGCAACATTTTCATTAAAACCGCAGTTTAGGCTATATCTCGGGTATATATGGACCGATATCGGAAATTTTCATTTTCCATACCTATATAACCTTATTTTGCTATTAGAACTGCTTTTAAGCAAAAAAAGTTGTTTTAGTTCGCTTACGCCGCGTATTCATGAAAAACCCGGTTTAGGCTATATCTCGGGTATATATGGACCGATATCGAAAACTTTCATTTTCCATATTTATATCACCTTATTTTATTACCAGAACTGCTTTAAGGCGAAAAAATTGTTTAAGTTCGCATACGCGGCATTTTCATGAAAAACACGGTTTGGGCTATATCTCGGGTATATATGGACCGATATCGGAAATTTCCATTTTCCATATTTATGTAACCTAATTTCATTACCAGAACTGCTTTTGAGCACAAAAAAGTTGTTTATTTTCGCTTACGAGGCATTTTCTTGAAAACCCCGGTCTAGGCTATATCTCGGGTATATATGGACCGATATCGGAAATTTTCATTTTTCATATTTATGTAACCTAATTTCATTACCAGAACTGCTTTTGAGCAAAAAAAAAGTTGTTTAAGTTCGCTTACGCGACATATTCATGAAAAACCCGATTTGGGCTATATCTCGGGTACATATGGACCGATATCGGAAATTTTCATTTTTCATATTTATGTAATCTTATTTCATTATCAGAACTGCTTTTGAGCAAAAAAAAGTTGTTTAAGATCGCTTACGCGACATTTTCATGAAAAACCCGATTTGGACTATATCTCGAGTACATATGGACCGATATCGGAAATTTTCATTTTCCATATTTAGGTAACCTAATTTCATTACCAGAACTGCTTTTGAGCACAGAAAAGCTGTTAAGTTCGCTTACGCGGCATTTTCATGAAAACCCTGGTCTAGGCTATATCTCGGGTATATATGGACCGATATCGGAAATTTCCATTTTCCATATTTATTTAACATAATTTCATTACCAGAACTGCTTTTGAGCACAAAAAAGTTGTTTAAGTTCGCTTACGCGGCATTTTCATGAAAACCCCGGTCTAGGCTATATCTCGGGTATATATGGACCGATATCGAAAATTTTCATTTTTCATATTTATATGACCCTATTCCATTACCAGAACTCCTTTTGAGCACAAAAAAGTTGTTTAAGTTCGCTTACGCAACATTTTCATGAAAAACCCGGTTTGGGCTATATCTCGGGTATATATGGACCGATATCGGAAATTTTCATTTTTCATATTTATATAACCTTATTTTATTACCAGAACCGCTTTTAAGCAAAAAAAAGTTGTTTAGTTTCGCTGACGCGGCATTTTCATGAAAACCCCGTTCTAGGCTATATCTCGGGTATATATGGACCGATATTGGAAGTTTTCATTTTTCATATTTATATAACTTCATTTCATTACTAGAACTGCTTTTGAGCACAAAAATGTTGTTTTAGTTTGCTTACGCGACAGTTTTATGTAAAACCCGGTCTAGGCTATATCTCGGGTATATATGGACCGACATCGAAAATTTTCATTTTTCATATTTATATGACCCTATTTTATTACCAGAACTGTTTTTAAGCAAAAAAAATATGTTTAAGTTCACTTACGCGACATTTTCATTAAAACCGCAGTTTAGGCTATATCTCGGGTATATATGGACCGATATCGGAAATTTTCATTTTTCATATTTATGTAATCTTATTTCATTATCAGAACTGCTTTTGAGCAAAAAAAAGTTGTTTAAGATCGCTTACGCGACATTTTCATGAAAAACCCGATTTGGACTATATCTCGAGTACATATGGACCGATATCGGAAATTTTCATTTTCCATATTTAGGTAACCTAATTTCATTACCAGAACTGCTTTTGAGCACAGAAAAGCTGTTAAGTTCGCTTACGCGGCATTTTCATGAAAACCCTGGTCTAGGCTATATCTCGGGTATATATGGACCGATATCGGAAATTTCCATTTTCCATATTTATTTAACATAATTTCATTACCAGAACTGCTTTTGAGCACAAAAAAGTTGTTTAAGTTCGCTTACGCGGCATTTTCATGAAAACCCCGGTCTAGGCTATATCTCGGGTATATATGGACCGATATCGAAAATTTTCATTTTTCATATTTATATGACCCTATTCCATTACCAGAACTCCTTTTGAGCACAAAAAAGTTGTTTAAGTTCGCTTACGCAACATTTTCATGAAAAACCCGGTTTGGGCTATATCTCGGGTATATATGGACCGATATCGGAAATTTTCATTTTTCATATTTATATAACCATATTTTATTACCAGAACTACTTTTGAGCAAAAAAAAGTTATTTAGCTTCGCCTATGCGCCATTTTCATTAAAATCCGATTTGGGCTATATCTCGGGTATATATGGACCGATATCTGAAAAAAAAAAATTTTTTGTCTTTTAGTCACCATGCTTAATAAGTGTGTGAAGTTTGAAGCAAAACGAACAACTTTTGTTTTCAAAAATTTTCATACAAAACTGCAAAAAAAAATGGCTTTTTTCGGAATTTTGAATATATCTCAGCTATACGTGGACCGATATTACTGAATTTCAATAGCAAACCAATGAATCGATGGGGTAAAAGAATGGTGAAAGAAAAAAGTTTCTAAGTCTAATGGTTTTCTCAGAAACGGTATTTCAACAGCGGACAGACGGACATCGCTTAATCGACTTTTCCATTAATTCTGATTCAGAATATATATACTTTATAGGGTCGCAAAAAAAAACTGTAGAAATTACAAACGGAATCACAAACTTATATATACCCTTTACATTTTTGTGAAGGGTATAAAAAATTGCAGTGAACATGGCCCTGAACGAGGACCGCTGTTCGTAACTTCCCTTGAACACTTCTGTGTCACAGGGTGAAAGTTTATTACAATATCAGCTATCTTGCAGGAGATCTTGTGGGGGCAAATGATTAGGCACGGAATACCGTGAAGTTGACTGGACTGTGGGGTAAACTATAGTCTCTAATCGGAAACTTTTCATTATTTCGAGAATTTTTGCTGAGCAGACATACTAAGAATCTGTACATTCTTTAAATATGCTGCTTACTTCGTTTTTGACGGTTAAGGTGATAAATTTGTCTTTCGACATCAATACCACTTCGTACGAGGTTTCAACTCTTCCCCACCTTGCCTCGGGGTCTTTCAGCTTAACCTCAAGAAGGGATTCATTTGGGTCGATATTACAGGCCTTTTTAAATTTCTCGTAAAAGATGAGCAAACGATCGCTGTCAAAAGCGAATTGATCTCTGGGAGAAGGGCTAGATTCATTTTGAGATCTGGTAGCCATTTTGTAAACAATGAGATATATATATTAGGTATAGTTAATGAAAAGGGTTGAGGATAACCTACATAATATAGCAACAAGTTTGCAATATATATGAAGAAACTGTACACTATAGAAATAGATTTAAACCACTTAAATCTGCGCAAGTGTTAGATATAGGGGCTATACTGTATACTAATAAAATCACAAAAACGTAGTTCTCGGATAATAATAGGGGCTTTGTAATAAAGCACTACATTTTCAATATTTTATAAACTAGAAATAGGGGCTATGTTTTATAGCAATATATTGAATTCTAGCAAAATTATAAATAGTAATAACTTATTTAGCAGTAGAAACCCTTTAATTTGTCGCTATAACACGAATTTTTTCGATGTTAAATTTTTCCAGCAACTTTTTATTTACTAATTAAAAGTATGTAAGACCTATACCAATAATAATAGGAGAAAGTCAAGTACACTACCCGTGAAATTAAGATTTGTGTAACGATTATATGTGTTTAAATACTAATATGAATTATTTATATTTCAATTGATTGAAAATACACTAACGAATTTTAATTTGTATTTTTATATTAATTAAAATCCATACAAATTTAATAAAAATTCGATTTTATTGTTCAAATTGAGCCAAGTAGTGTAAGTTTCCCCAAATAAACTTTAAACTTAAAATTGTCAGTTTTTACGAGTATTTTATTGTTGAGAATTAATTGTAGGTAGAGAAACTCCCGTCTCTGCTAGCTATCTTTACATTAAACACCTAGGGCCGTATCCAAAAAAAATTCTTACTTGAGTTTTAACGCATACGTTAGTTACCAAACACATTAACACTACCATACATTTGTTAAAAAAGTTTATGCAAAAACAGTACGTTAACTTTTATATGTAATAAGGAATTTAATTGTTTTATTCTGGCAATGACGTTATGTTCAGTTGTAATTTTTTGAATAGTGATGTAGGAAAACTAATATTCGAAAATCGAAAAATAAATTTAAAAAATAAAAAAATTTTATTATTACTTAAAATAACACTTTTTGGACAACTATTTCTTGGATTTACCTTTTTAATAAATAATGAATATATAATATGTAGTGTATTGATGAAATTGACAAAAATTAATAGGACTTCTTATACTACACATATTTGTACTATTCGAATAACGTTTTTAGTTGTATTCGTTCGATTGAAAGTGCATCACTAACATATTTTTTTTTATGTTTCCCTTTCAAAATTAATATTTTCAATTCATATAAAATGTAAAGCGCTAATTTATTTATCTAACAATTATAATTTATTGTTGTTCTTAATATTTTTTATAAATTGTGAATTTCAAGGCAAATCAACATCAAGAAATCAAATGTCATTTTAACGTACAGTTAAAGTGGCTCATTTCAACTTTAAACGTATGGTAAGCTAATAATTGTTTTTGGATACAACGTTAGGAAATTTTTCTTAACAATTGCTTACCAAGCTTTGTTAAGTTTTTTTGCATACGGCCGCTATAGTGCAATTCAGTAACTTTTAACGATTTTAAAAGAGCATAACTTAACGCGAGGTATTGTGGTTTGCATTAACGGTTATGTGATTCACTAACTTATTTTTAACACCTCTGGTTGTGTGTTAAAAAAAAAATTTGAAATAATGTGGCAGCTTTGTTAAAAATAAAGAAAACCTCAAAGAGGAACAGAAAAAAAACAAACAAATTTGCAAATAATTCTATGTTTAGGGTAAGTAAAACTGATTATAAATTTATTATTTGAAATATTTTTTGATAAATAAGATAATTTTTCTCACGGAGAGGACGCCGACGACTGTTGGAGCGGTAAAACGATCTTCCGACAACTCGTATGCCCAATAATCTGAAGTTACTCTAATAGAAATTTTAACGACATTGTTGCTAAGATAAACACCACAAAAATAATTGGTGTTTAGTTAACACTGATCAGTCTGGCTTTAAAAATAGCTTATTTAAAATAAAAATAGTGTTAAAAACTGTTATAGAATTTCGAAAACATCAACGCTAGTGTTAATTTCTCTAAACGAATTTTATTAGCGTTAAAAAAGGTTAGTGAATTGCACTACTGTCGGATTTTTTTCCTTTTTCCTCTTTTTCATATATGCATATATGATTATACTTATCTAAGTACGAGTTTTTGTGTTATGTACATATATACATATGTATGTATTTATGTTTTCTAGATATGTAAATATATGTATGAATGAGTTGCAAAATTACATTATGCCTGTATGTACATACATGTAAGTGAGAACGAACGTAATTTTATAATTTAGAAAAATTAATTAAAAATTTATGTTAACAAGATATTTCTTCTAACACAAACGTTAGAATACTAAATTTAAAATTAAAAAATGTGATTCTTAAGTCCGGCCAATGCTAGACAAAAAGTTTTATTATGCGGGAGCTATTTCGGTAAAATCACCTATTGAGCAATCTGATGGTGGCAGCGGTATCCCTTCTTTTAAGCCGAGTGTGGCAGCCAAAATTAAGTATATTGCGCGCAAGAGGGTTTGGATGAGGTTCCAGTTTACTGACATACCTTGTCCGTACTTAGAAAACTCCTCTTTTACCAGCGGAACACTCAGATCTTTATGAATTCGTGAATTTTTAACGTACCATAGAGCCGCTGTAATTGTTCGAAGAACTTGGTTTTGTCGCCTTTGAATTTTGTCAATATTTGACGCTGAGGCGGTGCACCATAATTGAATTCCGTAGCCCCATATAGGCTTTAGAATTGCATTGTATAGCAGAAGTTTGCAATCCAACTTCAAAGTCGAGTTTCTGCCCATAAGCCAATTTAGCTGCGCTGCTTTTAGTTTTAACTGAGTGACCTTTGCTTCAATGTGAGACTTCCACGTTAGCCTACGGTCCAGGTGAATACCAAGGTACTTGACTTCGTTGTGCTGCGGAATAGGTGAGTTGTTAATTTGGATAGGCGGACATGTTTGCTTACACAGTGTGAATGTAACATGAGTACATTTCTGTTCATTAACTTTGATTTTCCAAAGTTTTAGCCATTTCTCTAATATTGAAGTATGTATATTCCTGTAAATTTCGTGATGCTAATTGGTGGTTTTCATGAACACTCAAAAACGCTGTGTCATCTGCAAAGGTAGAAGTGTGGATTCCGGATGTCGTTGGCATGTCAGACGCGTAAATCAAATATAAAGTAGGCCCCAGTATGCTGCCTTGGGGAACTCCTGCCTTGATTGGCTGAGTTGGGCTTATAAAATCGCCTTCTCTGATAACAAACTTCCGCCCGTATAAGTAGCTTTCCAGAAGCTTGTGTGTATTTGCAGGCAAGTTTAGCTTTATTTTGTGCATCAAGCCGTCGTGCCACACTTTATCAAAAGCTTGAGAAATATCAATGAAAAAAGCTGAGCAATACTTCTTCTCCTCAAAGGTCTGTGCGTTTGTTCTATGGTGCTATGCTTAGCCCGAAAGCCAAATTGATGATCAGGGATGCATCCCACATTGTTCAATATTGGACTCAACTTCGCCATTAACAATTTTTCGAATAGTTTTGAAATTGTTGGTAAAAGACTTATTGGTCTATATGATTCTACCTTAGTTAGATCCTTCCCTGGCTTGGGTATCATAGTAATCATTGAGACCTTCCACTCTGCAGGATAATACTCAAGGCGTAAACTGACGTTAAAAATAAAAAGTAGAACCCTTCTAGCTACACGAGGTAACTGTTCAAGCATTTTACCAGTAATTTGATCAATACCTGGAGCTTTCCTGGGGTTTGCATTACCGATAACGTTTTCGACATCTTGAAAATTAAATCTCAAAGACACAGGAGGTCTAACAACATATGGTGGTAATTCCGCTGTATTATTCTCTGAATCATTTGTAATAAAAACGTTTCTCAAATGATCGACATACAACATTCCCTTTTCAGAATCGCTTCTTGCCCAGTCGCCAGTTGAATTTCGCAAAGGTGGCTTACCTATTACGGGTCTTTTTAAAACTTTTGTCGCTTTCCACAAGGAATAATCAGATTTAGGGGTACCATCAAGGCTTTCCAAATATGTTTTAAGGGAAGCCATTCTATGGACTTCAAGCAGATTTCTTAGCTGAGTTATGCATTCCCGCAGCCTAGTTTTAAGCTGGGGCGACCTGCGAAGTTGCCACTCTCTTCTGACTCTTCTTTTTTCTGACAGAAGTTGCTCAATTTCAGATGAATAAGTTCTATTGTTCCCATTTCTAGATCTTAAATGACTAGTGGTAGAATGCTGTGCGGCCAGTTTGAGGTTTTCAGAAAAATCGTTAATTGACCCATCAATATCCTCAGGCGTTCTCAAGGCGATATTTTCAGTACAATGTGTGCTCAAAAATTTTTTGTCCTTTAACCAATTAACTCTATTGACAGTCAACGGTGAGCCAATCTCTTGGGGGAACGAAACAGATTATAGTGGGAGAGTGATCTGATGACAAATCTAATGAAGGCTCCACTTGCATCCACTCTAAGGGAAAATTTTTCGCAACTCCAAAATCTATAGGGATTTAATATGCTATTATGTGCAAGTATATATGTATGTATGTATGTACATATTTATGTATGTATATCACTGTATTTTCGTATGCTGCAACGAGTGGTTTTTATATACTTATATGTATATTAAAGGTGAGCATAAAACGTCTTGCTGGACTAACTTCATAATGTTCAACGGTGAATTGTTCTCTTTTTTTTGCACTTGATTTCATGAGTACACAAATATTACTGTTCTCTTAAATAAAAAACATACAATAGCATTTATTCGTCTTCTAACCAATGGAATATTTATTGTTGTTTTAAATAAAATTTCAGTACTGAATTTTATGTTTCAATAGTGTCTCATGATATGAAATACTGTTATAGGAGACAATATGTATGTAAATGTATGATGATAATAAAAGAAACGGTTTGTACTTTGTATTTGCATTATTTTATATTAATTCCATCGTTGGAGTGGTTGAAATAAAAATAATTTAATGTCTAGAAAGTATATTTTAATTTCATTATAGATATAGAGGTATGTAATTAATGTATTATGTATGTATTAATTCTGTCTTTGCTATTCTACAGGTTGCAACTCCATATTAGCAGTTGTTGGGTCCTATTAGAGCTAAAAATTAATTTTTAACTCTAATAGGAACCAACAATTGTTAGTATGGAGTTGCAACCCGTAGATCAACAAAGACAAAATAAATACTGGAGACTTTACCGTAGGTAAGTTTACGGGAACAAGATTTGGGAAATATTTTACAAAATACAAGACGCTCACGCAAACATTATTTCTAGTGTGGTGTCATGTAAAATATGCTAAAATATTTATATTATATTTTTTATTATCCTTAAATTTTTATTTCATTTTTTCTCATTCTAGAAACTGTAGTAGCTTGAATATTTTACGTTTATTGATGAATAAAAAAAATCTATTATAAATTTTTCTCTAAAAAATAAAAGATTTTACTCTCAAAAAAAGTATAAGTAAAATAAACTATTGAACAATATGAAGTGCACAACATATTTATTGCACACTTGATAAAACTGTCCACTTAAATGAGGTGCAATGGTTTTTGCATTGTTTGCGCTCTTGTTCTCTATATATACTGTTTAGTAATATTCCCATTCAAATACAATCAACATTTACGCTTCAAAAATATGAAATATTGTACACTTTTATATCTTTCTGCGTATGTATGTATGTCTAGCCAATTGATGTATATAGATATTATCACTGTTAGTTATTGCATGTAATAACTGTATGTACGTATGCACTTATGTATGAAAGTGTGTATATATGAACATGAAAAATGTATTTCTCAACGGTTTTTGTTTATTTTTATATACCGGTAAATATTTATTTTAAACCTGGAATTTTGACCAAAACCCCGCTTTTTAAGTGCCGTTTTTCTCACGACCGTCAGCAGACCAAACTTTGGCCTTGGGAAAATTGGCTTTGACATATGTAAGCTTCCCTCCGGTTTTTACAATATTTAATAAAGTTGGTAATATTAAACAGCCGAAACAAAGGTAAGTAAAAATGTAAATTTTCTTGCAAAGAATAAGATTCATACAAAAGGATAATAAAAATAGGTAAGTATAATAAAGGTAGGTAAGTATATTAAAAGGTAAATATAAGAAAAGGTAAGTATTCAGATAAATATTTATAATAAAATTATTTCCAATTATAAATGTAATATAAATATACTTATATGTATAAAAACTATAAATATAATATAAATGTAAATTCAACGATCAAATTCATACTGATACTTTACATAAAATAATTCACCCAAATAATGGTTGTCCAAATTAGTTTGGACACAATGTTTCAGGAATTTTTTCCAATGTTTCAAGAATTTTTTATTTTTGTATCCTTCTTCAGGATTGAGGGAAAATATATGTAGGATTGTGAGATTTAACAATCTCCATAATTAAAAGCATGTTATTGTTTTATTAGTTCAGTTTATTAATTCATTTATTAAAAGGCAATTCTATTTATAAAGTTCATTATTTCATTGGATAAGCTTATTAACAATAGTTTTAAGGTTTAAATTAAAGATAGTTTTAAGATTCAAATTAACACATATTCATTTCCGAAACTTAAGGTCTAATAATCCAGCACATTTCTTTATAAGTCTAGATATGAATCACATATTAAAAGTTACTTGATTACACTATTTTATGGTTAACGCCACTATCACCATTTTATATTGTTTTCTTCTTACGCGAGTTATGACTTTCCAGTCTTGTGGAAATAAAAAAAAAACCTTTTTTTTCCTAAACGCTTACGCGTTTATTTTCTTTATTTCCTTGAATTAAAAATATACGACAAGTATATGTCTAGAACTTATTTTAACTAACTTATTCATTTGTAAATTTGAGTCTTAAATACTAAAAATGTACTTATGTTTTTACAATACAAAGAATATTCAGTTCTAATGTTTAGTGACCATTTTATCTTTTAAAATATTACAAAACACTTTAATTTTATTGATGTTTGTATCTTATCTTCAGTTGAGCGTTTTATTACTAGTAGTTTAATTTTTCAAAATTTATTTAGGTCTACGTTATCCTTATGGATGTTCTTACAGCTAATTTTATCTTAGTTTAGTTGCTTTGTATTTATATTTGTTACCATGATTTTATTGCTTGACCCTTTTTTATCGTGAATGTTTCAAACCCTACTTTCATTGATATCATGTTTCTTGTTCCCGTCATGTATAAGCATGTTTGTTTCTTTTATCGCTAAGATATCTTTATCAGCGTTTAACTAAGAGGGTTGTTGATTTGCCTGACCTTAACTCTCCCCCGGGTTAAGCAAGATCGTCCCGATCTTTTCTAACTCCCTCTAAAACTGTATTATAATATGCGTAGTACAATTCCGCTTGTTTCTTTTGTTTATAGATTACAATATATTTAAACAGTTTCATTCCGAGTACAATTATGCCTACAATTGTGATTATCATTAAAAATGAATAAAAAGTTGATCTGATAGGATGTTCTTCATATGGGATAACGAATTTTCTAATTGAATCTATATTATTAAATGCGTTTTCTCTATCTGATTCTAAAATTTTTTTTATTTCAAAATTTTCACGGTGCTTGTTATGTATGGCTTCTATTAGTCTATCATGAATGTTCCTGTACAGAATTCCGTCAATATTAACTTGGTCCGTATATGTAACTAAATATGTACCTGTTATTGATTTGTTCTCTATTGAGTGGTTTCCGTCTAGCAATATGAAGCCTTCGTCGATTTTCAAAAGTTTGTCATTGTATTCCTGTATGACTGTGCATTTACTGCTTTTATCCTCAAGGAGTGGAATTATACATGCGTCTGTTTCGTTGTTTCTCCGACAAATGTATCTTCCTAGGTAATTTTCACAATTGGTGACCCTAACGTATTCTTTATTACAATAGGCAATTTGTTCATCCGTTTGGATTTTTCCATGCCTAAAACTTATAGGTGTGACCTTAAAAAATTTACAATGATTGTTGAGTATCGGGTATTTGTAAATAGCTATAAATAGATCTCCTGTTCCAGCAATATGAATGTCTGCGTATTCCAATATATTTATTACAGGCACCGTAATTAATTCGTGTTGTATCACTTCTTTTATGTCGTCCATATCTAGTGACTCTGTTAAGTATTCATTATTTTTCGCTGCATTAATTGTCCTAACAAGTAGAAGTAGCTGTTCATGCACTTCTTCAATAATAAGATGGTTTTCTAACTTATGGCCTTGCAGTGAATCGATCAATTTCTCAAACCTGGAGTTAATTAGACGCTGTTTTTCGTTATTGTTTATTAATGTATTTATTGCCGTTTCCATTCTTATAAGGTCGTCGTGGTCCGGATTTCCTGTAATGAATTTGAGTGCTGATCCCAGAAAATTTAGGGATCTTGAGTACCGTTTGTGTTCGTTTAATTGGTCTGCTATAGCTTCTATCTTCTTTATCCAGATAATTTCTTGGGTCGTTGGTTCATATCCTTCTGTAACGATTTTTCTATATGGAGTTAAAATTTTTGTCAAGTTAGTGACATGAAAAAGATATGCCTGATCATCGTACAAAAGGACGTCATCGGTTCTAGTTAGAACATATTTTTGATTTTGCAGATTTCTTAGTTCCGTGGCTGCTTTGCCTACTTGGCTTACCGCGGCGAGTAATATCAGGTATAGTAACATCATTTTTATTTAAAGTGTAATTTTTAATATTGTTTTTATGAACTATTACTCCTCCTTTCGTTAGAATCGTGTCCCCACGATCTTCGTGAACAATATGTTTTTTGTATTTAGCGTCTCTTTTTTTCCTCAAATTCTTTATATTCACTAGAATTTGTTCTCCCTCTGCAAAGGTTCTGTGCCTTGATCCTTGATTTAATTTTTCTAAAACTTTGTCAGACGCTTCTTTTAGTTTTTTATAAATTTCTTCCTTATCAAATTGAACAGTGCCAAAGTGTATTTCGCTGGGGTTACGTTGAGTGACTGAATGTATTGTGTTATTTAATGCTTTTATAGCTATAAATAATTCTTCGGTTGAACTCGTTTCATTCTGTATCTTTAATATTCTCGTTAATTCTGTTATCGTTCCATGTTCTCTTTCTATTTGACCATTCGCCGATGATCTGTACACTGGTGTGTTTATTTTATCAATATTATGTTTTTGGCACATTATCTTTACTGCGGCCGTGTTCAAACATGGTTCGTTATCTGTCATGAGACGTTTGCATTTGGGGTAGTTATTAATGATAAGTTCTTCTATTTTCTCGTCCATATGTGTCTTATCTGAAACTTGTCTTACTACGACGTATTTGGAGAATTTGTCGATAGCACAGATGAATGTTTTATTTTCGTTGTAATATACATCCATGTGGATGAGCTGGCCAGGTTCTGTTGGTATTGTAGCATCCCTCAAAGGTTGTCTCACTGGATTTCTTTCGTATTTACCGAAAAGACATGGTGAGCATTTTTTATTGTATGTTTTGCAATGCTTCTTCATATCGGGCCAATAACATGTTAATAATATTTCTTTGATGTTGTTTTTGTAGCCTCTGTGTGCACGATTATGTGTAAATTCAACAATATTATATTGTTGTTCCTTATCGATGATGTCTTTCAATTTGAGTGGTGTATGTACAAATGTTGTATTTAAAAATGTATTTTTTATGACAGGAGCCACTTTAAATATAGTCTCTGCTGTCGCATGTATGGCTGTTATTCGTTTTGGTATGACCACATTTTTCAATTCTTTTATCAGGTCTTGCTCTGATGTATAGTTCACAGTATGTCTTACTCTGTTGGCAAAAACTGTACGTGTTCTTACTTCATTGATGTGTTCATTTGGTACTAAATCAATTTGTATGCCAAATGCATTAAATGGGGTATTGACAGTTCTGATTACAATTTCTGGGGATGATTCGGCTGAATGTACGGTGTCTTCTGATGTCGTACTTAATACATTTACGGTGTGTCTTGACAAGGCATCTGCCACCACATTATCTTTACCCGGCTGTAATGTGAAGTTGTGCTCAGGAAGAAAATAATAGTAGTCAACAAAGGGTAAAGGCAGCATATATTATAAAAGTACCAACCGACACTAACATAAATTTTATATTAAGATAAATGGAGAAAACTTATTTAAACTAAAACAAGTTTAACGGAAAATTAAATGTATACGATAATTCGTATCTGGCTACTCTTTTCATTTTTATACAGTACTAAGCTTACTTCATTAATTTTTATTTCAATTACTAGTCACCCAGTTGTAGTTATTAATACTAATACAAACACCTGCACGGTAAAGCTTGTACAATAAATTTTCCTTGTTGCACCAACTAAATGCATTTGAAAGGTAGAAAGAAGTACACTATATAATACCCAGTAAATTCCAATAATTGTAGCTGGAATTTACGTATATAAATTGACAGAACGCGTGTTCGGTCTTTCTTTTCTCCTTAATTGGCAAAGACGCAGGCTCAGGAAACTTTTTGCGTAAAAAAAAAAAAAAGTTGGGGAAAATATAGTTGCGGTAAAGTGATTCCCTAACCGCTTCAATAAGAGATTAAAATCTCTGGAGTTTTAATTTTCCAGAAGGCTCTGCTGGCGACAGCAGCCGTACATGTCAGTCCCTGTAGCACGTGGTTAGCTTTTGTTATAGGACAGAAACAGCGCTCATTTGCTACACCAAATTTTCCATCCCTTACAACCTATACAGGAGATACATGCATAGTGGCTATATGTCCGTGTTTTTTTTTGTGAGGAAAATAATCGCAACACTCAAAGTTAACACAGAGTTAAAAATTGTGCAAATATACATAGGCACATAAGCACCTAATAATACAGTCATATCAACGTGTTATTTAGAGTACAAGTATTATAAAGTAGCCTCAACAAGCAAAAGAACCTTAACCAACGTTTGCACTAAAGCCCAATTTCATTGTGATACACCTACCAACACATACGACAATTTTAATAAATAAATTTAGTTCCAACATCGATTTTGAAGGAAAATCAAGGATTTTCAGTGAAGATTTGCAGGCAAACATCCTACAACATGACATCAACATACCCAAACACCAGCTGTAGCTTTGAGGGCCTTCATAGTTGCAGGTGAGTACTCTGTGTTTAAATCATTTCTTCATACAAAAATCTTTGAAAATAGTTATCAGTGTTTTGATCCTTTGGTGCGCTGCTAGTGTATGAAAGTACGTCTGTGCATGCGCGTATACATATGTACAACCCTACAGAGTTCTGTATGTGTGTGCGCTTGTACAGGAGAGGCTGACAGCATCAATATTTTGTGAATGTAAACTAGTGTGTGAAGAAAATTAATTGTTACATTTTTTAAAGAAAGTCGCCCAGTTGTTTCCAAACTACGAAACAAACGATCAAAACAATGATAATGATATTTTTTTAAAACCGAAATCAAAATAAAAAAGAAATCAAAATAAGAAAGAAATTAAAATAAGAAAGAAATCAAAATAAGAAAGAAATCAAAATAAACAAGAAACCAAAATACAATCAACAGCACAAATTTGAAAGAAAAAGCTAAGAAAGAAAGCTTATAATTACAACTTAGAAAGAAAGCATTAAAAACAACTATAAAGTAAACAAAATGAGACTAAGAAAACAAGACGAATAAAAAAAAAAAAAAGCTTTACGTGAAAAGAACATACATGTATGCACATACTTATGTACATGTAGGTATGTAAATGTCCAGAACGAAAGTTTATTATGCATTTGCTCATTAATGACCCCGCTTTAAGGGTGGTAGAGCGAAAGAGAAAACTAGTGCTTGTCGTTGAGTTGAATTCTTTTGTTTGTCGGTGATTTACTTTTGTTTTAGCTTTTTAAGAAAGCTAAAAGCAAAACAAAACTGAAGAATATTTGTTAATTAAAAGAAACTAATTCGTATGTAAGAATCATTAACCCTTGTGTAACCATTTCATTGACCACAATGAATTAGAGCCATTGCTTTGAAAAGAAAAAACAGATTTATAAATAAATTAATCATTAAGTATTATTGTCCTGCGTAGGAAATCGTTAGGATAGCATTATTATTATCGTATTTGAATATATGTGACGATCACATATTTAGATTGTAATTAGATATAAACAACAAGTAAACTAAATGAAGAGCAGCTAATATGAACTGATTTATATATGAATTAATAAATATAATGACAATGAACGAATAATAACCAGTTGAGTTTTCCTTTGCGATAATGCTGTGAAACTGAGATTTTGGGTTCTTCAAAACTATTGTTTGGCCAGAAGAACAAAGGCAGGGAGGGTTAAGAGGCCATGGGAAGTAATTTCATCAGCTTCCCACAACATCTGCAACATAATTGGCAATCAAATAGTGCATTGAAAATTAATCATACCTGAAGGTTTAGTTTAAATTAGAGTTTTCGAGAACTTAGTAAGGTTCATCGTCGGCATTAAGGACTCTTTAAAATATTTGTGTGTACTTACAACCAGAGAGCAAGGTCAACGAACCCCCCACACCGCTTGAGCTAGTCGAAAACGAAGACGAGTCCGGCACGACCTTTTCTTCTCCCGGTAAATTTTGAACAGGAATTAACACCAACCATTTTCACATTATTGTTCACCATGTACACTACAAAGATTTTTGGCGCCCAACGTGGGGCCCACGAAGACTATTTATAGTTCCAACTATTGTGGATTTGAGTTACAGTCAGATTTACACGGATTCTTATAAACCGAATTGATTTAAATTAAAAAAAAAAAAATAAAATAAAATTTTATTTTGAATGATTTTGTGGTCTCCAAGGTAGCAGGTTACTGTTTACCCAAATTTCAGAATTCTTAATGTTTAATACCTTGTAGTTTGGCTTAGAAGGTTTTGTAGCTACTAGCGTTTGCAGATACAAAATAAATATCATTCACCCGCTGGAATTTGAATACTTGTCGATATAGGTACGAGTATATTTCAACCGCGTGGTGCTCTTGAAATTCCTTTTTGTATCCTTACAAAATTATCTACAGGATTTTTTTTGTCGAATGCATTTTCTTCTATTTGATGAGGATATTTCAACGGATTAGCATACTTTAATTATAGTGGATTACAAAAGTGTTGCTCCCTACAGCGAGTTTTTGTCCGTATGATGTAATTATGTTTAGTCTTTCGTAATTTCATTAACAAATAAGAAAATACTAGGAAAATATTTAACCTCGTTTTTATCACTATTTGATTTGTTAAATACTAAGTTGTAGATACTTTGAATTGTATTAGTTTCACCTTAGCATCGTTATAGGAAAATTCGTACAGTATATGAGCAAGTTATCAGTTATCAATTTGCGTAAATTTTTTTATCTTACTTGGAAGGTACACCAACGAAACTGAAAAAAAAACATTTATATAAAAAGAAACAAAGTAACAAGAGTTACGGAAAATTACCAATTCGTATTTTGCGAGTATTTGAATAGTAAACCAAATCTTGTCGTGAAATGGTTGTTACTAATAGTAATGAAAATATACCAACCGCTAAGGAAGGCGCGATTGGAATGGCTTGTTCTGTATGTGAGTCAAGCATAGTCAATATTTCGGAGGCAGTGCAAACACAGTGTAAGCACATTTTTCATAAGGAATGTATTTTAAGTTGGCTAAAAACGTCCCCGGAGTGTCCAAACTGTAAAAAACTGTGTCATTCTAAAGAACTGTCAGCACCACGTTCGAGTATTAAAACCGCAGCAAAGAAAAATCAAGCGACAGACTTTTCGAATCGTCCAATCACTCGTAGTCAGAATCAATTACTAAGCACTGGCATAGCTCAAGCTTATACTCAGGCAGACGGAGAAGCAAATTAGTTAGAAAAAGCAGCAGATCTTAATAATATACAAACAGAACCAAATAACCTTTCTGTTGATAATCAGACCCTTTTATTAAATTTAGACCAGTTACAATTTTCAAATACGTCCAACAATCCAAATTCTTCTCATAATTCAAAACGACCTATAGTTAGACCCCGTAGGCATAACAGAAGGCGAAATAATCCACCCAACGCAGATCAAATTACGCAAATAGTAGAGGCAGTAGTGTCTAGGACATTAGAGAATATGAATATTAATTCGCATCCGCAGCAACAATCTGTTCAACCAGGTTTTAGCCGTAGTTCTCATAATACCACGAACAACTTACCTTTTTCACCCCACTTGTCAGTTCTTACTCCACCACTTAATAGTTCTTTTACAAACCAAACAAATATGAGCCCCGATAAAGTCACAAACATTATACAGAGCTGGAACGTTCGATTTGATGGTTCGTCTAACGGGTTACGATGCGAAGAATTTATCTACCGCATTCGCTGTTTAACTAGCGAAACTTTCAATAACAATTTTGATTTCGTTTGTAAGAATTTACATATCTTATTGACGGGTAAAGCCAGGGAATGGTTTTGGCGTTTTCGCAAACACGTTGATGTTTTCACTTGGGATTCATTTTGCGCAGCGCTACGGTATAATTACAAAGACCATAGAAATACATTTGAGTTACGTGAGGAATTAAGAAATAGGAAACAAAAACCGTCCGAGTCATTCGAATCTTTTTATGAGGCTATTTTGGAAATAACAGATAGGATAGGAACGCACCAAATAGATGATTATGAACTAATTGATATTATGAAGCACAACTTGAGACCTGAAATTCGGCATGAATTGCTATATGTTCCAATTCGATCGGTTGCACATTTACGGAAGTTATGCCAAATGAGAGAAAATCTTTTTCATGACAAAAATTTCAGAAGGT
Source organism: Thecocarcelia acutangulata (assembly GCA_914767995.1). NCBI lineage: Eukaryota > Metazoa > Arthropoda > Insecta > Diptera > Tachinidae > Thecocarcelia > Thecocarcelia acutangulata. Next base: position 80,793,697 of record OU612094.1, on the reverse strand, counting down.
ATCAATCAAATAAACCTTATACGCATTTCAATCATAACCGGCGCATAGCAGCCGTTGAACTGAATAGGGAAGAAGAAAATTTAAATAACATAGAAACTAACCAGAATGAACTTGAACCCGTATCGGTAAATTCCATATCCAAACCGGAAAGAAAAGTCAAATGCTGGAACTGTGACGAAGAAGGCCATTGTTGGGACATGTGCCTGCAGAAGCGCAATATATTTTGTTATGGGTGTGGCGCGAAAGATATTTACAAGCCACAATGTCCAAATTGTTTAACAAACTCGGAAAACTATCCGAGGGGTGCCTTTCGCAACACCAGAATGCCCCCAAAGTAAAATTTTACAATAACGAAAATATTATCGGTAGCAATATTAAGCGAAAATTAGATCCAGTTGTAAATGTTGAAAATAATTTTTTGAAACCCGACTTAACAAAATCCCTTGAACATGCTACAACCAAAGTAAATAAAATAACTAATGATATACCCCAGAATAAACACCCACCTTTATATACGAACATTCAAACCGGCGATAAGCTTGCGACGACCAAAAGCTTTTTAAAACTTAAGACCGAGCCAGCAAATACTGACCGCAGTCAATTTAGGCCATACCACGAACGACTTTTAAATTATATTGAAACCCGAGAGCAAGTATTTGGCGACTCGAAACTCAGACCAGATATTAAAAGAAAGTATCGGCGATCGACAAAACGAATGCGTAACTATTATAAAAGAATTATGAAGACCAAACAACTGTTTATTTCGTCAATATTTAGCAATGAGAGAGATGGTAGATTGTATGCTACCGTATATATTCTAGGCAAGACTGAGTTAGGACTTCTCGATACCGGAGCAAGTATTAGTTGCTTTGGCAAGGATTTAGCAAAGATGGATTTTTCGGAGATGCCCGGATTCAAAAGAGTAAAATCACTAGTGAAAACTGCAGATGGAAACATACAGGAAGTTATAGGAGAAATTTTAATTGACCTTACTTATAAGAATACGACAAAGAAATTGAGATTTTTTATTGTACCAACCTTAGATACTCGTGTAATTCTCGGCATAGATTTTTGGAAACTGTTTAACCTAATTGATGGTGTTGTATCTTGTATAGCAACGGAAAGCAAAAATTTGGAAGAGGATAAAGAATGGTGTTCTTTAACCCTATCGCAAAAACAGCAGCTTGAAACGGTAAAATCTTTATTTCCCAGTTTTGAAAAGCAAGGGCTGGGTCGAACACCTTTGATCAAACATGAAATTGATGTTAACAATGCAAGACCCATAAAGCAACGATTTTATCCCGTATCCCCAGCAGTTGAAGAGCTTTTATACCAAGAAATAGATCGAATGCTTAGTTTGAAAGTAATTGAGCCAAGTAACAGTCCCTGGAGCTCTCCAATGAGACTAGTGGTGAAGCCAGGAAAAGTTAGGCTTTGCTTGGATGCTCGAAAAATAAACGAAGTGACACAAAAGGATGCTTATCCTTTACCAAGTATAGCGGGTATATTTTCCAGACTGCCCAAAGCAAACATAATATCGAAAATAGACCTTAAAGACGCATACTGGCAAATAGAACTTGAAGAAAACTCTAAGCCGATAACAGCCTTCACGATTCCAGGTCGTCCGCTTTACCAGTTTAACGTGATGCCATTCGGATTATGTAATGCTCCACAGACGATGTGTCGGCTAATGGATGAAATAATTCCCCCCGATCTGAAAAACTGTGTATTCGGATACCTGGATGATGTTTGTGTTGTGTCGGATACATTTGAGACCCATTTATCTGTATTAGTACGGTTAGCAGAAGAATTTCGTAAAGCTAATCTCACCCTAAATATTGACAAAAGCCAGTTTTGTGTAAAGCAAGTAAACTATCTAGGATATATAATTGGTGAGGGAGGTATTGCCACGGATCCAGCGAAAGTGAACGCTGTTCGAAATTGGCCGGTGCCCAAAACGTTGAAACAAGTTCGTGCATTTTTGGGAATTGCCGGTTGGTATAGGCGATTTATAAACAACTTTGCAGATGTCACCTTTCCAATCACCGAGGTTTTAAAACAAAAACGAAAGTTTGTATGGACAGATTCTGCTCAACTAGCTTTTGATCATATAAAAGAATTGTTAACTACTGCACCCATTTTGCGCAACCCGGATTTTTCAAAAAAATTCTTCATACATTGTGATGCTAGCAATTTTGGCATTGGTGGCGTGTTAATACAGCTTGGTGAAGACGATCAGGAATGTCCTATTGCATTTTTTTCAAAAAAACTGAATTCCGCCCAGAGAAACTACTCAGTTACGGAAAGAGAGTGTTTGGCTGCTATAGAAGCCATTGAAAAGTTTAGATGCTATGTAGAATTACATGAATTTGAGGTCATAACGGACCATAGCAGTTTAGTCTGGTTAATGCGACAACCAAATTTGAAAGGCAGACTAGCAAGATGGGCGCTTAAGCTTCAAGGCTACAAGTTTAAAATCTCACATAGAAAAGGTAAAGATAATGTAGTACCAGATGCGTTAAGCAGAATTCCGGAACATGTACTTGAGACAGTTGAATGTGTGGGACCCGAAGTAGATTTAGATTCTCCTCACTTCCAAGATAGAGATTATATTGAGCTTAAAGACAGAATAGTTAAAAATCAGCAAAACCTTCCAGATGTAAAAATTATAGACAATTTTGTATATATACGAACCAAACATACGACTGGAATTGACGAAATAGATCAAAATGCATGGAAGTTGTAGATTCCGCAAGCTCTACGCTTACAGATTTTAAATCGGTTACATGATTCAGTGTTAGCATCTCACGGAGGAATCGCTAAAACGTTAGAACTTATCCGCAGGAATTTTTATTGGCCAGGTTTGGCTTCCGAAGTACGCAATTATATTCGGAATTGCGATGTTTGCAAGAGCACTAAAGCTAAAAATGTAACCTTGAAACCAGAAATGGGTCAAATGTCTGTCTCAGAACGACCATTTCAGCGTTTGTATGTAGATATTTTAGGACCTTATCCCAGAAGCAAAAGAGGATATATCGGTTTACTTCAGCAAGTTTCACTGGCTTTGTCCGTTGAAGAAATTCACCAGCGATAAAATTATTGAATTTATTGAGTCAGAAATTTTTTTTCATATGGTGTACCGGAAACGCTTATTACGGACAACGGATCGCAATTTAAAGCCACAGAATTTAATAAATTTTTGCATAAGCATGGAGTAAATCATGTATATACGGCCCTTTATTCTCCTCAAAGTAATGCTGCGGAAAGAGTCAATCGATCGATTATTGCTGCCATACGATCCTACCTTAAACAAGATCAAAGAGAATGGGATAAAAATATACCTGCAATTAGCTGTGCCCTACGCAATTCAATTCATCAAGCTATCGGAACTAGTCCTTATCATGCCTTATACGGCTTTAATATGATCACCCATAGTGAATCTTATAAATTACTCAGAACACTCAACTCATTAGGTGAACCTGTAGCAACCGTAGAAAGACAATTTGACAATTTGGCCCTGTTACGGAAAAAGATGAAAGAAAGTATGGAAAAGGCCTATGCAAACAACGTTAATCAGTATAATTTGAGAGCGCGAACAAGAACTTTTGAAATTGGAACCACCGTATTCCGTAGAAATTTTGCTCAAAGTGATGCCAGCAAGAATTTTAACGCTAAACTCAGTCCAAAATTTATTAAAGCAAAAGTAAAGAAAAAAATAGGTAATTGTTACTATACCCTTGAGGATGTTGATGGCAAAATAGGAACCTACCATGCGAAAGACATTTGTAGCTAGCAAATCAGTAAGAAAAAAAAAAAAAAAAAATTTTTTTTGTAATAACCAATAAACAGAAAATCTAAAGAAAAAAATATGCTCCGGTTAATCTGCAGGATAAGACCTTCATATTCCCCGGTTTGTAATGTGAAGTTGTGCTCAGGAAGAAAATAATAGTAGTCAACAAAGGGTAAAGGCAGCATATATTATAAAAGTACCAACCGACACTAACATAAATTTTATATTAATATAAATGGAGAAAACTTATTTAAACTAAAACAAGTTTAACGGAAAATTAAATGTATACGATAATTCGTATCTGGCTACTCTTTTCATTTTTATACAGTACTAAGCTTACTTCATTAATTTTTATTTCAATTACTAGTCACCCAGTTGTAGTTATTAATACTAATACAAACACCTGCACGGTAAAGCTTGTACAATAAATTTTCCTTGTTGCACCAACTAAATGCATTTGAAAGGTAGAAAGAAGTACACTATATAATACCCAGTAAATTCCAATAATTGTAGCTGGAATTTACGTATATAAATTGACAGAACGCGTGTTCGGTCTTTCTTTTCTCCTTAATTGGCAAAGACGCAGGCTCAGGAAACTTTTTGCGTAAAAAAAAAAAAAAAGTTGGGGAAAATATAGTTGCGGTAAAGTGATTTCCTAACCGCTTCAATAAGAGATTAAAATCTCTGGAGTTTTAATTTTCCAGAAGGCTCTGCTGGCGACAGCAGCCGTACATGTCAGTCCCTGTAGCACGTGGTTAGCTTTTGTTATAGGACAGAAACAGCGCTCATTTGCTACACCAAATTTTCCATCCCTTACAACCTATACAGGAGATACATGCATAGTGGCTATATGTCCGTGTTTTTTTTTTTTGTGAGGAAAATAATCGCAACACTCAAAGTTAACACAGAGTTAAAAATTGTGCAAATATACATAGGCACATAAGCACCTAATAATACAGTCATATCAACGTGTTATTTAGAGTACAAGTATTATAAAGTAGCCTCAACAAGCAAAAGAACCTTAACCAACGTTTGCACTAAAGCCCAATTTCATTGTGATACACCTACCAACACATACGACAATTTTAATAAATAAATTTAGTTCCAACATCGGTTTTGAAGGAAAATCAAGGATTTTCAGTGAAGATTTGCAGGCAAACATCCTACAACATGACATCAACATATCCAAACACCAGCTGTAGCTTTGAGGGCCTTCATAGTTGCAGGTGAGTACTCTGTGTTTAAATCATTTCTTCATACAAAAATCTTTGAAAATAGTTATCAGTGTTTTGATCCTTTGGTGCGCTGCTAGTGTATGAAAGTACGTCTGTGCATGCGCGTATACATATGTACAACCCTACAGAGTTCTGTATGTGTGTGCGCTTGTACAGGAGAGGCTGACAGCATCAATATTTTGTGAATGTAAACTAGTGTGTGAAGAAAATTAATTGTTACATTTTTTAAAGAAAGTCGCCCAGTTGTTTCCAAACTACGAAACAAACGATCAAAACAATGATAATGATATTTTTTTAAAACCGAAATCAAAATAAAAAAGAAATCAAAATAAGAAAGAAATTAAAATAAGAAAGAAATCAAAATAAGAAAGAAATCAAAATAAACAAGAAACCAAAATACAATCAACAGCACAAATTTGAAAGAAAAAGCTAAGAAAGAAAGCTTATAATTACAACTTAGAAAGAAAGCATTAAAAACAACTATAAAGTAAACAAAATGAGACTAAGAAAACAAGACGAATAAAAAAAAAAAAAAAAGCTTTACGTGAAAGGAACATACATGTATGCACATACTTATGTACATGTAGGTATGTAAATGTCCAGAACGAAAGTTTATTATGCATTTGCTCATTAATGACCCCGCTTTAAGGCTGGTAGAGCGAAAAAGAAAACTAGTGCATGTCGTTGAGTTGAATTCTTTTGTTTGTCGGTGATTTACTTTTGTTTTAGCTTTTTAAGAAAGCTAAAAGCAAAACAAAACTGAAGAATATTTGTTAATTAAAAGAAACTAATTCGTATGTAAGAATCATTAACTCTTGTGTAACCATTTCATTGACCACAATGAATTAGAGCCATTGCTTTGAAAAGAAAAAACAGATTTATAAATAAATTAATCATTAAGTATTATTGTCCTGCGTAGGAAATCGTTAGGATAGCATTATTATTATCGTATTTGAATATATGTGACGATCACATATTTAGATTGTAATTAGATATAAACAACAAGTAAACTAAATGAAGAGCAGCTAATATGAACTGATTTATATATGAATTAATAAATATAATGACAATGAACGAATAATAACCAGTTGAGTTTTCCTTTGCGATAATGCTGTGAAACTGAGATTTTGGGTTCTTCAAAACTATTGTTTGGCCAGAAGAACAAAGGCAGGGAGGGTTAAGAGGCCATGGGAAGTAATTTCATCAGCTTCCCACAACATCTGCAACATAATTGGCAATCAAATAGTGCATTGAAAATTAATCATACCTGAAGGTTTAGTTTAAATTAGAGTTTTCGAGAACTTAGTAAGGTTCACCGTCGGCATTAAGGACTCTTTAAAATATTTGTGTGTACTTACAACCAGAGAGCAAGGTCAACGAACCCCCCACACCGCTTGAGCTAGTCGAAAACGAAGACGAGTCCGGCACGACCTTTTCTTCTCCCGGTAAATTTTGAACAGGAATTAACACCAACCATTTTCACATTATTGTTCACCATGTACACTACACGGCTTGTACTTAAGCTGAGCGCCATATATCAATCACGTTCTTCCAACGTTTCAGTTTCGTGTTTGGATTTCTATCCGAAACGGAAAACGTGAGTGACTGATGGTCAGTATATATGGTTAAATCTGGGCTTCCGTAGACGTAGTTTCTAAGTTTTTGCAATGCCCAGATTATAGCCAGTAATTCTTTTTCATTGGTACTGTAATTTTCCTCAGTACTTGTCAAAGTTCTACTAATAAAAGCAATTGGTTTACCTAGTTGCGATAGTACCGCGCCTAAGGCTATGTTTGAGGCATCAGTAGTGAGTTCAAATGGTTTGTCAACCCTGGGTTGATAAAGTTCCACTTGTTCTTTTAAACAATTTTTAAGTTTATTGAACGCATCTATGGCCGGTTGGTCTAGTTTTATTATTGTATTTTTACTTTGGGTTCTTTTTACATTGCCATGTTCTCCTCTTAGATGAACAGTAAGTGGCTTAGCTATTGTTGCATAGTTTTTCACGAACTTACGGTAATAACCTGTCATTCCCAGGAATCCCCTAAGTTCCTTCAGGTTCTGTGGAATGGCCAGCTTATCTATTGCCTCAATTTTTCCTGGGTTTGTTGAGATCTTTCCATGTTTAATTATGTGTCCCAAATACTCAACTTCCGTTTGGAAAAACTTACTTTTTTCACTGGATATTCTTAGAGTTCCCTTATTCAGGGCTTCGAAAATAATTTCAATATGTTTCATATGCTCATCAGCCGATGATGAGTATATTAAAACGTCGTCAATGTAAACATAGGCAAACTTTCCAATGTAATCATGGAGTATTTCGTCTACACATCTTTGAAAAATTGCAGGGGCGTTTTTTAAGCCGAAAGGCATTCTCTTATATTCATAATGACCGCCTAAGACAGAGAAAGCTGTTTTTTCCTGGTCGGAATCTTTGATTTTTATTTGATGAAATCCCGATTCCAAATCAAGTGTTGTAAAAAATGAGGCCTGTCCTAAATTCTGCAATACTGTTGTAATGTCCGGTATAGGGTACCTATCTGAAATAGTGTTTTTATTTAGCTTTTGGAAGTCTACGACCATTCTGCGCTTGGGTTGACCAGATTCGTCTACTTCTTTTTTAGGGACTGTCCAAATCGGTGAGTTGAAAGGACTATTACTTTTTGTAATTATACCCTCGTCGAGTAATCTTTTGACTTCCTTATTAACGAATTCATTGTCAGCTATAGGGTATGGGTATTGTTTTGTGTAAATCGGATCCTCCGTCACTGTCCTAATTGCAGCCTCCATCAGAGTTGTAAAAGGTAGTGGCCCAATGCCATTATTTTCCCTCATCAACTGAGCTATTCTTTTTTCATATTTTCCGTTAACTAAATAATTGATTCTAGCTGGTTCTTCTTCTTCTCCTATTCTAAATATCATTTTTTCCAAATCTATCTTTCCCTTTAATGCCTTCAATCCTTTATATCCCAATAATATGTCAAAATCTTTTAATTCATCCGTTTCGTAAAAGTCTAATACCTTATTAAATATTTGAGCAGTTTGTTTTCTTGTTAAAGTAGATGCACCATGGATTGAGTAGACTTTAATATTTCCTTTTAGATTCTCTGATTCACTTAGCTTAATTCTTGAATTTACATAATTATGGGTTGCACCTGTATCAACTAGCACAAGATATTCTTCACTACCATCTGACAAGGTGAGACAAGGCAACCCGTGTCTTAGTTTAAATGCTTAAAATTATTTTTCTTTTTACTCACAGTACTATTTGATGAATTTCCCGTCTCTACATACATGTCGTCTTCTGTGCATAGGTTGTTCATTCGCATCGTTTTATGCTGATAGTTGCCGCTGGGTTCCCGTCGCCTTTTATTCATACCGGAGTTAAAAATACCGTGTGGGCTGAACCTTGGTCTGGGCTGGTTATATTGTTGCTGTTGATGTATTGCTGTGTCGTTGATCCATTGTCTTGGTGTAAACTGGCGAGTATTTCCCGATGATGTGTCCATTGGTTCTGGACGGGGATAATTCTGTTGGTGATGTTGTTCCTGGTGCCTAATTGTTGTTACATTTGGACGCCTTTGGAATTCCTGACTCGATTGATGCCTTGGGCGAGCATATCCTTCCTGTCTGGGCTCCTCATAGCTTAGGCTAACCGCCTGTGAGAGTTGTCATGCTCAATTGTCCTCGCAATTGCATACGCATGTTCTAGGTCTCTAATTTGATTGCCATAAAGAGTGGATCTTATGTAAGAGTTTTTGATTCCATCTTTGAATACTCTGACTGCTTCCTGAACAGCTTCTTCCATCATTATTTCTATTGTGTTCTTTGGATGGCCTGACATCGAAATTTTCGACGTGATGAGAGTCAGCGATCTGTTTATATCGTCATGATACTGGCTCAAAGTCTTATTTCCTTGCTGAAGTCTTCTTAATTCGTCTTGCAATACGTAGATGGGTCTTTGGTCGGCATACGTGTAATCTAGGCGATTTTTTATTGCCTCCCAGTTGAATATTGTATTGTGGTTGATGAGCACATCTGATGCAGACCCTCGTATTTTCGTCTTCACTATTGACAAGGCTTCGCAATACCTGTTTGAGGATTCATGCTGCTTTATCCCATCCATCAACCTTGTAACATCCTCCCTCCATGAGCGGTATTCTAAAGGATTGCCAGTGAATTCAGGCAATGTTTTGAATACGTCCAGATTGATCTGCTCCGGGATGTTATACGTCATCATCACGGCTCGTAAGGGTTGTGGTATGTCTGGGTGCATGTTGGGTACTTGATTCAGTCTTTCCTCAAGTTCTCCATTTTTTCTGCTTAGTGCTTCCATGGTCACCTGCATGCCTGCGATTTGCATGCTTATTTGCTGGTTGCCAGAATTTGCCATAATTTCTTCTGTTATTAACCTGTTGCTGTCGAAGATTCTTTGCCTTTTCCCTCTCATTAATTGTTAACTTTTCTAGAGCACAAATTTACCTTATTGTGGTCAGAATTTATTTAGATTTTTACTAGAGTCTTGATTTACTTTACAAGAGTCAGTGTTATTATCCTGTTGTGGCAAGGGTCATTTCCGTGGTCCGCCTCGTGAAGAATAACAATGTATTATTCTCCTGGCAGGATCGCCAGTTATGACTTTCCAGTCTTGTGGAAATAAAAAAAAACCTTTTTTTCCTAAACGCTTACGCGTTTATTTTCTTTATTTCCTTGAATTAAAAATACACGACAAGTATATGTCTAGAACTTATTTTAACTAACTTATTCATTTGTAAATTTGAGTCTTAAATACTAAAAATGTACTTATGTTTTTACAATACAAAGAATATTCAGTTCTAATGTTTAGTGACCATTTTATCTTTTACAATATTACAAAACACTTTAATTTTATTGATGTTTGTATCTTATCTTCAGTTGAGCGTTTTATTACTAGTAGTTTAATTTTTCAATATTTATTTAGGTCTACGTTATCCTTATGGATGTTCTTACAGCTAATTTTATCTTAGTTTAGTTGCTTTGTATTTATATTTGTTACCATGATTTTATTGCTTGACCCTTTTTTATCGTGAATGTTTCAAACCCTACTTTCATTGATATCATGTTTCTTGTTCCCGTCATGTATAAGCATGTTTGTTTCTTTTATCGCTAAGATATCTTTATCAGCGTTTAACTAAGAGGGTTGTTGATTTGCCTGACCTTAATTCGCGCGAACACTCAGCACGAGTGTGCTCGCTTTGCACACTCGTGCTGAGTGAATTGGACAGCACTCTCCTTTCTGTCTTGTTTCTTTTCTGTCTTTAAGCTTAAAAGAATTTATAAGTCCGTTAGTTTATGTAAAGTATGTATCTTGTTGTTGTCCGCAGAAGTATAATTTACTCACTGTCCGTAGAAGAAGTATATAGTAAAGCATGTGCAGCGTGGTACGCTGCCACACCCTACATATATTTTTTTGTTGCACTGAAACGTACATATATATATTAAATCTTAAGACTACTACAATGAATTGCTTAATATCTACATTGAATGGTTTTGTTCCTATCATTGGATAATCTTTTGTCTCTAAGAGTTAAAAAACGTACGCGAATTAAATATCTCCACCTTTTGTGGGGGGAAAAAAATATATTTTTTTTTCAACGCGTATGCGTTTACTTTTTTTTTATTTTTTATTTAACTTGAAATTACACTTAAATAAAAACTATGCTTCTTTTTTCACTACCATATCTTCACTCCCGTGTCCGACAATATTTTGTTCTCTTAAATACTAAAATGTTATCTTTGTTCTTAATATTTAGGTGGGTAATCATAAACAACATGTTTTTACATTTACAGATAACATAATTATGTTTGCTGTTTTATTACGGGATTAGTATGTTCATGTTGTTTATCGTTACTTGATTGGTTATGGTTGTTTACTGTCTGCAATATCTTAATTACATTTTGTTCCTTGTTCTAATGCTTAATCTATAGTCTTATGGATATTGTTTACAGTATACATTTTACATTTATGATCATGTTTACAATTGTTGATAAAGTACATTTATGATCATGTTTACAACTTACATATTCCATTCTTATTATATTTGTTTACATAGGATCATTCTTATCTTATTTCCTAATTAATATTTAATGTGTGTGTGAGTAAGAGCAACGTTTTACTTATGTGACGTTAACTCTCCCCCTCGTTAAAATGAATCGTCCCGATTCAAGGAGTGGTTAGCCTTGCCAATTCCCTATTATAAATAACTTGAAAATTTTCGGCGGCTCTGATTTGTCTTAATGCTACGAAATACTTTATCAATTTCAAAGTTACCAATATTATTAATATTATGAAAATAATTGTGAAGAAGGAATAGATGAAAAATTTAACTGGGTGTTCCTCAATAGGGATCATGAACTTCTTTAGTGAGTCTAAATTATTAAATGATAAATTTGATGTCGATGCTAAAATTATTTCTAAATTTTCATCATATTTATTATGAATTGCTTCTAGTATTCTATCCTGTATATTTCTGAAAGTAATATTATTTATTTTTACCTTATCACTATAAGTAACTAGTTTAGTTCCTGATACCGTTTGATTATCTATAACATTTATTCCATCCAAGAGGATAAAACCTTCTTCTATTTGCATTAGTTGAGGGTTATATTCCTGTATTATTTTACATTGAGCTTTTCTATTTTCCAATACTGGTTTAATACAATTGTCTTGTTCATTGTTTGTTATACATATATTTTTGCTTAAGTAATTTTTGCAATTTTTTATTCTGATATATTCTTTGTCACAGAGTGCAATGTTTTCATCTGTTGCAATCTTACCATGTCCACTGTTGAGAGCTGTAAATTTATATAACTTGCAAAATTTATTTATAACTGGGTATTTGTTAATTGTAATGAATAGTTCGTTAGTTCTTGCAATATAGATGTCGGAATATTCTAATACATTAATAATTGGTACCGAGTTTATTTCGTGTCGAACTATTTCTTTAACATATCTAGATCGATTGATTCCGCTAAGTATTCATTATTATTGGCTGCATTTATTGTCCTGACTAAAAGTAGCAATTGACCGTGTATTTCTCTTAGCAAAACGTGATTCATAATTTCTTGACCGTTTATGGAGTCTAATAGTTTTTCAAATCTTGAATTTATTATTTTTTGTTTTTCATTATTTCTAATTAGTTTATTTATTGTTGATTCAATTTGTACTGCTTCATCATGATCGGGTATACCAGTAATAAATTTTAGTGCTGATCCTAGGAAATTTAATCCTCGTTTAGGTCGATGTTCTTTGAGTTGTTCTAATAGTGTTTTAATCTTTTTCATAAGAATTAATTCTTCTGCAGTTGCATTGTAATAATTATAAAATTTCTCTTTATATGGTATATAAATTTTTGTTAAATTTGTGACATGAAATAAGAATTCATATTCATTAAATAAAAATACATCATCTGTTCTTGTTAATATGTATTTTTTTCCTTCTATGTTTTTGATTTGAGTTGTTGCTTCTGGTGTCTGAGGTGACATTACCAGCACGGCTAATATCAGGTAATTCAGTATCATGTTCTTTAATTGTAATGTTTTTAATATTGTTCTTATGAACAGTTTTTCCTCCTCGGGTTAGGATCGTGTCCCCACGGTCTTCTTCTACAATTTCTTTTTTAAACCTGGGTTGGATTTTCTTTCCAACACCTGCGATTCTTACCAAAATTTGGGTGCCTTTTTCAAATATGCGATGTTTTGCGTGTGTGTTCAACCTTTTTAATACCTTGATTGATGCTTTACGTAACTTTTCTGTAACAGCTTCTTTACTGTAATTTATTGTACCGAAATGTATTTGCCTTGGCCTGTATCCTGTTATAGTATGTATTGAGTTGCTTAATTCTTTTATGGCTTTAAATATTTCTTCTTTCACTGTAGAGGAATTTTGTATTTTAAAAATGCGTGTTAATTCACTGATAGAGTTATGAGCTCTTTCTACTTGTCCGTTTGCTTTCGATCGATGCACTGGTGTTTCTATCTTCTGTATACCATGTTTTATGCACATTTGTTTAAATGCTGGTGTAACAAAACTTGCTTCATTATCAGTCATGAGTCGTTTGCATTCGGGAAAATTACTGATAATTATTTCTTCCATTTTATCTTCTATTTTTGCTTTTGTAATTATTTCTTGGGCGACTATGTATTTGGAAAATTTATCTATAGTCACAAGGTACGTGTTGTTATCATTAAAATAAATATCCGCATGTATATATTCCCTTGGTTGTGTTGGTATATCTGATTCTCGGAGAGGCTCATTAGTTGGGTTTCTCTCATAACGTCCAAATAAACATGCAGGACAGTGATTATTGAATTGCTTGCTATCCTTTTTTATAGTTGGCCAATAATATTTTTCTAAAATTTCTTGTGTTGTATTAATGTAGCTTCTATGAGCTCTTAAATGTGTTTCTTCTACGATTTGAAGTTGATTATTTCTATCAATTACATCTTTTAATTTTCTTGGCGTATGTACAAAGCTATTACCTATAAATGTTTCCTTAATCAGCGCTGCGCGTTGGTACAAATCTAGTATATATTCATATGTATAGCTACGGTTCGATTTGGTACCAATATCTTTTTTAGTTCACCTATCAGGTCATTGTTATTTGAAAAATTAATAGTGTGGCGTACCTTATTAGAAAAAATCGTGCGTGTTCGTGTTTCAGTAAAATTTGGAGTAGGTACAAGTTCTAATTGTATGCCATATGCATTAAGTGGCTGTGTAACAGTTTTTATTATATTACTTGCGGAACTTTCGGCTGAGTGTGCCGTGTCTATAGAGGATGTATTGATTACTTGGCGTGACAAAGCGTCAGCTACGACATTTTGTGTTCCTGGCTTATATTTAATTTTTGCACCATAATCTTCTATTATAGACTTCCATCGTTTTAATTTGTGGTTTGGATTTTTTTCAGAGATTGCGTAGGTGAGGGATTGATGGTCAGTAAAAATTGTCAAATCGGCTATGCCATATATATAATTTCTTAATTTCTGTAACGACCAAATAATTGCTAACATTTCTTTCTCGTTAGTACTATAGTTTTGTTCTGTAGAACTTAATGTGCGAGACAAGAAATAAATTGGGTTTCTGTTCTGACTTAGTACGGCTCCAATAGCTATGTTGGAAGCATCTGTAGTAAGTTCAAAGGGATTTTCATAGTTTGGTTGAAATAATTCTACTTGTTCTTTTAATTTTAATTTCAGTATTCCTACAGCTTCTATGGCTGCTTGATCCAAGTGAATTTTAGTGTTATTACTTTTATTTTTGCCTATATGTGCATTTTCTCCTTTTAAATGGACAGTCAAAGGTTTTGCGATTTGTGCATAGTTTTGTACGAATCGTCTATAGTAACCAGTTAAACCTAAGAGTCCTCGTAAATCCTTGAGTGTAGTGGGAGTTGGAAATTTCTCAATAGCTTTTATTTTCTCAGGATCTGTTGTTATTCTATTGTGTTTAATGATATGGCCCAGATACTCAACCTCTTGCATAAAAAATTTGGATTTCTCATCTGAAATATTTAAAGTGGCGTTATTTAGTGCTTGGAACACTATATGAATATGCTTCATGTGTTCCTCAGGTGAATTTGAATAAATCAAAACATCGTCTATGTAGACGTAAACGAATTTTCCTATAAATTCTCTGAGTATGTCATCTACACATCGTTGGAAAATGGATGGTGCATTCTTTAAGCCAAAAGGCATACGTACAAATTCGTACTTGCCTCCATTAACGCAAAAAGCTGTTTTCTCCCTGTCTTCTTTCTTTATCTTAATTTGGTGGAAGCCTGATTCCAAGTCAAGCGTGGTAAAATACTTTGCTTTTCCTAAATTCTGTAAAGTAACATTTACATCTGGTATGATATATGTATCTATCGGTTATGGTATGTTCATTGAGTTTCCTAAAGTCTATTACCATTCGACGTTTAGGTTTTCCATTCTCATCTAATCCTTTCTTGTGCACTGTCAACATCGGGGAATTGTAAGGACTGTAGCTTTTCTGTGTAATTCCCTGTTCCAACAAATTTTTTATTTCTTTATTAACGAATTCTGTATCGTTGAAATTACCCGGATACTGTTTCGTCCATATTGGTTCCGTTGATGTGGTTCTAATACTAGCTTCAATAGTAGTAGTAAATGGTAATGGACCTATACTATTATTTTGTTTCATTAATTCGTTTATCTGTAATTCATATTTGCTATCTCCTATAGAGTAATTTATTTTCTGTGTTTCCCTCGGGACAATAAATATTTTTTTTTCTATGTCTATGACTGCGTTCAATATTGTTATGCCCTCGACTCCTAACATTAAGTCGTAATCGTCGTTATTATTAATTTCAAAAAATTCTAGCTCTTGTTTAAACACTTTTATTTTCTGTTTATAATTTAATATTGATTCACCATGCATGGTAATCATTCGTAAAGGTTTTACTTTAATTCTAGGTCCTAAAAGTAATTTTTTGTTAATATAATTGTGGGTTGCACCACAATCTATAAAGATTTTATATTTTTCATTATCATTATCGTTCATAAATATATAGAGCAACCCGTCTATTAGTTTAAATCTTTATGAATATAATTACGGTTGTATTGAGACTTACTATTTTCTGTTGTAGTGCTGCCATTATCGCCTTCAAGTGGGGCTGCTTCTATTTTATTGTTTCGTTGAACTTTCCGGTTTTGGTTGAAGTTTCCACTTTGTTCTCTTATCCTCTTCCATGGTTGGCTGTGAAACCCTTGGTAGTTTCTTCGGGGTGCTGTATGGCCTGATGACGTGTCCATCGGTTCTGGTAGTGGTTGGGTATTATGAAAATCTTGATGAGGTTGTTGTTGTTTGTATGCTGGTACTTCATAATTTGGTCGCCGGTGTTTCTCTGGGATGAACTTGTTGTTGTTATGTCTGAAGTTATTCGATGGTGGTTTACTAGTTTTTTGTTCGTTATTATGATACGATAGACGTAGTTTTCTGTGCTCATCATCATGTTCTATCGTTCTTGCAACAGCGTAGGCGTGTTCAAGATCCTTAATGGGATTTCCATACAGTGTGGATCTAATGTAAGAATTATTGATGCCATCCTTAAAGACACGTACCGCTTCCTGTGTAGCCTCTTGAATCATGACATTTATAACTTGTTCTGAGTGACCAGACATGGTTATCTTTGAGGTGATTAATGTCAGTGCCTTATTTATGGAATTGGGATAGATTATTTCTTCCTTGGTGCAGGTTTTTCATCTCGTCCTGCAAAACATAAAGAGGGCGCTGGTCCGCATATGTGTAGTCAAGGCGGTTTCTGATAGCATCAAAGTTGAAAATGGTATTATGATTTGTAAGGACATCTGCGGCTGCTCCTTGGATCTTGGTTTTGACGATAGAGAGGGCTTCTGCATAACGGTTTAAATTTTGGTGTGTTTTGATACCATCCATTAGACGTGATACGTCTTCTCTCCAAATCCTATATTTTGAAATATTGCCATCGAATACAGGAAGCGCCTTAAAAACGTCTAAATTAATATCATTTGGGTTTGCGTATGATATATTGAGAGGCTGCAATGGAGTTGTGACCGGTTGTGCTATCGCTGGGTTTGTTGGTATTTGATTCAGACGGTCTTTTAATACGTTGTTTTCTGCTTGTAGTGATTGTACGGCCACCTGTAGTTCAGCCATTCGTTGAAGAATCATATTTATTTCTGGTTGGGCCATTTCGACTAGTGGTGATAATTTTCTGTTGTTGTCAAATTCGCGATTTAATTTCCTTGTGTATTTTTTCATGAGTTTGGGTATAATTTTTTGTGTCCTTTCTATGAAGATTTAGTTTGAAATTCGTTTGATATCCTATTCTATGTAGGATTTGTTTTTCTCCTTGCTGCGACAAGAAGATTGGTCCGCTTCTGGAGTAACAAAATTTATGCTACTCCTGGCAGGATCGCCAATTAAATATCTCCACCTTTTGTGGGGGGAAAAAATATATATTTTTTTTTCAACGCGTATGCGTTTACTTTTTTTTTTTTATTTAACTTGAAATTACACTTAAATAAAAACTATGCTTCTTATTTCACTACCATATCTTCACTCCCGTGTCCGACAATATTTTGTTCTCTTAAATACTAAAATGTTATCTTTGTTCTTAATATTTAGGTGGGTAATCATAAACAACATGTTTTTACATTTGCAGATAACATAATTATGTTTGCTGTTTTATTAAGGGATTAGTATGTTCATGTTGTTTATCGTTACTTGATTGGTTATGGTTGTTTACTGTCTGCAATATCTTAATTACATTTTGTTCCTTGTTCTAATGCTTAATCTATAGTCTTATGGATATTGTTTACAGTATACATTTTACATTTATGATCATGTTTACAACTTACATATTCCATTCTTATTATATTTGTTTACATAGGATCATTCTTATCTTATTTCCTAATTAATATTTAATGTGTGTGTGAGTGAGAGCAACGTTTTACTTCTGTGACGTTAACTCGCGTTCGTGCTCACCAAAACATTGTTATTCCAACAGAAGACACACCATCTTCCAGTTTAGCTATTGTTGATAAACCGAAAACGCAAGTAGGAATGGACAGGTATATAACCGTGGTTAAACGTCAGCGAAGCCCTAAATCTGCACAAATATCATCAAAATCAAAAATGTCTAAAGACGATAATCCCACTGCGACAACGGATAATAATAGGTTTGCCATCCTTCAGACAGATGATCCAACAACATCCAAAAAAAACATATAAGCCTCTACCAATATATTTGAGAGAGCCGACTTCCAGTGAACTGGTAAGCAAACTTATTACGGCAATTGGTAAAGATACTTTCAACGTCACATCAGTGAAGCACGGCAGCATCAGAGAAACTAAAATATAGGTAAGCCATGAAAACGAATACCGAAAATTGTCTGATGTTTTAGAAAAAAAGAAAAGATCATTTTACACTTACCAGCACAAAAGTGCTAAAGGTCTTCAGGTCGTTATTAAAGGTACTGACCCTTGCGTAGATATTGATGATGTCAAAACCGGATTGGAAGATAAAGGTTTTAAAATAAAAACCATAGTAAACATCAGGAACTGTGAAAAGATCCCTCAACCCATGTTTAGGGTTGAACTAGAACACAGGGATGTTGTCCTAAAAAAAGGTGAAATTCATCCAATTTATGACCTTAAATTTCTTCTGCATCGTAAGATTACCGTTGAGGCACCACATAAGCGTTCAGGAGCCGTTCAGTGCATAAACTGCCAAGAATTTGGTCACAATAAGGCTTACTGTAAGTAGCCCGCTGTTTGTGTTGTATGTAGCGAACTTCACGGCACAACTCAGTGCAATAAGCCAAAGGCCGACGCAAGTGTTAAGAAATGCAGTACCTGTGGAGGTAACCATACTGCAAATTATAGAGGCTGCCCTGTCTATACTCACTTTAAGCGGTCAATGACAAATAAGTCATCGGTGTCTCTAGCAACCCAGCAGCCAAATGTCCTTGGTAAAAACCATTTTTCCCAGATAGACGATTCAACCACCCATACAAATACGCAAAACTCCAAACAATTTTCATATGCTAATATCGTTAAAGCCGACGAAATCTTGAACCAGGAGCCCAAACCTCAAAAGTGCGATCCAAATTTTAGTAATTTAGAGGCAACTCTGCAGACTCTTGTTCAATCCGTAAACACTTTTACCGTGTCTATAACAAAGATGATGCAGGAAATGCTAAAAATGCAATCCAATATTTTACAGGCAATTTTAAAAATGAATTGGTTACAAATATGTTTCTGGAACGCAAACGGCATTCGCCAACACAAAAATGAACTTGAGCACTTCCTTATGGAAAAGCAGATCGATATAAAGGCTGAAACCCATTTGACAACCAACAGTTATTTCAAAATTAATCGCTACACACTATATAACACATAAGATCCCCGTGGAAGATCTTGCGGCACACAGTGGCACATTTTGTGTGTTAGCGGTCAAAATTCTATAACTTTTGAAATAATTTTTTTTTTTTGTTGGATAGAAGACACCTTAAGCTTCGATTTAATGTATTAACTTTAAAATCGGGCCTTATTAAAGTACACTTATTTATGATTGAAAATTTTTTTTTAAATGTAGGTATTATCGGCCTTAAAAAAATAAATTTGTGAATGTAGCATTGCATTTTGTAAACAGTAACGTTAACTGAACTAAAAAATTACATACTTAATTAAGCCGTCCACCCGGGTCCATTTTATTTTGATCTTTAGCCCTCTTCTCCAATGGACCACTTAGAATACGGGCTTGGAGCTCATAATTGTTTTAAATATATTGATATAATATATATTATATTTGTACTATAATTATATTTGTACTATAATATATATTTGTACTATTTGACTAACGTTTTTAGTTGTATTCGTTCGATTGAAAGTGCATCACTAATATATTTTTTATTTATGTTTCCCTTTCAAAATTAATATTTTCAATTCATATAAAATGTAAAGCGCTAATTTATTTATCTAACAATTATAATATATTGTTGTTCTTAATATTTTTATAAATTGTGAATTTCAAGGCAAATCAACATCAAGAAATCAAATGTCATTTTAACGTACAGTTAAAGTGGCTCATTTCAACTTTAAACGTATGGTAAGCTAATAATTGTTTTTGGATACAACGTTAGGAAATTTTTCTTAACAATTGCTTACCAAGCTTTGTTAAATTTTTTTGCATACGGCCGCTATAGTGCAATTCAGTAACTTTTAACGATTTTAAAAGAGCATAACTTAACGCGAGCTATTGTGGTTTGCATTAACGGTTATGTGATTCACTAACTTATTTTTAACACCTCTGGTTGTGTGTTAAAAAAAAATTTGAAATAATGTGGCAGCTTTGTTAAAAATAAAGAAATCCTCAAAGAGGAACAGAAAAAAAAACAAACAAATTTGCAAATAATTCTATGTTTAGGGTAAGTAAAACTGATTATAAATTTATTATTTTAAATATTTTTTGATAAATAAGATAATTTTTCTCACGGAGAGGACGCCGACGACTGTTGGAGCGGTAAAACGATCTTCCGACAACTCGTATGCCCAATAATCTGAAGTTATTCTAATAGAAATTTTAACGACATTGTTGTTAAGATAAACACCACAAAAATAATTGGTGTTTAGTTAACACTGATCAGTCTGGCTTTAAAAATAGCTTATTTAAAATAAAAATAGTGTTAAAAACTGTTATAGAATTCCGAAAACATCAACGCTAGTGTTAATTTCTCTAAACGAATTTTATTAGCGTTAAAAGAGGTTAGTGAATTGCACTACTGTCGGATTTTTTTCCTTTTTCCTCTTTTTCATATATGTATGCATATGTATATGATTATACTTATCTAAGTACGAGTTTTTGTGTTATGTACATATATACATATGTATGTATTTATGTTTTCTAGATATGTAAATATATGTATGAATGAGTTGCAAAATTACATTATGCCTGTATGTACATACATGTAAGTGAGAACGAACGTAATTTTATAATTTAGAAAAATTAATTAAAAATTTATGTTAACAAGATATTTCTTCTAACACAAACGTTAGAATACTAAATTTAAAATTAAAAAATGTGATTCTTAAGTCCGGCCAATGCTAGACAAAAAGTTTTATTATGCGGGAGCTATTTCGGTAAAATCACCTATTGAGCAATCTGATGGTGGCAGCGGTATCCCTTCTTTTAAGCCGAGTGTGGCAGCCAAAATTAAGTATATTGCGCGCAAGAGGGTTTGGATGAGGTTCCAGTTTACTGACATACCTTGTCGCGTACTTAGAAAACTCCTCTTTTACCAGCGGAACACTCAGATCTTTATGAATTCGTGAATTTTTAACGTACCATGGAGCCGCTGTAATTGTTCGAAGAACTTGGTTTTGTCGCCTTTGAATTTTTTCAATATTTGACGCTGAGGCGGTGCCCCATAATTGAATTCCGTAGCCCCATATAGGCTTTAGAATTGCATTGTATAGCAGAAGTTTGCAATCCAACTTCAAAGTCGAGTTTCTGCCCATAAGCCAATTTAGCTGCGCTGCTTTTAGTTTTAACTGAGTGACCTTTGCTTCAATGTGAGACTTCCACGTTAGCCTACGGTCCAGGTGAATACCAAGGTACTTGACTTCGTTGTGCTGCGGAATAGGTGAGTTGTTAATTTGGATAGGCGGACATGTTTGCTTACACAGTGTGAATGTAACATGAGTACATTTCTGTTCATTAACTTTGATTTTCCAAAGTTTTAGCCATTTCTCTAATATTGAAGTATATTCCTGTAAATTTCGTGATGCTAATTGGTGGTTTTCATGAACACTCAAAAACGCTGTGTCATCTGCAAAGGTAGAAGTGTGGATTCCGGATGTCGTTGGCATGTCAGACGCGTAAATCAAATATAAAGTAGGCCCCAGTATGCTGCCTTGGGGAACTCCTGCCTTGATTGGCTGAGTTGGGCTTATAAAATCGCCTTCTCTGATAACAAACTTCCGCCCGTATAAGTAGCTTTCCAGAAGCTTGTGTGTATTTGCAGCAAGTTTAGCTTTATTTTGTGCATCAAGCCGTCGTGCCACACTTTATCAAAAGCTTGAGAAATATCAATGAAAAAAGCTGAGCAATACTTCTTCTCCTCAAAGGTCTGTGCGTTTGTTCTATGGTGCTATGCTTAGCCCGAAAGCCAAATTGATGATCAGGGATGCATCCCACATTGTTCAATATTGGACTCAACTTCGCCATTAACAATTTTTCGAATAGTTTTGAAATTGTTGGTAAAAGACTTATTGGTCTATATGATTCTACCTTAGTTAGATCCTTCCCTGGCTTGGGTATCATAGTAATCATTGAGACCTTCCACTCTGCAGGATAATACTCAAGGCGTAAACTGACGTTAAAAATAAAAAGTAGAACCCTTCTAGCTACACGAGGTAACTGTTCAAGCATTTTACCAGTAAGGTTACATAAATATGGAAAATGGAAATTTCCGATATCGGTCCATATATACCCGAGATATAGCCCAAACCGTGTTTTTCATGAAAATGCCGCGTAAGCGAACTTAAACAATTTTTTCGCCTTAAAGCAGTTCTGGTAATAAAATAAGGTGATATAAATATGGAAAATGAAAGTTTTCGATATCGGTCCATATATACCCGAGATATAGCCTAAACCGGGTTTTTCATGAATACGCGGCGTAAGCGAACTAAAACAACTTTTTTTGCTTAAAAGCAGTTCTAATAGCAAAATAAGGTTATATAGGTATGGAAAATGAAAATTTCCGATATCGGTCCATATATACCCGAGATATAGCCTAAACTGCGGTTTTAATGAAAATGTTGCGTAAGTGAACTTAAACATCGTTTTTTGCTTAAAAACCGTTCTGGTAATGAAATAGGGTCATATAAATATGGAAAAAGAAAATATCCGATATCGGTCCATATATACTCGAGATATAGCCTGAACCGATTTTTCCAAGTTCTTGTTATGAAAGAAGGTAACGAAAATGGAGAAAATTAAAATTTCTGATATCGGTCCATATATACCCGAGATATAGCCTAAATCGGGGTTTTCATGAAAATATCGCGTAAGCGAACTTAAACAATTTGTTGTGCTCAAAAGCAGTTCTGGTAATGATATAAGGTTATATAAATATGGAAAATTAAAATTTTCGATATCGGTCCATATAGAGCCGAGATATAGCCTAAACCGATTTTTCCATTAAAAAAAATTTTTTTTTTGCTGAAAAGCAATTCTTGTTATAAAAGAAGGTTACTAAAATACAGAAAATAGAAAACTCCGATATCGGTTCATATATAACCGAGCATATTTAGGTCACATTTTTAATATACTATACATATTCGTGACTATCGTGAAGGGTATTTTAGATTCGGCCCAGCCGAATATACTACACTCTTACTTGTTTTTTTTTAAATTCATTTCAATTTATTTAGGAATATTTAATGTACAATTGATAGTTAGTAAAGCCTTGCAAAGCCATTGTGGCTTGTCTGCAGGCATAATAAACTTAAAAATGTACGTAAAAGTTCATAAATATGTAATAATTTAATTTTTATAAATGTGAGTTATTTTTGTTATATAAAATATTGAATAATAATCATTGCATATTGATAAAATGTGCTTTTATTATCTTCTTTCTGTTTTGCTCAATACTGGCTCGTCTTAAGACATCATTTGGTATAGTGTTAAAGATTGTCGGTAACATCACTGGTAATGCGCTTCTTCCATATTCATTTCGGAATTTTTGGATACGGTACTTCCCTTCAGCGTTTCTTCTTGTTTGATGGTTATGGTCAATTTTATTCAGGTACTTGTTATCATTGAAGAATTCTATGGCTAGAGTAGTGCGATATATATTATATACATTTAGAACATTGCGGTCTTTTGGATAATTTTTATTTTGTTGATCTATTGCTGTATTAATGTATTAATGTTGATTAATAAGTGATTGTGTTTGGTTATTGTATTGTTTATACGGTTTTAATAGTTTTAGTATTTTGTTCCGTATTTGTTGAATTTTTTTGCAGTGTAGTGAGTTTCCCCACGCTGTTATACCATGTCGCAAATGTGACTCCACAAACGAGAAATAAGCCTGCCTCATTACACTGTCAGTTGAGCAGTAATTAAGTTGATGCATCATATAAGATGCTTTTCTTAGCTTTTTATGTAGTTCGTTTATGTGTACACTCCATTTGAAGTTATGATCTACATATACACCGAGATATTTATACGAGTTTACGATTTCTATCGTTGTGTTACATTGATCAGCATTACAGTTGAGGTTATCTATTTCTGTAGTATGCAAACACTCTGTGCTGTGGAATTTTATTTTTATTTCTTCGTATCTAACGTGTGGTGGCTTAATGTGCATTAACTTAGTTTTTGTGGCGTTAATGATCAAGCCATAGTCATGGCACCATCTCATTGCAACATTTAGCTGATCTTGCATTATTTTTATAGCATCATTTAGGTTCTTATGTGCAACAATTAATGCGGTGTCGTCAGCATAACCGAATGTTTCGCATTTTTCAAGAATATTTATAAGTTCATTTGTGTATATTATATATAGTAGAGGACCTAGTTTTGAGCCTTGTGGCACTCCATGATCTAAATCTGATTCATCACTGAGATTTTTGCTGACTTTGACATAATATTTTCTATATATTAAATAGTTTTTAAACAGTTCTAAACTTTGACCTCTAATACCAAGCCTTTCTAACATAGTAATAAGATTTTCATGTGACAACGTATCAAATGCTTTTGTGAAGTCTATGAATATCGTTAAACAGTGGTGCTTCTTACTTAGTTGAGTATTAATGAAATTAGCAAAATTGCCAAGTAGCTTGTTTATATTTTTCCCTTTCTGAAATCCAAACTGTTTGGCGCTTATGATTGTGTTTTTTTCTGTATAATTTTTTAATCTTCTACAAATTACTTCTTCCATTACTTTTTCCACAACTGATAATATTGCTATGGGGCGATAATTGTTAAAATCCGATTTTTTTTCCACTTTTGTAAATTGGTCTTACAAATGATATTTTTAGCATATCTGGTATTATTGACGTTTCAATAATAAGGTTTATTAATTTTGTTATAACAGGAGCCATAATAACTGAATTGTTTTTTAAATCTATAGGCCTTATTCCATCGAATCCCTCACCTTTTTTTATATTTAAAGGGTTTAATATGTTAAATATTTCTTCATTATTTGTTTCCATTAGAAAAAAAGAATTTAAGAAAGTATTATGAGTTTGGTATAATGCCTTTACGCTACATATATGCAGATTTATTTCAAAATTTTCTTTAAAATTTTGAGCAAATTTATTACAAATTTCTTTTAAGTTCATATTTTTAAAATTTTTTACTATATTTTCATCAATATCGTTTGATTTTTTGCCAAGTTAAACGCATATTATTTCTATTCTCATAAAATAATAATAATAATAATAATAATAATAATAATAATAATAATAATAATAATAATAATAATAATAATAATAATAATAATAATAATAATAATAATAATAATAATAATAATAATAATAATAATAATAATAATAATAATAATAATAATAATAATAATAATAATAATAATAATAATAATAATAATAATAATAATAATAATAATAATAATAATAATAATAATAATAATAATGATAATAATAATAATAATAACAAGATGCATGGAAAAGTAAATCCCTGCATGGAGTGCATCCATTCCAAATGGAGCAAGATTACATTGACAAGCCCATTTCAAACCTATGGCTCAAGCAAGGGAAGTTGTTCATGGAAACGGAGGGATTTATGATCGCTATTCAAGATAAAGTCATAGCTACTAAAAATTATCGAAAATATATATTGAAGGAAAACCTAGAAAATGATTTATGTAGGCGATGCCAGACCAACGCAGAAACCATTGACCACATTATAGGTGGATGCCCTGGCTTAGCATCGCAGGACTATACTGCAAGGCATAACCAGGTGGCGAAAATCATACACCAGAGCCTAGCATTTAACAAAAAACCTATAGCGGAAAAACAACCGTACTATAAGTATGACCCTCCTCCAGTTGTTGAAAATAGAAATGTGAAGATATATTGGGACAGGACTATAATTACAGACCGCACCATACAAGCCAACAAACCAGACATTGTTTTGTTTGACAAAGTTGAGAAAAATATAACTCTGTTTGATATAGCTGTGCCCCTTAACAACAATATTCAATCAACTTACAGCGTGAAAATTGACAAGTATAAGTTACTGGCCGAGGAACTTAAGGCGATAAACCATGTTGAGCGAGTAGATATATCGCCAATAATCATATCTGCAACAGGGCTAATTCCTAAAAGCCTTATAGCCCAGCTGACAAAACATAAATTGAACGACAATATAAAGGTGATTCAGAAATCTGTAATCCTAAACACATGCAACATCGTGAGAAACTTCTTACATACGTGATGAAAACAATAACCACAGCAGGAAAACAAGTCATCAGAGCCTAATCCCTTGGTATAGCCCGGGATAGGTATTTTCCAATCTCACAGAGATTGATAAATTTAAAAACTCGAAATTAATAATAATAATAATAATAATAATAATAATAATAATAATAATAATAATAATAATAATAATAATAATAATAATAATAATAATAATAATAATAATAATAATAATAATAATAATAATAATAATAATGTAGCGGCAATAATGCCTGCACTAAGTGGTCCAATTTTTGCAGGCCAAAAGGATCGGGCAAGGCGATACGCCAGTGACCTTCTCAAATGATTTGCAAGAATTGGGGTTGTATTGCGAGTAGCCTCAATAGTCCAATTATGGTCTTCTTGTGGCTTACTTCGCTAATTACTTAGTACGTTGGCTTGAAAAAAATGAAACAACCGGGTTTTAATGTAGATGTTTCCTTTTTAATTGCCATCCATAGAATGAATAAAATTATTACAAACAGGAGCTTACTTGAAGTTTTGAAAATAATAAGTCGTCTAGAATATACGGTAAATCACAGAGAGTAATGTTCAATACATATTAATTATGATAAAAAATGATATTTAACAGAGATATTGAAATGAGAGTTAAACTGTTCCGTTACATTCTCTCTATACAACATAAATTACAAGTAGTAATATTTAATGTTAATGATTATGATAAAATACAATGAGAGTGATAATTTAACAGAGATGTTTATACTCAAATTCGTCGGTATGTAATAGACCATTGTATATATGTTCTTATGTATGTAGTTATATACATATGTATTAAAGTTTATTATAATGTATTTATGAAAGTTTGTTATCAGGGTTCGGAAACTACGTCAATAAAATGAAATAAGAAATGAATATAATTTGTTCTGCTACATCCTCCCCCTCAGGTGCATGAATCGGCACGATGATGCGACCTGCCTTCTGCCTGTTGATGCTTTAGACGCGGGGATCGTCTCAAAATATTTGGTGTTACTTGAGCGTTGTGATTGGAGATGTCAGCGACACGGGTGCCAATCTTGTTGTGTTGGTGGTCAGGTAATTTCTTTTTGCCGATTGGCCGACCACGTTTACGTTTCGGATACATGGGAGTCTCACAATTGCCTTGGAATAAGTTTATTTCTGATACATGTACAGTTGCCAATGGAGTGCTGGGCTCACTTAAAGCTGCTATTGTGAAACAAGAAGATCCTTTCTTTCCAATAACTATATATGGACCATCTCTCTTCGGTGCGAATTTCGATGTTATTTTATGTTTTGCATTGCTCAGTACATGTGTTGCTACTAATACTTTGTCGCCGATTACAATTTCAGGTTGCGGTCTTCGTTTGAAATCCATTAGAACTTTGTTTCTGTCCTGCATTTTTGCTTGAGAATCGTTTGCGATTTCTAGCGTATTTGCTAGCTTTAATAAGTATGGTGTGATTTGAGGAATGAAATTTTCAGCTTCTACAATAGATTTGAAATCATATGATGCCTCAGTAGGAGTTCTCAATTCTCTTCCAAACGTTAGGTATGCGGCTGTGTAACCTGTGCTATCACATTTTGCTGTGTTCATTGCGAATCTTATTGCATGTAACATTTTATCCCATCCGGAATGATCTTTTCCCACACATATTGAAAGTTGAGTTTTAAGGTCTCGGTTCTTTCTTTCGACTGGGTTCGCCTGTGGATGATATATCGGTGTAAAACTTTGTGTTATTCCCAAACAGAAGGTTAATTTTTGCATCAATGCAGAAATGAACTGGGGACCGTTGTCGGAATGTATTCTTCTTGGTGTGCCGTATCTCAATATTATTTCGTTAAGCAGTGTAAGTGCACAATTCTGGGCTGAAGCTTCTTGAAGTGCAAATAACTCGACCCACCTCGTACATATGTCCTCAATTATAATAATCCACTGATTTCCCTGAGCTGTTTTAGGCAAAGGGCCAAACAAATCTACGGCAATAATTTCGAATCTACGGTTACTGGAGACTGTTTGAAGTAATCCGGTAGGTTTCATGTTTGTAGGTTTAAATCTTTTACACTCTTCACAAGATTTTACGTAATTTGTTATATCTGCTCTGATTCCAGTCCAGTAAAATAAGGGGGTAATTCTATTTATTGTTTTATCAATTCCATAATGGCCAGCAGTGGAATCGTTATGGTACTTATATAAAATGTCTTTTCGCAGAGATTCTGGAATCACTAATTGACCATTTTCGGAATCTTGTTCAGAACAATATCTATAAAGTATTCCGTCTAACATCATGTAGCCACGCTGGGTGTAGCGAGAAATATTTTCGTCATTATTTTCGAAAGAGAATATGATTTTTTGTAAATTCTCATCTTCTAGCTGGGCTTTTCTGAATTCTTCCAATCCTTCACGGGGAAAATCTATTTCAACTGCAAGACATTGACAAGAATCAATACAAACTTGGTTTTCACAAACTGGGCGTGATAATGTATCAGCCAATATATTCTGCTTCCCAGGAGTATAACCAAATGTTAAATTGTAACTTTGTAACAACAACGACCATCTTGCTAGCCTGCCTGTCGGTGTTTTCAGTGCAAATAACCATTTTAAGGGTTGATGATCTGTTAAAACTGTAACTTTAGAACCTTCAATATATCCCCTGAACTTTTGAACTGCCCATACTACAGCCAATGCTTCTCGCTCTGTTGTTGAGTAGTTTCTTTCAGCTTGATTTAAAAGTCTGCTGGCATATTCAATCGGGCGTTCGAACTCTTTCTCCCCCTGCAATAATACTGCCCCTAGCGCGTAATTGCTGGCATCTGTTCTTAAAACGAAAGGCTCATTTTCTTTAACCTGTTGCAAGATCGGTGGCGTTGTTAACATTTCTTTTAACTTTAAAAATGATATTTCTTCTTCTTCCAACCATTTCCATGTAGCACCTTTTCTAGTTAAATTTGACAATGGTTTAGATATTTTTGCGAAATCTGGTATAAAACGTCTAAACCAGGAACATGTTTGCAGAAATGACATTAGTTGTTTTAGATTTTTAGGACTTGTACGATTTAAAATGGCCGATGTTTTATCTGGATCTACCTTTATACCATTATTGGTCAAAATATGCCCAAGATATTTTACTTCCGGCTTACAAAAAAAACATTTTTCCTTATTTAAATGGAAACCAATCGCTTTTAACCTTTTGAATGTTTTATTTAAATCGTTTATATGAGATACAAAATCTTTAGAACATATTATGATGTCGTCTAAGTATGCTAAAATGAGGACTGATGGAAGGCTTAATCTGAATTTATCGATAATCCTCTGAAATGTTGCTGGCGCATTTTTGAGTCCAAATGGCATTCTGTTAAAAATAAATATACCAAAAGGTGTCGTAAAAGCCGTTTTCAATTTATCTTTTTCATTTACCTCTACTTGCCAATAACCTGATTTAAGATCCAATGTTGACATATATGGTGTTGTTTTTGCAGCGTGTAAAAGATCTTCAATCCTTGGTAGCGGATAAGTATCCGTTACAGTAATAGCGTTTAGTTTCCTATAGTCTACACATAGACGTATGGATTTATCTTTTTTGGGTATAAGAACGACTGGAAATGACCAAGGTGATGGCTTTTCTTCGATAATTCCTTTTGAAAGCATTTCATCTAACTCGGTTTTCAACATACTCTTCATCGCCGGTGAAATTCTATATGGTGGATTAGAAATTGGCGAATGATTTCCAGTGTTGATACTATGTTGAACATCTTTTATAGGATTTGAAATATTTTGAAAGATGTCTTCATGAGACTTTAAAAGAGTAAGCAGCTCATTGTTTTGGACAGTGCTCAGCTTTGAGCCTTCATCTTGACATATATTAAACTCAATTGAATAAAACTCAAATGTGGGTAACGGCGGAGACTCCGAAATCATTTTTGACTTTTTCATTGGAGGAAATAAATCTTTATCTTTTGGCATTTGGAAATTTGGTGGTAAGGCATCTTCAAAGATTTTTAGAATACCTCTTGGTGAGTAGTCACATACATTTGAATGTGTGGACTTAATTGTAACCCCATCTTTTGAGTCAGCGTTAGTATTAGTTGATTCAAACCAGGACACGAAATTATCAACGTTCTTAGAGCTTGAAGGTTTACTAGTAACATTTGTTTCGCTAATAGTTACATCAAGTTTGGGTGGTTTAGACTCCGAAATCATTTTTGACTTTTTCATTGGAGGAAATAAACCTTTATCTTTTGGCATTTGGAAATTTGGTGGTAAGGCATCTTCAAAGATTTTTAGAATACCTCTTGGTGAGTAGTCACATACATTTGAATGTGTGGACTTAATTGTAACCCCATCTTTTGAGTCAGCGTTAGTATTAGTTGATTCAAACCAGGACACGAAATTATCAACGTTCTTAGAGCTTGAAGGTTTACTAGTAACATTTGTTTCGCTAATAGTTACATCAAGTTTGGGTGGTTTAGACTTAAATTCAAAAATATTTGTTGGATCATCTTTGAAATGCCAAGTCCTTTGTGCCAGGTCCATAACGATTCCAGCTTGTTCCAAAAAATCAATTCCGAGAAGAGTGCGATTATCAATTTTGGCATTTGGGAGGCAAATAAAACGAATTTTTTTAAATCGTTTCCCAATTGTAATATTCGCAATTGTTTCATACACTATTCCAGCTTTTTTAATGCCGTCAGCAAGGGTAATTTCTGCAGACACTGCCTGGAGTTTAGCTCCACCTTGTTTTAACTTTTTGTAAAGTCGGTACCCTGCAACGCTTGTTCTGGCAGCCGTATCTAAGTATGCTTCCCCATTTAGCCCAGCGACATTTATTTCTACCGTTGGAACGTTACGGCCAACGATTGTTGTTTTAATACTATTAAAGTCCATTTGCTTTGGGCTTTCTATAACATTACTGTAATTGCAGGTTGGGCAATTCGATCTGTAAAATCCTGAAGCTCCACAACCGTAACAATTTAATTTATTTTCTTCTGGTTTTTTCTTTTTCTCCAGTTCAATGCGTTTATAGCATTCCTCTGCCGTATGGTTCTTTTTCCTGCAGAAAGTGCAACGAGTCTGAGATCTCTCTTTAGTTTCTGATTTAATGTAGGTTTCAGCTTTATTTTCACTTTGGAGTAATTCGATTTCCCTAGCTTTATGAAGGAGCTCTTGAAATGTTGAGACACTTTCTCTAGGTATTTTTTCTCGAATTTTAATGTAAAGCAATGAAAAAATCATATTAATAATAGTGCTTTCAGACAGTCTATCCTTTAGCTGTGCAAATAAACGTCTTTTTCTACAAATAAAATTATCTGTAGATTCAAAAGCCTTTTGCCTATCTTGAAATATTTCGCTATATATTCTCCAGTCAGGTTTGGGTGGAGAAAATGCACAGCGAAGGAGCTCTATAGCCTCTTCAAATGTAGTGGCCTCTTGCTTTACTCCTTGCCACCAAGAGGATGCGTACCCTTCTAATAAAAGTGGAAAACTCAAAAGTGCCATAGAGTCAGAAACGCCTTCCGCATTCTTGAAAACAAACACTGTTGCAATAAAATCTTCAACTTTTGACGTATTTGCGCCTCCATTAAAGCGTGCGCTACACGAGCTGAATGACGCTTTAATTGCTTGCCGGGCTCTTATATTACCTATAAGCTCCGAAAATTGGCTTTCTGAAAGGCTAATATTTATTTGCTGATTATGGCTACCCATGTTTAGATTCTCACTACCTGAGGTTTCGCTTTCAGTATTTACCGCTCCATTGGCAGGTTGGAAAGGATCCGTGGTAGGAAATGTACCCTTCTCTTCCATACCTGCTCTAATGCTTTGGGAAGTTTGCGTTGCTCGTGGCATGTTCTCTATTGTAAAAGTAATAGCTTTATTATTTACAGCTTATAAAGTTTACTGTGGCGACAAAGATTTTCACAACACAGGCACCTCAATTTTCATTGACTACTTTTGTCCAACAGTAGCGTGTTTTATTTGGCAATAGTTTTGGGTTAATTAAAAAAATTGCGATGTAAAATTCGTAAAAATTTGAAAATTTCTTAAACTTTTTGAAAAATTTTTCGTTGGGCGCCAATTTGTAGCGGCAATAATGCCTGCACTAAGTGGTCCAATTTTTGCAGGCCAAAAGGATCGGGCAAGGCGATACGCCAGTGACCTTTCTCAAATGATTTGCAAGAATTGGGGTTGTATTGCGAGTAGCCTCAATAGTCCAATTATGGTCTTCTTGTGGCTTACTTCGCTAATTACTTAGTACGTTGGCTTGAAAAAAATGAAACAACCGGGTTTTAATGTAGATGTTTCCTTTTTAATTGCCATCCATAGAATGAATAAAATTATTACAAACAGAAGCTTACTTGAAGTTTTGAAAATAATAAGTCGTCTAGAATATACGGTAAATCACAGAGAGTAATGTTCAATACATATTAATTATGATAAAAAATGATATTTAACAGAGATATTGAAATGAGAGTTAAACTGTTCCGTTACATTCTCTCTATACAACATAAATTACAAGTAGTAATATTTAATGTTAATGATTATGATAAAATACAATGAGAGTGATAATTTAACAGAGATGTTTATACTCAAATTCGTCGGTATGTAATAGACCATAGTATATATGTTCTTATGTATGTAGTTATATACATATGTATTAAAGTTTATTATAATGTATTTATGAAAGTTTGTTATCAGGGTTCGGAAACTACGTCAATAAAATGAAATAAGAAATGAATATAATTTGTTCTGCTACAATAATAATAATAATAATAATAATCTCATTCCCGAGATAAGACGTAATGCTACCAAAGATAGCCTGGTAGTCCAGCAAGCACAGGAACTGATTGACGAAGAAGAACACACAGAAAGCAACGAGAGTAGTATAATGGAACAAAATACAAACCATCGAGAAGAAATAGATGATGACCACCAGTTTTCGGATATCAACGCTGAATTTGAACAAGAGCTCGAGATATATAAGAACTTAAGTCCTCTTATGAGGCCTTCTATACCAAAGATACATTCCAGTCAAAGGCTGAGCCTCATAATTAATTATTTAAATAGGGAAATTATTTCTCCGAGAATATCTGAGATAAATAATCTAGAAGATTTAAATACAATTATATACTCAGCGGCAGTAACTGTTGCAAAAAGAATGGGGTACAAAATTAAACATAAGTGCAATACTAGAATAAATACTAAGTTTATCAAAAACAAAACAATTCAAAGAATTGAAATCAAAATAAAAACACTAAGAAGTGAACTAGAAAGACTGAATAGTTTTATTGCCGGCAACAAAAGTAAAAGGTTGTCAAATAAAATTGTAAAAATTCTGAAAAAATATCGAGATATGAGTCTAACAATTCAAATGCAATACTCGCCAGAGATACAGTAAAGCAAAGATTGAATGTACAGGTATCACGACAAAGAAAGTATTTAATGTCTAACAAAAGACGTCAAAATAACTCAAAGTTTTCTGCAAATGAGAAAAACTTCTACAGAGATTTAAGGAATGCGACAAATTTAAATGGCTCAGAAGATACTTATTCTAGTAAAGAAAGTACAGAAATGTACTGGTCAGATCTATGGTCCAATGAAGTCACCCACAACAATGGAGCAAAATGGATCAATGATGAAAAACTTAGATACCAAGAAATTGAAGAAATGTCAAGAGACTATATTACGTGTGAGCAAGTTAAACACATTATCTCAAAAACACACAACTGGAAATCACCTGGAATAGATAAAGTTCAAAACTTTTGGTTTAAGAGATTTCCGGCAGTACATCAAAAGCTAACAGATCTAATAAATGATTGTATACAAAATCCCAGTAATTTTCCGCAGTTATTTACCAAAGGAGTCACATATTTGGTACCAAAAAATAAGGGTTTCGAGGGAAATCCAGGTAATGGGAGACCGATCACTTGTCTCCCTACGATCTACAAAATTCTGACGGCATGCCTCAATTATCTAATAAATGGTCACCTTGTAAACCATAAAATCATCTGTGAGGAACAAAAAGGGTGCAATAAGCACACTAAAGGGTGCAAGGAACAACTAACAATTGATCAGATAATTTTAGAACAGGCAGTTAGTCATTCGAGAAACTTGAATTTGTGCTACATAGACTACCAAAAGGCTTTTGACAGTGTTCCTCATAGCTGGTTAATAGAAGTGCTAAAAATATATAAAATAAACCAAACCATAATAAGATTTTTGGAATACAACATGAAACATTGGAGAACTAGCATAAAAGTAGTAAAAGAAACAGAAACTATACAAACTTCTGACATCCACATCAGAAGAGGTATTTTCCAAGGAGATTGTTTGTCCACTTTGTGGTTCTGTATTGCACTCAATCCACTTAGCAACCTCCTGCGCAACACAAAAAAGGGGTACAAAATAAAAGGCAGCTCAAACACTGAAGTACTGAGTCACCTCCTATATATGGATGATCTAAAAATCTACTCTTCTACACAACAAGGCCTGGAACACTTGATAAGAACTGTTTCTATGTTCAGCAAAGACATAACGATGGCATTTGGCTTAGATAAATGTAAGCGTATACATATATTTAAAGGAAAAATTGCTAGAGCAGAAGCCGAAAATGCAGAAACCCAAATTATCTCACAAATGGAAGAAGGAGATGTGTATAAATATCTGGGTATAGCCCAGAGTAGGCGTATAAATAGCAAAATGGTTAAGAATAACCTTACAAGAGAATTTAAGGGACGTATACACAAAATTGCCAAATCGAATTTAAATGGGAGCAACTTAATAAAAGCCATAAACACGTATGTAGTACCTATCCTTATGTACAGCTTCGGAATCATTAAATGGACCGTAACAGAAATACAAGGCTTGCAAAGAATGATACGGACAATGCTGACGGCCTATAAGCTCCATCATCCTAAATCGTGCTGTGAAAGAATGATAACGCCAAGGAGCGAAGGTGGAAGAGGTTTAGTAGATCTTCAAACACTCCACGACAATCAAATTGAATCGCTTCGAAAATATTTCCAAATTAAAGGAGAAAGATCAAGATTGATCAAAGTAATATTAGAAGCCGATATAAAGCTTACACCTTTAAATTTAAGTGGAAGGTTTGAGAGACATGCAGAGGACAGAAGAACGAGAGAGCAAAAGTGGTCAATAAAGCCTATTCATGGCCGGTTCTACAGATCCATAAATGCTGACAATGTCGATAAAGTAATGTCAAACAAATGGCTAATAAATGGAAATCTATGTGCTGAAACTGAGGCGTTCATGATTGCTATACAGGATCAAGTAATTCCCACAAAAAATTATAGGAAAATAGTTTTAAAAGATCCTTCTATGGTAAGCGACACTTGTCGAAGATGACCGAGACAATTGACCATATAATATCAGGATGTACGTCTCTAGCACAAAATGAATACACAAGGAGACATAATAATGTAGTCAAGATACTACATAAAAATCTGCTACTCAGGCATAACTTTAAAACTGATAAGCTTCCATACTACAAATATGACCCTCAACCAGTGGCAGAAAATGAAAATGTAAAAATTTATTATGATCGGACAATACACACTGATAACACGAGATCTCATAACCGACCTGATATAACAATTATTAACAAAAAAGAACGATCAGGCTTTTTTATTGATGTAGCAATACCTGCCAACAGAAACATTTCCCGAGCATATGTTGAAAAGATGAACAAGTACTCTGATCTAGCAGTTGAAATTAAGAGAAACTGGAAGCTGAAAGAAATTAAGATCATCCCCATAATAATTAGTGCAGAAGGCATCATCGACAAACAATTACAGAATAACATAAGTATTATTGGACTACAGAAAAATATCATCAATCCAATACAAAAATCTGTAATTTTGGATACCTGTCATATCGCGAGGAACTTCCTAAACTAATTTAAGTATAGAATAATAGCATTAAATATGACTTTAAGATACATTTTGTCTTAGGCTAAGGCTGCCAAAATGTATCTTTAATTACCCTCTAAGGAGAAAAGAAATACAATAATAATAATAATAATAATAATAATAATAATAATAATAATAATAATAATAATAATAATAATAATAATAATAATAATAATAATAATAATAATAATAATAATAATAATAATAATAATAATAATAATAATAATAATAATAATAATAATAATAATAATAATAATAATAATAATAATAATAATAATAATAATAATAATAATAATAATAATAATAATAATAATAATAATAATAATAATAATAATAATAATAATAATAATCCAGAGGGCTCGTACCCTCCGCTTTGTGTCGGACTGGTCACCACAGTGCAACCTACCGACTAAAAAACCCCCTCTTCTTCCTGGGATAAAAATTTCCACCCCGGGACCGCCTTAGCATTGCTTCGGGGTGGATTCCCAATGGCTTAGTCAGCCCTTCTCTTTACACTATCCTTTGTCTGGGAGCAGAACTTTTTCACAGAATCGCGATACCGCTAAAAAGTTGGCCTCGCTCCCTATCATGATGATATTCTCTACTGTTATTGAGCCAGTTACCATCTCCAGCTCTCTACGAGTTTCCTCCCATCGAATACACTTAAAGAAAGTGTGTTCTGCGTCGTCTAGGACTTCTTCATCTTCGTATAAACAAATGGGTGTGTTACATTTACCCATTTTGTATAAGTAGCTCCGGTAGTAGCCGTGGCCTGACAGCATTTGAGTCAGGTAATAGTTCACATTCGCATGCCGTCTGTTCAACCATTTCTCGATATTGGGAATGAGACGCTTCGTCCATGTACCCCTAGTGTTAGTACTCCATCTAGACTGCCAACTCTGTAACATTTCCTCCCGTATTTGCTGCATACTACCAAGGTCTGCATGACTACTCTGCCTTGATATCCATGCTTTCCTTCGTGCTAGGATCTGTAGGTCTATTGGGATCATACCTGCTATTACTGTAACCGCTCCCGCCGATACAGTACGGTATGCAGATGTGATCCGTAAAGCAGCTACCCTTTGCACTGCTAACAATGGTTTTGCTCTACTTTGTATCCTGACTTTCTCCCCTCAGATTTCGCTCCCATAGAGAAGGATGCTATTGCATGCCTCCATTAAGAGTTTGCGTTTTTCTGGTAGTGGGCCTCCTTTGTTCGCCATCAGCCGGCTTAATCGTCCTGTTATACCAGTAGACTTGTTAACAGCATACTGAACCTGTTCTGAGAACGTTAGCTTTGAGTCAAGCCTAATTCCGAGATAATTCACGAATTTCCTCGTTGTCAGGATCAAGTCGTCAAACTGTATATCAATTTCCATTGGAATATGACGTCTACTAAGGATTAAGATCTCAGTCTTCTGCTCAGCCAGTTGCAGGCGATGTGTATCTAGCCATCCTTTCGTTCTTATCATAACTTGCCTCAGCTTTCTTTTTGCCTCCTCAACATCTCTGGCGCTAATAACTGCTGCGATGTCGTCCGCATATCCTACCAGGAAGCTACCCTGCGGCATTTCCACTTGAAATATTTCATCATAGCTAAGGTTCCATAGGTCTGGTCCCAAGATGGAACCCTGCGCAGCGCCTGATGTTAATTTCCTTCTTTTCCGACCTTCCGTAGTGTTATATATAAGTTCCCTATCCTTAAGATAGTTCCTTATGATTCTTAACAAGTAGGCTGGTATCCGGAATCTTCTCTCCAGGACCTGAAGTACGTCCGCCCATCTAAGACTATTAAATGCGTTTTTCACGTCCAACGCAGCTAAGAGAATCAGTGGTCTACTGAAGTGATTTCCCGCTTGAGTAGCCTCAACTGCCTTCATAATGTCACTGACGGCTCCAATGGAGAGCTCGGATCACCTTTGGACTTGCTGATGAGTCCAAGATGCTGCCTTTTCCATATCCTTGGGAAAACTCCTTCCCGTAGGCAAGTATTGTACGTTGCAAGCATTATATCCGGCCGTCTAAACGCTAACTCCTTTATTACTTCCGCTGGTACTCCATCTGGTCCAGGGGATTTGCCATCCTTCAGCTTGTCCGCTGCATCCCAAAGCTCCTGTCGCGTGAACTCCAATATATTCGATTGGCTTTCTGTGTCTACCAATTCCTCCAGCGCTTCATGGTCTGGAAAAAGCGTACTCACAATATTATCCATTGCCACACTATCCATGTTCCCTACTGGGGCTCTCGCCGCAAGCTCTCCCATTACCAGCTTGTATCCAGTTCCCCATGGGTTGTTATTTACATCCGCTCGAAGATCTTCCCATAGCTGCTTTTTGCTGTTGAATATTACATCTCGCAGTTTCTTCTTTGCCTGCTTGTATCCGACCAGCTCATTTCCTGCTTCCCCTCTTCTTCTTGCCCTTGTATATTTCCGGAGGCAATCTCGTCGGGCCTCCGCTATAGATTCATTCCACCAATATACAGGTTTCTTTCGTCGGTTGTCCGTTCTTGCTCTGGGCATTGACTTATCACACGCTTGTTTAATTATCCGCATAGCCCTTTCCACATTTCTTTCTGCGTCCGTCGCCCGTTGGATTTCGTGTGCTCCTCTGTCGAACTCTTCCAGCAAAACTGAAGTGTTCAGTTTCTTAATATTCCACTTTCTGGTACTAAGTCTCCGTCGCGTGGTGTCATCTTCAGCAGTCCTGTCTTCCCCATACGAGTATGAGATATACTGATGATCGCTTGCCGTGTATATCTCCAGTACTCTCCAATCCTTAACTTTGTCCCCGTAATTATCTGAAACAAAAGTAATATCTGGAATAGTCCCCTCTGCTCCAGGGCGTCTAAAAGTAGGAGTGTTCCCTATGTTGGCTACGGTGAGGCCAGCCCTGGCTGTCATTTGCTTGACCCTTCTGCCTCTGTAGTCCAGCGTTTTTGTGCCCCACTCTGGTGAGCAAGCATTGAAGTCACCAGCTAGTATAACTGCTCCCTGCATTCGACGTATGTTGTCCTCAATTTCATCCAGTTTTTCCTGAAAGTCTTCGATACAGTCGCTGGGTGTTAAGTAACAGCTTACAGAGTGACTTTGCTGAGCTGAACCCATACGAACCCACAACCCTTGCCGTTCGCCATCGAGGTGACGTGGCTTGTAGGAGGAATCCATATTGCTGCAGTAGCCGATTCATCCTCAACCCAGTATCCGTTTAACTTTTTCGAATACTGCTCGCTAATGATAGCAATATCCGCTTCCTGTTCTATAATTATTTGCGGCAGAAGTGCATCTGCCACTTTCCCTCGATGCATGTTTAGTTGTAAAATTTTCATTTATTTATTTTTTCTCGGCTCCTTACATGCTCTTGACCCAGGAATATGGTCAATAGAGGCTTTCCCTTTCTCCAAGCAGAGACAGCATTTCGGTGGGTTGGTGCACTGTTTCAAGGTGTGTCCCTTCTCTGTGCACCGAATGCACATACCCATCCCTTTTCTGTCCGGACCTTTACATCCCCACTGTGTATGTCCAAGGCCAAAACATTTAAAGCAACGTTTTACGTCCTCGTAGGGCCTAGCCCTACAGATGACCCAACCTATTCTGACGCGCCCCAGTTCAAGGAGTTTATTTGCCCCTGCTGCCGGTATCGCTACAAAAGCCCTTCTCTGGTCCCGCATATTAGGTTTCGTTAGCTGAACCTCTACATCACCCTCTTCCATTCCAGAAGCTTTACATATCGCGCTATGCACTTCCTCCTTCGTTGTGGATCCTTCTATATCCCGAATGTCAAGTTTTATCTTCGTCTTCATCTCCTTGACTTCCGAAACCTCCTTCAGCAAGCCCTTGACAGCCTTTCTGAATTCACCTTTTCTTCCACCCTTTTCCAGTTCGAGTAAAATGGCTCCTGTTTTGGTTTTTCGTATTGACCTGACTGATACCTCTGTTTGTTCAGGCTTTACGTTCTCCTTAAGACTCTTGAGAACTTCTGCGTAGCTATGACCAACCGCTGGTCTTACCAACACAGCTTCTGG
The DNA here is from genome assembly GCA_914767995.1 of Thecocarcelia acutangulata. Lineage (NCBI taxonomy): Eukaryota > Metazoa > Arthropoda > Insecta > Diptera > Tachinidae > Thecocarcelia > Thecocarcelia acutangulata. The sequence goes on along the minus strand of OU612094.1, from coordinate 80,753,724 downwards.
TCGTTCTCTATGAGCTTTTCGCTTCTTTTTCTTGCCAACTTTCTGCCATCTCTCGGTTGGTTTTGCCGTTTTTTCAATTTTTGACGAGGATTGGGTTATCTCCTCTCTTCTCTGTGCGCCCATTTTCTTGTTCTTCTTTTGCATTTTCGACGGTCTTATTTCTTCAGTCGGGCTGCTTCCCGTCCGCTTTTTGCTCGATGCGGCTGGTTTAGCTGCGACGTTTTCAATTACCTTGGAGCTCTTAACCTTGTTTCTACTCCTCTCATTTTCAGCCTTCTTCCAGCTTCCTGAAAGTCTTCGATACAGTCGCTGGGTGTTAAGTAACAGCTTACAAGAGTGACTTCGCTGGGCTGAACCCATACGAACCCACGACCCTTGCCGTTCGCCATCGAGGTGACGTGGCTTGTAGGAGGAATCCATATTGCTGCAGTAGCCGATTCATCCTCAACCCAGTATCCGTTTAACTTTTTCGAATACTGCTCGCTAATGATAGCAATATCCGCTTCCTGTTCTATAATTATTTGCGGCAGAAGTGCATCTGCCACTTTCCCTCGATGCATGTTTAGTTGTAAAATTTTCATTTATTTCTTTTTCCTCGGCTCCTTACATGCTCTTGACCCAGGAATATGGTCAATAGAGGCTTTCCCTTTCTCCAAGCAGAGACAGCATTTCGGTGGGTTGGTGCACTGTTTCAAGGTGTGTCCCTTCTCTGTGCACCGAATGCACATACCTATCCCTTTTCTATCCGGACCTTTACATCCCCACTGTATATGTCCAAGGCCAAAACATTTAAAGCAACGTTTTACGTCCTCGTAGGGCCTAACCCTACAGATGACCCAACCTATTCTGACGCGCCCCAGTTCAAGGAGTTTATTTGCCCCTGCTGCCGGTATCGCTACAAAAGCCCTTCTCTGGTCCCGCATATTAGGTTTCGTTAGCTGAACCTCTACATCACCCTCTTCCATTCCAGAAGCTTTACATATCGCGCTATGCACTTTCTCCTTCGTTGTGGATCCTTCTATATCCCGAATGTCAAGTTTTATCTTCGTCTTCATCTCCTTGACTTCCGAAACCTCCTTCAGCAAGCCCTTGACAGCCTTTCTGAATTCACCTTTTCTTCCACCCTTTTCCAGCTCGAGTAAAATGGCTCCTGTTTTTGTTTTTCGTATTGACCTGACTGATACCTCTGTTTGTTCAGGCTTTACGTTCTCCTTAAGACTCTTGAGAACTTCTGCGTAGCTATGACCAACCGTTGGTCTTACCAACACAGCTACTGGTCGTTCTCTATGAGCTTTTCGCTTTTCTTGCCAACTTTCTGCCATCTCTCGATTGGTTTTGCCGTTTTTTCAATTTTTGACGAGGATTGGGTTATCTCCTCTCTTCTCTGTGCGCCCGTTTTCTTGTTCTCCTTTTGCATTTTCGACGGTCTTATTTCTTCAGTCGGGCTGCTTCCCGTCCGGTTTTTGCTCGATGCGGCTGGTTTAGCTGCGACGTTTTCAATTACCTTGGAACTCTTAACCTTGTTTCTACTCCTCTCATTTTCAGCCTTCTTCCAGCTTTTTCGGTAGCTGCTTATGACGTCAACCTCCATTTCGGATACGCCATTCTGGTCATCCATACTTATGTTTCTCTGTCTGCTCATTGCAGACTTCATCTTTTTGAGAATCATCCGGAGTTTCTGAATTGACTCTTCCGCGGATTTCCTCATCCTCAGAATGTATTCCTGAGATGGGCTGCCCGCTGCACTCTGCTGAAGAGCCTGGTGCTATGCACCTCTATCTTCATTTACGGCCCTTGGCTCTCCAACCTTAGTAGTAAGCGGTGTCTGTACCTTTTCACTGCGGTCCACTTCAGAGGTCAGTACTGGCGACCGAATCGTCTTTCTGCTAGACCCAAAGGGGCTTGCAGCACTTTGTCCTATTTCCTAAACCGTAATTATTCTGTTTATTTTATTTGCTTTCATTTTGGTCAATTGGGTCTCCGCTTAAAGGCGTTATCTCCGTTTGTCCAAAGTGCAGTTACCCTTATAATGAACCCGAGGGTCCCTTTGCAAGCAGTGAGGTCCTCGCGAGGGTTGATACAGGTCCTTATGAGATCCTGTATACAGAGCCAGGTCGGGAGCTGATTAGGAGTCATCTCAACTAACCCTGCACAGCCGAAACCTATCGACTACAAACTTTGAGCGTACTTTAAGCCCTTGCCAAGGTTTTACCAAGGCGGAGGTAGCTACCGCATTAGCCCGTGAGCCGTTTCAGCACGATGTCACTCGTGCTTAATAAGGTCACGGAATACGCTAGCTCCCAGCCCATAAGCGTCTATTCCAAGATTGTTTTGTTATACTCGGTTCCAATCCATAACCAGGTCGTCAACTATCCCAATATCGCTGTCACACAGTTAGTTCCAGTGGCGCCACGAGGAGGCCGTGTGACAACTTGGTTTAAGCACTGACAAGGATCGCTAACTGGCTACTCCCAACTGTGTAGCAACCAGTGCTTTACCCTGTATGCTCGCACCCCTGCGCCACCATAATAATAATAATAATAATAATAATAATAATAATAATAATAATAATAATAATAATAATAATAATAATAATAATAATAATAATAATAATAATAATAATAATAATAATAATAATAATAATAATAATAATAATAATAATAATAATAATAATAATAATAATAATAATAATAATAATAATAATAATAATAATAATAATAATAATAACAATAATAATAATAATAAATTCTATAGACAATTAGAACCACCAATGGATGATGTTGTACAGTACTGGAGGCAAATATGGAGTGAAACCAAAAATATAAACCTTGAAAATCAATGGATAAACAACGAAGCTGAGCAGAGCATAAATTATAGGCAAATGCAGAACAATGATATCACAGCAGAAGAAGTAAAAAAGGCGATTAGGGATAGTAGCAATTGGAAATCGCCTGGCCCAGACAAAATCCAGAATATATGGCTAAAGAAGTTCACTTCGATCCATTCAAAACTTGCTGAATGCTTCAACAAACTTTTAAGAAACCCTGATGAGACCCCATTGTTTTTGTTAACAGGAAATACCTTCCTCATAAAAAAAGGAGTGAACACCGCAGACCCATCAAACTACCGGCCAATTACATGTCTGTCAACTACCTACAAGCTTCTGACAAAAATTTTTACCAACCGAGTTTACGACCATTGCGATTACTGTAACATCATGATGCCAGAACAGAAAGGATGCGTTCGAAATTCAATGGGGTGCAAGGAACAGCTTGTAATCGACTCGGTTTTAGTACATCAGGCAGTGCATGGCAAGCGCAATCTCAGTATGAGATACATACATAGATTACAAAAAAGCGTTCGATAGTCTTCCACATTCTTTCTCAATTAAAATCCTACAGATATATAAAATTGAACCGCGAATCATCTAATTTATGCAAACAACAATGAAAAAGTGTAATGTAAGGTTACATATGGGACAAAATACCAGTGCGGCAATACCTATCAAACGAGCAATTTTCCAAGGTGATGCATTTAGCCCCCTCTGGTTCTGTCTTAGTATGAATCCACTGAGTAGAGTGATAAAAGGTCTTCAACTTGGGTTTAAGGTTAAAGCAGAAACCACGCAAATACATGTCGATCACCTACTCTATGTAGATGACTTAAAACTTTATACTAGCAGTAAAGACAAAATGCACCGGATGATACGAGCAGTTAAACGTTTCAGTGACGACCTTGGAATGGATTTTTGGAATAGAAAAATGTAAAATGATCCACATTCAAAGGGGAAAAGTTCAAAATGATACTGAAGGATATCCATTAGATCAGGACCAAGTAATTGCCAGCTTGTGCGTAGAAGACAACTATAAATATCTTGGCTTTTTGCAATTAAAAGAAATTGATGAGGTAAACATAAAGACAATACTGCGCAGAAAGTTTGAAGAAAGATTAGTCAAAGTCCTTAAATCTAAACTAAATGCTGGTAATAAGCGAAAAGCCATTAACACGTGGGTTGTCCCGGTATTTACATATTCTTTTGGCGTCATTAAATGGTCAAACACAACCCTAGATGAAATATCAACGCTAGTAAGAACCACGCTTACCAAATTCTTATGCCATCACCCACGAGGTGCAGAAGAAAGAATCACTCTCCCTCAACAAGATGGGGGAAGAGGGTTAATCGACTTGCTAAACCTTCAGCTCTCACAAATAAAAAACTTAAGAGAATACTTCAGAAGCCAAATGGAAACTTCGGAGCTATTCCAAGTGGTATGTATGGCAGACAAAAACTACACCCCTCTCAACCTAAGATCGAGCGAGTTTCAAGCACCACCTAATAGTTTCTCTCGCGAAGAACGTATAGATGCATGGAAAAATAAATCCCTGCATGGAGTGCATCCATTCCAAATGGAGCAAGATTACATTGACAAGCCCATTTCAAACCTATGGCTCAAGCAAGGGAAGTTGTTCATGGAAACGGAGGGATTTATGATCGCTATTCAAGATAAAGTCATAGCTACTAAAAATTATCGAAAATATATATTGAAGGAAAACCTAGAAAATGATTTATGTAGGCGATGCCAGACCAACGCAGAAACCATTGACCACATTATAGGTGGATGCCCTGGCTTAGCATCGCAGGACTATACTGCAAGGCATAACCAGGTGGCGAAAATCATACACCAGAGCCTAGCATTTAACAAAAACCTTACAGCGGAAAAACAACCGTACTATAAGTATGACCCTCCTCCAGTTGTTGAAAATAGAAATGTGAAGATATATTGGGACAGGACTATAATTACAGACCGTACCATACAAGCCAACAAACCAGACATTCAGGGCTGTTCTGCAAATCACTTTTTGTGAAAGTGATTTGAAATCACAAAAAAGGTGTTCTGCACACAAAATATTTTTGATTTTTGTGATTTTAAATCGGTTAGCTAACTTGCAATCAATTTGAAATCACATCCCAATTTTTGCACGTATGACTTTTATAATTTATTACATTAATAAATAACTTAATGTGTTTTCTATTGATTATTTAAGTAAAATCATTTATTTTATGCGAAATAATTCACTAAATTAAGAAAAAACTAGATACACTTATTTTGTTGCAAGATTTGTTGTATTATTTTGTGATTTGGTTTATTGGTTTATTTTATTTTAACTTCTATACTCGTTAGAAGAAATTAACCTTATTTTGCAAATAATATCGCGAATAAAAAAATGCAACCTGAAAATAAGAATATCAATAAATTGAATCAAAAAACAGCTGTTTTTTTGTGTTTCAGAAGAGTAGAAATCACATGGAAAGTCACGAAAAATTGTGATTTGCAGAACAGGCACAAATCACATTTGTGCTTTTGAAACGGCATGTGATTTGAAATCATGTGATTTTTAGAACAGGTCTGATTGTTTTGTTTGACAAAGTTGAGAAAAATATAACTCTGTTTGATATAGCTGTGCCCCTTAACAACAACATTCAATCAACTTACAGCGTGAAAATTGACAAGTATAAATTACTGGCCGAGGAACTTAAGGCGATAAACCATGTTGAGCGAGTAGATATATCGCCAATAATCATATCTGCAACAGGGCTAATCCCAAAAAGCCTTATAGCGCAGGTGACAAAACATAACTTGAACGACAACATAGAGGTGGTTCAGAAAACTGTAATCCTAAACACATGCAACATCGTGAGAAACTTCTTACATACGTGATGAAAACAATAACCACAGCAGGAAAACAAGTCATCAGAGCCTAATCCCTTGGTATAGCCCGGGATAGGTATTTTCCAATCTCACAGAGATTGAGAAATTTAAAAACTCGAAATAATAATAATAATAATAATAATAATAATAATAATAATAATAATAATAATAATAATAATAATAATAATAATAATAATAATAATAATAATAATAATAATAATAATAATAATAATAATAATAATAATAATAATAATAATAATAATCTCATTCCCGAGATAAAACGTAATGCTACCAAAGATAGCCTGGTAGTCCAGCAAGCACAGGAACTGATTGACGAAGAAGAACACACAGAAAGCAACGAGAGTAGTATAATGGAACAAAATACAAACCATCGAGAAGAAATAGATGATGACCACCAGTTTTCGGATATCAACGCTGAATTTGAACAAGAGCTCGAGATATATAAGAACTTAAGTCCTCTTATGAGGCCTTCTATACCAAAGATACATTCCAGTCAAAGGCTGAGCCTCATAATTAATTATTTAAATAGGGAAATTATTTCTCCGAGAATATCTGAGATAAATAATCTAGAAGATTTAAATACAATTATATACTCAGCGGCAGTAACTGTTGCAAAAAGAATGGGGTACAAAATTAAACATAAGTGCAATACTAGAATAAAAACTAAGTTTATCAAAAACAAAACAATTCAAAGAATTGAAATCAAAATAAAAACACTAAAAAGTGAACTAGAAAGACTGAATAGTTTTATTGCCGGCAACAAAAGTAAAAGGTTGTCAAATAAAATTGTAAAAATTCTGAAAAAATATCGAGATATGAGTCTAACAATTCAAATGCAATACTCGCCAGAGATACAGTAAAGCAAAGATTGAATGTACAGGTATCACGACAAAGAAAGTATTTAATGTCTAACAAAAGACGTCAAAATAACTCAAAGTTTTCTGCAAATGAGAAAAACTTCTACAGAGATTTAAGGAATGCGACAAATTTAAATGGCTCAGAAGATACTTATCCTGGTAAAGAAAGTACAGAAATGTACTGGTCAGATCTATGGTCCAATGAAGTCACCCACAACAATGGAGCAAAATGGATCAATGATGAAAAACTTAGATACCAAGAAATTGAAGAAATGTCAAGAGACTATATTACGTGTGAGCAAGTTAAACACATTATCTCAAAAACACACAACTGGAAATCACCTGGAATAGATAAAGTTCAAAACTTTTGGTTTAAGAGATTTCCGGCAGTACATCAAAAGCTAACAGATCTAATAAATGATTGTATACAAAATCCCAGTAATTTTCCGCAGTTATTTACCAAAGGAGTCACATATTTGGTACCAAAAAATAAGGGTTTCGAGGGTAATCCAGGTAATGGGAGACCGATCACTTGTCTCCCTACGATCTACAAAATTCTGACGGCATGCCTCAATTATCTAATAAATGGTCACCTTGTAAACCATAAAATCATCTGTGAGGAACAAAAAGGGTGCAATAAGCACACTAAAGGGTGCAAGGAACAACTAACAATTGATCAGATAATTTTAGAACAGGCAGTTAGTCATTCGAGAAACTTGAATTTGTGCTACATAGACTACAAAAAGGCTTTTGACAGTGTTCCTCATAGCTGGTTAATAGAAGTGCTAAAAATATATAAAATAAACCAAACTATAATAAGATTTTTGGAATACAACATGAAACATTGGAGAACTAGCATAAAAGTAGTAAAAGAAACAGAAACTATACAAACTTCTGACATCCACATCAGAAGAGGTATTTTCCAAGGAGATTGTTTGTCCACTTTGTGGTTCTGTATTGCACTCAATCCACTTAGCAACCTCCTGCGCAACACAAAAAAGGGGTACAAAATAAAAGGCAGCTCAAACACTGAAGTACTGAGTCACCTCCTATATATGGATGATCTAAAAATCTACTCTTCTACACAACAAGGCCTGGAACACTTGATAAGAACTGTTTCTATGTTCAGCAAAGACATAACGATGGCATTTGGCTTAGATAAATGTAAGCGTATACATATACTTAAAGTAAAAATTGCTAGAGCAGAAGCCGAAAATGAAGAAGTACGGGGCTGATACCGAAATCCTTACACAAAAATCTGAAGAAGGTGGACGTGTCAGAGCACCTATGGCAGATAATGCAGAAGGAGGTGGTCATAGCGACAACACAATTGTGAGAAAGTTTATGGGGATGTAATATAGCGAGATGTGTAAAACTGCGCTGTGATTTTAAGTAGTCTGTGGAATTTTTTAAAAATAACTTAGAATTTTAAGGATAGAATAGAATCTGAGTTGATTTAAACCCAATTGTTTTAAATTGATAATAAATAAAAATAAATAACAATAATAATAATAATAATAATAATAATAATAATAATAATAATAATAATAATAATAATAATAATAATAATAATAATAATAATAATAATAATAATAATAATAATAATAATAATAATAATAATAATAATAATAATAATAATAATAATAATAATAATAATAATAATAATAATAATAATAATAATAATAATAATAATAATAATAATAATAATAATAATAATAATAACAATAATAATAATAATAATAATAATAATAATAATAATAATAATAATAATAATAATAATAATAATAATAATAATAATAATAATAATAATAATTTTTTTTTTCGGCGAGGGGGAAAAATTCGTTACGCACTGACCAGAGGGCCCGTACCCTCCGCTTTGTGTCGGACTGGTCACCACAGTGCAACCTACCGACTAAAAAACCCCCTCTTCTTCCTGGGATAAAAATTTCCACCCCGGGACCGCCTTAGCATTGCTTCGGGGTGGATTCCCAATGGCTTAATCAGCCCTTCTCTTTACACTATCCTTTGTCTGGGATCCTGATTATAATATTGCTCTGCGGCGTCCAGATCTGGCTTTTTCGTCCGCAGAACTTTTTCACAGAATCGCTCCCTATCATGATGTCCACGATATTCTCTACTGTTATTGAGCTAGTTACCATCTCCAGCTCTCTACGAGTTTCCTCCCATCGAATACACTTAAAGAAAGTGTGTTCTGCGTCGTCTAGGACTACTTCATTTTCGTATAAACAAATGGGTGTGTTACATTTACCCATTTTGTATAAGTAGCTCCGGTAGTAGCCGTGGCCTGACAGCAGTTGAGTCAGGTAATAGTTCACGTTCCCATGCCGTCTGTTCAACCATTTCTCGATATTGGGAATGAGACGCTCCGTCCATCTACCCCTAGTGTTAGTACTCCATCTAAACTGCCAACTCTGTAACATTTCCTCCCGTATTTGCTGCATACTACCAAGGTCTGCATGGCTACTCTGCCTTGATATCCATGCTTTCCTTCGTGCTAGGATCTGTAGGTCTATTGGGATCATACCTGCTATTACTGTAACCGCTCCCGCCGATACAGTACGGTATGCAGATGTGACCCGTAAAGCAGCTACCCTTTGCACTGCTAACAATGGTTTTGCTCTACTTTGTATCCTGACTTTCTCCCCCCAGATTTCGCTACCATAGAGAAGGATGCTATTGCATGCCTCCATTAAGAGTTTGCGTTTTTCTGGTAGTGGGCCTCCTATGTTCGCCATCAGCCGGCTTAATCGTCCTGTTATACCAGTAGACTTGTTAACAGCATACTGAACCTGTTCTGAGAACGTTAGCTTTGAGTTAGCAAGTCGTCAAACTGTATATCAATTTCCATTGGAATATGACCTCTACTAAGGATCAGGATCAAGTCGTCAAACTGTAAATCAATTTCCATTGGAATATGACGTCTACTAAGGATTAAGATCTCAGTCTTCTGCTCATCCAATTGCAGGCCATGTGTATCTAGCCTTCCTTTCGTTCTTATCATAACTTGCCTCAGCTTTCTTTTTGCCTCCTCAACATCGCTGGCGCTAATAACTGCTGCGATGTCGTCCGCATATCCTACCAGGAAGCTACCCTGCGGCATTTCCACTTGAAATATTTCATCATAGCTAAGGTTCCATAGGTTTGGTCCCAAGATGGAACCCTGCGCAGCGCCTGATGTTAATTTCCTTCTTTTCCGACCTTCCGTAGTGTTATATATAAGATCCCTATCCTGAAGATAGTTCCTTATGATTCTTAACAAGTAGGCTGGTATCCGGAATCTTCTCTCCAGGACCTGAAGTACGTCCGCCCATCTAAGACTATTAAATGCGTTTTTCACGTCCAACGCAGCTAAGAGAATCAGTGGTCTACTGAAGTGATTCCCCGTTTGAGTAGCCTCAACTGCCTTTATGATGTCACTGACGGCCCCAATCGTTGATCTTTTAGGTCTAAAGCCGTGCTGTCTCTCAGAAAGCCCGCCTCCAGCAATCAAGGCTTCATTGAGACGTGGCTTTATTAACCTCTCAAGTAGATTTCCTGCTGTGTCCAACATACATAATGGTCTATATGCAGATGGAGAGCTCGGATCACCTTTGGGCTTGCTGATGAGTACAAGATGCTGCCTTTTCCATATCCTTGGGAAAACTCCTTCCCGTAGGCAAGCATTGTACGTTGCAAGCATTATATCCGGCCGTCTAAACGCTAACTCCTTTATTACTTCCGCTGGTACTCCATCTGGTCCAGGGGATTTGCCATCCTTCAGCTTGTCCGCTGCATCCCAAAGCTCCTGTCGCGTGAACTCCAATATGCCCGATTGGCTTTCTGTGTCTACCAATTCCTCCAGCGCTTCATGGTCTGGAAAAAGCGTAGTCACAATATTATCCATTGCCACACTATCCATGTTCCCTACTGGGGCTCTCGCCGCAAGCTTTCCCATTACCAGCTTGTACCCAGTTCCCCATGGGTTGTTATTTACATCCGCTCGAAGATCTTCCCATAGCTGCTTTTTGCTGTTGAATATTACATCTCGCAGTTTCTTCTTTGCCTGCTTGTATCCGACCAGCTCATTTCCTGCTTCCCCTCTTCTTCTTGCCCTTGTATATTTCCGGAGGCAATCTCGTCGGGCCTCCGCTATAGATTCATTCCACCAATATACAGGTTTCTTTCGTCGGTTGTCCGTTCTTGCTCTGGGCATTGACTTATCACACGCTTGTTTAATTATCCGCATAGCTCTTTCCACATTTCTTTCTGCGTCCGTCGCCCGTTGGATTTCGTGTGCTCCTCTGTCGAACTCTTCCAGCAAAACTGAAGTGTTCAGTTTCCTAATATTCCACTTTCTGGTACTAAGTCTCCGTCGCGTGGTGTCATCTTCAGCAGTTCTGTCTTCCCCATATGAGTATGAGATATACTGATGATCGCTTGCCGTGTATATCTCCAATACTCTCCAATCTTTAACTTTGTCCCTACACAGCTTCTGGTCCTTAAGACTCTTGAGAACTTCTGCGTAGCTATGACCAACCGTTGGTCTTACCAACACAGCTTCTGGTCGTTCTCTATGAGCTTTTCGCTTCTTTTTCTTGCCAACTTTCTGCCATCTCTCGGTTGGTTTTGCCGTTTTTTCAATTTTTGACGAGGATTGGGTTATCTCCTCTCTTCTCTGTGCGCCCATTTTCTTGTTCTCCTTTTGCATTTTCGACGGTCTTATTTCTTCAGCCGGGCTGCTGGCCGTCCGCTTTTTGCTCGCTGCGGCTGGTTTAGCTGCGACGTTTTCAATTGCCTTGGAGCTCTTAACCTTGCCTCTACTCCTCTCATTTTCAGCCTTCTTCCAGCTTATTCGGTAGCTGCTTACGACGTCAACAATCTCATCCATTTCGGATACGCCATTCTGGACATCCACACTTATGTTTCTCTGTCTGCTCATTGCAGACTTCATCTTTTTGAGAATCATCCGGAGTTTCTCAATTGACTCTTCCTCGGATTCCCTCATCCTCAGAATGTATTCCTGAGATGGGCTGCCCGCTGCACTCTGCTGAAGAGCCTGGTGTGATGCACCTCTATCTTCATTTACGGCTCTTGGCTCTCCAACCTTAGTAGTAAGCGGTGTCTGTACCTTTTCACTGCGGTCCACTTCAGAGGTCAGTACTGGCGACCGAATCGTCTTTCTGCTAGACCCAAAGGGACTTGCAGCACTTTTCCTATTTCCTCAACCGTAATTATTCTGTTTATTTTATTTGCTTTCATTTTGGTCAATTGGGTCTCCGCTTAAAGCCGTTATCTCCGTTTGTCCAAAGTGCAGTTACCCTTATAATGACCCCGAGGGTCCCTTTGCAAGCAGTGAGGTCCTCACGAGGGTTGATACAGGTCCTTATGAGATCCAGTATACAGAGCCAGGTCGGGAGCTGATTAGAAGTCATCTCAACTAACCCTGCACAGCCGAAACCTATCGACTACAAACTTTGAGCGTACTTTAAGCCCTTTCCAAGGTTTTACCAAGGCGGAGGTAGCTACCGCATTAGCCCGTGAGCCGTTTCAGCACGATATCACTCGTGCTTAATAAGGTCACGGAATACACTAGCTCCCAGCCCATAAGCGTCTATTCCAAGATTGTTTTGTTATACTCGGTTCCAATCCATAACCAGGTTGTCAACTATCCCAATATCGCTGTCACACAGTTAGTTCACTCTCAACATTTGCTGAGAGCTATCCAGTGGCGCCACGAGGAGGCCGTGTGACAACTTGGTTTGAGCAGTGACAAGGATCGCCAACTGGCTACTCCCAATTGTGTAGCAACCAGTGCTTTACCCTGTATGCTCGCACCCCTGCGCCACCATAATAATAATAATAATAATAATAATAATAATAATAATAATAATAATAATAATAATAATAATAATAATAATAATAATAATAATAATAATAATAATAATAATAATAATAATAATAATAATAATAATAATAATAATAATAATAATAATAATAATAATAATAATAATAATAATAATAATAATAATAATAATAATAATAATAATAAGAATAATAAAAATAATAATAATTTTTTTATTTTTTTTTTTCGGCGAGGGGTAAAACTGCAATACGCACTGACCAGGGGGCCCGTACCCTCCGCTTTGTGTCGGACTGGTCACCACAGTGCAACCTACCGACTAAAAAACCCCCTCTTCTTCCTGGGATAAAAAATTCCACTCCGGGACCGCCTTAGCATTGCTTCGGGGTGGATTCCCAATGGCTTAATCAGCCCTTCTCTTTACACTATCCTTTGTCTGGGATCCTGATTATAATATTGCTCTGCGGCGTCCAGATCTGGCTTTTTCTTCCGCAGAACTTTTTCACAGAATCGCGATACCGCCAACAAGTTGGCCTCGCTCCCTATCATGATGTCCACGATATTCTCTACTGTTATTGAGCCAGTTACCATCTCCAGCTCTCTACGAGTTTCCTCCCATCGAATACACTTAAAGAAAGTGTGTTCTGCGTCGTCTAGGACTTCTTCATCTTCGTATAAACAAATGGGTGTGTTACATTTACCCATTTTGTATAAGTAGCTCCGGTAGTAGCCGTGGCCTGACAGCATTTGAGTCAGGTAATAGTTCACATTCCCATGCCGTCTGTTCAACCATTTCTCGATATTGGGAATGAGACGCTCCGTCCATCTACCCCTAGTGTTAGTACTCCATCTAGACTGCCAACTCTCTAACATTTCCTCCCGTATTTGCTGCATACTACCAAGGTCTGCATGGCTACTCTGCCTTGATATCCATGCTTTCCTTCGTGCTAGGATCTGTAGGTCTATTGGGATCATACCTGCTGTTACTGTAACCGCTCATGCCGATACAGTACGGTATGCAGATGTGACCCGTAAAGCAGCTACCCTTTGCACTGCTAACAATGGTTTTGCTCTACTTTGTATCCTGACTTTCTCCCCCCAGATTTCGCTCCCATAGAGAAGGATGCTATTGCACGCCTCCATTAAGAGTTTGCGTTTTTCTGGTAGTGGGCCTCCTGTGTTCGCCATCAGCCGGCTTAATCGTCCTGTTATACCAGTAGACTTGTTAACAGCATACTGAACCTGTTCTGAGAACGTTAGCTTTGAGTCAAGCCTAATTCCGAGATAATTCACGAATTTCCTCGTCGTCAAACTGTATATCAATTTCCATTGGAATATGACGTCTACTAAGGATTAAGATCTCAGTCTTCTGCTCAGCCAGTTGCAGGCCATGTATATCTAGCCATCCTTTCGGTCTTATCATATATTTTTGCCTCCTCAACATCTCTGGCGCTAATAACTGCTGGGATGTCGTCCGCATATCCTACCAGGAAGCTACCCTGTGGCATTTCCATTTGAAATATTTCATCATAGCTAAGGTTCCATAGGTCTGGTCCCAAGATGGAACCCTGCGCAGCGCCTGATGTTAATTTCCTTCTTTTCCGACCTTCCGTAGTGTTATATATAAGTTCCCTATCCTTAAGATAGTTCCTTATGATTCTTAACAAGTAGGCTGGTATCCGGAATCTTCTCTCCAGGACCTGAAGTACGTCCGCCCATCTAAAACTATTAAATGCGTTTTTCACGTCCAACGCAGCTAAGAGAGTCAGTGGTCTACTGAAGTGATTCCCCGTTTGAGTAGCCTCAACTGCCTTCATGATGTCACTGACGGCCCCAATCGTTGATCTTTTAGGTCTAAAGCCGTGCTGTCTCTCAGAAAGCTCTCAAGTAGTTTTCCTGCTGTGTCCGACAGCTCGGATCACCTTTGGGCTTGCTGATGAGTACAAGATGCTGCCATTTCCATATCCTTGGGAAAACTCCTTCCCGTAGGCAAGCATTGTACGTTGCAAGCATTATATCCGGTCGTCTAAACGCTAACTCCTTTATTACTTCCGCTGGTACTCCATCTGGTCCAGGGGATTTGCCATCCTTCAGCTTGTCCGCTGCATACCAAAGCTCCTGTCGCGTGAACTCCAATATGTCCGATTGGCTTTCTGTGTCTATCAATTCCTCCAGCGCTTCATGGTCTGGAAAAAGCGTAGTCACAATATTATCCATTGCCACACTATCCATGTTCCCTACTGGGGCTCTCGCCGCAAGCTTTCCCATTACCAGCTTGTACCCAGTTCCCCATGGGTTGTTATTTACATCCGCTCGAAGATCTTCCCATAGCTCCTTTTTGCTGTTGAATATTACATCTCGCAGTTTCTTCTTTGCCTGCTTGTATCCGACCAGCTCATTTCCTGCTTCCCCTCTTCTTCTTGCCCTTGTATATTTCCGTCTCTGACGAAGGCAATCTCGTCGCGCCTCCGCTATAGATTCACTCCACCAATATACAGGTTTCTTTCGTCGGTTGTCCGTTCTTGCTCTGGGCATTGAGTTATCACACGCTTGTTTAATTATCCGTATAGCTCTTTCCACATTTCTTTCTGCGTCCGTCGCCCGTTTTATTTCGTGTGCTCCTCTGTCGAACTCTTCCAGCAAAACTGAACTGTTCAGTTTCCTAATATTCCACTTTCTGGTACTAAGTCTCCGTCGCGTGGTGTCATCTTCAGCAGTTCTGTCTTCCCCATACGAGTATGAGATATACTGATGATCGCTTGCCGTGTATATCTCCAGTACTCTCCAATCCTTAACTTTGTCCCCGTAATTATCTGAAACAAAAGTAATATCAGGAATAGTCCCCTCTGCTCCAGGGCGTCTAAAAGTAGGAGTGTTCCCTATGTTGGCTACGGTGAGACCAGCCCTGGCTGTCATTTGCATCACCCTTCTGCCTCTGTAGTCCAGCGTTTTTGTGCCCCACTCTGGTGAGCGAGCATTGAAGTCACCAGCTAGTATATCTGCTCCCTGTATACGACGTATGTTGTCCTCAATTTCGTCCAGTTTCTCCTGAAAGTCTTCGATACAGTCGCTGGGTGTTAAGTAACAGCTTACAAGAGTGACTTTGCTGAGCTAAACCCATACGAACCCACGACCCTTGCCGTTCGCCATCGAGGTGACGTGGCTTGTAGGAGGAATCCATATTGCTGCAGTAGCCGATTTATCCTCAACCCAGTATCCGTTTAACTTTTTCGAATACTGCTCGCTAATGATAGCAATATCCGCTTCCTGTTCTATAATTATTTGCGGCAGAAGTGCATCTGCCACTTTCCCTCGATGCATGTTTAGTTGTAAAATTTTCATTTATTCCTTTTTCCTCGGCTCCTTACATGCTCTTGACCCAGGAATATGGTCAATAGAGGCTTTCCCTTTCTCCAAGCAGAGACAGCATTTCGGTGGGTTGGTGCACTGTTTCAAGGTGTGTCCCTTCTCTGTGCACCGAATGCACATACCCATCCCTTTTCTGTCCGGACCTTTACATCCCCACTGTGTATGTCCAAGGCCAAAACATTTAAAGCAACGTTTTACGTCCTCGTAGGGCCTAACCCTACAGATGACCCAACCTATTCTGACGCGCCCCAGTTCAAGGAGTTTATTTGCCCCTGCTGCCGGTATCGCTTCAAAAGCCCTTCTCTGGTCCCGCATATTAGGTTTTGTTAGCTGAACCTCTACATCACCCTCTTCCATTCCAGAAGCTTTACATATCGCGCTATGCACTTCCTCCTTCGTTGTGGATCCTTCTATATCCCGGATGTCAAGTTTTATCTTCGTCTTCATCTCCTTGACTTCCACAACCTTCTTCAGCAAGCCCTTGACAGCCTCTCTGAATTCACCTTTTCTTCCACCCTTTTCCAGCTCAAGTAAAATGGCTCCTGTTTTGGTTTTTCGTATTGACCTGACTGATACCTCTGTTTGTTCAGGCTTTACGTTCTCCTTAAGACTCTTGAGAACTTCTGCGTAGCTATGACCAACCGTTGGTCTTACCAACACAGCTTCTGGTCGTTCTCTATGAGCTTTTCGCTTCTTTTTCTTGCCAACTTTCTGCCATCTCTCGGTTGGTTTTGCCGTTTTTTCAATTTTTGACGAGGATTGGGTTATCTCCTCTCTTCTCTGTGCGCCCATTTTCTTGTTCTCCTTTTGCATTTTCGACGGTCTTATTTCTTCAGCCGGGCTGCTTGCCGTCCGCTTTTTGCTCGATGCGGCTGGTTTAGCTGCGACGTTTTCAATTACCTTGGAGCTCTTAACCTTGCCTCTACTCCTCTCATTTTCAGTCTTTTTCCAGCCTTTTCGGTAGCTGCTTATGACGTCCACAATCTCCTCCATTTCGGATACGCCATTCTGGACATCCATACTTATGTTTCTCTGTCTGCTCATTGCAGACTTCATCTTTTTGAGAATCATCCGGAGTTTCTCAATTGACTCTTCCTCGGATTCCCTCATCCTCAGAATGTATTCCTGAGATGGGCTGCCCGCTGCGCTCTGCTGAAGAGCCTGGTGTGATGCACCTCTATCTTCATTTACGGCTCTTGGCTCTCCAACCTTAGTAGTAAGCGGTGTCTGTACCTTTTCACTGCGGTCCACTTCAGAGTTCAGTACTAGCGACCGAATCGTCTTTCTGCTAGACCCAAAGGGGCTTGCAGCACTTTATCCTATTTCCTCAACCGTAATTATTCTGTTTATTTTATTTGCTTTCATTTTGGTCAATTGGGTCTCCGCTTAAAGCCGTTATCTCCATTTGTCCAAAGTGCAGTTACCTTTATAATGACCCCGAGGGTCCCTTTGCAAGCAGTGAGGTCCTCGCGAGGGTTGATACAGGTCCTTATGAGGTCCTGTATACAGAGCCAGGTCGGGAGCTGATTAGGAGTCATCTCAACTAACCCTGCACAGCCGAAACCTATCGACTACAAACTTTGAGCGTACTTTAAGCCCTTGCCAAGGTTTTACCGAGACGGAGGTAGCTACCGCAATGGCCCGTGAGCCATTTCAGCCTATTCAGGTCACGGAATACGCTAGCTCCCAGCCCATAAGCGTCTATTCCAAGATTGTTTTGTTATACTCGGTTCCAATCCATAACCAGGTCGTCAACTATCCCAATATCGCTGTCACACAGTTAGTTCACTCTGAACATTTGCTGAGAGAGTGGCGCCACGAGGAGGCCGTGTCACAACTTGGTTTGAGCAGTGACAAGGATCGCTAACTGGCTACTCCCAATTGTGTAGCAACCAGTGCTTTACCCTGTATGCTCGCACCCCTGCGTCACCATAATAATAATAATAATAATAATAATAATAATAATAATAATAATAATAATAATAATAATAATAATAATAATAATAATAATAATAATAATAATAATAATAATAATAATAATAATAATAATAATAATAATAATAATAATAATAATAATAATAATAATAATAATAATAATAATAATAATAATAATAATAATAATAATAATAATAATAATAATAATAATAATAATAATAATAATAATAATAATAATAATAATAATAATAATAATAATAACAATAATAATAATAAAAATAATTTTTTTTTTCTCTTTTTCTTTTTTTTTCGGCGAGCGGAAAAATGCGTTACGTACTGACCAGAGGGCCCGTACCCTCCGCTTTGTGTCGGACTGGTCACCACAGTGCAACCTACCGACTAAAAAAACTTCCTCTTCTTCCTGGGATAAAAATTTCCACCCCGGGACCGCCTTAGCATTGCTTCGAGGTGGATTCCCAATGGCTTAATCAGCCCTTCTCTTTGCACTATCCTTTGTCTGGGATCCTGATTATAATATTGCTCTGCGGCGTCCAGATCTGGCTTTTTCGTCCGCAGAACTTTTTCACAGAATCGCGATACCGCTAAAAAGTTGGCCTCGCTCCCTATCATGATGTCCACGATATTCTCTACTGTTATTGAGCCAGTTACCATCTCCAGCTCTCTACGAGTTTCCTCCCATCGAATACACTTAAAGAAAGTGTGTTCTGCGTCATCTAGGACTTCTTCATCTTCGTATAAACAAATGGGTGTGTTACATTTACCCATTTTGTATAAGTAGCTCCGGTAGTAGCCGTGGCCTGACAGCATTTGAGTCAGGTAATAGTTCACATTCCCATGCCGTCTGTTCAACCATTTCTCGATATTGGGAATGAGACGCTCCATTTATCTACCCCTAGTGTTAGAACTCCATCTAGACTGTCAACTCTGTAACATTTCCTCCCGTATTTGTTGCATACTACCAAGGTCTGCATGGCTACTCTGCCTTGATATCCATGCTTTCCTTCGTGCTAGGATCTGTAGGTCTATTGGGATCATACCTGCTATTACTGTAACCGCTCCCGCCGATACAGTACGGTATGCAGATGTGACCCGTAAAGCAGCTACCCTTTGCACTGCTATCAATGGTTTTGCTCTACTTTGTATCCTGACTTTCTCCTCCCAGATTTCGCTCCCATAGAGAAGGATGCTATTGCATGCCTCCATTAAGAGTTTGCGTTTTTCTGGTAGTGGGCCTCCTATGTTCGCCATCAGCCGGCTTAATCGTCCTGTTATACCAGTAGACTTGTTAACAGCATACTGAACCTGTTCTGAGAACGTTAGCTTTGAGTCAAGCCTAATTCCGAGATAATTCACGAATTTCCTCGTCGTCAAACTGTATATCAATTTCCATTGGAATATGACGTCTACTAAGGATTAAGATCTCAGTCTTCTGCTCAGCCAGTTGCAGGCCATGTATATCTAGCCATCCTTTCGGTCTTATCATATATTTTTGCCTCCTCAACATCTCTGGCGCTAATAACTGCTGCGATGTCGTCCGCATATCCTACCAGGAAGCTACCCTGTGGCATTTCCATTTGAAATATTTCATCATAGCTAAGGTTCCATAGGTCTGGTCCCAAGATGGAACCCTGCGCAGCGCCTGATGTTAATTTCCTTCTTTTCCGACCTTCCGTAGTGTTATATATAAGTTCCCTATCCTAAAGATAGTTCCTTATGATTCTTAACAAGTAGGCTGGTATCCGGAATCTTCTCTCCAGGACCTGAAGTACGTCCGCCAATCTAAAACTATTAAATGCGTTTTTCACGTCCAACGCAGCTAAGAGAGTCAGTGGTCTACTGAAGTGATTCCCCGTTTGAGTAGCCTCAACTGCCTTCATGATGTCACTGACGGCCCCAATCGTTGATCTTTTAGGTCTAAAGCCGTGCTGTCTCTCAGAAAGCCCTCCTCCAGCAATCAAGGCTTCATTGAGACGTGGCTTTATTAACCTCTCAAGTAGTTTTCCTGCTGTGTCCAACATACATAATGGTCTATATGCAGATGGAGAGCTCGGATCACCTTTGGGCTTGCTGATGAGTACAACATGCTGCCTTCTCCATATCCTTGGGAAAACTCCTTCCCGTAGGCAAGCATTGTACGTTGCAAGCATTATATCCGGCCGTCTAAACGCCAACTCCTTTATTACTTCCGCTGGTACTCCATCTGGTCCAGGGGATTTGCCATCCTTTAGCTTGTCCGCTGCATCCCAAAGCTCCTGTCGCGTGAACTCCAATATGTCCGATTGGCTTTCTGTGTCTACCAATTCCTCCAGCGCTTCATGGTCTGGAAAAAGCGTAGTCACAATATTATCCATTGCCACACTATCCATGTTCCCTACTGGGGCTCTCGCCGCAAGCTTTCACATTACCAGCTTGTACCCAGTTCCCCATGGGTTGTTATTTACATCCGCTCGAAGATTTTCCCATAGCTGCTTTTTGCTGTTGAATATTACATCTCGCAGTTTCTTCTTTGCCTGCTTGTATCCGACCAGCTCATTTCCTGCTTCCCCTCTTCTTCTTGCCCTTGTATATTTCCGGAGGCAATCTCGTCGGGCCTCCGCTATAGATTCATTCCACCAATATACAGGTTTCTTTCGTTGGTTGTCCGTTCTTGCTCTGGGCATTGACTTATCACACGCTTGTTTAATTGGATAATTAAACAAGCGTGTGATAAGTCATAGCTTTTTCCACATTTCTTTCTGCGTCCGTCGCCCGTTGGATTTCGTGTGCTCCTCTGTCGAACTCTTCCAGCAAAACTGAAGTGTTCAGTTTCCTAATATTCCACTTTCTGGTACTAAGTCTCCGTCGCGTGGTGTCATCTTCAGCAGTTCTGTCTTCCCCATACGAGTATGAGATATACTGATGATCGCTTGCCGTGTATATCTCCAGTACTCTCCAATCCTTAACTTTGTCCCCGTAATTATCTGAAACAAAAGTAATATCAGGAATAGTCCCCTCTGCTCCAGGGCGTCTAAAAGTAGGAGTGTTCCCTATGTTGGCTACGGTGAGGCAAGCCCTGGCTGTCATTTGCATGACCCTTCTGCCTCTGTAGTCCAGCGTTTTTGTGCCCCACTCTGGTGAGCGAGCATTGAAGTCACCAGCTAGTATAACTGCTCCCGGCATACGACGTATGTATGTTGTCCTCAATTTCGTCCAGTTTCTCCTGAAAGTCTTCGATACAGTCGCTGGGTGTTAATTAACAGCTTACAAGAGTGACTTTGCTGAGCTGAACCCATACGAACCCACGACCCTTGCCGTTCGCCATCGAGGTGACGTGGCTTGTAGGAGGAATCCATATTGCTGCAGTAGCCGATTAATCCTCAACCCAGTATCCGTTTAACTTTTTCGAATACTGCTCGCTAATGACAGCAATATCCGCTTCCTGTTCTATAATTATTTGCGGCAGAAGTGCATCTGCCACTTTCCCTCGATGCATGTTTAGTTGTAAAATTTTCATTTATTCCTTTTTCCTCGGCTCCTTACATGCTCTTGACCCAGGAATATGGTCAATAGAGGCTTTCCCTTTCTCCAAGCAGAGACAGAATTTCGGTGGGGTGGTGCACTGTTTCAAGGTGTGCACCGAATGCACATACCCATCCCTTTTCTGTCCGGACCTTTACATCCCCACTGTGTATGTCCAAGGCCAAAACATTTAAAGCAACGTTTTACATCCTCGCAGGGCCTAACCCTACAGATGACCCAACCTAATCTGACGCGCCCCAGTTCAAGGAGTTTATTTGCCCCTGCTGCCGGTATCGCTACAAAAGCCCTTCTCTGGTCCCGCATATTAGGTTTCGTTAGCTGAACCTCTACATCACCCTCTTCCATTCGAGAAGCTTTACATATCGCGCTATGCACTTCCTCCTTCGTTGTGGATCCTTCTATATCCCGGATGTCAAGTTTTATCTTCGTCTTCATCTCCTTGACTTCCGCAACCTCCTTCATCAAGCCCTTGACAGCCTCTCCGAATTCACCTTTTCTTTCACCCTTTTCCAGCTCAAGTAAAATGGCTCCTGTTTTGGTTTTTCGTATTGACCTGACTGATACCGCTGTTTGTTCAGGCTTTACGTTCTCCTTAAGACTCTTGAGAACTTCTGCGTAGCTATGACCAACCGTTGGTCTTACCAACACAGCTTCTGGTCGTTCTCTATGAGCTTTTCGCTTCTTTTTCTTGCCAACTTTCTGCCATCTCTCGGTTGGTTTTGCCGTTTTTTCAATTTTTGACGAGGATTGGGTTATCTCCTCTCTTCTCTGTGCGCCCATTTTCTTGTTCTCCATTTGCATTTTCGACGGTCTTATTTCTTCAGCCGGGCTGCTTGCCGTCCGCTTTTTGCTCGATGCCACTGGTTTAGCTGCGACGTTTTCAATTACCTTGGAGCTCTTAACTTTGCCTCTACTCCTCTCATTTTCAGCCTTCTTCCAGCTTTTTCGGTAGCTGCTTATGACGTCAACAATCTCCTCCATTTCGGATACGCCATTCTGGACATCCATACTTATGTTTCTTTGTCTGCTCATTGCAGACTTCATCTTTTTGAGAATCATCCGGAGTTTCTCAATTGACTCTTCCTGGGATTCCCTCATCCTCAGAATGTATTCCTGAGATGGGCTGCCCGCTGCACTCTGCTGAAGAGCCTGGTGTGATGCACCTCTATCTTCATTTACGGCTCTTGGCCCTCCAACCTTAGTTGTAAGCGGTGTCTGTACCTTTTCACTGCGGTCCACTTCAGAGTTCAGTACTGGCGACCGAATCGTCTTTCTGCTAGACCCAAAGGGACTTGCAACACTTTGTCCTATTTCATCAACCGTAATTATTCTGTTTATTTTATTTGCTTTCATTTTGGTCAATTGGGTCTCCGCTTAAAGCCGTTATCTCCGTTTGTCCAAAGTGCAGTTACCCTTATAATGACCCCGAGGGTCCCTTTGCAAGCAGTGAGGGTTGATACAGGTCCTTATGAGATCCTGTATACAGAGCCAGGTCGGGAGCTGATTAGGAGTCATCTCAACTAACCCTGCACAGCCGAAATCTATCGACTACAAACTTTGAGCGTACTTTAAGCCTTTGCGAAGGTTTTACCGAGACAGAGGTAGCTACCGCATTAGCGATGTCGCTCGTGCTTAATAAGGTCACGGAATACGCTAGCTCCCAGCCCATAAGCGTCTATTCCAAGATTGTTTTGTTATACTCGGTTCCAATCCATAACCAGGTCGTCAACTATCCCAATATCGCTGTCACACAGTTAGTTCACTCTGAACATTTGCTGAGAGCTATCCAGTGGCGCCACGAGGAGGCCGTGTCACAACTTGGTTTGAGCAGTGACAAGGATCGCTAACTGGCTACTCCCAATTGTGTAGCAACCAGTGCTTTACCCTGTATGCTCGCACCCCTGCGCCACCATAATAATAATAATAATAATAATAATAATAATAATAATAATAATAATAATAATAATAATAATAATAATAATAATAATAATAATAATAATAATAATAATAATAATAATAATAATAATAATAATAATAATAATAATAATAATAATAATAATAATAATAATAATAATAATAATAATAATAATAATAATAATAATAATAATAATAATAATAATAATAATAATAATTTTTTTTTTCGGCGAGGGGGCAAAATGCGTTACGCACTGAGCAGAGGGCCCGTACCCTCCGCTTTGTGTCGGACTGGTCACCACAGTGCAACCTACCGACTAAAAAAGCCCCTCTTCTTCCTGGGATAAAAATTTCCACCCCGGGACCGCCTTAGCATTGCTTCGAGGTGGATTCCCAATGGCTTAATCAGCCCTTCTCTTTACACTATCCTTTGTCTGGGAGCCTGATTATAATATTGCTCTGCGGCGTCCAGATCTGGCTTTTTCGTCCGCAGAACTTTTTCACAGAATCGCGATACCGCTAAAAAGTTGGCCTCGCTCCCTATCATGATGTCCACGATATTCTCTACTGTTATTGAGCCAGTTACCATCTCCAGCTCTCTACGAGTTTCCTCCCATCGAATACACTTAAAGAAAGTGTGTTCTGCGTCGTCTAGGACTTCTTCATCTTCGTATAAACAAATGGGTGTGTTACATTTACCCATTTTGTATAAGTAGCTCCGGTAGTAGCCGTGGCCTGACAGCATTTGAGTCAGGTAATAGTTCACATTCCCATGCCGTCTGTTCAACCATTTCTCGATATTGGGAATGAGACGCTCCATCCATCTACCCCTAGTGTTAGTACTCCATCTAGACTGCCAACTCTGTAACATTTCCTCCCGTATTTGCTGCATACTACCAAGGTCTGCATGGCTACTCTGCCTTGATATCCATGCTTTCCTTCGTGCTAGGATCTGTAGGTCTATTGGGATCATACCTGCTATTACTGTAACCGCTCCCGCCGATACAGTACGGTATGCAGATGTGACCCGTAAAGCAGCTACCCTTTGCACTGCTATCAATGGTTTTGCTCTACTTTGTATCCTGACTTTCTCCTCCCAGATTTCGCTCCCATAGAGAAGGATGCTATTGCATGCCTCCATTAAGAGTTTGCTTTTTTCTGGTAGTGGGCCTCCTATGTTCGCCATCAGCCGGCTTAATCGTCCTGTTATACCAGTAGACTTGTTAACAGCATACTGAACCTGTTCTGAGAACGTTAGCTTTGAGTCAAGCCTAATTCCGAGATAATTCACGAATTTCCTCGTTGTCAGGATCAAGTCGTCAAACTGTATATCAATTTCCATTGGAATATGACGTCTACTAAGGATTAAGATCTCAGCCTTCTGCTCAGCCAGTTGCAGGCCATGTGTATCTAGCCATCCTTTCGTTCTTATCATAACTTGCCTCAGCTTTCTTTTTGCCTCCTCAACATCTCTGGCGCTAATAACTGCTGCGATGTCGTCTGCATATCCTACCAGGAAGCTACCCTGCGCCATTTCCACTTGAAATATTTCTTCATAGCTAAGGTTCCATAGGTCTGGTCCCAAGATGGAACCCTGTGCAACGCCTGATGTTAATTTCCTTCTTTTCCGACCTTCCGTAGTGTTATATATAAGTTCCCTATCCTTAAGATAGTTCCTTATGTTTCTTAACAAGTAGGCTGGTATCCGGAATCTTCTCTCCAGGACCTGAAGTACGTCCGCCCATCTAAGACTATTAAATGCGTTTTTCACGTCCAACGCAGCTAAGAGAATCAGTGGTCTACTGAAGTGATTCCCCGTTTGAGTAGCCTCAACTGCCTTCATGATGTCACTGACGGCCCCAATCGTTGATCTTTTAGGTCTAAAGCCGTGCTGTCTCTCAGAAAGCCCTCCTCCAGCAATCAAGGCTTCATTGAGACGTGGCTTTATTAACCTCTCAAGTAGTTTTCCTGCTGTGTCCAACATACATAATGGTCTATATGCAGATGGAGAGCTCGGATCACCTTTGGGCTTGCTGATGAGTACAAGATGCTGCCTTTTCCATATCCTTGGGAAAACTCCTTCCCGTAGGCAAGCATTGTACGTTGCAAGCATTATATCCGGCCGTCTAAACGCTAACTCCTTTATTACTTCCGCTGGTACTCCATCTGGTCCAGGGGATTTGCCATCCTTTAGCTTGTCCGCTGCATCCCAAAGCTCCTGTCGCGTGAACTCCAATATGTCCGATTGGCTTTCTGTGTCTACCAATTCCTCCAGCGCTTCATGGTCTGGAAAAAGCGTAGTCACAATATTATCCATTGCCACACTATCCATGTTCCCCACTGGGGCTCTCGCCGTAAGCTTTCCCATTACCAGCTTGTACCCAGTTCCCCATGGGTTGTTATTTACATCCGCTCGAAGATTTTCCCATAGCTGCTTTTTGCTGTTGAATATTACATCTCGCAGTTTCTTCTTTGCCTGCTTGTATCCGACCAGCTCATTTCCTGCTTCCCCTCTTCTTCTTGCCCTTGTATATTTCCGGAGGCAATCTCGTCGGGCCTCCGCTATAGATTCATTCCACCAATATACAGGTTTCTTTCGTTGGTTGTCCGTTCTTGCTCTGGGCATTGACTTATCACACGCTTGTTTAATTGGATAATTAAACAAGCGTGTGATAAGTCATAGCTCTTTCCACATTTCTTTCTGCGTCCGTCGCCCGTTGGATTTCGTGTGCTCCTCTGTCGAACTCTTCCAGCAAAACTGAACTGTTCAGTTTCCTAATATTCCACTTTCTGGTACTAAGTCTCCGTCGCGTGGTGTCATCTTCAGCAGTTCTGTCTTCCCCATACGAGTATGAGATATACTGATGATCGCTTGCCGTGTATATCTCCAGTACTCTCCAATCCTTAACTTTGTCCCCGTAATTATCTGAAACAAAAGTAATATCAGGAATAGTCCCCTCTGCTCCAGGGCGTCTAAAAGTAGGAGTGTTCCCTATGTTGGCTACGGTGAGGCAAGCCCTGGCTGTCATTTGCATGACCCTTCTGCCTCTGTAGTCCAGCGTTTTTGTGCCCCACTCTGGTGAGCGAGCATTGAAGTCACCAGCTAGTATAACTGCTCCCTGCATACGACGTATGTTGTCCTCAATTTCGTCCAGTTTCTCCTGCAAGTCTTCGATACAGTCGCTGGGTGTTAAGTAACAGCTTACAAGAGTGACTTTGCTGAGCTGAACCCATACGAACCCACGACCCTTGCCGTTCGCCATCGAGGTGACGTGGCTTGTAGGAGGAATCCATATTGCTGCAGTAGCCGATTCATCCTCAACCCAGTATCCGTTAAACTTTTTCGAATACTGCTCGCTAATGATAGCAATATCCGTTTCCTGTTCTATAATTATTTGCGGCAGAAGTGCATCTACCACTTTCCCTCGATGCATAATAATAATAATATTAATAATAATAATAATAATAATAATAATAATAATAATAATAATAATAATAATAATAATAATAATAATAATAATAATAATAATAATAATAATAATAATAATAATAATAATAATAATAATAATAATAATAATAATAATAATAATAATAATAATAATAATAATAATAATAATAATAATAATAATAATAATAATAATAATAATAATAATAATAATAATATTGAGGTTAAAGGATTTTAAATGGATTAGTTAAAAAAATTAATTCTTAAATGATTTTACACAAAATTATTTAATTACAATTATTATTTATTACCAAATAATTACACATTCAAATTCACAATTAACAAAATTATAATTAGATTGATGGACGAACGATTTGATCCGCACCGTAACCAAGACTGCTTGTTCTAAGCCAACTTTGTTGGCTCGTTACCTTCATAGATCATGTTGCACCAACATGTGCAGGTGTGCAGACGCTGATCAGGCAAAATTCGTTTCCCACATAATTATTGCAAGGGGGCAATTTCGTAATTGGATCGGACGCGCGTGTAAAAGTAAAAATATTAAAAAAGCTTACGCGTTGAGTTATTTTTTGGCAGCAGCGCTGTCAACGTCGTTAACTCCTCCCTCCTTAAATATCTGCGTCCCGCAGATTTCCGAATCTGGAGTTAATAATTGAACGTGTACCTTTGGGATATTTAACTTTCTTGTTTGTTGGTGCCAAAGATATCCGACGCAAAAGATTATAGAGGCAATCATAATTAGGTTGATTCCAATAGTGCCGTTAAATCTAGTTCCTAGCTGTTCCAATCGGTTTATATTGCTTAGGCTTACTTCATGGACGTATTTAATGTCCAGCAGCAGGTCATCATGTGTTATGTTTGCCAGAACAGGCGGTAGGGCTTGAAGCTTTGTAATTGAACTGCTTGAATAGGTACAATTTCTTATCAATACTGATTCATTTGAGAGTTGTAGAAGATAGCTGCCATTAAGATATTTGGTTTCTCCGTTTGACTCAATCGAGCCTTCGAAGTTCGTCAGGTAGATAACATCATCACTTAATGGCTCGACAATTTCTTCTTGGGTTAGTCTATATTTGCACCTTGCTGAGCCTCCCTTAAGAATACGATTTACACAGTCATCGTCCTTTAGTTTGGTTATAGACGATCTTTTGCAGACCGTTGAGTTACCAATCAAAAGACAGTCACCCTTTATACCGTAAACCTCAGCTTCATTGACAAGCACCTTTTCATACGGCAACTCTATTTTATTTCCTCCAATAATAGCAGCTCTAATAAGAAGCATGTTATAGAAGTTCTTATCAAGCTTTGGAATTGATAGAATGTATAATAGCGTTGAGCCATTCGTATAAATTGATGGTGTTCCGTTCTCCACTGGCAATGTCGCCAGTTCGTCGATTACCCTATTTATTTCAGATTGATCTAGTAGGTTTGTGTTGACAATTCCCCTCTTGGCCAACTGACAAGCTCGTACGATTTCATTTATTTCGTCCTTCAAGATAATGAGTTCGTTGATGGTATTTTGCTCCAATAAGGTGTACTCTTTACCGCTGGTGATGTTGTTTATTCTGGAGGTAATCTCGTTAATCTTTTTTATTGCTTGATTTGTTGCTCGCTGAAGCTCTTTATTAGTTTTATATTGCTCATTGTTGTTTGCTGTTATGTTTTCGTGGCTCTTTAGTATATTGTCCCAATCAGCTGCATCAGGGCTACCAGCCACCCATTTCCATGCCGATCCGATCCAATCGATTGATCTCTGCGATCTTCTTTTTAAATCTGTCAGTTCACTAATGCGTTCTTGCATCTGCAGCATGTGGTGCAAAATGAATTCTTTATGTTTGCTTGGCGGGATATTTTTTAGAATGAAAGATTATATATTTGCTGCCATTTCCCTGCATTCTTCCAAATTAATGACATGTATTAGCTTAAAATTCCCGTCGACTATCCATCCGCTGCCAATCTTTAATGAAACCAGGGATGTTTTGTATTGGTAGATTTGCAGGCTGTTTGCCATGGCAATCAGGTTGAACACGATTAAAAGAACCTTGAAATGCATGGTTGTGAAAATGTAATTTCTGAAAGAATATCGGTTAAGTATGTAATTGAATGTGAGATGATCATGAAAATGGAATTTTTTAACATGTCGTTTAGTATGGCTTAATTTTAATATAAAAAGTATCCTTCCCCGTTTTTTTTTTTTTTTATTTTGGAAGTTAATGAAGTATAACGTATGTGAGTAAGTGAGACGAAAAAGGATCTGTGATTATTTATAAAACAACATTTTTCTTCGGACTTTGTCCATTTAAATTTTTTATATGTTCTTTGTGAATTTTTCTTCCACTCCTCGTCAGCACAGTTACCCTATTATCTTTTTCGACTATTTCTTTTCTATATAGAGCTTTGTTTTTACCTTTAATAGTTTTGATGGCGACGTAAATTCTATCACCCTTCCTATATTTTTTAGGACTTTGTCTTTTTTTATTCATCTTTGCATTGCGGACTGCCGTGTTTCTTCTAAGTAACTGCCTGAGATCTGTATTAATTTTCTTCTGTTCAGACATTAACTTTTCAAAATTCGCACTGGCAATTCTATTGAAAAATACATCACGAGGTCGTTTCTTAGTTGTTGAATGGATGGTATTGTTGTACCTGTCAACACAGATTTCAATTAGCTCTTTTACCGATAGGTCTGGGTACTCAACTCTCAAACACCTATAGACTTCGATAATTGTGGAATGCACTCTCTCAACCTGTCCGTTGACCTCGCTCCGTTGTATGGGTGTGAGGTATAGTTTTATGCCTAGTGATTTAATGAAAGTTTCAACTAAAGGACTCAAAAAGCTACGTTCGTTATCAGTGACAAGAATTTTAGGCACTGTAAAATAATGCAAAACTTTTATTAATTTTTTTCTCACTTGAAACAAAGATCTATCTTTGATGCTAAAAAATTTTGCAAATTTTGTAAACTTGTCTATACATGTTATAAACTTTTGTCCCTGAATTTCCATGATATCCATATGAAGAATCTCGCATGGGTATTTAGGATCAGGAGTTTCTTGGCGATGTATCCGCGGAGGTTTCCTATCATATTTGCATCTATTGCAAACGTCACAGCTGGAGACGTATTTTCTAATACTAGCGTGCATATGTGGAAAGTAAAATTGTTCTAGAATCTGTTCCCCATTTTCCCTAGGATTGCGATGTGCCCTTCTATGTTCGGATTCAATTATTTCGAACTGACGTTCTTTTGAGGTGATGTCAGTGACTAATTTCTGTGCAATTCTAATTTTGTACCTGGAAAAATTATCAATGTAAATTTCCTGCATAGCCCCAAGAAGACTTTCCGGTGCTTTAATTCCGTTGACGATGTTTGGACGAAGCTTTTCTTTAAGTAAGGTTGTGAGTTTTTCTTTAGACCAATCTCTTGAGGAAATAAAATGTCTAGTATATCCGCGGTGTGGTTCTTCAATTGCTGTCATGTCCATCCCAACTCCTATTATAATTTGATTTCTAAAGACGTTGATGGGTACCTCAACATGGGGTAGCAAATTAGAGGAATCTTGTTCAGCACTGTGGACTGTTGCTGACGACGAAAAATCGTCGTTTTCTTGACCTTCCGAAGCGGTAAGAGTTTCTTCTGAATTCATGTCCATTCCTTCACTTGCTGTATCAGTGGAGGAATGATATAAGTGATTTGAAAGGGTTTTTAATCTCGAAAGCGCATCTGCCACGTAATTTGATTTACCAGGTTTTTAAATCAACTCGTGGTTATATTCTTCTATGCGTGCTTTCCATCTTTTTAGTTTAGCATTAAAATTCCTATTTCCCAATGCAAACGTCAAAGGTTGATGATCCGTATAGATTCTGATCTTTTTTGCACCATACAAATAATTTCTGAGATTATCCAAAGCCCACACAATGGCAAGCATTTCCTTCTCATTTGTGGCGTAATTCTCCTCAGTTTTGCTGAGTGATCGAGAAATGTAGGCTATAGGTTTGTCTTTGCCAATTTCACCCTGCGACAGTACGGCACCCAACGCAGTATTAGAAGCATCTGTTGTCAGATTAAAAGGCTTTTCGAAGTCCGGAAAAGACAGAATTTCAGCTGTAGTCAGCATAGATTTGAGCATATCAAAGCACTTTAAAGACTCATCGTTTAGAGTAATCGGAACTTTCTTCGACTGACTAGCTTTGACCTGGGCATGTTCTCCTCGCGTGAGGTTCGTGAGAGGTTTGGCCACTTTTGCATAATCGCGAATGAACCTCCTATAATAGGAAGTCATCCCCAGAAAACTCTTCAACTCTTTCAAGTTTGTAGGCGGTAATAGATTTTCGATAGATTTGACCTTGGCAGGATCTGGTTTGATTCCTTCAGACCCAACAATGTAGCCCAGAAATTCTACCTCGGTTTTCATAAAGTGAGTTTTTTCAAGATTTACTTTGAGATTGGCCTCGCGTAGCCTTGCAAAAATTGTATCTATGTTCTTTAAATGGCTATCCATATTTTCGCCAATAACGATTATGTCGTCAATGTAGACGAAGCAAATTTTCCCTATGTGTTCGCGAAGTACATCATCTATCATCTTCTGAAATATTGCCGGCGCGTTTTTCAAACCAAACGGTAATCTTAAGAATTCAAATTTACCGTTTGCTGTCCATATTTTCGCCAATAACGATTATGTCGTCAATGTAGACGAAGCAAATTTTCCCTATGTGTTCGCGAAGTACATCATCTATCATCTTCTGAAATATTGCCGGCGCGTTTTTCAAACCAAACGGTAATCTTAAGAATTCAAATTTACCGTTTGCTGTCGAAA
Source organism: Thecocarcelia acutangulata (assembly GCA_914767995.1). Lineage (NCBI taxonomy): Eukaryota > Metazoa > Arthropoda > Insecta > Diptera > Tachinidae > Thecocarcelia > Thecocarcelia acutangulata. The sequence goes on along the minus strand of OU612094.1, from coordinate 80,722,237 downwards.
AGGCGGTTTTTGGGATATCTTTTGGCTTCATGGCTATTTGATGAAAGCCTGATGTAAGGTCTATTGTTGTGAAAAACTTGGCTTTTCCTAAACTGGCTAAAGTCGACGGAATGTCTGGAATGGGATAGGTATCTGCAATGGTGACGGCATTTAGGCGCTTAAAGTCAATTACCATTCGATATTGTTTTTCACCATTGGATTTCGTCTTTTTGGGCACGATCCAAATAGGAGAATTATATGGACTTTTGGAGGGTCTAATTATCCCTTCTGAAAGCAGTTCCCTTATCTGTTTCTCTACTTCTTCTCTCATACAGACCGGGTATGGATAGCTCTTTGTGTAAACTGGTTCTTCAGTGTTTGTTCTTATTTCTGCCTGCACATTTGTGGAGGCAAGTTCGCTACCATCAAGTGGTCCGAAAAGTGATGTATATTTACTAACAAGATCCTCTATCTTCGCCCTAACCTCTGAAACATATTCTTCACCCAATATATAATTTGATTCTATTGCTATTTTTTCTTTTAAAGGAATTTTAAAACTATTTTTTAAAACTAAAAAATTTTCTTTCCTTTTAACAACTGCTTCTAACTCCTTAAGGGTGTCATCTCCTATTATTCCGTCAAATGTTTTCAATTCCGGCAAGACATAAAATTGAATAGGTTGCTCTATTCCCACAAATTTAAAAAATGGTCCAATCACTTTTCTATCTATATTCACATCTCCTGCAACTGATCGAACATTTATGGGTTTTTCTAGATTTATGCTACCGTGTGATAACCGTGGGCTGCAAAAGTTTTTATTAGAGCCGGTATCGATCAAGAAACATAAAATATCACCAGCAGCCGAAGGGTATTCTATATATGGTAGGCTTGAGGGCCTTCTCTCATAAAATTTACTTCACCAATTGTTTCCTCTTGTTGAAGGTTGTCTTCTAAACCATTTTCCGGTGTGTTATCCTCATCGGAAAATGTTTCTATATGATAAAGTTTAGGCTGTTTGTTACCTGTGTTAGTTTCGTACGCACCCCTCTTTTCAGTCGTCCTTGGGTTGTTCATATAATTAACTCGTCGCGATTGAATCGACCTGTCTACTTCCATCGGCTCATGTTTTATTGCCGGATACCGTGTGGGTAAGGGAGGCCTATTGTAATTGGAATATCCGTTGGTTTGGAAATTTGAATTGTTGTTGTGATTTCGCCAATTCCTATGGTGAGAGCTTTGGCTCTGCCACGTCGGTCGAATAGGAAATGATCTTGGTGGTCTTGAAGGACCGGGGCGATAAGCCATGTCTGTTGGAACTGAATCACGAGGCTTGGTGTTCGAATAGATTATATTATTCCGCATGGTTAAATTTTGTAATTCCAAGCAGGCGGAATAGGCTTCAGGAAGCTTTCCTGGGCGCTGGATAATAATCATGCGAGATAGGTCTGGCTTTAATCCACGTATAAAAATATCTAAAGACCTATTCCTGTAGGTTCCTACAAGTGCTTTTACGGTTTCCTCACTGTAGGATTCAGTTTTTAGTTTATTTATGATAAGAGAAAGTTGATGATTGATAGTTGAGTAAAACTCATCAACTGTTGAAGCTCCTTGTGAGAGTTGATAAACTGGTGTTCCAGAGTCTGAATGTCACGTTTATCTGCATAATGCAGTGAGAGTATTCTCTTGATTTCTGCCCAGTCACTATCGAAAACATTATATGATACAAGCGCTGTGTCGGCAGCGCCAACAATTTTTTGACGAACGCTCTGAATAATTGCACGATAGATAGGTTTTTCTTTAACAATTTCAAAGTCCTTGAGTATTGTTTCCACGGAATGTACCCAGGAAACGTACTGAGTGGGACTACCCTCGAATGTTCTAAGCTCTTTAACACTATCGGGTAGTCAGCTTATATCTTTTAAATCCATTTCAGTTCGCGGTCGTTGGATAGATCCTTCGTCCGTTTCGACAGGAGCAATGGTAGCAGCTTGCCTGTTCTCAAGACGCTCTAACCTGCTTAAAACTTGCCCTAGTGCATCATTACCAAGGCTAGTTTCTATGGACCCTATTCTCGTTTCAACAGACTTGATCTGTTCCATGAACCGATTCATGGCTCCAGTCATAGTCGTAATCGTTGACCTAAGTTCTTCCATTTTATCTAAGCTAGTACTGACGAGGATAAAATAAATTTCACCTACCTTATTTTCCGGGAACCCTGGCTGAAGAAGATCCTTAGTCGTTGCACAATTCACTTAACTTCACTTCTTTTTATTTTGTTGTTTTTATTTTAGTTGAGTTAACTTTGACTCTGTATAAATTTTGTTTCCTCAAATTTTTGAACTTTTTCTTTTTTTTTCATATATCTTTTCGATAAAATTTTCCAAAAAATTTTTTCTTTCTTTTTTATATTTTCATATTGATTCTTCAATAAATTTTATATATTTCTGATTAAAATTTTCGAACTTTTTCTTTTCATATATCTTTTCAATAAAATTTTCCAAATTTCTTTCTTTCTTGTTTTTTATATTTTCATATTGATTCTTCAATAAACTCAAATTTTCGAACTTTTTCTTTTTTTTCATATATCTTTTCAACAAAATTTTCCAAATTTCTTTCTTTCTTTTTTTTATATTTTCATATTGATTCTTTAATAAATTCAAATTTTCGAACTTTTTCTTTTCATATATCTTTTCAATAAAATTTTCCAAATTTCTTTCTTTCTTTTTTTTATATTTTCAGTTTTATAAATTATCTTTCATTCGGATTTGTAAAAAAAAAAATTTTATATCTGGGATGAAAGGCAAATGAATTACCCTTTTACAAATGAGCCTTGGTTAGGATACGCGACGCGACGCGTCCATTTAAAATCCTTTTCTCCTCACGGAAGTTCCGTATAAATCCGGTTTGGAAGTCCACCTTAATATTTGTGGATCCTACTAGGGTACGGTTTACCCCACTTTCACCTCGGTAACCTTCTGTGATACTTTTAATTCTTTAAATCACCAGGAATACCGGATTAGCGAAGGAGGAGCTAAATTTATTATTTTCTTATACTTATTTGATTGATTTGGAGGGTCCCTTAGGATTCGCAGATCAATTTATTTAATTATTGGTTTTATTATTTTTTTATAAAGGACCTTGAGTTTTTTTCTCAGGGTCCCTGATCGGGCGCCAGTTAAAGGATTTTAAATAGATTAGTTAAAAAAAATTAATTCTAGGAGCGAACAACTGCTCCTTAAATGATTTTACACAAAATTATTTAATTACAATTATTATTTATTACCAAGTAATTACACATTCAAATTCACAATTAACAAAATTATAATTAGATTGATGGACGAACGATTTGATCCGCACCGTAACCAAGACTGCTTGTTCTAAGCCAACTTTGTTGGCTCGTTACCTTCATAGATCACGTTGCACCAACATGTGCAGGTGTGCAGACGCTGATCAGGCAAAATTCGTTTCCCACATAATTAGTGCAAGGGGCAATTTCGTAATTGGATCGGATGCGCGTGTAAAAGTAAAAACATTAAAAAAGCTTACGCGTTGAATTATTTTTTGGCAGCAGTTGACAGCGCTGCTGCGTTAACTTTAATAATAATAATAATAATAACAGTAATAATAATAATAATTTTTTTTTTTTTTTTTTTGGCGAGGGGGAAAAATGCTTTACGCACTGAGCAGAGGGCCCGTACCCTCCGCTTTGTGTCGGACTGGTCACCACAGTGCAACCTACCGACTAAAAAACCCCCTCTTCTTCCTGGGATAAAAATTTCCACCCCGGGACCGCCTTAGCATTGCTTCGAGGTGGACTCCCAATGGCTTAATCAGCCCTTCTCTTTACACTATCCTTTGTCTGGGATCCTGCTTATAATATTGCTCTGCGGCGTCCAGATCTGGCTTTTTCGTCCGCAGAACTTTTTCACAGAATCGCGATACCGCTAAAAAGTTGGCCTCGCTCCCTATCATGATGTCCACGATATTCTCTACTGTTATTGAGCCAGTTACCATCTCCAGCTCTCTACGAGTTTCCTCCCATCGAATACTCTTAAAGAAAGTGTGTTCTGCGTCGTCTAGGACTTCTTCATCTTCGTATAAACAAATGGGTGTGTTACATTTACCCATTTTGTATAAGTAGCTCCGGTAGTAGCCGTGGCCTGACAGCATTTGAGTTAGGTAATAGTTCACATTCCCATGCCGTCTGTTCAACCATTTCTCGATATTGGGAATGAGACGCTCCGTCCATCTACCCCTAGTGTTAGCACTCCATATAGACTCCCAACTCTGTAACATTTCCTCCCGTATTTGCTGCATACTACCAAGGTCTGCATTAATAATAATAATAATAATAATAATAATAATAATAATAATAATAATAATAATAATAATAATAATAATAATAATAATAATAATAATAATAATAATAATAATAATAATAATAATAATAATAATAATAATAATAATAATAATAATAATAATAATAATAATAATAATAATAATAATAATAAAAATAAATAAATTGAAAATCTTCGGAAAGATATAGCCAGAGTAGAGGCCCAAGTTCATGGTGTAAATACCAGGAAGCTCAATAAATTAGTTGCAGGTATCATCAGACGACACAGAATGCATTCCCAAAGAGAAAAACCAAACAACACACCAATACAATGCTTGGATACCCTTAAGCAGAAACTGGCGGTGAAAGCAACGAGACTTGCGAGATACAGAAGTAGTAGAGCGAGAAAAACAGACAATTCCAAGTTTGATAAATCTGAGAAGTTGTTCTATAGATCTTTAAAAGAAAGAAATAATACCACACCTGCAAATTATCCAACTAAACAACAGATTTCCTCATTCTGGAGCGAACAACTCTCAACTGCTATTAGTTATAACTCCAACGCAGAGTGGATCCATAAGGAAGAGGAATGCTACCGTACATGGATTTCCACCAGGTTCAAGTAAGCGAGGTACAAGGAATAATGCGCAACCTGTTGAATTGGAAAGCACCCGGCCCAGATAAGCTGCAAAATTTTTGGTTGAAAAGATTCTCCTGTATGCATGGTAAACTAACGGAGCTAATTAATGATGTCATTCAACACCCCCAGAACATGCCTCATTTTCTTACCCAGGGTGTAACGTACCTGTTGGAGAAAAACCCACACAATAGGCACGATCCCTCAAAATTTAGACCAATTACGTGTTTACCAACCTTGTACAAAGTTATAACATCGTGTTTAGCACTCAAAATAAACTTACACTGTGAACGAAACAATATAGTGGCTGAGCAGCAGAAAGGATGCAGGAAAGGTTCGAAGGGATGCAAGGAGCAACTGACTATTGATTCAGTAGTATGTGGACAGGCATATGGAAAGAAAAGAAATCTGTCTATGGCTTATATAGATTATAGAAAAGCATTTGATTCTGTGCCTCGTGGATGGCTTCTAAAGGTGTTAGAAATATACAAGGTCCACCCCACAATAGTCACATTCTTAAGCCATATCATGACGTATTGGAGAACTAAGATCTCGTTAAGAACATCAACAGAACACATAGAGACCACTGAAATCCCAATCACGCGAGGTATCTTCCAGTGTGACTCACTAAGCCCAATATGGTTTGTATTGTGTCTTAATCCGCTCTCGAATCTTCTTAACTCAACGAAATATGGTTTTGATGTCAGACAGGATGGTGAAAATCTCTACAGATTAAACCACTTGCTATTTATGGACGACATCAAACTATATGGATCTAATCGGCACCAGCTGTCATACCTACCAAATGTAGTTGAAACGTTCTCCAAAGACATCAATATGGAGTTTGGCCTCGATAAATGCAAAACATTACATGTCATCAAAGGGAAATTGCAAGAGGAACCACATGAACTGCAGGATGGTAGAGTAATGGAAGCTGTGCTAAACGACGAAATGTACAAATACCTGGGTATGAGGCAAGCTATTCGTATTGAACATGGCCAGATGAAGAAAGAGCTTGCGAAGGAGTTTGTAAAGCGGCTTAGAAGAATCTTAAAGACTGGCTTAAGCGCGAAAAATATGATCAAAGCTATCAACACTTATGCAGTTACAGCCCTTAGTTATTCATTTGGCATTATACACTGGACCAATACTGACGTAGAAGCTCTCCAACGAAAATGTAGGGTGCTAATGACAAAGACACGTAGACACCACCCGAAATCAGCAATTGAAAGAACAACACTACCGAAATGGATGGGTGGAAGGGGACTAGTTGACATTAATAACCAGAGAAAACAACAGATCAATGGTTTAAGAGAATTTTTTTTAAAAAAAGCCGTAATATCTCCCCTACATAGTGCGATAACCAGAGCAGACGACATCACACCATTAAGCCTCTGTCAGGACCAGATCATACTGGAAATTTCAACAAACCAACAGAAGATGGAGACCTGGATGAGCAAACCACTCCATGGTAGACATCCAAACGAACTTAGTCAGGAGCATGTCGAGTGGAAAGCGTCGAACTACTGGCTAACTGCAGGGCATCTGTTTCCTGAGACCGAAGGGTTTATGATAGCTATCCAAGACCAAGTAATCCCAACGAGAAATTACTTGAAAACTATAGTAAGAGATACTACTGTGGCAGAGGATGGTTGCCGGTATAGCTGCAATGCGATTGAAACAATACATCACATAACATCAGGATGTACATATTTAGCGGGAACAGAGTATAGTGACCGCCACAACTGTGTTGCTAAGATATTGCACCAAGAACTTGCAATAAAGTACTTTCTAATAACATCTGGGGGAAAACCGTACTATGAATATAAGCCTGAAGCTGTACTGGAAAATGAAGGATACCGCCTATATTGGGAGAGAACAATCCTGACAGATCGAAGTGTATCGGCAAATAGACCAGATATTATGATAATGGACAAGATGCAGCGAATGGTATGGCTCTTAGATGTTTCAATACCAAACAATAACAACCTGCAAGCGAAGCACCGGGAGAAAGTTTGCAAATACAATATGCTTGTTGAACCCATTAAGAGGCAATGGAACATCGACCAAGTTAGAATAATCCCGATTATAATTTCAAGTACGGGGCTGATACCGAAATCCTTACATAAAAATCTGAAGGAGCTGGACGTGTCGGAGCACCTATGGCAGATAATGCAGAAGGCGGTGGTGATAGCGACAACACGAATTGTAAGAACGTTTATGGGGATGTAATATAGCGAGATGTGCAAAACTGCGCTGTGATTTTGAGTAGTCTGTGCAATTTTTTTAAATTAACTTAGAATTTTAAGGATAGAATAGAACCTGAGTTGATTTAAACCCAATTGTTTTAAATTGAGAATAATTACAATAATAATAATAATAATAATAATAATAATAATAATAATAATAATAATAATAATAATAATAATAATAATAATAATAATAATAATAATAATAATAATAATAATAATAATAATAATAATAATAATAATAATAATAATAATAAAAATAATAATAATAATAATTATAATAATAATAATAATAATAATAATAATAATAATAATAATAATAATAATAATAATAATAATAATAATAATAATTTTTTTTTTTTTTTTTGCCAGGGGGAAAAATGCGTTACGCACTGACCAGAGGACCCGTACCCTCCGCTTTGTGTCGGACTGGTCACCACAGTGCAACCTACCGACTAAAAAACCCCCTCTTCTTCCTGGGATAAAAATTTCCACCCCGGGACCGCCTTAGCATTGCTTCGGGGTGGACTCCCAATGGCTTAATCAGCCCTTCACTTTACACTATCCTTTGTCTGGGATCCTGATTATAATATTGCTCTGCGGCGTCCAGATCTGGCTTATTCGTCCGCAGAACTTTTTCACAGAATCGCGATACCGCTAAAAAGTTCGCCTTGCTCCCTATCATGATGTCCACGATATTCTCTACTGTTATTGAGCCAGTTACCATCTCCAGCTCTCTACGAGTTTCCTCCCATCGAATACACTTAAAGAAAGTGTGTTCTGCGTCGTCTAGGACTTCTTCATCTTCGTAAACATATGGGTGTGTTACATTACCCATTTTGTATAAGTAGCTGCGGTAGTAGCCGTGGCCTGACAGCATTTGAGTCAGGTAATAGTTCACATTCCCATGCCGTCTGTTCAACCATTTCTCGATATTGGGAATGAGACGCTCCGTCCATCTACCCCTAGTGTTAGTACTCTATCTAGACTGCCAACTCTGTAACATTTCCTCCCGTATTTGCGGCATACTACCAAGGTCTGCACGGCTACTCTGCCTTGATATCCATGCTTTCCTTCGTGCTAGGATCTGTAGGTCTATTGGGATCATACCTGCTATTACTGTAACCGCTCCCGCCGATACAGTACGGTATGCAGATGTGACCCGTAAAGCAGCTACCCTTTGCACTGCTAACAATGGTTTTGCTCTACTTTGTATCCTGACTTTCTCCCCCCAGATTTCGCTGCCATAGAGAAGGATGCTATTGCATGCCTCCATTAATAATAATAATAATAATAATAATAATAATAATAATAATAATAATAATAATAATAATAATAATAATAATAATAATAATAATAATAATAATAATAATAATAATAATAATAATAATAATAATAATAATAATAATAATAATAATAATAATAATAATAATAATAATAATAATAATAATAATAATAATAATAATAATGATAATAATAATAATAATAATAATAATAATGAACGAAACAATATAGTGGCTGAGCAGCAGAAATGATGCAGGAAAGGTTCGAAGGGAAGATAAAATTTTCCGATATCGGTCCATATATACCCGAAATATAGCTTAAACCGGGGTTTTCATGAAAATGCCGCGTAAGCGAACTTAAGCAACTTTGTTCGCCTTAAAGCAGTTCTGGTAATAAAATAAGGTGATATAAATATGGAAAATGAAAATTTCCGATATCGGTCAATATATACCCGAGATATAGCCTAGAACGGGGTTTTCATGAAAATGTCGCGTCAGCGAAATTAAACAACTTTTTTTGCTTAAAAGCAGTTCTGGTAATAAAATAAGGTTATATAAATATGAAAAATGCAAATTTCCGATATCGGTCCATATATACCGCAGATATAGTCGGGAACGGGGTTTTCATGAAAATGCCGCGTAAGCGAACTTAAACAACTTTTTTTGCTTAAAAGCAGTGCTGGTAATGAAATAAGGTTATATAAATATGGAAAAAGTAAATATCCGATATCGGTCCATATACATATACTCGAGATATAGCCTGAACCGATTTTTCCAATAACATTTTTTTTTTGCTGAAAAGCAGTTCTTGTTATAAAAGAAGGTTACGAAAATAGAGAAAATTAAAATTTCTGATATCGGTCCATATATACCCGAGATATAGTCTGAACCGGGTTTTTCATGAAAATGTCGCGTAAGCGAACTTAAACAATTTGTTGTGCTCAAAAGCAGTTCTGGTAATGAAATAAGGTTATATAAATAAGGAAAATGAAAATTTCCGATATCGGTCCATATATACCCAAGATATAGCCTAGAACGGGGTTTTCATGAAAATGCCGCGTCAGCGAAATTAAACAACTTTTTTTGCTTAAAAGCAGTTCTGGTAATGAAATAAGGTTATATAAATATGGAAAAAGTAAATATCCGATATCGGTCCATATATACTCGAGATATAGCCTGAACCGATTTTTCCAATAACATTTTTTTTTTGCTGAAAAGCAGTTCTTGTTATAAAAGAAGGTTACGAAAATAGAGAAAATTAAAATTTCCGATATCGGTCCATATATACCCGAGATATAGCCTAAACCGCGGTTTTAATGAAAATGTCGCGTAAGTGAACTTAAACATCTTTTTTTGCTTAAAAAAGGTTCTGGTAATAAAATAAAGTTATATAAATATAGAAAATGAAAATTTCCGATATCGGTCCATATATACCCGAGATATAGCCTAGAACGGGGTTTTCATGAAAACGCCGCGTCAGCGAAATTAAACAACTTTTTTTGCTTAAAAGCGGTTCTGGTAATAAAATAAGGTTATATAAATGTGAAAAATTAAAATTTCCGATATCGGTCCATATATACCGCAGATATAGCCGGGAACGGGGTTTTCATGAAAATGCCGTGTAAGCGAACTTAAACAACTTTTTTTGCTTAAAAGCAGTTCTGGTAATCAAATAAGGTTATATAAATATGGAAAATTAAAATTTTCGATATCGGTCCATATATACCCGAGATATAGCCTGAACCGATTTTTTTATTTAAATTTTTTTTTTTTGCTGAAAAGCAATTCTCGTTATAAAAGAAGGTTACTAAAATACAGAAAATAGAAAATTCCGATATCGGTTCATATATAACCGAGCATATGCAGGTCACATTTTTAATATACTATACATACATATTCGTGACTATCGTGAAGGGTATTTTAGGTTCGGCCCAGCCGAATATACTACACTCTTACTTGTTTTTCTTATTTTTTTATATACACATAATTATGTACATTTAAATGCGAAGTTATCGGGGAATGCTATTTTTTTTTTTTTGCACTATCGAAAAAAAGTCACGAATATGTATAGTATATTAAAAATGTGACCTGAATATGCTCGGTTATATATGAACCGATATCGGAATTTTCTATTTTCTGTATTTTAGTAACCTTCTTTTATAACGAGAATTGCTTTTCCGCAAAAAAAAAAAAATTTTAATGGAAAAATCGGTTCAGGCTATATGTCGGGTATATATGAGCCGATATCGAAAATTTTAATTTTCCATATTTATATAACCTTATTTCATTACCAGAACTGCTTTTGAGCATAACAAATTGTTTAAGTTCGCTTACGCGACATTTTCATGAAAAACCCGGTTTAGGCTATATCTCGGGTATATATGGACCGATATCGGAAATTTTTATCTTCCATATTAATATAGCTTTATTTCATTACCAAAACTGCTTTTGAGCAAAAAAAAGTTGTTTAAGTACGCTTACGCGACATTTTCATTAAAAATCCGGTTGGGCTATATCTCGGGTATATATGGACTGATATCGGAAATTTTCGTTTTCCATATTTATGTAACCTAATTTCATTACCAGAACTGCTTTTGAGCCAAAAAAAAGTTGTTTAAGTTCGCTTACGCAACATTTTCATGAAAACCCCGATTTAGGCTATATCTCGGGTATATATGGACCGATATCGGAAATTTTCATTTTCCATATTTATGTAACCTAATTTCATTACCAAAACTGCTTTTAAGCAAAAAAAAAAAGTTGTTTAGCTCCGCCTATGCGACATTTTCATTAAAAATCCGATTTGGGCTATATCTCGGGTATATATGGACCGATATCTGAAAAAAAATTTTTTGCCTTTAAGTCACCATGCTTAATAAGTGTGTGAAGTTTGAAGCAAAACAAACAACTTTTGTTTTCAAAAATTTTCATACAAAACTGCAAAAAAAAATGGCTTTTTTCGGAATTTTAAATATATCTGAGCTATACGTGGACTGATATTACTGTATTTCAATAGCAAACCCATGAATCGATGGGGTAAAAGAATGGTGAAAGAAAAAAGTTTCTAGGTCTAATGGTTTTCTCAGAAACGGTATTTCAACAGCGGACAGACGGACATCGCTTAATCGACTTTTCCATTAATTCTGATTCAGAATATACATATATACTTTATAGGGTCGCAAAAAAAAACTGTAGAAATTACAAACGGAATCACAAACTTATAAATACCCTTTGCATTTTTGTGAAGGGTATACAAATGACCAGTGGTTACGTGAATAAGCGTCACTGCCTGCCAAAAACAAAAATGTCAACCTACAGTTACGCAAAAATCTATCGATAACGTGATAAGAGGTGACGATGCTGTCAATTAAGCTTTAGAGCTTTTTAACTCAATTGACGTTTCAGGACTTCCACCATATGTGCTATAACTCAAAATTGGAGGTACCAATTATTCTACTGCGCATCAGCGATCCACTATAACTTTGCAATGGCACTCGACTTGCAGTAAAAAAAACTGCGACACAACTTAATCGAAGGGATCATTATAAAGAGCAAAAATAAAGGTACAAATATGCTATTGCCCCGAATTCCAATGATTCCAACCTACTTGGCATTTCATTTCAAAACTTGCAGTTTTCTGTTCCTTTAAACTGGATTCACCCATTGTTTCCGATCAAAATTTTTGTCCGGACAAATATTTTTTTACTTAGAGTTTTCTGCAGCATAATAATAATAATAATAATAATAATAATAATAATAATAATAATAATAATAATAATAATAATAATAATAATAATAATAATAATAATAATAATAATAATAATAATAATAATAATAATAATAATAATAATAATAATAATAATAATAATAATAATAATAATAATAATAATAATAATAATAATAATAATAATAATAATAATAATAATAATAATAATAATAATAATGAACGAAACAATATAGTGGCTGAGCAGCAGAAAAGATGCAGGAAAGGTTCGAAGGGAAGATAAAATTTTCCGATATCGGTCCATATATACCCGAAATATAGCTTAAACCGGGGTTTTCATGAAAATGCCGCGTAAGCGAACTTAAGCAACTTTGTTCGCCTTAAAGCAGTTCTGGTAATAAAATAAGGTGATATAAATATGGAAAATGAAAATTTCCGATATCGGTCAATATATACCCGAGATATAGCCTAGAACGGGGTTTTCATGAAAATGTCGCGTCAGCGAAATTAAACAACTTTTTTTGCTTAAAAGCAGTTCTGGTAATAAAATAAGGTTATATAAATATGAAAAATGCAAATTTCCGATATCGGTCCATATATACCGCAGATATAGTCGGGAACGGGGTTTTCATGAAAATGCCGCGTAAGCGAACTTAAACAACTTTTTTTGCTTAAAAGCAGTTCTGGTAATGAAATAAGGTTATATAAATATGGAAAAAGTAAATATCCGATATCGGTCCATATACATATACTCGAGATATAGCCTGAACCGATTTTTCCAATAACATTTTTTTTCTGCTGAAAAGCAGTTCTTGTTATAAAAGAAGGTTACGAAAATAGAGAAAATTAAAATTTCTGATATCGGTCCATATATACCCGAGATATAGCCTGAACCGGGTTTTTCATGAAAATGTCGCGTAAGCGAACTTAAACAATTTGTTGTGCTCAAAAGCAGTTCTGGTAATGAAATAAGGTTATATAAATAAGGAAAATGAAAATTTCCGATATCGGTCCATATATACCCAAGATATAGCCTAGAACGGGGTTTTCATGAAAATGCCGCGTCAGCGAAATTAAACAACTTTTTTTGCTTAAAAGCAGTTCTGGTAATGAAATAAGGTTATATAAATATGGAAAAAGTAAATATCCGATATCGGTCCATATATACTCGAGATATAGCCTGAACCGATTTTTCCAATAACATTTTTTTTTTGCTGAAAAACAGTTCTTGTTATAAAAGAAGGTTACGAAAATAGAGAAAATTAAAATTTCCGATATCGGTCCATATATACCCGAGATATAGCCTAAACCGCGGTTTTAATGAAAATGTCGCGTAAGTGAACTTAAACATCTTTTTTTGCTTAAAAAAGGTTCTGGTAATAAAATAAAGTTATATAAATATAGAAAATGAAAATTTCCGATATCGGTCCATATATACCCGAGATATAGCCTAGAACGGGGTTTTCATGAAAATGCCGCGTCAGCGAAATTAAACAACTTTTTTTGCTTAAAAGCGGTTCTGGTAATAAAATAAGGTTATATAAATGTGAAAAATTAAAATTTCCGATATCGGTCCATATATACCGCAGATATAGCCGGGAACTGGGTTTTCATGAAAATGCCGTGTAAGCGAACTTAAACAACTTTTTTTGCTTAAAAGCAGTTCTGGTAATCAAATAAGGTTATATAAATATGGAAAATTAAAATTTTCGATATCGGTCCATATATACCCGAGATATAGCCTGAACCGATTTTTTTATTTAAATTTTTTTTTTTTTTTGCTGAAAAGCAATTCTCGTTATAAAAGAAGGTTACTAAAATACAGAAAATAGAAAATTCCGATATCGGTTCATATATAACCGAGCATATGCAGGTCACATTTTTAATATACTATACATATTCGTGACTATCGTGAAGGGTATTTTAGGTTCGGCCCAGCCGAATATACTACACTCTTACTTGTTTTTCTTATTTTTTTATATACACATAATTATGTACATTTAAATGCGAAGTTATCGGGGAATGCTATTTTTTTTTTTTTTTTTTGCACTATCGAAAAAAAGTCACGAATATGTATAGTATATTAAAAATGTGACCTGAATATGCTCGGTTATATATGAACCGATATCGGAATTTTCTATTTTCTGTATTTTAGTAACCTTCTTTTATAACGAGAATTGCTTTTCCGCAAAAAAAAAAAATTTTAATGGAAAAATCGGTTCAGGCTATATGTCGGGTATATATGAGCCGATATCGAAAATTTTAATTTTCCATATTTATATAACCTTATTTCATTACCAGAACTGCTTTTGAGCATAACAAATTGTTTAAGTTCGCTTACGCGACATTTTCATGAAAAACCCGGTTTAGGCTATATCTCGGGTATATATGGACCGATATCGGAAATTTTTATCTTCCATATTAATATAGCTTTATTTCATTACCAAAACTGCTTTTGAGCAAAAAAAAGTTGTTTAAGCACGCTTACGCGACATTTTCATTAAAAATCCGGTTGGGCTATATCTCGGGTATATATGGACTGATATCGGAAATTTTCGTTTTCCATATTTATGTAACCTAATTTCATTACCAGAACTGCTTTTGAGCAAAAAAAAAGTTGTTTAAGTTCGCTTACGCAACATTTTCATGAAAACCCCGATTTAGGCTATATCTCGGGTATATATGGACCGATATCGGAAATTTTCATTTTCCATATTTATGTAACCTAATTTCATTACCAAAACTGCTTTTAAGCAAAAAAAAAAGTTGTTTAGCTCCGCCTATGCGACATTTTCATTAAAAATCCGATTTGGGCTATATCTCGGGTATATATGGACCGATATCTGAAAAAAAAATTTTTTTGCCTTTAAGTCACCATGCTTAATAAGTGTGTGAAGTTTGAAGCAAAACAAACAACTTTTGTTTTCAAAAATTTTCATACAAAACTGCAAAAAAAATGGCTTTTTTCGGAATTTTAAATATATCTGAGCTATACGTGGACCGATATTACTGTATTTCAATAGCAAACCCATGAATCGATGGGGTAAAAGAATGGTGAAAGAAAAAAGTTTCTAGGTCTAATGGTTTTCTCAGAAACGGTATTTCAACAGCGGACAGACGGACATCGCTTAATCGACTTTTCCATTAATTCTGATTCAGAATATACATATATACTTTATAGGGTCGCAAAAAAAAACTGTAGAAATTACAAACGGAATCACAAACTTATAAATACCCTTTGCATTTTTGTGAAGGGTATACAAATGACCAGTGGTTACGTGAATAAGCGTCACTGCCTGCCAAAAACAAAAATGTCAACCTACAGTTACGCAAAAATCTATCGATAACGTGATAAGAGGTGACGATGCTGTCAATTAAGCTTTAGAGCTTTTTAACTCAATTGACGTTTCAGGACTTCCACCATATGTGCTATAACTCAAAATTGGAGGTACCAATTATTCTACTGCGCATCAGCGATCCACTATAACTTTGCAATGGCACTCGACTTGCAGTAAAAAAAACTGCGACACAACTTAATCGAAGGGATCATTATAAAGAGCAAAAATAAAGGTACAAATATGCTATTGCCCCGAATTCCAATGATTCCAACCTACTTGGCATTTCATTTCAAAACTTGCAGTTTTCTGTTCCTTTAAGCTGGATTCACCCATTGTTTCCGATCAAAATTTTTGTCCGGACAAATATTTTTTTACTTAGAGTTTTCTGCAGCACGATTCACCTATTACAAAAAAATGTGCAGGAAAATAAGAGTTGCCATATGTAAACGAAATCTATTAGTTTTACAAGGTGGTAGTACTGCTTGTTATTATTTTCAGAATATACATATATACTTTATAGGGTCGCAAAAAAAAACTGTAGAAATTACAAACGGAATCACAAACTTATAAATACCCTTTGCATTTTTGTGAAGGGTATACAAATGACCAGTGGTTACGTGAATAAGCGTCACTGCCTGCCAAAAACAAAAATGTCAACCTACAGTTACGCAAAAATCTATCGATAACGTGATAAGAGGTGACGATGCTGTCAATTAAGCTTTAGAGCTTTTTAACTCAATTGACGTTTCAGGACTTCCACCATATATGCTATAACTCAAAATTGGAGGTACCAATTATTCTACTGCGCATCAGCGATCCACTATAACTTTGCAATTGCACTCGACTTGCAGTAAAAAAAACTGCGACACAACTTAATCGAAGGGATCATTATTTTTCCTCACATATTTTACATATTCTCAATTATTAGTAAATATTAGCTTTGTGCGAGGAAATTCCGTGTAAAGTCCGGTAAAATGAGAGTAAACAAAAAATGCTCTCAGAAAACAACAAATTTGCCCAAAATTGCTAGAACACAAAAATCCACATTTCAAGCCCGAAATTAAATATGAAAACAAAAACAGCTGTTGTTTATTTTATTATTTATACAATTTTAAAATTTACTGTTCTGAACTTTTAAATTTTATAATACACTGAAATCCAATAAAAAACAAAGACTTTTACAAAAAGTTGAAAATTTTTATTATTATATAAAATTAACAAACAAATTTATTTTATAATATCCATTTTAATAAAAACAAGTAAGAGTGTAGTATATTCGGCTGGGCCGAATCTAAAATACCCTTCAAGATAGTCACGAATATGTATAGTATATAAAAAATGTGACCTAAATATGCTCGAGTGATATTGCTGCCAATTTTAAACACGTTGTCTCGTTTCGAGTAACACACAATAATTGATTTATTTTTGTTTTCCAAACTTAAAGGTAAGGTAAGTTATTAAATTGAAATAGATTTGTCAGTAAAACGTACAAACAAAAAAATATAAAATTCTTTTTAAAATTAAAGTGTTAAGTGTGCATTAATAAAGTTAAATAAAAGTATGTATGTACGTACAAACAAAAAATATAAAATTCTGTTTAAAATTAAAGTGTTAAGTGTGCATTAATAAAGTTAAATAAAAGTATGTATGTACATATGTATGCAAATTTTATAATGTAAGTGGTGGCTTAACAGGAAATAAGTATTAATTAGAACAATCATTTTTATTTTAACAATTTAAAATCTGTGGTGTAAGTAGTGGCTTAACAGGAAATAAGTATTAATTAGAACAATCATTTTTATTTTAACAATTTAAAATCTGTGGTGTAAGTAGTGGCTTAACAGGAAATAAGTATTAATTAGAACAATCATTTTTATTTTATTAATCTGCTTATTTTAACAATTTAAAATTAAAGAGAAAAGTAATTTAATAAAAGAATAGGTTGTTGACATTATGTTGTGTTGTTCTTATTAAAATTAAAGAAGGGTAATGTATGTGTAATGAGGTTTAAAAGAATACATTGTTAAGAAGGAATTGCATTGTTTGAAAGAATACATTGTTGATGTCACTGCCGTTGTTGTTATTGTATGGTTTTGGTGGAGGTTGTGATAACGTAACTCCTCCCCCCTTAGTGTAGAGCGATGGCCACAGCGACTTTGGTGGGGTCAGAGCGACTTCGACGGGGTTGGGATAATAGCGAATTGTAGGGTTTTTCCATAGCCGGACCAATCCAGTAATAGCTATTGTTATGAAGATTAGTGTTGCTATCATTATAGCGTATCCTTTTCGAGTTGTATCTTTACGTAATGTTAGGATATCATATTTATTGCTAAAGCTGTAGTCTTTGAGTTTTTCCAAATTTAAAGTTTCTGTTATTGATTCAATATGCAATTTATTGAGGTTCGGTGGAGCAATGAAGACTGTGTCCCAATGAACTGAAGGGTTGTCCTTATAGGTTGTCCCTTCTACCGTGATAGAACAGTTCGCATAGTGCAGAAGTGAAGTTCCTTTTATTGTGAAATTTTTTCTGCAATCAGAGACTATTGTTAATTCTTTTATGTTAATAAATAATATATAGTTATCTTCCGGCTGAAAGATAGTCGATGTGAATCCCACGTCATTTACAGGACATGTTGGTGTTCTGCCCGTAAGTATTCTTCCAATGCAAGTTGAATTATTGGTGTTCTCGAAATCGTTCGACGTTCTGCAATAGTGTATACCCTCAATCTTTGGGCAAATCTCTGTGAAGTACTGTATGTTATCTTTATTATAAGTTACATAAGGTTTTGTTTTAATTATTCTTGTATTGTTTATAGGAAGAGGAATGAGGTGGAAGAGTGTGCTTGTATCTTTAGATAAATTTGGCAATTTTATATTAAAAATTAGGTTGCTATTGTTATAATATGCCTGGAGTTCCAAAAGTTCGTAAAGGTGTCCGTCCGAAACTAAGTTGATGTTCTGAGATCTCAAATGATGTCTTATTTCTTCTATTTCGTCTGGGTGGAGGATAAGCTTTGATATTATACCAAGCTTAGCAAGCATTACAGCTTCAATTATGTCTGAAATATGGTCTGTTAATAAATCTATATTATAATTGACTTGATTCATATATTGAATTTCCGTTATTTCGTCTTTTTCTTTCTGGATATTATTAAAGGTTTCGGCTGAGAGTTTCCCCAAAAATTTTGTTATACTTTCTTGCTCTTTGTTTAAGTGTTCTGTCAAATTTTTGAATCTTCTCATCATTTGTATGTTTAAACTATTCTGATTTTTTGCTATACTAACTGAATTCGATGCTAAATTTTGAAGTTCCCTAATCTGTTCGTTTATGGTGTTGGCGTCATTGGCGTCCATGTTTCCAGTTATGTATTTAATTACAGAGCCCAATCCATTAATTAGTCCGCGTTTCTTTCGTCTGTATGGGTTTAATGTCTGTAATTTGTTTTCGAGTCCGATGAGTTTTAATTTACATAATTTAGCTGCATCCTTCATCACGCTATGTTTTTCGAATGTTTCTATAATGCTAGATAATTTTGAGGTTTGTGCGTTGTAGCTCTCCAAGTCTATTACATGTATAAAATTAAAGTGATTCTCGATTGTTCTTGCCTGTCCGATTTCTAGAGCAATCAGATTTTGATCTCTATCAATATTCTGTATTTCCAAAATCTGTCCATAAACTAGGGGTATGCTGAAAGTATAAGGACGTTAAAATATGGTTTGATTACTTCCGTTTCCTAAGTTTCATTTTTGATTTGTGTAATTTCTTGTCTTTAGTGGTTCGTAAAGTAACACCATTATCTTGTGATACTTTATGTCTTGAGAATCTTGCAGTTAATTTATTTCGCCTACATTCTTTTCTATATATTTCTTCATCTATGTCCCTATTCTCTGGATTTTCCCTTGTTTTATTGAGATTACAAATTTTCCTCATTTTAGCTTTCATAACTTTTTCTTTTATGCTTGGGTATAACTTTTCTTTAAACTCATTTAACTTACTCAAAAATTCATGTTTGTTTTCGTATTTTATTTCTTTTGCGAGATCATATGGTCTTCCGAACAATAGTTCGTATGGGGTCAATTTTGTTGATGAGTGGATTGTGTTGTTGTAGGTCATGAATGTCTCATGTAATACTTCTTCATGATCTATTTCCATTTTCTTGGATTTCCTAGTGGTCATAATAATTCTGTAAATTTCGGTCAAAGTTGAGTGGAGTCTTTCCACTGGAGAATTGCTACTGGATTGTTGGAATGATGTGAAGTGAAGTATTATTTCGTACTGTTTACAAAAATCCTTAAAAATATTAGAAGTGAATTCAGTTCCCTGATCGCAAACAATTTTCTTGGGTATTCCCAAAAGGCTCATGAATGATTTTAAGGCCTTGAGTACACAAACGCTTGTTCTTGATGGTAAAGTATACCCTGATGCATATTTAGAAAATTTATCAATGATGGTTAAAATGCATTTACTATTTATGGTATATATGTCAATATGTAATATCTGAAGAGGTTCATCTGGTGTTTCTGTTATTTGAAATTTCAACTTTGGTGGGTGTCTGTCATATTTTAATGTATTACAAATTTCACAATTATTTAATGTTTTATTTATAATGGACTGCATGAGTGAGAAATAATATTGCCTTTTAAGGTATTCGTACGTTTCGGTTATTCCCCTGTGGTTTCGGTTTTCATGGCAATTTCGTATGAGCTCTACTTGCTTATCATTATCAGTTATATCTATTAGTTTTTTAGTGCAACGGACAACACGAAATTGTTTTCCATTGGAGAAATATTTTGAATATACTAATTGAATAGTTTTAAAAGTTAGGTCATCGGAGAATATGGCGGTTAATTTTCCTGAGGGGATATATTTTTTGAATATCTGTGTTACTATGTCTTGAGAAAATTCTTTTTCCTTTATAGTTCGACGTTGTTTATTTCTAAATATAGTTTCAACATTCATAATAGGTCCTTCGTCTGACTTTTCCAATAGGAGTTGCAAGTTAAATTCATTCAAGGGTTTTTCAGAAATTGGTATTCCATCCCCCATGTTTTCGTCACACGAATGTACTGTAGATAGTTGGCTAGAGTGTCTTAATCTAACTTAATCCTGCTCAAGGCATCCGCATTACTATTCAGCTTCCCTTTTTTATATATGATCTCGTAGTCGTATTCTTCCAATTTTAGGCGCCAACGAACTAGTTTGGAATTGGGTTCTTTGAGACTCATTAACCATGTAAGGGGTCTGTGGTCAGTGATTATTTTGAATTTTCGACCGAATAGGTAAGGGCGGAAGTATTTGGTTGCCCACACAATAGCTAATAACTCTTTTTCAATAGTAGAATAATTTATCTCGCTTTGGGAAAGGGTCCTACTTGCATAGCAGATCGGCTTGTCGCTACCTATGTTTCCTTGGGAAAGGACTGCCCCAAGAGCAATGTTACTTGCATCCGTTGTGAGTACGAACGGTTTTGTGAAGTCGGGGTACTGCAGTATTGGGTCATTCATTAAAATTTCCTTGCAAGTTTCAAAGGATTCTATATATCTGTCATCCAACGTAATATTTTTACCCTTTTTTAAACATTCCGTCATTGGTTTTATAAGTTTTGCTAGGTCAGGAATAAATTTCCTATAGTAGCTAAGTAGGCCTATGAATGACTTGATTTCGCGACGTGAACGTGGTATCGGAAATTTCTGGATGGCTTCAATTTTTGCAGGGTTTGGTTTAATACCCTCTGTCGTAACTATATGTCCTAAAAAAGCTATTTCCTTACGTAGAAACTCGGATTTATCTAGCTGGAGTTTAAAATTTGAAGATCTTAATTTTTGGAAAACTCTTCCTAGATTTTCGATATGTTCCTGTAGTGATGTGGAAAATACTATAATATCGTCCAAATAGACCAAGCAAATTTTCCCTACCAAGTCCTTTAAGACATTGTCCATTACTCTTTGGAAAGTATTCATAGTGGCCACCCTCTACCGTAAAGGCTGTCTTTGCGATATCCTTTGGATTCATTTCGATTTGGTGGAACCCGCTTGCAAATCCAGAGTTGAAAAGTAAAGGCACTTGCCAAGTTTGTCTAAGATTTCTGCGATATTTGGGAGTGGATATCTATCTGAGACTGTTTTTTCATTTAACTTCCTATAGTCAATGACAAGTCTCCACTTTATTTTCCCTGATGCGTCCTTCTTCTTCGGTACTATCCATACCGGGGAACTCCACGGAGAGAAGCTTGGACGAATTATTCCCTGCTCCAACATATCAGATATTTGTTTACGTACTTCATCTTTATGGATGAAGGGATACCTGTATGACCTTGTATAAATAGGAGAGTCATCTGTAGTTTTAATTTTATGTTTTATTTCATTTGTAAATGTTAAATTTTGCCCATCTTTATAAAAAATATCACTATATTTGATACATAATTTTAGGAGTTTCTGTTTTTCCTCATTATTAAGGTGTTCTGTGCGAAGGAGTTCAGATAAATTTGGAAAACGCTCTGTGTTTCGTTCTTGATCAGTATTGACGTTATTTAACTCGATAAAGTCTACCGCGTTGTATGGCTTTGCTTTAATAGGTTGATCCAAGAAGATTGATTGGTCGTTATTCGTGGGGTTAACTACTTCTATTGTGCTAAACCAATTTTTTGCATAATATATGCCAGGGGAAATAAATAGGCCATTGTCCAGTGCTATTGTATTTATAATGATATCTCCTTCTTTGAAATCAACTGGCAGTTTCGCGAGTTGCTTTGAGTTTGCCATCACTGTATATTTATCAGAAGAAAAGTTTGGTTTCATTCCAAGGGGTATTGTTGTATTTTTGGTAACTAATGTTTTGCTCTCCAAATCAATTTTTGCTCCAATTTCAGTCAGAAAGTCCAATCCTAACAGTCCGTCGAAATAACCATGGAATTTGAAAACTAAGAATGTAAAAGTACCCGATTCTCCGATTTCTTTAAAGATAGGTAATGTTGTGGATATTATTATTGGTTGGCATTTTTCTATATCCAAAGGATTTATAAATTCAGGGTTAATAAAAGAAGAGGAAGCTCCTGTGTCTACTAGAAATTTTAATTGTCTTCCAAATGGAGAATTGATATTAATATAAGGTAGAACACTGCCATGCTTATTGAAATCTATATATCCTGTTTGTTGTCTGAGGCTAAGTTTCGAAAATCCTGTCTATCGTCAATGTTGTAGTTCTCATACTGATCCAAGGTATTCTCATTATTAGCATAATTTATAGGATTTCTGATTTGAGGACTCCTAAACTCGTTAATGTTATTGACTTCATTTCGTCTTGATATTCTACTATATTGTGCACTTGGTTCTCTTTTAAATTTACCTGTACCCCTTTCAAATTTTGAAAACCCACTGGTGGTATCCATCGGTTCTGGTAGTGCTTGTGATTGCCTTCGTGATAAATTATCAAATTGTTGATTGGAATCAAATCGTTGATTGGAATCAAATCGTTGATTGGAGTTAATACCTAAAAAATTTCCACGTGACGTTTGGAGTTGCTGGGGAAAAATTGGTGGCTATAACTACCTAAATTTGAAGCAGAATTGTTGTAATAGCCGTTATAGGGTCTTACAGAATAATTAAAATCCCTACGAGGCTGATAATAATTTTCTTGTTTTGGCCTTATATTTGAATAATTTTGTGAATATTTTGCGTATGGTGTATTTTGTCTCCATTGAAGATTCCTTGGTTTTATTACATTTGATCTTACATAGTGAATATTCTGTTCCCTAATACAGTACTCCAGTGCTATTGGCAATGATTCCGGCCTCATTGCTCTGATCATGGAACCCATGGGTTCTTTTAGGACCGACAAAAAGGAATTTAAACACATTTCGGAAAAAAGGCTTCTTTTTGCGTTAACCACATTTATATCGGACTCATGAATAGATAGATTATTTGACAAAGCTGATTGAATTTCCATGATTTCACTATAGAATTTTTCTATCGACTTACCATATTGTTTCAGGGAATGGAGGTCCCTAATGAGAGAGGTTTCAGTGCGCTTGTCCGAGTAGTGCGATATTAAATTTCCTCGGATTTCGTCCCAGTTAAGAGACGTTCCATACATATTCAGGACCTCGTTGGCCTGACCGTCTATCTTGTTCCTAATAGCCCTAAGAAGAATTTGTCCCTGGGGAGTATTGTCCGCCCCCCTAATGTGAAGAAGTATTTCCTCCACATTGCTTATGAATTCGTAGAGCAATCTCGGGTTGCCATCGAATTTTGGCAAGTCCTTGATCGCGTTCGGAATTCGAAGCGAACTAAAAATGTCATTGCTGTTGAGTGTCGGCTGAGTCGCTTGTACACTTGGAACTTCGTTATCCAGAGGCATATCGAAATCTAGCCTAATGTTCTCAGGAATGGTAGAAAGGCTTTTTGATTTAAAAAGATTAAAGTTTTTAGGATATGGAACAAACCGATTTTTCCTAAACATCAAACGAATTTACGAAAACCTTTTAACTAGAGTTCACTTAAATAATCACCATCCACGACTTCCTTCTTCCCAGTTTAAATTTCTTTTCCCAAAATAATATTTATTTAAAAATATATATAATTCTCTTTTCGTATATAAATTTTCCTACTTTTATATCTTTATATTAGTTAATTTAATATTCTTTCACTGTTGGAGGTTACTTCATAGATTTCCAATAAGTGGAATTTTTCCAAAAATTTTCTTGTATATTTTCCAATTTTTAATTTTTTCTACTGTTGGAGGGTCCCGTAGGAATTACAACAGTTTTCACACCAAAATTTCTCTTTAAAAATTAATGTATTCTTCTTTATTTTCTTAAATTTTCACATATAAATATATATTTATTTCTTTTCTCTTCTTTTTCCTTTGTTTTTTTTTTTTTTTGTTTTTTTTTTTTTATAAAACTTTGTATGATTTCCATAAAATTATAATATTTACATTTTCTTTCAAAATTTCTTTTGTTTTCCTTTTTTTTTTTTCTTATTATTTTTTGTATTTAATTGTATGAATTAATAACACAGTACTTACAACAGAGCCCCTATGAGAAACACCATTGCATTCGTGTGTAAATAGGTCCTTTTCCAGCTGGTCCTTGATAATTAAGAGCAGTAGTTATCTGCCTGTGCTTTAGCCTGGTATCAATATCCCTTCGGTACCCTGTTCCACAACCAATATCCTCTCAGTAGGTGAACAGACGGCTTTTCGATAAACACTTTTTTATTATCACTTTAAACCTGCTGGCCGTACGACTGCGCCAGTGATATTGCTGCCAATTTTAAACACGTTGTCTCGTTTCGAGTAACACACAATAATTGATTTATTTTTGTTTTCCAAACTTAAAGGTAAGGTAAGTTATTAAATTGAAATAGATTTGTCAGTAAAACGTACAAACAAAAAAATATAAAATTCTTTTTAAAATTAAAGTGTTAAGTGTGCATTAATAAAGTTAAATAAAAGTATGTATGTACGTACAAACAAAAAATATAAAATTCTGTTTAAAATTAAAGTGTTAAGTGTGCATTAATAAAGTTAAATAAAAGTATGTATGTACATATGTATGCAAATTTTATAATGTAAGTGGTGGCTTAACAGGAAATAAGTATTAATTAGAACAATCATTTTTATTTTAACAATTTAAAATCTGTGGTGTAAGTAGTGGCTTAACAGGAAATAAGTATTAATTAGAACAATCATTTTTATTTTATTAATCTGCTTATTTTAACAATTTAAAATTAAAGAGAAAAGTAATTTAATAAAAGAATAGGTTGTTGACATTGTGTTGTGTTGTTCTTATTAAAATTAAAGAAGGGTAATGTATGTGTAATGAGATTTAAAAGAATACATTGTTAAGAAGGAATTGCATTGTTTGAAAGAATACATTGTTGATGTCACTGCCGTTGTTGTTATTGTTGTTTAGTTTTGCCTTGGTGGTTTTGGTGGAGGTTGTGATAACGTAACTCTCGGGTATATATGTACCGATATAAGAAATTTTAATTTTCTCTATTTTCGTAACCTTCTTTTATAACAAGAACTGCTTTTCAGCAAAAAAAAATGTTATTGGAAAAATCGGTTTAGGCTATATCTCGAGTATATATGGACCGATATCGGATATTTTCTTTTTCCAATTTTATATAACCTTATCTCATTACCAGAACTGCTTTTGAGCACAAAAAAGTTGTTTGCTCGGCATTTTCATCAAAAAACCTGTCAGGCTATACATCGGGTATATATGAACCGATATCGGAAATTTTAATTTTCCATATTTATATAACCTTATTTTATTACCAGAACTGCTTTAAGGTGAAAAAAGTTGTTTAAGTTCGCTTACGCGACATTTTCATGAAAAACCCGGTTTGGGCTATATCTCGGGTATATATGGACCGATATCGGAAATTTTTCATTTTCCATACTTATATAACCTTATTTTATTACCAGAACTGCTTTTAAGCAAAAAAAGTTGTTTAAGTTCGCTTACGCGGCATTTGCATGAAAACCACGGTTTAGGCTATATCTCGGGTATATATGGACCGATATCGGAAATTTTCATTTTCCATATTTATATAATCTCATCTTATTACCAGAACTGTTTTTAAGCAAAAAAAGTTGTTTAAGTTCACTTACGTGACATTTCTATGAAAAACTCGGTTTGGGCTATATCTCGGGTATATATGGACCGATATGGGAAATTTTCATTTTTCATACCTATATAACCTTATTTTATTATTAGAACTGCTTTTAAGCAAAAAATATTGTTTGAGTTCGCTTACGCCGCGTGTTCATGAAAACCCCGGCTTAGGCTATATCTCGGGTATATATGGACCGATATGGGAAATTTTAATTTTTCATACCTATATAACCTTATTTTATTATTGGAACTGCTTTTAAGCAAAAAATATTGTTTGAGTTCGCTTACGCGACATTTTCATGTAAACCCCGATTTGGGCTACATATGGACCGGGTACATATGGACCGATATCGGAAATTTTCTTTTTCCATATTTATGTAACCTAATTTCATTACCAGAACTGGTTTTGAGCACAAAAAAGTTGTTTAAGTTCGCTTACGCGACATTTTCATGAAAACCCCGGTCTAGGCTATATCTCGGGTATATATGGACCGATACCAAAAATTTTAATTTTCCATATTTATGTAATCTAATTTCATTACCAGAACTGCTTTTGAGCACAAAAAAGTTGTTTAAGTTCGCTTACGCGGCATATTCATGAAAACCACGGTATAGGCTATATCTCGGGTATATATGGACCGATATCGAAAATTTTCATTTTTCTTATTTATATGACCCTATTTCATTACCAGAACTGCTTTTGAGCACAAAAAAGTTGTTTAAGTTCGCTTACGCGACATTTTCATAAAAACCAGGTTTGGGCTATATCTCGGGTATATATGGACCGATATCAGAAATTTTCATTTTTCATATTTATGTAACCTAATTTCATTACCAGAACTGCTTTTCAGCACAAAAAAGTTGTTTAAGTTCGCTTACGTGGCATTTTCATGAAAACCCCGGTCTAGGCTATATCTCGGGTATATATGGACCGATATCGGAAATTTTCATTTTCCATATTTATGTAACCTTATATAATTACCAGAACTGCTTTTGAGCAAAAAAAAGTTATTAAGCTTCGCCGATTTGGGCTATATCTCGGGTATATATGGACCGATATCGGAAATTTTCATTTTCCATATTTATGTATCCTTATATAATTACCAGAACTGCTTTTGAGCAAAAAAAAAGTTATTAAGCTTCGCCTATGCGACATTTTCATTAAAAACCCATTTTGGGCTATATCTCGGGTATATATGGACCGATATCTGAAAAAAAAATTTTTTGCCTTTTAGTCACCATGCTTAATAAGTGTGTGAAGTTTGAAGCAAAACGAACAACTTTTGTTTTCAAAAATTTTCATACAAAACTGCAAAAAAATGGCTTTTTTCGGAATTTTGAATATATCTCAGCTATACGTGGACCGATATTACTGAATTTCAATAGCAAACCCATGAATCGATGGGGTAAAAGAATGGTGAAAGAAAAAAGTTTCTAAGTCTAATGGTTTTCTCAGAAACGGTATTTCAACAGCGGACAGACGGACATCGCTTAATCGACTTTTCCATTAATTCTGATTCAGAATATATATACTTCATAGGGTCGCAAAAAAAAACTGTAGAAATTACAAACGGAATCACAAACTTATAAATACCCTTTACATTTTTGTGAAGGGTATAAAAAAAATTAACTTTTTACATTTATGAGAAAAATAACTGTGTATCGCTGAGTAATTTTTCGAATTTTGTTCGATTTAAAAGTACATTAGTTTTCAATTATTACGTTTATGCACAGTCAACTTCTAAATAAAAACTATTTGCAAATAGTTTACTGACTATTTATGCATCAATTTGTATATGGAAAAGTTTTATTTTTTTAGTATGGGTAATGTTCAAAATGTAACTATTGGGGAGCATTTTGATTACTAAAATAATAACATAAATTTGAAAAAGTTAAATGTTTTTTGTAATTCAATTAAAGTAATTAATAATAAAAACTAAAAATTGTGAGTATTTATTTCTGCACATAATTTTTAGCGTTTTTCTTGTGTGCCGCCTATGTTTGAGATTTAGTTTTCAAGATGTTGAAAATGTTATTTGTAACACAAACCCCAGGAAAGCTCCAGGTATTGATAAAATTACTGGTAAAATGCTTGACCAGCTACCTCGTGTAGGTAGAAGAGTTCTACTTTTTATTTTTAACGCTATTTTACGCCTTGAATATTATCCTGCACAGTGGAAGGTGTCCATTATTACTATGATACCAAATCAGGAAAGGATCCCACTAAAGTAGAATCATATAGCCCAATAAGTCTACTACCAACAATTTCAAAACTATTCGAAAAATTATTAATGGTGAAGTTGACTCCAATATTAAACAATATGGGATGCATCCCTGATCATCAATTTGGCTTTCGGGCTAAACATAGCACTATAGAACAAACGCACAGACTAGTCAACGTCATAAGACAGACTTTTGAAAAGTAAAAGTATTTTTCAGCTTTATTCATTGACATTTCTCAAGATGGTAAAGTGTGGCACGAGGGATTAATTCACAAAATAAAGTTGAACTTGCCTGCAAACACTCACAAGCTTCTGGAAAGCTACTTATGCGGCCGGAAGTTTGCTATCAGAGAAGGCGATTTTATAGGCCCAACTCAGCCAATCGAGACAGGAGTTCCCCAAGGTAGCATTCTAGGACCTACTTTATATTTGATTTACGCCTCAGACATACCAACGAGATCCC
This sequence comes from Thecocarcelia acutangulata, assembly GCA_914767995.1. Classification (NCBI taxonomy): domain Eukaryota; kingdom Metazoa; phylum Arthropoda; class Insecta; order Diptera; family Tachinidae; genus Thecocarcelia; species Thecocarcelia acutangulata. The sequence goes on along the minus strand of OU612094.1, from coordinate 80,693,384 downwards.
GAATCCACACTTCAACTTTTGCAGATGACACAGCATTCTGCAGCGTACATGAAACCTATCAAGTACCTTCGCGAAATTTGCAGGAGTATATTTCAATATTAGAGATTTGGTTAAAACTTTGGAAAATTAAAGTTAATAAATAAAAAATGTACTCACGTTACATTCACACTGCGTAAACGAACATGTTCAGCTATCCAAATTAACAGTTCACCTATTCCGCAGCAAAATGAAGTCAAGTACCTTGGTATTTATCTCGACCGTAGGTTAACGAGGAAGTCTCACATTGATGCGAAAGTTACTTAGTGTAGTCAAACTACATATAAAAAAAATTTTGTCCGGACAAAAATTTTGTTCGGAAACAATGGGTGAATCCAGCTTTAGTGTTCACAAAGACAATTATTAAAGTTCAAGATCAACCGTGCAAGTTTGTGGCTTGAATTTGTCAAAATCCTTAATAAAAACTTTATTTTTTATCCGTTTTTTTCACATTACGCTTAAAATGTTGGTGATTAAATAAACTATTTGGTAAAAAAAAATAAAACACTCTAGATATTTACTACAACGCAGAAAAAAACGAAATAAAAATGAAAAATTTTGAAACAAACGTAAAAAATAGACAAATTTTGAATTTTGAGGTGCCATAACTCAGCTATTTCTTGTCAGATAGAAATTTGCATTATATAAATGGAAAAGGCATTCAATTACCTTTCCAACAATATGCCATTCATCTCCAGTTTTTGGTCAGGCTCCACAAGGGTTTGAATGGGACCACATACCGAAAAACACAAAAGTACCGTTATCTAAAAAACGGTACTTAGCAAAAAAAAAAAAATATAGCGTTTTTCGTGTTCATGAGGTCCCAATTAACTTATCTAGGCAAGTGGCGTTCTTGGTACTTTTCCAAATTTTAAATTTTTAAAGCAGTTTTTTTTTTTTTTTTAAGCTTTTTTTTTTTTTTTTTTAAGCTTTTTTTTTATTTACTGAATCTTCACAATGTGAACTAACAATAAGTATTCAAATCTTATTACTAAATACAATATATTAACTAAGTCCAGCCAATACTAGACAAAAAGTTTTATTATGCGCATATTATATCGGTAAAATCACCTACTTAACGCTCTGATGGTGGCAACGGTATCCCTTCTTCTCAACCGAGTGTGACCACTAAAATTAAGTATGTTTCGTGCAAGAGGGTTTGGGTGCAGTTTCAATTTGCTGATATACCTTGTCGCATGCTTTGAAAACTCATCTTTTACCAGTGGAACACACAGATCCTTGTGAATTCGGGAGTTTTTTACGTACCATAGAGCTGCAGTAATTGTTCGAAGAATTTTGTTTTGTCGCCTTTGAATTTTTTCAATGTTTGACACTGAGGCGGTGCCCCATAACTGAATTCCGTAGCGCCATATAGGCTTTAGTATTGCGTTGTATAACAGAAGTTTGCAATCTAATTTCAATGTAGAATTTCTGCCCATAAGCCAATTTAATTGCGCTGCTTTTAATTTTAGCTGAGTGACTTTCGCGCCAATGTGAGGCTTCCACGTTAACCTACGGTCGAGATGAATACCAAGGTACTTGACTTCATTTTGCTGCGTAATAGGTGAATTGTTAATTTTGATAGCTGAACATGTTTGTCTACGCAGTGTGAATGTAACGTGAGTACACTTTTGTTCATTAACTTTAATTTTCCAAAGTTTTAACCACATCTCTAATATTGAAATATACTCCTGCAAATTTCGCGAAGCTACTTGATGGTTTTCATGTACGCTGCAGAATGCTGTGTCATCTGCAAAAGTTGAAGTGTGAATACCACATCTGGTTGGCATGTCAGAAGTGTAAATTAAATATAAAGTGGGTCCCAGAATGCTACCTTGGGGAACTCCTGCCTCTATTGGCTGAGTTGGGCTTATAAAGTCGCCTTCTCTGATAACAAACTTCCGGCCGCATAAATAGCTTTCCAGAAGCTTGTGAGTGTTTGCAGGCAAGTTCATCTTTATTTTGTGCATTAATCCCACGTGCCACACTTTATCAAAAGCTTGGGAAACATCAATGAATAGAGCTGAGCAATACTTTTTGTCCTCAAAACTCTTTCTTATAACATTAACTAGTCTATGCGTTTGTTCTATGGTGCTGTGTTTAGCCCGAAAACCAAATTGATGATCCGGGATGCATCCTACATCATTCAATATTGGAGTCAACTTCGCCATTAACAATTTTTCGAAAAGTTTTGAAATTGTTGGCAGTAGACTTATTGGTCTATATGACTCTACTTTAGTGGGATCCTTCCCTGGCTTGGGTATCATAGTAACCATAGACACCTTCCACTCTACAGGATAGTATTCTAGGCGCAAAATAGCGTTAAAAATGAAAAGAAGAATTCTTCTAGCAACACGAGGTAACTGTACTAGCATTTTGCCAGTAATTTTGTCAAAACCTGGAGCTTTTTTTGAGTTTACTTTATTTATAACGTTTTCGACATCTTGAAAACTAAGTCTCAAAGGCACAGGCGGTCTAACAGCATATGGCGGAAATTCAGCAACATCATCCACTGTATCATTTGCAGTAAAAACGTTTTGCAAATGATTAACATACACCATCCCTTTTTCAGAATCACTTCTTGCCCAGTCGCCAGATGAAGTTCGCAAAGGTGGCTTACCTATTACGGGTCTTTTCAGACCTTTTGTCGTTTTCCATAGAGAATAGTCGGTTTGCGGGCTACCATCAAGACCTTCTAGATAATTTTTAAGGGAAGCCATTCTTTGGATTTCAAGCACATTTCTTAACTGAGTTATGCACTCCCGTAGCCTGCTTTTAAGCTGGGGAGACCTGCGAAGTTGCCATTCTCTTCTAACTCTTCTTTTTTCTGACAAAAGTTGTTCAATTTCAGACGAATAAGTTCTATTGTTCTCATTTCTGAACCTCGTATGGGTAGTGGTAGCATGTTGCACGGCCAGTTTAAGGTCTTCAGAAAAATCTTTAATTGATATATCAACATCCTCAGGGGTTCTCAAGGCAATATTTTCTGTACAATGAGTACTCAAATATTTCTTATATTTTAGCAAATTAACTCTAGTGATGGCGAACGCCAAGTCACTATACGGGGAGCCAACCTCCTGGGGGAACGAAACGGATATTATAGTGGGTGAGTGGTCCGATGACAAATCTAATGAAGACTCTACTTGCATCCATTCTAAAGAAAAATTTTTTGCAACTCCAAAATCTATAACATCTGGAATCTTTCGCCGGTCCGAGGGCCAATAAGTGGGATGTCCGCTTGAAATCACGTCTAAGCCCAGTTTGGAGACTGTGTCAAAAAGCACACGGCCTTTTGGGGAAATTAAACGTGATCCCCAAAAAGTGTGCTTAGCGTTATAGTCACCAGCCGCTAAAAATCGAGAACCAAGTGATTTGAAAAAAAGTGAATACTGATTTTCAAGTTATTGAAAATCGTGGCGGTGAGTAGATCGAAGAAATAACGATTTTTTCATGCAAATATTCAATGCATATATTAGTTGCTTGGAGATACTCCTCACGTGTCTCATGCAGACAATAGTGCTTAATTCTATTTTTTATTAGAATTGCTGAGCCTCCACAAGACCTTCCACGAGGATCTTTAGTGTCATACAGTGTGTAGCCATTAATTTTGAAATGACTATTGCTTGTCAAATGAGTTTCAGCAATCATCATTATATCGATTTGTTTTTCCATAAGGAAGTGCTCAAGTTCATATTTGTGTTGGCGGATGCCGTTTGCGTTCCAGAAACATATTTTTAACCAATTCATTTTGTTAAAATTGCCTGCAAAATAGTGGATTGCATTTTCAGCATTTCCTGTATCATGTTCGTCATAGAAGCCGTAAATGTGTTTATGGACTGAACAAGAGTCTGAAGAGTTGCCTCAAGATTGGTAAAATTTTGATCGGAATTTTGGGGCTTGGGCTCCTGATTCAAGTTTTGTGTATCGGTTTTGACCACACTAGCATATGAAACTTGTTTGGGGTTTTGCATAATTATTTGGCTGGTTGACTGGCCTATCTGCGGAAAATTGTTTGTATGAATTATGTTTGGCTGCTGGGGTTGTTTATAGGTGGTTGATGACTTATTTGTCATTTACTGCTTAAAGTGAGTATAGACAGGGCAGCCCCTGTAATTTGCAGTGTGGTTGCCTCCACAGTTACTGCATTTTTTAACACTTGAGTCAGTTTTTGACTTTTGGCACTGTGATGTGCCGTACAGTTCTCCACACACCACACAAACTGTGGGCAGTTTACAGTAGGCCTTAGTATGGCCAAATTCCTGGCAGTTTAGGCATTGAACGGGCCCTAAACGCTTGTGCGGCTCCTCAACGGTAACTCTGCGATGAAGAAGAAATTTAAGGTTATAAATTGGGTGAGTTTCATTCGTTTTGAGAATAACATCCCCCGGTAGCAGTTCAACCCTAAACATGGGTTGAGGAATCTTTTCACGGTTCCGCATATTTACCACATTTTTTATTTTAAAACCTTTATCTAGCAGTGCAGTTTTAACCTCATCCGGGTCTACATAAGGGTCAATACCTTTTATAACAACCTGAAGGCCTTTAGCACTTTTAAGTTGATAAGTATAAAAAGATTTTTTCTCTTTTTCCAGAGCGGCAGAAAGTTTTCGGTAGTTATTTTCGCAGTAGACTTGGATTTTTGTTTCACTTATTTGTCCGTGCTTCACTGATGTTACGTTGAAGGTGTCTTTACCAATTGCCGTAATAAGTGCTTTTACCAGCTCATTTGATGTAGGTTCCCTCAAGTATATTGGTGGTGGTTTAAATGTTTTTTTTGATGTAGTTGGCTCGTCAGTCTGAAGGATAGCAAACCTATTACTATCCGTTGTCGCAGAGGTAATATCGCCCTTAGACATTTTTGGTTGCGATGATATTTGCGCGGATTTAGGGCTTCGCTGACGTTTAACCACGGTTATATAACCTCTCCATACCCACTTGAGTTCTCGGTTTATCAACAATAGCTACACTTGCAGATGGTTTGTCGTCTGTTGCAACAACAATGTTTGGCGAGCACGAACGCGTGCGTTTTTTATCTCTTAGAGACAGGAGATTGTCCAATGATTTTTTTTAATGATTCCTCTTCAGAAATCCAGAGGTTTTTTCTAGTGGAGCTAAGCTCCCTCTCAGAATTGCATCTAATAGGTGCACTCATGCAATTTTTTTTTTTTTATTTATATTTGTTTTTTATTTAAAAGTATATAAAAATAATTGTCATAAAGTTTTTCTTTTGTATAAATTCGCTCTTCCACTTATTGCGGTTTTATAAGAAAACAAAAAAATTTTAATGTATAGTTTTTTTCCCACTGGGTAGTTAATCTTCACGCACAATAACAACAATAACAATGCACTGCCACCGCACTTGTTTTATTGAAATTGATTTTATTGTTTAGTTATTGAAATGTAAGGAATTTATTTTCCCGTTGTTTTTTTAAATAACTTGTTATTGTTTTTACAATTTAATTTTAAAGGCGTTTAAGCAATGATTTTATTTTATTTTTTTTTTTTGTTCACTTATTACGACCGTTCGGTTGGAGAGTCACAATGATAATAAAGCAGTGTTATTAAATTTGTAAAGCAGTGTAATTAAAAATGGAATGATCTAATTAATTGCTCCCTTAAAAGTTTTAAACCCATTCAAGCAAGTAAGGTTGCGGAACATCTTTTGCCACTGACGTGTCAGACACTTTGTTGCTTCCTCTGTTGTTCTCATGTTACATAAAAATAAATTTGTAATCTTTTTAATACTTTTTATCATTTTAGAAGTTTACATACACTTACAATTTCCCAAAATTTTTCAAAATATTTTTATTTTTAACTTGATTTAGAAATATTGTTTTGTAAACACAAACGCAAAACAGCTGTTTAAATAATTATTGCAAGTAAAAATTATACTTGTAAAAACTTGCAAAAATTTTTCTGTTCCTCAATTTTGTACGCTCTTTTGATGCTCTCTCATTGAAAATTTTTTGTATTAATGAACACTTTCTAGTAACAATTATTACAAATTTGCAAAATTTTTTAGTAAATGATCACAACTAATGTATAGCTACAAATACAATACAATACAAATCTTTATAACATATAAATATGCATATACATATGTTCATATGTATGTACATATAAAGAAAATTTTAAGTTTTGGGTGGACTGGTTAACTTGGCTTAGATTGCGTTTATTTAGTAAACAAACAAGTTTTCTTTTTTAATAACAGGAACAACTTTTACTTTCACTGCATTTACTCATGTGCACTTACATATGTACATATATGCATATATTTATACGTACTGATGTATAAATGAAAAGAGAAATGTGGTGGAAAACAATAATAATCCAAATTGTAAACATTTTCTTTGCAGTTTAATAATAAACGTTAAGATTAACGGAGGTTTTTGCGCTTAATTCTTCATATGCTTCATATGCTCTGCATATCTGTACGTTATTCGTTAGTACATTGACTACAAAACTAAAAATTGTGAATTGGAGCGAGTTATTTAGCAAATCTACATAAAATTGCACTTTTAAGTGGCTTTTACATTATGGAGTTTACATTTAAAGATCTAGACAAAGACGTTGCTAAAAAAATAGATGCTTTGTTTCCCAAAAAGGATTGTTTTATTGAGGTTTTGCCGGGGAGTGTTATACTGCCACGAAAATTCATTGAAGTTGGGCAAGCTATCAGAGAGTTTAAGACATATCCTGATGATGTGTGGTTAGTGTCATATCCCAGAACGGGATCTACATGGGCACAGGAAATGATATGGCTATTGGGTAATAAAATGGATTTTGAAGGCGCAAAACAAATGCAACAGTTACGATCGCCTTTAATTGAGCTTTCCGCTCTATTCAGTGAAGATCATCATGAATGGGTAGCGTAAGTATACTGATGATTACACGTAGAAAAACCAATGATTGTAAATTAAAAGATAAATTTTCGGAATATTTAATTAAAAATATTTTATCTCTTTTGGATGATATTGTTGCTCACCTACTGTCTATATACAAATAGGCAAACAAAAAACATTATATCTCTTTCCTTCTCTTATTCGTCAACAGATTTGTAGATATATTCGAGTTTTAGTGCACGGCATATATATTATTAATATCAGTTCGGTATTTCAGGTGTTAATAGCTAATTAATCTTAATTACCACTAAAAATGCATGCAGCAAGTGCTACAACCGGCATATGTAGTTGTGTAGTCGACTAATAAAAATTTTTGAACACGACAGCCAGGGTTGTCAACTACATATAACCAAAACAAGCCGTGAACCATGGTATATTTAGCATGAAGATATATAGCTTTTATGTTTGAAAATACAACGTAGGCCCTACTTAAGTAATATTTCAGAATATGAGGTATTGAAACACAATCAAAACTACTAATTTTCAAATCATCAAATGCTTTTCTTCTAGCCATAAACCTGTTTGGCTATAATATTTCAAATGGTTAGAAATATTTTTATACCCTTCACAAAAATGTAAGGGGTTTGTGATTCCGCTTGTAATTTCTACAATTTTCATTTGCGACCCTATTAAGTATATATATTCTGAATCAGAATGAATGGAAAAGTCGATTAAGCGATGTCCGTCTGTCCACCGTTGAAATACCGTTACTGAGAAAACCATTAGACTTAAAATCTTTTTTCTTTCACCATTTTTTTGCCCCATCGATTCATGGGTTTGCTATTGAAATTCAATAATATCGGTTCACATATAGCTGAGATATATCCAAAATTCCGAAAAAAGCATTTTTTTTTGCAATTTTGTACGGAAATTTTTGAAAAACAAGTAAGAGTGTGGTAAATTCGGCTGGGCCGAATCTAAAATACCCTTCACAATACTCACGTAAATGTATAGTACATATTACAAATTTGAACTAAATATGCTGTTTTAATTTATAATAATGATAGTTCATTAAAATCTTTGATATGAACTAATAATTTCCATAATATATGCTAGGGATGTGTACATTTATTTAAGGCACCGTGAAAAATGATTGTTTTTCACACGCGTCATTTTCATTTGGACAATGTGTAGACCGATACCAAAAATTGCCACTGTTTGGTATTTTAGTAACCCCCTTTTATAAACAGAACTGCTTTAATATAAAAATTATATACACCCTTTACATTTTTGTGAAGGGTATAAAAAAAGTCATGAAAAAATCGGTTATCGTATATCTCTGGTGTATATAGACCGATATCGGAAATTTTCATTTCCTATATTTTAGCAGCCTAGTTTTACCATCAGAACTGCTTCTAAGAAAAAAAAGTTGTTTAAGTGGCTTACGTGACATTTTCATGGAAAAATCGTTTTAGGCTATATCTCGGGTATATGTGGATCGATATAAGAAATTTTTATTTTCCTTATTTATATAACCTTATTTCATTACCAGAACTGCTTTTAAGCAAAAAAAAGATGTTTAAGTTCAATTACGGGACATTTTCATGAAAACCACGGTTTAGGCTATATCACGGGTACATACATATGTACCGATATCGGAAATTTCCATTTTCCATATGTATATAAATTTATTTCCCTACCAGAAGTGTTTTTAAGCAAAAAAAATTTTTTAAGTTCACTTACGCTACATTTTCATGAAAACCGCGGCTTAGGCTATATCTCGGGTATATATGGACCGTTATCGGAAATTTTAAATTTCCATATTTATGTAACCTTATTTCATTACTAGAACTGCTTCTAAGCAAAAAAAAAAGTTGTTTAAGTTCACTTACGCGGCATTTTCATAAAAACCCCGTTTCAGGGTATATCTGGGGTATGTATGGACCGATATCGGAAATTTTTATTTTCCATATTTATGTAACCTTACTTTATTACTGGAACTGCCTTTGAGCAAAAAAAAATTGTTTAAGTTTATTAACGGCACATTTTCATGAAAAACCCGGTTCAGGTATATCTGGGGTATATATGGACCGATATCGGAAATTTTCATTTTCGATATTTATATGACATGAATTCATTACCAGAACTGCTTTTAAGCAAAAAAGTTGTTTAAGTTTACTTACGGGACATTTTCATGAAAACCCCGTTTTAGGCTATATCTCGGGTATATATGGACCGATATCGGGCATTTTCATTTTCCATATATATCTTTTTTTTTATCAATTTTTATTTATTTGTTGAATCTTTAAGAAGAACTAACAACAATTATTCAAATCTAAATAACTAAAAAAATTTCTTTAAGTCCAGCCAATGCTAGACATAAAATTATGATGAAGCGAATGTATCAGAATACCGTGCCACAGGACGTCATCTGTTATGCTCCTGAATGGAAGCCAGGGTGTCCCTTCTTTTTAATCATGTGTGACCACCAAAGGTAATGATGTCTCGAGCAAGTGGATTTGGGTCGATTTCAAGTTTGGTTATATACCTTCCAGCGTATTTGGCAAATTCATCTTTTACTAAAGGTACGTTTAGGTCCTTGTGAATTCGAGAATTTTTTACATACCATGGGGCTACTGTAATCGTACGTAGAACGCTGTTTTGACGCCTTTGAATTCTTCCCATATTCGATGCGGAGGCGGTGTCCCATAGTTGAATTCCATAGCACCATATTGGCTTTAGAATCGCGTTATACAGTAAAAGTTTGCAATCTAAGCTCAGGGTGGAATTTCTGCCGATGAGCCAATTCAATTGTGCGGCTTTTAATTTCATCTGGGTTGTTTTTGCGTCAATGTGTTTCTTCCAAGTTAGTCGACGGTCGAGGTGAATACCGAGATATTTGACGTCACTGTGTTGTGAAATTATTTGATTATTAATTTTTATTGACGGGCATATATTTTTACGCAGTGTAAACGTGATAAGGACACATTTTTGTTCATTGACTTTGATTTTCCAGAGTTTTAACCATTTCTTTAAATTGTAAATATGTTCCTGCAAATTTTGTGATGCTGTTTGGTGGTGTTCATGTACACTGAAAAAAGCCGTATCGTCTGCAAACATGGATGTATGAATTTTATCGCTTGTTGGCATGTCAGAAGCATAAATCAAGTATAAGGTAGAGCCCAGTATGCTGCCTTGTGGGACGCCTGCGTCGATTGGTTGAATGGGGCTATAAAAGTCACCTTCCTTAACGATAAATTTACGTCCATACAAATAACTTTCAAAAAGTTTGTGGGTGTTCGCAGGAAAGTTTAGTTTTATTTTGTGCATTTACCGTCATGCCACACTTTGTCAAAAGCTTGGGAAACGTCAATGAAAAGTGCAGAGCAATACTTCTTGTCTTCAAATGATTTTCTTATGACATTAACTAGTCTGTGTGTCTGTTCGATGGTACTATGTTTGGCCCTAAAACCGAACTGATGATCAGGAATACATTCTATTTTTTCCAGTACTGGACTCAACTTCATCATAAGCAATTTCTCAAATAGTTTTGAAATTGTTGGCAGTAGACTTATTGGCCTGTACGATTCTACTTTAGTATGATCCTTCCCCGGCTTAGGTATCATCGTTATCATAGACACTTTCCACTCGACCGGATAATACTCAAGGCGTAAGATAGCGTTGAAAATAAAAAGAAGAATTCTTCTAGCCACACGAGGTAGTTGTACAAGCCTTGTACCAGTAATTTTATCCATACCTGGAGCTTTCTTAGAGTTTATTTTATTGATAACGTTTTCCACATCTGGAAAACTAAATCTCAAGGACACAGGCGGTCTTACGGCAAATGGCGGAAATACTGCTATGTCGTTTGCTGCATCATCTGTAAAAACATTCCTCAAGTGATTTACATACAACATTCCCTTTTCGGAATCGGTTCTTGCCCAGTCGCCAGTTGGAGTCCGCAAAGGTGGCTTACCTCTAACGGGTCTTTTCAAACCTTTTGCCGCTTTCCACAAAGAATAGTCTGATTGAGGAGGGCCATCAAGGCTTTCCAAGTATGATTTAAGGGAAGCCATTCTTTCTATTTCAAGCAGATTTCTCAATTTGGTTACACATTCTCGTAGCCTAATTTTAAGCTGGGGAGACCTGCGGAGTTGCCACTCCCTTCTAACTCTTCTTTTTTCTGACAAAAGTTGCTCAATTTCCGACGAATAAGATCTGTTGTTCTCGTTTCTGTATCTTATATAGTTAGTGCTAGCATGTTGTACGGCCAGTTTAAGGCTTTTGGAAAAACTATTAATGGACGTCAATATCTTTAGGCGTTCTCAAAGCAATATTCTCCGTACAATGAGTACTCAAATATTTTTTATATTTTAGCCAATTAGCTCTAGTGGTCGTCAACTCTAAGTCAGCAGACGGGGAGTAAAATTCTTGGGGGAAAAAACAGATATTATTGTGGGTGAGTGATCTGATGACAAATCTAACGAAGGCTCCACTTGAAACCACTCTAAAGGAAAACTTTTCGAAACTCCAAAATCTATACTATCTGGAATCTTTCGTCTGTCTGACGGCCAATGCGTGGGGTGACCACTTGAAATCACATCTAAGCCCATTTTAGAAATGGTATCAAAAAGTACACGGCCTTTCGGAGAAATTAAACCTGAACCCCAAAAAGTGTGTTTAGCGTTATAGTCACCAGCCGCTATAAATCGAGGCCCAAGTGATTTGAAAAAATCCGAATATTGGTTATCTGTTATTGAAAACCGAGGCGGTGAGTAAATCGAGGAAATAACAATTTTCTCATTACAAAATTCAATGCATACATTAGTCGCTTGCAGATATTCCTCACGTGTTTCGTTGAATCAATAGTGCTTAATTCTGGCTTTTATCAAAATTGCCGATCCCCCACAAGATCTTTCACGGGGATCTTTGGTGTCATATAGTATGTAGCCATTAATCCTGAAATAACTTGTTGACGTCAGGTGAGTTTCAGCGATTAACATTATATCGATTTGCTTTTCCATAAGGAAGTGCTCAAGTTCATTTTTATGCTGGCGAATGCTATTTGCGTTCCAGAAACATATTTTCAAACAAATCATTTTTTTATTTGTTTAAAATAACCTGCAAAATTATGGTTTGCATTTTCAGCATTTCTTACATCATGCTCGTCATAGAAGCCGTAAAAGTGTTTATTGATTGAACAAGAGTCTGCAGCGTTGCCTCAAGATTGCTAACATTTGGATCGCAGTTTGAAATTTGCTGGGCGTTTTGCAAGTTAATATGGCTAGTTGCCTGGCCTGCCTGGGGAATACTATTTGCAACAATGATATTTGACTGCGGTGGCTGCTTAGGAGGTATAGAAGTCTTATTTGTCATTGACTGTTTAAAGTGAGCATACACTGGGCACCCTCTGTAATTATGCACTGTCTCTGCACTTGTTTTGTAATTGGTATTATTGCTTATTATTAAAAGTTTAAGGAATTTATTTTCCCGTTGCTTTTTTTTTTAATAGTTTGTTGTTGTTCGCACAATTTATTACAACGTATTTTGTTTTTTTTTATGCTCGTAATTTAGCACTATGTATTATTGTTTTTATATGTTTACCAACATGTATAAAAAATTATTTTTGTCCGCTTTCAATTAACACGACCGTATGGTTGAAGAGTTGCGAGAACAATGTTATATTAATATGGAAAATTAAAATTTCCGATATCGGCCCATATATATCCGATATATAGCCTAAACCGGGCTATTCATGAAAATGTCACGTAAGCGAACTAAAACAACTTTTTTTGCTTAAAAGTCGTTTTGGTAATAAGATGACGTTATATTAATATGGAAAATTAAAATAACTATCATCATTGTTTTATAAGAAGTCAGTTTCATTTTTTTTAATGATCAATATTGAGTTACTTTTAATTAATATTATTCAATATTGAAATAATCATTTCATAACGTTGATGTTTCCTATTACCATACTATGGAAATTATTAGTTCATATCGAAGATTTTCATGAACTATCATTATTATAAATTAAAACAGAATATTCAGTTTGAATTTGTAATATATACTATACATAAACGTGACTATCGTGAAGGGTATACATATGTATCACACTCTTACTTGTTTTATTTTAAATAACTTCTTTTCAACTTAGAACAGTATATTTACCACTAGGCTATGCACATATTTATAACTGTTCACTTTTCTTAAGTACAGTTTCTTATACACGTGTTTTACTTTATGAACTCTATGTAAAAATATGTTTTCCACCACGTGTTTAGACACAATTATTTATGATTTTGTTGTTTTGAAAATCTTTAATATATGTACAATAGCTTTTACAACATGATTTTTTTACATTATTTATTATTTTGGCATTGCCAATTTTCCCAACTTAGTTTTTTCTGAAAATGTTAATTTCAAATAATTTTACAAACCATTTTTTTCTCATTTATTATTTTTTTGGTTTCTGTATCTTTTTATATTACTAGAGAATAGTTTTCCTGAAGAACTTATTTGCAAATTAATTAGACAATACAGTAGAAGGAGTAGATTAGATGTTACTCAGGAGACAAAGATTTATAAATCAATGGCTTATGTACCTGAAATGTCTGAGAGGTTGGAAAAATCAAGTATATTTGATAAGGAGAAATACAAAATGGCCCATAAAATTTATAAAACGGTAGGCAGATTATTTAGCAAAACAAGGGATAAATTAAATAAGTTAGAAAAGTCTAATATAGTATACAAAATACCTTGTTGCGGTAATGACAATGAGCAATGTAATAAGGTTTATGTAGAAACAACCAAAAATAAATTGGAAACTAGATTAGCAGGACATAAGAGTGACCAAAAGTATAGGAATATTAATTCTTCACAGAAAACAGCATTATCGAATCATTGCCGCGACTCAAATCATAATCCAGATTTTGGGAATGTTTCTATATTAAATACAGAGGGTAGTTATAACAAGTAAGAGTGTAGTATATTCGGCTGGGCCGAATCTAAAATACCCTTCACGATAGTCACGAATATGTATAGTATATTAAAAATGGGGCCTGAATATGCTCGGTTATATACATATGTATATATGAACCGATATCGGAATTTTCTATTTTCTGTATTTTAGTAACCTTCTTTTATAACACGAATTGCTTTTCAGCAAAAAAAAATTTTTTTTAATGAAAAAATCGGTTCAGGCTATATCTCGGGTATATATGGACCGATATCGAAAATTTTAATTTTCCATATTTATATAACCTTATATCATTACCAGAACTGCTTTTAAGCACAACAAATTGTTTAAGTTCGCTTACGCGACATTTTCATGAAAAACCCGGTTTAGGCTATATCTCGGGTACATATGGACCGATATCGGAAATTTTCATTTTCCATATTTAGGTCACCTAATTTCATTACCAGAACTGCTTTTGAGCACAAAAAAGCTGTTTAAGTTCGCTTACGCGGCATTTTCATGAAAACCCTGGTCTAGGCTATATCTCGGGTATATATGGACCGATATCGGAAATTTTTATCTTCCACATTTATATAACCTCATCTTATTACCAGAACTGTTTTTAAGCAAAAAAAATTGTTGTTTAAGTTCGCTTACGCGACATTTTCATGAAAAACCCGGTTTGGGGTATATCTCGGGTATAAATGGACCGATATCGGAAATTTTCATTTTCCATACCTATATAACCTTATTTTGCTATTAGAACTGCTTTTAAGCAAAAAAAGTTGTTTTAGTTCGCTTACGCCGCGTATTCATGAAAAACGCGGTTTAGGCTATATCTCGGGTATATATGGACCGATATCGAAAACTTTCATTTTCCATATTTATATCACCTTATTTTACTACCAGAACTGCTTTAAGGCGAAAAAAGTGTTTAAGTTCGCTTACGCGGCATTTTCATGAAAAACACGGTTTGGGCTATATCTCGGGTATATATGGACCGATATCGGAAATTTTCATTTTTCATATTTATGTAACCTAATTTCATTACCAGAACTGCTTTCGAGCAAAAAAAAGTTGTTTAAGTTCGCTTACGCGACATATTCATGAAAAACCCGATTTGGGCTATATCTCGGGTACATATGGACCGATATTGGAAATTTTTATCTTCCATATTTATATAACCTTATGTTATTACCAGAACTGTTTTTAAGCAAAAAAAAACTGTTAAGTTCGCTTACGCGACATTTTCATGAAAAACCCGGTTTGGGCTATATCTCGGGTATATATTGACCGATATCGGAAATTTTTATCTTCCATATTTATATAACCTCATCTTATTACAAGAACTGTTTTTAATCAAAAAAAGTTATTAAAGTTCGCTTACGCGACATTTTCATGAAAAACCCGGTTTGCGCTATATCTCGGGTATATATGGACCGATATCGGAAATTTTCATTTTCCATACTTATATAAGCTTATTTGATTACCAGAACTGCTTTTAAGCAAAAAAAGTTGTTTGAGTTCGCTGACGCGGCATTTTCATGAAAACCCCGTTCTAGGCTATATCTCGGGTATATATGGACCGATATTGGAAGTTTTCATTTTTCATATTTATATAACTTCATTTCATTACTAGAACTGCTTTTGAGCACAAAAATGTTGTTTTAGCTTGCTTACGCGACACTTTTATGTAAAACCCGGTCTAGGCTATATCTCGGGTATATATGGACCGACATCGAAAATTTTCATTTTTCATATTTATGTAACCTAATTTCATTATCAGAACTGCTTTTGAGCACAAAAAAGTTGTTTAAGTTCGTTTACGCGGCATTTTCATGAAAACCCCGGTCTAGGCTATATCTCGGGTATATATGGACCGATATCGAAAATTTTCATTTTTCATATTTATATGACCCTACTTCATTACCAGAACTGCTTTTGAGCACAAAAAGTTGTTTAAGTTCGCTTACGCGACATTTTCATGAAAAACCCGGTTTGGGCTATATCTCGGGTATATATGGACCGATATCGGAAATTTTCATTTTCCATATTTATATAACCTTATTTTATTACCAGAACTACTTTTAAGCAAAAAAAAGGTGTTTTAGCTTCGCCTATGCGACATTTTCATTAAAAATCCGATTTGGGCTATATCTCGGGTATATATGGACCGATATCTGAAAAAAAAATTTTTGCCTTTAAGTCACCATGCTTAATAAGTGTGTGAAGTTTGAAGCAAAACAAACAACTTTTGTTTTCAAAAATTTTCATACAAAACTGCAAAAAAAAATGGCTTTTTCGGAATTTTAAATATATCTCAGCTATACGTGGACCGATATTACTGAATTTCAATAGCAAACCCATGAATCGATGGGGTAAAAGAATGGTGAAAGAAAAAAGTTTCTAAGTCTAATGGTTTTCTCAGAAACGGTATTTCAACAGCGGACAAACGGACAGACGGACATCGCTTAATCGACTTTTCCATTAATTCTGATTCAGAATATATATACTTTATAGGGTCGCAAAAAAAACTGTAGAAATTACAAACGGAATCACAAACTTATATATACCCTTTACATTTTTGTGAAGGGTATAAAAAACGATATATGTATGCTTGAAATGCTACAAATTATAAATGTACCAATAGAAAATAGAATAAATTTTAGAAAGGATACGGAAAATTTAGCTAGTAATTATAGGCATTTAATTTATAAGAATATAATAAGAAATTAACATTTGCGTTCACTGTTCCAACCAAGGTGCATTAATGTATACACGGTGGCAGCACTACGGGATGTGACAATTTTTTGCTACTGGCAATATAGTAAGCTATTTACGTCAAATATATTGTTTACATTTTTATACCCTTCACAAAAATGTAAAGGATAAGTTTGTGATTCCGTTTGTAATTTCTACAGTTTTTTTGCGACCCTATAAAGTATATATATTCTGAATCAGAATTAATGGAAAAGTCGATTAAGCGATGTCCGTCTGTCCGCTGTTGAAATACCGTTTCTGAGAAAACCATTAGACTTAGAAGCTTTTTTCTTTTACCATTCTTTTACCCCATCGATTCATGGGTTTGCTATTGAAATTCAGTAATATCGGTCCACGTATAGCTGAGATATATTTAAAATTCCGAAAAAAGCCATTTTTTTTTTGCAGTTTTGTATGAAAATTTTTGAAAACAAAAGTTGTTTGTTTTGCTTCAAACTTCACACACTTATTAAGCATGGTGACTTAAAGGCAAAAATTTTTTTTTCAGATATCGGTCCATATATACCCGAGATATAGCCCAAATCGGATTTTTAATGAAAATGTCGCATAGGCGAAGCTAAAACACCTTTTTTTTGCTTAAAAGTAGTTCTGGTAATAAAATAAGGTTATATAAATATGGAAAATGAAAATTTCCGATATCGGTCCATATATACCCGAGATATAGCCTAATCCGGGGTTTTCATGCAAATGACGCGTAAGCGAACTTAAACAACTTTTTTTTGCTCAAAGGCAGTTCTGGTAATGAAATTAGGTTACATAAATACGGAAAACGAAAATTTCCGATATCAGTCCATATATACCCGAGATATAGCCCAATCCGGATTTTTAATGAAAATGTCGCGTAAGCGTACTTAAACAACTTTTTTGTGCTCAAAAGCAGTTTTGGTAATGAAATTAGGTTACATAAATATGGAAAATGAAAATTTCCATATATACCCGAGATATAGCCTAAACAGGGTTTTCATGAAAATGTCGCGTAAGCGAACTTAAACAACTTTTTTTTGCTCAAAAGCAGTTCTGGTAATGAAATTAGGTTACATAAATATGGAAAATGAAAATTTCCGATATCGGTCCATATATACCCGAGATATAGCCTAAACCGCGGTTTTAATGAAAATGTCGCGTAAGTGAACTTAAACATCTTTTTTTGCTTAAAAAAGTTCTGGTAATAAAATAAAGTAATATAAATATGGAAAATGAAAATTTCCGATATCGGTCCACATATACCCGAGATATAGCCTAGAACGGGTTTTTCATGAAAATGCCGCGTCAGAGAAATTAAACAACTTTTTTTGCTTGAAAGCGGTTCTGGTAATACAATAAGGTTATATAAATATGGAAAATGAAAATTTCCGATATCGGTCCATATATACCCGAGATATAGCCCAAACAGCGTTTTTCATGAAAATGTCGCGTAAGCGAACTGAAACAACTTTTTTTTGCTCAAAAGCAGTTTTGGTAATGAAATAGGGTCATATAAATATGAAAAGAGAAAATTTTCGATGTTGGTCCATATATACCCGAGATATAGCCTAGACCGGGTTTTACATAAAAGTGACGCGTAAGCAAACTAAAACAACATTTTTGTGCTCAAAAGCAGTTCTAGTAATGAAATAAAGTTATATAAATATGAAAAATGAAAATTTCCAATATCGGTCCATATATACCCGAGATATAGTATAGAACGGGTTTTTCATGAAAATGGCGCGTCAGCGAAATTAAACAACTTGTTTTGCTTAAAAGCGTTTCTGGTAATAAAATAAGGTTATATAAATATGAAAAATGAAAACTTCCGATATCAGTCCATATATACCGCAGATATAGCCTGGAACGGGGTTTTCATGAAAATGCCGCGTAAGCGAACTTAAACAACTTTTTTTGCTTAAGCAGTTCTGGTAATCAAATAAGGTTATATAAGTATGGGAAATGAAAATTTCCGATATCGGTCCATATACACCCGAGATATAGCCCAAACTGGGGTTTTCATGAAAATGTCGCGTAAGCGAACTTTTTTTTTTTTTTTTTGAAACAAACACAAAAACTGCGAAGCTTTTTTGCTTGTCTGCAGTAACACTCAGGGTCTGTGGCAGGAATCGAACCTGCGACCTCGAGACTGTTGGTCGAGTACTCTACCAAATCAGCCATCGAGGCACCCAAACAACTTTTTTTGATTAAAAACAGTTCTGGTAATAAGATGAGTTTATATAAATATGGAAGATAAAAATTTCCGATATCGGTCCATATATACCCGAGATATAGCCTAAACCGGGGTTTTCATGTAAATGCCGCGTAAGCGAAGTTAAACAATTTTTTCGCCTTAAAGCAGTTCTGGTAATAAAATAAGGTGATATAAATATGGAAAATGAAAGTTTTCGATATCGGTCCTTATGTACCCGAGATATAGCCTAAACCGGGTTTTTCATGAACACGCGGCGTAAGCGAACTCAAACAATATTTTTTGCTTAAAAGCAGTTCTAATAATAAAATAAGGTTATATAGGTATGAAAAATGAAAATTTCCGATATCGGTCCATATATGCCCGAGATATAGCCCAAACCGGGTTTTTCATGAAAATGTCGCGTAAGCGAACTTAAACAACTTTTTTTTGCTTAAAAACAGTTCTGGTAATAAGATGAAGTTATATAAATATGGAAAATGAAAATTTCCGATATCGGTTTATATATACCCGATATATAGCCTAAACCGATTTTTCCAATAACATTTTTTTTGCTGAAAAGCAGTTCTTGTTATAAAAGAAGGTTACGAAAATAGAGAAAATTAAAATTTCTGATATCGGTCCATATATACCCGAGATATAGCCTAAATCGGGTTTTTTCATGAAAACATCGCGTAAGCGAACTTAAACAATTTGTTGTGCTCAAAAGCAGTTCTGGTAATGATATAAGGTTATATAAATATGGAAAATTAAAATTTTCGATATCGGTCCATATATACCCGAGATATAGTCTGAACCGATTTTTCCATTAAAAAATTTTTTTTTTTTTTTGCTGAAAAGCAATTCTCGTTATAAAAGAAGGTTACTAAAATACAGAAAATAGAAAATTCCGGTATCGGTTCATATATAACCGATCATATTTAGGTCACATTTTTAATATACTATACATATTCGTGACTATCGTGAAGGGTATTTTAGATTCGGCCCAGCCGAATATGCTACACTCTTACTTGTTTAATCTAAATTGGTTGCAAAAATGTTTGTTATCTGCAAATAATTCTCAAAATTGTTTTTTTGTGCCTCTATTCTATTTTGCATACATATTAATCAACATATTTATAAAAATTAAAATAGATAAAATATTTTTTATATATATATTTTACACAAAAGTTTGTTAATATTTTACAAATACATACATCGTTTTTTAGTGTATGCAAGGTTTATTTACATTTACCTGATATGCAAGTCTTCATCTACGGCTTTTTTTCGATGGTTTTCTTGTGATAAGTTGACAAAGTTCTTTTCCGTAAATTTTGTAGTTGTAAGCAGCAATTTTTGACAGCTTTATTAAACAAGCAATGACTAAGTTGCTTACATTATCAATGGGACTGAAATTTGCCAATAAACTACATATAATAGAATAATGTGACAGAAAGTATTGCAAAAACTGTTAAGCCGAGCTGCTAAGCACTACTTATACAAACGAGAAAATTGTATTGTATGCTGCTGTTAGACTTAACACTAATTAACACACTTTTATCCAACCAAAATAATTTATTTATACTTTGGCATATTGCCTAAGTCGTCATAAGTAATAAAACTGGATTTTTAGTAGTAATGCTGGCTTTTAGCAATAATTCTTGAATTTTATAGTATTTTTCACATATGTAGTTAGAAGTTTCTCCCTATGAAAGAGAGAGATTGAAAGAGAGTTAAAAGTGTTGTATTAAATTGTGTTTCTTTTCCAATAAGAAGTAAAACAAATATATTAGACTTGTTATCTATTTTATTAATAACCATTATATATAAACATACATACATAAGCAAGTAGCAATAACAATCCGTATGAGATCCATTCAGAAACGTACAATCAATCACAAGTAGATAAAATTTTAAAAGTTTGTGTGGTCAAATGATATCTATAGGAATGTGCTTCATTACCTGTGCCATACTTTAATATGCATATTAATGTACATATTTATGAAAATGAAAATAAATAAAATGACGCACTTGCTAATATCTGTTGCAACCCTTTATTAAATAAAATCATGACTCAAGCACCAATTAGAGAAAAATCGTACATATTTTATAATAATAAATTTTTATGCAAAGCATATGCGTTTGAATGGATATTTTTTGCGAATAGGTAATGGGTATACCCAGTAATGAAATTTGAAGATAAGTACTTTATTTATCAGTACTGATTTTCATTCTCTGGTACAAACATAATAAGAAAAATAAAATGCTTAGTTAAGGAATACTGCAACAAAAAATTTATTTGTCTGACTAACAAAAAAACCTTACAAAAACAAAATAATGCATTCGTTGAAATGTGCACATGTATGTTTTATTATATACTTACTTTTTTCTAACTTTTCAAAAACACCACACTTTGTAATGCACTTAATCCTCAAAAATTTTGTGACTTGTTGTATCACCAATAATTCACAAATAATTAAGCTGACAATAGCTCTGCCTTAAAAAAAGCACGAAGACAAGTTTTCTCGTACGTGAGAACGTAAATATTTTTGTTTGTTCGGATGAGCTGAGTGTGCTCTTCAGAGTAAAACGTAACAGTAGCATACAACATTTTATTAATATTTGAACAATGAGTAATGCATAGTAGCTCAGTTAAATTGTTTTTGCAGTACTTTCTGTTACACTCAAGCACATGTTTATAATGAACCCATCGCTTTCAATGCAACCAATATTACTGTAGGTAATTTAAAATGGCCCTTCACATCATATATGATTATATGAATTGTTAGTTTATAAGAAACCAACCAGTTATAATAAAACAGATTTAAATAATTATAAACAAATAATGGAGATGACTAATGTCCATAAACGAAATAACAGTATTAATGGTCAAATTGAAGGAAATCGTTCAATTAAATATACAACGATTATTAAAAACCTATTTAAACAACAACAGAAAATTCATAAGGGAAAAGATTTAATGAAATTGAATAGAAAAAAGCATAAGTATGTTTATTGGAATGATCCTAACGAATTGGTCTTTTGATTTCATCAACAACAGCTGGTCACTCAAATCATAATAATGAAATTGTATCAATTATTGAGGAATTGAGAGAAGCAAAAATTATTATATAAATTTTAAAATTAAAAATGTTTAACAATTCATATTCATAAAATGTTTGGACATTATATTGAAAAATCTGTAAGATACCAAAATCAACATTTCAAGATTCATTTGGGTAGTGATCGTAATTTCAACTTTAACTTGCGGAGAATAAAAAATATTGTTAATCCTGTATTGGAAAACGATGCTGTAAACAAAATTTACATGAAAAGTTATTTAAGTGAAATAAAGAAACAACTGGATACAATGTATATGGAGAGAATTAAGGGAATGGAGGATCGTTTTAACGAAATAATACAGCAACAAAACGTGTTGATTACAGAAAAATTTGATAATGTAGAAACACGTTTAAGTAAATTAATGCATGATCAAAGTATAATACTAAATAATCTCAATCACTAAAATCACTAAAAGAAATGAGATCATTATTTAATTACAAAATTGATTCAGTTGAAGAACGTTTAAATGAAAAAACGAAACTCATTACAAAACATTTAAACATAGATATATAAATTGATTTTGAATTTGATTTAAATTCAATATCAACAGCATTTAAATTGATGTAATCTAAGGTAGAGTTTAGAAATGGAGCGACAAGAAGTGGTTCAGGAGCTTCATAAGCAAGCACGTAGAAATTTCATTCGACGTCGAGTGGTGATCAAGGGAATTGATGATCTTTGGCAAGCAGATCTTGTTGAAATGGGTGTTTACTCAAAATATAACAAAGGCTATAGATTTATTTTAACAGTTATAGATACATTTTCAAAGTTTGCTTGGGCTGTACCCGTAAAATCTAAAAGTAGTGAAGATATAACCAATGCTATGCAATCTATTTTTTCGCTAAAGAGAATTCCAAAAAACTTGTAAACAGATAATGGTAAAGAGTTCTATAATAAAATATTTCAAAACTTGATGATAAAACATAATATCAACCACTATTCTACATATAGTACCATGAAAGCGTCTATTGTAGAACGATTTAATAGAACCCTAAAAGGAATGATGTGGAAAAATTTTAGTCTACACGGAACTTATCAATGGATACATATATGCAAGGATTTAATTAATCAATATAATAATAAAAAGCATAGAACAATTGGAATGACACCAAAGTCTGTTAACACAGAAAATGAAAGTTCTTTACTAAAACAAGCCTATAATCATCCCAAAATATATAAATTTGGTAAACTAAAAGTTGGAGATCACGCTCGAATTAGCAAATATAAACATATTTTTTCAAAAGGATATACTCCAAACTGGACAACTGAAATTTTTAAAATTCGTACTTTACAGAACACAAACCCCATTACTTATTTATTGGAAGACTATCAAAGGAATCCGATTGTTGGTGGATTCTATGAACATGAACTATTAAAGACACATTTTCCAAATACATACTTGATTGAAAAAGTTATTAAAACTAAGGAACACCAGGCGTACGTAAAATGGTTGGGATTTTCCAATCAACATAATTCTTGGATCAATAAAGATGAACTTCAATAATATTATATATATACATACTTCAATATGAGATTTATTTTTTTTTACTATTTTTTATTATATTATAAAATTTTCAAACAAATTAATAAATAAAATATATAAATACATAAATAGTATTGTTTTGGTTTTTATTTCTTATCAACTTTGTTGTGTATGGTTAGGATCAAGCTTTTGTATTCAAACAACTTAATTAAATCAACTGTTTCAAACACATTCATACATATCAACGAAAAAACCACAACAGAACTTTTAACAACAGAACAACAATACAATAGGGTGGCACTTATATCATCGTTGTTAGTTTTCTCATACAAAATTAATATACACATCCCAACCAACCCCAGCCAAACCCCGACCAAACCCCGCCCAAACTCCGCCCAAACCCCCGACCAAACTCAGCCAAGCCAAGCCAACCCAAGTCGTGCCAGCCCAGTTGCCGAATCTCATTACTCACACACAATTTCAAAAACTTCTAGGTATATAAGTACCACCCTATTTTTGCTCCCTGCTCTTGTTTCCAGAACTCTCTTCAACACCCTACTTGTGTCTGTACGTAGAATTTTTGCTGCTTTTAGGAATGTGAGCTCCGAATCTGACGCTAGTTGTAGAAGCGTCCGTATGGCGAGAAATGGGGCACATTTTACTTCAAAAGTTACAGTATTAAGCTGATAGTCCCTGACCATAACTTCAGACTGAGATTGAAACAAAATCTTTTGATATGTTCTATCAGCTGGATGTACGAGAATTTGGCGGTTCATTTTTTGTATGTCGCCGTTAAACACAAATTTGTATTTCCTTCAATTTAGAATAATGGTAATCAAATCATTTTGCAGTGTGGGCCCGGTGTAGAGAACATAATTTAGTGACAACTGCGGTTTTGTTTTCCTCGACGCATTAAACACTACCCTTACTTTAGTGGTATTGTGTTCAGGTCGACGACAGCATGGTGCGGTAAATAATATGTACTAAATTTACCCCCAGATGTGATTTCTTGTATAGTTGTCTCCTCCATGTGCTCTAAGCTCAAGTATTCCTGTAGAACAGCGGGATACTGTGACTGTAACGCAGAATCTTTAGAAAAGGACTTTTCCATTCTAGTGTACTGAGCTAATGCAGCACACCGAGAGGCACCTAAAAATATTTCTTCGGGATAATTTGACCTAAATGGCAATCATACTACATATCTGTCGTCTTCTTGTCGGGTTGTAGTTTTCACATAGAACCTTTTTAGTAAAGCGCTTAAATCAGTACCTTCAGAGGTACTGACTTTAGTTGCAAAGGACTGAACTACTACTGTATTAATTGGCCTACTAAGTACCCATGCAAAAATGGTATTGTAGGCAGATGCTTTAACGCAGATATTCTTTTTTATGCCTTCGAGATTAATGGAGTGCTCGCAAACATTGCCTAATATCAGATCAATCTGTGAGGCTTTATTGAACGTGGGATCTGCTAAGCCTAGGTTTTGAAGATCTTTTGAATTCTGTATATCAAATGAGAAGGTAGGCAGCATCTGAGTTACTTTTGGTAGTACGATGGCTTTTATAGGGATTCTAATTTCAGTTCTTCGCACTCTTTATTTGCAGTTTGTTTCTGACCGCCTATGCCTGCTACTTCAAAATGGGCTTTCTTGTATGGCAGCTGCAGGCGATTTATCACTTTCTGAGATAGGAAAGTTCGCTGCGAACCAGGATCAACTAAAGCTCGCACGGTGAAACATTCGCCCCTATGTTCTATCTACATTAACGCCGTGCGTAGCAAGATGTTACTGTCGCTGATCGAACAATTGGCCTGAATTCTACTTGTTGAAGTTTGCTTCCAGCAAAACAACTTTGTTTTGCTGTTTTTACCTTCTGTGCAATTTCATAGTTTTGAGATTAACTTTGTACCCGTTTAGTCATGTGCAATAGAGTGTGATGCGGTTTTTACAAATAAGACATGTATTTTTACTTTTGCAACTAGCCTTAATGTGAGAAACACCCAGAAAATTGTTGCAGTACTTGTTTTTAAACACATAATTAGCGCTTTGTTGTACTGAGAATGACCAAAACTTAGGGCATGATCTTAGCTCGTGCTCATTACCACATAATTTACACTGCGAGGTAACGTTTTCTTGTGAAAGATACGTCTGAATCTTTGGGGCTGGCTTGCCATATAAAGAGAAGGAATCGTTAGACTTTTTTATGCCATTAAGGCGCTCTAGTGCTTCGTATCGATCTACGAGAAATTGCGACATCTGGAACCATTTGGGTAGTTCGCGCGGAAATGATAAAGACTGTTCCCACATAGACAAAGTACCAAACGGTAATTTCGTTGAAATTACCGTTTGCCTTTGTGTTGATTGAGCCTTAGGGTTCAAAGGTCCCATTCAACACGTTCTAAGTAGTTCAAGTATCTGAGAATTGCAGAGATAATAGGCTTCTGTACACTCTTCATATTTCTCAGTGGTACGTTCTCTAATTTCTTCTGTAATTTCATTACTTTTTGCTAGCATAACTGCTTCGTATAAAGTGTCTACCCGTCCCCATCGTGCTTCTAAATCTTTTAATTTTACTTCCAGAAGAGATTCTGTAAATCATCAGATGGGTAATTATTACATTTTTCATAAAACCTAAACAAATGTTTGCTATCAAACTCGAAATGGGAGAGGTTGTGAAGTCTTCACTGATACGGGAATTCATTTTTGAGTCAGCTAGCCGAATATTGTGTATTTAGCGTTTATATATAATTTTTTTCAGAACTTGTTTTGCAATAGACCTAGATACCTATTATCTAGCTGCAAAAACTATGTTGTACTCAATGCAATTTTGGGTAGCTACCTGTTAGCTAGTGACGAAACTAGACACCTGTTATATAAATACAGTGATTGTGAACTATGATTACCAATTTTTCATATTTGAGCTTATAAAAACTTCAAAAATATCTACTCAGTGCTCTCAAAAGAACCAAATTACCTGTATAGTTGTGAAAAACTTCTATAAATCATATAGTCAAATTTATTTTCAAATAATTAATTCTGAAATTATTTCGATTTTCTTCAAATTTAATTTATTTTAGATCAAATTCGAAAACAGCAAAGCACTATGTAATGTGTGTTTGCTGGGTTAATCCTAGCTCGGTGAAATATCTTGCAATATTTATGATCTTTGAAAATATTATAATTTTATTTGTTATGTTTGATATTAACTTCAATTGTGTGTTTTTATCTTCCATGAAATGAATATGTATGTATGTATGTATGTTTTTTTATACCCTTCACAAAAATGTTATTTTTTTTTTTTTTTTTTTATTCGTTGGGTGAAAAACCATCGAAAGGCACTGGCAGTGATGGTGGTTGCCAGTAGTGCGAGACTTTAACTTGCTAAAAAAACACCCCTTTGCCCTGACCCAGATGCTCCCCGAGGGACTGCCGCAAGGCTTTACGTCTCGGGGTGGGAAAGGTGATACACCCTACATCTAAACTAAACTACATTGATTCTGCTGCGAATCTGTTCTAACCTACGAAGTTCCAACAAAACCAATTTTACAAAACTACAGACGTACGTCCAGTTGCACAAAGATTCCAACATGATTGGAACGATACTGCTCGGACTGATGCTACGTCCTAGGACTGTTTCTAAATATTCCCTATCACTATTAAACCGTGGACAGATGAAGAACACATGCTCAGCATCTTCCAAGACATTACCATCACAACTCGGACAGAACGGAGTACTGTCATGTCCAAAACGGTACAAGTACGACCTAAAACAACCATGCCGAGTTAGAAACTGTGTAATATAGTAGTTCAAATCGCCATGCTTTCTTGATAGCCATGCTCTGATGTCTGGTATCAGTAAGTAGGTCCATCTTCCCTTGTCAGCTGTCGCCCATCTTTCTTGCCATTTTCGCAGACACGATTCTCTCAACCCAACCGTGATGTCCGAAGCGGCCTCTAGCTCGATCGGTATCATGCCGGCAATGACAAAAGCGGCCAGGTCCGATACAGTTCGGAATGCGCTACATACACGCAAGGCGATCAGCCTATACACAGGAGATATCAGGTTCACATAAGTAGGATATCTAAGTGAGCCTGACCATATAGGCGATGCATATAAGATAATGCTTCTTACTACACTAGAGAGTAATCTCCTCTGCAGATATTTTGGACCTGTTGTATTCGGCATGATCCGGCATAGCGCTGTGCATGTTTTTGATGCTTTACTGCCTATGTACTTCAAGTGCTCTTGAAAAGACAGACGAGTGTCAATCATGACCCCAAGGTATTTTAAACATTCCTTAGATTCTATGCTACACGTGCCAATATTTAGCCTGACAGTTTCCCTAATTTTCCTACTACTAATCAGAACCCCTTCCGTTTTATGGTCAGCTAGAGTTAAACCCATTGATCTTAGCCAAGATCTTACGATCTGAATACTGGCGTTTGCAATGGTTTCCACCTCTAGTAACTCTTTCCCTTCACACACTAACGCTAAGTCGTCTGCGAATCCAACTATCTTCACCTTTTCCGGTAGATCCAATCTTAATACTCCGTCGTACATGACGTTCCACAATAGTGGGCCAAGAACTGAACCTTGAGGCACCCCACCAATGATCTTGCGCCTCTTAGTACCTTTATCGGTATCATAAACTAGCTCTCTATCCCGGAAATAGTCCCGTACAATTGCTAGTAGATACCCTGGGATGTCTATACGGACCAAAGCATTAACTATATGCTCCCAGTTTGCCGTATTGAAGGCGTTTTTTACATCTAGGGTTATAACCACACAATACCCTTTTGTTCCATTCCTCCACCTCTTCCCTTGGATAGCTTGAGCAGCGGTTTCTACTACAACTTTGATAGCGTCCACCGCTGACTTTGCTTTCCTGAAGCCAAATTGGTTATCTGATAAACCTAGGTTAGCTTGTACGCAATCTTCCAATCTTCTGCAGATTATACTCTCTAGAAGTTTTCCACTTGTATCTATCATACAGAGCGGACGATAGGAGGAAGGGTCGTCTAGCGGCTTGTTATCCTTAGGTAACAACACCAATTTCTGCCTCTTCCAGATTGTTGGAAAAGTTCCCTGAATCAAGCATGCGCTTATTGCTTTCAGGAAATAATCAGGATGGAGCTTAACAGCCTCCTTCAGTACCATATTTGGGATGCAATCTAAGCCTGGTGCCTTCTTGTCTTTGAATTTTGAGACAGCACCTTCTATCTCGACGACCGTAACCGGAGGAATGTCGAATAATTCAGCTGGATAGCTGTGTTGCCATGTCGGAGCTTCCTGTGGAGGAAAAAGATGGTCTACAATTCCGTTGAGGATATTCTCTTCTCTTGGCGGTGACGGGCCAAGACATTTAAGTTTCCTGGTTACTATCTTATATGCTAAGCCCCAAGGATTACTATCTATTTCATCACAAGCATCCAGGAAACACCTACGCTTGCTCCTACGAATTGCAATCTTCAATGCCTTTCTTTTATCCCTATACAACTGGTGCTGCACGTTATTCTCTAACCGACCCCTCGTTCGTGTATACCGCCTTCGGGCGTTAATACACTCTGAACGCAAGCTAGCAAAATCATCATTCCACCAATACACTGGAGGCTTATTTGGCGATCTTTTTCGCCTTATCATAGCTACATTGCAGGCACTAGTGATATTGCGCACTAATTGCACTGCCATGTCTTCTGCTGAACCAGCCATTTCCATGTTCTCCATGCAGGCTGCGAAGCTATCCTTATCAAAGGTATTTACCTGCCATCCTGTCAAGACACGTGCTTGTCCAATAGCATGTATGTATGTATGTTTTTTTTTTTTTTTTTTTTTTTTTTTTTTTTTTTATTATTCTGCTTTTGAGCACAAAAAAGTTGTTTAAGTTCGCTTACGCGACATTTTCATGAAAACCATGATTTGGGCTATATCTCGGGTATATATGGACCGATATCGAAAATGTTCATTTTTCATATTTATATGACCCTATTTTATTACCAGAACTGCTTTTGAGCACAAAAAAGTTGTTTAAGTTCGCTTACGCGACATTTTCATGAAAAACCCGGATTGGGCTATATCTCGTGTATATATGGACCGATATCGGAAATTTTCATTTTCCATATTTATGTAACCTAATTTTATTACCAGAACTGCTTTTGAGCAGAAAAAAGTTATTTAGCTTCGCCTATGCGACATTTTCATTAAAAATCCGATTTGGGCTATATCTCGGGTATATATGGACCGATATCTGAAAAAAAAAATTTTTTGTCTTTTAGTCACCATGCTTAATAAGTGTGTGAAGTTTGAAGCAAAACGAACAACTTTTGTTTTCAAAAATTTTCATACAAAACTGCAAAAAAAAATGGCTTTTTTCGGAATTTTGAATATATATCAGCTATACGTGGACCGATATTACTGAATTTCAATAGCAAACCCATGAATCGATGGGGTAAAAGAATGGTGAAAGAAAAAAGTTTCTAGGTCTAATGGTTTTCTCAGAAACGGTATTTCAACAGCGGACAGACGGACATCGCTTAATCGACTTTTCCATTAATTCTGATTCAGAATAGGGTCGCAAAAAAAACTGTAGAAATTACAAACGGAATCACAAACTTATATATACCCTTTACATTTTTGTGAAGGGTATAAAAACGGAAATTAAAACAAGACCTCCAACGTGAAAATTTCACTTGGAATGTAATAACGGAACTAATTAAATTTACATAAAGCTTTGATTTGGCCTTAATTTTTTATGAAGTAGAATATCGCATATAGTAATTTATTTGAGAATAAAACAGGTCTACAAAAAAGCTAAATTTAATAAATACACAATTCTATTTGTTACTTTCAAGCGCCTTAAGAATTTATGTGGAATTTTACATAGTTAACAGAAACTATAGTTTTCAATAATAGACCAATTGCAATTATAGGAACATTAAAAATTGCGTTTAATAAAAATGCCTGTAGTGCGATTCAGTATGCTTTTTAAGCCGCAATTATTTCCGTTAAAATTATTACGGTACTTTAAACACCGTATGCTGGGTATTAAAATCAGCTGTTTCAGGCAGCAGCTATATTAAACCACTTAAGTAGTTATTAATTAATACCCCCTTTTTTTGCAGGTTTAACTAAAAAATGTTGATTTATCTTGTTTACATATTTATTTTATTAAATTTATCTAATAAACTATTTATTTAATAAAAAACAAACAAAAAACAATAAAAGTTAGTAAACAACAAAAATAAATAATATTTTTATATAGAATATAATAATATTTTTATATAAAACAATAATTAAAAAGTTTTTTATTCAATATGTATTTCGTTTTCCTCTAGAAAACTTCTTACGGAAAGTATTAATTAATTATAAAATCAAACATGTTTCGATAGGAAATAAAATAACATTATTTTTACGTTAAATGTAATTATGTGTGTATGTATCTTAAAGCTTTTGATGTTGTTTTATTTTCTGTCAGAAACATTTTTTCATATATGCATATATGATTATACTTATCTAAGTACGAGTTTTTGTGTTATGTACATATATACATATGTATGTATTTATGTTTTCTAGATATGTAAATATATGTATGAATGAGTTGCAAAATTACATTATGCCTGTATGTACATACATGTAAGTGAGAACGAACGTAATTTTATAATTTAGAAAAATTAATTAAAAATTTATGTTAACAAGATATTTCTTCTAACACAAACGTTAGAATACTAAATTTAAAATTAAAAAATGTGATTCTTAAGTCCGGCCAATGCTAGACAAAAAGTTTTATTATGCGGGAGCTATTTCGGTAAAATCACCTATTGAGCAATCTGATGGTGGCAGCGGTATCCCTTCTTTTAAGCCGAGTGTGGCAGCCAAAATTAAGTATATTGCGCGCAAGAGGGTTTGGATGAGGTTCCAGTTTACTGACATACCTTGTCCGTACTTAGAAAACTCCTCTTTTACCAGCGGAACACTCAGATCTTTATGAATTCGTGAATTTTTAACGTACCATAGAGCCGCTGTAATTGTTCGAAGAACTTGGTTTTGTCGCCTTTGAATTTTGTCAATATTTGACGCTGAGGCGGTGCCCCATAATTGAATTCCGTAGCCCCATATAGGCTTTAGAATTGCATTGTATAGCAGAAGTTTGAAGTCGAGTTTCTGCCCATAAGCCAATTTAGCTGCGCTGCTTTTAGTTTTAACTGAGTGACCTTTGCTTCAATGTGAGACTTCCACGGTCCAGGTGAATACCAAGGTACTTGACTTCGTTGTGCTGCGGAATAGGTGAGTTGTTAATTTGGATAGGCGGACATGTTTGCTTACACAGTGTGAATGTAACATGAGTACATTTCTGTTCATTAACTTTGATTTTCCAAAGTTTTAGCCATTTCTCTAATATTGAAGTATGTATATTCCTGTAAATTTCGTGATGCTAATTGGTGGTTTTCATGAACACTCAAAAACGCTGTGTCATCTACAAAGGTAGAAGTGTGGATTCCGGATGTCGTTGGCATGTCAGACGCGTAAATCAAATATAAATTAGGCCCCAGTATGCTGCCTTGGGGAACTCCTGCCTTGATTGGCTGAGTTGGGCTTATAAAATCGCCTTCTCTGATAACAAACTTCCGCCCGTATAAGTAGCTTTCCAGAAGCTTGTGTGTATTTGCAGGCAAGTTTAGCTTTATTTTGTGCATCAAGCCGTCGTGCCACACTTTATCAAAAGCTTGAGAAATATCAATGAAAAAAGCTGAGCAATACTTCTTCTCCTCAAAGGTCTGTGCGTTTGTTCTATGGTGCTATGCTTAGCCCGAAAGCCAAATTGATGATCAGGGATGCATCCCACATTGTTCAATATTGGACTCAACTTCGCCATTAACAATTTTTCGAATAGTTTTGAAATTGTTGGTAAAAGACTTATTGGTCTATATGATTCTACCTTAGTTAGATCCTTCCCTGGCTTGGGTATCATAGTAATCATTGAGACCTTCCACTCTGCAGGATAATACTCAAGGCGTAAACTGACGTTAAAAATAAAAAGTAGAACCCTTCTAGCTACACGAGGTAACTGTTCAAGCATT
Source organism: Thecocarcelia acutangulata (assembly GCA_914767995.1). Classification (NCBI taxonomy): domain Eukaryota; kingdom Metazoa; phylum Arthropoda; class Insecta; order Diptera; family Tachinidae; genus Thecocarcelia; species Thecocarcelia acutangulata. The sequence continues at coordinate 80,660,933 of OU612094.1, read as the reverse complement.
TTACCAGTAATTTGATCAATACCTGGAGCTTTCCTGGGGTTTGCATTACCGATAACGTTTTCGACATCTTGAAAATTAAATCTCAAAGACACAGGAGGTCTAACAACATATGGTGGTAATTCCGCTGTATTATTCTCTGAATCAATTGTGATAAAAATGTTTCGCAAATGATCGACATACAAACATTCCCTTTTCAGAATCGCTTCTTGCCCAGTCGCCAGTTGAATTTCGCAAAGGTGGCTTACCTATTACGGGTCTTTTTAAAACTTTTGTCGCTTTCCACAAGGAATAATCAGATTTAGGGGTACCATCATATAAAACATATCCAAATATGTTTTAAGGGAAGCCATTCTATGGACTTCAAGCAGATTTCTTAGCTGAGTTATGCATTCCCGCAGCCTAGTTTTAAGCTGGGGCGACCTGCGAAGTTGCCACTCTCTTCTGACTCTTCTTTTTTCTGACAGAAGTTGCTCAATTTCAGATGAATAAGTTCTATTGTTCCCATTTCTAGATCTTAAATGACTAGTGGTAGAATGCTGTGCGGCCAGTTTGAGGTTTTCAGAAAAATCGTTAATTGACCCATCAATATCCTCAGGCGTTCTCAAGGCGATATTTTCAGTACAATGTGTGCTCAAAAATTTTTTGTCCTTTAACCAATTAACTCTATTGACAGTCAACGGTGAGCCAATCTCTTGGGGGAACGAAACAGATTATAGTGGGAGAGTGATCTGATGACAAATCTAATGAAGGCTCCACTTGCATCCACTCTAAAGGAAAATTTTTCGCAACTCCAAAATCTATAGGGATTTAATATGCTATTATGTGCAAGTATATATGTATGTATGTATGTACATATTTATGTATGTATATCACTGTATTTTCGTATGCTGCAACGAGTGGTTTTTATATACTTATATGTATATTAAAGGTGAGTATAAAACGTCTTGCTGGACTAACTTCATAATGTTCAACGGTGAATTGTCCTCTTTTTTTTGCACTTGATTTCATGAGTACACAAATATTACTGTTCTCTTAAATAAAAAACATACAATAGCATTTATTCGTCTTCTAACCAATGGAATATTTATTGTTGTTTTAAATAAAATTTCAGTACTGAATTGTATGTTTCAATAGTGTCTCATGATATGAAATACTGTTATAGGAGACAATATGTATGTAAATGTATGATGATAATAAAAGAAACGGTTTGTACTTTGTATTTGCATTATTTTATATTAATTCCATCGTTGGAGTGGTTGAAATAAAAATAATTTAATGTCTAGAAAGTATATTTTAATTTCATTATAGATATAGAGGTATGTAATTAATGTATTATGTATGTATTAATTCTGTCTTTGCTATTCTACAGGTTGCAACTCCATATTAGCAGTTGTTGGGTCCTATTAGAGCTAAAAATTAATTTTTAACTCTAATAGGAACCAACAATTGTTAGTATGGAGTTGCAACCCGTAGATCAACAAAGACAAAATAAATACTGGAGACTTTACCGTAGGTAAGTTTACGGGAACAAGATTTGGGAAATATTTTACAAAATACAAGACGCTCACGCAAACATTATTTCTAGTGTGGTGTCATGTAAAATATGCTAAAATATTTATATTATATTTTTTATTATCCTTAAATTTTTATTTCATTTTTTCTCATTCTAGAAACTGTAGTAGCTTGAATATTTTACGTTTATTGATGAATAAAAAGAATCTAATATAAATTTTTCTCTAAAAAATAAAAGATTTTACTCTCAAAAAAAGTATAAGTAAAATAAACTATTGAACAATATGAAGTGCACAACATATTTATTGCACACTTGATAAAACTGTCCACTTAAATGAGGTGCAATGGTTTTTGCATTGTTTGCGCTCTTGTTCTCTATATATACTGTTTAGTAATATTCCCATTCAAATACAATCAACATTTACGCTTCAAAAATATGAAATATTGTACACTTTTATATCTTTCTGCGTATGTATGTATGTCTAGCCAATTGATGTATATAGATATTATCACTGTTAGTTATTGCATGTAATAACTGTATGTACGTATGCACTTATGTATGAAAGTGTGTATATATGAACATGAAAAATGTATTTCTCAACGGTTTTTGTTTATTTTTATATACCGGTAAATATTTATTTTAAACCTGGAATTTTGACCAAAACCCCGCTTTTTAAGTGACGTTTTTCTCACGACCGTCAGCAGACCAAACTTTGGCCTTGGGAAAATTGGCTTTGACATATGTAAGCTTCCCTCCGGTTTTTACAATATTTAATAAAGTTGGTAATATTAAGCAGCCGAAACAAAGGTAAGTAAAAATGTAAATTTTCTTGCAAAGAATAAGATTCATACAAAAGGATAATAAAAATAGGTAAGTATAATAAAGGTAGGTAAGTATATTAAAAGGTAAATATAAGAAAAGGTAAGTATTCAGATAAATATTTATAATAAAATTATTTCCAATTATAAATGTAATATAAATATACTTATATGTATAAAAACTATAAATATAATATAAATGTAAATTCAATGATCAAATTCATATTGATACTTTACATAAAATAATTCACCCAAATAATGGTTGTCCAAATTAGTTTGGACACAATGTTTCAGGAATTTTTTCCAATGTTTCAAGAATTTTTTATTTTTGTATCCTTCTTCAGGATTGAGGGAAAATATATGTAGGATTGTGAGATTTAACAATCTCCATAATTAAAAGCATGTTATTGTTTTATTAGTTCAGTTTATTAATTCATTTATTAAAAGGTAATTCTATTTATAAAGTTCATTATTTCATTGGATAAGCTTATTAACAATAGTTTTAAGGTTTAAATTAAAGATAGTTTTAAGATTCAAATTAACACATATTCATTTCCGAAACTTAAGGTCTAATAATCCAGCACATTTCTTTATAAGTCTAGATATGAATCACATATTAAAAGTTACTTGATTACACTATTTTATGGTTAACGCCACTATCACCATTTTATATTGTTTTCTTCTTACGCGAGTTATGACTTTCCAGTCTTGTGGAAATAAAAAAAAAACCTTTTTTTTCCTAAACGCTTACGCGTTTATTTTCTTTATTTCCTTGAATTAAAAATATACGACAAGTATATGTCTAGAACTTATTTTAACTAACTTATTCATTTGTAAATTTGAGTCTAAAATACTAAAAATGTACTTATGTTTTTACAATACAAAGAATATTCAGTTCTAATGTTTAGTGACCATTTTATCTTTTAAAATATTACAAAACACTTTAATTTTATTGATGTTTGTATCTTATCTTCAGTTGAGCGTTTTATTACTAGTAGTTTAATTTTTCAAAATTTATTTAGGTCTACGTTACCCTTATGGATGTTCTTACAGCTAATTTTATCTTAGTTTAGTTGCTTTGTATTTATATTTGTTACCATGATTTTATTGCTTGACCCTTTTTTATCGTGAATGTTTCAAACCCTACTTTCATTGATATCATGTTTCTTGTTCCCGTCATGTATAAGCATGTTTGTTTCTTTTATCGCTAAGATATCTTTATCAGCGTTTAACTAAGAGGGTTGTTGATTTGCCTGACCTTAACTCTCCCCCGGGTTAAGCAAGATCGTCTCGATCTTTTCTAACTCCCTCTAAAACTGTATTATAATATGCGTAGTACAATTCCGCTTGTTTCTTTTGTTTATAGATTACAATATGTTGCGCTTAATCTGAAATTTTTAGACCAATAAAACAAACTTCATTTAGCAAACTTTTTTTTATTATTTCAATTAGCTTTAAAAACTTTGTCTTAACTTGTTGTCGTTTAAATTCAGATTACCGTTTCTGATGTATATTTATGATATACATACTGCTTATGGTATACATACATTAGTCTCTTTTTCTGTTTTATAATAAAAATGCCGTAAGCAATGTACAATAACTTAACACTTACATATGTGTTAGTGACGAATTTCTACATAAGTACATATGTGCATGTAATAATAAATGTGAGGGGAAACTTGATAATGTTTATGGTCGTACATAAGTCAGTGGCGGCGACATTCCCTTCCGCGTAAAGAGATCAGGTGCTGTCGATTTTACTCTCTGATTTAAAGCCGACATTCAGAATTGCTATTTTAGATATAGGCCGATCGAAAACACTCTTCCCACTTTTTACTTTTACTCTCCTGACTTGGTTATCCTTGGCCATTGTGGTTTCGATTATGACGCCTTTCGGCCAGGTATTTCTGGGAAGGTCTTTATCGACCAAAAGGACAATATCTCCCACTGAGGCTGGTTTTTGCTTGTAGAACCATTTATCTCGGCGCAACAATGTGGGTGCATATTCCCGAACCCATCGCTTCCAAAAGAGGTCAGCAAATTTTTGTGTTTGTCGCCAGCGGTCGCGAAGATCAGTATTAGAACAAGCGGGCTTGTAACCAGATGAGGATCCTAGAAGTAAGTGGTTTGGTGTTAAGGGCTCATCATCATCTGAGCTTAGCGATACAAACGTTAATGGGCGAGAGTTAATTATGAATTCAGCCTCTGACAATGCGCTTCTGAGACTCTCGTCGTTAAACTTAAAGGATGGACATATGGCTGAGAGGACAGTTTTAACCGATTTCACCATACGCTCCCAGGCCCCGCCCATATGTGGGGCGGCAGGTGGGTTGAATGTCCATTTTATTTCTTCAAATCTTTCAGATAATTGACGCAGATTCAGATGCTTTTGTTCCTCTCTAAAAATTTTGGCTGTGGCCTTGAAATTCGTGCCATTGTCGGTAAATATTTCTCGTGGCATGCCTCTACGATGTATAAAATTTGCAATGCATATTATGCAAGAACTCGCGTCCAGACTGTGAGCGACTTCAAGGTGTATGGCTCGTACTGTGAGGCACGTGAAGATCACCCCCCACCTTTTTTCTTTACGTCTGCCGACGGTTACCAGATATGGGCCAAAAAAATCAATGCCTACAAACGTAAAGGGGCGCTCGAAGCAAGCTAGCCTAGCTTTTGGTATTATAGCCATTTGCGGAATAAGGGGAGAGGTCGAATTATTACGGCAGAGTTGGCATTCTTTGCGTACGGTCTTGTAAAGCACACGTAGTCGTGGGATGTAATATTTTGAACGAATGTGGCTTATAATAGCTTCATGAAAACAGTGGTGATATTCCATGTGGTAATAACGTACAATTAAAAATTAAATATATTTTTTATTCGGTAGAATAATAGGGCAATTGAAGTTGAGTGAAGCAATTCTCCCCTCAGCTCGTAGAACACCGTCATCGTCAATGTAAGGGTTGAGTTGCCTAATTTTACTACTTTTACTCACGTTTTTATTGCGTTTTATATCAGAAATCTCTTCTTGGAATTCGTTGTGTTGTGCGTGTTTGTATACGAAGTTTTTTGCCCTTTGCAGCATCTCGAAGCTTACTTGACATGGTAGTGGTTGTGCATTTGCCTTGCATTTTAGTCGCTCTATGTAAAGAATTAGCGTAGCTATTGCCCTATAGAGGCGCCTCCAGTTTGAAAAATACTCGAAGTTTGGATGTGTGTCTTGGCGGATATGGTGAACAAAATTTCGCAGCTCGCATTTTCCTTTGTGCTCCGGGGAAGTTTCAAAAGCGGGCCATTTTTCTTTCCCAAATTTTAAAAAGTCTGGACCATTGAACCATTGTGCCGAATTAGGCTTGGTGACTTTTGTTGCTGCATCTGCGGGGTTTTGCTTTGACGGCACCCACTTCCACTGGGCGACGTCAGAAGTTTCTAGTATTTCGCCTACGCGATGCATTACAAACTGTTTAAATTTGCGAGGGTCCATAACTAGCCAATTCAGAACCGTTTTTGAATCCGTCCAGAAGTAATTTTCAGAAACGTTTATTCTACTCCTACTTAATATTTTGTTGGCCAATCTCACACCCGCTACAGCGGCTTGGAGTTCCATTCTAGGAATCGATACAGGTTTTAACGGCGCAACCTTACATTTGGCTGCTATGATCGATACGTCGATCTCGGAGTTGTACTGAACACGGAGATAGCAAACTGTAGCATACGCGTATTCTCCGGCATCGACAAATGTGTGCAGTTCAGCCTTATGGCAAAATTTTAAAAGTGGTGAATAACAGCGTGGGATGGTTACGTTAGCTATTTCGGACAGTTTTATTGTCCACTGGTGCCATTTGTTACATAACTCTTCAGTTAGTTCGTCGTCCCATCCGAGTGGTGAACGCCAGATTTCTTGCAGCAGTATTTTCAGGCCAATCGTAAATATTGAAAGAAACCCCAGTGGATCAAAAATACTCATCAAGACTTGCAATATTTCCCTTTTAGTTGGGATAATACTAACATCGAATACGTCCCTATGCAATCTCGCAAACCTGCAAATATATTTGAAAACATCATGATTAGGGTCCCAGTACATACCGAGTATTTTTTCTACTGGGCATAGGTTATATGACAGTTGTTCTTCGATGATACTGCCGCGTAAATATTGCTGTAATGAACGGCAATTCGATAGCCAGTTATGCATACTAAATCCAGCTGCTGCATGAATATTTTTTACATCAGTCGCAAGACTCATCGCTTCTTCTTCCGTATCTACACAGTCGATAAAATCGTCCATGTAGTGGTGGTATTGAATGGCCTTTACTGCGCGAGGATATTTATCGGCAAATTCTTCCGCATTTTTATTACGCACAAAATGTGCTATACAAGGGGCACAAGACATACCAAACGTCAGAGCATGCATCACGTAAACGCTTGGGCGCCTTTTTTCGTCACCGTCATGCCAAAGAAAACGCTGCACGTGTCTGTCTTCTTCGCGTACATTGATGCGGTGAAACATCTCGGAAATGTCTCCACATATGGCTATAGCTCCAACGCGAAAGTCGACTAATATGTCAAAAAGTGGTCTTAGTAGATCGGGTCCACTCGTAAGGAAATCGTTCAGCGATACACCATTGACTTTCGATGCCGCGTCCCAAACCAATCGTACCTTTTCAGGTTTGTTAGGGTTTCGAGCAATAAAAATTGGCAAATACCACGTTGGGTGTGGACAAGATTCGATTTCATCATCGGATAATTTTTTTGCGTAGCCCTTATTTGTCAATTTATCGATTTCACTCTGCATGGTTTTAGCAAGATTTATATCTTTTGACAATTTCTTTTTTAAACAATTTAGTCTGTGCACTGCAGTGTTATAGCTGTCGGGTAGTTTTGGACTTACGCCTTTCCATAATATACCGATTTCATACTGACCGTTTTTCTTTTGGCACGTGCTTTCAAGCGTTTTAATGGCTTTCATATCGTCCTGTGACATTAACTTCTTTTCTGGCGATGCGTCGAGAGACAAATAATTTTTTATTTGCTCATGAAGCTCTTTATACAGTTCTTTACAGTCACGTGTGTGTAAGTTTAAAGATGCTATGGGCGCATTTTGAGACGGTAAAAATTGCAACGTCCAACCCAATCGAGTTTTAGACGCTATCGGCTGATTCCAGTTGCCTTCTCGAATTTTCAGTGGTACAGCTAATTTCCAATTATTTAGACCAATTAATATTTTTGGTTTGGCGTTGTAATACGATTCAATGGGAATGCCCTTCAAGAATGGGTTATCATTTATTATGCTTTCAACATCTAAGGACTGCTTTTGTAGTCCCAAGTGTTTCACCGTGTGAACGTCTTTGAGAATAAATTTATTTTTACTTTTCGTGCCCGCTATCATAATTGAAAATTTGACGGATTCGTCTTCATCACGCGTGGTGTCACCGGTCCATTTTAGCGTTAATGGCTCCTTCTCTCCATTCACATTGAGACTTTCAAACAGATCTTGCTCCATTAAAGTTACGGAGGAGCCTTCGTCTAAGAATGCGAACGCGTCAAATACATTTGATTTAGACTGTAAACGAACAGGCAAAACTCTGAAAACAGGCTTTATGTCGTTTTTCATACCCTTGTGGGCGTTTACGATATTTAATGATTCCTTAATTGCATTGCCAGCAGGTTCGGTCACGTTCTCATTACTGTTGATGTGTTTGTGTAGCAACTTATGGTGTTTTGCAGTACAGTTATTTATGCCGCATACTTTACTCATTAAACATTTCCGACGATGAGCATTTAAACATGTACGACAGAGTTTTTTTTCGTTGATTACGACCCACTTCTGATCTAGTGTTGCATTTTTAAATCTTTCACAGTTCTGAATTTTGTGAGATCCGCTATTACAAAAAACGCACGTTGTTTTTATTAGTTTAGGTTTTTCTATATTAGGTGCTTTTGTGTGTGTGTGCAGTGACACATTACGTTTACTGGTACACGGTGAGACCACTTGACTGGCAGCAACAGCGATGCTGTAAATTCATTCACTAAAGGATTTTACCACAGGGATGTTGTCGTCTTTTGGACACATTGCCCAGTTTAACTTTTGTGTATTGGGCAGTTTCTCTACCAATTCTTTAACCAATAGGGGATTGTTTAAGTGGCTGCCCATCGAGCAGGCCTCCATTGTGGAGCAAAGATTTTTTATCATAATAGCAAATTCTATAATATTTTCCAATCGTTCTTTTGGTGGTGGAAATTTGCGTGCCTTTTCAATTAAGCTCTCTATGATATACTCTGGCCTACCATAACACATTTCAAGTGTTTGCAAAATTTCACCAACCATTGACGGAAGAAGCAGCTTGCTCTTAACCAACTCCCTGGCCTTGCCGCGTAGACACGACTGCAAACGAATGAGGTTTTCCGCGTCCGTATAGCCAGCGATTTCTGTACTATTTTTAAAACTACTCAAAAATAGGGGCCAGTCTTCGGGATTGCCATCAAACGGTCGGAGATCTTTCGGTATGACTTGCCTTGCAGCTAGTTGTAATGAAGTTGGTGGGGTTGAAAATGAGTTAATTGAAGTTTCACCAAAGTCGGCGTTCCCAATTGTTTGTGACAAAATTTGGTATTTCTTTTCTAAATACTGTTTTTGCATTTCTTTTTCTTCCTCTAACATTCGGAGTTGCAGTTCACGCTGTTTTGATATGATGTCGCTTGTCGGCATTGTTGCAGTATTTTCACCCGAAACACGTCCTGGCATAACGAAAGATGATGAATGAGCTCGCAAATGAGAATTGGACCAAGTCGTTGTTGCATTTTGCTGAACACTTCTAGTGTTGGCCATTTGCCGTTGGCTGCATGTTGCTTTTGCGACGTTGGATGATATTGGCTGTTCATCTGTTACGGTGAAGATTTGTACGGAATTTTCCAAATGTTGCGATGTAGGAGGTGGTGTCCTTTTATTGTGCGGCTTTTGGCCTGTCGAAATTTTAATAGTATCAGTTTGTTGGCGGTTGCACATATTACAACTCCAACTAACGTTGGCTATATTGCCATCGACGCCGACGCACTCATAGTGGAACCACTTGTCGCACGTATCGCACTGTATCATAGACTCATTGTCCGGTTCTGTGCATTTACCACAATTGTATTCCTCCATGCTCTTCCCAACTAAAGCGTTTATTTTTAAGAAAAAAAGTTTTTTAAAGATTTTGTTGCGCTTAATCTGAAATTTTTAGACCAATAAAACAAACTTCATTTAGCAAACTTTTTTTTATTATTTCAATTAGCTTTAAAAACTTTGTCTTAACTTGTTGTCGTTTAAATTCAGATTACCGTTTCTGATGTATATTTATGATATACATACTGCTTATGGTATACATACATTAGTCTCTTTTTCTGTTTTATAATAAAAATGCCGTAAGCAATGTACAATAACTTAACACTTACATATGTGTTAGTGACGAATTTCTACATAAGTACATATGTGCATGTAATAATAAATGTGAGGGGAAATTTGATAATGTTTATGGTCGTACATAAGTCAGTGGCGGCGACACAATATATTTAAACAGTTTCATTCCGAGTACAATTATGCCTACAATTGTGATTATCATTAAAAATGAATAAAAAGTTGATCTGATAGGATGTTCTTCATATGGGATAACGAATTTTCTAATTGAATCTATATTATTAAATGCGTTTTCTCTATCTGATTCTAAAATTTTTTCTATTTCAAAATTTTCACGGTGCTTGTTATGTATGGCTTCTATTAGTCTATCATGAATGTTCCTGTACAGAATTCCGTCAATATTAACTTGGTCCGTATATGTAACTAAATATGTTCCTGTTATTGATTTGTTCTCTATTGAGTGGTTTCCGTCTAGCAATATGAAGCCTTCGTCGATTTTCAAAAGTTTGTCATTGTATTCCTGTATGACTGTGCATTTACTGCTTTTATCCTCAAGGAGTGGAATTATACATGCGTCTGTTTCGTTGTTTCTCCGACAAATGTATCTTCCTAGGTAATTTTCACAATTGGTGACCCTAACGTATTCTTTATTACAATAGGCAATTTGTTCATCCGTTTGGATTTTTCCATGCCTAAAACTTATAGGTGTGACCTTAAAAAATTTACAATGATTGTTGAGTATCGGGTATTTGTAAATAGCTATAAATAGATCTCCTGTTCCAGCAATATGAATGTCTGCGTATTCCAATATATTTATTACAGGCACCGTAATTAATTCGTGTTGTATCACTTCTTTTATGTCGTCCATATCTAGTGACTCTGTTAAGTATTCATTATTTTTCGCTGCATTAATTGTCCTAACAAGTAGAAGTAGCTGTTCATGCACTTCTTCAATAATAAGATGGTTTTCTAACTTATGGCCTTGCAGTGAATCGATCAATTTCTCAAACCTGGAGTTAATTAGACGCTGTTTTTCGTTATTGTTTATTAATGTATTTATTGCCGTTTCCATTCTTATAAGGTCGTCGTGGTCCGGATTTCCCGTAATGAATTTGAGTGCTGATCCCAGAAAATTTAGGGATCTTGAGTACCGTTTGTGTTCGTTTAATTGGTCTGCTATAGCTTCTATCTTCTTTATCCAGATAATTTCTTGGGTCGTTGGTTCATATCCTTCTGTAACGATTTTTCTATATGGAGTTAAAATTTTTGTCAAGTTAGTGACATGAAAAAGATATGCCTGATCATCGTACAAAAGGACGTCATCGGTTCTAGTTAGAACATATTTTTGATTTTGCAGATTTCTTAGTTCCGTGGCTGCTTTGCCTACTTGGCTTACCGCGGCGAGTAATATCAGGTATAGTAACATCATTTTTATTTAAAGTGTAATTTTTAATATTGTTTTTATGAACTATTACTCCTCCTTTCGTTAGAATCGTGTCCCCACGATCTTCGTGAACAATATGTTTTTTGTATTTAGCGTCTCTTTTTTTCCTCAAATTCTTTATATTCACTAGAATTTGTTCTCCCTCTGCAAAGGTTCTGTGCCTTGATCCTTGATTTAATTTTTCTAAAACTTTGTCAGACGCTTCTTTTAGTTTTTTATAAATTTCTTCCTTATAAAATTGAACAGTGCCAAAGTGTATTTCGCTGGGGTTACGTTGAGTGACTGAATGTATTGTGTTATTTAATGCTTTTATAGCTATAAATAATTCTTCGGTTGAACTCGTTTCATTCTGTATCTTTAATATTCTCGTTAATTCTGTTATCGTTCCATGTTCTCTTTCTATTTGACCATTCGCCGATGATCTGTATACTGGTGTGTTTATTTTATCAATATTATGTTTTTGGCACATTATCTTTACTGCGGCCGTGTTCAAACATGGTTCGTTATCTGTCATGAGACGTTTGCATTTGGGGTAGTTATTAATGATAAGTTCTTCTATTTTCTCGTCCATATGTGTCTTATCTGAAACTTGTCTTACTACGACGTATTTGGAGAATTTGTCGATAGCACAGATGAATGTTTTATTTTCGTTGTAATATACATCCATGTGGATGAGCTGGCCAGGTTCTGTTGGTATTGTAGCATCCCTCAAAGGTTGTCTCACTGGATTTCTTTCGTATTTACCGAAAAGACATGGTGAGCATTTTTTATTGTATGTTTTGCAATGCTTCTTCATATCGGGCCAATAACATGTTAATAATATTTCTTTGATGTTGTTTTTGTAGCCTCTGTGTGCACGATTATGTGTAAATTCAACAATATTATATTGTTGTTCCTTATCGATGATGTCTTTCAATTTGAGTGGTGTATGTACAAATGTTGTATTTAAAAATGTATTTTTTATGACAGGAGCCACTTTAAATATAGTCTCTGCTGTCGCATGTATGGCTGTTATTCGTTTTGGTATGACCACATTTTTCAATTCTTTTATCAGGTCTTGCTCTGATGTATAGTTCACAGTATGTCTTACTCTGTTGGCAAAAACTGTACGTGTTCTTACTTCATTGATGTGTTCATTTGGTACTAAATCAATTTGTATGCCAAATGCATTAAATGGGGTATTGACAGTTCTGATTACAATTTCTGGGGATGATTCGGCTGAATGTACGGTGTCTTCTGATGTCGTACTTAATACATTTACGGTGTGTCTTGACAAGGCATCTGCCACCACATTATCTTTACCCGGCTGTAATGTGAAGTTGTGCTCAGGAAGAAAATAATAGTAGTCAACAAAGGGTAAAGGCAGCATATATTATAAAAGTACCAACCGACACTAACATAAATTTTATATTAAGATAAATGGAGAAAACTTATTTAAACAAAAACAAGTTTAACGGAAAATTAAATGTATACTAAGCTTACTTCATTAAAATTTATTTCAATTACTAGTCACCCAGTTGTAGTTATTAATACTAATACAAACACCTGCACGGTAAAGCTTGTACAATAAATTTTCCTTGTTGCACCAACTAAATGCATTTGAAAGGTAGAAAGAAGTACACTATATAATACCCAGTAAATTCCAATAATTGTAGCTGGAATTTACGTATATAAATTGACAGAACGCGTGTTCGGTCTTTCTTTTCTCCTTAATTGGCAAAGACGCAGGCTCAGGAAACTTTTTGCGTAAAAAAAAAAAAAAGTTGGGGAAAATATAGTTGCGGTAAAGTGATTCCCTAACCGCTTCAATAAGAGATTAAAATCTCTGGAGTTTTAATTTTCCAGAAGGCTCTGCTGGCGACAGCAGCCGTACATGTCAGTCCCTGTAGCACGTGGTTAGCTTTTGTTATAGGACAAACAAACAAAATTGGTAATGAGGAAAAACAAAGGGTATAAGTTAGCATCAGCAGATATTCTCCAATAAATGCCATGAAGACGCTGAGAAAACTACGAACTAGGTAGAAACAGCGCTCATTTGCTACACCAAATTTTCCATCCCTTACAACCTATACAGGAGATACATGCATAGTGGCTATATGTCCGTGTTTTTTTTTGTGAGGAAAATAATCGCAACACTCAAAGTTAACACAGAGTTAAAAATTGTGCAAATATACATAGGCACATAAGCACCTAATAATACAGTCATATCAACGTGTTATTTAGAGTACAAGTATTATAAAGTAGCCTCAACAAGCAAAAGAACCTTAACCAACGTTTGCACTAAAGCCCAATTTCATTGTGATACACCTACCAACACATACGACAATTTTAATAAATAAATTTAGTTCCAACATCGGTTTTGAAGGAAAATCAAGGATTTTCAGTGAAGATTTGCAGGCAAACATCCTACAACATGACATCAACATACCCAAACACCAGCTGTAGCTTTGAGGGCCTTCATAGTTGCAGGTGAGTACTCTGTGTTTAAATCATTTCTTCATACAAAAATCTTTGAAAATAGTTATCACTGTTTTGATCCTTTGGTGCGCTGCTAGTGTATGAAAGTACGTCTGTGCATGCGCGTATACATATGTACAACCCTACAGAGTTCTGTATGTGTGTGCGCTTGTACAGGAGAGGCTGACAGCATCAATATTTTGTGAATGTAAACTAGTGTGTGAAGAAAATTAATTGTTACATTTTTTAAAGAAAGTCGCCCAGTTGTTTCCAAACTACGAAACAAACGATCAAAACAATGATAATGATATTTTTTTAAAACCGAAATCAAAATAAAAAAGAAATCAAAATAAGAAAGAAATTAAAATAAGAAAGAAATCAAAATAAGAAAGAAATCAAAATAAGAAAGAAATCAAAATAAACAAGAAACCAAAATACAATCAACAGCACAAATTTGAAAGAAAAAGCTAAGAAAGAAAGCTTATAATTACAACTTAGAAAGAAAGCATTAAAAACAACTATAAAGTAAACAAAATGAGACTAAGAAAACAAGACGAATAAAAAAAAAAAAAAAAACTTTACGTGAAAAGAACATACATGTATGCACATACTTATGTACATGTAGGTATGTAAATGTCCAGAACGAAAGTTTATTATGCATTTGCTCATTAATGACCCCGCTTTAAGGCTGGTAGAGCGAAAAAGAAAACTAGTGCTTGTCGTTGAGTTGAATTCTTTTGTTTGTCGGTGATTTACTTTTGTTTTAGCTTTTTAAGAAAGCTAAAAGCAAAACAAAACTGAAGAATATTTGTTAATTAAAAGAAACTAATTCGTATGTAAGAATCATTAACTCTTGTGTAACCATTTCATTGACCACAATGAATTAGAGCCATTGCTTTGAAAAGAAAAAACAGATTTATAAATAAATTAATCATTAAGTATTATTGTCCTGCGTAGGAAATCGTTAGGATAGCATTATTATTATCGTATTTGAATATATGTGACGATCACATATTTAGATTGTAATTAGATATAAACAACAAGTAAACTAAATGAAGAGCAGCTAATATGAACTGATTTATATATGAATTAATAAATATAATGACAATGAACGAATAATAACCAGTTGAGTTTTCCTTTGCGATAATGCTGTGAAACTGAGATTTTGGGTTCTTCAAAACTATTGTTTGGCCAGAAGAACAAAGGCAGGGAGGGTTAAGAGGCCATGGGAAGTAATTTCATCAGCTTCCCACAACATCTGCAACATAATTGGCAATCAAATAGTGCATTGAAAATTAATCATACCTGAAGGTTTAGTTTAAATTAGAGTTTTCGAGAACTTAGTAAGGTTCATCGTCGGCATTAAGGACTCTTTAAAATATTTGTGTGTACTTACAACCAGAGAGCAAGGTCAACGAACCCCCCACACCGCTTGAGCTAGTCGAAAACGAAGACGAGTCCGGCACGACCTTTTCTTCTCCCGGTAAATTTTGAACAGGAATTAACACCAACCATTTTCACATTATTGTTCACCATGTACACTACAAAGATTTTTGGCGCCCAACGTGGGGCCCACGAAGACTATTTATAGTTCCAACTATTGTGGATTTGAGTTACAGTCAGATTTACACGGATTCTTATAAACCGAATTGATTTAAATAAAAAAAAAAAAATAAAATAAAAATTTATTTTGAATGATTTTGTGGTCTCCAAGGTAGCAGGTTACTGTTTACCCAAATTTCAGAATTCTTAATGTTTAATACCTTGTAGTTTGGCTTAGAAGGTTTTGTAGCTACTAGCGTTTGCAGATACAAAATAAATATCATTCACCCGCTGGAATTTGAATACTTGTCGATATAGGTACGAGTATATTTCAACCGCGTGGTGCTCTTGAAATTCCTTTTTGTATCCTTACAAAATTATCTACAGGATTTTTTTTGTCGAATGCATTTTCTTCTATTTGATGAGGATATTTCAACGGATTAGCATACTTTAATTATAGTGGATTACAAAAATGTTGCTCCCTACAGCGAGTTTTTGTCCGTATGATGTAATTATGTTTAGTCTTTCGTAATTTCATTAACAAATAAGAAAATACTAGGAAAATATTTAACCTCGTTTTTATCACTATTTGATTTGTTAATTACTAAGTTGTAGATACTTTGAATTGTATTAGTTTCACCTTAGCATCGTTATAGGAAAATTCGTACAGTATATGAGCAAGTTATCAGTTATCAATTTGCGTAAATTATTTTTATCTTACTTGGAAGGTACACCAACGAAACTGAAAAAAAAACATTTATATAAAAAGAAACAAAGTAACAAGAGTTACGGAAAATTACCAATTCGTATTTTGCGAGTATTTGAATAGTAAACCAAATCTTGTCGTGAAATGGTTGTTACTAATAGTAATGAAAATATACCAACCGCTAAGGAAGGCGCGATTGGAATGGCTTGTTCTGTATGTGAGTCAAGCATAGTCAATATTTCGGAGGCAGTGCAAACACAGTGTAAGCACATTTTTCATAAGGAATGTATTTTAAGTTGGCTAAAAACGTCCCCGGAGTGTCCAAACTGTAAAAAACTGTGTCATTCTAAAGAACTGTCAGCACCACGTTCGAGTATTAAAACCGCAGCAAAGAAAAATCAAGCGACAGACTTTTCGAATCGTCCAATCACTCGTAGTCAGAATCAATTACTAAGCACTGGCATAGCTCAAGCTTATACTCAGGCAGACGGAGAAGCAAATTTGTTAGAAAAAGCAGCAGATCTTAATAATATACAAACAGAACCAAATAACCTTTCTGTTGATAATCAGACCCTTTTATTAAATTTAGACCAGTTACAATTTTCAAACACGTCCAACAATCCAAATTCTTCTCATAATTCAAAACGACCTATAGTTAGACCCCGTAGGCATAACAGAAGGCGAAATAATCCACCCAACGCAGATCAAATTACGCAAATAGTAGAGGCAGTAGTGTCTAGGACATTAGAGAATATGAATATTAATTCGCATCCGCAGCAACAATCTGTTCAACCAGGTTTTAGCCGTAGTTCTCATAATACCACGAACAACTTACCTTTTTCACCCCACTTGTCAGTTCTTACTCCACCACTTAATAGTTCTTTTACAAACCAAACAAATATGAGCCCCGATAAAGTCACAAACATTATACAGAGCTGGAACGTTCGATTTGATGGTTCGTCTAACGGGTTACGATGCGAAGAATTTATCTACCGCATTCGCTGTTTAACTAGCGAAACTTTCAATAACAATTTTGATTTTGTTTGTAAGAATTTACATATCTTATTGACGGGTAAAGCCAGGGAATGGTTTTGGCGTTTTCGCAAACACGTTGATGTTTTCACTTGGGATTCATTTTGCGCAGCGCTACGGTATAATTACAAAGACCATAGAAATACATTTGAGTTACGTGAGGAATTAAGAAATAGGAAACAAAAACCGTCCGAGTCATTCGAATCTTTTTATGAGGCTATTTTGGAAATAACAGATAGGATAGGAACGCACCAAATAGATGATTATGAACTAATTGATATTATGAAGCACAACTTGAGACCTGAAATTCGGCATGAATTGCTATATGTTCCAATTCGATCGGTTGCACATTTACGGAAGTTATGCCAAATGAGAGAAAATCTTTTTCATGACAAAAATTTCAGAAGGTATCAATCAAATAAACCTTATACGCATTTCAATCATAACCGGCGCATAGCAGCCGTTGAACTGAATAGGGAAGAAGAAAATTTAAATAACATAGAAACTAACCAGAATGAACTTGAACCCGTATCGGTAAATTCCATATCCAAACCGGAAAGAAAAGTCAAATGCTGGAACTGTGACGAAGAAGGCCATTGTTGGGACATGTGCCTGCAGAAGCGCAATATATTTTGTTATGGGTGTGGCGCGAAAGATATTTACAAGCCACAATGTCCAAATTGTTTAACAAACTCGGAAAACTATCCGAGGGGTGCCTTTCGCAACACCAGAATGCCCCCAAAGTAAAATTTTACAATAACGAAAATATTATCGGTAGCAATATTAAGCGAAAATTAGATCCAGTTGTAAATGTTGAAAATAATTTTTTGAAACCCGACTTAACAAAATCCCTTGAACATGCTACAACCAAAGTAAATAAAATAACTAATGATATACCCCAGAATAAACACCCACCTTTATATACGAACATTCAAACCGGCGATAAGCTTGCGACGACCAAAAGCTTTTTAAAACTTAAGACCGAGCCAGCAAATACTGACCGCAGTCAATTTAGGCCATACCACGAACGACTTTTAAATTATATTGAAACCCGAGAGCAAGTATTTGGCGACTCGAAACTCAGACCAGATATTAAAAGAAAGTATCGGCGATCGACAAAACGAATGCGTAACTATTATAAAAGAATTATGAAGACCAAACAAGTGTTTATTTCGTCAATATTTAGCAATGAGAGAGATGGTAGATTGTATGCTACCGTATATATTCTAGGCAAGACTGAGTTAGGACTTCTCGATACCGGAGCAAGTATTAGTTGCTTTGGCAAGGATTTAGCAAAGATGGATTTTTCGGAGATGCCCGGATTCAAAAGAGTAAAATCACTAGTGAAAACTGCAGATGGAAACATACAGGAAGTTATAGGAGAAATTTTAATTGACCTTACTTATAAGAATACGACAAAGAAATTGAGATTTTTTATTGTACCAACCTTAGATACTCGTGTAATTCTCGGCATAGATTTTTGGAAACTGTTTAACCTAATTGATGGTGTTGTATCTTGTATAGCAACGGAAAGCAAAAATTTGGAAGAGGATAAAGAATGGTGTTCTTTAACCCTATCGCAAAAACAGCAGCTTGAAACGGTAAAATCTTTATTTCCCAGTTTTGAAAAGCAAGGGCTGGGTCGAACACCTTTGATCAAACATGAAATTGATGTTAACAATGCAAGACCCATAAAGCAACGATTTTATCCCGTATCCCCAGCAGTTGAAGAGCTTTTATACCAAGAAATAGATCGAATGCTTAGTTTGAAAGTAATTGAGCCAAGTAACAGTCCCTGGAGCTCTCCAATGAGACTAGTGGTGAAGCCAGGAAAAGTTAGGCTTTGCTTGGATGCTCGAAAAATAAACGAAGTGACACAAAAGGATGCTTATCCTTTACCAAGTATAGCGGGTATATTTTCCAGACTGCCCAAAGCAAACATAATATCGAAAATAGACCTTAAAGACGCATACTGGCAAATAGAACTTGAAGAAAACTGTAAGCCGATAACAGCCTTCACGATTCCAGGTCGTCCGCTTTACCAGTTTAACGTGATGCCATTCGGATTATGTAATGCTCCACAGACGATGTGTCGGCTAATGGATGAAATAATTCCCCCCGATCTGAAAAACTGTGTATTCGGATACCTGGATGATGTTTGTGTTGTGTCGGATACATTTGAGACCCATTTATCTGTATTAGTACGGTTAGCAGAAGAATTTCGTAAAGCTAATCTCACCCTAAATATTGACAAAAGCAAGTTTTGTGTAAAGCAAGTAAACTATCTAGGATATATAATTGGTGAGGGAGGTATTGCCACGGATCCAGCGAAAGTGAACGCTATTCGAAATTGGCCGGTGCCCAAAACGTTGAAACAAGTTCGTGCATTTTTGGGAATTGCCGGTTGGTATAGGCGATTTATAAACAACTTTGCAGATGTCACCTTTCCAATCACCGAGGTTTTAAAACAAAAACGAAAGTTTGTATGGACAGATTCTGCTCAACTAGCTTTTGATCATATAAAAGAATTGTTAACTACTGCACCCATTTTGCGCAACCCGGATTTTTCAAAAAAATTCTTCATACATTGTGATGCTAGCAATTTTGGCATTGGTGGCGTGTTAATACAGCTTGGTGAAGACGATCAGGAATGTCCTATTGCATTTTTTTCAAAAAAACTGAATTCCGCCCAGAGAAACTACTCAGTTACGGAAAGAGAGTGTTTGGCTGCTATAGAAGCCATTGAAAAGTTTAGATGCTATGTAGAATTACATGAATTTGAGGTCATAACGGACCATAGCAGTTTAGTCTGGTTAATGCGACAACCAAATTTGAAAGGCAGACTAGCAAGATGGGCGCTTAAGCTTCAAGGCTACAAGTTTAAAATCTCACATAGAAAAGGTAAAGATAATGTAGTACCAGATGCGTTAAGCAGAATTCCGGAACATGTACTTGAGACAGTTGAATGTGTGGGACCCGAAGTAGATTTAGATTCTCCTCACTTCCAAGATAGAGATTATATTGAGCTTAAAGACAGAATAGTTAAAAATCAGCAAAACCTTCCAGATGTAAAAATTATAGACAATTTTGTTATATACGAACCAAACATACGACTGGAATTGACGAAATAGATCAAAATGCATGGAAGTTGTAGATTCCGCAAGCTCTACGCTTACAGATTTTAAATCGGTTACATGACTCAGTGTTAGCATCTCACGGAGGAATCGCTAAAACGTTAGAACTTATCCGCAGGAATTTTTATTGGCCAGGTTTGGCTTCCGAAGTACGCAATTATATTCGGAATTGCGATGTTTGCAAGAGCACTAAAGCTAAAAATGTAACCTTGAAACCAGAAATGGGTCAAATGTCTGTCTCAGAACGACCATTTCAGCGTTTGTATGTAGATATTTTAGGACCTTATCCCAGAAGCAAAAGAGGATATATCGGTTTACTTATAATTTTAGATCACTTCAGCAAGTTTCACTGGCTTTGTCCGTTGAAGAAATTCACCAGCGATAAAATTATTGAATTTATTGAGTCAGAAATTTTTTTTCATATGGTGTACCGGAAACGCTTATTACGGACAACGGATCGCAATTTAAAGCCACAGAATTTAATAAATTTTTGCATAAGCATGGAGTAAATCATGTATATACGGCCCTTTATTCTCCTCAAAGTAATGCTGCGGAAAGAGTCAATCGATCGATTATTGCTGCCATACGATCCTACCTTAAACAAGATCAAAGAGAATGGGATAAAAATATACCTGCAATTAGCTGTGCCCTACGCAATTCAATTCATCAAGCTATCGGAACTAGTCCTTATCATGCCTTATACGGCTTTAATATGATCACCCATGGTGAATCTTATAAATTACTCAGAACACTCAACTCATTAGGTGAACCTGTAGCAACCGTAGAAAGAGATGACAATTTGGCCCTGTTACGGAAAAAGATGAAAGAAAGTATGGAAAAGGCCTATGCAAACAACGTTAATCAGTATAATTTGAGAGCGCGAACAAGAACTTTTGAAATTGGAACCACCGTATTCCGTAGAAATTTTGCTCAAAGTGATGCCAGCAAGAATTTTAACGCTAAACTCAGTCCAAAATTTATTAAAGCAAAAGTAAAGAAAAAAATAGGTAATTGTTACTATACCCTTGAGGATGTTGATGGAAAATAGGAACCTACCATGCGAAAGACATTTGTAGCTAGCAAATCAGTAAGAAAAAAAAAAAAAAATTTTTTTTGTAATAACCAATAAACAGAAAATCTAAAGAAAAAAATATGCTCCGGTTAATCTGCAGGATAAGACCTTCATATTCCCCGGTTTGTAATGTGAAGTTGTGCTCAGGAAGAAAATAATAGTAGTCAACAAAGGGTAAAGGCAGCATATATTATAAAAGTACCAACCGACACTAACATAAATTTTATATTAATATAAATGGAGAAAACTTATTTAAACTAAAACAAGTTTAACGGAAAATTAAATGTATACGATAATTCGTGTCTGGCTACTCTTTTCATTTTTATACAGTACTAAGCTTACTTCATTAAAATTTATTTCAATTACTAGTCACCCAGTTGTAGTTATTAATACTAATACAAACACCTGCACGGTAAAGCTTGTACAATAAATTTTCCTTGTTGCACCAACTAAATGCATTTGAAAGGTAGAAAGAAGTACACTATATAATACCCAGTAAATTCCAATAATTGTAGCTGGAATTTACGTATATAAATTGACAGAACGCGTGTTCGGTCTTTCTTTTCTCCTTAATTGGCAAAGACGCAGGCTCAGGAAACTTTTTGCGTAAAAAAAAAAAAAAAAGTTGGGGAAAATATAGTTGCGGTAAAGTGATTCCCTAACCGCTTCAATAAGAGATTAAAATCTCTGGAGTTTTAATTTTCCAGAAGGCTCTGCTGGCGACAGCAGCCGTACATGTCAGTCCCTGTAGCACGTGGTTAGCTTTTGTTATAGGACAGAAACAGCGCTCATTTGCTACACCAAATTTTCCATCCCTTACAACCTATACAGGAGATACATGCATAGTGGCTATATGTCCGTGTTTTTTTTTTTTTGTGAGGAAAATAATCGCAACACTCAAAGTTAACACAGAGTTAAAAATTGTGCAAATATACATAGGCACATAAGCACCTAATAATACAGTCATATCAACGTGTTATTTAGAGTACAAGTATTATAAAGTAGCCTCAACAAGCAAAAGAACCTTAACCAACGTTTGCACTAAAGCCCAATTTCATTGTGATACACCTACCAACACATACGACAATTTTAATAAATAAATTTAGTTCCAACATCGGTTTTGAAGGAAAATCAAGGATTTTCAGTGAAGATTTGCAGGCAAACATCCTACAACATGACATCAACATATCCAAACACCAGCTGTAGCTTTGAGGGCCTTCATAGTTGCAGGTGAGTACTCTGTGTTTAAATCATTTCTTCATACAAAAATCTTTGAAAATAGTTATCAGTGTTTTGATCCTTTGGTGCGCTGCTAGTGTATGAAAGTACGTCTGTGCATGCGCGTATACATAAGTATGTACAACCCTACAGAGTTCTGTATGTGTGTGCGCTTGTACAGGAGAGGCTGACAGCATCAATATTTTGTGAATGTAAACTAGTGTGTGAAGAAAATTAATTGTTACATTTTTTAAAGAAAGTCGCGCAGTTGTTTCCAAACTACGAAACAAACGATCAAAACAATGATAATGATATTTTTTTAAAACCGAAATCAAAATAAAAAAGAAATCAAAATAAGAAAGAAATTAAAATAAGAAAGAAATCAAAATAAGAAAGAAATCAAAATAAACAAGAAACCAAAATACAATCAACAGCACAAATTTGAAAGAAAAAGCTAAGAAAGAAAGCTTATAATTACAACTTAGAAAGAAAGCATTAAAAACAACTATAAAGTAAACAAAATGAGACTAAGAAAACAAGACGAATAAAAAAAAAAAAAAAAACTTTACGTGAAAAGAACATACATGTATGCACATACTTATGTACATGTAGGTATGTAAATGTCCAGAACGAAAGTTTATTATGCATTTGCTCATTAATGACCCCGCTTTAAGGCTGGTAGAGCGAAAAAGAAAACTAGTGCTTGTCGTTGAGTTGAATTCTTTTGTTTGTCGGTGATTTACTTTTGTTTTAGCTTTTTAAGAAAGCTAAAAGCAAAACAAAACTGAAGAATATTTGTTAATTAAAAGAAACTAATTCGTATGTAAGAATCATTAACTCTTGTGTAACCATTTCATTGACCACAATGAATTAGAGCCATTGCTTTGAAAAGAAAAAACAGATTTATAAATAAATTAATCATTAAGTATTATTGTCCTGCGTAGGAAATCGTTAGGATAGCATTATTATTATCGTATTTGAATATATGTGACGATCACATATTTAGATTGTAATTAGATATAAACAACAAGTAAACTAAATGAAGAGCAGCTAATATGAACTGATTTATATATGAATTAATAAATATAATGACAATGAACGAATAATAACCAGTTGAGTTTTCCTTTGCGATAATGCTGTGAAACTGAGATTTTGGGTTCTTCAAAACTATTGTTTGGCCAGAAGAACAAAGGCAGGGAGGGTTAAGAGGCCATGGGAAGTAATTTCATCAGCTTCCCACAACATCTGCAACATAATTGGCAATCAAATAGTGCATTGAAAATTAATCATACCTGAAGGTTTAGTTTAAATTAGAGTTTTCGAGAACTTAGTAAGGTTCATCGTCGGCATTAAGGACTCTTTAAAATATTTGTGTGTACTTACAACCAGAGAGCAAGGTCAACGAACCCCCCACACCGCTTGAGCTAGTCGAAAACGAAGACGAGTCCGGCACGACCTTTTCTTCTCCCGGTAAATTTTGAACAGGAATTAACACCAACCATTTTCACATTATTGTTCACCATGTACACTACAAAGATTTTTGGCGCCCAACGTGGGGCCCACGAAGACTATTTATAGTTCCAACTATTGTGGATTTGAGTTACAGTCAGATTTACACGGATTCTTATAAACCGAATTGATTTAAATAAAAAAAAAAAAAATAAAATAAAAATTTATTTTGAATGATTTTGTGGTCTCCAAGGTAGCAGGTTACTGTTTACCCAAATTTCAGAATTCTTAATGTTTAATACCTTGTAGTTTGGCTTAGAAGGTTTTGTAGCTACTAGCGTTTGCAGATACAAAATAAATATCATTCACCCGCTGGAATTTGAATACTTGTCGATATAGGTACGAGTATATTTCAACCGCGTGGTGCTCTTGAAATTCCTTTTTGTATCCTTACAAAATTATCTACAGGATTTTTTTTGTCGAATGCATTTTCTTCTATTTGATGAGGATATTTCAACGGATTAGCATACTTTAATTATAGTGGATTACAAAAATGTTGCTCCCTACAGCGAGTTTTTGTCCGTATGATGTAATTATGTTTAGTCTTTCGTAATTTCATTAACAAATAAGAAAATACTAGGAAAATATTTAACCTCGTTTTTATCACTATTTGATTTGTTAATTACTAAGTTGTAGATACTTTGAATTGTATTAGTTTCACCTTAGCATCGTTATAGGAAAATTCGTACAGTATATGAGCAAGTTATCAGTTATCAATTTGCGTAAATTATTTTTATCTTACTTGGAAGGTACACCAACGAAACTGAAAAAAAAAACATTTATATAAAAAGAAACAAAGTAACAAGAGTTACGGAAAATTACCAATTCGTATTTTGCGAGTATTTGAATAGTAAACCAAATCTTGTCGTGAAATGGTTGTTACTAATAGTAATGAAAATATACCAACCGCTAAGGAAGGCGCGATTGGAATGGCTTGTTCTGTATGTGAGTCAAGCATAGTCAATATTTCGGAGGCAGTGCAAACACAGTGTAAGCACATTTTTCATAAGGAATGTATTTTAAGTTGGCTAAAAACGTCCCCGGAGTGTCCAAACTGTAAAAAACTGTGTCATTCTAAAGAACTGTCAGCACCACGTTCGAGTATTAAAACCGCAGCAAAGAAAAATCAAGCGACAGACTTTTCGAATCGTCCAATCACTCGTAGTCAGAATCAATTACTAAGCACTGGCATAGCTCAAGCTTATACTCAGGCAGACGGAGAAGCAAATTTGTTAGAAAAAGCAGCAGATCTTAATAATATACAAACAGAACCAAATAACCTTTCTGTTGATAATCAGACCCTTTTATTAAATTTAGACCAGTTACAATTTTCAAACACGTCCAACAATCCAAATTCTTCTCATAATTCAAAACGACCTATAGTTAGACCCCGTAGGCATAACAGAAGGCGAAATAATCCACCCAACGCAGATCAAATTACGCAAATAGTAGAGGCAGTAGTGTCTAGGACATTAGAGAATATGAATATTAATTCGCATCCGCAGCAACAATCTGTTCAACCAGGTTTTAGCCGTAGTTCTCATAATACCACGAACAACTTACCTTTTTCACCCCACTTGTCAGTTCTTACTCCACCACTTAATAGTTCTTTTACAAACCAAACAAATATGAGCCCCGATAAAGTCACAAACATTATACAGAGCTGGAACGTTCGATTTGATGGTTCGTCTAACGGGTTACGATGCGAAGAATTTATCTACCGCATTCGCTGTTTAACTAGCGAAACTTTCAATAACAATTTTGATTTTGTTTGTAAGAATTTACATATCTTATTGACGGGTAAAGCCAGGGAATGGTTTTGGCGTTTTCGCAAACACGTTGATGTTTTCACTTGGGATTCATTTTGCGCAGCGCTACGGTATAATTACAAAGACCATAGAAATACATTTGAGTTACGTGAGGAATTAAGAAATAGGAAACAAAAACCGTCCGAGTCATTCGAATCTTTTTATGAGGCTATTTTGGAAATAACAGATAGGATAGGAACGCACCAAATAGATGATTATGAACTAATTGATATTATGAAGCACAACTTGAGACCTGAAATTCGGCATGAATTGCTATATGTTCCAATTCGATCGGTTGCACATTTACGGAAGTTATGCCAAATGAGAGAAAATCTTTTTCATGACAAAAATTTCAGAAGGTATCAATCAAATAAACCTTATACGCATTTCAATCATAACCGGCGCATAGCAGCCGTTGAACTGAATAGGGAAGAAGAAAATTTAAATAACATAGAAACTAACCAGAATGAACTTGAACCCGTATCGGTAAATTCCATATCCAAACCGGAAAGAAAAGTCAAATGCTGGAACTGTGACGAAGAAGGCCATTGTTGGGACATGTGCCTGCAGAAGCGCAATATATTTTGTTATGGGTGTGGCGCGAAAGATATTTACAAGCCACAATGTCCAAATTGTTTAACAAACTCGGAAAACTATCCGAGGGGTGCCTTTCGCAACACCAGAATGCCCCCAAAGTAAAATTTTACAATAACGAAAATATTATCGGTAGCAATATTAAGCGAAAATTAGATCCAGTTGTAAATGTTGAAAATAATTTTTTGAAACCCGACTTAACAAAATCCCTTGAACATGCTACAACCAAAGTAAATAAAATAACTAATGATATACCCCAGAATAAACACCCACCTTTATATACGAACATTCAAACCGGCGATAAGCTTGCGACGACCAAAAGCTTTTTAAAACTTAAGACCGAGCCAGCAAATACTGACCGCAGTCAATTTAGGCCATACCACGAACGACTTTTAAATTATATTGAAACCCGAGAGCAAGTATTTGGCGACTCGAAACTCAGACCAGATATTAAAAGAAAGTATCGGCGATCGACAAAACGAATGCGTAACTATTATAAAAGAATTATGAAGACCAAACAACTGTTTATTTCGTCAATATTTAGCAATGAGAGAGATGGTAGATTGTATGCTACCGTATATATTCTAGGCAAGACTGAGTTAGGACTTCTCGATACCGGAGCAAGTATTAGTTGCTTTGGCAAGGATTTAGCAAAGATGGATTTTTCGGAGATGCCCGGATTCAAAAGAGTAAAATCACTAGTGAAAACTGCAGATGGAAACATACAGGAAGTTATAGGAGAAATTTTAATTGACCTTACTTATAAGAATACGACAAAGAAATTGAGATTTTTTATTGTACCAACCTTAGATACTCGTGTAATTCTCGGCATAGATTTTTGGAAACTGTTTAACCTAATTGATGGTGTTGTATCTTGTATAGCAACGGAAAGCAAAAATTTGGAAGAGGATAAAGAATGGTGTTCTTTAACCCTATCCCAAAAACAGCAGCTTGAAACGGTAAAATCTTTATTTCCCAGTTTTGAAAAGCAAGGGCTGGGTCGAACACCTTTGATCAAACATGAAATTGATGTTAACAATGCAAGACCCATAAAGCAACGATTTTATCCCGTATCCCCAGCAGTTGAAGAGCTTTTATACCAAGAAATAGATCGAATGCTTAGTTTGAAAGTAATTGAGCCAAGTAACAGTCCCTGGAGCTCTCCAATGAGACTAGTGGTGAAGCCAGGAAAAGTTAGGCTTTGCTTGGATGCTCGAAAAATAAACGAAGTGACACAAAAGGATGCTTATCCTTTACCAAGTATAGCGGGTATATTTTCCAGACTGCCCAAAGCAAACATAATATCGAAAATAGACCTTAAAGACGCATACTGGCAAATAGAACTTGAAGAAAACTCTAAGCCGATAACAGCCTTCACGATTCCAGGTCGTCCGCTTTACCAGTTTAACGTGATGCCATTCGGATTATGTAATGCTCCACAGACGATGTGTCGGCTAATGGATGAAATAATTCCCCCCGATCTGAAAAACTGTGTATTCGGATACCTGGATGATGTTTGTGTTGTGTCGGATACATTTGAGACCCATTTATCTGTATTAGTACGGTTAGCAGAAGAATTTCGTAAAGCTAATCTCACCCTAAATATTGACAAAAGCAAGTTTTGTGTAAAGCAAGTAAACTATCTAGGATATATAATTGGTGAGGGAGGTATTGCCACGGATCCAGCGAAAGTGAACGCTATTCGAAATTGGCCGGTGCCCAAAACGTTGAAACAAGTTCGTGCATTTTTGGGAATTGCCGGTTGGTATAGGCGATTTATAAACAACTTTGCAGATGTCACCTTTCCAATCACCGAGGTTTTAAAACAAAAACGAAAGTTTGTATGGACAGATTCTGCTCAACTAGCTTTTGATCATATAAAAGAATTGTTAACTACTGCACCCATTTTGCGCAACCCGGATTTTTCAAAAAAATTCTTCATACATTGTGATGCTAGCAATTTTGGCATTGGTGGCGTGTTAATACAGCTTGGTGAAGACGATCAGGAATGTCCTATTGCATTTTTTTCAAAAAAACTGAATTCCGCCCAGAGAAACTACTCAGTTACGGAAAGAGAGTGTTTGGCTGCTATAGAAGCCATTGAAAAGTTTAGATGCTATGTAGAATTACATGAATTTGAGGTCATAACGGACCATAGCAGTTTAGTCTGGTTAATGCGACAACCAAATTTGAAAGGCAGACTAGCAAGATGGGCGCTTAAGCTTCAAGGCTACAAGTTTAAAATCTCACATAGAAAAGGTAAAGATAATGTAGTACCAGATGCGTTAAGCAGAATTCCGGAACATGTACTTGAGACAGTTGAATGTGTGGGACCCGAAGTAGATTTAGATTCTCCTCACTTCCAAGATAGAGATTATATTGAGCTTAAAGACAGAATAGTTAAAAATCAGCAAAACCTTCCAGATGTAAAAATTATAGACAATTTTGTATATATACGAACCAAACATACGACTGGAATTGACGAAATAGATCAAAATGCATGGAAGTTGTAGATTCCGCAAGCTCTACGCTTACAGATTTTAAATCGGTTACATGACTCAGTGTTAGCATCTCACGGAGGAATCGCTAAAACGTTAGAACTTATCCGCAGGAATTTTTATTGGCCAGGTTTGGCTTCCGAAGTACGCAATTATATTCGGAATTGCGATGTTTGCAAGAGCACTAAAGCTAAAAATGTAACCTTGAAACCAGAAATGAGTCAAATGTCTGTCTCAGAACGACCATTTCAGCGTTTGTATGTAGATATTTTAGGACCTTATCCCAGAAGCAAAAGAGGATATATCGGTTTACTTATAATTTTAGATCACTTCAGCAAGTTTCACTGGCTTTGTCCGTTGAAGAAATTCACCAGCGATAAAATTATTGAATTTATTGAGTCAGAAATTTTTTTCATATGGTGTACCGGAAACGCTTATTACGGACAACGGATCGCAATTTAAAGCCACAGAATTTAATAAATTTTTGCATAAGCATGGAGTAAATCATGTATATACGGCCCTTTATTCTCCTCAAAGTAATGCTGCGGAAAGAGTCAATCGATCGATTATTGCTGCCATACGATCCTACCTTAAACAAGATCAAAGAGAATGGGATAAAAATATACCTGCAATTAGCTGTGCCCTACGCAATTCAATTCATCAAGCTATCGGAACTAGTCCTTATCATGCCTTATACGGCTTTAATATGATCACCCATGGTGAATCTTATAAATTACTCAGAACACTCAACTCATTAGGTGAACCTGTAGCAACCGTAGAAAGAGATGACAATTTGGCCCTGTTACGGAAAAAGATGAAAGAAAGTATGGAAAAGGCCTATGCAAACAACGTTAATCAGTATAATTTGAGAGCGCGAACAAGAACTTTTGAAATTGGAACCACCGTATTCCGTAGAAATTTTGCTCAAAGTGATGCCAGCAAGAATTTTAACGCTAAACTCAGTCCAAAATTTATTAAAGCAAAAGTAAAGAAAAAAATAGGTAATTGTTACTATACCCTTGAGGATGTTAATGGCAAAATAGGAACCTACCATGCGAAAGACATTTGTAGCTAGCAAATCAGTAAGAAAAAAAAAAAAAAAAAAAAATTTTTTTGTAATAACCAATAAACAGAAAATCTAAAGAAAAAAATATGCTCCGGTTAATCTGCAGGATAAGACCTTCACATTCCCCGGTTTGTAATGTGAAGTTGTGCTCAGGAAGAAAATAATAGTAGTCAACAAAGGGTAAAGGCAGCATATATTATAAAAGTACCAACCGACACTAACATAAATTTTATATTAAGATAAATGGAGAAAACTTATTTAAACTAAAACAAGTTTAACGGAAAATTAAATGTATACGATAATTCGTATCTGGCTACTCTTTTCATTTTTATACAGTACTAAGCTTACTTCATTAAAATTTATTTCAATTACTAGTCACCCAGTTGTAGTTATTAATACTAATACAAACACCTGCACGGTAAAGCTTGTACAATAAATTTTCCTTGTTGCACCAACTAAATGCATTTGAAAGGTAGAAAGAAGTACACTATATAATACCCAGTAAATTCCAATAATTGTAGCTGGAATTTACGTATATAAATTGACAGAACGCGTGTTCGGTCTTTCTTTTCTCCTTAATTGGCAAAGACGCAGGCTCAGGAAACTTTTTGCGTAAAAAAAAAAAAGTTGGGGAAAATATAGTTGCGGTAAAGTGATTCCCTAACCGCTTCAATAAGAGATTAAAATCTCTGGAGTTTTAATTTTCCAGAAGGCTCTGCTGGCGACAGCAGCCGTACATGTCAGTCCCTGTAGCACGTGGTTAGCTTTTGTTATAGGACAGAAACAGCGCTCATTTGCTACACCAAATTTTCCATCCCTTACAACCTATACAGGAGATACATGCATAGTGGCTATATGTCCGTGTTTTTTTTTTGTGAGGAAAATAATCGCAACACTCAAAGTTAACACAGAGTTAAAAATTGTGCAAATATACATAGGCACATAAGCACCTAATAATACAGTCATATCAACGTGTTATTTAGAGTACAAGTATTATAAAGTAGCCTCAACAAGCAAAAGAACCTTAACCAACGTTTGCACTAAAGCCCAATTTCATTGTGATACACCTACCAACACATACGACAATTTTAATAAATAAATTTAGTTCCAACATCGGTTTTGAAGGAAAATCAAGGATTTTCAGTGAAGATTTGCAGGCAAACATCCTACAACATGACATCAACATATCCAAACACCAGCTGTAGCTTTGAGGGCCTTCATAGTTGCAGGTGAGTACTCTGTGTTTAAATCATTTCTTCATACAAAAATCTTTGAAAATAGTTATCACTGTTTTGATCCTTTGGTGCGCTGCTAGTGTATGAAAGTACGTCTGTGCATGCGCGTATACATATGTACAACCCTACAGAGTTCTGTATGTGTGTGCGCTTGTACAGGAGAGGCTTACAGCATCAATATTTTGTGAATGTAAACTAGTGTGTGAAGAAAATTAATTGTTACATTTTTTAAAGAAAGTCGCCCAGTTGTTTCCAAACTACGAAACAAACGATCAAAACAATGATAATGATATTTTTTTAAAACCGAAATCAAAATAAAAAAGAAATCAAAATAAGAAAGAAATTAAAATAAGAAAGAAATCAAAATAAGAAAGAAATCAAAATAAACAAGAAACCAAAATACAATCAACAGCACAAATTTGAAAGAAAAAGCTAAGAAAGAAAGCTTATAATTACAACTTAGAAAGAAAGCATTAAAAACAACTATAAAGTAAACAAGATGAGACTAAGAAAACAAGACGAATAAAAAAAAAAAAAAACTTTACGTGAAAAGAACATACATGTATGCACATACTTATGTACATGTAGGTATGTAAATGTCCAGAACGAAAGTTTATTATGCATTTGCTCATTAATGACCCCGCTTTAAGGCTGGTAGAGCGAAAAAGAAAACTAGTGCTTGTCGTTGAGTTGAATTCTTTTGTTTGTCGGTGATTTACTTTTGTTTTAGCTTTTTAAGAAAGCTAAAAGCAGAACAAAACTGAAGAATATTTGTTAATTAAAAGAAACTAATTCGTATGTAAGAATCATTAACTCTTGTGTAACCATTTCATTGACCACAATGAATTAGAGCCATTGCTTTGAAAAGAAAAAACAGATTTATAAATAAATTAATCATTAAGTATTATTGTCCTGCGTAGGAAATCGTTAGGATAGCATTATTATTATCGTATTTGAATATATGTGACGATCACATATTTAGATTGTAATTAGATATAAACAACAAGTAAACTAAATGAAGAGCAGCTAATATGAACTGATTTATATATGAATTAATAAATATAATGACAATGAACGAATAATAACCAGTTGAGTTTTCCTTTGCGATAATGCTGTGAAACTGAGATTTTGGGTTCTTCAAAACTATTGTTTGGCCAGAAGAACAAAGGCAGGGAGGGTTAAGAGGCCATGGGAAGTAATTTCATCAGCTTCCCACAACATCTGCAACATAATTGGCAATCAAATAGTGCATTGAAAATTAATCATACCTGAAGGTTTAGTTTAAATTAGAGTTTTCGAGAACTTAGTAAGGTTCATCGTCGGCATTAAGGACTCTTTAAAATATTTGTGTGTACTTACAACCAGAGAGCAAGGTCAACGAACCCCCCACACCGCTTGAGCTAGTCGAAAACGAAGACGAGTCCGGCACGACCTTTTCTTCTCCCGGTAAATTTTGAACAGGAATTAACACCAACCATTTTCACATTATTGTTCACCATGTACACTACACGGCTTGTACTTAAGCTGAGCGCCATATTCCTCAATCACGTTCTTCCAACGTTTCAGTTTCGTGTTTGGATTTCTATCCGAAACGGAAAACGTGAGTGACTGATGGTCAGTATATATGGTTAAATCTGGGCTTCCGTAGACGTCGTTTCTAAGTTTTTGCAATGCCCAGATTATAGCCAGTAATTCTTTTTCATTGGTACTGTAATTTTCCTCAGTACTTGTCAAAGTTCTACTAATAAAAGCAATTGGTTTACCTAGTTGCGATAGTACCGCGCCTAAGGCTATGTTTGAGGCATCAGTAGTGAGTTCAAATGGTTTGTCAACCCTGGGTTGATAAAGTTCCACTTGTTCTTTTAAACAATTTTTAAGTTTATTGAACGCATCTATGGCCGGTTGGTCTAGTTTTATTATTGTATTTTTACTTTGGGTTCTTTTTACATTGCCATGTTCTCCTCTTAGATGAACAGTAAGTGGCTTAGCTATTGTTGCATAGTTTTTCACGAACTTACGGTAATAACCTGTCATTCCCAGGAATCCCCTAAGTTCCTTCAGGTTCTGTGGAATGGCCAGCTTATCTATTGCCTCAATTTTTCCTGGGTTTGTTGAGATCTTTCCATGTTTAATTATGTGTCCCAAATACTCAACTTCCGTTTGGAAAAACTTACTTTTTTCACTGGATATTCTTAGAGTTCCCTTATTCAGGGCTTCGAAAATAATTTCAATATGTTTCATATGCTCATCAGCCGATGATGAGTATATTAAAACGTCGTCAATGTAAACATAGGCAAACTTTCCAATGTAATCATGGAGTATTTCGTCTACACATCTTTGAAAAATTGCAGGGGCGTTTTTTAAGCCGAAAGGCATTCTCTTATATTCATAATGACCGCCTAAGACAGAGAAAGCTGTTTTTTCCTGGTCGGAATCTTTGATTTTTATTTGATGAAATCCCGATTCCAAATCAAGTGTTGTAAAAAATGAGGCCTGTCCTAAATTCTGCAATACTGTTGTAATGTCCGGTATAGGGTACCTATCTGAAATAGTGTTTTTATTTAGCTTTTGGAAGTCTACGACCATTCTGCGCTTGGGTTGACCAGATTCGTCTACTCCTTTTTTAGGGACTGTCCAAATCGGTGAGTTGAAAGGACTATTACTTTTTGTAATTATACCCTCGTCGAGTAATCTTTTGACTTCCTTATTAACGAATTCATTGTCAGCTATAGGGTATGGGTATTGTTTTGTGTAAATCGGATCCTCCGTCACTGTCCTAATTGCAGCCTCCATCAGAGTTGTAAAAGGTAGTGGCCCAATGCCATTATTTTCCCTCATCAACTGAGCTATTCTTTTTTCATATTTTCCGTTAACTAAATAATTGATTCTAGCTGGTTCTTCTTCTTCTCCTATTCTAAATATCATTTTTTCCCTTTAATGCCTTCAATCCTTTATATCCCAATAATATGTCAAAATCTTTTAATTCATCCGTTTCGTAAAAGTCTAATACCTTATTAAATATTTGAGCAGTTTGTTTTCTTGTTAAAGTAGATGCACCATGGATTGAGTAGACTTTAATATTTCCTTTTAGATTCTCTGATTCACTTAGCTTAATTCTTGAATTTACATAATTATGGGTTGCACCTGTGTCAACTAGCACAAGATATTCTTCACTACCATCTGACAAGGTGAGACAAGGCAACCCGTGTCTTAGTTTAAATGCTTAAAATTATTTTTCTTTTTACTCACAGTACTATTTGATGAATTTCCCGTCTCTACATACATGTCGTCTTCTGTGCATAGGTTGTTCATTCGCATCGTTTTATGCTGATAGTTGCCGCTGGGTTCCCGTCGCCTTTTATTCATACCGGAGTTAAAAATACCGTGTGGGCTGAACCTTGGTCTGGGCTGGTTATATTGTTGCTGTTGATGTATTGCTGTGTCGTTGATCCATTGTCTTGGTGTAAACTGGCGAGTATTTCCCGATGATGTGTCCATTGGTTCTGGACGGGGATAATTCTGTTGGTGATGTTGTTCCTGGTGCCTAATTGTTGTTACATTTGGACGCCTTTGGAATTCCTGACTCGATTGATGCCTTGGGCGAGCATATCCTTCCTGTCTGGGCTCCTCATAGCTTAGGCTAACCGCCTGTGAGAGTTGTCATGCTCAATTGTCCTCGCAATTGCATACGCATGTTCTAGGTCTCTAATTTGATTGCCATAAAGAGTGGATCTTATGTAAGAGTTTTTGATTCCATCTTTGAATACTCTGACTGCTTCCTGAACAGCTTCTTCCATCATTATTTCTATTGTGTTCTTTGGATGGCCTGACATCGAAATTTTCGACGTGATGAGAGTCAGCGATCTGTTTATATCGTCATGATACTGGCTCAAAGTCTTATTTCCTTGCTGAAGTCTTCTTAATTCGTCTTGCAATACGTAGATGGGTCTTTGGTCGGCATACGTGTAATCTAGGCGATTTTTTATTGCCTCCCAGTTGAATATTGTATTGTGGTTGATGAGCACATCTGATGCAGACCCTCGTATTTTCGTCTTCACTATTGACAAGGCTTCGCAATACCTGTTTGAGGATTCATGCTGCTTTATCCCATCCATCAACCTTGTAACATCCTCCCTCCATGAGCGGTATTCTAAAGGATTGCCAGTGAATTCAGGCAATGTTTTGAATACGTCCAGATTGATCTGCTCCGGGATGTTATACGTCATCATCACGGCTCGTAAGGGTTGTGGTATGTCTGGGTGCATGTTGGGTACTTGATTCAGTCTTTCCTCAAGTTCTCCATTTTTTCTGCTTAGTGCTTCCATGGTCACCTGCATGCCTGCGATTTGCATGCTTATTTGCTGGTTGCCAGAATTTGCCATAATTTCTTCTGTTATTAACCTGTTGCTGTCGAAGATTCTTTGCCTTTTCCCTCTCATTAATTGTTAACTTTTCTAGAGCACAAATTTACCTTATTGTGGTCAGAATTTATTTAGATTTTTACTAGAGTCTTGATTTACTTTACAAGAGTCAGTGTTATTATCCTGTTGTGGCAAGGGTCATTTCCGTGGTCCGCCTCGTGAAGAATAACAATGTATTATTCTCCTGGCAGGATCGCCAGTTATGACTTTCCAGTCTTGTGGAAATAAAAAAAAACCTTTTTTTCCTAAACGCTTACGCGTTTATTTTCTTTATTTCCTTGAATTAAAAATACACGACAAGTATATGTCTAGAACTTATTTTAACTAACTTATTCATTTGTAAATTTGAGTCTTAAATACTAAAAATGTACTTATGTTTTTACAATACAAATAATATTCAGTTCTAATGTTTAGTGACCATTTTATCTTTTACAATATTACAAAACACTTTAATTTTATTGATGTTTGTATCTTATCTTCAGTTGAGCGTTTTATTACTAGTAGTTTAATTTTTCAATATTTATTTAGGTCTACGTTATCCTTATGGATGTTCTTACAGCTAATTTTATCTTAGTTTAGTTGCTTTGTATTTATATTTGTTACCATGATTTTATTGCTTGACCCTTTTTTATCGTGAATGTTTCAAACCCTACTTTCATTGATATCATGTTTCTTGTTCCCGTCATGTATAAGCATGTTTGTTTCTTTTATCGCTAAGATATCTTTATCAGCGTTTAACTAAGAGGGTTTGATTTGCCTGACCTTAATTCGCGCGAACACTCAGCACGAGTGTGCTCGCTTTGCACACTCGTGCTGAGTGAATTGGACAGCACTCTCCTTTCTGTCTTGTTTCTTTTCTGTCTTTAAGCTTAAAAGAATTTATAAGTCCGTTAGTTTATGTAAAGTATGTATCTTGTTGTTGTCCGCAGAAGTATAATTTACTCACTGTCCGTAGAAGAAGTATATAGTAAAGCATGTGCAGCGTGGTACGCTGCCACACCCTACATATATTTTTTTGTTGCACTGAAACGTGCATATATATATTAAATCTTAAGACTACTACAATGAATTGCTTAATATCTATTTATGTACATTGAATGGTTTTGTTCCTATCATTGGATAATCTTTTGTCTCTAAGAGTTAAAAAACGTACGCGAATTAAATATCTCCACCTTTTGTGGGGGGAAAAAAATATATTTTTTTTTCAACGCGTATGCGTTTACTTTTTTTTTATTTTTTGTTTAACTTGAAATTACACTTAAATAAAAACTATGCTTCTTTTTTCACTACCATATCTTCACTCCCGTGTCCGACAATATTTTGTTCTCTTAAATACTAAAATGTTATCTTTGTTCTTAATATTTAGGTGGGTAATCATAAACAACATGTTTTTACATTTACAGATAACATAATTATGTTTGCTGTTTTATTACGGGATTAGTATGTTCATGTTGTTTATCGTTACTTGATTGGTTATGGTTGTTTACTGTCTGCAATATCTTAATTACATTTTGTTCCTTGTTCTAATGCTTAATCTATAGTCTTATGGATATTGTTTACAGTATACATTTTACATTTATGATCATGTTTACAACTTACATATTCCATTCTTATTATATTTGTTTACATAGGATCATTCTTATCTTATTTCCTAATTAATATTTAATGTGTGTGTGAGTAAGAGCAACGTTTTACTTATGTGACGTTAACTCTCCCCCTCGTTAAAATGAATCGTCCCGATTCAAGGAGTGGTTAGCCTTGCCAATTCCCTATTATAAATAACTTGAAAATTTTCGGCGGCTCTGATTTGTCTTAATGCTACGAAATACTTTATCAATTTCAAAGTTACCAATATTATTAATATTATGAAAATAATTGTGAAGAAGGAATAGATGAAAAATTTAATTGGGTGTTCCTCAATAGGGATCATGAACTTCTTTAGTGAGTCTAAATTATTAAATGATAAATTTGATGTCGATGCTAAAATTATTTCTAAATTTTCATCATATTTATTATGAATTGCTTCTAGTATTCTATCCTGTATATTTCTGAAAGTAATATTATTTATTTTTACCTTATCACTATAAGTAACTAGTTTAGTTCCTGATACCGTTTGATTATCTATAACATTTATTCCATCCAGGAGGATAAAACCTTCTTCTATTTGCATTAGTTGAGGGTTATATTCCTGTATTATTTTACATTGAGCTTTTCTATTTTCCAATACTGGTTTAATACAATTGTCTTGTTCATTGTTTGTTATACATATATTTTTGCTTAAGTAATTTTTGCAATTTTTTATTCTGATATATTCTTTGTCACAGAGTGCAATGTTTTCATCTGTTGCAATCTTACCATGTCCACTGTTGAGAGCTGTAAATTTATATAACTTGCAAAATTTATTTATAACTGGGTATTTGTTAATTGTAATGAATAGTTCGTTAGTTCTTGCAATATAGATGTCGGAATATTCTAATACATTAATAATTGGTACCGAGTTTATTTCGTGTCGAACTATTTCTTTAACATCATCTAGATCGATTGATTCCGCTAAGTATTCATTATTCTTGGCTGCATTTATTGTCCTGACTAAAAGTAGCAATTGACCGTGTATTTCTCTTAGCAAAACGTGATTCATAATTTCTTGACCGTTTATGGAGTCTAATAGTTTTTCAAATCTTGAATTTATTATTTTTTGTTTTTCATTATTTCTAATTAGTTTATTTATTGTTGATTCAATTTGTACTGCTTCATCATGATCGGGTATACCAGTAATAAATTTTAGTGCTGATCCTAGGAAATTTAATCCTCGTTTAGGTCGATGTTCTTTGAGTTGTTCTAATAGTGTTTTAATCCTTTTCATAAGAATTAATTCTTCTGCAGTTGCATTGTAATAATTATAAAATTTCTCTTTATATGGTATATAAATTTTTGTTAAATTTGTGACATGAAATAAGAATTCATATTCATTAAATAAAAATACATCATCTGTTCTTGTTAATATGTATTTTTTTCCTTCTATGTTTTTGATTTGAGTTGTTGCTTCTGGTGTCTGAGGTGACATTACCAGCACGGCTAATATCAGGTAATTCAGTATCATGTTCTTTAATTGTAATGTTTTTAATATTGTTCTTATGAACAGTTTTTCCTCCTCGGGTTAGGATCGTGTCCCCACGGTCTTCTTCTACAATTTCTTTTTTAAACCTGGGTTGGATTTTCTTTCCAACACCTGCGATTCTTACCAAAATTTGGGTGCCTTTTTCAAATATGCGATGTTTTGCGTGTGTGTTCAACCTTTTTAATACCTTGATTGATGCTTTACGTAACTTTTCTGTAACAGCTTCTTTACTGTAATTTATTGTACCGAAATGTATTTGCCTTGGCCTGTATCCTGTTACAGTATGTATTGAGTTGTTTAATTCTTTTATGGCTTTAAATATTTCTTCTTTCACTGTAGAGGAATTTTGTATTTTAAAAATGCGTGTTAATTCACTGATAGAGTTATGAGCTCTTTCTACTTGTCCGTTTGCTTTCGATCGATGCACTGGTGTTTCTATCTTCTGTATACCATGTTTTATGCACATTTGTTTAAATGCTGGTGTAACAAAACTTGCTTCATTATCAGTCATGAGTCGTTTGCATTCGGGAAAATTACTGATAATTATTTCTTCCATTTTATCTTCTATTTTTGCTTTTGTAATTATTTCTTGGGCGACTATGTATTTGGAAAATTTATCTATAGTCACAAGGTACGTGTTGTTATCATTAAAATAAATATCCGCATGTATATATTCCCTTGGTTGTGTTGGTATATCTGATTCTCGGAGAGGCTCATTAGTTGGGTTTCTCTCATAACGTCCAAATAAACATGCAGGACAGTGATTATTGAATTGCTTGCTATCCTTTTTTATAGTTGGCCAATAATATTTTTCTAAAATTTCTTGTGTTGTATTAATGTAGCTTCTATGAGCTCTTAAATGTGTTTCTTCTACGATTTGAAGTTGATTATTTCTATCAATTACATCTTTTAATTTTCTTGGCGTATGTACAAAGCTATTACCTATAAATGTTTCCTTAATCAGCGCTGCGCGTTGGTACAAATTTAGTATATATTCATATGTATAGCTACGGTTCGATTTGGTACCAATATCTTTTTTAGTTCACCTATCAGGTCATTGTTATTTGAAAAATTAATAGTGTGGCGTACCTTATTAGAAAAAATCGTGCGTGTTCGTGTTTCAGTAAAATTTGGAGTAGGTACAAGTTCTAATTGTATGCCATATGCATTAAGCGGCTGTGTAACAGTTTTTATTATATTACTTGCGGAACTTTCGGCTGAGTGTGCCGTGTCTATAGAGGATGTATTGATTACTTGGCGTGACAAAGCGTCAGCTACATTTTGTGTTCCTGGCTTATATTTAATTTTTGCACCATAATCTTCTATTATAGACTTCCATCGTTTTAATTTGTGGTTTGGATTTTTTTCAGAGATTGCGTAGGTGAGGGATTGATGGTCAGTAAAAATTGTCAAATCGGCTATGCCATATATATAATTTCTTAATTTCTGTAACGACCAAATAATTGCTAACATTTCTTTCTCGTTAGTACTATAGTTTTGTTCTGTAGAACTTAATGTGCGAGACAAGAAATAAATTGGGTTTCTGTTCTGACTTAGTACGGCTCCAATAGCTATGTTGGAAGCATCTGTAGTAAGTTCAAAGGGATTTTCATAGTTTGGTTGAAATAATTCTACTTGTTCTTTTAATTTTAATTTCAGTATTCCTACAGCTTCTATGGCTGCTTGATCCAAGTGAATTTTAGTGTTATTACTTTTATTTTTGCCTATATGTGCATTTTCTCCTTTTAAATGGACAGTCAAAGGTTTTGCGATTTGTGCATAGTTTTGTACGAATCGTCTATAGTAACCAGTTAAACCTAAGAGTCCTCGTAAATCCTTGAGTGTAGTGGGAGTTGGAAATTTCTCAATAGCTTTTATTTTCTCAGGATCTGTTGTTATTCTATTGTGTTTAATGATATGGCCCAGATACTCAACGTCTTGCATAAAAAATTTGGATTTCTCATCTGAAATATTTAAAGTGGCGTTATTTAGTGCTTGGAACACTATATGAATATGCTTCATGTGTTCCTCAGGTGAATTTGAATAAATCAAAACATCGTCTATGTAGACGTAAACGAATTTTCCTATAAATTCTCTGAGTATGTCATCTACACATCGTTGGAAAATGGATGGTGCATTCTTTAAGCCAAAAGGCATACGTACAAATTCGTACTTGCCTCCATTAACGCAAAAAGCTGTTTTCTCCCTGTCTTCTTTCTTTATCTTAATTTGGTGGAAGCCTGATTCCAAGTCAAGCGTGGTAAAATACTTTGCTTTTCCTAAATTCTGTAAAGTAACATTTACATCTGGTATGATATATGTATCTATCGGTTATGGTATGTTCATTGAGTTTCCTAAAGTCTATTACCATTCGACGTTTAGGTTTTCCATTCTCATCTAATCCTTTCTTGTGCACTGTCAACATCGGGGAATTGTAAGGACTGTAGCTTTTCTGTATAATTCCCTGTTCCAACAAATTTTTTATTTCTTTATTAACGAATTCTGTATCGTTGAAATTACCCGGATACTGTTTCGTCCATATTGGTTCCGTTGATGTGGTTCTAATACTAGCTTCAATAGTAGTAGTAAATGGTAATGGACCTATACTATTATTTTGTTTCATTAATTCGTTTATCTGTAATTCATATTTGCTATCTCCTATAGAGTAATTTATTTTCTGTGTTTCCCTCGGGACAATAAATATTTTTTTTTCTATGTCTATGACTGCGTTCAATATTGTTATGCCCTCGACTCCTAACATTAAGTCGTAATCGTCGTTATTATTAATTTCAAAAAATTCTAGCTCTTGTTTAAACACTTTTATTTTCTGTTTATAATTTAATATTGATTCACCATGCATGGTAATCATTCGTAAAGGTTTTACTTTAATTCTAGGTCCTAAAAGTAATTTTTTGTTAATATAATTGTGGGTTGCACCACAATCTATAAAGATTTTATATTTTTCATTATCATTATCGTTCATAAATATATAGAGCAACCCGTCTATTAGTTTAAATCTTTATGAATATAATTACGGTTGTATTGAGACTTACTATTTTCTGTTGTAGTGCTGCCATTATCGCCTTCAAGTGGGGCTGCTTCTATTTTATTGTTTCGTTGAACTTTCCGGTTTTGGTTGAAGTTTCCACTTTGTTCTCTTATCCTCTTCCATGGTTGGCTGTGAAACCCTTGGTAGTTTCTTCGGGGTGCTGTATGGCCTGATGACGTGTCCATCGGCTCTGGTAGTGGT
Source organism: Thecocarcelia acutangulata (assembly GCA_914767995.1). Taxonomy (NCBI): domain Eukaryota; kingdom Metazoa; phylum Arthropoda; class Insecta; order Diptera; family Tachinidae; genus Thecocarcelia; species Thecocarcelia acutangulata. The sequence continues at coordinate 80,619,108 of OU612094.1, read as the reverse complement.
TGGGTATTATGAAAATCTTGATGAGGTTGTTGTTGTTTGTATGCTGGTACTTCATAATTTGGTCGCCGGTGTTTCTCTGGGATGAACTTGTTGTTGTTATGTCTGAAGTTATTCGATGGTGGTTTACTAGTTTTTTGTTCGTTATTATGATACGATAGACGTAGTTTTCTGTGCTCATCATCATGTTCTATCCTTAATGGGATTTCCATACAGTGTGGATCTAATGTAAGAATTATTGATGCCATCCTTAAAGACACGTACCGCTTCCTGTGTAGCCTCTTGAATCATGACATTTATAACTTGTTCTGAGTGACCAGACATGGCTATCTTTGAGGTGATTAATGTCAGTGCCTTATTTATGGAATTGGGATAGATTATTTCTTCCTTGGTGCAGGTTTTTCGTCTCGTCCTGCAAAACATAAAGAGGGCGCTGGTCCGCATATGTGTAGTCAAGGCGGTTTCTGATAGCATCAAAGTTGAAAATGGTATTATGATTTGTAAGGACATCTGCGGCTGCTCCTTGGATCTTGGTTTTGACGATAGAGAGGGCTTCTGCATAACGGTTTGAATTTTGGTGTGTTTTGATACCATCCATTAGACGTGATACGTCTTCTCTCCAAATCCTATATTTTGAAATATTGCCATCGAATACAGGAAGCGCCTTAAAAACGTCTAAATTAATATCATTTGAGTTTGCGTATGATATATTGAGAGGCTGCAATGGAGTTGTGACCGGTTGTGCTATCGCTGGGTTTGTTGGTATTTGATTCAGACGGTCTTTTAATACGTTGTTTTCTGCTTGTAGTGATTGTACGGCCACCTGTAGTTCAGCCATTCGTTGAAGAATCATATTTATTTCTGGTTGGGCCATTTCGACTAGTGGTGATAATTTTCTGTTGTTGTCAAATTCGCGATTTAATTTCCTTGTGTATTTTTTCATGAGTTTGGGTATAATTTTTTGTGTCCTTTCTATGAAGATTTAGTTTGAAATTCGTTTGATATCCTATTCTATGTAGGATTTGTTTTTCTCCTTGCTGCGACAAGAAGATTGGTCCGCTTCTGGAGTAACAAAATTTATGCTACTCCTGGCAGGATCGCCAATTAAATATCTCCACCTTTTGTGGGGGGAAAAAATATATATTTTTTTTTCAACGCGTATGCGTTTACTTTTTTTTTTTTATTTAACTTGAAATTACACTTAAATAAAAACTATGCTTCTTATTTCACTACCATATCTTCACTCCCGTGTCCGACAATATTTTGTTCTCTTAAATACTAAAATGTTATCTTTGTTCTTAATATTTAGGTGGGTAATCATAAACAACATGTTTTTACATTTGCAGATAACATAATTATGTTTGCTGTTTTATTACGGGATTAGTATGTTCATGTTGTTTATCGTTACTTTATTGGTTATGGTTGTTTACTGTCTGCAATATCTTAATTACATTTTGTTCCTTGTTCTAATGCTTAATCTATAGTCTTATGGATATTGTTTACAGTATACATTTTACATTTATGATCATGTTTACAACTTACATATTCCATTCTTATTATATTTGTTTACATAGGATCATTCTTATCTTATTTCCTAATTAATATTTAATGTGTGTGTGAGTGAGAGCAACGTTTTACTTCTGTGACGTTAACTCGCGTTCGTGCTCACCAAAACATTGTTTTCCAACAGAAGACACACCATCTTCCAGTTTAGCTATTGTTGATAAACCGAAAACGCAAGTAGGAATGGACAGGTATATAACCGTGGTTAAACGTCAGCGAAGCCCTAAATCTGCACAAATATCATCAAAATCAAAAATGTCTAAAGACGATAATGCCACTGCGACAACGGATAATAATAGGTTTGCCATCCTTCAGACAGATGATCCAACAACATCCAAAAAAAACATATAAGCCTCTACCAATATATTTGAGAGAGCCGACTTCCAGTGAACTGGTAAGCAAACTTATTACGGCAATTGGTAAAGATACTTTCAACGTCACATCAGTGAAGCACGGCAGCATCAGAGAAACTAAAATATAGGTAAGCCATGAAAACGAATACCGAAAATTGTCTGATGTTTTAGAAAAAAAGAAAAGATCATTTTACACTTACCAGCACAAAAGTGCTAAAGGTCTTCAGGTCGTTATTAAAGGTATTGACCCTTGCGTAGATATTGATGATGTCAAAACCGGATTGGAAGATAAAGGTTTTAAAATAAAAACCATAGTAAACATCAGGAACTGTGAAAAGATCCCTCAACCCATGTTTAGGGTTGAACTAGAACACAGGGATGTTGTCCTAAAAAAAGGTGAAATTCATCCAATTTATGACCTTAAATTTCTTCTGCATCGTAAGATTACCGTTGAGGCACCACATAAGCGTTCAGGAGCCGTTCAGTGCATAAACTGCCAAGAATTTGGTCACAATAAGGCTTACTGTAAGTAGCCCGCTGTTTGTGTTGTATGTAGCGAACTTCACGGCACAACTCAGTGCAATAAGCCAAAGGCCGACGCAAGTGTTAAGAAATGCAGTACCTGTGGAGGTAACCATACTGCAAATTATAGAGGCTGCCCTGTCTATACTCACTTTAAGCGGTCAATGACAAATAAGTCATCGGTGTCTCTAGCAACCCAGCAGCCAAATGTCCTTGGTAAAAACCATTTTTCCCAGATAGACGATTCAACCACCCATACAAATACGCAAAACTCCAAACAATTTTCATATGCTAATATCGTTAAAGCCGACGAAATCTTGAACCAGGAGCCCAAACCTCAAAAGTGCGATCCAAATTTTAGTAATTTAGAGGCAACTCTGCAGACTCTTGTTCAATCCGTAAACACTTTTACCGTGTCTATAACAAAGATGATGCAGGAAATGCTAAAAATGCAATCCAATATTTTACAGGCAATTTTAAAAATGAATTGGTTACAAATATGTTTCTGGAACGCAAACGGCATTCGCCAACACAAAAATGAACTTGAGCACTTCCTTATGGAAAAGCAGATCGATATAAAGGCTGAAACCCATTTGACAACCAACAGTTATTTCAAAATTAATCGCTACACACTATATAACACATAAGATCCCCGTGGAAGATCTTGCGGCACACAGTGGCACATTTTGTGTGTTAGCGGTCAAAATTCTATAACTTTTGAAATAATTTTTTTTTTTGTTGGATAGAAGACACCTTAAGCTTCGATTTAATGTATTAACTTTAAAATCGGGCCTTATTAAAGTACACTTATTTATGATTGAAAATTTTTTTTTAAATGTAGGTATTATCGGCCTTAAAAAAATAAATTTGTGAATGTAGCATTGCATTTTGTAAACAGTAACGTTAACTGAACTAAAAAATTACATACTTAATTAAGCCGTCCACCCGGGTCCATTTTATTTTGATCTTTAGCCCTCTTCTCCAATGGACCACTTAGAATACGGGCTTGGAGCTCATAATTGTTTTAAATATATTGATATAATATATATTATATTTGTACTATTTGACTAACGTTTTTAGTTGTATTCGTTCGATTGAAAGTGCATCACTAACATATTTTTTATTTATGTTTCCCTTTCAAAATTAATATTTTCAATTCATATAAAATGTAAAGCGCTAATTTATTTATCTAACAATTATAATATATTGTTGTTCTTAATATTTTTATAAATTGTGAATTTCAAGGCAAATCAACATCAAGAAATCAAATGTCATTTTAACGTACAGTTAAAGTGGCTCATTTCAACTTTAAACGTATGGTAAGCTAATAATTGTTTTTGGATACAACGTTAGGAAATTTTTCTTAACAATTGCTTACCAAGCTTTGTTAAATTTTTTTGCATACGGCCGCTATAGTGCAATTCAGTAACTTTTAACGATTTTAAAAGAGCATAACTTAACGCGAGCTATTGTGGTTTGCATTAACGGTTATGTGATTCACTAACTTATTTTTAACACCTCTGTAGTGCGATTCACTATGCTATTTAAGCCCCAATTATTTCGGTTAAAATTATTAACCACAAAATTAACCTTTTTCCCATTCACAAGTACTTTAAACACCATATACTGGGGTTTAAAGTTAGCTGTTTGAGGCAGCTGTTATATTTAACCACATAAATAGGTGTTAATTAACACCCCAATTTTTTGTGGGTTTAAAAAAAGTGTTGATATTGTTTACATATTCATTTCATTTAATTTATGTAATAAACTATTTGTTTAATAAAAAAACAATAAAAGTTTGCAAACAACAAAAATAAATCTTGGAAATAATATTATTGTATAAAACAATAATTTTTTTTTTTAAGCATTTTTTTATTTATTGAATCTTCAAAATGAACTAACAATAAGTATTCAATAATTAAAAAAATTTTTATTCATTATGTATTTCGTTTTCCTTTAGAATACTTCTTAAGGAAAGTATTTGTTGATCGATTATAAAATCAAAAATGTTTTGATAGGCAATAACATTATTTTTATGTTAAATGTAATTATGTATGTATGTGCTAAAGCTCTTCATGTTATTTTATTTCCTATCACAAAAATGTTTTTGATTTTATAATTAATCAACAAATACATTCCTTAAGAAGTTTTCTAAAGCAAAACAAAATATTCAATAAAAAACTTTTAATTATTGTTTTATATAGAAAGGATCTCGAGCTCACATATTATTTTCAAGATTTTTATACATATGTATGTATATAAAAAGGTCAAAGTTGCAAAAGATGAAGAAAACATATAAACAACAAAAAGAGATTCAGTACAATAGCTAATAAAAATGAAATGGAGAGTTGCCACGTTATAACAATCTGAACGTGAAGAAAAATAAACCCCCCTACGGTGGCTAAATATAGTTAGTGAATAACGTTGGGGTTAGTGCAAACAACAAAATGTGTGGTTACAGTTAACACTTCTAATTGGGGTGTAAAGTTAGTGAATTGCACTACTGTAGTGCGATGCACTATGCTATTTAAGCCCCAATTATTTCGGTTAAAATTATTAACCACAAAATTAACCTTTTTCCTATTCACAAGTACTTTAAACACCATATACTGGGGTTTAAAGTCAGCTGTTTGAGGCAGCTATTATATTTAACCACATAAATAGGTGTTAATTAACACCACAATTTTTTGTGGGTTTAAAAAAAGTGTTGATATTGTTTACATATTCATTTCATTTAATTTATGTAATAAACTATTTGTCTAATAAAAAAAACAATAAAAGTTAGCAAACAATAAAAATAAATCTTGTAAATAATATTTTTGTATAAAACAATAATTAAAAAATTTTTTATTCATTATGTATTTCGTTTTCCTTTAGAAAACTTCTTAAGGAAAGTATTTGTTGATCGATTATAAAATCAAAAATGTTTTGATAGGCAATAACATTATTTTTATGTTAAATGTAATTATGTATGGATATATGTATGTATGTGCTAAAGCTCTCCATGTTATTTTCTTTCCTATCACAAAAATGTTTTTGATTTTATAATTAATCAACAAAAACATTCCTTAAGAAGTTTTCTAAAGCAAAACGAAATATTCAATAAAAAACTTTTAATTATTGTTTTATATAGAAAGCATCTCGAGCTCACATATTATTTTCAAGATTTTTATACATATGTATGTATATAAAAAGGTCAAAGTTACAAAAGATGAAGAAAACATATAAACAAAAAGAGATTCAGTACAATAGCTAATAAAAAATGAAATGGAGAGTTACCACGTTATAATAATCTGAACGTGAAGAAAAATAAAACCCTTTACGGTGGCTAAATATAGTTAGTGAATAACGTAGAGGTTAGTGCAAACAACAAAATGTGTGGTTAAAGTTAATACTTCTAATTGGGGTGTAAAGTTAGTGAATTGCACTACTGGAGAACACTCGAACAAATCATCTTTAGAGTTAGAGTGTTGCATAAGCGATGTAATGCCGTTGTTTCTGTCATGAAGGTACTTATTTCTTGCCAATATGGGTTCAAATTATAGTAGGAAATGATGTTCCATTCTGACCGTGATACCCGTATATTGCCGATACCCTCAAAGTGCAAGTCGATATTGGGTTCAAACTGTGTTACATCGATTTTATTTGTGGACACGAGTGAAAGCAACAGCAATATTGTGAGTAAGGTGGTCGTAACTTAGCTTGGCAAGGTTCGCTGTTTTTTAGCGAGTGGCCTTCCATCCAATGACTGTTTTAATGGTTGGCTTTCAGCTAACATCTCATGATTATCCTTAGGCTTTGTGGTTTGTGGAAATGATTGTTGTTCTTCTTCTTCGGGTTCATCATTGAGCTTGGGGAGTGGAGCCAAATATTGAATTGCTCGATTGAAGATGCCTGAAGCTGTCTGGACATCCGCTACTCTTACAACCTCGTCATGTCCTTTATATGTTTTTATTACGCGCTTCAGAGGTCATTTCATGACTGGAACGTTATATTCTTTTATAATAACTGTCGCCCCTGGTTTCAGATTTGTTGATTGCTCTCGCCATTTGTTTCGGTACTCATTTAGGTAGTCTCGTGACCACCGCTTCCAAAATACGTACTTGAGGTGAGAAACTAATTTCCATCGAGCTTCCAATTTTAGGTTTGTGGACTTTGCTTGAGCATCAATTTGGGCCGTTGGGGGTACACCTATTAAAAAATGCCCCGGAGTAAATGCGCCTATATCGTTCGCGTCAGTTGACATAGGTGATATGGGTCTAGAATTCAGTATTGCTTCAACTTCAACAACTACGGTTTCAAGTTCTTCGTATGTTAGAGATGCATTCCCCAATGTTCTTATCAAAAGGTATTTTGCTGACTTAACAGCTGCCTCCCATAGACCACCAAAATGTGGTGTCTTGGTGGTATGAAAATGAATTGTATACACCTTTTGCTGCAGGCATTCGTTATGACTTCTTTTGCATCTGATGCATGTATGATTGTTGAAAGTTCAGGTAATTTATTCTTCGCTCCGACGAAGTTTGTTGCATTGTCGCAATACAAATTTTGGCAATGTCCACGCCGGGATATGAAACGTTTAAGTGCTCCTATAAAGGCTTCAGTTGTGAGATCGCTCATGAATTCCAAGTGTACCGCCTTTGTGGCAAAGCAACAAAAGACAGCAATGTATGTCTTGTGTGGTCTTTTTCTCCTAAGCTTGTAATGTACGGTAATTGGGCCACAGTAATCGACTCCGGTCTTGATAAATGCACGGGCTGGTGTGACACGTGACGAAGGCAAATTTCCCATTATTTGGTGGAACAGTTCTGGCTTGGTCTTGCTGCATATGGTGTATCGACGAACTGTGGCCCTTGCCACAATTTTTCCTTTTATTGGCCAAAAACGCTGTCGAACGATTCCTAATAATGTAAGCGACCCACAATGCTTGTAATGTTCATGAATCATTTGGAATATAAATTTGGAATTGGGACCGTTACATGGAATGAGGAGTTGATGTTTTGAGTCATATGCCAACAAGGAATTGTCGAGTCGACCACCGACCCGTATTAGTCCATTTTCGTCCAAAAAGGGTGTTAGATTCCGAATAGTACTAGATCCTTGTAATTAGTTGTATTTTCTTAGTTGCGATATTTCTTCCTTAAAGTCTGAGAGTTGCATTTGTGAAATGATAGGAATTAATGCTTTGTTGAGGTCCATTGTTGTTATTAATTTTGGTTTCGCATTTGCCTTTGACATCTAGTGTGGGCAATGAAGCGCAGAACGTATCCAACAACTCGTTGCAGACGATGGAATAAGTTTTTATGGTTGATTTGGTAATCAAAAGTAGGATCCGTGGTCGTCATTGTTCGCGATTCTAGCAGCTTTGCCTTTTGTTCGAGATTTGTTGGGATGTTGGAACCTGGATTGAACTTAGGTGGCCACACGGTCCATGAAGAAACATTGGACCATAAAACCAAAGAGTGCATTCTTTAAGAGCTGCTGGAGATATGCCACGAAATAATATATCTGCAGGGTTGCACTTTGAACTTACGTGACGCCATTGTTCTGCGTGGGTTTCTTCTTGAATGGATGAAATTCTGTTTGCCACTAACGTGTTGAATGAGGCTGATGATGAATTTATCCATAAGAGCACAATTTCAGAATCAGTCCATAACCAAAATGGGCTTGTAAATTGAAGGTCAGACCTGACCTTTGCCGCTAGTTGGGCTCCAAGCACGGCTGCACATAGCTCCAATCGTGGTATTGTTTGCCGTTTGGGAGCTATGTGGGATTTAGCACAGAGTAAGTGTACCATGATAATGCCATCTTTGAAAACTGACCGGATATAAGCTGCAGCTCCATAAGCATTTTCGGATGCGTCTGTAAATGTGTGTAGTTGTTGGGATTCTGGAATTCTTTCTTTGAAAATATGTGTTGATATTTCATGACTTTTTAAAACATCCAAGTCAGTGCAAAATTTGATTCATTTAGTGTGCAGCAATTCGGGCAAAGAAGTTCCGATGTGACTGTTTGTTTGGGTACTCTCTTAATGTTGCCAGTGTTGACCTTAATACCTAATTTGTCAGTTTTCGGCAGCCAAACAAGTCCTAATGTTTTGATGGTGTCGGCTTCTATGCTCTCAAAATCTAAGTTTACCTCCAAGTTGTCTTGTGGAATATTTTGGAGTAATTGTGGGTGGATTGCTCACCATTTTCGCAACGTAAAGCCCCCCTTTTTCATAATCTGCACAAATTGCTCTTGCATTGCATCGTTGCGGATAAACTATTTGCCCCGCCCATGCCATCGTCTACATAGAAATTTTCTTTAATAAATTGTGAAGCAAGAGGATAACGTATATTATTCTCTTCAGCCAGTTGATCAAGACATTTCGTTGCTAAATATGGAGCAGCTCTTGCACCGTGTTGAGTTGCTAGTATGAAATGGGCATTGCAGAGTCTTGTCTCCAATTGACGATCTGGCTACTCTCTAAACGATCTGATGTTCACGGGACCAACACTACAATACGAACTCTTCCCCATACTGCTAAGGTCCCGAATGCCAAAGTTTGTGTTCACCACTGACATTGAAATGATGTATAGGTAAGTATTGGTTGCTCCCATTCCGGCTCGCCTAACATAGATGTTACAACAGGAGATAAAATATCTTCTACTCTAACTAATGCCAATAAACCAAAAGCGCAAGTAGGCATGGATAGGTATATCACCATCACTAAACGTCAGCGAAGCCCTAAATCTGCTCAAATTGCATCCAAATCTAAAATCTCTAAAGATGCCGACACCGCTAGACCAACCGATCAAAACAGATTTTCTATTCTACAAACGGATGAGCCAACAGCATCATCAAAAAAATCGTTTAAACCACCACCAATTTATTTAAGAGAATCTGCTTCCAATGAACTGGTAAGAAAAATTGTTTCAGCAATCGGAGAAAATACTTTTAACGTTACCTCCATCAAGCATGGCAACATTAATGAAACTAAAATTCTAGTTAACCATGAAAATGACTACCGAAAACTGTCTGATGAATTTGAAAAAGAAAAAAGAGCTTTTTATACTTATTAGCTTAAAAGCGCTAAAGGTCTTCAAGTCGTAATAAAAGGGATTGACCCTTGCGTAGACATTAATGAAATTAAGGCCGGTTTGGCGGACAAGGGATTCAAAGTAAAAAATTTGTTAAACATTAGAAATCAGTTCTCCTGTGACTCTCCAACCGAACGGTCGTAAAAAGTGAACAAAAAATTAAAATAAAATAAAATCATTGTTTAAACGCTTTTAAAATTAAATTGTAAAAACAATAACAAATATTTCAAAAAAACAACGGGAAAATAAATTCCTTACATATCATTAACTAAACAATAAAATCAATTTCAATAAAACAAGTGCGGTGGCAGTGCATTGTTATTGTTGTTATTGTGCGTGAAGATTACCTACCCAGTGGGAAAAAAACTATACATTAAAGTTTTTGTTTTCTTACAAAACCGCAATAAGTGGAAGAGCGAATTTATACAAAAGAAAAACTTTATGACAATTATTTAAATTAAAAAAATATATAAATAAAAAAATAAAAAAAATTGCATGAAGAGGAATCATTGCAAAAATCATTGGACAATCTCCTGTCTCTAAGAGATAAAAAACGCACGTTGTTGCAACAGACGACAAATCTTCAAGTTTAGCTATTGTTGATAAACCGAAAACTCAAGTGGGTATGGATAGGTATATAACCGTGGTTAAACGTCGGCGAGGCCCTAAATCCGCGCAAATATCATCGCAACCAAAAATGTCTAAGGGCGATATTACCTCTGCGACAACGGATAGTAATAGGTTTCCTATCCTTCAGACTGACGAGCCAACTACATAAAAAAAAAACATTTAAACCGCCACCAATATACTTGAGGGAACCTACATCTAATGAGCTGGTAAAAGCACTTATTACGGCAATTGGTAAAGACACCTTCAACGTAACATCAGTGAAGAACGGACAAATAAGTGAAACAAAAATCCAAGTCAACTGCGAAAATGATTACCGAAAACTTTCTGCCGCTCTGGAAAAAGAGAAAAGATCTTTTTATACTTATCAACTTAAAAGTGCTAAAGGCCTCCAGGTTGTTATAAAAGGTATTGACCCTTATGTAGACACGGATGAGGTTAAAACTGCACTGCTAGATAAAGGCTTTAAAATAAAAAATGTGGTAAATATGCGGAACCGTGAAAAGATTCCTCAACCCATGTTTAGGGTTGAACTGGTACCAGGGGATGTTATTCTCAAAAAGAATGAAACTCACCCAATTTATAACCTTAAATTTCTTCTTCATCGCAGAGTTACCGTTGAGGAGCCGCACAAGCGTTTAGAGCCCGTTAAATGCCTAAACTGCCAGGAATTTGGCCATACTAAGGCCTATTGCAAACTGCCCACAGTTTGTGTGGTGTGTGGAGAACTGCACGGCACATCACAGTGCCAAAAGTCAAAAACTGACTCAAGTGTTAAAAAATGCAGTAACTGTGGAGGCAACCACACTGCAAATTACAGGGACTGCCCTGTCTATACTCACTTTAAGCAGTCAATGACAAATAAGTCATCAATCACCTATAAACAACCCCAGCAGCCAAACATAATTCATACAAACAATTTTCCGCAGATAGGCCAGTCAACCAGCTAAATAATTATGCAAAACCCCAAACAAGTTTCATATGCTAGTGTGGTCAAAACCGATGCACAAAACTTGAATCAGGAGCCCAAGCCCCAAAATTCCGATCAAAATTTTACCAATCTTGAGGCAACTCAGCAGACTCTTGTTCAGTCCATAAACACTTTTACCGTTTCTATGACAAACATGATGCAGGAAATGCTGAAAATGCAATCCACTATTTTGCATGCAATTTTAAAAAAATGAATTGGTTAAAAATATGTTTCTGGAACGCAAACGGCATCCGCCAACACAAAAATGAACTTGAGCACTTCCTTATGGAAAAGCAAATCGATATAATGATGATTGCTGAAACTCATTTGACAAGCAATGGTCATTTCAAAATTAATGGCTACACACTGTATGACACTAAAGATCCTCGTGGAAGGTGTTGTGGAGGCTCAGCAATTCTAATAAAAAATAGAATTAAGCACTATTGTCTGCATAAGACACGTGAGGAATATCTCCAAGCAACTAATATATGCATTGAATATTTGCATGAAAAAATCGTTATTTCTTCGATCTACTCACCGCCACGATTTTCAATAACAGAAAATCAGTATTCACTTTTTTTCAAATCACTTGGTTCTCGATTTTTAGCGGCTGGTGACTATAATACTAAGCACACTTTTTGGGGATCACGTTTAATTTCCCCAAAAGGCCGTGTGCTTTTTGACACAGTTTCCAAACTGGGCTTAAACGTGATTTCAAGCGGACATCCCACTTATTGGCCTTTGGACCGGCGAAAGATTTCAGATGTTATAGATTTTGGAGTTGCAAAAAATTTTTCTTTAGAATGGATGCACGTAGAGTCTTCATTAGATTTGTCATCGGACCACTCACCCACTATAATATCCATTTCGTTCCCCCAGGAGGTTGGCTCCCCGTATAGTGACTTGGCGTTCGCCATCACTAGAGTTAATTGGCTAAAATATAAGAAATATTTGAGTACTCCTTGTACAGAAAATATTGCCTTGAGAACCCCTGAGGATGTTGATATATCAATTAAAGATTTTTCTGAAGACCTTAAACTGGCCGTGCAACATGCTACCACTACCCATACGAGGTTCAGAAATGAGAACAATAGAACTTATTCGCCTGAAATTGAACAACTTTTGTCAGAAAAAAGAAAAGTTAGAAGAGAATGGCAACTTCGCAGGTCTCCCCAGCTTAAAAGCAGGCTACGGGAGTGCATAACACAGTTAAGAAATGTGCTTGAAATCCAAAGAATGGCTTCCCTTAAAAATTATCTAGAAGGTCTTGATGGTAGCCCGCAAAGTGACTATTCTCTATGGAAAGCGACAAAAGATCTGAAAAGACCCGCAATAGGTAAGCCACCTTTGCGAACTTCATCTGGCGACTGGGCAAGAAGTGATTCTGAAAAAGGGATGGTGTATGTTAATCATTTGAAAAACGTTTTTACTGCAAATGATACAGTGGATGATGTTGCTGAATTTCCGCCATATGCTGTTAGACTGCCTGTGCCTTTGAGACTTAGTTTTCTAGACGTCGAAAACGTTATAAATAAAGTAAACTCAAAAAAAGCTCCAGGTTTTGACAAAATTACTGGCAAAATGCTTGTACAGTTACCTCGTGTTGCTAGAAGAATTCTTCTTTTCATTTTTAACGCTATTTTGCGCCTAGAATACTATCCTGCAGAGTGGAAGGTGTCTATGGTTACTATGATACCCAAGCCAGGGAAGGATCCCACTAAAGTAGAGTCATATAGACCAATAAGTCTACTGCCAAAAATTTCAAAACTTTTCGAAAAATTGTTAATGGCGAAGTTGACTCCAATTGTTGCGAATTTAAACATTTGAACCTAACGTAAAAAAAATGGTAATTTTAATGATTTCTAAATCAGCCTGTATTACACATGCATTACACAGTGCATCACAAAGAAGTAGTAAAAAAGGTAGTGTAATGAGAGTGGTATGAAATATTGTTTTCAACACAAAAATGGTTGTTCTGACGTCATGATTGGCGAGCAGTTTCCGGAATAAAAGCTAAATTCTTCTCGTGTTTGATCTCTACCTGCAAGGATGGACAAATATATGTATGTATATATAAAAGAAAGAAAAAAATTAAGTAATATAATATCGTGTGCATCACATATTAAAAACTCTAATGGAGATAAATTTTAAAACAGTAGTGATAAACAATATTATTTAAATTTTAATTGCTTTGTGTTTCAACAAGTTTGAATCTTAAAAAATATATACATATCTATATGTAAAAACCACATGGTTTGATCATAACTTCTATCGAAGAATAAGCCACTCATCATAATCACCATAAATATTACATATAATGTTTAATTATCCCTAAACACAATAATAGAATGAACCAAACATCATCATCAGGACATTTCATTCGAAATGGAGTACATTTGGACCATTGTGCCAGCTGCTTAAAGCTAATGAATGAAATTCATAATTACAATATTTTACGGCAAAATTATCGTGACGTCACCATCAACTGAATAGAAGTGGAGAATCTGGAGACCTCTCTCTTCCTTTTGAGGAGCTGACAGCAACAAAACAACAAATTAAATAAGTATAATGTTATTATATCAGTATCTATATATATATGTTATATATAAGAAAGAACATCTATATGTTATCTTTAACATTAAAGCTGCTACCAATTTGCAAAATATGTTAATTAACATACATTTTTTTAATTTATAATACATTGCTCCAATTGTATCTGTATACCATGTCGGAAATTTTATCATAGCTGAAAGCAATAGAACATAAAATATAGATGTTATAAGTAATTTGTATATTTTAAGCTAAGCATATACATACATACTTATTATTATTTTTGTATAGAGTACATTCCTTTACTTATGTATGTAAGGATGTAAATATTTGTATGAATTAATATTTAATTTGTGAAGTACGATTATATGTAGAGAAGCACTTGACTTGTAATTGCTAATAACACGTTTGATATATTTTTTTAGAACTACAAAAGCTTCCTGACGAGTGAATTGGGCCCAATACATCGTAGGAGTTTTCGCAAGATTCATCTATTTCTATCTAATTTTGGTGTAGCAATTCTGAAGTAAATTGCTTCTTTTTTTTTTGTCCTGCTTATCCTTATCAAAGGATCGTAACATGTAAGTTTAAACTTTCTGAATTTATTTGAAATTAAAGAACAAAGTGAATTTGAAATTAAAGAACAGTCTACAAAACTAATAATAAGTACATTTTTATGTAAATAGTAAAGATTTATTTAAAAATTTACATTATATATATATATATAAGTATACATAAAATATCCATAATAAATGAAGTCTAAAAATTTAAAAATGGAAGAGTAAGTGGTAATTTCGAGAAATATAGTTCTGCAGCAGAATGACGTGGATGCTTGCATATAAGTTAAAGCTAAAAATGGTAAGCATTGCTTGTTTATGCCAAGGCGGTGCCTGATGAATAGCATACTTCGTCATACAGATTTTATTAACATTTATCGGTAACTGACAATTTGATAGACAAAATTTACAGTCTCTGAATATCTCCCTAAAGTCTTGGAATGCAAATTTTCTAATTCTCTTGGTAGTAGTTGATACCTTTAGTGTGATCAAGGACCCTCCCAATGCCGACGAGCGTAGCCCTTATTTCATCATTCCAAGTGCGATTACACTAAAGCAAAATAAAACAACAAAGAAAATATAACTAACACCCACCTACTGCAACAGAAATGGCGCCCAACGGTGTCGATAATACCGATGTCGTAAACATTTTTTCAGTAAAGCATTTAGTCCGCGATGAAATTGACTTTAAACGATTCTTCGCGTTGTGAATTGCATAATAAATTTCGAATAAAGTTATCAGTACAATAGTTTTAGTAAGTCAATGAACATAATGTGTCGTTAAAACATGGTTCATTTGCTACTGTACAATTATTAGAACGCTGAGTAATATCAATAGTTTAATTCAGGTTGTAACTTTGCGTAAGTCATGAAAATTTTTTTGTTCAAATAAAGATTTTCATTTGCGACGTAAAAACAACTTTTTTTTTTATTTTACTTTTGGAGGGCAGTTGCCGATGATTAGTTTGGAAATCAATCAGTTAACATAACCACGTTCATTTTGCTAATGCAGGATAATATTTCTCGAAAAGTTAATAAAAGAAGGAGGAAAATCATAGTAATAGTACCAATAAAAATAACTATATTTTAATAATTTATTAATAATAGTAATCATAATCCTAATAATAATTTTACTTACATATGAATTTATATACAAAGTAATATATACATATATTAAAAAAAAAAAAATTTTTTTTTGTTGACCATTTTGTTATGCCAGTTAGTAAGCGAAAACTGAAAGCGTTTAAACACGAGGATTCTTTATCAGACTCCCTAATAGATTACAGACTTGAAGAAGAGAAGCATCTTCAAAACAATTCTGTAACTCGACAAAGGTTAGGAAGTAGTCCCATTTCTAATAGAACCAGGAGCAAATTAAAAGAATTATTCTCGAAAGATATTGACCACCAGAAACACTTCATTAACAAGAATATAAATATGGCATCAAACGAAAATAATATCCGCGAAGAAGCTGCTAGCACACTTAGTAGCAATCTTGAAGGAAATAGCCATAGTTTAGAAAATATGTTGGAAAAAGTCTTGACATTAAATCACAACAATTTTTTAAAGGAAATTCAAAGCCTTCAATGCGTACTCGTTGATGCAATAAATAATAGAGGCCAAGAAGTAAACCGGGGTGAAAGAAACTCTGCAACTTCGCATGAATTACCAACCAGCCGGTCATATTCCGAGCAGGCAAATATTCAGGAAGCACGTTTAGGGCATCATAATATAGGCCTAAGCACTGTTAAAATAGATAAGTGGAACATTTTTTACGATGGTACTGGTGATGTACATACCTTTCTTTTTAAGGTGGATACTTTGCGCAGGCGTTATAATAATTCTCTAGATCAAGTTGTAGCTAGTTTCCATTTGTTTTTAAAAGGCAAAGCTGAGAGATGGTTTTGGTTTTATTTGAAGCAGAAACTTAATACAACTTACGAACAGCTTTCTAATGCACTAATTAAAGAATTCGATACTAGTGAAAGCGATTGTGACAAAATCGTCAAAATGGTTGAAAGAAGACAATTGTCGAGAGAAAGTTTTGACGAGTTTTTTACCGAATTATTAAATATGAATTCCCGTTTAAGTACACCGATGTCCAGTCAGAAAATGATTGAATTGATTAAGAATAATGTAAAGGATAATCTTGGGTCTTTGTTGTTTTCTTGTGACATTTTTAGTTTAGACCATCTTAGGGAGACAGCTCGAAAAGCCGAAAAATATATCGGAAGACAAATGCATCTAAAGCAGCAAAAGCGTTATGTATCTGAAGTTGAAGATAATAATAACCAGATGCTTGAAGAGGAGACAGAGGATGATATAGCTGCAATTAACTTTAATAGGGGCAAAGATAGGAAATCATTAGATACTTCTAAATTCAAGTGCTGGAATTGTGACCAGTTAGGTCATTCGTTTTATGATTGTCCATCAGATCTACGTACTTTGTTCTGTTACCGCTGTGGTGAAAAAAACGTAGCTACTCCCCAGTGTAAAAAACATGTGGGAAACAGGCAGTTGAACGCGAGTTAGAGGGTATCCCGTTCTTTTCAGACCATCCCTCAAATTACCATAATATAGATAATGAATTATATAATGTACATGAAAACAGCGAAGCGAATAAGGAAAATAATGCAAATATTAAAAATACAATTAGGTTAAGTGAAGTTAAAGAAAATGAAACGAAAAAGGTAGTTTCGTTACATGAGAGAAGAATGAAGTATGATGAAAGAAGAGGATTATTTAATAAAACAACTCCAAAAAGAATAAGCAAGTGTAGAGAGAGGTTCAAAACACGTAGATACTTTCATAAGCTAATAGAATCAACAGTTTTAACCGAACTGGATGATGGAAGACTTTACGTAAAAATTTTGTGTGATTCAATTGAAGTATATGGACTACTAGATTCAGGAGCATCTATATCAGTTTTGGGAAAAGGTTGTGAGGATTTTATAAAGAGGCTTGGAAAAAGTTGCAATAACATTAACAGCTCATTAAGAACAGCAGACGGCAGTAGGCAAACTATTATTGGCTACACTGAAATTCCTGTAGTCTACAAAGGTTTAAAAAGGTATATTACGTTTTATTTAGCTCCATCTTTGCGACAAAAAGTCTACCTTGGTATTGACTTCTGGAAAGCGTTTAATATTGCACCAGAGCTTTTTGTAGCAGAAGTCTCTCAAGAAGTTAGAAATCCAGGCCCTAGTTTAGAATTACATGACCTATCGGTCACAGAAAAAACTGAATTAGATAATGTTGTTAGAATTTTTCCATCTTACTCGAAACTCGGTCTGGGAAGGACACATCTTGAAAAACACACGATTGATACTGGTGAATCTTTGCCATTTAAGATGAAACACTACCCCATGTCTCCACCATGACAGCAAGGAGCTTATGCAGAACTCGATCGCATGTTATCTGTAGGAGTAATAGAGGAAAGTGAGAGTCCGTATTGTAGCCCAATTGTGTTAGTGAGAAAACCAGGCAAGAACAGGTTATGTCTGGACTCAAGAAAATTAAACGAACTTACTAAGAAGGATGCTTACCCTCTCCCCCATATTAACGGTCCTTTGAGTCGTTTGCAGAATACTCATTTCATATCAGGTATTGATTTAAAAGACGCCTTTTGGCAAATACCTCTTGATGAGTCTTCCAAAGAAAAGACGGCATTTGCAGTGTCTGGTCGGCCACTGTATCATTTTACAGTCATGCCTTTCGGGCTATGCAACGCCGCACAAAGGATGAGTCGTCTAATGGACAAAGTCATTCCTGGCCGTATCCGGGAAAATGTTTTTGTTTATTTAGATGATTTGTTAGTCTGTACTGCTGATTTTGTTAGTCATATTAAGATCCTAAAGGAAGTCGCAAAATGTTTGAGTGAGGCTGGATTAACAATAAATATAGAGAAAAGTCGGTTCTGCCAAAAATACATAAAATATTTAGGGTATATTGTAGGCCAGGGAATACTGCAAACAGATAAATCAAAGGTAGAAGCTATTACGAAATTTCCACTTCCAAGAACTGTGCGCCATCGCACAGTTCACAGTACCTACAAATCGTCGAATTCGACGATTTGTAGGTATGACAGGCTGGTATAGACAGTTCATACCTAATTATGCAGAGTTGGCTGCTCCTCTCACCGACTGTTTGAAGAAAAGCGATAAATTTAAGTTAACAGCAGAAGCAGAAAAATCCTTTAAAAAATTGAAAGACGCCCTAACGACAGCACCAGTACTAGTGCAGCCAAATTTTAGCAAACCATTCATTATTCAATGTGATGCTTCCAGAGTAGGAGTAGGAGGAGTCCTGACACAGGCGGATGATAGTGGGACTGAGCATCCAATTGCTTACGTGTCGCAGAAATTGAATAAATCGCAAAATAATTATACTGTAACAGAATTAGAATGTTTGGCAGCTATAGTATGTCTTAAGCGATTTCGTCCGTACGTAGAAGGTTTACCTTTTAAAATTGTCACCGACCACAGTAGCCTACGCTGGCTAATGTCACAAAAAGATCTATCAGGTAGATTAGGACGGTGGAGTCTTAAGCTTCAATCCTTTGACTTTACAATAGAGTATAGAAAGGGTTCTGTGAATATAGTACCAGATGCACTTTCCAGGGCAGATGTTGAGGAGTTAGTCGTACCGCCCGTTTCGTCAGAAATTGATTTATATTCTGAGCATTTTGACTCCCTAGAATACAGGAATTTAAAGAAAAATATTTTGGAACATCAGAGCAAATTCCCTGACACATGTATATCTGATGAGTTTGTTTATCAGAGGATTAAATTTAGGAAAGGAGAATTCCAGGAAGAGGATTCAGTTTGGCGTTTATGGCTTCCATCAGGACTTATAAAGCCTGTGATAGAAAACAACCATAATACTAATTCGTGCCATGGTGGCTTTGCGAAAATACTTAACAGGGTGCGAGAGAAATATTTTTGGCCTAAAATGGCCAATGACATAAAAACATACATTTCATCATGTGATGTTTGTAAATGCTCGAAACCTACAAACCAGATTCTTCGACCTCCAATGGGGCAGCAAATAAAAACGGATAGGCCATTTCAAAGAATTTATATGGATCTTTTGGGTCCATATCCAAGAACAAAATCGGGGCATAATATGGTGTTCGTGGCATTAGATCACTTTTCAAAGTACATATTTTTGAAACCTCTGAAAAAGGCAACTAGCTCAACAGTCATTAGCTATATAGAAGAAAATATTTTCCACAAATTTGGTGTTCCCCAATTTGTTCACACCGATAACGGGAAACAATTTGTGTCTTCTCAAATGACTGAATTTCTAAAATCGTATGGCATTGAACACGTGAAAACTGCCTTGTATTCACCACAAGCCAATGCTTCGGAACGTACAAATAGCGAGTTTTTAACTAAATTGCGCATTTTAATAAAAGAGCAGCATGCCGTTTGGGATCAACATGTATCGAAAATAGCAAGCATTTTAAGAAGCGACTACCATGAATCTTTAAAATGCTCTCCTTTCTTTTCACTTTTTGGCTACAATATGGTACACCATGCTTCCGCTTATTCAATTTTGGAAAAGATAGGCTTAACGCAATGTGGTCAAGCAAGCTGTGTACCCAACGACGTGAGATTAAGTCTATTACATGAAAAACTACGGGAAAACCTAAAACACGCTCACGAAAAGGCAACCAAAGTGTATAACACTCGCTGTAGGGAGGTTAGCTTTAGAGAAGGCCAGGAAGTCTATAGAAAGAACAGAACTCAAAGTGAGTTTAGTAAAGGGATTAACTCTAAACTATTACCACCATATCTTAAGTGTAGAGTAAGGAAAAGAGTCGGGTCCTCACTTTATCAGTTAGAAACCTTAAATGGCAAGTACATAGGTCTTTTTCACGCAAAAGATATAAAACCTTTTTAAGAATAGCCCGGCATCCGAATATCTCAGGGTATGGACGTGCCCCACGCTGACAATTCATCTTCCTTTTTTTCAACTTCAGCAACTTCAGTTTTCAAAGAAGGTTTGTTGCGAATTTAAACATTTGAACCTAACGTAAAAAAAAGGGTAATTTTAATGATTTCTAAATCAGCCTGTATTACACATGCATTACACAGTGCATCACAAAGAAGTAGTAAAAAAGGTAGTGTAATGAGAGTGGTATGAAATATTGTTTTCAACACAAAAATGGTTGTTCTGACGTCATGATTGGCGAGCAGTTTCCGGAATAAAAGCTAAATTCTTCTCGTGTTTGATCTCTACCTGCAAGGATGGACAAATATATGTATGTATATATAAAAGAAAGAAAAAAATTAAGTAATATAATATCGTGTGCATCACATATTAAAAACTCTAATGGAGATAAATTTTAAAACAGTAGTGATAAACAATATTATTTAAATTTTAATTGCTTTGTGTTTCAACAAGTTTGAATCTTAAAAAATATATACATATCTATATGTAAAAACCACATGGTTTGATCATAACTTCTATCGAAGAATAAGCCACTCATCATAATCACCATAAATATTACATATAATGTTTAATTATCCCTAAACACAATAATAGAATGAACCAAACATCATCATCAGGACATTTCATTCGAAATGGAGTACATTTGGACCATTGTGCCAGCTGCTTAAAGCTAATGAATGAAATTCATAATTACAATATTTTACGGCAAAATTATCGTGACGTCACCATCAACTGAATAGAAGTGGAGAATCTGGAGACCTCTCTCTTCCTTTTGAGGAGCTGACAGCAACAAAACAACAAATTAAATAAGTATAATGTTATTATATCAGTATCTATATATATATATATATATATATATATATATATATATATATATATGTTATATATAAGAAAGAACATCTATATGTTATCTTTAACATTAAAGCTGCTACCAATTTGCAAAATATGTTAATTAACATACATTTTTTTAATTTATAATACATTGCTCCAATTGTATCTGTATACCATGTCGGAAATTTTATCATAGCTGAAAGCAATAGAACATAAAATATAGATGTTATAAGTAATTTGTATATTTTAAGCTAAGCATATACATACATACTTATTATTATTTTTGTATAGAGTACATTCCTTTACTTATGTATGTAAGGATGTAAATATTTGTATGAATTAATATTTAATTTGTGAAGTACGATTATATGTAGAGAAGCACTTGACTTGTAATTGCTAATAACACGTTTGATATATTTTTTTAGAACTACAAAAGCTTCCTGACGAGTGAATTGGGCCCAATACATCGTAGGAGTTTTCGCAAGATTCATCTATTTCTATCTAATTTTGGTGTAGCAATTCTGAAGTAAATTGCTTCTTTTTTTTTTGTCCTGCTTATCCTTATCAAAGGATCGTAACATGTAAGTTTAAACTTTCTGAATTTATTTGAAATTAAAGAACAAAGTGAATTTGAAATTAAAGAACAGTCTACAAAACTAATAATAAGTACATTTTTATGTAAATAGTAAAGATTTATTTAAAAATTTACATTATATATATATATATAAGTATACATAAAATATCCATAATAAATGAAGTCTAAAAATTTAAAAATGGAAGAGTAAGTGGTAATTTCGAGAAATATAGTTCTGCAGCAGAATGACGTGGATGCTTGCATATAAGTTAAAGCTAAAAATGGTAAGCATTGCTTGTTTATGCCAAGGCGGTGCCTGATGAATAGCATACTTCGTCATACAGATTTTATTAACATTTATCGGTAACTGACAATTTGATAGACAAAATTTACAGTCTCTGAATATCTCCCTAAAGTCTTGGAATGCAAATTTTCTAATTCTCTTGCTAGTAGTTGATACCTTTAGTGTGATCAAGGACCCTCCCAATGCCGACGAGCGTAGCCCCTATTTCATCATTCCAAGTGCGATTACACTAAAGCAAAATAAAACAACAAAGAAAATATAACTAACACCCACCTACTGCAACACAATATTGAATGATGTAGGATGCATCCCGGATCATCAATTTGGTTTTCGGGCTAAACACAGCACCGTAGAACAAACGCATAGACTAGTTAATATTATAAGAAAGACTTTTGAGGACGAAACGTATTGTTCAGCTCTATTCATTGATGTTTCCCAAGCTTTTGATAAAGTGTGACACGAGGGATTAATGCACAAAATAAAGATGAACTTGCCTGCAAACACTCACAAGCTTCTGGAAAGCTATTTATGCGGCCGGAAGTTTGTTATCAGAGAAGGCGACTTTATAAGCCCAACTCAGCCAATCGAGGCAGGAGTTCCCCAAGGTAGCATTCTGGGACCCACTTTATATTTAATTTACACTTCTGACATGCCAACCAGATGTGGTATTCACACTTCAACTTTTGCAGATGACACAGCATTCTGCAGCGTACATGAAAACCATCAAGCAGCTTCGCGAAATTTGCAGGAGTATATTTCAATATTAGAGATGTGGTTAAAACTTTGGAAAATTAAAGTTAATGAACAAAAGTGTACTCACGTTACATTCACACTGCGTAGACAAACATGCTTAGCTATCCAAATTAACAATTCACCTATTACGCAGCAAAATGAAGTCAAGTACCTTGGTATTCATCTCGACCGTAGGTTAACGTGGAAGCCTAACATTGGCGCGAAAGTCACTCAGCTAAAATTAAAAGCAGCGCAATTAAATTGGCTTATGGGCAGAAATTCTACATTGAAATTAGATTGCAAACTTTTGTTATACAGCGCAATACTAAAGCCTATATGGCGCTACGGAATTTAGTTATGGGGCACCGCCTTAGCGTCAAACATTGAAAAAATTCAAAGGCGACAACACAAAATTCTTCGAACAATTACTGCAGCTCCATGGTACGTAAAAAACTCCCGAATTCACAAGGATCTGTGTGTTCCACTGGTAAAAGATGAGTGTTCAAAGCATGCGATAAGGTATATCAGCAAATTGGAACTTCACCCAAACCCTCTTGCACGAAACATACTAAATTTTAGTGGTCACACTCGGTTGAGAAGAAGAGATACCGTTGCCACCATCAGAGCTTTAAGTAGGTGATTTTACCGATATAATATGCGCATAATAAAACTTTTTGTCTAGCATTGGCTGGACTTAGTTAATTTATTGTATTTAGTAATAAGATTTGAATACTTATTGTTAGTTCACATTGTGAAGATTCAATAAATAAAAAAAAGCTACAAAAAAAAAAACATTAGAAATCGTGAAAAGATCCCTGAACCCATGTTTAGGGTTGAATTAGAGCCAGGAGATGCGACTTTAAAGAAGAATGAAGTTCATCCAATAAATAGTATAAAATACCTTTTACATCGAAAAATAACTGTAGAGGAACCGCATAAGCGCTTAGGACCCGTACAGTGCCAAGATTTTGGCCACACTAATGCGTATTGCAAGTTACCTACAGTTTGTGTTGTGTGTGGAGAATTCCATGGTACAGGACAATGCAATAAGCCGAAATTCGACCCAAAAATAAAAAATGCAGTAATTGCGGTGAAAACCACACAGCTAATTATAGAGGTTGCTCCGTCTACACCCACCTCAAGCGCTCAATGAACAACAAAACAATAATTGCTTCTAAGCCACCACAGCAGACTCAAATTTTTTCTAATAATTATTTTCCTCCGAGAGGACAGTCAACCACCGACATAACCGTTCAAAATCAAAAACAAATTTCTTATGCTAATGTAGTTAAGTCTACATTCGCAAACCCGAATCAGCAATCTATATCTCAACCGCCCGATCAAAATTTCAGTAACCTTGAGGCAGCAATACAGACCCTTATTCAAACTATAAACACTTTTACGTCGTCTATGATGACGGTGATGCCGGAAATGGTGAAAATGCAATCCACCATTTTGCAGGTTATTTCGAAAAAATGATTTGGTTAAAAATATGTTTCTGGAACGCGAACGGCATCCGCCAACAAAAAAATGAACTAGAATACTTCCTGATGGATAAGCAGATCGATATAATGATGATTGCAGAAACTCACTTGACGTCAACAAGCTTCTTCAAAATTAACGGCTACGTACTATACGATACTAAAGACCCCCGTGGAAGAGCTTGTGGAGATTCTGCAATCTGGATAAAATCTAGGATAAAGCACTTTTTGTTGAACGACACATGTGGGGACTATCTTCAAGCAACTAATATCTGTGTGGAAAATTTTCATTACAAATTGGTTATCTCATCGATTTATTCGCCGTCTCGATTCTCAGTGACAGAATCACAATATTCAAGTTTTTCACCTCATTAGGACCTCGTTTTATAGCAGCTGGAGATAACAACGCAAAACACACTTTTTGGGGCTCACGTTTAATCACCCCGATGGGTCGGGTGCTTTTTGATACAATTTCTAAAATGGGCTTACACGTAATATCAAGCGGACATCCCACTAACTGGGCGACTGACCGGCGAAAGATTCCTGATGTGATTGATTTTTGAGTGGTAAAGGGGTTCCCTGTGGAATGGATGCAAAACTTGTCATCGGATCATTCACGTACTAAAGGGTGGTTAAATTTCAAGGGCCGATGTTGATTTTGAATAAAACAAACTATTTAGGAAATTATTGTAATTTTATTTTATTATGATAAATTGGTATTATTCAATTATGTATGGAACAAAATATCGGCCAAATGAGCGCCGCGACCACGGCGGCACACGTCCATCCGATGGTCTAAATTTTCGATGACCCTGAGGCATAATGGAGGTTCTATGCCGTTAATGTGCTGAATTATCTCATCCTTTAGCTGTTGAATTGTTGCTGGCTTATCGACGTCCACCTTTTCTTTCAAATAACCCCAAAGAAAAAAAGTCCAAGTGGCACCGTCCTGCTGAAACCACATATCGTCTACATCCATATCTTCCAATTCGGGCCATAAAAAGTTCGTTATCATCTCACGATAGCGAACACCATTCATAGTAACTGCCTGACCGGCCTCATTTTGGAAAAAATACGGCCCGATGATGCCGCTAGCACATAAACCGCACCAAACAGTCACTCTTTGTGGGTGCATTGGTTTTTCGATAGTCACTCTTGGATTCTCATTCGCCCAAATGCGGAAATTCTGTTTATTGACGAATCCACTGAGATGAAAATGATTTTCTTCGACAATTGACCATCATTTTCATAATAAGCCTGGATAACTTTAACACGTTGTTGGATTGTGTATCTCTCCATGGTTCAAATTGAATAAGTCTGAAATAGAGAAATGTCAAATAAAATTCGGAAAAAAACTTGGCGCTTAGGTGTGGTTCACATTCAACATCGGCCCTTTTAAAATGGGCTTAGACGTAATAGCAAGACTTGTCATCGGATCATTCACCTACTATTATTTCAGTGCGTTTTCCCCAGGAGACTTGGTCTCCGATTAACAATTTGCATAGGACTGTCACCCGAGTGAATTGGCTAAAACATAAAAAATTTTTGAGTACCCATTTCACTGAGAATATTGTTTTAAGAACACATGAAGATATTAATGCGTCACTAAGCAACTTTAGCGAAAACCTTAAACAAGCCGCTGAGCTTGGTTCTAGCGTTTATTTAATACGCAGAAACATTCAAAATAGAACATATTCTTCAGAAATCGAGCAACTTGTGTTAGAAAAAAGAAGAGTTCGACGAGAGTGGCAACTTCGCAGGTCTCCGCAACTAAAAACAAGGCGACGTGAGTGCACAAATCAGCTAAGAAATTTGCTTGCAACCCAAAAAACGGCTTCTCTACAAACGTATCTAGAAAGTCTGGATGGTACTCTTCAGTCCGACTATTCTTTATGGCAGGCGACTAAAGGTTTAAAAAGGCCAGTTAGTGGTAAGCCGCCCTTGCGAGAACCATCTGGTGACTGGGCTAGAGATGACTCGGAAAAGGGTAATTCATTTGTTAACCATTTGAAAAGCGTTTTTACCACAAATAGGTCTGATAATGCAAATAAGTTGCCGCCTATTGTTAGTAGACCTCCTGTGCCTTTAAGATTCAATTTTGAAGAAGTTGAAAATTCTATTGGTAATCTAAACCTTAAAAAAGCTCCAGGTATCGATAAAATCAGCAACAAAATGCTGGTAGAGCTGCCTCGTGTAGGTAAAAGAGATGTTCTTTTTATAATTGTAGTAATAATATTTTTGGCTAACGTATTTAGTTATTTGTTTTTAATATATACATACTTAGCTGGTGAGGCCTAACTTTTTTTATGTCAATAAAAATGCAAAATCTTTATTACATATTATTCCCAACGTTTCGTGAATTTTATGTTCACTTCTTCAGGGGATTTTGTCTATTTTAAAAAGAAAGTTTTTTATGAAATTACATTAATATCTTAAGTAGAAAACAATATTTGAGAAACTTACATTTTTGTGATTTTACAACATTAAACACAAAATTATTGAAATTATATTTATAATCAAGTAAAACAACATTTATACACTAATTTTCTTAAGCACTATTTTTTATAATAATATTATAAATGGCGCTTAAGTTGTCAGTATCTTCTTTTTTGTTCATTGTTCTGTTTATTTTGTTCATTGTTCTGTTTATTTGTCTCCCTGCTCACTAATATTCCTATCCACTTGGCCATAAATAACGTAATGAATAATTGGAACTTAATAAAACAACATTCGAAGATCTAAATTCTTAGATGTCCTCAAATTCTGCCTTTACGAAAATAACTATTTTACATATGACAATAATATCTACAATCAAACATTCGGCATGCCTATGGGAAACCCACTGTCACCCACTATTGCTGACATTGGTTTGGACAATTTATTGGACGTAGCCTTAGCTGAATTATATGACAAAAATATTCACATAAAATACGTAGATGACATTTTAGCTGTAATAAATACTGACAATCAAAATGAAATTTTAAACACTCTAAATGTATATCATCCCAAAATAAAATTCACTATTGAAGTAGAAAATAAAGGAAAAATCTCCTATCTAGACACCACACTTTATAGACAAGATGACAAAATATACTTCGACTGGCATACCAAAAGCATCTCATCAGGAAGAATAATCAACTATTATTCAACCCAACCCAAATCACATATAATCAACACAGCCAAAAATTTAGTAAACAAGGTATTAGAAATAAGTGATGAAAAATTTCTTAACAAGAATATAAAGAAAATTTCGGATATACTAACCAAAAATAGTTTTCCGCCATATCTTATCAAAAATATCATAAATACACCAAATCATCGAAAAAGCAATAGAAATGGCAACCCTAACAATGAAAGCAAACAATATTACAGCATCAAATATATACCTGGATTAACAGACAACCGCAATATAAAATGTGCAATAAACAATAACAACATAACATTGGCTTTTAAACCAAATAAGACTTTAAGCACAATATTCACAAAAACAAAAACACCTATAGACAAACTACAACAAAACAACGTTGTCTATCAAATTCCATGTAAAGGTGATGATAACAACAGCTGTGATCTCGTTTACAACAAAAAGAAGTTTAGCAGTTAGAATAAATGAACATAAGACAGACATTAATAAGAAAAAAGAAAGCACTGCTTTATCGCAACATACTGTACAATCCAAACATATACCAAAGAAAATAATGTTAAAAAACGTAACACAACAGAAAGCTTAAGAATACAGCAAAAAATAAACAGAACAATGAACAAAAAGGAAGATACTGACAACTTAAGCGCCATTTATAATATTATTATAAAAAATAGTGCTTAAGAAAATTAGTGTATAAATGTTGTTTTACTTGATTATAAATATAATTTCAATAATTTTGTGTTTAATGTTGTAAAATCACAAAAATGTAAGTTTCTCAAATATTGTTTTCTACTTAAGATATTAATGTAATTTCATAAAAAACTTTCTTTTTAAAATAGACAAAATCCCCTGAAGAAGTGAACATAAAATTCACGAAACGTTGGGAATAATATGTAATAAAGATTTTGCATTTTTATTGACATAAAAAAAGTTAGGCCTCACCAGCTAAGTATGTATGTATATACTAAAAACAGATGTTCTTTTTATTTTTAATGCTATTTTATGACTTGAGTATTACCCTGTAGAGTGAAAGGTGTCCATGAAAGTAGAATCATACCGTCCAATAAGTCTACCGACAACAATTTCAAAACTTTTCGAAAAATTGCTAAAGGCGAAGTTGGATCCAATGTTTAATAAGGTGGAATGTATTCCTAATCACCAATTTGGTTTTAGAGCTAAACATGGCACCATTGAGCAAACACACAGGTTAGTTAACGACATAAGAAAGGCATTTGAAGATAAAAAATATTGCTCTGCCTTATTCATCGACGTCTCACAAGCTTTTGATAAAGTGTGGCACGATGGCTTAATGCATAAAATAAAGTTTAACTTACCTGCAAACATACATCAGCTTTTGGAAAGCTATTTACATATATTGTCGCCAATTCATAATAAAAGCAGGCGATTTCTTAAGCCCCGCACAGCTTATTGAAGCTGGAGTTCCCCAAGGCAGCATATTAGGGCCTATCTTATATTTGATCTACGCATCTGACATGCCGCCCAGCACCAACATTCACACTTCAACATTTGCATATGATACAGCATTCCTTAGCATACATAGTAACTACCAGCAAGCATCAATAAATTTACAGGAACATATCGACAAACTAGATGAACAAATCAGTTAGCAGGTTGCTACAATTTGCGCTAAAATAACTTTATTTAGAATGGGGCTCTAAATAAAGTTATTCATATATATTACTCAGATTGAGTATTATATATGTAGGAGTTGGAGAAAGGAAAACAAACAGGGTAAGTATTTGTTTTAATTTAGGGATTTTTTATTAATTGTGTTACCTTTTTTCACAAATTTACAATTGCAGGTAAGTATAAAATTTTATGTTGGTAAATACAAATTTGGGTTGCTACGATGTGACTCACACTGCTACTCGATCAGAAGTCAAAAAAATAATAATCCATTTTGCCAAAAGTCACTGTGAGAAGTTCGGCCTTTGGAAACCCGAACTTAAAACAATGAATTTTCCACTTGTCAATGTGAGCAACATTGAGTACAGTGGTGAATAAATTATATGTTAAACATCAACATTACAGGTAAGTAAAAGGGTGAACAGATAAGAAAAAGGGTGAACAGTGGCTGTGTTCTATAACTCTCGCCACGAGAAACTTTTCGACTGAAACGTGCGAAATGAAACAAAGTTGAAACAAACAGCTGCTTTTCTCACTAAACTGTAGCTATAACTTTTTTGGTGAGTAATAGCTGTCACGTAAGGAATTTACTCGCCATTTTACAGAAAAACTGTGTCTGTAAAACTTTATCGCAAAAATTTCCCGCATTCAACTGTCATTATTTCTCGCAAACAAAAAGGCTGTGAGATAGTTTTTCAAATAAAAATAATCATCACTAACTGAATAATAATGCTGAAAAATAAGTATTTTGCTGTTAATTTAAGTATCAAATAGATATTTACACAGTTTAGAATGATTGTTTTTTTTATTTTAACTTTTTAATTAACTTTTATACCCTTCACACAACAAGTTTTAAGGGAATACTTAAGTTTTTAATTTCAACAATTTTAATATCCGACCCAACATAGTATATTATAACAATTTTATAATGTTTTTTTCAGAATTCACAAATTGCAATTATTTTTTAATTTTACAAAATTTTGCGCATAAATATGTATGTATGTATTTGTAAATAAAATGTAAACATTAGAGCCAAACCATACATTTTCTAGAATAGCCGACGGTTATAATATGACGCCGTCGAACAAAATTTCTTAAGTTTAGCAATTTTTGGTCGGCGGCGGTACTAATTGTGGCTGGCGGTTTCATTTTTAAAATTGCATGTCGGCATCGTTTTATATTTTCAGACATTTCTAACGTAACGACGTAATCGCTTTGGATAGTTTTCGACATGAGTTACAGACGCAGTTTTTTCTCACTTTTCGAGAAACGATGGAATAATTTGTTTCACAAGTTTTCGACGCGAGAACTTCTCGCCAAAGTTACAGAACACAGCCACAGGTAAGAAACTATACTAAATAACAAATGTAAAAGTAAATATAAATGTATAAATTCATTTGAAATTCACATAATATATATTGCAAATAAGAAGTTAATTTTAAAAATTCAAATAACAATTCACTTTTGCAAAAAAAAAAAGAAAAAAATTAATTTAATTTAAAATAATTCAACCAATAAAAATATATTGTCCAAATTAGTTTGGACATGCCGCCAGCCTCGGCTTTAGGCAGTTGATGCCGGATTATTGCTGGGACAGAGAATGTTGGCCAATGATTTTATCGCCTCTAAAATCGCAGTAGTTGGAATACTCGTTGATACAGATGGAACTGGTGGTTGTAGCGATTGTTGCTGCATTGACGTTTGCGGCTGCTTCTTTTCTTGCTTCTTTTTGTGGTTGTTCTTTCCTTTGGCGCTTTCGGTGTAGGATGCAGCAAGGTGTGATGGAACTTATCGCATTTCTGGCACGTGTCCAGCGACGCGCATGCCCTCAAATCATGCGATCTGGCGAGGCAGTTTTCGCAACATCGATACCTAGCAACTATTTCCTCACGTTTTTCAACCGACATTGTTAAAAATCTTCGGCAAAATCACAAGCCATGGGATGCATGGCACAGAACGCACTTATAGACGCCGGAGTCTCGTCTTCGCAAGTACTTCCTTGTGCGAACTTCCACTGGATGAGTAGTCACTAATCTCCGGTTGGGTCTAATATAGGAGAAAAACAAACAATTAGTAATGTATAAACGGGGATTATGGAAAACAGTAAATTGTTCAACATCAAATTTTATAACGAGCTTTACTAAAAGTTATGGAAAAAGAAATTGAAATTGAGAAACGTTATGGGACTGGTTAAGAACTTCTGGTTTCCATGTAAGGCAGGAAACACAACTTCACTATTGGGCGCGTAATGACTCCAGAGGCGGTTCGTACGTCGACTGTTCGCACCTTTCCATCTGATTCCGGATAGGTGTTCTCTACACGTCCTAGTCGCCATTCTTGTGGAGGGAGTAAATCGTCTTTGATGATGACAAGATCTCCTACTTGAATATTTGGGGTCGGGTTTCTCCATTTGTAGCGCTTGTGTAGCGCTTTTAGATAGTCCTCTTTCCATCGTATGGCGAGCTGATAGTGCAGAACTTTTGATTTTTCCCATCTATTGATGACCGACATATTTTGAGTATCAGGCTCTGGAAACGCCATTAGCGGTGAGCCTCTTAAAAAGTGCGCAGGGGTTAAGGCTGTCAACTCGGAAGGATCTTCAGACAGAGCAGAAATCTGCCGGGAATTGAGTGTCCCTTCTATTCGTGCTAGAACTGTCGTAAATTCCTCGAAATTGAACTCGTGGGTTCCTGCAAGCCGTTTAAAGTGATACTTGAAACTTTTAACAGCGGCTTCCCATAGGCCGCCCATGTGCGGGGCGTGTGGGGGTATGAATTTCCATTCAAACCCATGGGCAAGATACTTCTGGGCAATGTCCTGTGATGCTTCTTTAATAAACTTGGAAAACTCTCGTTGGAGCGCTCGGCTAGCCCCTAGGAAATTTCTGCCGTTATCCGAAGTAACCCTTTGGGGCAGCCCCCGCCTCCCAACGAAGCGAGGGAATGCTGCCTGAAAGGCATTTGACGACAAGTCTGAGCATGCTTCTAAATGTATGGCTTTAGTGCTGAAGCAAACGAAAACACTTACGTAGCCCTTTGTCGTGCTAGCTTTCCGCAAAATCATAGTTTTAGTCTCGAAAGGGCCCTGCAAAGTCCACTCCTGTGACATGAAAGGGTGGCGTAAGGGTACATCTGTCTGGGGGTAAGGGAGCCATTATTTGCGAGCACGCTTGTTGTCTATGTATAATACAGATTTTGCAATGTCGAATAATAGCTTTGACTCTGGGCTTAAGTCTAAAGATGTAAAACTCCGATTGTACCATCCTACACATTTGGCTACATTCAGCATGCGCGAGTATATTATGAACAAACAAGAGATAAAGTTGACAAAAACGAGCATTTCCAGGAAGAATAATAGGATGGCACTCGTTATATGGCAGTGAGGACTGAGCTAACCGGCCATTTGCCCGTAAGATGGAATCTGAATCGATAAATGGGTTAAGATTTACTAATGTGCTCTTTTTCGGTAGAGACTGAGAATTGCATAATAACTTGTACTCTTCACTGAAAAATTTCTTTTGGGCTAAAAAAAATTAGATGAACCTTTACGAACTTCATTTCATTTAATGTAAGACCCCCTCGGGAGGGTAAAGTTTTACTTTGCCTTGAGATTTTTGTGCATCTCACTACACATGTGTTGAAAAATCGAAAAACATAACAGAGAACCCGTAGGCCTCGGTTGTATGAAGAAAAATTACACAAAATGTCATCTTCCTGGACCTCAGTGTGTAGGGCATGAGTTTGTTTTTTCGAATCTTCAACTACTCTTAGTGGATTTAGTTTGGGCCATTCTGAGGCGGGTTTTATTAGCCATGATGGTCTACTCCACCAGAGAGAGTTTTGCGCCAGTTCTTGGGGTTTGCAGCCGCGAGTACCTAGGTCAGCAGGGTTGTCATGAGTTGGAACATGACGCCATGTAGCATTGGGGACTAATCTGTGGATTTGAGCAATCCGATTTGCCACATAGGTTTCCCACGTGGAGGGAGGCTTTGAAAGCCAACCTAACACAATGGATGAATCGGTCCACAGCTTAACTTCACTTATGTTCATTTTGAGTGAATTGACTACATAATGAGCGAGATTTGCTAGTAAAACTGCGCCGTTTAGTTCCAAGCGTGGTAGACAAACTGTCTGTATTGGAGCCACCTTACTTTTTGCTACTAGCAAATTTGAGAAAGTAGCGTGAGAAATAGATTGACATCTGATGTAAATCGTACCACAGTATGCTGCTTTTGATGCATCAGAGAACCCGTGAATTGAGATTGAGTCAGAAGGTAGGCACTGTAACCAACGCGGGATGGAAATAGTTTCTATGTGCGATAAATCTTGCACAAGACTGTTCCATTTACTAAACATTTCTTCTGATACATCTTCATCAAAATCTAACCCTTCTAACCATAGCTGCTGCATGATAATTTTTGCTCTGATGACTATGGGTGCCAGCCATCCAGCGGTAAAAAACAGTTTTGCAACCGATGAAAGAATTTGTCGCTTCGTTACTTTATCTGTTTGTTGAATAGGAGAAAAATTATATGTAAACGAGTCAGAGATTGCATTCCACTTTATACCAAGAGTTTTGGTAGAGCTTGAGTTGTGAAAGCGAAGAAAATCGGAATCATACAGACCTTCTTTTGGTACATGAGCAAGTAACTGCGGGTCATTTGCAGTAATCCTTTTTAATGGAAATCCAGCTGATTTTAAAACCTCAATGAGCTGAGTTTGAGCAGACAAAGTTTCATTGATTGAAAAGCCACCTGTGAGAATGTCATCTACGTAGGTTTCTGTGCGCAGAATCGAAGCTGCATTTGGAAATCTGGATTCGGAATCAGAAGCGAGTTGTAATAGGGTCCGAATCGCAAGATATGGGGCACAGTTAACGCCAAAAGTTACCGTCTTCAATTGGTAATCTTTCATTGGATTGTCTGCTTGGGGCTGGAATAAAATTCTCTGATAAGACCTATCAGCGGGATGTACCAGTATTTGGCGATACATTTTTTGAATGTCGCCACTAAAAACATATTTCTCCAATTGAGCAAAATAGATATTAAATCATGTTGTAGAGTAGGGCCAGTGTATAGAATATCATTAAGGGATAGTCGTGATTTGGATTCTCTTGACACATTAAAACGACTCTTACTTTTGTAGTTTTATGTTCTGGGCGAACAACTGCGTGGTGTGGTAAATAATAAGAGCTATATTTACCGTTCGAAATTAGCTCATTTGATGGAACTTCTTCCATATGGTCAAGAGTAATGTATTCGTTCAGAACTTCCTTGTATTGAGCTTGCAGCTCGGGATTTTTAACTAAATTCTTTCTAAGCTCGAGTATTGAGCCAAGGCAGTGAAACGAGATGATCCTAAGAAAACTTCTTCGGGGAACTCTGCCTTAAAAGGAAGTCTTACTATGTACCTACCACTTTCATTGCGGGTAGTGGTTTGGGTATAGAATTTTTCGCAGAAGTCATCTTCTGCTGACTTGGGCCGAGAGAGCGGAATTTCTTTCTGTTCCCAAAACTTTTTTAGAGTATTATTTAATTCCACAGTCTCCGATTCAACAACTGAGGTGGTGAACGTTTGTATGGACTGTGTTTTTATGGGACCACTGAGAACCACCACCCGTAAATAGTATTGTAGGCAGACGTTTGACCACAAATGTTTTTCTTTATACCATCAATATAGAGAAAGTGTTCACAGTCATTGCCCAGAATGAGATCTATCTGAAACACTTCATTAAATGTTGGGTCAGCTAAATCTAGTTGAGAGAGTTCTTTTGAGGCAGGGATTATGAAATCGAAAGCGGGCAGAGGTTTTGTTACCTTCGGAAGTACAATTGCTCGTATGGGGACACGCAAATTATGTCTTTTTGCATACAAAATAAACTCGCATTCTTTGTTAGCGGTTTGTTTTTGGCCTCCGATACCCACTATCTCGAAATGAGATTTTTTGTAAGGCAGTTGGAGACGAGTTCTAATCCGCTCAGTTAGAAAAGTCCGCTGCGAACCGGGATCAATAAGGGCTCGTACGGTGAAAAGTTCACCTTTATGTTTAATTTGAGCTAAAGCAGTGCGTAATAAAATATTTTCACTACTTGTAGAGCAATTCGCGTGGATTCGACTAGACGTACTTGGAAGATCGTCTGGAGTAATATTTTTAACCGCTTGAGAGGTATTTGCATAAGATTTTTGTACAAACTTAATATTTTCATGTGTGTTTTCGCTCTGTGATTTGTTTGAGCTGTGAGATGTATTTGGAGAATTCTGCCTCATGTGTAACAAAGTATGGTGACTTTTTTTGCAGTGTAAACACTTGTGCTTGCTACCACAGTTTGACTTGAGATGAGAAGCAGCCAAACAGTTGTTACAAAAATTTTTTTTGAAAACGTAATCAACTACTTGTTGCACACTGAAAACTCTGAACTTTGGGCACACTCTTAACGAATGATTTACGTTGCATAGCTTGCAACATATAGAGTTTAAGTTCTCTTGAGACATATATGTTTGCACTTTATTTTGTGGCGGTTTTGTTAGCGTAAAACAATCTTTCGATGTTTTAATGCTAGTCAGACATTCTACTGCTTCATACCTATCAATAAGGAATTGCGACATTTGATTCCACTGTGGAAGCTCTCGGGGTGATGTGAGAGATTGTTCCCATAGTGACAGTGTATGATCGGGCAATTTTGTGGAAATAAGGCGAACTAGAATCGGGTCCCAACTGTCTACATGGACTCCAAGCGTTTTGAGCGTTGCTAGAGAGTCATTAACTGTGGACTGTATTCTTATGATAGCTTCACTATCTTCTCTATTTGCCGCTGGGATAACAAAAAGTATTTTAATTTGATTGTCAACTAAAACCCTTTTATTTTCATATCTGGTTTTTAAAGCATTCCATGCCAATTCAAAATTTTCATTTGAGAGCGGATATATTTTAACTATATCTCCAGCTTCACCCTTCGTTTTATTTCGAAGGTGATATAGTTTAGTGACTGCGGTGAGTTTCGAGTGATTAATATATACCGCAGTGAACATGTCCCTAAACGAGGGCCACTGTTCGTAGCTTCCTTTGAACACTTCTGTGTCACAGGGTGGAAGTTTAATACAATCAGAGCTAGCTTGCAGGAGATCTTGTGGGGCAATTTGATTTGGCATGGAATACCGTGAAGTTGACTGGCCTGTGGGGTAAGCCATAGTCTCTAATCGGAAACTTTTCATTATTTCGAGAATTTTTGCTGAGCAGACGTAATAAGAATCTGTGCATTCTTCAAATATGTTGCTCACTTCGGTTTTGACGGTTGAAGTGATAAATTTGTCTTTCGACATCATTACCACTTCGTACGAGGTTTCAACTCTTCCCCACCTTGCCTCGAGGTCTTTCAGCTTAACCTCAAGAAGGGATTCATTTGGGTCGATATTATCGGCCTTTTTGAATTTCTCGCTAAAGGTGAGCAAGCGATCGCTGTCAAAATCGAATTGATCTCTGGGAGGAGGGCTAGACTCATCTTGAGATCTGGTTGCCATTTTTAAAAAGAAATGAAATAAAGGGATCTGAAGAGTTCAGTAAAAGTTTTGAGTATAATGGACTGTATAATATAGCAACAAGTTTGTAATCTTTATAAAGAAGCTGAGGTAGGGGCTATAAGCTATAACAAAAGATTTACAAACAGTTTTATTAGGGTAAGTAATTGATATAGGGGCTTTGTATTAAAGCACTAGATTTTCAATATATTTAAGGAAATAGAAATAGGGGCTACATATTATAGCAATATATTGAATTCTAGTAACCAATGAGATTATTTGAGGGGCTAACGAATTTAGCAGCGAAACAAGGATTTTATTATTCGATATTTTTGAGTAACGAAATGTAACGAAAATTACAATTGTTATTGAACAACTTTTGAGTAAAGTTTTATGGTTAAAGCCGTGTATGGAAAAACGAGCTAATTAAATAATTGAGATTTAATTCCTGATAGTAAAGAGCACAATTTAAATTTATTTAATGTGCATAAATCTGAGTATAGTGATGTAATAATTTGAATAACAATGGGGGCTATTCTGCGTTTCGATTCGGATCGAAATTTTTTCCGTCTGGCAACTTGAGTATTCTGCGTTTCGATTCCGCTCAGTTTCTTTCGATCGTATGTATTCTGCATTACAATCGGAACTCCGTTTTTTTCAGTTTTTTTTTTTTGTTGACGGAGAAGTTTTTGTTATCTGTTTTTTAGTTAAAAAATTAAAAAAATATAAGTAGAAAATGATATAAAATGTTCAGTAACGATTAAAAAAACATTGAAAACTATTTTATTTAATTAAATTTATTTATTTATTGTTTTAAATTATCAATTTTTGCACCCGAATCTGATGTGTTTTTTATGTATTTTGGGTCAAAAACAACAACACCAGAACAGTATGAAAAATTGACAAATTTAATGTCATCTAATGCAGATATTGCATGTGGATGTCAGCAGCAATCAAAGGAAGAAGTAGCAGTGTTCTGGGAGGAAGTTGCAGGAATCATCAATGCACTTGGCCCTCCAACAAAAAATGCCAGCCTCATTATATCTCATATTGTTCTCCTCTCTAACCAACAATAATGCAGCTGTTATAGAAATTAAAAAATTTAATTATTGATATTAAAAAAAAAAAAAAAAAATAATTGCAACACAGTGAATTAATCTCCTACAATTTTTATTAAAGTTTTATTTTGGTCTTTCCATATTTAATCACAACACTATTAATTTTTTTTTTTTTTTTTGTTATGTGCCTTTATCTTCACAAGATTCTTTGCACTGTAATATATTTATGAACAATTAATTTTAGTTTGTTTTTGTATATATTTATTTATTCTTATTAAACTTTATTAAGAACTTATTTTTAATTATGTATACAAACAACTTTTTGTATTAAATTTGACATTTGTTTATGAAAACGATAACAGACTTGCTTATTTTGCAATTTCATTTCCACATTCCACAGTGATGCTATTAATTTTATAAACATTGTTGTCTTCTTCTTTTTCTTTCGATTCCGTTTTTTATCAGACTACCAATTTTCGATCGCAACGGAACTGAATGCGGTGACTTAATCGAAACGCAGAATAGGGGTGAATGAGAATTGTTGCTTATTTACGAGAATATAAATTTTAATTTAATTCCCCTGTAATAAAGCAACCCAAACAAAATTTATATATGTATTTATAAATTTTATATATTTGTAATTTGATTTTGGATAACCAGAGCAAAATTTATTCAAATATATCTCAACAGCAATTCTTGAATTTAAATTTACTTTTTGTAGGTAGAGTACTTTCCGTCTCTGTACAGTTTTTTGTTATAAACACTTGTTCTATGTTCAATCTTCTCTTTATATTTATAAGCATATATATGTACGTAAGTATGTGTGATCTTTTTTAATGTAATGTTTAAAATTATTTTAAATCACTCAAATATACATACATGTGTATTTATAATTTGGAAACTTTAATAAGTATTAATGCAACTAAAAACATTAACAATTTAAGAGTATGTATATACATATGTATGTACGTATGTATGTAGATATTTTTAAGGAGATAAATCCTGATCATAGAATCATATGTTTGTTATTCTTGTCAACTGTTTCAGAGAATTTAGTTATTGGCTTGGTACACTCTCAATAAATACATGTATGTAATGTACAAAACATGTAATTTTACAAAACTGAGACACCAAATGTATGTATGAATTTGTCCAAACCAAATAACTTTAAGAGTACCGCGGGAAATATCGCACATACATAAATGTAATTATATAAAAAGATCTTGCTTTAATATTTCGCTTACTCTTCAAGATTTCAGTAAGCAAATTTTTCTCTTTTATTTTCAGCTTTGCACTTTAATATGTAAGTATATATTTATGTATGTATAGAAAATATATGTACCGAAAAATATGTATACCGGTAGGTATGTAAAAATGGATGTGAACGGTATGTATGTATATATGTAAGTATCAATTAAACGGTCAAATGATATACCTACATATGTATGTATGTATTAATTTTTATTAGCCAATAAGTATGTAAATGCGTGTATATGTATATGAATACATAAATATACATGTACATGTATATATGTACAAATGTAGATTAACAAATATAACTATTTATGTATGTAAATCTGTGTTTCACGTTCTTGATCACTTAATTTTTGGGCTGTTTTCATGCATACATATATTTTTTAATTTTGACCACAACATTACCACAATTTTCTGTTTTTCTTTACTTTGGATTCAACGTTTTTCTCACATAAACTTTTTATTTATTTAAGTAAAAGAGTTAGGGCGTTTTGGGTTTTTGTTTTATTTTAATCTTTTGTTTATGCACTTTTATTTATATGCACTTATGTATAGGCATTTTTTACTTACAGTTGATTTTATTTTGTTCTGCTTTATTTTTTATGCTGGTGGTTTCATACCTCATTATTTCTGTAAGATTTTGGTGGTGGTTTTCTCCAATCTTGGCTTTCTTAATTGTCGGCTTCTTAAGGACCATGAACAAATCAGTTAGCAGGTTGCTACAATTTGCGCTAAAATAACTTTATTTAGAATGGGGCTCTAAATAAAGTTATTCATATATATTACTCAGATTGAGTATTATATATGTAGGAGTTGGAGAAAGGAAAACAAACAGGGTAAGTATTTGTTTTAATTTAGGGATTTTTTATTAATTGTGTTACCTTTTTTCACAAATTTACAATTGCAGGTAAGTATAAAATTTTATGTTGGTAAATACAAATTTGGGTTGCTACGATGTGACTCACACTGCTACTCGATCAGAAGTCAAAAAAATAATAATCCATTTTGCCAAAAGTCACTGTGAGAAGTTCGGCCTTTGGAAACCCGAACTTAAAACAATGAATTTTCCACTTGTCAATGTGAGCAACATTGAGTACAGTGGTGAATAAATTATATGTTAAACATCAACATTACAGGTAAGTAAAAGGGTGAACAGATAAGAAAAAGGGTGAACAGTGGCTGTGTTCTATAACTCTCGCCACGAGAAACTTTTCGACTGAAACGTGCGAAATGAAACAAAGTTGAAACAAACAGCTGCTTTTCTCACTAAACTGTAGCTATAACTTTTTTGGTGAGTAATAGCTGTCACGTAAGGAATTTACTCGCCATTTTACAGAAAAACTGTGTCTGTAAAACTTTATCGCAAAAATTTCCCGCATTCAACTGTCATTATTTCTCGCAAACAAAAAGGCTGTGAGATAGTTTTTCAAATAAAAATAATCATCACTAACTGAATAATAATGCTGAAAAATAAGTATTTTGCTGTTAATTTAAGTATCAAATAGATATTTACACAGTTTAGAATGATTGTTTTTTTTATTTTAACTTTTTAATTAACTTTTATACCCTTCACACAACAAGTTTTAAGGGAATACTTAAGTTTTTAATTTCAACAATTTTAATATCCGACCCAACATAGTATATTATAACAATTTTATAATGTTTTTTTCAGAATTCACAAATTGCAATTATTTTTTAATTTTACAAAATTTTGCGCATAAATATGTATGTATGTATTTGTAAATAAAATGTAAACATTAGAGCCAAACCATACATTTTCTAGAATAGCCGACGGTTATAATATGACGCCGTCGAACAAAATTTCTTAAGTTTAGCAATTTTTGGTCGGCGGCGGTACTAATTGTGGCTGGCGGTTTCATTTTTAAAATTGCATGTCGGCATCGTTTTATATTTTCAGACATTTCTAACGTAACGACGTAATCGCTTTGGATAGTTTTCGACATGAGTTACAGACGCAGTTTTTTCTCACTTTTCGAGAAACGATGGAATAATTTGTTTCACAAGTTTTCGACGCGAGAACTTCTCGCCAAAGTTACAGAACACAGCCACAGGTAAGAAACTATACTAAATAACAAATGTAAAAGTAAATATAAATGTATAAATTCATTTGAAATTCACATAATATATATTGCAAATAAGAAGTTAATTTTAAAAATTCAAATAACAATTCACTTTTGCAAAAAAAAGAAAAAAATTAATTTAATTTAATATATAAATTTATTGAATTTTTGATGAACTTTTATAATTTTTTTAAATAAAATTTTTGGTTTGTACATTTGTACAACGGGTTATAGTTCAGGAACTAACAAATGTACAAACCAAAAATTTAATTTAAAAAAATTATAAAAGTTCATCAAAAATTCAATAAATTTATACATATTTACATCTCTGGGTACGGAGAATATTAAAATACAAAAATATGTATGTTAATAAATAAAATAAATACCGCTAGTTCTGAGACAGCAAACGCTGTACAAACAATGTGGGCAATTAACAAAATGCAAATGTGATTCAATATCTCGGTGGCTTAGTGGTTAAAGCAGTAGATCATGATACGTCATGTCCCGAGTTCAAATCCCAGTGGGTGCTGATGAGTAGTGTAGCGACTACGAAACA
This sequence comes from Thecocarcelia acutangulata, assembly GCA_914767995.1. Classification (NCBI taxonomy): domain Eukaryota; kingdom Metazoa; phylum Arthropoda; class Insecta; order Diptera; family Tachinidae; genus Thecocarcelia; species Thecocarcelia acutangulata. Next base: position 80,577,756 of record OU612094.1, on the reverse strand, counting down.
GCTAGTTGTCCCCCAGCTAGAGATTTGATTATTATTTTTCTTGTCTTCTTCAATCAAAATTATTGATCACAGCAGATTTGTATTGTAAAAAATCCTTCTTAAGAAAAAAACTTAAGAAAGAAAAAACCTGAACTATAACCCGTTGTACAAATGTACAAACCAAAAATTTAATTTAATTTAAAATAATTCAACCAATAAAAACATATTGTCCAAATTAGTTTGGACACCAGAGAAATGGCTCAAGCTTTGGAAAATCAAGGTTAATGAACAAAAGTGTGCCCATGTTACATTCGCACTGCGTCTAGGAACATGCACACCCATTACTATTAACAATAAAGTAATACCTCAACACAGTGAAGTCAAATACCTCGGTATTTATCTTGACCGTAGACTAACATGGAAGTCGCACATCGAGGAAAAAGTAACGCAGATGAAGTTGAAAGCAGTGCAAATTAGCTGGCTAATAGACAGAAATTCGGCCTTGAAGCTTGATTATAAACTTTTGCTGTACAGCTCGATTCTAAAGCCAATATGGTGCTATGGGATTCAATTATGGGGCACAGCCTCGGCATCTAACATTGAAAGAAGTCCAAATAGAATTCTCCGTAGAATTACAGATGCTCCATGGTATGTTAAAAACTCACGAATCAACGCAGATCTGAGCGTACCTTTTGTGAAATCTGTATTTGTGAAGTTTTTTTTTAGCTTTTTTTTATTTATTGAATCTTCACAATGTGAACTAACAATAAGTATTCAAATCTTATTACTAAATACAATAAATTAACTAAGTCCAGCCAATGCTAGACAAAAAGTTTTATTATGCGCATATTATATCGGTAAAATCACCTACTTAAAGCTCTGATGGTGGCAACGGTATCTCTTCTTCTCAACCGAGTGTGACCACTAAAATTTAGTATGTTTCGTGCAAGAGGGTTTGGGTGAAGTTCCAATTTGCTGATATACCTTATCGCATGCTTTGAACACTCATCTTTTACCAGTGGAACACACAGATCCTTGTGAATTCGGGAGTTTTTTACGTACCATGGAGCTGCAGTAATTGTTCGAAGAATTTTGTGTTGTCGCCTTTGAATTTTTTCAATGTTTGACGCTAAGGCGGTGCCCCATAACTAAATTCCGTAGCGCCATATAGGCTTTAGTATTGCGCTGTATAACAAAAGTTTGCAATCTAATTTCAATGTAGAATTTCTGCCCATAAGCCAATTTAATTGCGCTGCTTTTAATTTTAGCTGAGTGACTTTCGCGCCAATGTTAGGCTTCCACGTTAACCTACGGTCGAGATGAATACCAAGGTACTTGACTTCATTTTGCTGCGTAATAGGTGAATTGTTAATTTGGATAGCTAAGCATGTTTGTCTACGCAGTGTGAATGTAACGTGAGTACACTTTTGTTCATTAACTTTAATTTTCCAAAGTTTTAACCACATCTCTAATATTGAAATATACTCCTGCAAATTTCGCGAAGCTGCTTGATGGTTTTCATGTACGCTGCAGAATGCTGTGTCATCTGCAAAAGTTGAAGTGTGAATACCACATCTGGTTGGCATGTCAGAAGTGTAAATTAAATATAAAGTGGGTCCCAGAATGCTACCTTGGGGAACTCCTGCCTCGATTGGTTGAGTTGGGCTTATAAAGTCGCCTTCTCTGATAAAAAACTTCCGGCCGCATAAATAGCTTTCCAGAAGCTTGTGAGTGTTTGCAGGCAAGTTCATCTTTATTTTGTGCATTAATCCCTCGTGTCACACTTTATCAAAAGCTTGGGAAACATCAATGAATAGAGCTGAACAATACGTTTTGTCCTCAAAAGTCTTTCTTATAATATTAACTAGTCTATGCGTTTGTTCTACGGTGCTGTGTTTAGCCCGAAAACCAAATTGATGATCCGGGATGCATCCTACATCATTCAATATTGGAGTCAACTTCGCCATTAACAATTTTTCGAAAAGTTTTGAAATTGTTGGCAGTAGACTTATTGGTCTATATGACTCTACTTTAGTGGGATCCTTCCCTGGCTTGGGTATCGTAGTAACCATAGACACCTTCCACTCTGCAGGATAGTATTCTAGGCGCAAAATAGCGTTAAAAATGAAAAGAATAATTCTTCTAGCAACACGAGGTAACTGTACAAGCATTTTGCCAGTAATTTTGTCAAAACCTGGAGCTTTTTTTGAGTTTACTTTATTTATAACGTTTTCGACGTCTAGAAAACTAAGTCTCAAAGGCACAGGCGGTCTAACAGCATATGGCGGAAATTTAGCAACATCATCCACTGTATCATTTGCAGTAAAAACGTTTTTCAAATGATTAACATACACCATCCCTTTTTCAGAATCACTTCTTGCCAGTCGCCAGATGAAGTTCGCAAAAGTAGCTTACCTATTACGGGTCTTTTCAGACCTTTTGTCGCTTTCCATAGAGAGTAGTCGCTTTGCGGGCTACCATCAAGACCTTCTAGATAATTTTTAAGGGAAGCCATTCTTTCGATTTGAAGTAGATTTCTTAACTGAGTTATGCACTCCCGTAGCCTGCTTTTAAGTTGGGGAGACCTGCGAAGTTGCCATTCTCTTCTAACTCTTCTTTTTTCTGACAAAAGTTGCTCAATTTCAGGCGAATAAGTTCTATTGTTCTCATTTCTGAATCTCGTATGGGTAGTGGTAGCATGTTGCACGGCCAGTTTAAGGTCTTCAGAAAAATCTTTAATTGATATATCAACATCCTCAGGGGTTCTCAAGGCAATATTTTCTGTACAAGGAGTACTCAAATATTTCTTATATTTTAGCCAATTAACTCTAGTGATGGCGAACGCCAAGTCACTATACGGGGAGCCAACCACCTGGGGGAACGAAACGGATATTATAGTGGGTGAGTGGTCCGATGACTAATCTAATGAAGACTCTACTTGTATCCATTCTAAAGGAAAATTTTTTGCAACTCCAAAATATATAACATCTGGAATCTTTCGCCGGTCCAAAGGCCAATAAGTGGGATGTCCGCTTGAAATCACGTTTAAGCCCAGTTTGGAAACTGTGTCAAAAAGCACACGGCCTTTTGGGGAAATTAAACGTGATCCCCAAAAAGTGTGCTTAGTATTATAGTCACCAGCCGCTAAAAATCGAGAACCAAGTGATTTGAAAAAAAGTGAATACTGATTTTCTGTTATTGAAAATCGTGGCGGTGAGTAGATCGAAGAAATAACGATTTTTTCATGCAAATATTCAATGCATATATTAGTTGCTTGGAGATATTCCTCACGTGTCTTATGCAGACAATAGTGCTTAATTCTATTTTTTATTAGAATTGCTGAGCCTCCACAACACCTTCCACGAGGATCTTTAGTGTCATACAGTGTGTAGCCATTAATTTTGAAATGACCATTGCTTGTCAAATGAGTTTCAGCAATCATCATTATATCGATTTGCTTTTCCATAAGGAAGTGCTCAAGTTCATTTTTGTGTTGGCGGATGCCGTTTGCGTTCCAGAAACATATTTTTAACCAATTCATTTTTTTAAAATTGCATGCAAAATAGTGGATTGCATTTTCAGCATTTCCTGCATCATGTTTGTCATAGAAACGGTAAAAGTGTTTATGGACTGAACAAGAGTCTGCTGAGTTGCCTCAAGATTGGTAAAATTTTGATCGGAATTTTGGGGCTTGGGCTCCTGATTCAAGTTTTGTGCATCGGTTTTGACCACACTAGCATATGAAACTTGTTTGGGGTTTTGCATAATTATTTAGCTGGTTGACTGGCCTATCTGCGGAAAATTGTTTGTATGACTTATGTTTGGCTGCTGGGGTTGTTTATAGGTGATTGATGACTTATTTGTCATTGACTGCTTAAAGTGAGTATAGACAGGGCAGTCCCTGTAATTTGCAGTGTGGTTGCCTCCACAGTTACTGCATTTTTTAACACTTGAGTCAGATTTTGGCTTCTTGCACTGTGATGTGCTGTGTAGTTCGCCACACACAACACAAACTGCGGGCAGTTTACAATATGCCTTAATATGACCGAATTCCTGGCAGTTTAGGCATTGAACGGGCCCTAAACGCTTGTGCAGCTCTTCAATGGTAACCCTACGATGAAGAAGAAATTTGAGGTTATAAATTGGGTGAGTTTCATTCTTTTTGAGAATAACATTCCCTGGTACCAGTTCAAGCCTAAACATGGGTTGAGGAATCTTTTCACGGTTCCGCATATTTACCACATTTTTTATTTTAAAGCCTTTATCTAGCAGTGCAGTTTTAACCTCATCCGTGTCTACATAAGGGTCAATACCTTTTATAACAACCTGGAGGCCTTTAGCACTTTTAAGTTGATAAGTATAAAAAGATCTTTTCTCTTTTTCCAGAGCGGCAGAAAGTTTTCGGTAATCATTTTCGCAGTTGACTTAGATTTTTGTTTCACTTATTTGTCCGTGCTTCACTGATGTTACAAAAAGGTGTCTTTACCAATTGCCGTAATAAGTGCTTTTACCAGCTCATTAGATGTAGGTTCCCTCAAGTATATTGGTGGCGGTTTAAATGTTTTTTTTTATGTAGTTGGCTCGTCAGTCTGAAGGATAGCAAACCTATTACTATCCGTTGTCGCAGAGGTAATATCGCCCATAGACATTTTTGGTTGCGATGATATTTGCGCGGATTTAGGGCTTCGCTGACGTTTAACCATGGTTATATACCTATCCATACCCACTTGAGTTTTCGGTTTATCAACAATAGCTAAACTTGAAGATGGTTTGTCGTCTGTTGCAACAACAATGTTTGGCGAGCACGAACACGTGCGTTTTTTATCTCTTAGAGACAGGAGATTGTCCAATGATTTTTTCAATGATTCCTCTTCAGAAATCCAGAGGTTTTTTCTAGTGGAGCTAAGCTCCCTCTCAGAATTGCATCTACTAGATACACTCATGCAATTTTTTTTTTTTTTTTTTTTTTTTTGATTTATATTTTTTTTTAATTTAAAAGTATATAAAAATAATTGTCATAAAGTTTTTCTTTTGTATAAATTCGCTCTTCCACTTATTGCGGTTTTGTAAGAAAACAAAAACTTTAATGTATAGGTTTTTCCCACTGGGTAGGTAATCTTCACGCACAATAACAACAATAACAATGCACTGCCACCGCACTTGTTTTATTGAAATTGATTTTATTGTTTAGTTAATGAAATGTAAGGAATTTATTTTCCCGTTGTTTTTTTTAAATAATTTGTTATTGTTTTTACAATTTAATTTTAAAAGCGTTTAAGTAATGATTTTATTTTATTTTTTTTGTTCACTTTTTACGACCGTGCGGTTGGAGAGTCACAGGAGAACTGTGGTTGTGAAGTACGCGACAAGATATATTAACATACTTGAATTCCATCCAAATCCTCTTGCAGATAATATTCTTAACTTTGGTGGTCATAACCGTCTGAGAAGGAGGGATACTTTGGCTACCATTACAGCTCTAAACAGATGGCTGAATTCTGAAATAATACTCGCATAAAAATAAATTTTTGTCCAGCACTGGCTTTTTTTTAGTATTAAGACTGGATAACTTATTGTCATTACATTTCTTATGTAGATTCAATAAATAAACTAATAATGTTAAAAAAACATTGTCTGTCGGGTATTGATAGTGGTTTTTTAGTTATTTTAATTTCATCTAGGTCCCAAAGTCGAGCAATGTTAGTTTCAAGCCCTTCATCTTCAGTACATATTCCACAGGATGTGTCTATAAGGCTTTCTCTATTTATTTTTCTTGCTACAAAGTTGTGGCGATAATTTTATTTGTCTAATAGCTGGTAGTTGGTGATAATGCTCGGCACCCAGCAATATATCGATTTTATTAGATCGATTAAATGTTGGGTCAGCTAACATCAGATTTTTCGGTAGGGGCCACTCATCAATGTTGATAAATTGTGATGGTTGAGGTGCAATGATTCTAGACAGGACAAGTGCCTCTAGGCGTGTTGAGAAACCATTGATTCGAGAATGTAAACCTATATTGACTCGGTGTTGTGCTGGATTCCCAGATTCCATTGATGTTCACTGATGAAGGATGTTTTGCAATATTAAGTCGTTTTGCCAACCGCTCCGTAATCAAGTTGACTTGTGAGCCAGAGTCAAATAAGGCACGACATTCCATTTCCATTGTATCATTTTTGACTTTTACCAGAGCTGTGCTGAGAAGAACGTATGAGTTGGACGACTGACTATTTGCTGCCGCTAATGAGGATGCATCTGGAGGGCAAGATGTTGCTTCATTGACATCGGGTACAATTATTTCAGGTTGATAAGTAGCAAATTATAACGGCTGTTGGGATACTCTTTCACTTATTGGTTTTTGGCTTGATTGCTGAGTGTTGTTCTCCAGATGAAGTAGCGAATTATGGTTTTTCTTGCATGCCATGCGTGACCCTGACTTGCAAGTTTTGGCTGTGTGTCCTGATTTTAGACAATTCACACACAGGTTTCGCTTCCGAATGAAACTCAGACGGTCCGCTGGCGAGAGTTGTTGAAATTTCTGACATCAATACAGTTAGTGAAAGTTGTTTTTGCAGAGTGACCACTTGACTTCTGTGTATTTGGCTGAGATAGTGCAAACATAGACCTTTGAAGATCGTTCTTTCTGGTTCATGGCTTCCAGGGATTGAAAATGATTTTCAAGAAATGTTAATAGGTCTTTGATTTTTTGTAGCTCTTTTGGATTGCTAATGGTCCTCTCATATAGAACAAGAGAGCCCCGATCCAATTTTTTGATAAGTATGTAAAACAGCATGGAATCCCATGAGGCGGTATTGATCCCCATGTTGTTTAGCGCATATAGACATTCCTGTGTTGTATCATGTAATTGTTTGATAGAAGCAGCTGACGGTCCAGCGTTTGGTTGATCTAAAAGTTTATGCATTAGTGTTGTTACAAGAACGCGTTGATTATTGTATTGATCTTGTAATAGGCTCCATACGGTTGCGTAGTTTTCGGCTGTGGCTGACAGATGACTTATTAGTTTTTCAGCTTCGCCCCCCAAGTTAGATTTCAGGTACCACATCTTTTGTACCGCAGGAATATGTTGGTTGTCTACTAATTGTGTAAACAAATCGTGAAATGATCTCCATTTTAAATAATCCCCATTAAACTTTTGAATTATGATTTTTGGCAGAGGTAGCACATTGTTTTGCATTGTTTCGAAGCCTTGCTCTGCTGTGCGAGAAACCTACTTGAAATTTTCAATGACACATTTCTCCAGGTTCTCATGTCATATCCTTCCTTTAGTGGGTCATTGCTTAATTCCCATATTCTAACGTGCAGCTCTTGGATTTCGCCCCTTAGTTTTTCTTTCAGCTTCATATTGGTTGCTGTGTGGTTCATGTCGAGTAGCCGCCTTAATGATGACAACATGACATTGTGCCTCCTTATTGTAGCATTTGTTGAAGTACATGCCAATGATGTTCTTGCAGTTTGGATGTCTCATTTATGCCTGATTCAAATATTTCCCTATATTTTGTGACGAGTTCCTCAATGTTTTCGGTAAAATATTTGTGGTTTAACTGGGGATTCTCAAGACATCGTATTTTATTATCGGTGTGCTCGAATTCTGTCCAAGTGGTAGTCTCTAGTAGTAGTGGACAGTCTTTCTGGACGGTGGATCCTTTTTAAAATTCCGAATGATGGACTCTATCAGTTCTCCTGTTGCTCGCTGAGAAGTTGTAAGTTATTCCATTGGGCAGGTTATTTCACCAGTAGCCATGATGTTGACTGCTCGAGTTGTTTATGCCTTTTAGAAGTTTGTTTTTGGGAAGAGGAGCTGACGATTCTTTGGGAAGAATATCACGTCGGGGTCACCAGAATGTTGTGACTCAGCTAATTTGCTGGTCGGTGTTGCTTGTCCGGGCGGAATCACCGGGACAATTTGGTTTTTTAACACGAGCACTTAAACCCGGTTAATAATTTTAATTATAACGCAAGTACTTACACTTGGTTATATGGTGGGTGAAATTTGGGTTTTAATACGAGCACTTAAACTCGGTTAATAATTTTAGTTATAACTCAAGCACTTACACTTGGTTATATGGTGGATGAAGAAAATAAAACAACCGAATGTCTTGATTGCTTACTTATTTCTCGATTTATTTTTGATTATTTGTGAACTTGAGTACTATTTTATTGCTAAGTTGCAATTATTCCTAATTATTAATATATTGTTGGGCTTATGCATTTTCCCTTGCGTGTAAAAAATTCCGGGAAATATGACCCCCAGACAAATGCAATGCAAATAATTTGTTAACGTAAAAGAATTTAAAATAAACAAAAAGGAAACTTGAAACTTGATCAGTAGTGCGATTCACTATGCTATTTAAGCCCCAATTATTTCGGTTAAAATTATTAACCGCAAAATTAGTATTGATATTGTTTACACATTCATTTCATTTAATTTATGTAATAAACTATTTGTCTAATAAAAAAAAAAAACAATAAAAGTTAGCAAACAACAAAAATAAATCTTGGAAATAATATTTTTGTATAAAACAATAATTAAAAAATTTTTTATTCATTATGTATTTCGTTTTCCTTTAGAAAACTTCTTAAGGAAAGTATTTGTTGATCGATTATAAAATCAAAAATGTTTTGATAGGCAATAAAATAACATTATTTTTATGTTAAATGTAATTATGTATGGATGTATGTATGTGCTAAAGCTCTTCATGTTATTTTATTTCCTATCACAAAAATGTTTTTGATTTTATAATTAATCAAAAAATACAGTCCTTAAGAAGTTTTCTAAAGCAAAACGAAATATTCAATAAAAAACTTTTAATTATTGTTTTATATAGAAAGGATCTCGAGCTTACATATTATTTTCAAGATTTTTATACATATGTATGTGTATAAAAAGATCAAAGTTACAAAAGATGAAGAAAACATATAAACAAAAAGAGATTCAGTACAATAGGTAATAAAAATGAAATGGAGAGTTGCCACGTTATAACAATCTGAACGTGAAGAAAAATAAACCCCTCTACGGTGGCTAAATATAGTAAGTGAATAACGTTGGGGTTAGTGCAAACAACAAAATGTGTGGTTACAGTTAACACTTCTAATTGGGGTGTAAAGTTAGTGAATTGCACTACAGAAGTTCAAGGTGTTTATTTTTTGTCATAATTTGCATTACCGTTGAATTAAAAACTAAGGAAAAATACATAAGCTCAACAAAGCTAAAAATTAAATGAAATTTAGCAATTTCGGGTTGATGAACTAATTTCGTGCAGTCATATGTACGTATGTATGAATGTACAATTATACCTACGCAGATGTGAAAGAAATTCATTGTGAAGATCTGAACATATACAAAATGTTATCAACAGCGTAAAAAATTTAGCAAGTGAAGATAAAAAATTGTACAGATTTGTATTTTTAATTATTATTATTTTTTTATTTAATTAATAATAAAATGATAAATACATAGGTTTGATGATAGTAGCATCTGCTGGTTGGCTAATTACTTTTTATACCCTACACAAAAATGTTAAGGGTATATATAAGTTTGTGATTCCGTTTGTAATTTCTACAGTTTTTTTTTGCGACCCTATAAAGTATATATATTCTGAATCAGAATTAATGGAAAAGTCGATTAAGCGATGTCCGTCTGTCCGTCTGTCCACTGTTGAAATACCGTTTCTGAGAAAACCATTAGACTTAGAAACTTTTTTCTTTCACCATTCTTTTACCCCATCATTCATGGGTTTGCTATTGAAATTCAGTAATATCGGTCCACGTATAGCTGAGATATATTCAAAATTCCGAAAAAAGCCATTTTTTTTGCAGTTTTGTATGAAAATTTTTGAAAACAAAAGTTGTTCGTTTTGCTTCAAACTTCACACACTTATTAAGCATGGTGACTAAAAGGCAAAAAATGTTTTTTTCAGATATCGGTCCATATATACCCGAGATATAGCCCAAATCGGGGTTTTCATGAAAATGTCGCGTAAGCGAACTTAAACAACTTTTTTGTGCTCAAAAGCAGTTCTGGTAATGAAATAGGGTCATATAAATATGAAAAATGAAAATTTTCGATATCGGTCCATATATACCCGAGATATAGCCCAAACCAGATTTTTCATGAAAATGCCGCGTAAGCGAACTTAAACAACTTTTTTGTGCTCAAAAGCAGTTCTGGTAATGAAATTAGGTTACATATATATGAAAAATGAAAATTTTCGATATCGGTCCATATATACCCGAGATATAGCCTAGAACGGGTTTTTCATGAAAATGCCGCGTCAGCGAAATTAAACAACTTTTTTTGCTTTAAAGCGGTTCTGGTAACAAAATAAGGTTATATAAATATGAAAAATGAAAATTTCCGATATCGGTTCATATATACCGCAGATATAGCCTGGAACGGGGTTTTCATGAAATTGCCGCGTAAGCGAACTTAAACAACTTTTTTTGCTTAAAAGTAGTTTTGGTAATAAAATAAGGTTGTATAAGTATGGAAAATGAAAATTTTCGATATCGGTCTATATATACCCGAGATATAGCCCAAACCGGGTTTTTCATGAAAATGTGGCGTAAGCGAACTTTAACAACTTTTTTTTGATTAAAAACAGTTCTGATAATAAGATCAGTTTATATAAATATGGAAGATAAAAATTTCCGATATCGGTCCATATATACCCGAGATATAGCCTAAACCGGGGTTTTCATGAAAATGCCGCGTAAGCGAACTTAAACAATTTTTTCGCCTTAAAGTAGTTCTGGTAATTAAATAAGGTTACATAAATATGCAAAATGAAAATTTCCGATATCGGTCCATATATACCCGAGATATAGCCCAAACCGGGTTTTTCATGAAAATGTCGCGTAAGCGAACTTAAACAACTTTTTTCACCTTAAAGCAGTTCTGGTAATGAAATAAGGTTATATAGGTATGAAAAATGAAAATTTCCGATATCGGTCTATATATACCCGAGATATAGCGCAAACCGGGTTTTTCATGAAAATGTCGCGTAAGCGAACTTAAACAACTTTTTTTCGCTTAAAACAGTTCTGGTAATAAGATGAGGTTATATAAATATGGAAAATGAAAATTTCCGATATCGGTCCATATATACCAGAGATATAGCCTAAACCGTGGTTTTCATGAAAATGCCGCGTAAGCGAACTTAAACAACTTTTTTCACCTTAAAGCAGTTCTGGTAATAAAATAAGGTTATATAAATATGGAAAATTAAAATTTCCGATATCGGTTCATATATACCCGATATATAGCTTAACAGGTTTTTTGATGAAAATGCCGAGTAAACAACTTTTTTGTGCTCAAAAGCAGTTCTGGTAATGCAATAAGGTTATATAAATATGGAAAAAGAAAAAATCCGATATCGGTCCATATATACTCGAGATATAGCCTGAACCGATTTTTCCAATAACATTTTTTTTTTACTGAAAAGCAATTCTTGTTATGAAAGAAGGTTAAGAAAATAGAGAAAATTAAAATTTCTGATATCGGTCCATATATACCCGACATATAGCCTAAATCGGGTTTTTCATGAAAATATCGCGTAAGCGAACTTAAACAATTTGTTGTGCTCAAAAGCAGTTCTGGTAATGATATAAGGTTATATCAATATGGAAAATTAAAATTTTCGATATCGGTCCATATATACCCGAGATATAGCCTGAACCGATTTTTCCATTAAAAATTTTTATTTTTTTTTTTTGCTGGAAAGCAATTCTCGTTATAAAAGAAGGTTACTAAAATACAGAAAATAGAAAAATCCGATATCGGTTCATATATAACCGAGCATATTTAGGTCACATTTTTAATATACTATACATATTCGTGACTATCGTGAAGGGTATTTTAGATTCGGCCCAGCCGAATATACTACACTCTTACATGTTTGTTTTATTATTATTTTTTATTGCCTGTTTTATTTATGTCTATTTTATTTTTTTATGCGACATTTCATATTAGCTATTTTTTTGTAATATTTTCCCCCTTAATTCAATTCCAAATTTCTGCTTCCTTTTACACATTCTACTATAGTAAGTTTTTTTTTTAATTTTTTATACTTGGTTATTGATTCTTTTGTAATAAATATTTATTTAGTTTTATTTTTTCCACTAAAAATTTGGAAAGTTCGTCATTTTCTACTTTATTATTATTATTTAGTTCTATTTCTACTTTACTTTCACTTGACGACATGTTTACACTTCAATAACAATTACACGTTTGAACTCCTTTTGCTCAAGTAATTCCAATTGGTTTCAACTCTTTTTTATGCATACGAAATTGAGTAAAAGCTGTTGCTGTTTGATAGAACTCAACTTTATGAGCAATTACGCACCTGCTTCAACTCAGTGCTTATACTCGTTTTTATGCATGAGACCCATTATGAAAGAAAAAATGTCGTTTGCAATAAAGCGGGTTAAATGTTATGATTTTTACCTGGTTGTTCCATTGTTTCCAACTGTACGGCTTTTAATCACTTTTGTATTTCTGTCTTTGAGAGACAAGCAATTTGATGCGATTTTTATGGATCTATGTAAAGCATTTGATAAGGTATCACATAAAATACTACATCTTAAGCTATCTACAATTGGCTTTTACGGTACGTTTCTCAATTGGCTAAGTTCTTATGTTTCTGATAGAAGATATACTGTTGTCCTTGAAAATTTTGTGTCTTTGCCCTACACAGCTTCCTGGGATGTACCCCAAGGAAGTATATTAGAGCCGTTACTTTATCTAATTTTTAAAAATGACATTGGAAATTGCTGTCATTTAATTTTTAAAGAAATAAGATCGGAGAATGACTCGCTGTCTCTTCAACTTTGTATCGATAGAATATCCTCTTGGTTCGATATCAATAATTTGCCTTTATATGTTAATAAATGCTGCCAAATGCTCTTTTATAAGTCAAATATTATTAACGCTAAAGTTTTCCAGTATAACTTAAATAATAATAATGATGATTGCAGAAATTCACTTGACGTCAACAAGATTCTTTAAAATTAATGGCTACGTGCTATACGATACTAAAGACCCCCGTGGAAGAGCTTGTGGGGGTTCCGCAATCTTGATAAAATCTACGATAAAGCATTTTTTGTTGAACGGCACATGTGAGGACTATCTTCAAGCAACTAATATCAGTGTGGAAAATTTTCATTACAAATTGGTTATCTAATCGATTTATTCTCCACCTCGATTCTCAGTGACAGAATCACAATATTCAAGTTTTTTCACCTCATTAGGACCTCGTTTTATAGCAGCTGGAGATTACAACGCAAAACACACTTTTTGGGGCTCACGTTTAATCACCCCGAAGGGTCGAGTGCTTTTTGATACAATTTCTAAAATGGGGTTAGACGTAATATCAAGCGGACATCCCACTTATTGGCCAACTGACCGACGAAAGATTCCTGATGTGATTGATTTTGGAGTGGTAAAGGGGTTCCCTGTGGAAAGGATTGAAAACTTGTCATCAGATCATTCACCTACTAAAGGGTGGTTAAATTTCAAGGGCCGATGTTGATTTTGAATAAAACACAAACTATTTAGGAAATTATTGTAATTTTATTTTATTATGATAAACTGTATTATTCAATTATGTATGGAACAAAATATCGGCCAAATGGGCGCCGCGACCACGGCGGCACACGTCCATCCGATGGTCTAAATTTTCGGTGACCCTGAGGCATAATGGAGGTTCTATGCCGTTAATGTGCCGAATTATCTCATCCTTTAGCTGTTGAATTGTTGCTGGCTTATCGACGTACACTTTTCTTTCAAATAACCCCAAAGAAAAAAGTCCAACGGTGTCAAATCACATGATCTTGGCGGCCAATTGATATCGCCATTACGTGAGATAACACGGCCATTGAATTTGTTGCGCAAAAGAGCAATTGTTTCGTTAGCTGTGTGGCAAGTGGCACCGTCCTGCTGAAACCACATATCGTCTACATCCATATCTTCCAATTCGGGCCATAAAAAGTTCGTTATCATCTCACGATAGCGAACACCATTCATAGTAACTGCCTGACCGGCCTCATTTTGGAAAAAAAATACGGCCCGATGATGGCGCCAGCACATAAACCGCACCAAACAGTCACTCTTTGTGAGTGCATTGGTTTTTCGACAGTCACTCTTGGATTTCTGGAACGCAAACGGCATCCGCCAACACAAAAATGAACTTGAGCACTTCCTTATGGAAAAGCAAATCGATATAATGATGATAGCTGAAACTCATTTGACAAGCAATAGTCATTTCAAAATTAATGGCTACACACTGTATGACACTAAAAATCCTCGTGAAAGGTCTTGTGGAGGCTCAGCAATTCTAATAAAAAATAGAATTAAGCACTATTGTCTGCATGAGACACGTGAGGAGTATCTCCAAGCAACTAATATATGCATTGAAGATTTGCATGAAAAAATCGTTATTTCATCGATCTACTCAACGCCACGATTTTCAATAACAGAAAATCAGTATTCACTTTTTTTCAAATCACTTGGTTCTCGATTTTTAGCGGCTGGTGACTATAACGCTAAGCACACTTTTTGGGGATCACGTTTAATTTCCCCAAAAGGCCGTGTGCTTTTTGACACAGTCTCCAAACTGGGCTTAGACGTGATTTCAAGCGGACATCCCACATATTGGCCCTCGGAGCGGCGAAAGATTCCAGATGTTATAGATTTTGGAGTTGCAAAAAATTTTTCTTTAGAATGGATGCAAGTAGAGTCTTCATTAGATTTGTCATCGGACCACTCACCCACTATAATATCCATTTCGTTCCCCCAGGAGGTTGGCTCCCCGTATAGTGACTTGGCGTTCGCCATCACTAGAGTTAATTGGCTAAAATATAAGAAATATTTGAGTACTCCTTGTACAGAAAATATTGCCTTGAGAACCCCTGAGGATGTTGATATATCAATTAAAGATTTTTCTGAAGACCTTAAACTGGCCGTGCAACATGCTACCACTACCCATACGAGGTTCAGAAATGAGAACAATAGAACTTATTCGCCTGAAATTGAACAACTTTTGTCAGAAAAAAGAAAAGTTAGAAGAGAATGGCAACTTCGCAGGTCTCCCCAGCTTAAAAGCAGGCTACGGGAGTGCATAACTCAGTTAAGAAATGTGCTTGAAATCCAAAGAATGGCTTCCCTTAAAAATTATCTAGAAGGTCTTGATGGTAGCCCGCAAAGTGACTATTCTCTATGGAAAGCGACAAAAGATCTGAAAAGACCCGTAATAGGTAAGCCATCTTTGCGAACTTCATCTGGCGACTGGGCAAGAAGTGATTCTGAAAAAGGGATGGTGTATGTTAATCATTTGAAAAACGTTTTTACTGCAAATGATACAGTGGATGATGTTGCTGAATTTCCGCCATATGCTGTTAGACCGCCTGTGCCTTTGAGACTTAGTTTTCTAGACGTCGAAAACGTTATAAATAAAGTAAACTCAAAAAAAGCTCCAGGTTTTGACAAAATTACTGGCAAAATGCTTGTACAGTTACCTCGTGTTGCTAGAAGAATTCTTCTCTTCATTTTTAACGCTATTTTGCGCCTAGAATACTATCCTGCAGAGTGGAAGGTGTCTATGGTTACTATGATACCCAAGCCAGGGAAGGATCCCACTAAAGTAGAGTCATATAGACCAATAAGTCTACTGCCAACAATTTCAAAACTTTTCGAAAAATTGTTAATGGCGAAGTTGACTCCAATATTGAATGATGTAGGATGCATCCCGGATCATCAATTTGGTTTTCGGGCTAAACACAGCACCATAGAACAAACGCATAGACTAGTTAATGTTATAAGAAAGACTTTTGAGGACAAAACGTATTGCTCAGCTGTATTCATTGATGTTTCCCAAGCTTTTGACAAAGCGTGGCACGAGGGATTAATGTACAAAATAAAGATGAACTTGCCTGCAAACACTCACAAGCTTCTGGAAAGCTATTTATGCGGCCGGAAGTTTGTTATCAGAGAAGGCGACTTTATAAGCCCAACTCAGCCAATCGAGGCAGGAGTTCCCCAAGGTAGCATTCTGGGACCCACTTTATATTTAATTTACACTTCTGACATGCCAACCAGATGTGGTATTCACACTTCAACTTTTGCAGATGACACAGCATTCTGCAGCGTACATGAAAACCATCAAGTAGCTTCGCGAAATTTGCAGGAGTATATTTCAATATTAGAGATGTTGTTAAAACTTTGGAAAATTAAAGTTAATGAACAAAAGTGTACTCACGTTACATTCACACTGCGTAGACAAACATGTTCAGCTATCCAAATTAACAATTCACCTATTGCGCAGCAAAATGAAGTCAAGTACCTTGGTATTCATCTCGACCGTAGGTTAACGTGGCAGCCTCACATTGGCGCGAAAGTCACTCAGCTAAAATTAAAAGCAGCGCAATTAAATTGGCTTATGGGCAGAAATTCTACATTGAAATTAGATTGCAAACTTTTGTTATACAACGCAATACTAAAGCCTATATGGCGCTACGGAATTCAGTTATGGGGCACCGCCTCAGCGTCAAACATTGAAAAAATTCAAAGGCGACAAAACAAAATTCTTCAAACAATTACTGCAGCTCCATGGTACGTAAAAAACTCCCGAATTCACAAGGATCTGTGTGTTCCACTGGTAAAAGATGAGTGTTCAAAGCATGCGATAAGGTATATCAGCAAATTGGAACTTCACCCAAACCCTCTTGCACGAAACATACTAAATTTTAGTGGTCACACTCGGTTGAGAAGAAGAGATACCGTTGCCACCATCAGAGCGTTAAGTAGGTGATTTTACCGATATAATATGCGCATAATAAAACATTTTGTCTAGCATTGGCTGGACTTAGTTAATATATTGTATTTAGTAATAAGATTTGACTTATGTTATGTTAGTTCACATTGTGAAGATTCAATAAATTAAAAAAAGCTTAAAAAAAAAAACTCTTGGATTCTCATTCGCCCAAATGCGGCAATTCTGTATATTGACGAATCCACTGAGGTGAAAATGATTTTCTTCGAAAATTGATCATCATTTTCATAATAAGCCTGGATAACTTTAACACGTTGTTGGATTGTGTATCTCTCCATGGTTCAAATTGAATAAGTCTGAAATAGAGAAATGTCAAATAAAATTCGGAAAAAAAACTTGGCGTTTAGGTGTGGTTCACATTCAACATCGGCCCTTTTAAAATGGGCTTAGACGTAATAGCAAGACTTGTCATCGGATCATTCACCTACTATTATTTCAGTGCGTTTTCCCCAGGAGACTTGGTCTCCGATTAACAATTTGCATAGGACTGTCACCCGAGTGAATTGGCTAAAACATAAAAAATTTTTGAGTACCCATTTCACTGAGAATATTGTTTTAAGAACACATGAAGATATTAATGCGTCACTAAGCAACTTTAGCGAAAACCTTAAACAAGCCGCTGAGCTTGGTTCTAGCGTTTATTTAACACGCAGAAACATTCAAAATAGAACATATTCTTCAGAAATCGAGCAATTTGTGTTAGAAAAAAGAAGAGTTAGACGAGAGTGGCCACTTCGCAGATCTCCGCAACTAAAAACAAGGCTACGTCAGCGCACAAATCAACTAAGAAATTTGCTTGGAAACCAAAAAACGGCTTCTCTACAAACTCCTCAGCTCGACTATTCTTTATGGCGGGCGACTAAGGATTTAAAAAGGCCCTAACTGGCCGTAAGCCGCCCTTGCGAGAACCGTCTGGTGGCTGGGTTAGAGATGACTCGGAAGGGGGTAATTCATTTGTTAACCATTTGAAAAGCGTTTTTACCACAAATAGGTCTGATAATGCAAATAAGTTGCCGCCTATTGTTAGTAGACCTCCTGTGCCTTTAAGATTCAATTTTCAAGAAGTTGAAAATGCTATTGGCAATCTAAACCTTAAAAAAGCTCCAGGTATCGATAAAATCAGCAACAAAACAATGGTTCCTAAGCCAGGGAAGGATCACACGAAAGTAGAGTCATATCGTCCAATAAGTCTACTGACAACAATTTCAAAACTTTTCGAAAAATTGCTAAAGGCGAAGTTGGATCCAATGCTTAATAAGGTGGAATGTATTCCTAATCACCAATTTGGTTTTAGAGCGAAACATGGCACCATTGAGCAAACACACAGGTTAGTTAACGACATAAGAAAGACATTTGAAGATAAACAAGTAAGAGTGTAGTATATTCGGCTGGGCCGAATCTAAAATACCCTTCACGATAGTCACGAATATGTATAGTATATTAAAAATGTGACCTAAATATGCTCGGTTATAAATGAACCGATATCGGAATTTTCTATTTTCTGTATTTTAGTAACCTTCTTTTATAACAAGAATTGCTTTTCAGCAAAAAAAATTTTTTTTAATGGAAAAAACGGTTCAGGCTATATCTCGGGTATATATGGACCGATATCGAAAATTTTAATTTTCCACATAACCTTATATCATTACCAGAACTGCTTTTGAGCACAACAAATTGTTTAAGTTCGCTTACGCGATATTTTCATGAAAAACCCGATTTTGGCTATATCTCGAGTATATATGGACCGATGTCGGATATTTTCTTTTTCCATATATATATATATATATATATATATATATATATATATATATATATATATATATATATATATATATATATATATATATATATATATATATATATATATATATATATATATATATATATATATATATATATATATATATATACCCTTATTTTATTACCAGAACTGCTTTAAGGTGAAAAAAGTTGTTTAAGTTCGCTTACGCGACATTTTCATGAAAAACCCGGTTTGGGCTATATCTCGGGTATATATGGACCGATATCGGAAATTTTCAATTTTCATACCTATATAACCTTATTTTATTATTAGAACTGCTTTTAAGCAAAAAATATTGTTTGAGTTCGCTTACGCCGCGTGTTCATGAAAAACCCGGTTTAGGCTATATCTCGGGTATATATGGACCGATATCCAAAACTTTCATTTTCAATATTTATATCACCTTATTTTATTACCAGAACTGCTTTAAGGCAAAAAATTTGTTTAAGTTCGCTTACGCGGCATTTTCATGAAAACCCCGGTTTAGGCTATGTCTCGGGTATATATGGACCGATATCGGAAAATTTTATCTTCCATATTTATATAAACTCCTCTTATCACCAGAACTGTTTTTAATAAAAAAAAAGTTGTTAAAGTTCGCTTACGCGACATTTTCATGAAAAACCCGGTTTGGGCTATATCTCGGGTATATATAGACCGATATCAAAAATTTTTATTTTCCATATTACCAGAACTGCTTTTAAGCAAAAAAAGTTGTTTAGGTTCGCTTACGCGGCATTTTCATGAAAACCCCGTTTCAGGCTATATCTCGGGTATATATGGACCGATATCGGAAATTTTCATTTTCCACATTTATGTAACCTAATTTCATTACCAGAACTGCTTTTGAGCAAAAAAAAGTTGTTAAGTTCGCTTACGCGACATTTTCATGAAAACCCCGGTCTAGGCTATATCTCGGGTATATATGGACCGATATCGGAAATTTTCATTTTCCATATTTATATAACCTAATTTCATTACCAGAACTGCTTTTGAGCACAAAAAAGTTGTTTAAGTTCGCCTACGCGACATTTTCATGGAAAACCCGATTTGGGCTATATCTCAGGTATATGTGGACCGATATCGGAAATTTTCATTTTTCATATTTATGTAACCTAATTTCATTACCAGAACTGCTTTTGAGCACAAAAAAGTTGTTTAAGTTCGCTTACGCGACATTTTCATGAAAAACACGGTTTGGGCTATATCTCGGGTATATATGGACCGATATCGGAAATTTTCATTTTCCATATTTATGTAACCTAATTTCATTACCAGAACTGCTTTTGAGCACAAAAAAGTTGTTTAAGTTCGCTTACGCGGCATTTTCCTGAAAAACCCGATTTGGGCTATATCTCGGGTATATATGGACCGATATGGGAAATTTTCATTTTTCATATTTATATGACCCTATTTCATTACCAGAACTGCTTTTGAGCACAAAAAAGTTGTTTAAGTTCGCTTACGCGGCATTTTCATGAAAAACCCGATTCACTCTGTGACTCTCCAACCGCACAGTCGTATAATTAAACAGTGAACAAAAAAAACAAACAAACAAACAAACAAAAAAATCATTGTGCTCACTAATTTTTAAACTTACATATAAACAATAATATATTGTAATAAATTGTAAAAACAATAACAAATTATTTTAAAAAACAACGGGAAAATAAATTCCTCACATTTCAGTACCTAAACAATAAAATCAATTTCAATAAAACAAGTGCGGTGGCAGTGCATTGTTATTGTTGTAATTGTGCGTGAAGATTACCTACCCAGTAGGAAAAAAAATATACATTAAAGTTTTTGTTTTCTGTATGAGTAATCCCATCAGAAATAATTCTGAAAAAGAGCCTAGCGCCACCAGCTAAAATATATGGACTTCTGAAGAAGAATCTATAAGGCAATCATTGGACAATTTTCTTTCTACAAGAGATAAAATCCGCTCCTGTTCCGGCTCGCCTAACATAGATGTTACAACAGAAGATAAAAGATCTTCTACTCTAACTAATGCCAATAAACAAAAAACGCAAGTAGGCATGGATAGGTATATCACCATCACCAAACGTCAGCGAAGCCCTAAATCTGCTCAAATTGCATCCAAATCAAAAATTTCTAAAGATGCCGAATCCGCTAGACCAACCAATCAAAACAGATTTTCTATTCTACAAACGGATGAGCCAATAGGATCGTCAAAAAAATCGTTTAAACCACCACCAATTTATTTAAGGGAATCTGCCTCCAATGAACTGGTAAGAAAAATTGTTTCAGTTATCGGAGAAAATACATTTAACGTTACCTCCATCAAGCACGGTAACATTAACGAAACTAAAATTCAGGTTAACGATGAAAATGACTATCGAAAACTGTCTAACGATTTTGAAAGAGAAAAAAAAGCTTTTTATACTTATCAGCTTAAAAGCGCTAAAGGTCTTCAACTCGTAATAAAAGGGATTGACCCTTGCGTAGACACTGATGAGGTTAAGACCGGTTTGACAGACAAGGGATTCAAAGTAAAAAATGTGTTAAACATCAGAAATCGTGAAAAGATCCCTCAACCAATGTTTAGGGTTGAATTAGAGCCAGGAGATGTGACTTTAAAGAAAAATGAAGTTCATCCAATATACAGTGTAAAATTCCTTTTACATCGAAAAGTAACCGTAGAGGAACCGCATAAGCGCTTAGGACCCGTACAGTGCCACAACTGCCAAGAATTTGGCCACACTAAAGCGTACTGCAAGTTGCCTACAGTTTGTGTTGTGTGTGGAGAACTCCATGGTACAGCACAATGCAATAAGCCGAAATTCGACCCAAAAATAAAAAAATGCAGTAATTGCGGTGAAAACCACACAGCTAATTATAGAGGTTGCTCCGTCTACACCCATTTCAAGCGCTCAATGAACAACAAACCAATAATTGCTTTTAAGCCACCACAGCAGACTCAAATTTTTTCTAATAATTCTTTTCCTCCGACAGGACAGTCAACCACCGACAAAACCGTTCAAAATCAAAAACAAATTTCTTTTGCTAATGTAGTTAAGTCTACATTCGCAAACTCGAATCAACAATCTATACCTCAACCGCCCGATCAAAATTTCAGTAACCTTGAGGCAACAATACAGACCCTAATTCAAACTATAAACACTTTTACGTCGTCTATGATGACGATGATGCAGGAAATGGTGAAAATGCAATCCACCATTTTGCAGGTTATTTCGAAAAAATGATTTGGTTAAAAATATGTTTCTGGAACGCGAACGGCATCCGCCAACACAAAAATGAACTCGAATACTTCCTGATGGATAAGCAGATTAATATAATGATGATTGCAGAAACTCACTTGACGTCAACAAGCTTCTTTAAAATTAACGGCTACGTATTATACGATACTAAAGACCCCCGTGGAAGAGCTTGTGGAGGTTCTGCAATCTTGATAAAATCTAGGATAAAGCATTATTTGTTGAACGACACATGTGAGGACTATCTTCAAGCAACTAATATCTGTGTGGAAAATTTTCATTACAAATTGGTTATCTCATCGATTTATTCGCCGCCTCGATTTTCAGTGACGGAGTCACAATATTCAAGTTTTTTCACCTCATTAGGACCTCGTTTTATAGCAGCTGGAGATTACAACGCAAAACACACTTTTTGGGGCTCACGTTTAATCACCCCGAAGGGTCGAGTGCTTTTTGATACAATTTCTAAAATGGGCTTAGACGTAATATCAAGTGGGCATCCCACTTACTGGCCGACTGACCGGCGAAAGATTCCTGATGTGATTGATTTTGGAGTGGTAAAGGGGTTCCCTGTGGAATGGATGCAAGCTGAGCCTTCGTTAGACTTGTCATCGGATCATTCACCTACTATTATTTCAGTGCGTTTTCCCCAGGAGACTTGGTCTCCGATTAACAATTTGCATAGGACTGGCACCCGAGTGAATTAGCTAAAATATAAAAAATTTTTGAGCACCCATTGCACTGAGAATATTGTTTTAAGAACACCTGAAGATATTAATGCGTCACTAAGCAACTTTAGCGAAAACCTTAAACAAGCCGCTGAACTTGCTTCTAGAGTTTATTTAACACGCAGAAACCTTCAAAATAGAACATATTCTTCAGAAATCGAGCAACTTGTGTTAGAAAAAAGAAGAGTTCGACGAGAGTGGCAACTTCGCAGGTCTCCGCAGCTAAAAACAAGGCTACGTGAGTGCACAAATCAACTAAGAAGTTTGCTTGGAAACCAAAAAACGGCTTCTCTACAAACGTATTTAGAAAGTCTGGATGGTACTCCTCAGTCCGACTATTCTTTATGACGGGCGACTAAGGGTTTAAAAAGGCCAGTTAGAGGTAAGCCGCCCTTGCGAGAACCGTCTGGTGACTGGGCTAGAGATGACTCGGAAAAGGGTAATTTATTTGTTAACCATTTGAAAAACGTTTTTACCACAAATAGGTCTGACAATGCAAATGAGTTGCCACCTATTGTTAGTAGACCTCCTGTGCCTTTAAGATTCAATTTCCAAGAAATTGAAAATGCTATTGGCAATCTAAACCTTAAAAAAGCTCCAGGTATGGATAAAATCAGCAACAAAATGCTCGTAGAGCTGCCTCGTGTAGCTAAAAGAATTGTTCTTTTTATTTTTAATGCTATTTTACGACTTGAGTATTACCCTGCAGAGTGGAAGGTGTCCATGATAACAATGGTTCCTAAGCCAGGGAAGGATCAGACGAAAGTAGAATCATACCGTCCAATAAGTCTACTGTCAACAATATCAAAACTTTTCGAAAAATTGCTAAAGGCGAAGTTGGATCCAATGCTTCATAAGGCTGAATGTATTCCTGATCACCAATTTGGTTTTAGAGCGAAACATGGCACCATTGAGCAAACACACAGGTTAGTTAACGACATAAGAAAGGCATTTGAAGATAAAAAATATTGCTCTGCCTTATTCATCGACGTCTCACAGGCTTTTGATAAAGTGTGGCACGATGGCTTAATGCATAAAATAAAGTTTAACTTACCTGCAAACATACATAACCTTTTGGAAAGCTATTTATATTGTCGCCAATTTATAGTAAAAGAAGGCGATTTCATAAGCCCCGCTCAGTCTATTGAAGCAGGAGTTCCCCAAGGCAGCATATTAGGGCCTATCTTATATTTAATCTACGCATCGGACATGCCGACAAGCACCAACATTCACACTTCAACATTTGCAGATGATATAGCATTCCTTAGCATACATAGTAACTACCAGCAAGCATCAATAAATTTACAGGAACATATCGACAAACTAGAGAAATGGCTGAAGCTTTGGAAAATCAAGGTTAATGAACAAAAGTGTGCCCATGTTACATTCGCACTGCGTCTAGGAACATGCTCACCCATTACTATTAACAATAAAGTAATACCTCAACACAGTGAAGTCAAATACCTCGGAATTCATCTTGACCGTAGACTAACATGGAAGTCGCACATCGAGGCAAAAGTAACGCAGATGAAATTGAAAGCAGTGCAAATTAACTGGCTACTAGGCAGAAATTCGACCTTGAAGCTTGATTGTAAACTTTTGCTGTACAACTCGATTCTAAAGCCAATATGGTGCTATGGGATTCAATTATGGGGCACAGCCTCGGCATCCAACATTGAGAAAATTCAAAGAAGTCAAAATAGAATTCTCCGTAGAATTACAGATGCTCCATGGTACGTTAAAAACTCACGAATCCACGCAGATCTGATCGTACCTTTTGTGAAATCTGAATTTGTGAAGTACGCGACAAGGTATATTAACAAACTTGAATTCCATCCAAATCCTCTTGCAGCTAATATTCTTAATTTTGGTGGTCATACCCGTCTGAGAAGGAGGGATACTTTGGCTACCATTAGAGCTCTAAACAGATGACTGAATTCTGAAATAATATTCGCATAAATATAAATTTTCGTCCAGCACTGGCAGGACTTTAATCATAATTTTTTTTTTAGTATTAAGATTTGAATACTTATTGTCATTACATTTTTTTTATGTAGATTCAATAAATAAAATAATGAAGTTAAAAAAAAAAAAAATGAAAAACCCGGTTTGGGCTATATCTCGGGTATATATGGACCGATATCGAAAATTTTCATTTTTCATATTTATGTGACCCCATTTAATTACCAGAACTGCTTTTGAGCACAAAAAAGTTGTTTAAGTTCGCTTACGCGGCATTTTCATGAAAACCCCGGTCTAGGCTATATCTCGGGTATATATGGACCGATATCGGAAATTTTCATTTTCCATATTTATGTAACCTAATTTTATTACCAGAACTGCTTTTGAGAAAAAAAAGTTATTTAGCTTCGCCTATGCGACATTTTCATTAAAAATTCGATTTGGGCTATATCTCGGGTAGATATGGACCGATATATGAAAAAAATTTTTTTGCCTTTTAGTCACCATGCTTAATAAGTGTGTGAAGTTTGAAGCAAAACGAACAACTTTTGTTTTCAAAAATTTTCATACAAAACTGCAAAAAAAATGGCTTTTTCGGAATTTTGAATATATCTCAGTTATACGTGGACCGATATTACTGAATCAATAGCAAACCCATGAATCGATGGGGTAAAAGAATGGTGAAAGAAAAAAGTTTCTAAGTCTAATGGTTTTCTCAGAAACGGTATTTCAACAGCGGACAGACGGACATCGCTTAATCGACTTTTCCATTATATCTGATTCAGAATATATATACTTTATAGGGTCGCAAAAAAAACTGTAGAAATTACAAACGGAATCACAAACTTATAAATACCCTTTACATTTTTGTGAAGGGTATAAAAAAAAAAATTTAAACGTTGTAAGTCAAATGTTGTATTATTATTTATTAATAGATTTAGAAAGTATCTACATATTTTATAATTCATTTACAATGTGATTAGCAACTAAATCTATAAATGGCATAACTTATTAGTTGTTAGCCAGATTGGCGCAATTTTTAACAAAATTATATTAAATACTTGGATAGAAAAAGAAAAGAAGACAAGATATTTTATTTTATCACAGAAAAGTTCAAGGTACAAATTCATTTAAAATAAGTTTTCTATACTTTAAGCAGACTTCAATGTAGTTATAAAGAGAAACAAAATTTAAGCCATTTAGTATACATATGTATAACTTCATTTTCATTTAGTATGGATTTACTAAAATATTGCACTCTGAATTCTTTGTATGCTGGACAAACACCTATGAAGTGAGCCGTATTTTCAGAAGCATCTAAATTACATAAAGTACAAATACCAACAGTATTGTTGCTGAAGGATTTTCATTAAGGTTTAATAAGTCACCTCTAGCTTTTATTATTAAACTGAGTACACGAAGTGAAAAGTTTTAAGAGTAAAGTGATGAAATATTGTAATCTAATGTAACATATAGGTCGTGAAATTGCGAACTTTTAGCATTTTGCACACAACTATTTCGTTCTTGAGTTTTTAGAAGATTTAATAAAAGTTTCCAATTTCTACATAGCATAGTGTTACCGGGAGAAAACTGTATATTTTGACAAATCTTTTCCCATTCTTTAGCCCAATATATGTTTTGTTCTATAATTTTTAATGCTAAAATACGTGGTAATCTATGTGGCTTCATATCTATTACGTTATTAATGTAACAGAGATGAAGCTTTAAGGTCGATACATAAAGCGAGTCAAGATTTGTTTCAATATACAGCATATAATTAGGTGTTGCGCTAGGCAAACACAGCATCTTTTTTATAAAAAATCTGAAAAGTTTTTCAACCTTATCGAACTTTTCAAAGCCCCATACTTGAGCCGCATAAAACATAATCGACCTGGATGCAGCCTGGAATATTTTTAGTTTGTTGTTTTGCGATATCTGCGGATTGCTTATATAATTCAACCAAGTAGAGTTAATCGCTAATTTTGAAGTTGATAATTTATTAGTCAAATATTTTTTAAAAGAGAGATTGTAAGTAATAACGACTCCAAGATACTTATAACTATTAACTATTTTAATGTTAACGCCACCATAGTTCCAGTTTAAATGTGCAGAAATTCTTGTACCAGATCGAAATACTACTACTTTAGATTTATCTAGATTTGCTTTCAAGCCCCACATTGCACAGTAATTATATAAGCAGTTAATCATGTTTTGCAATTCTGTTGGACTGTCTGATAAAATAACAATATCGTCGGCGTAAAGTAGTACTTTTACATTGCAATCAGCAACATTAACACCCCCAAGTAGCACGTCAAATAAATCATTAATGTATAAGGAAAATAATATAGGGCTTAATATACAACCCTGCTTTACACCTATATCGACAGCGAAGGAATCGGAATACAAATTTCGATCCCAGATACAACTTTCATTATTTTGATACATAAGTTGCAGCAATCTTATTATTTTAGTTGACAGACCAAGACAAGAAAGCTTGTAAAACAAGTTATTACGAGGTATTGTGTCAAAAGTGCACGAAAAATCAACAAAGAAAGCATACGTGTTCTTGTTGTTGACTTTATTGAGATACACAATGTTAACTAGGTTAAAATTGTTGTCAACAGCTGAGTAATTCTTTCTAAATCCCGCTTAAAACTCATTTAAAATCTTATTATGTTCAATCCAATCCTCTAAACGATTTAGTATGATGGTGTTAAATATTTTGCATAGAGTGTTAATCAGCGATAACCCACGATAATTAGATGGACAATTAGAATCACCTTTTTTGAAAAGTGGTAACAGTATTGATTTTCGGAAACTAGAAGGAATTTTTTCATGAAGAAATATTTTGTTAAACACAGATAAAATTTCAAAAATAAAGGGATTAGGAGCATTTTTGTAAAATTCGTAAGGTATACCATCTTGACCAGGCGTTTTTCCATCTTTGAGTCCTTTAACAACGGATAATATTTCACACATTTCAATGGGAGAGTCAAGAATGGTATCAATAAAATATGGCATTGACCAGCTAATGGTAGACAAATCAGGACTTATTTGGTATAACTTACAAAAGTGGATACGGAAATCGTCAGCGTTTAAAGAGCCTTTAATTGTAGAGGAGCTTGATTTTAAAGAGTTGGATAATCTCCACCATTCACTGCTGCATTTGACGATGTTCAACTGCTCAATATGTTTATTATATAAATCAATTTTTTTTTCTCTGCATACTTTTAAAAATTGTGCTCTGGAAACAAAATACCGAGATTTTTTTATAGAAATGTGATTTTTTCTATAACTCCTAAGCATCTTAAGTATTCGTTTTCTAGCACGGGCACATGCCCAGTCAAACCACTTCTGTTTAGGTTCAAAAACGCATTTTTTTACTCTAGAGCCACTAGCTAATTTTATTTTATCACATATATTACCAACCAGTTCTTCAACTGAGTCATTTGACTGAGGATCGACGTAAGAAGCAAGTAGAGACAGATGATTTTTGTATGCAGCAGAGAATTTACTGTTCCAGCGCAGTTTTTGAACTGTGTGAATTTTTAAGCAAAGCGGCATATGGTCGGAGTATGGTTTAGATGCAATAAAGATATCATCAACATATTGCAGAAAATTAAGTGAACAAATACAGTAATCAATGACAGAGCTACCCATAGCCCCACAAAAGCTGTATTCCCCTAAAGCATCATTATCCGTTCTACCATTAAGCACAACCCCACCGATATCTTCAATCAAATTTAACTATTTTCTTCCTTGTGTATTTAATTCCATATCTTTAGGTACTCTATACTTTTTAATACGAGGCAAATCTCTCAAAAAGTTTCGATTAAGAACTTGTTCATCTGCAATTCTAGCATTTAAATCACCCACTATACAAAAATTGGTAACATCCAACTCTCGTAAAAATTCCTCAAACTTTTCAAACTCATGCTTCCAATTTGTGCAATTTAGATATATTGGTATGAAGTGAAATATATTTCCTTCAACTTTTGCACTTAATACCGTATTATTGGAAATATTTGAAAATTTAAAACTATAAATATTTTTAAGATTTTTTTCTGAAACCATATAAACAGCCGCCGCTGGCACGTCCGGCACTATGTGTTTTTGTTGCTGGTATCCAGTGAATACAATAATTATTAAAATATGATGAAAACAAGTGCTGTCTGTCAGCTGTGACATAAGTTTCAAATAGAAAAAATACATCAAAACTGTTGATATATGTTATAAATTTACTAAACTTTAGTGATTTTTCTAGATTGGATACGTTGTATGAAACTAAATGGCATAAATTGAATTGTTATTGTGAATTTGAAATATTTGCATTAACTACTCTATTATCTACTTTAGCTATATGGCCTTTAACGGAGACATCAACCATGTAATTACATTGCAATAAAATACGTTTTAAATAATCACCATCTTTTATAGAGTCAGCATATAATTTACCATTGAACCACGTGTATTTGTTGTTATTGATGTAAATGCAAAACTCGCCAAGCCTTACTTTGACACACTTATCTGTGTTTGAAATCTGTTTGCTTAACTGTCTCAGGTTATATCTTATGTGTTGTTCTTCTTCTGTATAGTCCTTTTGTATGAATATATTCTGACCTTTTAAATTACCCCTAGCAGCAATAATGTCGCCAAATTTCAAACTGGATCCTAGGCTAAACAAAAACGATTTTCCATATGATAACATACGGGTTAACACCACATCAACGTTGACTTTTAATGTATCACTACATAGTTTCATAAATTTATCTCTGCCAATTTGTACATTTTTACAGTTTAGCCCAGCAACAATAATATTTGGAGCACGAGATTTACGGTCAATATATTCAAGCCGTGAAGTAAGCTTTTTTAAATCGTTTTTTAGCTTTTTATTTTCCTCTTTAAGTTCTTGCATCTCTGCTTGGATCGCTAAAAGATCCGTTTTTCTAGCTACATCTTTTAATTTATCATCAAGTAGGTCGCTAAATCTAGACCATGAAAACACGTCCTGGGTAGCAGTTTGGTTGTACCATTCCATTTCTTGGCAAATTAAATGTTTTTTACTACTATTGCTTACAATGTAATCAGGCGATGTAACTTCTAGACTACGTTTATTATTCATCTGTTGGTTTTGATTTCTTAAATTACACAAATTTGCATTCCCCGCTCTTATGATAAAAAAGAACTGATACAAAGGGTAACACTTGTATTAAATTAAACAGCTGTCTGAAGCGGAGCGCCAAATTCAACTAAAACAAAACCACCAACAATTTGTGAGTGCACATACATATGTACATATGTATTTAAAAATTCAAGCAAATATTTCTTACTGGGGTATACCAAAATTTTTTTTTTTTTTATTTATTTATTTGTATATACGTATTTACACACATCTAAAAATAATTGAGGCCTCAGCGTCACTTGGACATTTTTGAGGCAAGTTGGCAAAGTAATATAGAGGGTGTTTTTTTAAGCCCGATAGAACTTGAAATTGCAAAAAATAACACAAAAAATTAAATTGTAATCAAAATTTTTTTTTATTCGAAAGATCAATACGTGACATTAACATTTGAAAAAGATTTCGGGCATATGGGCACCGCGGCTGTTCTTGACGAAGCGCATTCTGGACGTCCAATTTTGGGCCACTTTTTCGAGCACTGCTGGCCGTATGTCACGAACAACACGAACAATGCTGGCCTCCAAGGCGTCAATTGTTGCTGGTTTATCAGCATAAACCAGTGACTTCACGTAGCCCCACAGGAAATAATCGAGAGGTGTCAAATCGCACGACCTTGGAGGCCAATTGACAGGTCCATTTCTCGAAATCAACTTACCGCCAAATTTTGATTTCAGTAAGTCGATGGTTGCGTTCGCCGTATGGCACGTAGCGCCATCCTGTTGAAACCACATCTCCTCCGGATCAATGTCATCCATATTTTCAAACAAAAAATCATTGATCATGGTGCGGTAACGATCTCCATTGACCGTAACGCGAGCTCCGGCCTCATTTTTGAAGAAATAAGGTCCGATGATGCCACCAGCATGAAAACCGCACCAAACAGTGCATTTTTCTGGATGTAATGGAGTCTGTAGGGTCTCTTGTGAATTGGTCTCACTCCATATGCGGCAATTTTGCTTATTAACAAACCCGTTAAGCCAAAAATGCGCCTCATCGCTGAACACAATTTTGCGATAAAACAACGGGTCTGATTTTCAAAGTAAATTTGGATAATTTCGTAGCGTTGTTCAAGCGTGAGTCTACTCATGATGATTTGTCAGAGTATACTGAAACAAATAAAAAAAAATTTTCATCAAAATTTAATTTTTTGTGTTACTTTTTACAATTTAAAGTTCTATCTAGCTTAAAAAAACACCCTATATATGTACATTAATTCATACAATAATATATGATACAAAAAGTAAGTAAAAAAAGAAAAAAAAATTGAATTGTAATAAATAGCTGAATTTGCTAATATAATATTTTTATATTGTATACTATATAGGGCATAAAATAAAAAAGAGAAAAAAAAAAATTAATAGTTCCGAAAAATTTATAACAAAAGCTTTATAAAAATTTATTACAGAAGCATTTCCAAATTTTGAAGTAAATATTCTTTTGTTTTATGTTTAAAAACTGAAATTTGTTCAATGGTTTTAATGTCTGTAGGAAGGCTGTTGAATTCAAAACCACCCATGTATTCTACTCGTTGCTTGGTAGTTTCTAAACGACATCTCACTGTTCTAAGATTAATATTATTTCTTGTATTTAACAACGTTTGATTTCTTCGAAATGTTATAGTATGGTAACCAATGTTGTGCAGTGATTTAAAAACGTAAAGAAGTAACTGCATTTTGTGCAATCCATATACAGGTAAAATTGTTGTTGAAATCGAAGAAAAAGTTGACGGCACATTGAAAACAGCTTTCAACGCTTTATTTTGAGTTCTTTGTAGAGATTTTAATTCATTGCTTTTTTTATATGCGTAAGTTATTGGCAAATAATTTAAGTGGCTGTGTATCAAAGACTGATAAATTATTAATTTTGTCTTTCTATCAAACTTATTTTTAAACTTATAGAGCAACCCAAGTGCAGACATTATTTTAGATTTAAGATTTTGTATATGAAGGTTCCAACATAGATTACTTTGCAAGCAAACTCCAAGATACTTTGTTGAAAAGCTTTCAGAAACTTCCTTTCCATCAACAAAAATACTAAAGTTACAGTTATTGTTCACATATGGCCGAAATCTTAATAGTTTGGTTTTCTCAGCGTTTAAAATAAGTTTGTTTAATCTGACATACTCAGATATTATTGCTGCGTCATACTCCATATAGACCTTTGCAACAGCCTCATATTTATATGGATAGAAGAGACAAATGTCATCTGCATACATATAGAGTTTACCATATAATTGTAAATTTTTAATATCGTTAAGGTATATTGTAAATAACAGTGGACCTAAAACACTGCCTTGAGGTACGCCATATTCAACTACGCCAATGTAACTTTTACAATTATCAATTTCAACAAATTGTCTCCGATTAACCAAAAAATTCTTCATCATAAGCAGTGCAGCTTCGTTAATTCCATAATAATGCAGCTTTTGTAATAGAATATTATGGTCCACCAAATCAAAAGCCTTAGAGAAATCATAGAAGATACCACATACTCCACTAGAACTGTTGTCCATTCCTTCACAGATGTTGTTGACCACATTTACAACAGCCTCTTCAGTTCCACATCCTTTCTTAAACCCATACTGGCAACTATATAGATAATTATTCCTTTCAAAATACGACAGCAATTGATTATGAAGAATTTTTTCAAAAATTTTATCAATTATCGGCAGCATGGCTATAGGTCGGAACTTTTCTGGTACTACAGCACACTTTCGGTATTGGTATAATTTTAGCAAGTTTCAATTTATCAGGATATGTAGATGTATCTACCATTTGATTAAATATTTTTGAAAGATGAGGTGAGATGATATCCTTGCAATTAAATAGCATTTTTGAAGATATTCCGTCACTCCCGCAGCCTTTTGATAAATCCAGGTTCGATAAAATTTCTTCAACTTCAAAACTAGTGGTATATGAGAAACTAAAAGTAGTTCCACAATTACTTAACGTTCCTATTAATTGAATCACTGGATAATTGATTAAGTTGTTGTTTC
This sequence comes from Thecocarcelia acutangulata, assembly GCA_914767995.1. NCBI lineage: Eukaryota > Metazoa > Arthropoda > Insecta > Diptera > Tachinidae > Thecocarcelia > Thecocarcelia acutangulata. The sequence goes on along the minus strand of OU612094.1, from coordinate 80,545,029 downwards.
AGTGTTCTTGGAATTTCCAAAAAATATTTATTAAGCAGATTACTTTTAGACTGGTTATCCCGTATTACCACTCCATTCAAATCCTTTATAGTTATCTGACCTTTTATTTTTCTACCAAGGTTCCTATTCAGAAAGTTCTAGCATTTTTTAGGTTCTGTTTGAATCTTTTCTAAGTTTTCATAATAATAATTATTTAGAGACTCACTGTATGATTTCTTGATTATATAACTTATTCTCTTTAGTCTATTGCTTACGTCCCTAGAATTGTCTTTCCTCCTTAGTTTTAAAAGTTTCTTTTTGAAATTAATTAGGGCTGCTAGGTTAGCGTTTATCCATGGTGTAAGCTCATTTTTAAAAAACTTTTTCTCACTTTTCTCAACAGTCGCATTTTTCGTTGCATCTGTGATATATGATATTATTTGGGAAATATCTTCAGATGGGTAACCAGTTTCGTTATAATAATGCAAGTAATTAATGAGATTACTTCTTTTTTAAGGACGGAAAATAATTATAAGAAGCGTTACATGTTAGAAATGTTAGAGATTATAAACACACCAACAACACAGAGAATTAACTTCAAGGTAGACACAGAAAAATTAGCACAGAATTATAGATATTTAGTTAATAAGAAATTCTAGATTTGAATTGTTGTTAGGAGAATGAATGTTAGGAAAAATTTTTTTTTTTAAATTATGTTAATAATATTTCCATGTTATTCTGTAAACAACATTTGTTTTGCTAGTTGAGAAACAACATGTTGCAAAACATGTGTTGGTTGCAGAATTAGGTTATTTTGGTTTTTATGTTATTTTTTATGTTTGTCATTATTGTTATTAATATTATATTTTTTCTTTTTTGATTTTTTAATAACCCAAAAATGTTTCTGTCAGTATATTAAATAGATATTTTTTAAGTTTTCAATTTAAAAATTTTTCAATTTGATAATATTGTTAAGAATTTTTTCTTTGTGTATGAATTAATAATTTTTCTTGGTGTATAGATTTTTTGTATATAGGAATTTTTTGACAATAATTTTTCAAATTGAAAAATTTTTTAATAACATATTAATTTTCCTGACGATGATAACAAATTGTTATCGAAATATTGAAAATAAATATTGTTAAATTTTTTACATAACATAAAACGATCTTTTGCTGCAAAAATAAGAAATATTTATTTTTTTTACAACTTTTTCATATTCAGGGCTGAACATTTGGTTCTTGAATTTGCACGAAACTATGTTATGGTCAGATAAAGCGCATTTAATTGTATCTATGACTAGGTTTTCACTAATATTGCTGCAAACATTATCGATTGATGTACCAGATGCAGGGCGAGTTATCATAGTATGACAGTTATCATAATTAAAACTTCGCAAAATATTAAGTACTTCTTGTGATGATACACAGCATAAAAAATCTATATTTGAATCGCCGACTATAATACTAGGATATCTCCCATAAGTAGAGGCTAACTGTTCAATGAAATCCTCAAATTTATCAACACTACATTTTTGAGATTTATAAAACGAAGATATCCTTAAAGTCTTTCCTTTAATTTTATGGTTGTCTATTGATACAGTAATTGTATCAATAAAGTCTTTGCTTGTGCACATTTCTACGTTATATTTAAAACATTTCTTTATATAAAGTGAAGTTCCACCGTAGCTATCATTCCTGCAACAGTGTACAACATTATAGCCGGGGATATTGTAAATTCCCACAAGTTTAGAGCAAAACCAAGTTTCTTGCACTGCAATAATGCTGGGTAGTTTATCAAACTTCGAAATCATGTATTTAAAGTTATTGAATTTTTGGATGGATGAAATGCTTCTTATATTTACGGAAATAATATTAAAAATTGGAAACTTTAATTTATTGCAATTATTATTGCAATTATTATTGAAAAATTTTGGTTATTCATCATAGTATTATAAATTTAACTAATACTTAAATATCTAATTTTCGCTTGGTGATAAAAAGGAGACTTGATTAACATCATCATCATTATCTTCTGTTGTTGCTGGTTGTTGTATTTGAGACCTACGTCTATCAAATTTATTTGTTGTTGCTTCCATCAGTAGTTCATCAACTTCTTCTTCATTTCGTATTAATGTTGGTTTAGAAATTTCACTTCTTTTGATGTATACACGTCCATTGAAAGTATAAACAGATTTATAACCGACTGTTTTCAATGTCTTGGCATGTTTAAAAACATTGAGCGTTTCCTTACTTAGATAATCATTTATAAAAACAGATTTGGTTTTTTCTTTTTCTTTTAGTTTTGTTTTCATTTGCATTAGTTTTAATTTGGAATTATGTGACGCAAATTTTACAACCAAAGTTTTTTTGTTAAATGAATTTGAATTTTTTGATTTCATATAGGTTCTTTTTTTTACAAAATATGCATTATCAATATCACTTTCAGTTAATTTTAAGCCATCTTGAGAGATTTCAAGCAACGTCTCAACAGCATTAGACCCTTCCTTCACTATTACACCACTTATCACGCAGTTATTTCTAACTTTTTCCTCATTTAGTAATTTAACCGCATCTTTTAGTATTTTTACTTCATTTCTTCGGTTCTCTTTTTGAACAGTTTCAATTTTCCTTTTGTTTTCTGCCACACCTCGTAATATTTCATCATATTGTTTTGCCATAAACGACATTGTCTCTTGAAGCTGATCAATTTTATTAAGTTGTTTTTTTATTTCATTTAATTGTTCTCTCGCTGATCCAGTACCTTCGTTACAGTAATTACATTTGTATTCTTCTTCTTCATTATTTAATAAACGTTCAAATTGACGCTTATTTAAACCAGCACATCGAGCATGAAATTTTTTATCACATATATCACATTGAATGTAATCATCTTCATCTTCTTTTATCTCCATTCGGCACTGACCATAATTTACTTTGTTTTTCAATAAAGTTTTTCGCCTGGGAGCCATATTTAGACTTTTATTATTTTATTATTTCTGAGTATAAGAAAACTTATTCTTTATATATTTTACAAATTTAATTACACAAGTATGTTTATTTATTAGAATTCTTTATTAGCCGTAATAATTCGTGACTTTACAACGCTAGTGATGCCATGTTATTAAAAAGCACCAGACATGAAGGTTATTTTTAGCAGCTTTTGTAGCAAGCAAAATGATGGTAAATCCGGAAGAATTTTGTGAAATAGTAAAAAAAAAAGTATATATATAATTAAAACTCGATGAATGCAGCAAGGCGGCCATCAGTTAAAACGGACAGAATTATGATGCACAGCATAGTTCTCCACTAGATTGTGACTTTACACATTGGCTTATAAGTTTCACCAAGAGTTAAATGTTGTAATAAAGTATTTTCTTTAATTACTTATTAGAAATAATAAAATTTTGCAGAGCAAATAAAATAAAACTTCTTGACACTTTAAAAACAGAGTTGCTAATCCAAGTCAAATGTTGTAATCAAATTGTGTTAGATTGTGCATCTTGACAAGAAATTGTAAAAACTTTTCGGATCCTAGAACATTAAAAACCTTGTATACTGCTTTTGTTCGTTCTAAATTAGAGTATTGTTCTTTCGTGTGGAACACTTTATAATGTACATTCCAATAGAATTGAAAGAATACAGAAAAAATTTGTTAAATTTGCACTTCGTAATTGTCAAGTAATGCTAATGTCAAGTTCTAATAATGTTCGTTGTTTTCTTTTGGGCTTGAAGCCATTGTATGTGAGACGTACTATTCATTCTGTTATAATAATTTATAATTTGATTAATGGGATTATTGATTGTAAATACCTGTTATTTAGGATCTAAAAATTTATTCTACATTTCAACACGTGTTACTAATTACGCTATGCGGGAACCTATGCTACGTGCTTTGAGCACTTTAAATAATATTAATAATACTGTAAATGTTGTTTTTTAACTTTCATTTAATGATTTTAAATTATTACTATATTATAACGATTTATATGATTTATTATTTAATTAAGATTTTGTTAGCCTGTAAGGTTTTTTTATTCCATAGGCATATTAGAAATAAATAAATAACTAAATATTTTTTGGTTTTTCAACGCATGTTTAGTCAGATGCGAAAAAACCTCAAGACACAGTAAAACTTTACTGTACCTTTATAAAGTTGCGAGTCGTTTCTTTAATTCAAAATAATTTTTTCATTGAAGGTTACAAGTTATTGTGCAATTCTCAATCTCTGCCGAAAAAGCACATTACTAAATCTTAACCCATTTATCAATGCGGATTCAATCTTAAGGGCAAATGGGCGGTTAGGTCAGTCCCCATTGCCCTATAACGAGCGCCATCCCATTATTCTTCCTGGAAACTCCCGATTTTGCCAACTTTATTTCTTGTTTGTTCATAATGTACTCGCTCATGCTGAATGTAGCCAAATGTGACGGATGGTACAATGCGAATTTTACATCTTTAGACTTAAGCCCAGAGTTAAAGATATTATTCGACATTGCAAAGTCTGTATTATACACAGACAACAAGCGTGCTCACAAACAATGGCGCCCTTACCCCCAGAGATGTACTCTTACACCCGCTTTTCACATAACAGGCGTCGATTTAGCTGGACCTTTCGAGTTGAAAGCTTTGACTTTGCAGATGGAAAGCAGATTATCTCAGAGCGCTGCACAAGCGCTATACATAGGAAAATTCGGCCTCAAATATTCAAAAATGTGATCTAGTGGTAATAAAAAATTACTAACTACCACCATTGGACTGGTGGTTAGGACGAGTAGAGGAAGCCTACCCAGGTTCAGATGGAAACGTGAGAACTGTTGATGTACGGACGGCCTCTGGAGTAATTACACGGCCCATAGATAAATTGTGTGTCCTTCCTTATATGGAAAATGAAGGCTGTTAAGCCTTCTCACTTTACTTTACATAATGAATTTACTCTCAGTCTCTTAATAAAAGTTTCTATTCAACATTCCCGTAATGTTCATTCACACAATTTATACAGGCCTGTTCTGAAAGCGGCGTGCTTTCAATTGAAGCTGTTCTGCAAATCACGTGATTCTACGGTTTACGACGTGTTTTAACTTTTCGAAAGCACGAGAAAACAGCAGTTTATTTACATTTTTGTTTTGTTTGTTTATAGTTTTATATTCTTAACTACAATAAAAAGTGAAAATTAATAAGTAAAAAATAAACCAGCTGACTGCTAAAGAGAAAATGTAAATCACGAACATTCGTAAACAAAGCAAAACAATTTCTCACAAAACAAGCAGTGTCTATATGAATTAAACTTAATTTTATTACAAAACTGAACAAACAACACATCATTTTAAATACATAAAAATAGTTTTATTAAATTTGTAATATATAAATACTAATTGCGATAACGGACATAAACTGTGGAAAGCCACAAAATATTTAAAGCATCCTACTAAAAGGCATCCCCCATTTAGAGATATAAACGGCATGTGGTGTAGATCAGATGCAACCAAGGCGGAAGCATTTGCCAAACACTTATTCGAAACGTTTAATACCCACCTTTACGAAGACACCCCTTTTCACGAAGCCATATCGGAATATCTCAATGTCCCCTGCCAAATGAGCTTACCATTAAACATATCTCTCCCAGAGAAGTTCAATTAGAAATTTCAAAACTAAATAGCAAAAAATCACCAGGACATGACAACATAGATGGAAAAGTCGTCAAAAGTTTGCCAAAAAAGGCTATTGTCTTCCTTACAAATATATATACTTCGCACAAATTATTTCCCATATGCATGGAAATGCGCTGAGATTATTATGATCCAAAAGTCAAACAAACCAGAATCGGAAATAAAATCTTATAGACCAATAAGCCTACTATGCACTTTTTCCAAAATACTTGAAAAGCTCCTTTTAAGCCGCTTACAACCCGTTATAGAAGATCTTAACATAATACCAGAACACCAGTTCGGTTTTAGACACAAACATGGTACACCGGAACAAATACATAGAGTAGTGAACACAATTCGCACTTGTTTTGAGGAAAAAAAGTACTGCTCTGCGGTTTTCCTCGACATCGAGCAAGCTTTTGATGGAGTCTGGCACAACGGATTACTGTCAAAAATTAAATCAATTCTGCCAGCTCCATTCTACTTGATCATAAAAGCCTTTTTAGAAAATAGAACATACTATGTCAAAATTAAAGACGAAGTATCTTCCATATACGAAATTAGAGCAGGAGTGCCTCAGGGCAGTGTACTAAGCCCAGTTTTATACACAATATATACTGCGGACATGCCTACCTCCAGTGAAATGTGCGTTGCGACTTATGCTGATGACACCGCTTTATTGGCTACACACGACTCCCCAATTATAGCTTCAAACTCGATTCAAAATGTGCTCAATGCGCTAGAAATTTGGTTGGCAAAATGGAAAATTAAAGTAAACGCACAAAAGTCCGCCCATATAACGTTCACTTTGAGAAGAGGTGATACTCCACATATTAGTATAAACAACAGCCAAATTCCAAAAAAGGAAACGGTTAAATATCTCGGCATACATTTAGATCGTAGGCTCACCTGGAAAGATCACATTAAAGCAAAACAACAGCAACTAAAAATAAAGAATAGAAAGCTTTCCTGGTTGATTGGCCCGAAATCGCAACTTAACATTGCAAATAAACTAAAGCTGTACAAAGCCATTTTGAAACCAGTATGGACCTATGGAATTCAGCTTTGGGGAACAGCGAGTAATTCGAACATCGAAATAATACAACGTTATCAATCAAAAACGCTACGACTCATTACACAAGCTCCATGGTTCATAACAAACGATGCCATACATAATGACACTAATATTCCAAATGTAAAGGAGGTAATTAGAAATTACAGTGAAAGCTACTTAAGCCGATTAAGTAATCATGTGAACACCCTAGCTATTTGCTTATTAGACGACACAAATGAAAACAGAAGACTAAAACGATACCATATTTTAGATTTACCTTTCAGAAGGTGACGACTACGGAACCTAGACAAACAGAAAATAAATTTCAAATATTATAATAGGGAAAATTATATCTATGTTATATATACCGCCATTAATCGTATCGTACTATTCGTATGTTAAAAATGTATTATTTTGTAGTATATTCTTAAATGTTATTAATAGTTTAAATTTTTACCAAAATTTTAATATATTATTCTTTTGTATGTATGCTTATTGTTAAAAATAAATATTAATTGTTATATAATTGTAATGATTAATAACTTATAATTGTACTTCAGAGAGTACAATTATCAATGTGAATTTAATCTCCATCAAGTTTGCTTATTATCTTAAATTAAGATAGATTGTAAATTTAAATAAAGATAAATAAAAAAAAAAATTTGTAATGAAAAACACAGGGACAATAGCCAAGTGATATCAAAAAGCCAGCCATTTGGCTGACTGGTTTAAAATCACGTGATTTCCATATTTTTTGTGTGCAGAACACTTTTTGCGTGATTTGAAATCACTTCGACAAAAAGTGATTTGCAGAACAACCCTGGTATACTTTACAGGCTCGTGTGGTTGTTTGTCTCTTACATTAGACCAAACCGCAGACTAGTTGTGACTCGGCCAACAGAAGTTCGCACCAGAAAATACGTACGAAGGCGAGACCCCGAGGTATACAAGTGTGTGTTGTGCAAAATGTTTCATGGCTAGCGATTTTGTCGCAAATTTTTGGTTATGCCAGTGAGAAAACGGGAAGAAGTGGTTGCGAGGTATCGGTGTTGTGAGAGAAGTCATGATATGAGGGCATGTCATTCGCTGGCCACATGTCGGAAATGCAATAAGTTTCACAACAAAGCCTGAAGAAGCTAGAGGAGAAGTTAGCAACCCCGTCAACACTGCAGCACTCATCACCATAACTGGCTCCAGCCACGCAACCGCAATCTCAACCACTGCAATTTTGGAGGCAATTAAGTCGTTGGCCAATGTCCTCTGTACAAGCCATAACCCAGCATCTAATGCCTAAACTCGATGCCGCGGGTTGTCCAAACTAATTTGGACAACCATTATTTGGGTGAATTATTTTATGTAAAGTACCAACATGAATTTGAACGTTGAATTTACATTTATATTATATTTATAACTTTTATATATATTTATATTACAAACAATTAAGTTTTTACTCGCTATTTAAGCTTCTAACATTTATACCAATAAAAAATTATAAACAGCTTGTTTTCTATGTTTCCCAGCTATCTATATGTCGACATTTCATAGGAACTACCCTAATCATCAGTAGACTTTGGAAATTTTTGAAAGATATTCTCAAACATTCAACTTTATATCCCAACAATCCAAATAAATTGCTGAGAATTTAAAAGGTGTAAAGAAATGTTAGAGACGTTTATAAATAGAAAAGCTTGTTTTTTTGTGTTTTGACGGATATTATTAGAGCATTTTTCTTTTTAAATTCTCAGCAATTTATTTGGATTGTTGGGATATAAAGTTGAATGTTTGAGAATATCTTTCAAAAATTTCCAAAGTCTACTGATGATTAGTGTAGTTCCTATGAAATGTTGACATATAGATAGCTGGGAAACATAGAAAACAAGCTGTTTATAATTTTTATTGGTATTTATATTACATTTATAATTGGAAATAGTTTTACTATAAATATTTATCTGAATACACTTACCTTTCAATATACTTACCTACCTTTTTTTATACTTACCTATTTTTTATCCTTTTGTATGCATCTTATTCTTTGCACGAAAATTTACAATTTTTACTACTCTATGTTTCGGCTGTTTAATAAAACTTTTTAAATATTGTAAAAAGTAACTTATAATATTGCAAAAAGTAACGTATGGCTGGTCAAACAGGCGGTGGAAAGTTTCCAAATGTCAAGGCCGATTTTTCCAAGGCCGAAGTTTGACCTGCTGAAGGTCGTTAGAAAAACGGCAATTGAAAATCATCAGCAGTGTAGTATAGTGCCGTTTCAAAAACAATTCTTTTTTCTAACAATTTAAATATTTATTGTATCATCTAAAAGCACTAGCAATAAGTATGCAAATCTTAAAACTAAAAATTATGTAATTAATATAGAAAAAAATATATTAATATTGAAAAATTTTTTTACTTAGGTGCAGCCAATGCTAGACGAAAAATTGCTTATTGCGTGTATTTTTTTGGTAAATCACCTTTCCAACGCTATGATGGTTGCAAGGGGTCCATAATTCTCAGTCGAGTGTGGCCGCCAAAGTTAAGGATGCTACGTGCGAGAGGATTCGGGTGAGACTCAAGTCTGTTAATGTACCTTATCGCGTATTTTGAAAATTGATGTTTCACTAATGGTATACCTAGATCTTTGTGAATTCGCGAGCTTTTAACATACCATGGAGTTGCAGTAATTGTTCACAAAATTTTATTCTGGAGCTTTTGAATTTTCCCAATGTTGGATGCAGAGGTGGTGCCCCACAATTGAATTACATAGCTCCATATTGGCTTTAGGATTGCGTTATACAATAAACGTTTGCAATCTGACTTCAAGGTAGAATTTCTGCCGATGAGCCAATTAAGTTGCACCGCTTTTAATTTCATCTGAGTAACTTTAGCGTCAATGTGAGACTTCCACGTGAGCCTACGGTCGAGATAAATACCAAGGTATTTGACTTCACTGTGCTGCGAAATAATATAGTTATTGATTTTAATAGCCGAACAAGTTTTTCTACGTAGTGTGAATGTAATATGGGTCCATTTTTGTTCATTTACTTTGATTTTCCAAAATTTCAGCCATTTCTCCAATATAAGAATATGTTCTTGCAAATTTTGTGATGCTAATTTATAGTCTTCATGGACACTGATGAATGCTGTATCATCTGCAAAAGTTGAAATGTGAACTTTGCACCTTGTTGGCAAGTCTGAAGCTTAAATCAAATATAAAGTTAGACCCAATATGCTACCCTGGAGAACTCCAGCTTCGATTGGCTGAGCCGAGCTTTTGAAATCATCTTCCTTAACGACGAATTTCCGGTCATATAAGTAGCTCTCTAACAGCTTGTGAGTGTTTGCAGGAAAGTTTAATTTTATTTTATGAGTTAAGCCTTCGTGCCACACTCTGTCAAAAGCTTTGGAAACGTCAATGAATAGAGCTGAGCAATATTTTTTTATCTTCGAACGCGTTTTTGATAATATTCACCAGCCTGTGTGTTTGTTCTATGGTGCTATTCTTAGTCCTAAAACCGAATTGATGGTTAGGAATACATCCTACTTCATTCAAGATTGGGGTCAACGTCGTCATTAGCAGTTTCTCGAACAGCTTTTAAATTGTTGGCAATAGACTTATTGGCTTATATGACTCAACTTTTGTAGAATTCCTTCCTGGTTTGGGTAACAAGGTGATATTTTCCGTACAATGTGCACTCAAATATTTTTTATATTTTAGCCAGTTAACTCTAGTGACGGTCAACGGCGGACCAATCTCTTGGAGGAATAAAATAGAGATTATAGTGGGTGAGTGATCTGATGACAAGTCTAATGAAGACTCCACTTGCATCCATTCTGAGGGAAAAGTTTTTGTAACTTCAAAATCTATAACGTCTGGGATCTTTGGTTGGTCTGACGGCCAATAAGTAGGGCGTCCACTTGAAATCACACCATAGCCCATTTTAGAAACAGTGTCAAAAAGCACGCGGCCTCTCGGGGAAATTAAACGTGATCCCCAAAAAGTGTGTTTAGCGTTATAGTCGCCAGCCGCTAAAAATCGATGACCAAGTGATTTGAAAAAATTTGAATATTGGTTTTCTGCTATTGAAAATCGTGGCGATGAGTAAATCGAGGAAATAACGATTTTTTCATGGAAATATTTAATACACATGATTGTTGTTTAGAGAAACTCCTCACGTGTTTCGTTCATTAAATAGTGATTAATTCTAGATTTTATTAGAATTGCCGATACTCCGCAAGATCTTCCACGGGGATCTTTTGTGTCGTACAGTATGTAGCCATTAATTTGGAAAAAACTGTTGGTTGTCAAATGAGTTTCAGCAATCAACATTATATCGATTTGCTTTTCCATAAGAAAGTGCTTTAGTTCATTTTTGTGTTGCCGGATGCCGTTAACGTTCCAGAAATACATTTTTAACCAATGCATTTGTTTAAAATTGCCTGTAAAATAGTAGATATCATTTTCAGCATTTCCTGCATCATCGTTGTCACAGAAACCGTAAATGAAGTTATGGATTGAACAAGAATCTGCAGAGATTCCTGAGAGTTGGGATCCTGATTAAAGTTTTGTGTATCGGATTTGACCACGTTAGCATAAGAAACTTGTTTGGGGCTTTGCATGATTATGTGGTTGGTTGACTGGCCCATCTGGCGAAAATTATTTGTAGAAATGGTGTTTGACTGCTGGGGTTGGTTAGTTGGATTTGATGATGTATTTGTCATTGACTGCTGGAAGTGATTATAGGCAGGGCAACACCTGCAAAGAGGAAAGGATAGTGCTTTTAAGGCGACCTACATACTGAAGGTTATCCAAACCCTCAAACAGCGGTGTCCCGCGACTCGTGCCCATCTGTTCTCTTTGCAGTCGGTGGTCAAGAGACTGTATTCAAACGGAACTTTGCTGCTACCTGGGCACCTCAGGAAATAGACTACGCCCCCCCCCTTACAGGGGGCTATGACGTGGAGGAGATAACCTTCCCCCACACTCGTGGGACCAAAAATGGACTTTTCTAAAAATATAATCAAAGTATAATTGTACGATGGTACAAGGACCGAAACGCTGACTGCTGGAGGTGTCTTGGGGTAACCCAAGAACACCAAATGCGTGAAAGCATCTTCGGATAGCTGTTTTGGCAGTGAGGTGTCTATGGACTTTGAGCCGAACACCTCGAAGGCTACACTGGCCCGGGCTTAACGGCACATACCCTTGTTTTCGGAGCTGCTTGTGCTAGTGATAGTACAGCAAGTGCCTATTGTGGGAAAGATGACTGCGAGCAAGTTCTCGAAATAAAAACTCTAGGAAGCCGCATGACTTATGTTGCGTTGGCTTCCGAAACCATTACCAAGGGTATAAATTGGCAGAACGGGGATCAGCATGGCCCCCGGGAAGTTCTGCTTGCGGTTCGACCCGGGCTGATCATGGTTGAGGTGCCTACGTTAGCTGTAACGTTCTGGCTGTGGTTCAAAGCTAAAACGCAGGAAGGGAGTGTTAGTATCCTTGATAATTGTTTGGTGTGTGTCTTTTTTCGGGGACTAACAATCTTCCGAGGATCTGTTGCCTATACAACAGATACCTGTACTGTAAGGAACCAGTGGTGATGGTTGACGGGTGATTTGGTTTAAAGGCTGGTGATCTTAGTGGGCTTCGGCCTACCAACTCATTAAGCCTTGTCCTCCATTGATTGCTGGGAAATTGCATACAGGAGGGATTAGAAGGCCCGAACTCCTCAACAAGAAGTTTTTCATATGACCGCAATCATATGGCAAGAATTGTTACCTATGTGAGCCTGGTAAGCCACAAGGGGGCGCTGGTAAATCATGAATAATTCACTCCGTGGAACTGGTCCATCATCAGATAAGGCCGCAGGGCAGGTGCTGACGTAAATCTTTTTCACAACTGACTCAGGAGTCACTGGCGCCACTCCGCGCTAGAAAGGGGAAAATGTATTTCTGTTTCGATGCAGTCTTTCTCCGAGTATATCGGGGTGACGACAGGGGTGGCCTGATTCGGGAGGATGTTAATACTAGTTTGGAAAGCATGTCCGTTGAGGAGACTGCAAGCTTAACATTGTGCGAGGACGCGCTTTCCAACTCTAAGTTGATAGGGGAGTTCTTCGGGCATGTTGACGAAGCAGTTGACAAGGATGCCCTCTTGGTATCTGATCAGAATGGCGTTGACGTCACAATCGTGGAAAATGCGGGAGAAAATGGTGAAGGTAACAAAAATTAACCTTCATCATTTCGAAGACAGCTTCGGCTGCATTGCTTCTCCGGATGGCGGAGGAAGCGGATAAGGTTATCTTGGTTCAGGAACCCAAATTGATGATCAGAGATGCATCCCATATTGTTTAACATTGGAGTCAACTTTGCCATTAACAATTTTTCGAACAGTTTTGAAATTGTTGTCAGTAGACTTATTGGTCTGTATGATTCTACTTTAGTGGGATTCTTCCCTGGTTTGGGTATTATAGTAATCATGGACACCTTCCACACTGCAGGATAATACGCGAGATGTAAAATAGCGTTAAAAATAAGAAGAAGAATTCTACGAGCTACACGAGGTAGCTGCTCAAGCATTTTACCAGTAATACTATTAATACCTGGAGCTTTCCTGGGGTTTGTGTTACAAATAACATTTTCAACATCTTGAAAACTAAGTCTCATAGGCATAGGCGATCTAGCAGCTTATGACTGTAGTTCAGCTGAACTACTCGCTGTATCATTTGTGATAAAAACATTTCTCAAATGATCTACATACAACATTCCCTTTTCCGAATCACTTCTTGCCCAACCTCCAGTTGAAGTTCGCAAAGGTGGCTTACCTATTACGGGTCTTTTCAGACCTTTTGTCGCTTTCCATAGAGAATAGTCATATTGAGGGGTACCATCAAGACCTTCCAGATAATTTTTAAGGGAAGCCATTCTTTGGATTTCAAGCAGATATCTTAACTGGGTTATGCACTCTCGTAGCCTGCTTTTAAGCTGGGGAGACCTGCGAAGTTGCCACTCTCATCTAACTCTTTTTTTATGTTAGAAGTTGTTCAATTTCAAACGAATTTTGTTCTATTGCTCACATTTCTGGATCTTATATAGCTAGTGGTGGCATGTTGTACGGCTAGATTATGGTGTTCAAAAAATTCGTTAATCGATATATCAATATCCTCAGGCGTTCTCAAGGCAATATTTTCCGTACAATGTGTACTCAAATATTTTTTATATTTTAACCAATTTACACAAGTGACAGTCAACGCGAAGTCACAAAACGGGGGACCAACCCCCTGGGGGAACGAAACAGAAACTATAGTTGGTGAGTGATCTGCAGACAAATCTAATGAAGGCTTCACTTGCATCCATTCTGAGGGAAAATTTTTTGTAACTCCAAAGTCTATAACGTCTTGGATCTTTCGTTGGTCTGACGGCCAATAAGTGGGGTGTCCACTTGAAATAACATCTAAGCCCATTTTGGAAACGGTGTCAAAAAGCACACGGCCTTTCGGGGTAATTAAACCTAATCCCCAAAAAGTGTGTTCAGCGTTATAGTCGCTAGCCGCTAAAAATCGAAGACCAAGTGATTTGAAAAAATTGGAATATCGACTTTCTGTTATTGAAAATCGTGCTGGTGAGTAAGTCGAGGATATAACAATTTTTTCATGAAAATAATCAAGGCATATATATGTAGCTTGGAGATATTCCTCACGTGTCCCGTTCATTAGATAGTGCTTAATTCTGGTCTTATCAAAATTGCCGAACCGCCGCAAGATCTTCCACGGGGATCTTTTGTGTCATATAATGTGTAGCCATTAATTTTGAAATAACTGTTGGTTGTCAAATGGGTTTCAGCAATCATCATTATATCGATCAGCTTTTCCATTAGGAAGTGCTCAAGTTCATTTTTGTGTTGGCGGATGCCGTTTGCGTTCCAGAAACATATTTTTAACCAATTCATTTTGTTAAAATTGCCTGTAAAATAGTGGATTGCATTTTCAGCATTTCCTGCATCTTGTTTGGCATAGAAACGGTGAAAGTGTTTATGGACTGAACAAGAGTCTGCAGAGTTGCCTCTAAATTACTAAAATTTGGGTCGCATTTTTGAGATTTGGGCTCCTGGTTCAAGATTTGGTCGGCTTTAAGGACATTAGCATATGAAAATTGTTTGAAGTTTTGCGCATTTGTATGGGTGGTTGAATCGCCTACCTGGTGAAAATTGTTTTTACCAATGACATTTGGTTGCTGGGTTGCTGGAGAAACCGATGACTTATTTGTCATTGACCGCTTAAATTGAGTATAGACAGGGCAACCTCTATAATTTGCAGTGTGGTTAGCTCCACAGTTACTGCATTTCTGAACACACAACACAAACTGCGGGAAGTTTACAATATGCCTTAGTATGACCAAATGCCTGGTAGTTTAGACATTGAACGGGCCCTAAACGCTTGTGCGGCTCCTCAACGGTAACCCTACGATGAAGAAGAAATTTGAGGTTATAAATTGGGTGAGTTTCATTCTTTTTGAGAATAACATCCCCTGGTACCAGTTCAAGCCTAAACATGGGTTGAGGAATCTTTTCACGGTTCCGCATATTTACCACATTTTTTATTTTAAAGCCTTTATCTAGCAGTGCAGTTTTAACCTCATCCGTGTCTACATAAGGGTCAATACCTTTTATAACAACCTGGAGGCCTTTAGCACTTTTAAGTTGATAAGTATAAAAAGATCTTTTCTCTCTTTCCAGAGCGGCAGAGAGTTTTCGGTAATCATTTTCGCAGTTGACTTGAATTTTTGTTTCACTTATTTGTCCGTGCTTCACTGATGTTACGTTGAAGGTGTCTTTATCAATTGTCGATATAAGTGCTTTTACCAGCTCACTAGAAGTAGGTTCTCTCAAGTATATTGGTGGCGGTTTAAATGTTTTTTTTATGTAGTTGGCTCGTCAGTCTGAAGGATAGCAAACCTATTACTATCCGTTGCCGTAGTCCTATTATCATCTCGGAAATTTTGGGATTTGATGATATTTGAGTGGATTTGGGGCTTCGCTTACGTTTAACCACGGTTACATAATTGTCCATGCCTACTTGTGTTTTCGGCTTATCTGCAATAACTGAACTGGTAGATGGGTGGTCTTCTGTTGTAAGAACAATGTTTGGCAAACACGAACGCGTGCGTTTTTTATCTCTTAGAGACAGGAGATTATCCAATGACTTTTTCAAAGATTTTTCCCCAGAAATCCAGAGGTTTCTTCTAGTGGAGCTAAGCTCCCTCTCAGAATTGCATCTACGGGGTACACTCATGCAATTTTTGTTTTTTTATTTATATTTTTTTACTTTAAAAGTATATAAAAATAATTGTCACAAAGTTTTTCTTTTGTATAAATTCGCTCTTCCACTTATTGCGGTTTTCTACTTATACCGTTTTTTTATTTATTTTTTATAGCACTCCGATTAAAAACAAATACGTCCGTTCACTATCAAAGCTAGACTCTGACTCTGAGCATTACAAATAAAAAGAAGAATTATTCTAGCCACACGAGGTACAAGCATTTTACCAGCAATTTCATCATTACCTGGAGATCTCCTGGAGGTTATTATGTTTATGACGTTTTCGACAGTTCGAAAACTAAGTGTCAAGCGCACAGGCAGTCTAAGAGCATATGTGGAGATTCATCTGCATAATCCGCCGTATCATTTATAATAAAAATGTTTGTCAAATGATTAACATACACCATCCCCTTTCCAGAATCGGTTATTGTCCAGTCGCCAGTTGAAGTACGTAAAGGTGGTTTACCTCTAAAGGGGTTTTTTCAAATCTTTTGTCGGTTCCCGCAGAGACTAGTCCGATTGAGGAGTACCGTCAAAACTTTCCATGAAATTTTTAAGGGAAGCCATTCTCTGGATTTCTTAGTTGCGTAATGCATTCCCGTAGCCTAAGACTTACGACATTGCCACTCTCTTCTAACTGTCCTTTTTTCTGATGTTAAATTTCAGAGGAATAAGTTCTATCATTCGTATTTCTGAAACTTATATAGCTAATGGTAGCATATTCTACGGCCAATTTAAGGTCTTCAGAAATATCATTAATTGCCACATCAATATCCTCCGGCGTTCTCAAGGTAATATTCTGCGTGCAATGAGTACTCAAATATTTCTTATATTTTAGCCAATTCACTCTAGTGTTTGTTAAGTCACCAAACGGTGAGCCGATCTCATTTTGGAAAAAAACAGATATCCGTTCTAAAGGAAATTTTTATTCAACTCCAAAATCTATAACGTCTGGGATCTTTTGTCGGTCTGACGGCCAATAAGTGGGGTGTCCGCTTGAAATCACATCTAAGCCCATTTTGGAAACGGTGTCAAAAAGCACACGGCCTTTCGAGGTAATTAAACGTGATCCCCAAAAATTGAGGCCCAACTAATTTTAAAAGTGTCTGTAACTGAAAATGGGGGTGGTGAATAAATCGAGGAAATAACAATTTGTTCATGTAAATGTCCAATACAAATATTTGTTACTTGGAGGCACTCCTCACGTATCTCGTTTAGCAAATAATGCTTAATTCTGGTTTTTATTAGAATTGCCGAGCCTTCATGAGATTTGCTACGGGGCATAGTTTGTAGCCATTAATTTTAAAAGAACTTGTCGAAGTTAGATGAGTTTCAGAAATCAGCATTATATCGATCTGATTTTCTATAAGGAAGTGTTCCAGCTTATTTTTGTGTTGGCGGATGACGACACAAAAAAAATTTCGGTCGTGAGGGCCAACTTCATGGCGAACATCGATGCTCAGCCATATGTTCGAGCATCGATGTCAGAGCATCAACGAAACATGGGCATTAGCAGTCCACATTAGCCATTTGCGATGTTCGACATGATGTTCATACCATGTTTATGGCTAATGGAGACCACCAGTTAATGTTTCAAGCGGATATAGAACGTCGGAAAAACTTTTCGAGTTAAAGGAATCTGTACGTTTAAACGAAATACATTCATAACCGCTATTTTGTGGATATCGTTACGCTTGTATTTCTGCAACTATTGAAATGTTTATTCAATATTTTACCAGACGACATGTTTGAAGCCGTAAAACAATCTTCACCAAAAAGTCAATTACGACCGTTAGAGCTCGATATGTAGATTGTAACTGCCTAACAATAGCCATTTCAGTGGCTATATTCCAAATTATTGGGCAGTGAATAATCAAACTTCAAAATTTCGCTTAATAAAGTCTTTATTTAAAATCAAAGTTTTTCACATAAAATAGAATTAAAGCTATTTATATACATTTGGTAATGCAATATGCACAATTCCAATGAAAATAAATTATAAAGGATGCAAATTTGTATTAACTACGTTAAACAATTCCAAATTGTTATTAATATGTGATGACTATTTGTTTCTTATCAGATAGAAAAGTTAAAAATAAACTTGCAAATATACTATAGTACCAATAACAGTTATAAATCTTTCTGACACACACACTTAGGCAATTACAATTCACTATGTATATATTCCGTAGTCACTTTGGCTTCGCCTTCATGAAAACCGGTGCAATCAACAGGATATTTAGCCTAGAAATGTAAGAAACGAAATCAAATAAAAAATTTTTACAAATTTTTTTTTGTCTTTTTCAATAAAATTCATTATAAAAATAGCTGTACCCGTCTTAGCAAAAAAATTAAATGAGAAAGAAACTGCTTACTCACTTATGAAGCACAATTTTTGACAGTTTTAGGTTAAGTTTATTATAAACAAGTAAGAGTGTGGTATATTCGGCTGAGCCGAATCTAAAGTACCCTTCACAATAGTCACGTATATGTATATATATATTACAAATTTGAACTGAATATTCTCGGATATATTTATTTATTTACAAGTCTATGAATTACAAATTCTTACAGGCTTTTTAAATTGAACTTACAAATAAATAATTTAATTAATTTCAAAAATATAATAATTTAAGAGTTTAAGGAATATATAATATTACGTTTTATAACATCATCATTTAAGGAAAAATCCATGTGGCAATAAAGCTTATTGAAATCTTTGCAGCATTTAATTAGAGATGCAGAGTTGGCATAATTTTTTCTAAATGCTTTTATCATAAGCGGAAAGTAGAAGCGTGAAGAGTAGCGTGGAACATTAAAAGTTAAATTGCTGACCAGAAAACTAGAGTAAATATTACCATTAATTACTTTCCAAACAAACATTACGTTCAGCATAGTTCTGCGACTATGCAAAGATGGTAACTTAATAAGTGTAAGTCTCGCAGAATAAGAGGGAAGACTTCTTGGATTCCATTGTAATCCTCTTAGACAAAATAATAGAAATTGTTTCTACACTGCTTCAATTTTATCAATGTAAACTTTGTATGTTGGATCCCATATAGTTGAGCCATATTCCAGAACTGGCCGAACAAGAGATGTAAACAATTGTTTAGTGACATAAGGGTCATCAAACTCCTTAGACCAGCGTTTGATAAAACCAAGAAGACTTCTTGCCTTATTGACAGCCAAAGTAATGTGTTGAATAAAGTTAAGTTTTGAGTCTAACATGATTCCCAGATCCTTAAAAGTATCAACCTTATCCAACTCGTAACCACTCAGAAAGTATTTAATGCTTAAGTGGCATTTTCTGAAGAAACACATATACTTGCATTTTTTAAAATTTAAAACTTGTGATCCATATAATTGTTGTAGGAGTAAAAAAATTTTACGTCATCAGCATACATAAGCACATATGAATTTTTTATAACACTTGGTAAATCATTAATAAATAATGCAAAAAGTAGTGGTCCAAGATGACTTCCTTGAGGAACTCCAGATGCCACTGAAATGGTTTTAGAGGTAACACATTTAAATATTACTTTCTGCTAGTAAGGTAGGAGTGCAACCTAGGCCAAGTAACAAATATTTGTATTGGACATTTACATGAACAAATTGTTATTTCCTCGATTTATTCACCACCCCCATTTTCAGTTACAGACACTTTTAAAATTAGTTGGGCCTCAATTTTTGGGGATCACGTTTAATTACCTCGAAAGGCCGTGTGCTTTTCGACACCGTTTTCAAAATGGGCTTAGATGTGGTTCAAGCGGACACCCCACTTTTTGGCCGACAGACCGACGAAAGATCCCAGACGTTATAGATTTTGGAGTTGCGAAAAATTTTCCTCTAGAGTGGATGCAAGTGGAGCCTTCATTAGGTTTGTCATCAGATCACTCTCCCACTATAATCTCTGTTTCGTTCCCCCAAGAGTATTGTACTGAAAATATCGCCTTGAGAACGCTTGAGGATATTGATGTGTCAAATAAAGATTTTTCTGGAAACCTCAAACTGGCCGTACAGCATGCTACCACTAGTCATTTAAGATCTAGAAATGAGAACAATAGAACTTATTCATCTGAAATTGAGCAACTTCTGTCAGAAAAAAGAAGAGTCAGAAGAGAGTGGCAACTTCGCAGGTCGCCCCAGCTTAAAACTAGGCTACGGGAATGCATAACTAAGCTAAGAAATCTGCTTGAAGTCCATAGAATGGCTTCCCTTAAAACATATGTGGAAAGCCTTGATGGTACCCCTCAATCTGATTATTCCTTGTGGAAAGCGACAAAAGGTTTAAAAAGACCCGTAATAGGTAAGCCATCTTTGCGAACTTCAACTGGCGACTGGGCAAGAAGCGATTCTGAAAAGGGAATGTTCTTCCCTTGGAGTGGTCTTCATTCGTCTGTTGAAAAACGTTAATTTGTTTGCTATCTCAGCTCTTAAGCGCCATTTATAATATTATTATAAAAAATAGTGCTTAAGAAAATTTGTGTAAAAATGTTGTATTACCTGATTATAAATATAATTTCAATAATTTTGTGTTTAATGTTATAAATCAAAAAAATGTAAGTTTCTCAACAAAAAAGAAAAAGAAGTGGCCAGAGCTGAGATAGCAAACAAATTAACGTTTTTCAACAAACAAATGAAGAACACTCCCAGGGAAAAATTTATACTTGCGGTTTTCGGAAAGACTAACAAATTTTTGAAAAGACATAAGAATATAATAATTACACAATCTGACAAAGGAAACAAAACGGTTGCAATATACAAAAATCAATACGAGGAGAAAATGAATGAACTACTTCAGGATAAAAACACATATAAGATAACAAGAACAGATTCCACCCAAAAATTGATGAAACTAAACAATAATATTGTGAATGAGCTACATAAAAAGGATTACATAGACTACAATCAAAAACGGAAACTTACATGCTCCGCTGCAAATGCGCCGAGAATTTATGGACTACCGAAAACACACAAAGACAATATGCCCTTACGACCTATAATATCATCGTTTCAGGTCCCATGCTACCAACTGAGCAAACATTTAGGACAAATACTAAGAAACATAGTATCTGAAAAATACAACATAAAAAACTCAACGGAACTAAAAAATGGACTTAAGAATCTTAAACTTGACCCAAATGAATGTATTGTCTCTTTTGATGTTGTCTCCCTGTTCACTAATATTCCTATCCACTTGGCCATAAATAACGTAATGAATAATTGGAACTTAATAAAACAACATACTAAGATTCGAAGATCTAAATTCTTAGATGTCCTCAAATTCTGCCTTTACGAAAATAACTATTTTACATATGACAATAATATCTACAATCAAACATTCGGCATGCCTATGGGAAACCCACTGTCACCCACTATTGCTGACATTGTTTTGGACAATTTATTGGACGTAGCCTTAGCTGAATTATATGACAAAAATATTCACATAAAATACGTAGATGACATTTTAGCTGTAATAAATACTGACAATCAAAATGAAATTTTAAACACTCTAAATGTATATCATCCCAAAATAAAATTCACTATTGAAGTAGAAAATAAAGGAAAAATCTTCTATCTAGACACCACACTTTATAGACAAGATGACAAAATATACTTCGACTGGCATACCAAAAGCATCTCATCAGGAAGAATAATCAACTATTATTCAACCCAACCCAAATCACAAATAATCAACACAGCCAAAAATTTAGTAAACAAGGTATTAGAAATAAGTGATGAAAAATTTCTTAACAAGAATATAAAGAAAATTTCGGATATACTAACCAAAAATAGTTTTCCGCCATATCTTATCAAAAATATCATAAATACACCAAATCATCGAAAAAGCAATAGAAATGGCAACCCTAACAATGAAAGCAAACAATATTACAGCATCAAATATATACCTGGATTAACAGACAACCGCAATATAAAATGTGCAATAAACAATAACAACATAACATTGGCTTTTAAACCAAATAAGACTTTAAGCACAATATTCACAAAAACAAAAAC
The DNA here is from genome assembly GCA_914767995.1 of Thecocarcelia acutangulata. Classification (NCBI taxonomy): domain Eukaryota; kingdom Metazoa; phylum Arthropoda; class Insecta; order Diptera; family Tachinidae; genus Thecocarcelia; species Thecocarcelia acutangulata. Next base: position 80,523,023 of record OU612094.1, on the reverse strand, counting down.
ACCTATAGACAAACTACAACAAAACAACGTTGTCTATCAAATTCCATGTAAAGGTGATGATAACAACAGCTGTGATCTCGTTTACAACAAAAAGAAGTTTAGCAGTTAGAATAAATGAACATAAGACAGACATTAATAAGAAAAAAGAAAGCACTGCTTTATCGCAACATACTGTACAAACCAAACATATACCCGACTTTAACACCATCAAAAAACAGAAAGCTTAAGAATACAGCAAAAAATAAACAGAACAATGAACAAAAAAGAAGATACTGACAACTTAAGCGCCATTTATAATATTATTATAAAAAATAGTGCTTAAGAAAATTAGTGTATAAATGTTGTTTTACTTGATTATAAATATAATTTCAATAATTTTGTGTTTAATGTTATAAATCACAAAAATGTAAGTTTCTCAAATATTGTTTTCTACTAAAGATATTAATGTAATTTCATAAAAAACTTTCTTTTTAAAATAGACAAAATCCCCTGCAGAAGTGAACATAAAATTCACGAAACGTTAGGAATAATATGTAATAAAGATTTTGCATTTTTATTGACATAAAAAAAGTTAGGCCTCACCAGCTAAGTATGTATATACTAAAAACAGATAACATTTTTTAATTTTAAATTTAGTATTAAGATTTGAATACTTATTGTTAGTTCATTTTGAAGATTCAATAAATAAACAAGTAAGAGTGTAGTATATTCGGCTGGGCCGAATCTAAAATACCCTTCACGATAGTCACGAATATGTATACTATATTAAAAATGTGACCTAAATATGCTCGGTTATATATGAACCGATATCGGAATTTTCTATTTTCTGTATTTTAGTAACCTTCTTTTATAACGAGAATTGCTTTCCAGCAAAAAAAAAAAAAAAATTTTTAATGGAAAAATCGGTTCAGGCTATATCTCGGCTATATATGGACTGATATCAAAAATTTTAATTTTCCACATAACCTTATATCATTACCAGAACTGCTTTTGAGCACAACAAATTGTTTAAGTTCGCTTACGCGATATTTTCATGAAAAACCCAATTTAGGCTATATCTCGGGTATATATGGACTGATATCAGAAATTTTAATTTTCTCTATTTTTGTTACCTTCTTTTATAACAAGATTTGCTTTTCAGCAAAAAAAAAATGTTATTGGAAAAATCGGTTCAGGCTATATCTCGAGAATATATGGACCGATATCGGATATTTTCTTTTTCCATTTTTATACAACCTTATTTCATTACCAGAACTGCTTTTGAGCACAAAAAAGTTGTTTAAATTCGCTTACTCGGCATTTTCATCAAAAAACCGTTTAGGCTATATATCGGGTATATATGGACCGATATCGGAAATTTTCATTTTTCATATTTATATAACTTTATTTCATTACCAGAACTGTTTTTGAGCAAAAAAAAGTTGTTTAAGTTCGCTTACGCGACATTTTCATGAAAACCCCGATTTGGGCTATATCTCGGGTATATATGGACCGATATCGGAATTTTTCATTTTCCATATTTATGTAACCAAATTTCATTACCAGAACTGCTTTTGAGCACAAAAAAGTTGTTTAAGTTCGCTTACGCGACATTTTCATGAAAAACCCGGTTTGGGCTATATCTCTGGTATATATGGGCCAATATCGAAAATTTTCATTTTCCATACTTATATAACCTTATTTTATTACCAGAACCGCTTTTAGGCAAAAAAAGTTGTTTAGTTTCGCGGACGCGGCATTTTCATGAAAGACCCTTTCTAGGCTATATCTCGGGTATATATGGACCGATATCGAAAATTTGCATTTTCCGTATTTACGTAACTTTATTTCATTACCAGAACTGTTTTTAAGCAAAAAAAGATGATTAAGTTCACTTACGCGACATATTCATTAAAACCGCGGTTTAGGCTATATCTCGGGTATATATGGACCGATATCGGAAATTTTCATTTTCCATATTTATGTAACCTTATTTCATTACCAGAACTGCTTTTGAGCAAAAAAAAGTTGTTTAAGTTCGCTTACGCGACATTTTCATGAAAAACCCGATTTGGGCTATATCTCGGGTATATATGGACCGATATCGGAAATTTTCATTTTCCATATTTATGTAACCTAATTTCATTACCAGAACTGCTTTTGAGCACAAAAAAGTTGTTTAAGTTCGCTCACGCGGCATTTTCATGAAAACCCCGGTCTAGGCTATATCGCGGGTATATATGGACCGATATCGAAAATTTTTATTCTTCATATTTATATGACCCTATTTCATTACCAGAACTGCTTTTGACCACAAAAAAGTTGTTTAAGTTCGCTTACGCGACATTTTCATGAAAAACCCGGTTTGGGCTATATCTCGGGTATATATGGACCGATATCGGAAATTTTTATTTTCCATATTTATGTAACCTAATTTCATTACCAGAACTGCTTTTGAGCACAAAAAAAGTTGTTTAAGTTCGCTTACGCGGCATTTTCATGAAAACCCCAGTCTAGGCTATATCTCGGGTATATATGGACCGATATCGAAAATTTTTATTTTTCATATTTATATGACCCTTTTTTATTACCAGAACTGCTTTTAAGCACAAAAAAGTTGTTTAAGTTCGCTTACGCGACATTTTCGTGAAAAACCCGATTTGGGCTATATCTCGGGTATATATGGACTGATATCGGAAAGTTTCGTTTTCCATATTTATGTAACCTAATTTCATTACTAAAACTGCTTTTGAGCAAAAAAAAGTTATTTAGCTTCGCCTATGCGACATTTTCATTAAAAATCCGATTTGGGCTATATCTCGGGTATACAGTACTGGACAATTCAATGGAAACTTTTCTAAAAATTTATTTATTTATTTTTAGAAGTCGAAAATCAAAAATTATTGCTAAAGAAACTTGACAAGTATTTTAGAATTTCATTTTATAGATTCTTTTTGATATATAAACAAAAAAATAATAACATAAAAATAACGTAGTTCTAAAATTATAAAGAAAAATTAAAAGTATAAAATTTTTGGGGTTCGACAAAACAATGGAAACTTTTACACTTCTGCACGAAAGATGACTAAAGCAAAATGTATTGATGAAAAAACGAGGCAAAATGCATAATAATTAACCGTTATTTTTTAAATTACTCTCTTGCCAGCTTCTTTTTTCAAATATTTTAAACACAAGAATCTTGAATACATAATTAGTAAAAATGGCTAGAGTCAAGATAAGTGAAGATTCAAAAATAAAAATAATAAATGATTTTAATGCTGGATTAAAACAAAAAACTATTTGTGATAAATATTCGATGAATAAATCAGCAATTTCGAAGATTATCAAGAAATTTCGTGAAACGGGTACTGTTAAAACTCTGCATTCAGGAGGAAGACCACGTAAAACTACTCCAAGACAGGATAATTTAATATCAAGAGAGTTCAAAAAAGACCCCGAAATGGCATCAAGAGAGGTTAAAAATGTTCTGGGATTGGATGTTAGCTCTCGAACAATTAGCCGTAGAGCCCGCGAGGCTGGTCTTGGTTGCTTCCGCCCTGCGAAAAAACCTCTGATATCGAAAAAAAATCGTGCTGCTCGTTTAAAATTTGCCAGAGAGCACATAAATTGGTCTAAAGAGAAATGGAACACTGTCCTTTTTTCAGACGAGTCCAAATATAATTTAAGGGGCAATGATGGAAGATCATTTGTAAGGCGGCCAAGTTTGGAGGTGGCAATATTATGGTGTGGGGCTGTTTTTGTGGGCAAGGAATGGGCCCAATTCACATTATAAAGGATACAATGAGTGGTGTCGGCTACAGATCCATTTTAAACGACATAATGTATCCATATGCAGAGGAGAACATGCCACTAATTTGGAGATTTCAGCATGACAATGATCCAAAACACACCTCTAGGGTTGTAACTGACTGGTTACAATCAAATGAGGTCCGTGTTTTGAAGTGGCCTGCCCAATCCCCGGATCTCAATCCCATAGAAAATCTATGGGAAATTGTAGAACGCAAGATAAGAACTCGAAATTACACATGGAAGGAAGATTTATCCAATGCAGTTTTGAGTGAATGGCAAAAGGTACCAAAGGATACAATTGACAAATTAATTGGGTCAATGCATCGTCGCTGTGATGCAGTAATTAAAAACAAAGGATACCCAACAAAATATTAATTTTTGATAATAGGCCGAAGGTTTTTATTGGAGTAAATTTTAAGTTTCCATTGTTTTGTCGAACCCCAAAAATTTGATACTTTTAATTTTTCTTTATAATTTTAGAACTACGTTATTTTTATGTTATTATTTTTTTGTTTATATATCAAAAAGAATCTATAAAATGAAATTCTAAAATACTTGTGAAGTTTCTTTAGAAATAATTTTTGATTTTCGACTTCTAAAAATAAATAAATGAATTTTTAGAAAAGTTTCCATTGAATTGTCCAGTACTGTATATGGACCGATATCTGAAAAAAAAATTTTTTTCCTTTAAGTCACCATGCTTAATAAGTGTGTGAAGTTTGAAGCAAAACAAACAACTTTTTTTGTCAAAAATTTTCATACAAAACTGCAAAAAAAATAGCTTTTTTCGGAATTTTAAATATATCTCAGCTATACGTGGACCGATATTACTGAATTTCAATAGCAAACCCATGAATCGATGGGGTAAAAGAATGGTGAAAGAAAAAAGTTTCTAAGTCTAATGGTTTTCTCAGAAACGGTATTTCAACAGCGGACAGACGGACATCGCTTAATCGACTTTTCCATTAATTCTGATTCAGAATATATATACTTTATAGGGTCGCAAAAAAAAAACTTTAGAAATTACAAACGGAATCACAAACTTATATATACCCTTTACTTTTTAGTGAAGGGTATAAAAATGCTGGTGGGTTGATAATAAAGATGAAACATGATGACTGAGATGATCAGTAACTAACTTTTCAAATAGTTTGGTTATGACACACAGTTTGGCAATTCCTCTATAATTTGTTATATCATTTTTATTTCCGGACTTATATAATGGGATGATATAAGAAACTTTCCATAAATCCTGAAAATATCCAAATTTAATAGACAGATTAAATAAAATAGTAATGGGAGCCGCTAATGCCTCAGAACACCTGATAAGCAGACAGCTTGGTAAGTTATGAGGGCCACTTTTATACGAAAATTTCAGTTTTTGTAAGCACTTAAGAATAGAAGATTCATATATATGGACCGATATCGTGCCTCGTGATTTAGTATTTTAGTAACCTTCTTTTATAAAGAGAATTGCTTTTCAGCAAAAAATGAATAATAAAATAAAATAATAATAATAATGTTATTACAAAAATCAATTCAGGCTATATCTCAGAGCATTTATATGGACCGATATCGGAAATTTTTATTTTCCATACTTATATAAATAACCTCATTTTAGTACCAGAGTTGCTTTTAAGCAAAAACAATTGTTTAAGTTCGATTACGCGACATTTTCATGTAAAACCCGGTTTAGGCTATATCTCGCGTATATATGGACCAATATCGGATATTTTCATTTTCCATATCTATATAACCTTATTTTATTACCAGAAATGCTTTTAAGTAAAAAAAGTTGTTTAAGTTCGCTTCGCGACATTTTCATGAAAAACCGGGTATAGGCTATATCTCGGGTATATATGGTCTGATATCGGGGGAAAAAACTATATATATATATATATATATATATATATATATATATATATATATATATATATATATATATATATATATATATATATATATATATATATATATATATATATATATATATATATATATATATATATATATATATATATATATATATATATATATATATATATATATATATATATATATATATATATGTATATATATACATATATATATATATATATATATATATATATATATATATATATATATATATATATATATATATATATATATATATATATATATATATATATATATATATATATATATATATATATATATATATATATATATATATATATATATATATATATATATATATATATATATATATATATATATATATATATATATTTACATATAAGAACACATTTTATCATTTTCTTTTATCATATTATTCTATCATTTTTTATATTCAGAAGAAATAGTTAAATTTTTAAATTATATGCTTATTATTTCTTTATTTCGACCGTTTTTTCTTTCTTAATATGTGTAATTGTTTGAGCTTAAGGTCTCTATTGGAATTTTTAGTTCTTTTGGTTTTTAGTTATTTGCCAGATAATATATATATATATATATATATATATATATATATATATATATATATATATTACACATATTAAGTTTTAAATTATATTGAAAAGCAATTGATACCGAAATAAACTTTAAATGTCGTTTCTATGTTATGTTGAATTAATAATAGAATAAGTATATAGTTTATAAATTCGATAATAAAATGCAATAAACAACTATGTTTACAGAGAAACTCAATTTCGTTTATATAATTGGTGTTAGCTCCTGAATAGGGATAAAATCATATTATAAAACGACATTTTCTTTTGGTTTATGGAAAAAATGGATAAATTAAAGTTCGAGTTTGTACTGAAATCAGCAAGCGATGAAAAATCAAATTTTTTAGCCCTAACCTCAATAACTACGACTGAGAATAAAACGTTTTATATGCCGGAACAATTCCAAGATGTATCACAACACACAGAAATTATAAACACTGCAACATTTAGAAAAGTAAAAAATTCTATTAAACAGAGACATCAAACACGAAGAGTCTGGATACAACTAGATGAGAAGTTATCAGAAGTTTACTTGTATAAAGGGGAAAATGTGCAATTTAACGATTACTTTTTGGAAGAAGTTGAGTCTTCGCAGCCTGAAAGAAAAGTAGCTAGTGATAGTGCCATAACAGAAGAAATAGTAACGAATACCTATATTGCATAGAATCTCTACAAGAAAAGAGAACGTTGTTTGTGTAAAAGATATGAGAAATTTTTCAGGAAAATTTGTACTGGAAACATTCTCTAATAAGAGTTCAAATGTTAATCAATGGATAGTGGATTTTGAAAGTGAATGTGATCGTCTGGAAATACGAAAAGATGAAGAAAGAATTGAAGTTTTGCGATTTTTTTTAGAAACCTCCTGCTTAGACTGGTATCGATCCATGCTTATAAAGCTTACTATAGGCTCAAAATGGAGCGACTGGAAAGACAATTTTTGTGAAACGTATGCAGCTAAGGGATGGGCTCCAATAAAATATGTCATTTCTTTTAAATATATGAATGGATCTTTACTAGATTATGCTCTAAAAAAGGAGAGGATTTTATTAGAAATGAATAAATCAACAGATAAGAAAACTTTAATTGATTTAATTGCAACGGGATTACCGGATCAAGTGATAGATAGAGTAAATAGAGAAGACTTAAAACAAACACAAGACTTATTTAATGAATTGAGAAGTCTAGAGCATTTAATGAAAGGAACTATACCAGAAAAAAGGAAAATTATGCATCAGAATTTTAAAGAAAGGTCACAAGAGAAAAGCCCATGCCAGATATGTGAAAAACTGGGGAAAAAACATCGCTACCGTTCTGAACAATCATGCTGGTTCAAGACAAATGAGAAACCTTCCGCCGAAAAGAAGAATGAAATCAAATATGTTCACAATTCTGAGATAGAGGCCGAATTAAATGACACACATCCAAAAAACTAATAATCTCACCATTACTAAAAATAAAACTACTGCTACAAAACTCACTAGAGACAAGCGGTATATATGATTCTGGTTCTAATGTTTCAAAACTAATAAAAGAAATAAGAAACAAATCTGTGCAAACCTTCGAACTATTAATGGTGAGAAAAAAACGAATAGTTCGATTCGAATAAAAGTAAAAATTTTAAATATTGAAAAACAAGTGGATTTATTTGTTATAGATCAGAAAAACTTTCAATATGATGTCTTAATTGGCTTAGACATAATAAAAATGTTTAAATTAAATCAAGATGAAAATCTAAATATAACCCAAACATGTATTGATTCTAACATGAAAAAAAAGTTAACAGAACCTCCTACAAATTATTGCAGTATAATTGAAATCGATAGTAAAATACCTGAAGAATATACAATAAACTTTAATGAACACTTGGATGTAGAACATTTTAAAATCTTTATAAATCATGTGTCTGTTGAACACCAATCACATATAAATGCACTCATTGAAAAATATAAATCTATTTTTGCAAAAGATAAATAAGATACGGGGACAGTAAGAGACTACGAAGCCCACATTGATCTAAAAATAGATAAATATTGCAGTAAAAAGCCATACAGATGTTCTATGGAAGACAGAATTGAAATTGAAAAACAAATTTCAGAATTGCTCAAAAATAATTTGATCGAAGAGTCCTATGGTCCTTTTGCGGCTCCGGTCACATTAGCTTTCAAGAAGGAAGATAATAAAAAATCTAGACTTTGCATAGACTTCAGGGAGTTAAATAAGATTGTTATTCCACAGTCGCAGCCTTTCCCACTAATTGAAGATCTAATGGATAAAACAAGAAATTGTAAGTTTTTTTCAACACTGGACATAAATTCAGCTTTTTGGGCCATTCCGTTGAGAATTCAAGATAGAGAAAAAAACAGGATTTGTAACTCAAGAAGGCCATTTTCAATGGACATGCCTCCCATTTGGGTTAAAAACATCATCTGCAATTTTTCAAAGAATATTGAGCAATATAATAAGAAAAAATAATCTTTCAAACTTTACAGTGAATTATATAGACGACACCCTAATATTCTCAAAAAATTTTAAAGAACATATTACTCACTTAGACAAACTATTAAAAGCAATAATGGAAGAAGGCTTCAGACTGAAATTCTCCAAATGTAACTTTGCTGCAGACTCAGTAACATACTTAGGGCACATTATAAAAAATGACTCGATAAGCCCTTTGAAACATAACTTAATTGCAATAAAAATGTTCCCAATTCCTAAAACTCAGAAAAATGTTAGGCAGTTTCTAGGAAACATTAATTTTTATAACAAATATATACCAAAAAGTTCTATTATATTAGATCCATTGCACAATCTGTTGAGAAAAAATATCAAATTTATTTGGACAAAAGAATGCAATGATTCTTTCGAGTGCATAACAAATTTGCTCTGTTCACAGCTTACTTACCAATAACCATTTGCATGGATGCCAGTTCAAAAGGTGTAGCAGCAGTTTTCAAACAAAGACAAGAAAATGGTGAAGAAAAACCAGTAGCATATTTTTCAAAAAAATTAAACCAATGTCAGTTGAAAAAAAGGCTGTTTATTTAGAATGTCTAGCAATAAAGGAAGCTGTTAAATATTGGCAATATCGACTCATGGGTAATAAATTTACAGTAGTTTGTGATCACAAACCACTTGAGAATATGAATATAAAGGCTAGGACAGATGAGGAATTAGGGGATCTAACATATTACCTATCGCAGTATGACTTTACCGTAAAATATGCCCCCGGAAAAGAGAACTTAGAAGCTGATTGCTTGAGCCGAAATCCAGTGTTAGAAGCTAACGAAACCAGCTATGATTTGTTAAAAGTAATAAATCTGATTAAATTGGAAGAGAACTTAGCTGATCAGAAAGAAAATTTAAAAGATGATAAAGATAAATATATATTAAAACGAAAAACTTATTATAAAATATCCCGCGGAAAAGAGAAAATCGTTTTATCGTAGAAATTTTCTTTAAAATTCATAAAAAAAAATTCATGACCATTTTTGTCATATAGGAGTGAATCAAATGCCAAATTTCTCTTTTTTATACAGCTGAAAATTTAACTCATAATGTTAAAAAAGTTTGCAAACAGTGTGAAATTTGTATAAAGAATAAGTCAAGATGTGGAGATTAAATTGGTCTACTGTCGCATTTAGGTCCAGCTCGAAAACCGTTTGATATAGTCTCAATAGATACAATTGGAAGATTTGGAGGCTCACGATCTACAAAAAAATATCTACATCTTCTGGTCGATCGCTTTACCAGATATGCATACATACTAACGTCGAAGACACAGAATGCACAAGATTTTATAAAACTAGTTCAAAAAGTGGATGAAAACTACAAAATTGGCATGGTTCTATCAGATCAATATCCCGGATTGAACTCGAAAGAATTTAAGAAGTTTTTATCAGCTAAAGGAATACCAATCGTTTTTACTGCAATAGATACACCCTTCTCAAATGGTCTAAATGAAAGACTAAATCAAACACTCGTAAATAAAATTGGATGAAGGTTAAATGAAACAGGGAAAAAGCTTTGCAGAATACAATTAAATCCCACAACTATAACGAAGAAATATATGATAAAAATAGAAAAAATTTTGAATTTCAACTAAGAGACATGGTATATGTTGCAAACGGTAATAAATTAAACCGGAAAAGGTTGGACGAATTAAAAGTTGGCCCATACAAAATTACACAAAAATTGTCGAATTCAATTTACAAGATAAACATAGGGCACGGAGATTCTCAGTCAAGTCTTTTTCATATTACAAAATTGAGAAAACAATAAGACTTTTTTCTCAACTTCCTCGTGGAGGGAGATGTAACGAAAATGAATTCACTTATTTAAACATCTGTTTTGTAATTGGTTGAATTCCGCTTTATAAACTAAAGAAGAACACATGTTTTATAATATTATTCTATAATTTTTATACCCTTCACAAAAATGTAAAGGGTATATATAAGTTTGTGATTCCGTTTGTAATTTCTACAGTTTTTTTTTGCGACCCTATAAAGTATATACATATATTCTGAATCAGAATTAATGGAAAAGTCGATTAAGCGATGTCCGTCTGTCCGTCTGTCCGCTGTTGAAATACCGTTTCTGAGAAAACATTTAGACTTAGAAACTTTTTTCTTTCACCATTCTTTTACCCCATCGATTCATGGGTTTGCTATTTAAATTCAGTAATATCGGTCCACGTATAGCTGAGATATATTCAAAATTCCGAAAAAAGCCATTTTTTTTTGCAGTTTTGTATGAAAATTTTTGAAAACAAAAGTTGTTCGTTTTGCTTCAAACTTCACACACTTATTAAGCATGGTGACTAAAAGACAAAAAATTTTTTTTTCAGATATCGGTCCATATATACCCGAGATATAGCCCAAATCGGATTTTAATGAAAATGTCGCATAGGCGAAGCTAAATAACTTTTTTTTGCTCAAAAGCAGTTCTGGTAATAAAATTAGGTTACATAAATATGGAAAATGAAAATTTCAGATATCGGTCCATATATAACCGAGATATAGCCCAAACCGGGTTTTTCATGAAAATGTCGCGTAAGCGAACTTAAACAACTTTTTTGTGCTCAAAAGCAGTTCTGGTAATGAAATTAGGTTACATAAATATGAAAAATGAAAATTTCCGATATCGGTCCATATATACCCAAGATATAGCCCAAATCGGATTTTAATGAAAATGCCGCATAGGCGAAGCTAAATAACTTTTTTTTGCTCAAAAGCAGTTCTGGTAATAAAATTAGGTTACATAAATATGAAAAATGAAAATTTTCGATATCGGTCCATATATACCCGAGATATAGCCTAGACCGGGGTTTTCATGAAAATGCCGCGTAAGCGAACTTAAACAAATTTTTTGTGCTCAAAAGCAGTTCTGGTAATAAAATTAGGTTACATAAATATGGAAAATGAAAATTTCCGATATCGCTCCATATATACCCGAGATATGGCCCAAATCGGGTTTTTCATGAAAATGTCGCGTAAGCGAACTTAAACAACTTTTTTGTGCTCAAAAGCAGTTCTGGTAATGAAATTAGGTTACATAAATATGAAAAATGAAAATTTTCGATGTCGGTCCATATATACCCGAGATATAGCCCAAATCGGGTTTTTCATGAAAATGTCGGGTAGGCGAACTTAAACAACGTTTTTGTGCTCAAAAGCAGTTCTGGTAATGAAATAGGGTCATATAAATATGAAAAATGAAAATTTTCGATATCGGTCAATATATACCCGAGATATAGCCTAGACCGGGGTTTTCATGAAAATGCGGCGTAAGCGAACTTAAACAACTCTTTTGTGCTCAAAAGCAGTTCTGGTAATGAAATTAGGTTATATAAATATGGAAAATGCAAATTTCCGATATCCGTCCATATATACCCGAGATATAGCCTAGACCAGGGTTTTCATGAAAATGCCGCGTAAGCGAACTTAAACAACTTTTTTTGCTTAAAAGCAGTTCTGGTAATCAAATAAGGTTATAGAAGTATGGAAGATGAAAATTTCCGATATCGGTCCATATATACCCGAGATATAGCCCAAACCGTGTTTTTCATGAAAATGCCGCGTAAGCGAACTTAAACAATTTTTTCGCCTTAAAGCAGTTCTGATAATGAAATAAGATTACATAAATATGAAAAATGAAAATTTCCGATATCGGTCCATATATACCCGAGATATACCCTAAACCGGGTTTTTCATGAAATTTCGCGTAACGAACTTAACAATTTTTTTTTGCTTAAAACCAGTTCGGGTAATAAGATAAGGTTATATAAATATGGAAGATAAAAATTTCCGATATCGGTCCATATGTACCCGAGATATAGCCCAAATCGGGTTTTTCATGAATATGTCGCGAAAGCGAACTTAAACAACTTTTTTTTGCTCAAAAGCAGTTCTGGTAATGAAATTAGGTTACATAAATATGGAAAATGAAAATTTTCTATATCGGTCCATATATACCCGAGATATAGCCCAAACCGTGTTTTTCATGAAAATGCCGCGTAAGCGAACTTAAACAATTTTTTGGCCTTAAAGCAGTTCTGGTAATAAAATAAGGTGATATAAATATGGAAAATGAAAGTTTTCGATATCGGTCCATATATACCCGAGATATAGCCTAAACCGGGTTTTTCATGAATACGCGGCGTAAGCGAACTAAAACAACTTTTTTTGCTGAAAAGCAGTTCTAATAGCAAAATAAGGTTATATAGGTATGGAAAATGAAAATTTCCGATATCGGTCCATTTATACCCGAGATATAGCCCAAACCGGGTTTTTCATGAAAATGTCGCGTAAGCGAACTTAAACAACAATTTTTTTTGCTTAAAAACAGTTCTGGTAATAAGATGAGGTTATATAAATGTGGAAGATAAAAATTTCCGATATCGGTCCATATATACCCGAGATATAGCCTAGACCAGGGTTTTCATGAAAATGCCGCGTAAGCGAACTTAAACAGCTTTTTTGTGCTCAAAAGCAGTTCTGGTAATGAAATTAGGTTACCTAAATATGGAAAATGAAAATTTTCTATATCGGTCCATATATACCCGAGATATAGCCCAAACCGTGTTTTTCATGAAAATGCCGCGTAAGCGAACTTAAACAATTTTTTGGCCTTAAAGCAGTTCTGGTAATAAAATAAGGTGATATAAATATGGAAAATGAAAGTTTTCGATATCGGTCCATATATACCCGAGATATAGCCTAAACCGGGTTTTTCATGAATACGCGGCGTAAGCGAACTAAAACAACTTTTTTTGCTGAAAAGCAGTTCTAATAGCAAAATAAGGGTATATAGGTATGGAAAATGAAAATTTCCGATATCGGTCCATTTATACCCGAGATATAGCCCAAACCGGGTTTTTCATGAAAATGTCGCGTAAGCGAACTTAAACAACAAATTTTTTTTGCTTAAAAACAGTTCTGGTAATAAGATGAGGTTATATAAATGTGGAAGATAAAAATTTCCGATATCGGTCCATATGTACCCGAGATATAGCCCAAATCGGGTTTTTCATGAATATGTCGCGAAAGCGAACTTAAACAACTTTTTTTTTGCTCAAAAGCAGTTCTGGTAATGAAATTAGGTTACATAAATATGGAAAATGAAAATTTTCTATATCGGTCCATATATACCCGAGATATAGCCCAAACCGTGTTTTTCATGAAAATGCCGCGTAAGCGAACTTAAACAATTTTTTGGCCTTAAAGCAGTTCTGGTAATAAAATAAGGTCATATAAATATGGAAAATGAAAGTTTTCGATATCGGTCCATATATACCCGAGATATAGCCCAAACCGTGTTTTTCATGAAAATGCCGCGTAAGCGAACTTAAACAATTTTTTGGCCTTAAAGCAGTTCTGGTAATAAAATAAGGTGATATAAATATGGAAAATGAAAGTTTTCGATATCGGTCCATATATACCCTAGATATAGCCTAAACCGGGTTTTTCATGAATACGCGGCGTAAGCGAACTAAAACAACTTTTTTTGCTGAAAAGCAGTTCTAATAGCAAAATAAGGTTATATAGGTATGGAAAATGAAAATTTCCGATATCGGTCCATTTATACCCGAGATATAGCCCAAACCGGGTTTTTCATGAAAATGTCGCGTAAGCGAACTTAAACAACAATTTTTTTTGCTTAAAAACAGTTCTGGTAATAAGATGAGGTTATATAAATGTGGAAGATAAAAATTTCCGATATCGGTCCATATGTACCCGAGATATAGCCCAAATCGGGTTTTTCATGAAAATGTCGCGTAAGCGAACTTAAACAATTTGTTGTGCTCAAAAGCAGTTCTGGTAATGAAATAAGGTTATATAAATATGGAAAATTAAAATTTTCGATATCGGTCCATATATACCCGAGATATAGCCTAGACCGGGGTTGTTTAAGTTCGCTTACGCGACATTTTCACGAAGAACCCGATTTGGGCTATATCTCGGGTATATATGGACCGACATCGAAAATTTTCATTTTTCATATTTATGTAACCTAATTTCATTACCAGAACTGCTTTTGAGCTTAAAAAAGTTGTTTAAGTTCGCTTACGCGACATTTTCATGAAAAACCCGATTTGGGCTATATCTCGGGTATATATGGACCGATATCGGAAATGTTCATTTTTCATATTTATGTAACCTAATTTCATTACCAGAACTGCTTTTGAACACAAAAGAATTGTTTAAGTTCGCTTACGCAGCATTTTCATGAAAAACCCGATTTGGGCTATATCTCGGGTATATATGGACCGATATCGAAAATTTTCATTTTCCATATTTATGTAACCTAATTTTATTACCAGAACTGCTTTTGAAAAAAAGTTATTTAGCTTCGCCTGTGCGACATTTTCATTAAAAATCCGATTTGGGCTATATCTCGGGTATATATGGACCGATATCTGAAAAAAAAATTTTTTGTCTTTAAGTCACCATGCTTAATAAGTGTGTGAAGTTTGAAGCAAAACGAACAACTTTTGTTTTAAAAAATTTTCATACAAAACTGCAAAAACTGCTTTTTTCGGAATTTTGAATATATCTCAGCTATACGTGGACCGATATTACTGAATTTCAATAGCAAACCCATGAATCGATGAGGTAAAAGAATGGTGAAAGAAAAAAGTTTCTAAGTCTAATGGTTTTCTCAGAAACGGTATTTCAACAGCGGACAGACGGACAGACGGACATCGCTTAATCTACTTTTCCATTAATTCTGATTCAGAATATATATACTTTATAGGGTCGCAAAAAAAACTGTAGAAATTACAAACGGAATCACAAACTTATAAATACCCTTTACATTTTTGTGAAGGGTATAAAAAGGAGTTTTATTTAAATTAGAATAGGACTATAACATAATAGTAAATCCTGCGATTCCCAAGGGACTCTCCAGGATAAAATAATAACTACACCACAATAATAATAATAATAAACAAGTATTTCCTGCGAATCCTATGGGACCCTCCAGGAAATACTATAACATTTTGGCGCAGCCGGTAATCGCGTAAATAAAAATTTCAAATAAATAAGTTTTACTATAAAATTAATTAGGAAATTTTGCGCGGGTCCGAACGTTTTGAGTTTTTATTGACCTATAGTGCTCGAAAAAAAGAAAGTCCAAAGGAAAGCCTTTGAATTGCTTGATCTTGCACTAGGGGATATAATCCCGAGAAAAATAGTTTTGCAAGGAGCTTACCACTCGGCAGGATCTTTGTACGGCTTGGAAAACCCCATAACAAAATAATAATTAAAAAAAAAAAAGCTACTAAAACGTCCGTTTTGTTGCGAATATCGTGGTACGCAACAGCAGGAAAGCCTGAATACCAGCATCCTTGAGCTTGTCTAGTACTACGATATAAAAGTGACACTACTTATCAGTGGTTGCATGGGAACAAGCACGCTACGATTTACGGTTTGACTGTGCGCCTGCAACAACAATAAAAACTAGCTTATAAGGAAATAACGATAATAGAACATGTATATGATAATAATAAAATTTCTTTAGCTTAACGGCCTTGTATGTTTTTTTAACAAACATTTTTTTTTGTGAAATATAAAAAAAATGTATATATAAAGACAAATTAGATAAAAACAAAATGTTAAAATCATAAACAGTGCAAAATAATTAAAATAGGACCCAGCCATGAGGTTGTTGGTAAGTTTAAGAAAATAATTTTTTTTTTCTCTTCTTTTTAATTATAGATATGTCTTCTAATGGAAAGCCCTGGTACAAAGACAGACGAACTAATAAATAGGCTAAATAAATATAGTTATTCAGCCGACAATCTGCAGGTGCTAGCATGGTCAGAATAAAGAAAGCTAAACTCTGACAGAGACTTCCTAGACAGTCATAGAGAGACAATCAATTAACTTCTATCGCGTTTTTATTTAAATAAACTAATAAACAAGTATTTCCTGCGGATCCTAAGGGATCCTCCAGGAAATACCATAACATAACTGCGCGCAAAACAGTATTAATAACATAACTTGCGCAGCTAATATTCGCACTTTAGCGGATATGATCCTACTACTTCTTTTTGCTCTCCGAAAATAAATTATGAAGGTGGAAGGCGACCGGTGCAACTAAAAATTAACTAAACCACTAAACGTTGATGCAAGGATCACCTAGAGGTCTTGAGCAGCCGCATTCCGGTACACCTCTAGAGTCTTTGTTGAAGTGTGAAGCGGTGGCGTTAACAATAACTTGCAGCGGAAGTTGACCGCACTAGGAATACGTAACAGGAAAGCAGAACAAAGTTTTTGAGGTTGTGTCCAGCTTCAAGAAGATGACAACTACAGTAAAATTCTCAAGTATCAAATCCAAAGAAACTACGAGTTGGTAAAGCACCAACCTCAACAAGGCTTAGACAGAATCAAACAAGACGCAGAGTTCAGACTATTTAAAGTAGGACAAAGGATATGGCTAAAAAACCAGACACGAAAGACCAAGTTCTCACCCTTATGGTTGGGGCCCTACGAAATAATGGGGTACCACAACAACTTGGTGAAACCGGTGGTATAAGAAGAAGCAACTAGAAGATTGAAGCGGCGCAATTACTAACAGATTCGCGATTCCAATACATGGATATAACAGGCGTAGCAACAGAAACAACAACCAGGCAATACGAATAAAACTAACAGAATTGCGATGGGAGGCGAAATTTAAAAAAAAAAAACAGAAACCAAACAGCAAACCCAATAAGAAAGAAAATAATTTGAATATAGCTTAAAACAAACAGAATAGTACATTGTTACTCCGTTTAATCCTACTGTCTTTGGGTCGAAACCAAATGCACAGTACGCAGCAGAAAGAGAAGAAAAAGCCGTATAGTGAAATACGCAGAAGAAGAAGGAGAAAAGCCGTATAGTGAAATACGCAGCAGAAAAAGGAGAAAAGCCGTATAGTGAAATACGCAGCAGGAGAAGGAGAAAAGCCATATAGTGAAATACGCAGCAGAAGAGGAAAAAAGCCGTATAGTGAAATACGCAGCAGAAAAAGGAGAAAAGCCGTATAGTGAAATACGCAGAAGAAGAAGGAGAAAAGCCGTATAGTGAAATACGCAGAAGAAGGAGAAGAAAAGCCGTATACTGAAATACGCAGCAGACGTAGGGAAAAAGCCGTATATTGAAATACGCAGAAGAAGAAGGAGAAAAGCCGTATAGTGAAATACGCAGAAGGAGGAGGAAAGCCGTATAGTGAAATACGCAGGGCAAAGTTTATAAGAGAAAAAGCCGTATAAGGTAATACGCAAGATGAGCTCCCTCGCAACACGCCCTGTTAAAGAAAAGTATTGCACCAACTACCTTAGCATCAATTCTATTGGTACCGCCAATCTGGAGCAGAATCGACACTCATGACAATGAGACTCAGTATTTTGTTTTGTTTTTGTCAAATATATTTATTATTTTCATGCATACATATGTATGTTGATTGCTCAAAACAAGAATTTTTTTACATATTTTTTGTCACACTTTTATTAAATATCAGAAGAATAAAAGTGGACATCTAAACAAAGATCCAATGGTATTAACAGATACATCCAATGGTATTACAGATGTGCACCCAGACGCAGAAGCGGAAACAGTGGCAAAAATTTTCTATAACGAAATCAACAAAGTATGTAATTCCGGCAAAGCTAATCACGGATAATGGCACAAACTTCGCATTGAAGTTGTTTGGGAGTGTGTGAACTTTTAAAAAATAAAAAAGCAACATATCACTCCCTACCATCCACAGGCTAACAGGTCTCTAGAACGTGGTCACCGACTGAATATCTGAGGAATTTCGCAAAAGAGGACGGGTCAAATTGGGATCAATGGTTGGCCCCTGCAATGCATGTGCATAATCACACGGACCTTGCATCTACAAACCAAACCCCGTTTAAGGGTTTTTTATGGATTTGACACGCCAAATCTCAAAATAAGTACCCCTCTCTATAACCCATACGATTATCCGTCTTTATTGAAACATCAAATCCAAAAGGCACATAAAATAGCCAGGAGATGTCAGACAAAAGTCAAACTGTGTCCAAGGAAAGGTACGACAAGGGTAGCAAACACACAATACAAGGACGGAGAAAAAGTGCTTGTAAAAAAAATTCAGCTTCGAAGAAACAAACCCTCACCATTATGGGAGGGGCCTTACGAGGTAAAAGGACTACCCTCTGCGGTTAATATTCAGGTATTCATCAAGGGCAAACTAAAACCCCTACACCGCAATCTGGTAAAACCCTACAGATGACAACAATAAGCTCCTCTGAGCTGCCTTGAGAGGAGCTACTCGAAGAAACGCGGCTATAGGTTTTATAAAAGAAGGATGTGGTATCGTAATGTGGGAACCCATAGTCGCCTGCCAAAGTCAACTGGAATACCGAGCTAAAAATGAAGGCAGGCCTGGAAGGAAGAATACACATTTAAACTGTACACACACCAGAAGATGAGAAACGCAACATACCTGATGTAGGTCCAATCCGCGGTGAGTATTTTCCAGTATCCAAATGGAGAATTTTTCTAACTCACTATGTTAGAACAGTTCTTCCTCCCGTAGAAGTCTAAGCCTAAACTTCCATCCCATGTTCTTGAATAAATTTGGTGTATTTATTCAGACCGCTAATTTTTTCATCAAATTTCAAAACAAAACAAACAAACACTTTTCACTGACTTGTGTTACTATTTGTACGCTTTTAGTCAGAAGTTTATAGTAATCCGCTTAATCAGCATTTGTTATAAATAACTAAAATTCAACAAATAATCCAGCCGACAATCCAATAATAGTATACGGGTAGATAATGAACTCAGTTTAAACCCCGACACATTTGCAATGATATTTATCATCGTACATGTGGACTTACAATTACGGAAGCGATTGCTTTAAACATGTTGGCTGGGGTATAACTTAAAAGTTATTTTTTGTTTATTTAAAAAGAAATTCAAGCTTTTAACTTATGGTACAATCCAATAAAGATGCTCAATTTCATCCGAATAGGTTCTATTGTTCTCATTTCTGGATCTTATATGACTAGGGGTAGCATGCAATATGGCCAGTTTGAGGTTTTCAGAAAAATCGTTAATTGACACATCAATATCCTCATGCGTTCTCAAGGCGATGTGTACTCAAAATTTTTTTGTATTTTAGCCAATTAACTCTATTGACGATCAACGGGGAGGGAACGAAACAGAGATTATAGTGGGTGAGTGGTATGATGACAAATCTAATGAAGCCCCCACTTGCATCCACTCTAAAGGAAAATTTTTCGCAACTCCAAAATCTATAACGTCTGGGATTTTTCGTCGGTCTGACGGCCGCTGGGGTGTTCGCTTGAAACCACATCTAATCCCATTTTGGAAATGGTGTCAAAACGCACTCGCCTTTCGGAGCATAATAAACGTGATCCCCAAAAAGTGTGTTTAGCGTAATAGTCGCCGGCCGCTAAAAATCGAGGACCAAGTGATTTGAAAAAATGTGAATACTGATTTTCTATTACTCAAAATTGTGGTGGTGAGTAAATCGAGGATATAACAATTTGTTCATGAAAATAATCAATGCATATATTTGTAGCTTGGAGATATTCCTCACGTGTCTCGTTCATTAAATAGTGCTTAATTCTGGTTTTTATTAAAATTGCCGAACCGCCGCAAGATCTTTCACGGGGATCTTTTGTGCAATATAGTGTGCAGCCATTAATTTTGAAATAACTGTTGGTTGTCAAATGGGTTTCAGCAATCATCATTATATCGATCAGCTTTTCCGTAAGGAAGTGCTCAAGTTCATTTTTGTGTTGGCGAATGCCGTTTGCGTTCCAGAAACATATTTTTAACCAATTCATTTTGTTAAAATTGCCTGCAAAATAGTGGATTGCATTTTCAGCATTTCCTGCATCATCTTTGTCATAGAAACGGTAAAAGTGTTTATGGACTGAACAAGAGTCTGCAGAGTTGCCTCTAAATTACTAAAATTTGGATCGCACTTTTGAGGTTTGGGCTCCTGGTTCAAGATTTGGTCGGCTTTAAGGACATTAGCACATGAAAATTGTTTGAAATTTTGCGTATTTGTATGGGTGGTTGAATCGCCTACCTGTGGAAAATTGTTTTTACCAATGACATTTGACTGCTGGGTTGCTGGAGAAACCGATGACTTATTTGTCATTGACCGTTTAAAGTGAGTATAGACAGGGCAACCTCTATAATTTGCAGTGTGGTTACCTCCACAGTTACTGCATTTCTTCACACTTGCGTCGGCCTTTGGCTTATTGCACTGGGTTGTGCCATCAAGTTCGCTACATACAACACAAACAGCGGGCGACTTACAGTAAGCCTTTGTGTGGCCAAATGCTTGGCAGTTTATGCACTGAACGCGTATGTGGCTCTTCAGCTGTAACCTTACGATGCAAAATAAATTTGAACGTTCTAGTTCAACCCTAAACATGGGTTGAGGGATCTTTTCACGGTTCCTGATGTTTACTATGGTTTTTATTTTAAAACCTTTATCTTCCAATCCGGTTTCGAGATCATCAATATCTACGCAAGGGTCAATACCTTTAATAACGACCTGAAGACCTTTAGCACTTTTGAGCTGGTAAGTGTAAAATGATCTTTTCTCTTTTTCTAAAACATCAGACAATTTTCGGTAATCGTTTTCATGGTTTATCTGTATTTTAGTTTAACTGATGCTGCCGTGCTTCACAGATGTGACGTTGAAAGTATCTTTACCAATTGCCGTAATAAGTTTGCTTACCAGTTCACTTGAAGTCGGCTCTCTCAAATATATTGGTGGAGGCTTATATGTTTTTTGGATGTTGTTGGCTCATCTGTCTGAAGGATAGCAAACCTATTACGATCCGTTGTCGCAGTGGGATTATCGTCTTTAGACATTTTTGATTTTGATGAAATTTGCATGGATTTAGGGCTTCGCTGACGTTTAACAACGGTTATATACCTGTCCATTCCTACTTGCGTTTTCGGTTTATCAACAATAGCTAAACTGAAAGATGGTTTGTCTTCTGTTGTAACAACAATGTTTGGCGAGCACGAACGCTTGCGTTTTTTATCTCTTAGAGACAGAAGATTATCCAATGATTTTTTCGATGATTCTTCCTCAGAAATCTAGAGGTTTTTTCTAGTGGAGCTAAGCTCTCTTTCAGAATTGCATCTACTAGGTACACTCATGCAATTTCTTTTTATTTTTTTTTTTAGTTCAAAAGTATATAAAAAAAATTTTTTTTTGTTTAAATTCATTCTTTCCACTTATTGCGGTTTTCTACTTGTAAACTAAAAGTTTAAACGATAAAAAGTATTAAAGAGGTAACAAATTTATTTTTGTGTAACTTAGAAGCAACAGAGGTAAAATAAGACGTCTAATGGAAATGAGCTAAGCAACACAGCATCTGGCTGCTTCAATGGCAAAGGATCTTCTGGCAAATTTACTGACTTGAATGTGTTTAAAACTTTTAGGGGAGCAATTAAATTGACAGTTAGATCCTTTCATTTTTAATTATATTAATATTTTTCTAGTTTTAACATCTGAAATGATTTTGTTTTTTTTTAATTTTTACAGACCGGCTGTTATTTTTTGTATTGTAAATATTATGAGTACCTAGCTACTCGGTACTTTACACTTTTGAAATAAAAATGCTATGTGCATGCAGGCTGTTATAACGGATAAAACGGCTCATACACGTTTCAATTCAATTGTTAATTGAGTCTTTCAATTGAATTGATTCTTGGCCACACACTTCTTAAACTGAATTTGAAGATTTTCATTCAACTACCGGGTTCAATGAAATTAAATACAATTTTAGAAATTATTAACCGTCTCCTTGCAAAAAAAACTACAAATATAATTTTTGACAGCTGGTCAGGAGACTCGAACACACACAGCACAATGGGATTGTAATGGCAATGCCTATACACAACTTTAATATACACTACCTTTACTTTAATATACAACTCTACTTTAATATACAACCCTTAACATAAGGAAGAAAAAGCATACGAAATGGCAAATAAAGAGCAGTCTTAACTTGACACGACAGCTGAGTAGCCTTCGCGATATGGCGATCCTGCCTTGGTTATTAGCCGCGTGGTTATTAACATCGCGATATTGTCATGGTTATTAACCACAACGTTATTAACATGGCGCAGAATTTATAGTGGCGAAACGTTTTATAAAAAAAATAAATAATTGCGTTTAATTAAAAGAAAAAAATAAATAAACTAACAAAGAAATACAAACATTGTGTATAGCACCAGACGTAAAATTAATTATAAAAAATGCAAAAATTACAAAAAAACAACCACCGGAAATGCAACACAAGAAAACGTGGAAAATTTGGAACAGAAATAAAATTATAGTTAGAAATCAAAAATCAGATATGTATAATAAGAAAAAATAATATGTACCCATGTGTATAATTATACTAGAAATCAAAATGGAAAAGAATGGAAAAATTATAACAAATGAAAAATAAAAGGTGCGGTTATGAAAAATTAAGCAACTAAGGGAAAAATTTTATAAAGAAGTACAGATAAAATAACGAAATCATTATAAAAGGAAGTATATTTTTTAATAATAAAATTACATAGATGTACAAAAACTAAAACCGTAACCATTACCTATGTATAAAAAGACAAAATTGAAAACCGGACTAAAAGAGAAGTGAAAAAAACAGTTATAAAATTATCTACCTAGAGTGTAGTACAGAAAAGTACAGTTCATAGAACCGTTAAAACTGAAGGATAAAAATGACAAAAAAAAGCTCAAAAGAAAATAATAAAACCAAATTACCTGACGTAACAAACTTCAAAATAAAAAAGTGTGAAGCCTCAACAAAAGAACAGCTACAAAATCGAAGGAAATCAAAAGAGAGAAGTGACAAATTAACTAAAATTCTTACGAACTAAAATGAGACTAAAAAAGAGGGAAATAAAAACAAGAACAACCAAAAAGAAATGAAAATTTAAATAAAATTATAAAAATAATTGTGGGAAAATCAAAAGAAAAATTAACGAAAAAACAAATAAAAACTTATTTCTGAAATAAAACAAAGAAACAACGCTCGTTAATCCGTATCAAAAAACTTAACTCAACTTGATAAAAAAAAAAGAGTGGAACAAAAAGAAAATGTGAACAAATTTGCAAAAACAGAGAAGAGACCGAACAAAAGAAAAATAGCAAATAATGAAATGGGTTTTTAAAAAGAAAAGTGAAGAAAAGAAAACGTCGAAATATAAATCAAAAACCAGAGAAATGAACACAATACGAAAAATAAATTAAAGTTCTAATAAAACTATGCATACAGAGAAAACTTATTGAAAATATAAAATCATAGGTATACATACATACATAAAAACTTATTGAAAATACGAAATCAAAGTGATGAAACAAAAAAAAAAAAAAAACCTGACAAAATCAAAACGTGAAACTATAAAAAAGAAGAAAATAAAAACGACTCAAGAAACCAAGGAAGTGGTAAAAAATAGAGAGCACAAGAATTAAATAACCACGAATGAAAATAAACCAACCCATAAATTAAGACATAAAGAAATAAAAACTAAAAGAAAAGAACAAAATTACTGAGAGTCGATCACAAACAACATAAGCTTAAAAATAAGTAATATTCGCATAAGTACTTTAATATTTTGATATGCACATAAATATTTAACAAA
Organism: Thecocarcelia acutangulata; assembly: GCA_914767995.1. Taxonomy (NCBI): domain Eukaryota; kingdom Metazoa; phylum Arthropoda; class Insecta; order Diptera; family Tachinidae; genus Thecocarcelia; species Thecocarcelia acutangulata. Next base: position 80,498,569 of record OU612094.1, on the reverse strand, counting down.
AAGAAAACAAATATACAAAAACAAAAAGAACATGAATTAATTATTTTAAATAAAAATATTGAAACTCCTCGTAAGTGAATTTTAGTTCTAAAAAACATCAACACGAACCTTTTTTGCAAAACTCATAATTTTCAACAAAATAAAAAGCCAAAATCAACAACAATAACAAAACATCTACAAAAAAAAGGAGAACAAAACTACAGCACAAACAAGACGTCAAGAGAGCAGAACTTAAAGTGAAGATGAAGAATTAGCAGAAATATGCATGTACGTAGGCAGCAGCAAAAGTATTTTTAGTGTTTTTAATAATTGTATACTATTATATTATTCACTATCATATTATACAAATTAACGGCAGTGGCGACACAGTCACCAAAAAATAAATTAGCAACGTTAACACTTTATTATTTTCATTTTTACACGCGCTTCCGATCCAATTGCGAAATTGCCTTCTTGCTAAAATGATGGGAAAATAATTCTGCATGATCAGCGTCTGCATACTCGCGCATGTTGGTGCAATGTGATCGATCGAAGCAGCGACCTGACAACGTTGGCTCAGAACTAACAATCTTGGCAACGGCTTACTCTAGAACGGACGTTATCAAATTATTGAATTTTGTATTTAATTATTAATTGTAATTAAGATTGAATAAAAGGTAATTTTGAATGATAATTTAATTGCTAAATCTTTTTAATTTAATATAGAGGCGCAGTTGTCAGCGCTTGAATTTTTTTTATTGAAACCGCTTGAGATTCCTTAACTGGCGCCAGAGCAGGGACCCTGGAAAATTAAAGGTCCTTTAAAAAACCAAAAAATTAATAAATCAAATAAATTGATCTGCGAATCCTACGGGACCCTCCAGATCCTATAATAAAGAAAAAATTAATCACAAAATAATTTTTACTCAAAGTCATCCTCCTTCACCAAACTGATATTCCTGGTGATTTCAAATTAAAAATCACAGAAGGTTATCAGAGTGAAAGTAAAGTCACCTGTACCGCAGTAGGCTCCCACGAAAATCAAAGTGGGTTGCCAAAAAGGAACAATACAGAGCTTTCGTGAGGATTAAGAAAGGAATTTCAAACGGTCGCGTCGCGCACCGTTGCCAAGCCTCAAAATAAAAATAAAAAATAAAAAAATAAAAATTTAAAAAATAAAAAAAATTTTAAAAAGAAAACAAATTGCAAGAACTTGCAGAAAAAAGTTAAAAAAATTGTATTTAAAATAATATACGTATAATTTGATTTTTGATTTCTGTGAATAAAGGAATGAATTAATATTCAAAAAAAGGAAAAAAGAATACATACATAAATAAAAATATATTTTTAAATGAAAGAATAAAAAGAAAATTGTTAACAGTGGAAAGAAGATAAAAATATTACTCAAAAAAATAATAAAGGAAAAATAGAGAAAAAATTATAATAAAAATTTATAGAAAAGAAGTGAAAGTGCAACATCTGCGGCAACAAAAAACGTGTAAGATTTCAGAACTATCGTCAAAGTATTACCAGGTGAGTCCTTATACCCAATTGTGTTTTTGAATTTGTGACAATTGTTTTTTTTGATTTTGTGAAAATGGAGGAAATAAAAACCAACTTAACGACTCTGACGGGGGCTGTGAATTGCCTTTTGGACCAGGTCAAACAATTAGAGGGTAGGCTAAGCAGAGTTGAGCGGACTAATGTTAGCGTCTCTGAACTAAGTAGGCAAGTAGAGCAGATGAGGGAACAAGAACAGGGAGAAATAGTGACAGCTCCAATATTACAAGTACCAAGAACAGAAGAAGATTTAAAAGCAATTTCTAGGCTTCCCGATAGCGTTAAGGAATTGCGCACGTTCGACGGAAATCCCTTACATTATGTTTCTTGGTAACACTCTGTGGAGATGGTGTTAAAGGATTTTGAGATAGTGAGGGATAAACCTATTTACCGTTCCATTATGCAAAGCATTAGGCAGAAAGTTGTAGGAGAAGCGGACGCCGCTCTTGTGTCCTACAATGTATTTGAGGCAGACTAGAGCGAAGTGAAGAAAATTTTATCTCTTCATTATGCAGATAAAAAAGATGTTCAGACATTAGAACATCAACTCAACCAGCTCTGTCAGGGGTCGTCAAAGGTTGACGAATTTTATTCGACCGTTAATCATCAATTATCCCTCATTATTAACAAATTGAAAACAGAGGCGTATAGCGAAGAAACTATTAAAGCCTTGATTGCAACACATAGGAACAGAGCTTTGGATATTTTTATTCGGGGTCTTTCTCCTGAATTGTCCAGAATGGTAATAATTCAACGACCGAAAACCCTGCCAGAAGCTTATTCGGCTTGTCTCGAATTGCAAAATCTAACTATGAGGAATAACATTCTCCACACCAGGACATCTGCTAAAAATAGCGCACAACAAATTCAAATTCCTCAAACTCATACGGCTCCTCCACCTAGACCTTCAAGGACTTTTTATAACAGTCCTGCTTCGAACCCATTTAAAAACAATAATTGGCAGCAGAGAAACTATACCTTCCAGAAGTATAACCAGAATACTAATTATAGGCCAGCACCCTATCCTAAACTGCAACATGTTAAGCCGGAGCCAATGGAAATCGACCATTCGATGCAGACACGGAAGATAAACTATATGAACCGCCCTAGACCATCCGGAAAGAGAAGTGCTACAGAAATGTTTAATAGAGATAAACAACAGCGGCTTTATCATCTTAATGTTGAAGAATCCTCTCCTCAGGAAGAGATAGCAGGAAGTTTCGACGATGCTGCAAACGACCAAAATTTTATGGAGGCCGGACATCAAGCATACCTTACATAGAATACACTACTGCCAAAAATAAAACCTTTAACTTTCTGATTGACACCGGTTCGAACAAAAACTTTTGTAGCCCAAATCTGTCCTATGGAAGCATACCATTATTGAACCCAATTGTAGTTAGTACTGCTGGTGGAAAAGTCGAAATTAATAAAAAAAATAGTAGGAAAATTTTTCCTCAAATACGGAATATTAGACTCAATTACATTTTACATTTTGTCCGGATTCTTTACCTTCGATGGTATTATAGGCGATGACACTCTCAAAGCTTTGGGAGCAGTTGTCGATAGGAAAGAACATTTTCTTTTAATAAGAAATACAATTAAAATACCTCTAAAGGCAAGGATTTCCAATAATCTCAATTACTTATTAAGTGAATCCTTATCTATGAAAATAAGAGACAAAATTAATGAAATGATAAGTAAATACAAAACCTTATTTGGGCCACTTGATAACAGTAAAGCTGCTACGACTAGCGTGCAAGCAGAAATAAAAACCACTAGACCTGACCCGATCTACTCAAAAAGTTATCCCTATCCAGCTGCAATGAGGGACGAAGTTTTTTTTTTTTTTTTTTTTTTTTGTCATTCATTTATTTATTGAATCTTCAAAATATGAACTAACAATAAGTATTCAAATCTTAATACTAAATACAAAAGTTATTTAAGTCCAGCCACTGCTAGACAAAAGAGTTTCATTTCGCGCGAATACTATCGGTAGAATCACCTATTTAACGTTCTGATGGTGGCCAGGGTATCCCTTCTTCTCAACCGAGAGTGGCCGCCAAAATTAAGTATGTTGCGTGCAAGAGGATTTGGGTGAAGTTCCAGTTTACTGATATACCTTGTGGCATACTTAGAGAACTCGTCAGTTACCAGCGGAACACACAGATCGTTGTGAATTCGTGAGTTTCTTACGTACCATGGAGCTGCAGTAATCGTACGAAGAATTTGGTTTTGTCGTCTTTGAATTTTTTCAATGTTAGATGTTGAGGCGGTTCCCCATAATTGAACTCCATAGCACCATATAGGCTTTAAAATTGCGTTATATAACAAAAGTTTACAGTCCAACTTCAATGTCGAATTTCTGCCCATAAGCCAATTTAGTTGCGCTGCTTTTAATTTCAACTGAGTGGCTTTTGCATCAATGTGAGGCTTCCACGTTAGCCTACGGTCGAGGTAAATACCAAGGTATTTAACTTCATTATGCTGCGGAATAGGTGTATTGTTAATTTGGAGAGCCGAACATGTTTGCTTACGCAGTGTGAATGTAACGTGGGTACATTTTTGTTCATTAACTTTTATTTTCCAAAGTTTCAACCATTTCTCTAATATTGAAATATACTGCTGCAAATTTCGTGAAGCTTCTTGATGGTTTACATGAACGCTAAAAAAAGCTGTGTCATCTGCAAAAGTTGAAGTATGGATTTCGGATCTCGTTGGCATGTCAGATGCGTAAATCAAATATAGAGTGGGTCCTAGGATGCTACCTTGGGGAACTCCTGCTCCGATTGACTGTGAGAGACTTGTAAAGTCACCTTCTTTGATAACAAATTTCCGCTCGTATAAGTAGCTTTCCAGAAGCTTATGAGTGTTTGCCGGCAAGTTCAACTTTATTTTGTGCATCAGTCCGTCGTGCCACACTTTATCAAACGCTTGGGAAATGTCGATGAATAGAGCTGAACAGTACTTTTTGTCTTCAAAAGTCTGTCTTATGACATTGACTAGCCTATGTGTTTGTTCTATGGTGTTATGTTTAGCCCGAAAGCCAAATTGATGATCAGGAATACATCCCACATCATTAAGTATTGGAGACAACTTCGCCATTAACAATTTTTCGAACAGTTTTGAAATTGTTGGTAGTAGACTTATTGGTCTATATGACTCTACTTTAGTCGGATCCTTCCCTGGCTTGGGTATCATAGTAATCATAGAGACCTTCCACTCTGCAGGATAATACTCAAGGCGTAAAATAGCGTTAAAAATAAAAAGTAGAACTCTTCTAGCTACACGAGGTAACTGTTCAAGCATTTTACCAGTAATTTGATCTATACCTGGAGCTTTCCTGGGGTTTATGTTATTGATAACGTTTTCGACATCTTGAAAGTTAAGTCTCAAAGACACAGGCTGTCTAACAGCATACGGCGGAAATTCTACTGCAGCATCCGCTGAATCATTTGTCGTAAAAACATTTCTCAAATGATCAACGTACACCATCCCCTTTTCGGAATCGCTTCGTGCCCAGTCGCCAGTAGGGACGAAGTTGATAGACAAATCAATGAGTTATTATCTGAAGGAATAATACGCCCCTCAAAAAGCCCTTATAATTCACCGATATGGGTGGTGCCCAAAAAACCAAAACCAGGTGGAGAAAAACAATATCGCTTGGTAGTCGACTACAAACGTCTTAACGCAGTAACTATTCCCGACACTTATCCAATCCCGGATATAAATGCCACACTGGCGAGTCTGGGTAATGCACAATTTTTCACGACGATAGATCTGACTTCTGGCTTCCACCAAATTCCAATGAAGTCCTCAGACATTCCTAAGACCGCGTTCTCAACAATGAATGGAAAATTTGAGTTTCTTCGATTACCCTTTGGGCTGAAAAATGCTCCAGCAATCTTCCGACGAATGATCGACGATGTTCTTAAAGAGTTTATAGGGAAAATTTGTTACGTCTACATAGACGACATAATCGTATTTGGAAATAGTGAAGAGGAAACCCTGAATAATGTCGACACAATCTTCAGAAGATTGGAAGAAGCAAATCTAAAGGTCAATATCGAAAAAACGCATTTTATGCAAAAAGAGGTAGAATTTTTGGGGTACGTAGTAAGTTCTAAAGGGATAATGCCTGATCCAAAAAAAGTAGAAGCTATCGAAAAACTTCTACCTCCTACCAACCTTAAGGAATTAAAAGGATTCTTAGGAATGACGTCGTACTATAGGCGCTTTATCAGGGATTACGCTAAGGTAGCAAAACCATTAACAAATTTGAAAAGGGGGGAAAATGCAAGCGTGAAAGCTACGCAGTCCAAAAAAGTTCAGATAAAATTGAATGATGAGGAGTTAATTGCTTTCCAAAAGTTAAAGGCTCTTTTAACGACAACAGAAATTCTCGCGTTTCCCGATTTTGATAAAGCATTTAATCTAACAACTGATGCCTCGAATTACGCCATCGGTGCTGTCCTTTCGCAAGGAGAGATTGGTAAAGATAAACCGATAACGTACATATCACGCTCTTTAAATAAAACAGAAGAGGGTTATGCCACGAATGAAAAGGAAATGCTGGCAATCGTGTGGGCATTAGATAATCTGAGAAATTATCTTTACGGTGCCAAGAAAATAAAAATCTACACCGACCATCAACCTCTTACTTACTCGTTAGGTAACAGGAACTACAATGCTAAACTTAAACGATGGAAAGCTCGCATAGAAAAGTATAACCACGAATTAATCTACAAGCCTGGTAGATCAAATTTTGTTGCAGATGCTCTCTCCAGATTAAAAACCAGTCTCAATCACGTCAGCGATGCATCCACGATATCAGCTAGTGAATGTGATTCACAAGGTACTAGAACAGCGTCAGAAACAAGGGACGACGACGAACTATCAACATCCTCAACCGTCCATAGTGCAATTCAAGATGCCTCGGATCTTATTCCCCATATGGAAGCTCCAATCAATGTCTTTAAGAACCAAATAATTCTAAAAATTGGACCAGATCTTCATTCATATGAGGCACCACACAAAAACTATCACCGACATTACTTCTCGTCTCGAGAATGGAGCTCAGAAAAGCTCCTGGACGTCCTCAAGAGAACACTGCATCCCGGAATAATAAATGGGATCAAAGCTCCAGAATTATGTTTGCCACTTATACAGGAACTTTATTTACAAAATTTCTCAAAGTACAAGGTTAGAATCGCCCAGAAAATAGTTACGGACATTAATTCAGAAAATAGACAATTCGAAATAATCCAAAAAGAACATCGTAGGGCGCATAGGAATGTCAGAGAAAATAGAAGTCAAATTTTGGATGAATATTATTTTCCTCGTATGAACGCTCTCATAAAGAGATTCGTTGCGAATTGCGATGTGTGCAACACTAACAAATATGATAGAAATCTTCCCAGACCAGAATTTCAAGAAACTCCTATACCAACCGTACCATGCGAAATTTTGCACATGGATATAATGGAAATACAGAACCAAAAATTTACATCTGTGATCGACAAATTTTCCAAATTCGCTAAACTCTTCCATATTAGTGATAGATCTGTTTTAAGTATAAGAGAAAAAATAGTAAAGATCTTGCATTATTTTACTGTACCCAAGATTTTAGTGTCAGACAATGAAAGCAGCTTTATTAGCCCCTTGATTAAAGATTTTCTGGAAAGGCTAGGAATTAAAATATATTTAACACCATCTCATCGTAGTGAAGTTAACGGACAGGTAGAACGCTTACACTCAACACTAATTGAAATTTACAGGTGTATAGGGACCGAACATAAAGAACTTAGCGTTCAAGAACTGATGTACGTAGCAGTCGATAGGTATAATAACACTATACATTCTGCGACCGGTAAAAGACCAAGTGACATATTTTTTAATAGAACTAAAATTGCAGACTTTAGTAAATTGCTTGAGGCTCGTTCTGAAATAAATAGGGATCTTGGTAAGCTCATAAGGAAAAATGTAAAAGAGCGAAACAATCGAATGAATAAAAAACGTTTATCGCCAAAAAAAATATAAGAAAGGTGACGTTATATATAGTAGAATTAAAAATATAAAAGCCAGTATATAAGAAAGAGATCGTAGAAAAAGACAATAAAGTCACGGTTCGTACAACGAGTGGTAAAAGGATTCATAAGGCCAACATAAAAAATTTGAAATAAATTTAATACAAGTAAATGTACACTTCTTTTCTGTAAGAATAACTGAAAACAATATTGAATAAAATAATACAATAATACTTAAACAAATTTTTTTTTTTTTTTGAAAAGGAAAGATTTTTTTTTTATAATAAAAAAAAAAGTTCCTCCTTCTTTCCACAAGTAAAAGAAAATACAAAAATAATGAAATAAATGCGAAACTTGCAAAATACACAACTAAAAGAAAATATACGCTCTAAGTGAGAAAATTTTTTTGAGATATATGTATCTCATATATAAAAAAATGTGTACACAAGAATATTTAAAATGATTTGCGAAAAGCAATTTAAATAAAAAATGTATACGAAAAATATACATCTATATAAAATTATATAAAAAAATCTAACCTAGAAAATAAGTAAATTTTTAACAAAACCTAACATTCTAACATATTAACATACTAATTAATTAACCATGTACATATATATATCAAAAAAAAAAAAAAAAAAAAAAAAAAGAAAAAAAAAAGAGGCTGTGCCCAAACATTTTTAACTGAGCAATTGATATTTGCAGGAAGGATGATTCTATTGTTAACTTTTCTACTCCTATCTGAAGCGGGTATAATCACCTTAAGGGCAGCGCAAATCTTCCGCTATGACACTCCAATAGTAACTCTGCGAGCCGGAAATGCGTGGACAATAAATGGAAATTTAAAACTGGTCCATGTGGCAAATTTGGAAGACTATGCAAAAATTGCCAACAATCTTACAATACTTGTTCGAAAACATATGCCACCTAGCCAGAACAAAGATGTCATCGAATACTACCTTACACAAGTGCAAGAAAGATTAGCTGAACTCAAAGGCAGAAAAATCAGAAGACAAAGATCGATCGACTGAATTGGATCAGCCTGGAAGTGGGTAGCTGGAAACCCAGACGCCACAGATTGGAACAACGTGCTTAAAACACAAAATGAAATAATTACAAACAACAACGAGCAATATAAAATTAACTCACAGCTATTGAATGTTACAAAGGAGGTTGTTCAGAAAACCAACGAGCTTGTCTCCAGAATGAACGAAATCAGTGGTGGAAAAGAAGCTGAACAAATTGGACAAGGAACGATAAATCAGGTGCTTGTTCTGAAGGACGCGATTGATGAAGTAATAAGAGCATGTCAAATGGCTAAAAGCGGTATCATTAATACTAATCTATTAAATCAAGCCGAAGTTGAAGAAATTATTACTGAGATGGAAACCCTGCCATACACCAATGCAATAGAGGCTATGGAACACGGGAAGCCTACAGTCTATACAAATGGAACCTTATTGTTATACGTTATATCCATTCCAAAGCTGAAGAAGGACTCTTATCATCGTCTTATCGTCAGGACAACAATACGGTCAGAAAAGCGAATCGACCTTCCATTTAATGAACTCCTTGTCAGTCAGAAAGAAACATTTGGAATAAAAAGTCCTTGTTTGAACATCAACAGCATAACGGTTTGTCAAGAATCCTCTCTCAACCAACTAGAAGAAAACACCTGTGTGCCACGTCTACTTAAAGGCGGAACGGCTGATTGCCAGTATACAACAAGTAAAGCCTCGATCGTGGAAATGATTACCTCTGATATGATTTTTGTAACCAATTACATCGGCGTCATTGCGACACAGGACCACAAAGAGTTGCTCAATGGTACTTACCTGATACAGCTCTTCAATGAAACAATTTTTCTTGACAACGAAACTTTCTCCAGCACATCAATCTCGAGTATGCAACCACTTCCCCCTGTTCTGACGAAGGTCGCAAACGAAAGACTGTTAGTCGACATCGACCAACTCCATAACATTAGCCTACATAACATTAATAGGATTGAATACCTAAAATTGAGATCGAACCTTTCCTTTGGAAGTCAAATTGGTATTACAATAGTTGTGGGCATTTGCTTCGGCATACTTTGGTATAAGATTACCAAGAGACTCAATCTGCCAGTAATAAGAAATCCGCAGACAATTGAACTCGCGGTCCAGACACCATCAGTGATCTGCGGGACGCAGACATTTAAGGAGGGAGGAGTTAACGGCAGTGGCGACACAGTCACCAAAAAATAAATTAGCAACGTTAACACTTTATTATTTTCATTTTTACACGCGTTTCCGATCCAATTGCGAAATTGCCTTCTTGCTAAAATTATGGGAAAATAAGTCTGCATGATCAGCGTCTGCATACTCGCGCATGTTGGTGCAACGTGATCGATCGAAGCAGCGACCTGACAACGTTGGCTCAGAACTAACAGTCTTGGCAACGGCTTACTCGAGAACGGACGTTATCAAATTATTGAATTTTGTATTTAATTATTAATTGTAATTAAGATTGAATAAAAGGTAATTTTGAATGATAATTTAATTGCTAAATATTTTTAATTTAATATAGAGGCGCAGTTGTCAGCGCTTGAATTTTTTTTATTGAAACCGCTTGAGATTCCTTAACTTACATATATAATTATTACATTATAAGTGTTTCATTATTATTATAACTATATATATATATATATATATATATATATATATATATATATATATATATATATATATATATATATATATATATATATATATATATATATATATATATATATATATATATATATATATATATATATATATATATATATATATATATATATATATATATATATATATATATATATATATATATATGAGTATTTCAAATTAATTTTTTCTATTACATTTCATTAATGATATTTTTTCTTTTTATAAACAATATATTTAAATAAATATATATCATTTTCATTAATTAAATCTATTTCATTGTACGAAATAAAGTTGTAAAATGTCAGCAAATGAATTTCAATTTAATAATTTTAAACAATTAATTGAAAAATTTTATAAAGTTACAAAAAGAATTTTGCAAAAACGCCCAATTTCCAATAAAGAAAGTAAAATTAAAGAATATAGTGAATCTCTTATTTCAACATACAACGATATTTTATTGTACACAGAGCCGCATATTGTTAAAATATCGGATAGTTTACAAAAAGAAATTTTCAGTAAAATAATTCATTGCAGAGAATTATTGTTTAAATGCGTTTGCAAATTAAATTGCAAAATAAAAATTCCATTTGGTGTAGATTTGTTTAAGACAGTGCAGCCTGACAGTTTTACAGAGTCGGACACTGAAATAGAGTCAAGTTTAAGCGAGTCAGAAGCTGATACAGAAAAAGAACTTTCTATTGATTTAAATAACATTAATAATAAAAATACTTCTAAAATGGCTACAGTGGAAGAAAAAACTAAATTTATTACGTTGTGTTCTAACATCATCCGTGAAAATTATGACGGAAATCCACTAAATCTGAATTCTTTCATAGATAAAATTAATTTAATTCAAGAAATCACAGAGCCAAATTTGCATACTTGTTTAGTATCGTTTTTAAAATCAAAACTAGACGGTAAAGCCAGAGAAGTGTTGCCAGAGAATATAACTAGTGTAGAACAAATTAAAGATTCACTTAAAACTAGATAAAGCCAGACAGTTCTAAAGTTGTTGCAGGTCGAATAGCAGGTTTATATGTTAAAGATAATAACTATACAAGTTTCGAGAAAAATGTTGAAGATTTGGCTGATGCTTTACAGCGATCTCTTGTTATAGAAGGTATGACCAAATCAAAAGCGCAAGAAATGGCTGTTGAATCTACAGTAAGTGTCTGCAGAAATAACGCCAAATCGGATATGGTAAAAGCAATTTTAGCCTCAAGTGTTTTTAATGAGCCTAAAGACGTGGTGGCAAAACTCATTATTGAGGAATCCAACAATAATGCAACGCAATACCAATATATATGATTTTTCGCAACGAAATAGCAATATTTCTTTTTCTCGAGGCAACAACAACAATTCCTACAGAGGCAGATCACAAAACAATACTTACCGAGGACGCAATAATTCTTTCAGGTTTCAAGGAAATAACAACACTAGATACAATAGTAACTCGAATAGGCGTAATTACAGTCATTACCCAAGAAACAATTCTCGAACACAAGATGTTTCTGTGCGGGCTTTAAACGCAGAAGCCCCTCAGCAGAGCATGCTGAGGGAGGAAGAATAATAAATCCTAAATCAATATACAGCCTAAATTTAAACTATTCAGACTTCATAAACCTAACCTGTTCAACATCAACCACTGTTAAATCATTTTTAGTAGATTCTCAGGCTGATATTTCCATAATAAAATTTTCATGCATAGATGATAAATCATTTATAAACAGGCAAAATACCATTGGTATTATGGGTATAACACCAAACACAACTCAATCAATAGGCACAATCAATACAATATTATATTTTTCTAAGCAAGCTATACCACAGATTCTTCACGTTGTCCCAGATAATTTCAACATACCTTCTGACGGTATTTTAGGCAAAGATTTCTTAAAATTTAATAAATGTCAAATCGATTACAATACGATGACAGTTTCATTTCAAGCTTACGGCAAAAAAGTAATAATTCCAATTTTTCATGGTTTAAATAAAAACTCGTTTTTTCTCCCACCGAGATGTGAAGTATTTAGAGAAGTCACCATAGAAAATCTAACAGAACCAGCATTTATTGATTGTCAAGAAGTTTTATTAGGAAAATGCATTGTGAGTTCGAAAAACCCAGTATTACGTATTTTGAATACTACTAACGAAATGAAATTCGTAAACAATTTACAACATTAAGTTTGAAAGAAGTTATTTCAGGATAAATGGCTATATACTATATGACACTAAAGATCCACGTGGAAGATCTTGTGGAGGTTCGGCTATTCTAATTAAAAATAGAATTAAACATTACTTGTTAAATGAGACATGTGAAGAATATTTTCAAGCAACAAATATTTGTATTGAACACATTCACAGTAAATTGGTAATTTCATCAATTTATTCCCCGCCTCGGCCTTCAGTTACAGAAAACCATTACTCAAATTTTTTTACTTCTCTTGGATCCCGATTTATAGCTGCTGGTGACTATAATGCTAAACACACATTTTGGGGCTCAAGATTAATCTCCCCTAAAGGTCGGGTGCTTTTTGATACTATATCAAAATTGGGTTTAGATGTAATCTCCAGCGGGAGTCCCACCTATTGGCCATCTGACCAGCGAAAGATCCCAGATGTTATTGATTTTGGAATCGTAAAAAACGTCCCCTTAGAATGGATGCATGTGGAGCCTTTATTGGATTTGTCCTCCGATCACTCACCTACTATGGTCTCTATATGTTTCCCCCAGAACATTGGATCCCCATTTAATGACATAGGTGTATTCCAGTCTAGAGTGAATTGGTTAAAATATAAAAAATATTTAAGTACTCACTATACGGAAAATATATCTTTGAGAACTCCAAAGGATATTGATGAGTCAATTAATAATTTTTCCCAAAATATTATAAAAGCCGTGCAACATGCTACCACTACAAATTTTAGAAATATGAATAGCAGAACTTGTTCTTCTGAAATCGAACACCTTGTTTCAGAAAAAAGAAGAATCAGAAGAGAATGGCAACTTCGCAGGTCTCCCCAGCTTAAAGCTAGGCTTCGAGAATGCGTAAATCAATTAAGAAATTTACTTGAAGTCCAAAGAGTGGCTTCCCTCACAACCTATTTGGAAAGCCTCGATGGTAGTCCTCAATCCGATTATTCTTTATGGAAAGCAGCAAGAGGGTTAAAGAGACCCATTAGATCTAAGCCACCCTTGCGTACTCCAACTGGGGACTGGGCCAGAAGTGACTCCGAAAAGGGAATGCTGTACGCTAACCACTTGAGAAACGTGTTTGCCATTGACGGACTGAATGATGAAGCTGATATGCCGCCATATGCAGTTAGACCTCCCGTACCTTTTAGACTTCGTTTTCAAGATGTCGATAATGCTATTAATAACTTAAACCCCAGAAAAGCTCCTGGTATTGATAAAATTACCAACAAAATTCTTGTGCAGTTACCCCGAGTAGCTAGAAGACTCGTGCTTTTTATTTTTAATGCTATTTTACGTCTCGAGTACTTTCCTACTGAGTGGAAGGTGTCTGTCATTACTATGATACCAAAACCAGGAAAGGATCCTACAAAAGTTGAGTCATATAGGCCGATAAGTCTATTGCCAACAATTTCAAAACTGTTCGAGAAATTGCTAATGACGAGGTTGACCCCAATATTGAATGAAGTAGGATGTATTCCTGACCATCAATTCGGTTTTAGGGCTAAGCATAGCACCATAGAACAGACACACAGGCTGGTGAATGTTATCAGAAACGCGTTCGAAGATAAAAAATTTTGCTCAGCTCTATTTATTGACGTTTCCAAAGCTTTTGACAAAGTGTGGCACGAAGGCTTAACTCATAAAATAAAATTAAATTTGCCTGCAAACACGCACAAGCTGTTAGAGAGCTACTTATATGACCGGAAATTCGTCGTTAAGGAAGATGATTTCAAAAGTTCGGCTCAACCAATCGAAGCTGGAGTTCCCCAGGGTAGCATATTGGCTCCAACCTTATATTTGATTTATGCTTCAGATATGCCAACGAGCTGCAAAATTCACACTTCAACTTTTGCAGATGATACAGCATTCATCAGTGTCCATGAAGACTATAAATTAGCATCACAAAATTTGCAAGAACATATTCTTATATTGGAGAAATGGCTGAAATTTTGGAAAATAAAAGTAAATGAACAAAAATGTACCCATGTTACATTCACACTACGTAGAAAAACTTGTTCGGCTATTAAAATCAACAACTACATTGTTCCGCAGCACACTGAAGTCAAATACCTTGGTATTCAGCTCGACCGTAGGCTCACGTGGAAGTCTCACATTGACGCTAAAGTCACCCAGATGAAATTAAAAGCGGTGCAACTAAATTGGCTCATCGGCAGAAATTCTATCTTGAAGTTAGATTGCAAACTTTTGTTGTATAACGCAATCCTAAAGCCAATATGGAGCTATGGAATTCAATTGTGGGGTACCGCCTCTGCATCTAACATTGAGAAAATTCAAAAGCGCCAGAATAAAATTCTCCGTATAATTACTGCAGCACCATGGTATGTTAAAAACTCTCGAATTCACAAAGATCTAGGTGTACCCTTAGTGAAAGATGAATTTTCAAAACACGCGATAAGGTACATTAACAGACTGGAGTCTCACCCGAATCCTCTCGCACGTAGCATCCTTAACTTTGGTGGCCACACTCGACTGAGAAGGATGGACACCCTTGCAACCATCAGAGCGTTGGAAAGGTGATTTACCAACAAAATACACGCAAGAAACAACTTTTTGTCTAGCATTGGTTGGACCTAAGTAAATAAAATTTTTCAATATTAATTAATTTTTTTTCTATATTAATTAATGAATTTTTAGTTTTAAGATTTGCATACTTATTGTTAGTTCTTTTAGAAAATACAATAAATAATTGAATTATAAAAAAAAAAAAAAAAGTTTGAAAAACTTTCGAATTTTCTCGTGTATACAATTAATAAAACTTCGTGTACTACAGATCGTGTTAAAACCTTAACAAATATTTTAAATGACAAAATGCCTGAATATGTCAAGAAAGATTTAATGCCACTATGCACAGACTATGCAGATATTTTTACTCTAGATAACGACAAAATGACAACAAACAATTTTTATGAGCAAAAACTACGAATCAAAGATAAGGAACCAGTCTATGTGAAGAATTACCGTTTACCCTATACATCAAGAACCGAAATAAAACGACAAGTAAAAAATTTACTAGATAATGACCTAATAGAGCCAAGTACTTCGGAGTACAACAGTCCACTTATTATAGTACCAAAGAAAAGTTCTAATGACATCAAGTCGTATCGTATGTGCGTCGATTTTAGAGCCATTAATAAGAAACTAATAGCAGATAAGTTTCCGTTGCCTAGAATTGACGACATACTCGATAATCTTGGACGAGCTAAGCATTTTTCAATTATTGATCTTTTTCCGGATTTCATCAAATTCCACTTAACGAAGAATCTAGGGATTTGACTTCATTTAGCACAGATCAAGGTGCATTTCGATGGAAGGTGTTACCTTTTGGACTTAACGTAGCACCCAACTCATTTTCACGTATGATGTCGCTAGCATTTTCAGGATTAGAACCCAATAAAGCTTTTTTGTATATTGACGATATAATTGTAGTAGGATGCAGTAAGCAACACCATCTATCAAATTTGAGTAATGTTTTTGAAATACTGAGGAAATTTAATCTAAATATAAATCCGCGTAAATGTATTTTTTTAGACCAGAAGTGACATTTCTTAGTCACAAATGCACGGCAAATGGTTTGCTTCCAGACAATTCTAAATTGTCGGCCGTAAAAAAATATCCAACTCCAAAAGATAAAGACTCAGTAAAACGTTTTGTTGCTTTTACAAATTATTATAGGAGATTTATTCCTAATTTTGCTCCGATTGCAGCTCCTTTAAATTACCTTACAAGGAAAAAAGTAAATTTTGTATGGGATGAAAAACGCCAAAAATCATTTGAAGACTTAAAATCAATACTAATTTCACCAAACATCTTGCAATACCCAGATTTCACCAAACCATTTTTAATCACTGTTGATGCATCAAAAACTGGATGTGGTGCAATTCTAAGCCAAACTTTTGATGGGCATGACTTGCCAGTGTATTTCGCATCCAAAGCGTTTAGTTCATTCGAACAGAAAAAACCCGTAATTGAGCAAGAACTCCTTGCAATATATTTTCCAATTAATCAATTTCGTCCTTATGTTTACGGTACCGAGTTCGTTGTCAGAACTGATCACCGACCCCTAGTGTATTTGTTTGGCATGAAAGATCCGTCTTCCAATTTGACTAAAATAAGGCTCAAACTTTCGGAATACAAATTTACTATAGAGCATATAAAAGGCAAAAACAATGTTGGAGCAGATGCTTTGTCGCGTATTTCATTTGATGATATAAAAAATGAAACGATTTTTGCAATGACAACAAGATCAATGGCTAAACAAACAAACGCAGATACAAATCTTTTTTAAAATAACTACACACACAAGACAGTTAAACCACAGGTTTACGATAAATTTTCACATGATTTTAACAAAAAAGTTTCGAAAATAAAATCAGAAATGTTTTACAAAGATGGGAAACTAACTAACATAAAATTAAATTTTTTTACCAAATACAAATTTAAATTTCATATAGATGTTCGAATTGTTAACGAAACATTAAATTTCGATGAAATGCTTTCGAGGCTCCAAAAAGAAGCCAACATTAACAACGTCTATGTAGCCGAATGGTCAAAAATGATGCTTTTTTCAGTAAATTCAATATTCAAGATATTAAAACCCATGGGAATAACATATTAAAAACATTAGACATTATGTTAGTAGACCCAATCGAAACAGTCTTTGACACAAAAAAAAAAAACAGAAAGAACTTTTAACAATTTATCACACTGATCCTATATTAGGCGGACACTGTGGACGCAAAAGATTATACGCAAAACTGAAAACAAAATTCTATTGGAAAAAGATGACGAAAGACATTGCATTAATCATTAAAAATTTTAAACAGTGTAACATGAATAAAGTCAGGAAAGGACACAAAGAAAAACTTACACTAACCCCCACACCAATAAATCCATTTGACATTGTAGTCTTGGACACAATAGGGCCATTGCCAATTTCGGAGCATGGAAATAAATATGCTTTAACACTGATATGTGATTTTTCAAAGTACCTAGTGAAAATAGCTATTCCAGACAAGAGTGCAAAAACAGTTGCGCAAGCAATCTTTGAAAATTTCATTCTAGTGTACGGCAAAATGACTTCAATTAAGTCCGATTTAGGCACAGAATTTAAAAACGAAATTTTCAGCGAACTTTGTAAACTTTTAAACATTAAAATCAATTTTTCGACTGCTTATCACCACCAAACTGTAGGAACAGCAAAACGAAATCATCGAGTTTTTAATGAGTACATAAGAGCTTACATTACAGATAACATGACGGAATGGGATACCTACTTAAAATATTTTACGTTTTTTCACAACACGACTTCTAGTTCAGTCTTTGACAACAAATATACACCATTTGAATTAGTTTTCGGAAAAGAAGCGATTATGCCAAATGAAATAAAAATTGGAGAAATTGATTCTATATACAATGTTGAAAATTATGCCAGGGAGGTTAAATATCGCTTACAGAAATCCCATATTATGGCAAAGAGTTTAATAGAAAAACATAAGCTAAGAAATAAAATATTTTATGACCATTTTGCAAAACCATGTGAGCTTAACATTAATGATTATGTTTTTGTCAAAAAAGAACCATATGATAAGTTTAAAAATATCTATGATGGTCCATACATTGTAAAGAGTATTGATGAACCAAATGTAACAATATATGATAAAGATTCGAAGAAGAGTAAAACTCTACACAAAGACAGAATAAGAAAAGTAAACTAGATATAACTCGAGAATAAAACTAGATACATACAGTCACTCACATTTAAAGTCGGGCAAACATTGTCGAAAATTTATGATCTTAATATTTATGTTTTGATGAAAGATGATGCGTTTAACTTTTTTTGTTTTATCATAAAAACTCTTATTAATAGAAAAACCAAAGAAGTTTTATTTTAAGTCCCGTTATAAAATACATAAGAATAACAAAATGAGAAAAAGTAAATTCTCTGTCTCACATTGAAAGTCGGGCACTTAATGTTTTGTACAATGAAAAAGTGAAATATACCGTTATTTCCACTTTTTTCTTCTTTTGCCTCCAAAACAATTATTTCTTCTTACACAATCATTCGATCAGTGAAGATTATAAAAGTTTTATTGAAAAATGCCGCGCAAAATTAAACAATCCACCTTCGAAAAACGAACGGAAAATAATAATTGAGTTGCACTTAGATGGAAAATCTGAAAGGGAAATACCTAATTTGATAAAAAAAAGCAAATCTACAGTGCATGATATCATTTCTAGATATAAAGAAAGTGGTTTGGTAGCAAATAAAAAACGCGGAACCCGAGCAAGAAAGCTTTCACCCAGAGATGAAAGCATGATTTTAAAACAGGTGAAGAAAAATCCTTTTATTTCTGCTCCGAAACTGACAGCAATGGTCAAGGAAGCTTCTGGGACGGAGGTAAACCCAGAAACAATAAGAAGACTTCTTCGCAAGAATGACTTTCATGGCCGAGTGGCACGGAAAAAACCTCTTATAAGTAAGAAAAACCAAAGCGAACGGCTTGTTTTTGCTCGTCAATATATGACCAAAGATTTTGATTTCTGGAGTACCGTAAGTTGGAACAAACATAAAAATTAAATTAGGCTTATTATTAATATTTAGGTATTGTTTACTGACGAAAATAAATTTAACTTATTTTGGCGCAATGGAGGAGGCATAGTATGGCGCAAACCAAACAAAGAGATGGAAGGCAAGAATTTAAGAAAAACAGTAAAGCACGGTGGTGGATCGGTTATGGTTTGGGGATGCATGGCAGCCTCAGGAGCTGGAAATTTGCATTTCATTGACGGTGTTATGAATAAGAATGTTTGTTTAAATATTTTGAGAAAAAATTTAAAAGAAAGCGTAAAAAACTCGGCATTGAAACTAATTTCCAATTTTACCAGGACAATGATCCTAAAGATTCAGCATATAATGTAAAGAATTGGCTGCTCTATAACTGTCCGAAGGTTATTAAAACCCCTGCACAAAGTCCGGACCTCAATGTTATTGAACATTTGTGGGACGAATAAGGCCGCCGGATGCAGCACAGGCAGTGTACGTCAATTCCACAACTAAAGAATGCCTTAGAGGAAGAGTGGAATAATATAAGTCCTGAGGTTTGCAAAAAATTAGTGGAATCTTTGCCTAACCCCGCTTACAAGAAGAAGCAAAATTTTTGGTGCGAGTGATCTTTTTTTAATAAGTTACATAAAAATTATTAAATAATTGTCAAAGAAAGTTTTTATCATTAAAATAAAATACACGATTGACTATATAAACTAAAAGTAAGAAATAGTGAGCAACAAGCTTAATAGAAACAAAAATTTCGTGTAAAAATAACCTGCAGTGAAACTTGAAATAGCAACAACAATTGTATTTGTATAAAAAACAAAAACTGTATTTTCTTAACATATCTTGATTTAATTAACAATTAAAAAGTATTACATCTCGCTAAACCAATAAATAAAACGCGAAACAAAATCTCGTGAAATAAATATAAATATACTTATATGTAAATACAAACAAAGAAACCAACAAAAAAAAAAAAAAAAAACAAGTAAGAGTGTAGTATATTCGACTGGGCCGAATCTAAAATACCCTTCACGAGAGTCACGAATATGTATAATATATTAAAAATGTGACCTAAATATGCTCGGTTATATATGAACCGATATCGGAAATTTCTATTTTCTGTATTTTAGTACCCTTCTTTTATAACGAGAATTGCTTTTCAGCAAAAAAAAAAATTTTTTTAATGGAGAAATCGGTTCAGGCTATATCTCGGGTATATATGGACCGATATCGAAAATTTTAATTTTCCACATAACCTTATATCATTACCAGAACTGCTTTTGAGCACAACAAATTGTTTAAGTTCGCTTACGCGATATTTTCATGAAAAACCCGATTTAGGCTATATCTCGGGTATATATGGACCGATATCAGAAATTTTAATTTTCGTAACCTTCTTTTATAACAAGAACTGCTTTTCAGCAAAAAAAAAATGTTATTGGAAAAATCGGTTCAGGCTATATCTCGAGTATATATGGACCGATGTCGGATATTTTCTTTTTCCATATATATATAACCTTATTTTATTACCAGAACTGCTTTTAGGTGAAAAAAGTTGTTTAAGTTCGCTTACACGACATTTTCATGAAAAACCCCGGTTTGGGCTATATCTCGGGTATATATGGACCGATATCGGAAATTTTCATTTTTCATACCTATATAACCTTATTTTATTATTAGAACTGCTTTTAAGCAAAAAATATTGTTTGAGTTCGCTTACGCCGCATGTTCATGAAAAACCCGGTTTAGGCTATATCTCGGGTATATATGGACCGATATCGAAAACCTTCATTTTCAATATTTATATCACCTTATTTTATTACCAGAACTGCTTTAAGGCGAAAAATTTGTTTAAGTTCGCTTACGCGGCATTTTCATGAAAACCCCGGTTTAGGCTATGTCTCGGGTATATATGGACCGATATCGGAAATTTTTATCTTCCATATTTATATAAACTCATCTTATCACCAGAACTGTTTTTAATCGAAAAAAAAGTTGTTAAAGTTCGCTTACGCGACATTTTCATGAAAAACCCGGTTTGGGCTATATCTCGGGTATATATAGACCGATATCAAAAATTTTCATTTTCCAAACTTATATAACCTTATTTTATTACCAGAACTGCTTTTAAGCAAAAAAAGTTGCTTAAGTTCGCTTACGCGGCATTTTCATGAAAACCCCGTTCCAGGCTATATCTCGGGTATATATGGACCGATATCGGAAATTTTCATTTTCCACATTTATGTAACCTAATTTCATTACCAGAACTGCTTTTGAGCAAAAAAAAGTTGTTTAAGTTCGCTTACGCGACATTTTCATGAAAAACCCGATTTGGGCTACATATGGACCGGGTACATATGGACCGATATCGGAAATTTTCATTTTCCATATTTATGTAACTTAATTTCATTACCAGAACTGCTTTTGAGCACAAAATAGTTGTTTAAGTTCGCTTACGCGACATTTTCATGAAAAACCCGATTTGGGCTATATCTCGGGAATATATGGACCGATATCGGAAATTTTCATTTTTCATATTTATGTAGCCTAATTTCATTACCAGAACTGCTTTTGAGCACAAAAAAGTTGTTTAAGTTCGCTTACGCGACATTTTCATGAAAAACACGGTTTGGGCTATATCTCGGGTATATATGGACCGATATCGGAAATTTTCATTTTCCACATTTATGTAACCTAATTTCATTACCAGAACTGCTTTTGAGCACAAAAAAGTTGTTTAAGTTCGCTTACGCGGCATTTTCATGAAAACCCCGGTCTAGGCTATATCTCGGGTATATATGGACTGATATCGGAAATTTTCATTTTTCATATTTATATGACCCTATTTCATTACCAGAACTGCTTTTGAGCACAAAAAAGTTGTTTAAGTTCGCTTACGCGGCATTTTCATGAAAAACCCGATTTGGGCTATATCTAGGGTATATATGGACCGATATGGGAAATTTTCATTTTTCATATTTATATGACCCTATTTCATTACCAGAACTGCTTTTGAGCACAAAAAAGTTGTTTAAGTTCGCTTACGCGACATTTTCATGAAAAACCCGGTTTGGGCTATATCTCGGGTATATATGGACCGATATAGAAAATTTTCATTTTCCATATTTATGTAACCTAATTTCATTACCAGAACTGCTTTTGAGCACAAAAAACTTGTTTAAGTTCGCTTACGCGGCATTTTCATGAAAACCCCGGTCTAGGCTATATCTCGGGTATATATGGACCGATATCGGAAATTTTCATTTTTCATATTTATATGACCCTATTTCATTACCAGAACTGCTTTTGAGCACAAAAAAGTTGTTTAAGTTCGCTTACGCGACATTTTCATAAAAAACACGGTTTGGGCTATATCTCGGGTATATATGGACCGATATCGGAAACTTTCATTTTCCATATTTATGTAACCTAATTTTATTACCAGAACTGCTTTTGAGCAAAAAAAAAGTTATTTAGCTTCGCCTATGCGACATTTTCATTAAAAACTCGATTTGGGCTATATCTCGGGTATATATGGACCGATATCTGAAAAAAAAATTTTTTGCCTTTTAGTCACCATGCTTAATAAGTGTGTGAAGTTTGAAGCAAAACGAACAACTTTTGTTTTCAAAAATTTTCATACAAAACTGCAAAAAAAAATGGCTTTTTTCGGAATTTTGAATATATCTCAGCTATACGTGGACCGATATTACTGAATTTCAATAGCAAACCCATGAATCGATGGGGTAAAAGAATGGTGAAAGAAAAAAGTTTCTAAGTCTAATGGTTTTCTCAGAAACGGTATTTCAACAGCGGACAGACGGACATCGCTTAATCGACTTTTCCATTAATTCTGATTCAGAATATATATACTTTATAGGGTCGCAAAAAAAAACTGTAGAAATTACAAACGGAATCACAAACTTATAAATACCCTTTACATTTTTGTGAAGGGTATAAAAAAAAAAAATCTCAAGAGAACAATAATAATTAAAAAAAAAACAACAAAAACACACCAAAGAAACTTTGTTTTAACTTGAACAGCTGTAACGATCAAGCTGTGTAAAAGTGGAAGTGCTACACTGAGGAAAAAAATACTGTTTAAAAGTTATGGTGTCACCCCACCGTATAATAATTTAACAAGTAATTAGTTATATATATATTTTTTTTTTATTATTTTATTGCATACACGAGTTTCCTGTTTTGCAACTTTATTTTTATCGTTAACCTATTTTGGATTCCCAGACAAAATATTAAGAAATATGATCCATGTCAATGCACCTTATCAAAATCATCGATAAATGCAATTTTGTCAACACACTTCTGCTGTTAACAAATAATTCCGCGAAGTAAAACAATAAAGACACAAACAAACAGGAAACTCATAAAAAATAAGCATTGCTAATTAATTAAATAAGCAAATTACGAATAAGCATTTTTTGATAATAAAATAAAATTGTAACATAAATTAAGTTTCAGTTTGAAGACTCATTTTAAAAAATAAACGTAGCAAAAGCTACTAAAAAGAATAAACAAAATAAAAAGAATTTTATTTTTTTTATAATAAAAAACCCAACGAACATTTGTGGCGACGAGGATGGGATCCGCGAAAAGGTTCATAATTAAAGAATTAATTGGTTCCTTTTAAATATTTTAATGTTTGACGCGATTTCAAGTAAAAGGAAAAATCCTTATCAACAACATTAATAAGTGAACTATAATTTAAGTAAAATAAAAAAAAAAAAAATCCTTACTTTAACCAAATAAACTTATTAAGTGAACTTTAATGCATACATAAACTATCATTAACAGATTACCAAAAAAAAAAAAAAAAAAAAAAAGAAGAGAAGAGAAAATAAATATAGACAAAACAAATTCTTAAAATTGCCTTATACATTGACAGAAAATAATAATAAATAAAGAACTCCCTAAATTACCTTAAACATTGACAAACAAGATAACAATAAAATAAAAGGTAATAAAGGAAAGAATTAAGTAAAAGCACTATCTGAACAGTGGAAATATAAAGTGAAAATCAGTGAAACCAAGAAGAAGAAGACCAGAGAAAAATCCTGATCAGCACTAAGAAGGAAGAGGACAACTATAAAACAAGAAGACAACTTTAAAAGATACAGTAAGAATAGTTATAAGTTATTCAAATTTTTTTTCCTTTCTCCATAATAACTTTAAGAAAATATTGTTAATTTAGTGTACAAAAAATTGTCCATTAAAAATTACAAAATGGCAGAACCAAACCAAATTCAATTAAATCCTATTAAATACTTATATTCAATCCCTCAGTATAACGGTAACCGTAACGATTTAATTAATTTTACCAGACTAATAGACAGAATATACCCGGTACTTAGGACTTATGATGAACTATCACAACTTATCTTCTCAGACATTATAAAAAGTAGATTAGTCGGTAGGGCTAAAGAAATTATAGAAATAAATACGCAAGCACAATCTTGGACAGATATCAGGAGTATTTTGGAGAACAATTTTGGTGAGAAAAAGAATTGTGAACAGTTATATGATGAGCTAAGATCTGTCACTTTTGAAAGTACTACTGTTGATTTTTATAATGAGATAAAATACAGACTACGGCGTTTGAATAACAAAGCCCTTTTGGTCCTTGGTGAAGGTGAAGCGACAAATCAGGTAGCTCTTAACAATCAAAGATCTGCACTGCACATTTTCAAAAACAAGATGCCAGAACCAATGCGGACTGTATTAACTTGCTGGAATCTTGAAAGTCTGGAATCAGCAATGGATATTCTATTCGAGAGCGGATACGACCGCATGGGAAAAGATGGTCGCATAGTAAAGAATAGGGATAACAAAGGGAAACGACAGAATAATGAAGAACAAAAAGGAAACATGGAACTTTCGGGGAACAGAACAAATCACAATAAAAAATATAATTCTAATAGATTTAACGACAATAGTAGTTACCACCGAGGAAACTACAATCATCAACAAGGCAATCAGAGCTACAATCACAACCGGAACCAACAACGCAACATGGAAAGGTATAACCAAAACTATAACCAAAATCAACAACATAATTATAATCCGCCCCAACAACCAGAACCAATGGAAATAAATAATGTACAACACTTTAAACCGACAATAGGCAGTTACCAAAACAACAGACAGTACAACCAACACTACAACAGATGTAATAGACAAACTTACAACCAACCCAGACAACCGGAACAAAGCAGAACAGATGTTCAAAATTTTCAGCCGATGGCCTCAACGGAAATTTACCATATATAACCGTTAAAACAAAACTAGGACGTTTAAGATTCATCATCGACACGGGAGCAACACATTCCATAATAAATCCTGGAATTTGCCATCCTAAATGGAGGATCCCTTGCGATGTGACGAACATTAAAACACTACAACATACTATTACAATTTCAGAAAAAGTATCAATCCCAATTTTTAAAGAATTTGGTAATTTCACAGATGCCAAATTAGAATTTTTAGTCTGCCAATTTCACAAACAGTATGATGGAATAATTGGCAATAACATACTTAGACAAATGAAAGCAATAGTTAATTTGAAAGATAACACCCTAAAAATCAAAGAAACCGAAATTCCAATTCGATACACAAATGACGGTATCGAATACTATTTCGAAAAAAGAGGACTACATAAAATCATAGTGCCAGTCGAGCACAAAAACGGTTTAATATATAACCCCAAAACATTATTAAACAATAAGAATATCGAAATAATGGAGGGAGTATATGAAACAGAAAATTATAAAATCAATGCTCTTGTTAAAGTGACTGGAAATTTACCACAACGGGTTATTTTAGAAACCCAGGAAACAGATGAAGTAACACCCGAAAATTTTTATACAATTGAATCATACAAAAAAATAGATATACCAATGTTGGAACAGATTCGAGTAGACCATTTAAATAGAGAAGAAAAGGAGAAACTTTTACCAATCATTAAAAAATATAAAAATATATTTTATACAGAAGAGAGCGATCTTACATTTACGAACGCCATCAAACACGAAATAAGGACTACTAACAACATACCTATTGCGGCGAAAACATACAGATACCCGTATATACATAAAATGGAAGTAAGAAAACAAATAGAGGAAATGTTACACAAAAAAATAATAAGGCCCAGTCATTCACCTTATTCGGCCCCAGTTTGGGTAGTTCCAAAAAAATTAGACGCCAGTGGTAAGACAAAATGGAGACTGGTTATAGACTACAGAAAAATCAATGAGATAACAATAGATGACAAATACCCAATCCCGAATATCGATGAGATCCTGGAAAAACTCGGACGTTGTCAATATTTTACCACCCTCGACCTAGCGAAAGGATTCCATCAGATCGAGGTTCACGAAAAGGACATCCCAAAGACAGCATTTAGTGTGGAAGGCGGCCACTACGAATTTCTTCGTATGCCGTTTGGGCTGAAAACAGCTCCGGCCACTTTCCAACGTTTAATGAATAACGTTTTGGGCGAGTTCATTAATAAAATTTGTCTAGTCTATCTAGACGATATTATTATATTCTCAACGTCACTACAAGAACACATAGAATCAATAACGAAAGTCTTCCAAAGACTAAAGGAAGTTAATTTAAAAATCCAATTGGATAAAAGTGAATTTATGAAAAAAGAAACCAAATTCCTTGGACACGTAGTATCTGAAGAAGGCATTAGACCAAATCCAGATAAGATAACTTGTGTACGGCAATTTCCTTTACCGAAAACGCAAAAGGAAATAAAACAGTTTCTCGGACTAGCGGGATACTATCGTAAGTTCATGAAAGACTATTCGAAAATAGCCAAACCCATGACGAGATATCTTAAGAAGGACTCCGTTGTTGAATTTAAAAATTCAGAATATATTGAATCATTCGAATCTCTTAAAAGACTGTTGACAAATTCTCCCGTTCTAGCATATCCGGACTTTAACCAAAAATTCGTTCTTCAAACCGACGCAAGCAAATTTGCACTTGGAGCTGTTCTATCGCAGAATGGTCATCCTATTTGCTATGCAAGTCGTAGTCTAAACGGTGCGGAACAGAACTACAGTACAATAGAGAAGGAGCTTCTCGCAATTGTATGGTCAACAAAATATTTTAGACCTTACCTCTTCGGGAGAAAATTTTTAATTGAAACAGACCATAGACCATTAGTTTGGTTGTTCTTCATTAAAGAACCAAACTCAAAACTTGTAAGATGGAGACTACGTCTACAAGAATACGATTATGATATAAAATATAAAAAGGGTATTATGAACGGTAATGCAGACGCATTATCTAGGATAGAAATACATTTCAACGAAGATGAAAACTTATCTAATATTATTTCAGAAACAAACAACCCGCTCAACTTTTATCGGAGACAAATTGTAATTCATAAAACAATGTCAGGATCACTGAAAGTAAAAAACCAAAAAATCTTCAAAAATAACAGGAAGACAATTCATGCTAAAACTTTTGACGAAGAAACACTAATAACTCTATTAAAAAATCATTTTGATCCTGACAAAACTAACGCAATTTTCATAAATGATGAATCTGTTTTTAATGAACTGAAAAATGTCTTTGAAAAATACTATGGCGAAAATAGAAACTTCAAAATTATACGCTGTAAACATCTTCTTAAAGATATAACAGACGAAAACGAGCTGACCGACATAATAGGAAAAGAGCACATAAAAAACAATCATAGAGGAATAAACGAAAATTTCGCAGAACTAAAACTCGAATTTTATCACCCACAGCTAAAATTACGCGTAACACAATTCATAAATAATTGTGATATATGCAACAAAGAGAAATACGAAAGAAAACCAATAAAACAACAATACAAAATTACTGAAACCCCTAACAAACCCGGAGAAATTATACATGCAGACGTTTTTTACAGTTTAGAAAAAACATTATTTCTAACATTTTTAGACAAATTCTCAAAACACGCTCAAGCCATAAGAATAAAGGATAGATCCTGGATCGAATTTAAAAAAGCACTAACCCAATATTTATCAACGGTCGGAAGTATAAAAAGGCTGGTGATGGACAATGAATTAGGATTTAAGGCATTACCCCTTCAAGAATTTTTGAAAGAACAAGGAATAGAAATACACCACACTTCAAATAACAACCACACCTCAAACGCGGACGTCGAAAGACTCCATAATACTATTAATGAACACATCCGAATTCTGAAACACGACCCTAATAAAGACACAGAAAGTGTCGAAGAAAAAATTTATAGAATAATAATGTATTACAATAATACCATACATTCCACAACTGCTAAGAAACCAATAGATTTTAAAAATGGAACAGTTAACCCAGAGGAATACAACTCGATTAAAGAAAAAATGATAAAGGCGAAAGAAAGGATCATTAATAAATTAAACAAAACCCGTGAGAATGTGGATATCCAAACCGGACCAATATACTTAAAGGATGAACGAGGCGGAAAAAATCATTCAAAATTCCGAAAAGTAATGGTGTCAAAATTAGATGATGACCATATAGTTACAGATCGAAATTTTAAATATTATAAATCCCACATAAAACGGAAGAAAAAATTCCAGACCATCAACGACAATCAGACTTCAACATAACTTACCAATATTATTTATTTCTTTTTTAGATGAAACTACAAAATATCACAACTCATATCAACAGACAACAATATATAGTAAAAACATATATAAACAAATTTCGTAAAAAAAAAATAAAATATCTACATTAGAAGACGTAATAGATTTCCTAAGACACATTTACCAGATTGATAACGACATAAATCTACTCAAAGACCATATTGACGACATTGCAGGAGTCATATTTACTAGCAAACTAGGTATTATACCGACGGACTTACTCGACGAACAAGAAATTGATATTATTAATGACTTTGAAAAGTATACTAAAACAAAAGTTGCCGTATCCTTTGAAAAAGACCAAATTGTCATCATCCTTTCCATTTCCCAATTTTCCAATATATCCTTTACACAAATAATCCTTGAGCCAATTCCCAATAAAATAAACAAATCATTATTTTTAAAAGAAAACAGAATTTTGGTTGATGAGAAACAAAATGTATATTTTCCAAATACATCTAGCTTATATAAGAACCTAAAACAAATCAATGATCCATGTATCTTAAGCATCGCTGCAAATAAAATAGCAAGTTGTATACTTAAAGAGTATAAAATACCAGAAATAAAAGAGATAAAAGAAGGAATAATTATATTTAAAAATTTCTTTAACAACTTTACACACAATTGTAATTACAAAGGAAAAACTATTAATATAAGTCATACTTTTATAATTAAATTTGAAAACTGTCAAATCAATGTTGGTAATTTAACATTTAAGAACGAAAAACTAATTGTAAAAGAAAAAATAATTCAAACTAACTTTTTAAAAGAAATAAAAGAAAATGGAACATTCACTGAAATTAAATTAGAAGATCTATACATAAAACAAATCAAATATGAAAATAATTTTACTGATTTTAATAATACCCAAAAGATACACAGAATTATTAATATAGCTGCAAATAGCACTACAATTTCAATATTGATCATTTTATTAGTTACTTTGCCCATACTTTGTAAAAGAAAAACAACTGTGCTTCAAATTTCGTCGGAGCCTCAAACTAACGGAGGGGGAGTTATGGTGTCACCCCACCGTATAATAATTTAACAAGTAATTAGTTATATATATATTTTTTTTTATTATTTTATTGCATACACGAGTTTCCTGTTTTGCAACTTTATTTTTATCGTTAACCTATTTTGGATTCCCAGACAAAATATTAAGAAATATGATCCATGTCAATGCACCTTATCAAAATCATCGATAAATGCAATTTTGTCAACACACTTCTGCTGTTAACAAATAATTCCGCGAAGTAAAACAATAAAGACACAAACAAACAGGAAACTCATAAAAAAAATAAGCATTGCTAATTAATTAAATAAGCAAATTACGAATAAGCATTTTTTGATAATAAAATAAAATTGTAACATAAATTAAGTTTCAGTTTGAAGACTCATTTTAAAAAATAAACGTAGCAAAAGCTACTAAAAAGAATAAACAAAATACAAAGAATTTTAATTTTATCCTAATATTATTTGATCTTCTTTTATGTAAATTATTAAAATTTTTGCAGCTTAAGATCTTTTGTTGTTTTTTTATAAAAAAGTAACGTATTTTTTATTTGTTTCGATATTTCGCTAACAGTTTGTTAGCATCGTCAGGAAAATTAAAATGTTTTCCTGACGATGCTAACAAACTGTTAGCGAAATATCGAAACAAATAAAAAATACGTTACTTTTTTATAAAAAAACAACAAAAGATCTTAAGCTGCAAAAATTTTAATAATTTACAAAGAATTTTATTTTTTTTATAATAAAAAACCCAACGAACATTTGTTTTAAACACAACATGAATTAATATCAAAATTTTTCATAGTTTTCAAAACAAATAAATCAATAAACAGAAGTAAATAGAAACTAATAAGTAATGTATAAAACCCGCAGCAAGTCTCCAAACAAGAATAAAATTAAAACTCGACATCTAACTCATACAGCAGAAAGTATAAATAATAATATGCAATCCAAAAACAATGCTGAATCAGTTTCAGACTCCGATTTAGTGAATACAACGTCGCCTTTCAAAATAATAACTATAATGGACAGGCGTTTTGAAAAATTAACCAATGAAATACACGACATGATGTCTAATAAACTCAAAGAATATAAAGAAGAACTTTTAACTGAAATCGATAAGAGGTTTAATGTAATAAAAGCAGATATTCAAGCCATAAATGAAAGAGTTACTCTATTAGAAACGACTACCATAACTGAAATAAAAATGAACGTTATGAAAATTGAGTCGGAAACTTCTGAGTTTAAAACATTAAAAACCGAAATAAAAGACCTGAAGAAGAATATAATAAAACAGGAAAACTCCACTGTGGCCAATAGCATACGAATACGTGGTATACCGTGTTGCGAAAATGAAAATTTGGTTGGTATTTTTAATTGTGTTTGTGAAAGTCTTCGAATGCCGGCTCCTCAAGTAGAAAATATTTACAGACTTAAAAAGATTAACAAAGATAAAAATAGACCGTATTTGCCGAAAGATGAAGTAATTGTTGTCAAAATGCAAACGCCTTATCAAAGAAATTTCTTATTAAAAACCGTTGTCAAATATATTCGAGAACACAAAAAACCCTTATGCCTCAGGCACGCCGGATTTGATAGTGATGTTCCAATTTACGTAAATGAAAATTTAACGCCGCACAATCACGTAATTTTCCAAGAAGCCTTAAAAATTAAAAAGGCTGGTTCGATCAAATCAGTATATACTATACGTGGACTGGTGTATGTAAGAACGAGAAATAACCCAGAAGAGGCTGTTCAAATATCGTTTATCGATGAACTTCATCAGTTATTTCGGGAATAGACTGCATATAATGATCAAAATTTTTTATAGTAAATTCTTAAAAACATTATTCTTCATAAAATTGTACATGGTGGATTTTAGTAATGATTTACATTATTTTTTCTTAAATTTTCAAGTATACTTTTTTATATCTTTTTTAACATTTTCAACATTTAGGTGGTGCGTTGCAGGTCGGTTTCTTTCTATTATTTCTTTGATTTTTATTATTGATGCACGAAATGGGTGATAGTTCGAAACATTCCAAAGATATTACTTCTCATATGCTCAAAATTTTATGCAAACAAAAACAAGAGCTAAAAATTTGTCATATAAATGCTCAAAGCTTGACGAATAAAATAGATGAATTCCGATATATTTTCGAAAACTCAGGTGTAAATATTGTATGTGTTTCAGAAACATGGTTTCATAAATCAACCACAGATGTCATGGTAGCAATGAATGGTTATAAGCTTTACAGAAACGATAGAAATGATGGTTATGGAGGGATAGCAGTTTACATCAAAAAAGGACTTGGATGCAAAATAAGATTCAAGAGCGGTTCATCACCAATTGACAAAGTAGAGCAAATTTTCCTTGAGGTAAATTCAGAAGGTTACAAGTTTTTAATCGGGTGTGTATATAGACCCAATAACAGAATTGATCTCTCACATTTCTACGAGACATTAGGGGAAATATCTCCACTTTATAACGACATAATTATAGCCGGAGACTTTAATTCAAACACGCTAGTTGACGATAGTCTTTTAGTAAGCATGAAGTCATTTGGTCTTAGTCCCACAAACATAACTACACCTACCCATTTCTCCCTGACTGCCTCCACTTTGATTGACTTGTTCTTCGTGTCTATTGACTCCTCTGTTAGAATGTATGATCAGTTATCAGCATCGTGTTTTTCAAAGCATGATTTAATTTTTCTCACGTATAACATCCCAGTGCAAGCCATGAGCAATGAAATACAATTTCGTAATTTCAAACTGCTTGACTTATGTAAAGTGGAAACTGAATTGTGTAAAATTTATTGGAGTAATATATATTACATGCTGACTGCTGACGAACAGTTAGAATTTCTGGAAACCAACATCGTATATCTTTTTAATCAAACAGTACCGCTACAAACTAAAACGTTAAGCACCAAGAATAAGCCTTGGTTCACTTCGCAAATAAAAAGGTTAATTCAAATTAGAGATATTGCTTACTCGCGTTGGAAACGCTTTAAAACAAGCCAGCTGAATAATCGCTTTCGTGAAGCGAGGAAGAACGTGAACAATGCAATCAAGAATGCCAAAATACTATATTACG
This sequence comes from Thecocarcelia acutangulata, assembly GCA_914767995.1. Taxonomy (NCBI): domain Eukaryota; kingdom Metazoa; phylum Arthropoda; class Insecta; order Diptera; family Tachinidae; genus Thecocarcelia; species Thecocarcelia acutangulata. Next base: position 80,465,761 of record OU612094.1, on the reverse strand, counting down.
CTAACAAATTTGCCGATGCTGTCAATACTCGTGATATTTGGAAAATCATTCGAGAACTCGGGGTCGTTCAGAATAGGAAAAGTAATGACGATACACCAGACAAGGATCCGAATTTAATAAATTATGATTTAGTAAATATACCTATGCCGCAAGCAGATCATGCCTATTATAGAAACTTACAGAATGGGACTGTACCCAAAATGCATTTTAGTTTTGACTGTGTAAGTCAGCACCAAGTTTACTTATGTTGTCTAGATATAAAATCAAATGCGACAGGTGTCGATGGAATCCACCCGAAATTCTTTAAATATTTGTTACCTTATATATTACCTATAATAACCCACATTTTTAACAACATAATCACCACAAGTGTGTATCCAAAAAGATGGAAACAGGCCAAAGTACTCCCGATTCCAAAACCGTCTGGCGATTATAGACCCATTGCAATTCTACCCTACTTGTCTAAAGTTTTCGAGAAACTGCTCCATAGTCAAATGACACAAGTATTGTGTAAATGATAAAAAACTTCTCACTAGCAAACAATCAGGTTTCCGCAAAAATCATAGCTGTGTTACAGCACTCATTGACGTAGCCGAAAATATAAGAACTGAACTTGACGATGGACATAAAACGTTGTTGGTACTATTAGACCACTCAAAAGCTTTTGACACAGTTGACCATGTTATTTTGGCTCAGAAGCTTGAAATGATGATGCATTTTTCTTTAACGTCAACCAAATTGATGAAATCGTACCTATATGGGCGAGAGCAATATGTAGAAATAAATTCATCTTTGTCATCAGGCTTCCTCCCAGTAGTCAGAGGGGTACCGCAAGGCTCAATTCTCGGACCTCTTCTTTTTTCCATTTACGCAAATGACTTGCCAGACCAACTAAAATATTGTGGTATTAGAATGTACGCGGATGATGTCCAACTGTACATTAGTAATCGGTCTGGAAATGTCGAGGACAAACTTAATGAAGATTTAAGAAGACTTTCATACTGGGCCTCTGTAAATGGCCTTAGTATTAACCCAAAAAAATCGAAATGTGTACTCCTCCACAGAAGATCATATAGGGGAACTGAATTGCCATATATTTATGTGAATAATCAGCCGATAGAAATGGGGAAGAAAGCCCAAAACTTAGGAGTTACTTTTAACGACACCCTGACTTGGTCGGACCATATAGTAAATACTTGTGGTAGGACATTTTCAATGTTACGTACACTATGGCCTTCACAAAACTGTACTTCATACATATATATATATATATATATATATATATATATATATATATATATATATATATATATATATATATATATATATATATATATATATATATATATATATATATATATATATATATATATATATATATATATATATATATATATATATATATATATATATATATATATATATATATATATATATATATATATATATATATATATATATATATATATATATATATATATATATATATATATATATATATATATATATATATATATATATATATATATATATATATATATATATATATATATATATATATATATATATATATATATATATATATATATATATATATATATATATATATATATATATATATATATATATATATATATATATATATATATATATATATATATATATATATATATATATATATATATATATATATATATATATATATATGTATGTATGTATATATAATGATGTTTCAATACTTTTTTGTTCATAACTTTGTACTTCTATTATTTTAAAACTTTTTTATGTTTTGTTATAGAAGTTGCCATTAATAAAACTAAATACAAATACAAAATACAAATACAAGCTGTTGAAACCCAAAAAGGTGGATCTACAAAATATTAATTTTGCGTTATGTTTACATAATGCAAATTTTTTATTAATTGCCCGACTTTAAATGTGAGACTGAAAAGTGACCTTATTTGAGTTAAACCTTCGTATACATTTAATAAAAGAACTTGGAATAAATTGTTTTTGTTGTTTTTAAATAAAATAACTTTTGTGATAAAATAAACAAAATTAAAACGAATTTTTCTTCCGTCAGCTTATAAATATTGGGACTAAAAGTTTTTTCATGTGTCTGCCCGACTTTAAATGTGAGTGACTGTATATTCTTTTCTTTACTGAAATGAAAACTTGGAACATAAAAACATATAGAAATAAAACTTTCACATTAAACAAACTCATTTTTTTAAAAACAGATTTCAAAACCAAATAAAATAACTAAACAAACATTGTAAACAATTACAAACAAAACTCGACTTAAAAAAAAAAAAAGTTTCAATATAATAACAGAAACCGAAACCAGTACTAAATTTATGATTTAATGTAAGAATCGAATGAAAAAACTATATTTTATAAAATATTTATAAAACCAAGAGAAAAATATGTAAACTAAAATTTAAAAATTACAAATTAAACTTGAAAAAAAACATTGAATTCATAAAAACAAAATAATTAGCAAATATGTAAAACATATTATACTATACTATTGATAGTAAAAGCAATTTCTAATATTATAAATCAAAATCCTTGGTGCCTTTATTCAAAGAGAAAAAAAATGCATTTTAAACCAAATTTATCAAACAGTATTCTGTTGTATAATTACTACTTTTTTTCCTCTTTATTTACATTTTTGAATAAAGACATTAATTACAAGATTTTATGTATATTGATGTAGTGATGCTGATGAAAATAATTTGATTTGAAAAATCTTGAATCAACGCAGCCTGATCAACTCCTCCAAGAAAGGAGGTGTAATGGCAATGCCTATACACAACTTTAATATACACTACCTTTACTGTAATATACAACTCTACTTTAATATACAACTCTACTTTAATAAACAACCCTTAACATAAGGAAGAAAAAGCATAAGAAATGGCAAATAAAGAGCAGTCTTAACTTGACACGACAACTGAGTAGTCTTCATTTTATTTTGTCGCGACTTTGAGAGACTTACTAACCAACTTGAAAAAATCAAAATCTTTTGATTTTGCTTTAACCAACTTGACAACTGCAAACTAATCAATTCACAAAGCCATACAGGCCTTGATTTGCACAACAACCGACTCAGTTACGAATTGAAACGTGTATGGGGTGCTAATTAAAAATATATATTTTATTCAAAAGTAGCTAATCACCCTTATACTCGTAGTGCTTAGCGTATTTCGACTATGCCTAGTACTAGATTAAATAAAATTGTACTCGAAAAACACTAGTCAAGACAATTATTTTTATAATAATATGTATATATACACGTGTATAATTTGTCCAAAAGATAGTATTCTGTCTTTCGTGTTGTGCAAACGTTTTTTGTATTATCGTCGGAGTTTTTTTTTATGTTGTCAAGAAGTGCGCATGCGGTCCGGGTTTTTTGTTTTGTGAATTTATTTCTATGCGGTTGTTTTCGTGTTGATGTTTTTAATTAAACCCAAGTGGAAAATAAAATAAAATTTCAATAAAATACAAACTAAAAGATAAAACAAAATTACAAGCAGTTAAAATAAAAGCAATAATCTAAAGTTCAAGGAATAAACAGTTAAAAAAAAACCAACAACAACAAAAACAATAAAAATCATTTGCATTTATTGTAAACACTAAAAACCACCAACAAGCATAATTTTGTGCATGCCATAAAAAAAAATAAAAAAAATGTGAATGTTACCCAATAAACAATTTCAATACCCATCACTATAAAAAAAAAAATTACATATAAATATATGTATATGTATATAAATAAAATAAAATAAAACAACACCAACAACAAAAATAATAACATTTAATAACGAGACATGGCCAGATCAGGGCTTTTATGGCCCTTTTACAGGCATTGTTACTAAATTCCCTACCTCCATCGTATAATAGAAATTACTTTGCAATGTAGAGGACGCCGAGTTAATTGTCGTTGATTATAACAGTGTTGAAGGTATATACCACTGGATACTTTATAGTCAACCCAGCAACAATTATTTTCGGCCTCACCTATACAGCAGAGACAACATTGGATTGTTGGTCTTTCATCGTTGATGACAGGTAACTTTAAAATTGATTTCTGTAACATATGTGAGAACGAATTTCTTTTCCGTTTATGCCCACACATGTCTCCATAGGCCAGATATTTTTGCCTTATGTGAAACCCAGGTGTCAGAATTCTGATCCACAGGATTTTCACATACCTGGGTATCAACTTCTATCCCTATTTAATTTCCACCGGGGCCTTGTAGTTTACGTTCGCAATGAAGTTGTGTTCCAATGCCAGCAACCATTAGGCATGCATGGTGCCGAATTTACCTGCCTTTGGGTTAAATTCAAAATCAGGTCACACTTTTTGCACTTCGGGTTTCTATACAGAAGTCCAAATGCGGGGAGGGATACTACCTTTTCTGGTTTCGATACCCTCTCTGACTCCATATCGAAGATCCTGGAGAGTTGTCCGAGCAGTGAAATCGTTGTTGCTGGTGATTTCAATGTTCACAACTCATCCTGGCTTCGCCATTCGAGTCATACAACTCCGGAAGGCCAATATGTCGAGTTATTCGCTGCGCACAACCACCTAGCGCAATTAGTGAATGAGCCAACGCATACTCCATGTGTTGAAGGGCACCACTTAAATACACTTGACCTATTCCTGACTTCGCACCCTGAAAAGTACCAAGTCAGCGTTAGTGCACCTCTCGGCAATTCGGATCATTCACCATTTCTGCCTCCTTTTCGATCTCTGAACTTCGTAACGTTTCGAAATCAGCTACGAAATATTTATTTACGAAAAGGCGCGTTGGGCTGAGCTCAACCAATTTTATGAGCATTTTAATTGGAAACTTTGCTTTCTAGATAACGACATAAATGCTTCAGCGAAAATGGTCGAGAATATGATATTGCTAGGGATGAAATCATTTATCCCCTCCAAGCAGATTTCGGTTAAACCAAGAGTGAAATCCTGGTTTAATCAGAGGTGCAAAAACGCAGTCAGATCTAGAGAGGAAGCATTCAGTAATTGGCGTTTAAACAAAAACCCAGAGACTGATTTGCTACGCAAAAAGGCGAGATCTTCGTGTGCCAGAGTACTTAAACGTGAAAAGTTTCTTCACGAACAGCGTCTTCGTACCAAGATCCTCACAGCTCCCCGGGGCAGTAAGACCGTTTGGTCATTCGTTAAGAGAGTAAAGAACAGTGTTAGTTCGTCAATTCCAACTCTCATAAAGAATGACCAAACATTCACCGACCCGGTTGACCAAGCTAACCTGTTGGCTGAAATTTTTGCAAGTAATTCCTACTTGCCGGAAAGCAGTCAACCACTTCCCGAGCTCGATAGAGTATCCGTAACTATGCCAAAGATATTTTTCCGGGCTCGAGCAGTTAAAAAGGTTTTGTCCGGCCTCGACATAAATAAGACTCCTGGACCGGATGGCATTCCAGCACTGGTCTTGAAACAGTGTTCTTCCACGCTTGCTCGTCCATTGGCACGCCTCTTCAGCACTATTTACCGTGTTGGTGAGTTCCCATCTTGCTGGAAGGTTGCTAATGTAACACCAATTCCCAAAAAGGGTGAAACAAATAACCCCGAAAACTACCGCCCAATTGCAATCTGCTCTGCGCTTTCCAAAGTAATGGAAAGTATAGTTAACTACTACCTTGTGAGGTATCTAGAGTCGCATAAATTACTTTGTGATCGCCAATACGGATTTCGTAAGGGTCGGTCTACTGGTGATCTTTTGGCATTTCTCTCCGAGAAATGGTGCCACTCAATCCACCATTTCGGTGAAAGTAAAGTTATGGCTCTAGATATCTCCAAAGCGTTTGACAGAGTGTGGCATGCTGCATTGCAGGCAAAACTTATTGCCTTTGGTGTCGGTGATGACTTCTCTCGGTTTATATCGAGTTTTCTCAGAGACCGCACTATACGAGTTGTAATAGATGGGGTCTCATCAAACGAGTTCAAGATTAATTCAGGGGTACCGCAAGGCTCCGTTCTTTCTCCTACCCTATTCCTTATATTCCTAAATGACCTGTTATACCAAACTTCCAACCCTATCCACTCCTTCGTGGATCACAGCAGCATCTGCCATTCGTACTCTTTCAGTTATAGGCCCAGCCTATCCGAGATCGTTGCCAAGAGGCAAAATATGAATGATTCACTGAATAGTGACCTTCTATTATTCTCCGAATGGGGTCGTAAAAACAGGGTTGCCTTTAACGCTCGTAAGACCCAATGTTGTTTATTAACACATAAACAAACGACCACAGATGCTGCTTTATCTGTACTCATGGATGGTATAAATATTGAGGAATCGGAAGCTCTTGATGTTCTTGGAATGAAGATTCAGTGTGACGTTCGCTGGACTGAGCACATTTTTCATATCTCTAAAGAAGCATTCAAGTGCCAAGGGTTTCTAAAACGGTGTAAGATGTACTTCACTCCATCTGATCTCCTTACTATTTATACCACCTATATCCGACCAAAAATGGACAACTCTCATGTTTGTGCCGGTGCCCCAAAAACAATTTTGGGGTTACTCGACCGTGAGCAGGAGAGGGCGAAGAAGCTTATCGGTGACAGTAGGGTATCCAACTCTATTGACTCACTGGAGCATCGACGCTGTGTGGGGTGCGTTACTCTGTTCTATCGTTACTACAATGGATTTTGCTCTGACGAGATTAGGGACCTTGTTCCTGAAACTCGCACATTTTTACGTAGCACGCGTGCATTGTTCAGAGCTCATCCATTTGTGATCGACTGCCCAGGGTATCGTACTACGCATTACAGAGAGAATTTGTTTTTCAGCCGTACACTCCGCCTGTGGAATAAGTTACCTGCTGACGTGTTTCCTGTCTGTTATAACGTTGAAAGGTTCAAGTCAAATGTTCACAAATACTACTCCCTCTTTCCTCCTCCTCACAACCTATTTTCCTAGTTCTGGTACAATGCACTGCATATGTAGGGGTCATCCCCTGAGTACTGGTCCAAGTTAAAAAAAAAAAAAAAAAAAAAAGGGTAGTTATTAAGTACTTATATATTACCTAGACACAACAACACTACTCTAACTTGCAAATTTTTGCTATTAAAGTGTTCATATACTTTTTCACATTTTTGAGAGTAATTTTGAAAATTTTCTGGTTATTCTCTCGTTGCTAGTTTTTACTAGTATAGTAAATGAACACACCTATTCATGGTGCAATTATTAGGTGGCAGCATTAGAGTTGCTGTACTAGATACTGGTGTTGGGCAAAATCTTTCATTTGTGTGAATCTTTCATTCAGAAAGATTAACTGAATTAATTCATTCTTTTCTTTCATCTTTCAGTATGCCAGACATATTTCAGAATGAAAGAAAATGTTTCAATTATGCATTTCAGGTGGCAGCATAGCGAATTATACACCAATACAGGCAGCAAACAAGCATTATTTATTTCATTGTTCCACAGCACAAAGGAATTGGCATAAAATATAAAAAAGCTAATCGGGTTTATTGTAAACAAAAAATTTATCTACTTTTTTATTTATGAGAAATCAAGAACTGTGATAAATGGAAGGATTTTAAGAAATATAAAAAGTATCATTAATTTTAAAAAGTTATATCAAAGTGTTACATATGTATGTACGTACATACATATATGTTAATTAAAACAACAAACAAAATAATAAATTCTTGATCCTATTTGCTTTGACCTTTATTTAATTCAATATTTGCAATAAATTTCCTCATCTCAAGGTCCTTTTTGTGTTTTTAAAAAACGTTTAATATATTTTTCAATATTTCGTCTTCGGTAAACTTCTTCAGGAAGGTTTGTGTGTATTTAATTCAAATATTTTATTGAATTTATAGCAGGTATGTAAATATTGAAACAAACATTAAACATTAAAAAAAACGAAAAGGACCTTGAGCTGAAGAAAGTTATTGCAAATATTGAAATTTATAATAAACAGCGGCCTCGCTTCCAAAGTTATTTTTCATGATGGCAACTCCAAATGGGATAAAAAGTACCTAGAGTGGCATAAAATTTAAAAATAATAAGAAAATGTGAAATTACAATATTGGCAGAAACTCTTAGTTTCCGAGTTATGGATCGAAGAACTTTTATTGGTATCATTTAAACGCTTGTTAATAGATACATGAGAGAAACCCTGCTTCCGGCCACGGGCCGGCTATGTAAAAACACGTTTGTTAACGAAGCCGGTGTTGGTTATATCACAGAGTAGAGAGTCTCTGGTAGCGAAGCCGGTGTTTATTATTCAATTAAATTTATGATGGATTTCAATTTATATGTATTGCAATTTTACAGGAGTAGGAAAAATCACAGTGGAAACTGTATTACTAGATACATCTAACAGTAACTTTGTTGCGCAATTGCTTGTAAGAGCGATATGTATGAAATTATTTAATTAAATCTTTGTCACACTGTGTACTTATGTGAAACGTAGTAGAATCCCTAAAAAAAGCTCAATTCAAGGAAAATGAAAGTTAGGGCCTTTCTACCAATGATGTATAACACTTTGATACAAGTTTTTAAAACTAATGATACTTACCGAGTTAACTTTTTTCAGAAGTTTTATCATCATATTCATAAACATTTAAACGAATTTGAAATGTGTTTTAATTCAAAAATTCCTTACAAAATTTGACTAAAATTAATTTCAAATACATTCTAATTTTTTATGAATATGCACATTAGTATATTTGAAGATACTTATATTCATAAACTTTCAAATGAAATAAATTTCAATATATATATATATATATATATATATATATATATATATATATATATATATATATATATATATATATATATATATATATATATATATATATATATATATATATATATATATATATATATATATATATATATATATATATATATATATATATATATATATATATATATATATATATATATATATATATATATATATATATATATATATGGCATCAAGTATGCCTAACGGTTTTTGGCATTGGAACTCAACTTCATGGCGTAAATTACAAGGTCCGAGGGAAATTAAAAAGGGATAGAATTTGATACCCATGTATGTAAAAATCCTTTGGATCAGCATTCCTAGATACCTGGGATGGAGATACGTGTGGGCATAAACAGAAGAAATTCGTTCTCAACCCATGTATGTTGCAAAAGTCAATTTTAATGTTTCCTGTCATTGCGATGGAAAATCAATGAACAAATGTTCCTTTTGCTGTGAAGGTGAGGCCGTAATTAATTGTTGTGAGTTTGACTATATAGCATCTAGTTTCTATACCTTCGTTATTATACAGTCAACAACAGTTAATCCGGCATCCCCAACATCCTACAATAATATTAATTTGTTAAATTTTTGTTGAACTTTTATAATTTTTTAAATTAAAAATTGTTTGGTTTGTACACATATACATCAGGTTTTAGTTCAAGTTTTTTCTTAAGAAGGATTTTTTACAATACAAATTTGCTGTGATCAATAATTATTGATTGAAGAAGACAAGAAAAATAATAATCAAATCTTTAGCTGGGGGACAACTAGCTGTTTCGTAGTCGCTACACTACTCATCAGCACCCACTGGGATTTGAACTCAGGTCATGACGTATCATGATCTACTGCTTTAACCACTAAGCCACCGAGCATTTAATTATTTTCTATCTATATTCATCTCATATTGAATCACATATGCATTTTTGTTAATTGCACGCATTGTTTGTACAGCGTATGCTGTCTCTGAACCTACAATAATATTTTTTTATTTAGAAAGGAATGCTAAAAAAGAAGGAAGCAATGCCTGAAGAAGGGTCATAAAAGCCCTGATCTGGGAAGATTAATTATTATTATTATGGGTGTTTTATATTATTATTTTGCTGCAATTGAAGACGTTTTGTTTGCTGGGTAACTGCATGTATGTATGAATGTATAAAATAAAATTTTATATAAACCCTAAACGCGGGTGACACAATAGACATGTGCATATTACAATGAACAAAACACTACTGATTATAACTATTTGATTCTAAGACCTGTTACTTGTTTTTTCTTACCGTACAACCAGATGCTGAAGTAATGACATTAAACAATGTCCAGAATGGTGTTCCAGTTTTAGTACTAATAAAGAAAGCAGCACCTATGCTGCCAACTTTAACAATTTTCGGACTAACACCAGAAATTAGACCACGAAATTCTTCGACTGAATACTGCTCCGGATCATTTAATTGACACAGTACATAACGATCACAATGTGGCTGCTTTAAAACGTATCTGTAGGCACGATGAATTTTTAACACTGGTTCAATTACCTGTAACAGAAAAAATACGTTTAATAGTGCGATAGGTATACATATGTAGGTACATACTTATATGTGTACGTGGATTTTATAATCTTAAACTATTAATAAAAATTGGTTCATTAATAGCCTATTTATGCCTATGATTTCTTGCAAAAAGTACTTAAAAATACTACGCTGCAACAAAAATTGCACTATAATGTGATGTATGCAGTCTCTGGGCACAGTAAATATACACTTTAATGCTGGTGTATTCAGTCTCTGATAATATTGTATTGTCAAACCCGCATGCATAAATTATTTTTGAGCAAATGAAATCTTGCTAGATGTCAAAAAACGGTGGTGTAAACGATATAGATTTCGTTGTAGATTTCAAATCTACTATATATTGAGTTGGTGTAAATGCGCTATAAATGAACTAAAAGCAATATAAGCAAAAGAAAAAAGATCTCGATTTAAATAACTAGGCGTTACTAGCACCACAACAAAAAGAAAGTAAAATAAGAAATTAATGTCAGAGCATTATTTTGGCGCAAAGAGCATAACCAACTTTATTAAAGTGCAACAATTATTTGTTGGAACTAATGGTCAGTGTATGACTTCGTTTCTAGATAAAAGAAAATTTGTTAATTTTCATTGTATTAAAATATAGCGATAGCATGCGATAACAATATGGAAGCATATGTTAACGTTGTTTTTTCGGTTTATGACAAGATGTTTAGTTAATACGGTGGCTTTTTCCGGCTTCTCGTCGTAATTGGTGAGTTCTTTTCACTTGCAAAACACACAACTATGAACATAAAAATATTTCGTGTAAAAAGAAAATATTACTAGAAAAGAAATAGGCTGAATGTTAACATAAATAAAGGAAAAAAAAGGTTATAAGCTAAAACAGCATCCCAGTCTTAAATGTGTAACAGTTGTTACGTAAGTCGAATGGTTCGAGCTTGCCACCCCTTCTATAGTCCTTAGAGTCCACAGCCATTGCATATATATATATATATATATATATATATATATATATATATATATATATATATATATATATATATATATATATATATATATATATATATATATATATATATATATATATATATATATATATATATATATATATATATATATATATATATATATATATATATATATATATATATATATATATATATATATATATATATATATATATATATATATATATATATATATATATATATATATATATATATATATATATATATATATATATATATATATATATATATATATATATATATATATATATAATGGGTGATTTTATAAGAACTATCGGAAATTTAAAAAAAAACACATAAAATTCAGAAAAATGCATGAAATATTTATTTGGATCGATAGTTGGGTCGATATAATTTAATGTTTAAAGATTATTTAATGCAAATGTTGGCCGCGGCTGCGCCTCAAATGGTCCATCCGCTTAGTCCAATTTTGGCATACTCTTTCCAACATTTCGGCCGGTATCTCACGAATAATGTTGGCAATGTTGGCTTCCAGTGCGTCAATCGAAGCGGGCTTGTCGCTATAGACATTAGCCTTAACATAGCCCCACAAAAAATAGTCTAGAGGCGTTAAATCGCACGATCTGGGCGGCCAATTGACTGGTCCCAAGCGTGAAATAAACTGTTCACCGAACTCGCCTCTCAATTGGTCCATTGTTTCGCGTGCTGTGTGGCATGTGGCACCGTCTTATTGAAACCACATGTCATGCAAGTCAAGCTCTTCCATTTTGGGCAAAAAAAAGTTTATTATCATCGCACGGTAGCGCTCACCATTCACAGTAACGTTGTGATTCGCATTATCTTTGAAGAAATACGGCCCAATGATGCCGCCAGCCCATAACCCGCACCAAACGGTTGTTTTTTGTGGATGAATTGGTAGCTCTTGCAATGCGTCTGACTGCTCTTCACTCCAAATACGGCAGTTTTGCTTGTTCACGTATCCATTCAACCAGAAATGAGCCTCGTCGCTGAACACAATTCTTCGATAAAAAAGTGGATCTTCATCTAACTTTTTTAAAGCCCATTCACCAAAAATTTGGCGTTGTGGTAGGTCGTTTGGCTGCAATTCTTGCACCAGCTGTATCTTATAAGGCTTCACACCCAAATCCTTCCGCAAAATTTTTCACGTAGTGGAGTAACAGAGGCCCAATTGCTGCGAACGGCGCCGAATCGATAATTCACGGTCATCACCAACACTGGCCGATACGGCTGCGATATTTTCTCCAGTTCGCACTCTACGTAAGCGTGTTGGTGGTTTAATGTCCAACAATGTAAATTTGGTGCGAAATTTTTTTACAATAGCTCGAATAGAAGCCTCAGTAGGTCGATTAAACTGACCATAAAATGGAAGAAGCGCGCGATGAACTTTCTTAACAGAGCATGGATTATATTGGCGTTTGTACCGTTTGCAAAAAATGAGCCTAGAAGAGGTAAAGCAACAACGGGCTAATACAAAGAAAAGTATTACCCGCATCAAGAACCAAATCGAAGCTAGTGGAAGGGGGGAAGGTAAGACACTTTCATCAGCGGAGTTAAAGTGCCGTCTGGGGATCTTGGAATCATATTTTAAACAAATATTAACATATCAAACACAAATTGAAAAATATGATCCGGATGATAGTGAAAGGCCCGAAATTGAAGATTTGTATATTGCAGCAAAAATGAATATACAAGCCCAGCTTGGTGAAGATGTTCATAATACAACTGTGTCCGATTCAACAATTTGTTTCCCTGTTTCCAACCACAAATTACCCCAGCTTAAATTGCCCACATTCAGTGGTAAGTACAGTGAATACAAAAATTTTATAACATCGTTTAACCAAATCATTGATCGCGAGTATGGCCTATCTAATATCGAAAAATTCAACCACTTCCTCAATTGTCTCCATGGCCAAGCTTTAGAAACCGTCAAGGCCTTTCAAATCACAAATGAAAATTACCCTAAGGCTTTAGAAAGGCTTAAAACGCGTTTTGATAATAGCTCATTGATTTTTATGGAAAATATTAACACTCTTTTTGATCTTCCTACCATGCCTAAATACAATTGTTCACAATTGCGTAGTCTTGTTGACAATGTTTCTGCATTATACAGCTCACTATTGTCACTTGGTTCGCATAGCGATATTGCTAATTCAATGTTCATACACATAGTGATGCAGAAAGTTGACGATGACACCAAACGTAAATGGAAGGACTCTTTGGAATTTACAAAACTGCCATCATGGGATAGCTGTTCCAAGGTCCTTGAAAGAAGATGCCAATTTCTAGAATCAATTGCCGATACTCACACATCATTGCCCCGTAAACCAGAAGGTCATCAATCTGGTCAGTCAAAACACAAACAATCAAGACCTGGCTGTACTTTTTCGGTTTCAAAGCGTATTTGTGTACTTTGTTCGAAAGCTGACCATACAATTAGTCGTTGTTCCCGTTTTAGAGACATGGACGTCTCACAACGTTTCGAAAATATTAAAAACTGTCATTATGCATTAATTGCTTGTCCAAAGGGCATCAAGTAAACAACTGTTCCTCTATATTCAAGTGCAAATTTTGTTCTCGTTCGCATCATAGCTTACTTCATCGGTCTCAAACGGTTTCAAGGCCTTCGTCCCCGTCTACTGTACCATCTGCCTCTCGCCTTGCCTTGAATGAATCGTCTGCTTCAGTTCATACACATTTTGAAAAATCTTCTTCGGAACAGGTGCTTCTTGCTACTGCCATGGTTCTCGTTCGTGATGCTAGTGGTTTCTACCAATTGGGACGCGCTTTGCTAGATTCTTGCTCCCAGCTAAATTTTATTACCGGCGAGTTTTCGAAAAAATTACACCTCCCTCGTATTAAACAAACTACTGAAGTAGCTAGTATTGGTAATACTCATACTAAAACAAAGTTCAGGTCATCAGTATATGCAAAATCTCGATTTACTGGCTTTAACGTACCGCTTTTGTTCTGCGTTACCCCTCATATTTCATATCAGCCCGATTCTGATTTAGATATTTCATCGTGAAATTTGCCACCCAATACTGAGCTTGCAGATGAAAACATTTTCCAAGCAAAACGAATAGATTTGTTGATTGGCACTGAAACCTTTTTCGATGTTTTGTCCGTTGGCCAAATTAAACTCGGCCCTAATTTACCAAAGTTACAAAAAACACTGTTCGGTTGGATTGTAGCTGGTCGTTACAATTCAAATAGATCCAATACTTCAGGTTCTTGCATGCTTTCTGCAGAAGAAGAAGAAATCGCAATACGTTGCATTTATGAAAGAATATGAGGATTGTGGGCATATGAGGCTAGTAAAAAATCCTCGCATAAATGAACTGCACTATTTTATACCACACCATAGCGTTTTTAAACTCAACAGTACTTCAACAAAATTAAGAGTTGTATTTGATGCTTCCTGTCCCTCATCATCTGAGAAATCTCTCAATGATATTATGGTTGGCCCAACAATCCAAGATGAACTGTATACCATATTACTTCGTTTTCGACTGCATCGGTTTGCTATGACAGCTGATATCGTAAAAATGTATCGACAAGTTCTTATTGATCCACGTGACCGAAAATTTCAATATATTCTGTGGAGAAACTCAGAAGAAGAAGAGCTACAAACATATCAGTTGAATACAGTTACTTATGGAATTCTGCTGCGCCATATCTTGCCATCAAAAGCCTTCACTACCTTGCTGATCAGTACATGGATCAATTCGAAGTTGGCCCTAAAATGATAAAATCATCATTTTATGTGGATGATTTTCTTGGTGGTGCAGACACTCTTGACGGCTTGGCCCAAATAAAAAAAGAAGTAACTGAGATCCTAAATCGTGGTTGTTTTCAGCTAGACAAATGGCATTCAAATCATAGAGATTTCCAAAATGACAAAACTGTAAAAAATCTGAATATTAAGGACTCTTCCATAACCAGTGCTCTCGGTGTTACATTGGATCAACAAAAGGATATTTTCTTATTTACGTTTTCGCCAAAAACACCAATTGAAGAAAAAATCTCGTCATCACTGCTTTTTTTTATCTGGGACCAGTACTCAGGGGGTGACCCCTACATATGCAGCGCATTGTACTGGAACTGGGAAAACAGGGTATGATGAGGAGGAAAGAGGGAGTAGTGTTCGCGAAATGTTAACGATAACAACACGAAAGACTGAAACAAACTCTATTGCAGCATTTAAAATGTTGGAATTAAATTAGTTAAAACTGATCAGTGCCCAGTGTATATACCTTCGACACTGCTCAGATTAGCAAAATTTAGTCCAACACCTTCCACACTACAAGATAATTAAATTCATCGAAAATAATATGAATATTGAACATATAAAGAAAACACGGACAACGGTGAAAAAAAGACAAAAAAAAGAAGAAACATGTGTATCATACTGCTACCTATTCCGGTGCACTTTTATTTCATACGAAATTGGTAATAAACATACATATATAGATCCTTTAGGACTTTTAGTTCCACTTCTTATAAAGGCAAAAATGATTATGCAAGAATTGTGGATTCTTAAAATTAGCTGGGACGAAGCCTTGCCTCAAGAATTTCATTTGGCCTGGAAATCATTCCTTTCGAGTCTAAACGCGCTGCGCTCATTACATATACCTCGTTTTTGTCTCTCGGATAAAATTCAGAAAATACAACTGCATGGTTTTTGTGACTCTTCCATTCGAGCGTATGGATGCTGTTTTTATCTTCGAACTGAATCGTCTTCAGGAAATGTTTCTGTTAATCTTTTCACAGTCAAATCGAGAGTCGCCCCTACAAAAAGGAAATCATTGCCAAAGCTTGAACTTTGTGGCGCATGCCTCTTGGCAAAATTGTATGCCAAAGTCAGAAAACTTTTTACAGCACCAGCTCCAGAAACATTTTTATGGACAGATTCATAGCTCATTCATAGTTCTTCATTGGCTTAGCCAACATTCCGCAACCTTATCTGTTTTTGTTGGGAACAGAGTTTCTGAAATTCAAGATTTTACTAATGATTGCAGTTGGCGACACGTTCTAACGCATTTCAATCCTGCAGACATCGTGTCGCGTGGGTCTACTGTAGAAGAACTCGCTTCGTCTAGGTGGTTTAAAGGACCCGAATTTCTTGCTTCTAGCTCTGAACATTGGCCTTCAAATAAGTTGAAACAGCTTTCTGAAGAGAATCAACAGGAATTTCATAAGGAAAAACGTAAAACTGTACTATGCGTTATAGCAAAATCCAACTATATACTTGAGTCAATCGAAAAGTTCGACTCATATTTGAAAATTATCCGTATCGTAGCCTGGATATTTCGTTTCGTACAAAAACTGAAAAGTAACATCACTTACTCTAACTAACAGGAATTAGAAAATGCATGGCATTTAATCGTTTTTATTATACAGAGGGAACAATTTTCAGCCGACATAGACCGTTGCTTAAAGAAAAAAGATCCCCAAGGTGCTCTAAAGTGTCTTAACCCTTTCATGGACTCTTCAAACGGCTTCAATTTGCTCAAGGTCGGTGGTCGATTGGAAGCTGCCGCAATCTCGGAAGGTCAAAAGCACCCCATAATTTTGCCCTCCAAAAATCATTTTGTTAACTGCTACGTGCGGCATCTACACATCACCAATTACCATGCTGGACCCAAATCTTTAATGTCGTTAATTCGTCAGAGATTTTGGATCATCAACTTAAAAAATTTATGCCGTCGCATTGTTAATTCGTGCCCACAGTGCATTCGCTATCGCCCAAAGCTGTTACAACAAATGATGGGGAATTTGCCTGTAGAACGACTGAATCCGTCAAGGCCATTTGCGCGATGCGCTGTCGATTTCTGCGGCCCATTCAACACTTATCTCAGAGTCAGGGGTTTTTGTGTGCCTTGCAACCAAGGCCGTCCACATTGAAGTTGTTTCGAGTTTGTCTACCGATGCATTTATTGCTGCCTTGAAGAGGTTAATTATTGATCCACGTGACCGAAAATTTCAATATATTCTGTGGAGAAACTCAGAAGAAGAAGAGCTACAAACATATCAGTTGAATACAGTTACTTATGGAATTCTGCTGCGCCATATCTTGCCATCAAAAGCCTTCACTACCTTGCTGATCAGTACATGGATCAATTCGAAGTTGGCCCTAAAATGATAAAATCATCATTTTATGTGGATGATTTTCTTGGTGGTGCAGACACTCTTGACGGCTTGGCCCAAATAAAAAAAGAAGTAACTGAGATCCTAAATCGTGGTTGTTTTCAGCTAGACAAATGGCATTCAAATCATAGAGATTTCCAAAATGACAAAACTGTAAAAAATCTGAATATTAAGGACTCTTCCATAACCAGTGCTCTCGGTGTTACATTGGATCAACAAAAGGATATTTTCTTATTTACGTTTTCGCCAAAAACACCAATTGAAGAAAAAATCTCGTCATCACTGCTTTTTTTTATCTGGGACCAGTACTCAGGGGGTGACCCCTACATATGCAGCGCATTGTACTGGAACTGGGAAAACAGGGTATGATGAGGAGGAAAGAGGGAGTAGTGTTCGCGAAATGTTAACGATAACAACACGAAAGACTGAAACAAACTCTATTGCAGCATTTAAAATGTTGGAATTAAATTAGTTAAAACTGATCAGTGCCCAGTGTATATACCTTCGACACTGCTCAGATTAGCAAAATTTAGTCCAACACCTTCCACACTACAAGATAATTAAATTCATCGAAAATAATATGAATATTGAACATATAAAGAAAACACGGACAACGGTGAAAAAAAGACAAAAAAAAGAAGAAACATGTGTATCATACTGCTACCTATTCCGGTGCACTTTTATTTCATACGAAATTGGTAATAAACATACATATATAGATCCTTTAGGACTTTTAGTTCCACTTCTTATAAAGGCAAAAATGATTATGCAAGAATTGTGGATTCTTAAAATTAGCTGGGACGAAGCCTTGCCTCAAGAATTTCATTTGGCCTGGAAATCATTCCTTTCGAGTCTAAACGCGCTGCGCTCATTACATATACCTCGTTTTTGTCTCTCGGATAAAATTCAGAAAATACAACTGCATGGTTTTTGTGACTCTTCCATTCGAGCGTATGGATGCTGTTTTTATCTTCGAACTGAATCGTCTTCAGGAAATGTTTCTGTTAATCTTTTCACAGTCAAATCGAGAGTCGCCCCTACAAAAAGGAAATCATTGCCAAAGCTTGAACTTTGTGGCGCATGCCTCTTGGCAAAATTGTATGCCAAAGTCAGAAAACTTTTTACAGCACCAGCTCCAGAAACATTTTTATGGACAGATTCATAGCTCATTCATAGTTCTTCATTGGCTTAGCCAACATTCCGCAACCTTATCTGTTTTTGTTGGGAACAGAGTTTCTGAAATTCAAGATTTTACTAATGATTGCAGTTGGCGACACGTTCTAACGCATTTCAATCCTGCAGACATCGTGTCGCGTGGGTCTACTGTAGAAGAACTCGCTTCGTCTAGGTGGTTTAAAGGACCCGAATTTCTTGCTTCTAGCTCTGAACATTGGCCTTCAAATAAGTTGAAACAGCTTTCTGAAGAGAATCAACAGGAATTTCATAAGGAAAAACGTAAAACTGTACTATGCGTTATAGCAAAATCCAACTATATACTTGAGTCAATCGAAAAGTTCGACTCATATTTGAAAATTATCCGTATCGTAGCCTGGATATTTCGTTTCGTACAAAAACTGAAAAGTAACATCACTTACTCTAACTAACAGGAATTAGAAAATGCATGGCATTTAATCGTTTTTATTATACAGAGGGAACAATTTTCAGCCGACATAGACCGTTGCTTAAAGAAAAAAGATCCCCAAGGTGCTCTAAAGTGTCTTAACCCTTTCATGGACTCTTCAAACGGCTTCAATTTGCTCAAGGTCGGTGGTCGATTGGAAGCTGCCGCAATCTCGGAAGGTCAAAAGCACCCCATAATTTTGCCCTCCAAAAATCATTTTGTTAACTGCTACGTGCGGCATCTACACATCACCAATTACCATGCTGGACCCAAATCTTTAATGTCGTTAATTCGTCAGAGATTTTGGATCATCAACTTAAAAAATTTATGCCGTCGCATTGTTAATTCGTGCCCACAGTGCATTCGCTATCGCCCAAAGCTGTTACAACAAATGATGGGGAATTTGCCTGTAGAACGACTGAATCCGTCAAGGCCATTTGCGCGATGCGCTGTCGATTTCTGCGGCCCATTCAACACTTATCTCAGAGTCAGGGGTTTTTGTGTGCCTTGCAACCAAGGCCGTCCACATTGAAGTTGTTTCGAGTTTGTCTACCGATGCATTTATTGCTGCCTTGAAGAGGTTAATTGGTCGAAGAGGTCTGCCCACAGATAAGTATATTCTGTGACAACGCCGCCAATTTTGTTGGTGCAAATTCTAAGCTGGCTCAATTAAAATCGTTCCTTTTTGAGCCTGAAACCTCGAATATTATAACAAATTATTGTGCAAATCAATTTATTAATTTTCGCTTTATTCCCCCCAGGGCACCACATTTTGGCGGATTGTGGGAGGCGGCCGTCAAGTCGGCCATGGGTCACTTAACCAGAACACTATGCAACGCAAGACTAACTTACGAGGAGCTTTCCACTGCCATGGTCGAGATAGAGGCCATCTTAAATTCGAGGCCAATCTCACCTCTGTCTTCTGATCCTAGTGACTTCGAAGCCCTTACGCCAGGCCATTTCCTTATAGGCGCTCCCCTTCGTGGTTTGCCAGAACGTGATGTCCTTTCAAAGGAAATAAACAACCTTGAGTATTGGGCCCGAATAAGTGCCATCAAACAACAATTTTGGAAAAAATGGTCGCATGACTATATAAATGAGCTCCAGACCCGCAATAAATGGACTAAATCGAACCCTAACATTACTGAAGGCTCTCTCGTTATTATTAAAGAAGACAACCTACCTGCGCAGCAATGGCTCATGGGGAAGATTATTAAGATAATACGTGGCAGAGATGATCGTGTAAGAGTTGTCGATATTCAAACAACAAAAGGAGTCATACGTCGCCCTGTCCATAGACTGGCCTTATTGCTCAGTTCTTGAAAGTGTCCTTTCAATGGGGCCGGGATGTTAGGTCACCGCATAGTAGTTCATGTGTTTAGTATTTCATTTTATTATATTCCTATTTATTTTTGCATTTTATTATATTCCTATTTATTTTTGCTGTTTTTTTATGCTCATTAGTTCCACTGTAATTTGCTAGTTAATTTTGCATACATAAACCAATGTAAATTATTTTTGGTAATGAACCGCTAGATTCTATTATTATTATTTTTTTCTCGCTGAAAGTTAAATTAAGTTACTTTGTTGTTGTCATGAAGAATGCACTTTATTTTTTGTTGAATTGCATAATTACAAACGTACATACATGGATTAAAGTAATAAAGTTATTGTGAGAGAACAAGTACATAAGCATGACAACAACAAAAATAATGGCCCTTATGAACAATATTGTTTTAGCTTTAAGCAAATGAATTGAAAAATAAAGAAATCACTTGCATTGTAACGTTTAATCAGAAACAGTCCTCTTTTTCTCGAACTGTATTCACGGCACAGTTTCAAGACATTTTGTATCTCTGCCCAAAAGAACAATTCAGCAGCATATAGACAACAATTCCAAATCACAAGTAATTGCTCTATATAGCTGCCGGTGAGGAAAAAGCTCCTCATCGTACAAAGTCTATCCTTAGTCTTACTAAATAATGTATCTAGCGTATTATAACTCCTATGAGCCATTCCATATTTTTCCCTATTAAACATATTAGATCTTACTAACCTTTCTGTTAAGCCTGGTATATACGTCAAAGACTTATAAATTTTTGGTTCTGTTGAGCTAACTACATTATGGCTACCTCTATTTTTAAATTGACTCACAAACTTTCTATATATATAAATATATATACGAGTGATTTTTTTGCTATTATCTTTTTGTCAACACTAGTTTTGACAGCTCACGCACGTTTTGTATCTTGTGTCACTGTCTTCAGTTTGGTCTATAATTTAGTCATGAATCGTCTTACAAACGAACAACGCTTGCAAATTATTGAATTTTATTACCAAAATGCGTGCTCTGTTAAGAAAGTTCATAGCGCGCTTCTTCCATTTTATGGTCAGTTTAATCGACCTACTGAGGCTTCTATTTGAGCTATTGTAAAAAAAATTCGCACCAAATTTACATTGTTGGACATTAAACCACCAACACGCTTACGTAGAGTGCGAAGCAAATATCGCAGCCGTATCGGCCAGTGTTGGTGATGACCGTGAATTATCGATTCGGCGCCGTTCGCAGCAATTGGGCCTCTGTTACTCCACTACGTGGAAAATTTTGCGGAAGGATTTGGGTGTGAAGCCTTATAAGATACAGCTGGTGCAAGAATTGAAGCCAAACGACCTACCACAACGCCAAATTTTTGGTGAATGGGCTCTTAAAAAGTTTGATGAAGATCCACTTTTTTATCGAAGAATTGTGTTCAGCGACGAGGCTCATTTCTGGTTGAATGGATACGTGAACAAGCAAAACTGCCGTATTTGGAGTGAAGAGCAGCCAGAAGCATTGCAAGAGCTACCAATGCATCCACAAAAAACAACCGTTTGGTGCGGATTATGGGCTGGCGGCATCATTGGGCCGTATTTCTTCAAAGATGATGCGAATCACAACGTTACTGTGAATGGTGAGCGCTACCGTGCGATGATAACAAACTTTTTTTTTGCCCAAAATGGAAGAGCTTGACTTGCATGACATGTGGTTTCAATAAGACGGTGCCACATGCCACACAGCACGCGAAACAATGGACCAATTGAGAGGCGAGTTCGGTGAACAGTTTATTTCACGCTTGGGACCAGTCAATTGGCCGCCCAGATCGTGCGATTTAACGCCTCTAGACTATTTTTTGTGGGGCTATGTTAAGGCTAATGTCTGTAGCGACAAGCCCGCTTCGATTGACGCACTGGAAGCCAATATTGCCAACATTATTCGTGAGATACCGGCCGAAATGTTGGAAAGAGTATGCCAAAATTGGACTAAGCGGATGGACCATTTGAGGCGCAGCCGCGGCCAACATTTGCATTAAATAATCTTTAAACATTAAATTATATCGACCCAACTATCGATCCAAATAAATATTTCATGCATTTTTCTGAATTTTATGTGTTTTTTTTTTTAAATTTCCGATAGTTCTTATAAAATCACCCATTATATATATATATATATATATATATATATATATATATATATATATATATATATATATATATATATATATATATATATATATATATATATATATATATATATATATATATATATATATATATATATATATATATATATATATATATATATATATATGTATATGTATATATGTGGGATAGGCATAATTAGACAAGAGCATACAGGGGTTATGACAACAACGGACATACAAGGGTTAATAAGTTAACGAATAGCGAACAAGAATTAAAGTGAGAAACGAACCCAAATAACTGAGAACATCGTGTTGCGAAATGAATTACTTTAACTTTAAAGACTTTAACAATTACATTATAAGCACCTAGACCTAAGCAAATGAATTTTAAATACAACTGAACTGAACTGAATTGCATAAACGTGTTTCACTGCGAATATCCCACAGAATTTGGGGGCTCAACCGGGATCGCGTGTGAATGATTAGCAATTTTAATTCTTTGTCGGGTGTGTTTTAAAATTTTTTTTTTTTTTTTTTTTTTTAACTTTATTATTTTATTTATTGAATCTACATAAAAAAAAATGTAATGACAATAAGTATTCAAATCTTAATACTAAAAAAAATTTTAATTAAAGTCCTGCCAGTGCTGGACAAAAATTTATTTTTATGCGAATATTATTTCAGAATTCAGTCATCTGTTTAGAGCTCTAATGGTAGCCAAAGTATCCCTCCTTCTCAGACGGGTATGACCACCAAAGTTAAGGATATTAACTGCAAGTGGATTTGGATGGATTTCAAGTTTGTTAATATATCTTGTCGCGTACTTCACAAATTCAGATTTCACAAAAGGTACGTTCAGATCTGCGTGGATTCGTGAGTTTTTAACGTACCATGGAGCATTTGTAATTCTACGGAGAATTCTATTTTGACTTCTTTGAATTTTTTCAATGTTAGATGCAGAGGCTGTGCCCCATAATTGAATCCCATAGCACCATATTGGCTTTAGAATCGCGTTGTACAGCAAAAGTTTACAATCAAGCTTCAAAGTCGAATTTCTGTCTATTAGCCAGTTAATTTGCACTGCTTTCAATTTCATTTGCGTTACTTTTGCCTCGATGTGCGTCTTCCATGTTAGTCTACGGTCAAGATGAATACCGAGGTATTTGACTTCACTGTATTGAGGTATTACTTTATTGTTAATAGTAATGGGTGAGCATGTTCCTAGACGCAGTGCGAATGTAACATGGGCACACTTTTGTTCATTAACCTTGATTTTCCAAAGCTTGAGCCATTTCTCTAGTTTGTCGATATGTTCCTGTAAGTTTATTGATGCTTGCTGGTGGTTACTATGTATGCTAAGGAATGCTGTATCATCTGCAAATGTTGAAGTGTGAATGTTGGTGCTTGTCGACATGTCAGATGCGTAGATCAAATATAAGATAGGCCCTAATATGCTGCCTTGGGGAACTCCAGCTTCAATAGGCTGGGCGGGGCTTATGAAATCGCCTTCTTTTATTATAAATTGGCGACAATATAAATAGCTTTTCAAAAGGTTATGTATGTTTGCAGGTAAGTTAAACTTTATTTTATGCATTAGTCCATCGTGCCACACTTTATCAAAAGCCTGTGAGACGTCGATGAATAAGGCAGAGCAATATTTTTTATCTTCAAATGCCTTTCTTATGACGTTAACTAACCTGTGTGTTTGCTCAATGGTGCCATGTTTCGCTCTAAAACCAAATTTTTTGATCAGGAATACATTCAACCTTATGAAGCATTGGATCCAACTTCGCCTTTAGCAATTTTTCGAAAAGTTTTGATATTGTTGACAATAGACTTATTGGACGGTATGATTCTACTTTCGTGTGATCCTTCCCTGGCTTAGGAACCATTGTTATCATGGACACCTTCCACTCTGCAGGGTAATACTCAAGCCGTAAAATAGCATTAAAAATAAAAAGAACAATTCTTTTAGATACACGAGGCAGCTCTACGAGCATTTTGTTGCTGATTTTATCCATACCTGGAGCTTTTTTAAGGTTTAGATTGCCAATAGCATTTTCAATTTCTTGGAAATTGAATCTTAAAGGCACAGGAGGTCTACTAACGATAGGTGGCAACTCATTTGCATTGTCAGACCTATTTGTGGTAAAAACGTTTTTCAAATGGTTAACAAATAAATTACCCTTTTCCGAGTCATCTCTAGCCCAGTTACCAGACGGTTCTCGCAAGGGCGGCTTACCTCTAACTGGCCTTTTTAAACCTTTAGTCGCCCGCCATAAAGAATAGTCGCACTGAGGAGTACCATCCAGACTTTCTAGATACGTTTGTAGAGAAGCCGTTTTTTGGGTTGCAAGCAAATTTCTTAACTGACTTGTGCACTCACGTAGCCTTGTTTTTAGTTGCGGAGATCTGCGAAGTTGCCACTCTCGTCGAACTCTTCTTTTTTCTAACACAAGTTGCTCGATTTCTGAAGAATATGTTATATTTTGAAGGTTTCTGCGTGTTAAATAAACGCTAGAACCAATTGCAGCGGCTTGTTTAAGGTTTTCGCTAAAGTTGCTTAGTGACGCATTAATATCTTCAGGTGTTCTTAAAACAATATTCTCAGTGCAATGGGTACTCAAAAATTTTTTATATTTCAGCCAATTCACTCGGGTGACAGTCCTATGCAAATTGTTAATCGGGGACCAAGTCTCCTGGGGAAAACGAACTGAAATAATAGTTGGTGAATGATCCGATGACAAGTCTAACGAAGGCTCAGCTTGCATCCATTCTACTGGGATCCCCTTTACCACTCCAAAATCAATCACATCAGGAATCTTTCGCCGGTCAGTCGGCCAGTAAGTGGGATGTCCGCTTGATATTACGTCTAAGCCCATTTTAGAAATTGTATCAAAAAGCACTTGACCCTTCGGTGTGATTAAACGTGAGCCCCAAAAAGTGTGTTTTGCGTTGTAATCTCCAGCTGCTATAAAACGAGGTCCTAATGAGTTGAAAAAACTTGAATATTGTGATTCCGTCACTGAAAATCGAGGCGGCGAATAAATCGATGAAATAACCAATTTGTAATGAAAATTTTCCACATAGATATTAGTTGCTTGAAGATAGTCCTCGCATGCGTCGTTCAACAAAAAATGCTTTATCCTAGATTTTATCAAG
Organism: Thecocarcelia acutangulata; assembly: GCA_914767995.1. Taxonomy (NCBI): domain Eukaryota; kingdom Metazoa; phylum Arthropoda; class Insecta; order Diptera; family Tachinidae; genus Thecocarcelia; species Thecocarcelia acutangulata. The sequence goes on along the minus strand of OU612094.1, from coordinate 80,440,050 downwards.
ATTGCAGAGCCCCCACAAGCTCTTCCACGGGGGTCTTTAGTATCGTATAGTACGTAGCCGTTGATTTTGAAGAAGCTTGTTGACGTCAAGTGAGTTTCTGCAATCATCATTATATCGATCTGCTTATCCATCAGGAAGTATTCGAGTTCATTTTTGTGTTGGCGGATGCCGTTCGCGTTCCAGAAACATATTTTTAACCAAATCATTTTTTCGAAATAACCTGCAAAATGGTGGATTGCATTTTCACCATTTCCTGCATCATCGTCATCATAGACGACGTAAAAGTGTTTATAGTTTGAATTAGGGTCTGTATTGTTGCCTCAAGGTTACTAAAATTTTGATCGGGCGGTTGAGATCTAGATTCCTGATTCGGGTTTGCGAATGTAGACTTAACTACATTAGCATAAGAAATTTGTTTTTGATTTTGAACGGTTATGTCTGCGGTTGACTGTCGTGTCGGAGGAAAAGAGTTATTAGAAAAAGTTTGAGTCTGCTGTGGTGGCTTAGAAGCAATTATTGGTTTGTTGTTCATTGAGCGCTTGAGGTGGGTGTAGACGGAGCAACCTCTATAATTAGCTGTATGGTTTTCACCGCAATTACTGCATTTTTTAATTTTTGGGTCGAATTTCGGCTTATTGCATTGTGCTGTACCATGGAATTCTCCACACACAACACAAACTGTAGGCAACTTGCAATAGGTCCTAGTATGGCCAAATTCTTGGCAGTTATGGCACTGTACGGGTCCTAAGCGCTAATGCGGTTCCTCTACGGTTATTTTACGATGTAAAAGGTATTTTATATTATATATAGGATGAACTTCATTCTTCCTTAAAGTCACATCTCCTGGCTCTAATTCAACCCTAAACATGGGTTGAGGGATCTTTTCACGATTTCTGATGTTTAAAACATTTTTTACTTTGAATCCCTTGTCTGTCAAACCGGTCTTAACTTCATCAATGTCTACGCAAGGGTCAATCCCTTTTATTGCGACTTGAAGACCTTTAGCACTTTTAAGCTGATAAGTATAAAAAGCTTTTTTTTCCTTTTCAAATTCGTCAGACAGTTTTCGGTAGTCATTTTCATGGTTAACCTGAATTTTAGTTTCGTTAATATTGCCGTGCTTGATGGAGGTAACGTTAAATGTATTTTCTCCGATTGCTGAAACAATTTTTCTTACCAGTTCATTGGAGGCAGATTCTCTTAAATAAATTGGTGGTGGTTTAAACGATTTTTTTGACGATGCTGTTGGCTCATCCGTTTGAAGAATGGAAAATCTGTTTTGATCTGTTGGTCTAGCGGTGTCGGCATCTTTAGAGATTTTAGATTTGGATGCAATTTGAGCAGATTTAGGGCTTCGCTGACGTTTGGTGATGGTGATATACCTATCCATGCCTACTTGCGTTTTTTGTTTATTGGCATTAGTTAGAGTAGAAGATCTTTTATCTTCTGTTGTAACATCTATGTTAGGCGAGCCGGAACAGGAGCGGATTTTATCTCTTGTAGAAAGAAAATTGTCCAATGATTGCCTTATAGATTCTTCTTGAGAAGTCCATATATTTTTGCTGGTGGCGCTAGGCTCTTTTTCAGAATTATTTCTGATGGGATTACTCATACAGAAAACAAAAACTTTAATGTATATTTTTTTCCTACTGGGTAGGTAATCTTCACGCACAATTACAACAATAACAATGCACTGCCACCGCACTTGTTTTATTGAAATTGATTTTATTGTTTAGTTACTGAAATGTGATGAATTTATTTTCCCGTTGTATTTTAAAATAATTTGTTCTTGTTTTTAAATACAATTTAATACAATATATTATTGTTTTTGTATGTAAGTTTAAAAATATGTAAACACAATGATTATTTGGTTTGTTTTTTTTTCTTGTTTTTTTTTTGTTCACTATTTTAAAAACACGACCGTGCGGTTGAAGAATCACAGAGTTAAGGCAGAATTAGTTTGTACGTTCTTTTCCGTTCTGAATCAGCTGTTTTGTTTCTGTTCAATATAAACTATATGTACATGGTTTGTTTTCACTTTTACGTTTTGTTCTGTTACGGTCTAATCTGTTGAAAATAGAATTAAACGTTAAGTGACGGCCAGATATGTGTATGTGTTACTTTTTTCAGGTATGGAAACATTAATTTTTTATTCAAATGTATATAATTTTTTTGTCGAAAGCTAAAAAAATTTGTTTCAACTAAAGATTTTTAAAAGTTAATACATCTTTAATAATTAAGCAACTATGGATGACCAAAAGAATATTATTTTAGCGAGGAAAAAAATATATTTTCTGTAAGAAGTGTCATAAACTCTGCAGATTGTGCGAAAGAAGTGGACTGTTTGATCACCATTTCTAAATTATTAATTTGTTTCTTTTTTTTGTTTTTTCACACAAGATAATATTTATGTACATATTTTATTCTTCATTCCAATGTTTTTCTTTTATTCATGCTCTACTGTAAAAAGCAGCTGAACTTTTTCACAGAAAAAGTAATTGTAAAATATTTGCTACAGAAAAGAACGTCACAGAACGGCAACTGAAAGTAAAAACTAATGAGGCCTTGAATGTGTTTTAAAATGAAAACAAAATTTCAAAGTGAATTTGCCTGTTTTGCACCAACAAAATAAAATTCAGCAACATTAACATTAAAGTTAATGAAAAACGTGTTTTCAAAACGACGAGAAAACTTAACCTTAAAATTTTTTTCAATCATTGTGAAGACAAAGAAAATAACGGCAAATAAAACACGTTTGGAAGATATGTAAAACCAATTTTGTGAACTTAACGGCAAAAAGATGTGCTAGAAGTTTTCTTGTGAAATTTGAGAGGAAAAAATTGCAAAAAACGCTTAAAATATTTTTTTTCTACAATGAAGTTTAATGAAATAAATTATTTGAAAATCTCTGTTTAATTAAAAAAGAAAACCCCAAATCCATACAAATATTTCATAATGCATTTAAATGAGTATACATAAATATTAAAAAAAAAGAACTGAAAAGAAGTATACATACATAAATATTTTAAGGGGAAAGAAACTTAAGAAGAGGAAAAAAGGTTAAAACATACAAATAAATGCTTTAGGAAAAAAACGAAACAATTAACCACTTAAGAGAACAGTCAAAAAGAAACTCACAAAAACCTGCACAAAATAAGCTAAAACAAGTAAGAGTGTGATATATTCGGCTGGGCCGAATCTATAATACCCTTCACGATAGTCACGAATATGTAGAGTATATTTAAAAATGTGAATTAAATATGCCCGGTTATATATGAACCGATATCGAAATCTTCCATTTTGTGTATTTTAGTAACCTTCTTTTATAATTGGAATTGCTTTTCAGCAAAAAAAAAAAAAAAAAAAATTTTAATGGAAAAATCGGTTCAGGCTATATCTCGGGTATATATGGACCGATATCGAAAATTTTAATTTTCCATATTTATATAACCTTATTTCATTACCAGAACTGCTTTTGAGCACAACAAGTTGTTAAAGTTCGCTTACGCGACATTTTCATGAAAAACCGGGTTTAGGCTATATCTCGGGAATATATGGATCGATATCGGAAATTTTTATCTTCCATATTTATATACCATTATTTCATTACCAAAACTGGTTTTGAGCACAAAAAAGTTGTTTAAATTCGCTTACTCGGCATTTTCATCAAAAAACCGGTTAGGCTATATATCGGGTATATATGGGCCGATATCGGAAATTTTAATTTTCCATATTTATATAACCTTATTTTATTACCAGAACTGCTTTAAGGTGAAAAAAAATTGTTTAAGTTCGCTTACGCGACATTTTCATGAAAAACCCGGTTTGGGCTATATCTCGGGTATATATGGACCGATATCGGAAATTTTCATTTTCCATATTTATATAACCTTATTTAATTACCAGAACTGCTTTTAAGCAAAAAAAAGTTGTTTAAGTTCGCTTACGCGGCATATTCATGAAAACCCCGTTCCAGGCTATATCTGCGGTATATATGGACCGATATCGGAAATTTCAATTTTTCATATTTATATAACCTTATTTTATTACCAGAACCGCTTTTCAGCAAAAAAAGTTGTTTAATTTCGCTGACGCGGCATTTTCATGAAAAACCGTTCTAGGCTATATCTCGGGTTTATATGGACCGATATCGGAAATTTTCATTTTCCATATTTATATAACTTTATTTCATTACCAGAACCGCTTTTGAGCACAAAAATGTTGTTTAAGTTCGCTTACGCGGCATTTTCATGAAAACCCCGGTCTAGGCTATATCTCGGGTATATATGGACCGATATCGGAAACTTGCATATTCCATATTTATATAACCTAATTTCAATACCAGAACTGCTTTTGAGCACAAAAAAGTTGTTTAAGTTCGCTTACGCGGCATTTTCATGAAAACCCCAGTCTAGGCTATATCTCGGGTATATATAGACCGACATCGAAAATTTACATTTTTCATATTTATATAACCCTATTTCATTACCAGAACTTTTTTTAAGCAACAAAAAATGTTTAAGTTCACTTACGCGACATTTTTATGAAAGCCGCGGTTTAGGTTATATCTCGGAAATTTTCATTTTCCATATTTATGTAACCTAATTTCGTTACCAGAATTGCTTTTGAGCAGAAAAAAGTTGTTTAAGTTCGCTTACGCGACATTTTCATGAAACACCTGATTTGGGCCATATCTCGGGTATATATGGGCCGATATCGGAAATTTTCATTTTCGATATTTATATAACCTCATTTTATTACCAGAACCGCTTTTAAGCAAAAAAAGTTGTTTCAATTCGCTTACGCGACATTTTTATGAAAAACCCGATTTGGGCTAGATCTCGGGTTTATATGGACCGATATCTGAAAATTTTTTTGCCTTTTAGTCACCTTGCTTAATGAGTGTGTTAAGTTTGAAGCAAAACAAACAACTTTTTTTGTCAAAAATTTCCATACAAAATTGCAAAAACTCCTGGCTTTTTTCGGAATTTTGAATATATCTCAGCTATACGTGGACCGATATTACTGAATTTCAATGGCAAACACATGTCAATTTGGAGTAATAGAATGGTAAAAGAAAAAAGTTTCTAATGGTTTTCTCAGAAACGGTATTTCAACGACCAACAGACGGACAGACGGACATCGTTAATCGACTTTTCCATTAATTCTGACTCAGAATATATATACTTTACAGGGTCGCAAATTAAAACTGTAGAAATTACAAACGGAATCACAAAATTATATATACCCTTTACATTTTTGTGAAGGGTATAAAAAAATTTTACATAAAACAAGTAAGAGTGTAGTATATTCGGCTGGGCCGAATCTAAAATACCCTTCACGATAGTCACGAATATGTATAGTATATTAAAAATGTGACCTAAATACGCTGGTTATATATGAACCGATATCGGAATTTTCTGTATTTTAGTAACCTTCTTTTATTACGAGAATTGCTTTTCAGCAAAAAAAAAAAAAAATTTTTTAATGGAAAAATCGGTTCAGGCTATGGACCGATATCGAAAATTTTAATTTTCCATATTTATATAACCTTATATCATTACCAGAACTGCTTTTGAGCACAACAAATTGTTTAAGTTCGCTTACGCGATATTTTCATGAAAAGCCCGATTTAGGCTATATCTCGGATATATATGGACCGATATCAAAAATTTTAATTTTCTCTATTTTCGTAACCTTCTTTTATAACAAGAACTGCTTTATAGCAAAAAAAAAAATGTTGTTGGAAAAATCGGTTCAGGCTATATCTCGAGTATATATGGACCGATATCGGATATTTTCTTTTTCCATATTTATATAACCTTATCTCATTACCAGAACTGCTTTTGAGCACAAAAAAGTTGATTACTCGGCATTTTCATCAAAAAACCTGTTAGGCTATATATCAGGTATATATGAAGCGATATCGGAAATTTTAATTTTCCATATTTATATAACTTTATTTCATTACCAAAACTGCTTTAGAGCACAAAAAAGTTGTTTAAATTCGCTTACGCGATATTTTCATGAAAAACCCGGTTTAGGCTATATCTCGGGTATATATGGACCGATATCGGATATTTTCTTTTTCCATATTTATATAACCTTATTTCATTACCTGAACTGCTTTTGAACACGAGAAAGTTGTTTAAATTCGCTTACTCGGCATTTTCATCAAAAAAACCGGTTAGGCTATATATCGGGTATATATGGGCCGATATCGGAAATTTTAATTTTCCATATTTATATAACCTTATTTTATTACCAGAACTGCTTTAAGGTGAAAAAAGTTGTTTAAGTTCGCTTACGCGACATTTTCATGAAAAACCCGGTTTGGGCTATATCTCGGGTATATATGGACCGATATCGGAAATTTTCATTTTCCATATTTATATAACCTTATTTAATTACCAGAACTGCTTTAAGGTGAAAAAAGTTGTTTAAGTTCGCTTCCGCGGCATTTTCATGAAAACCACGGCTTAGGCTATATCTCGGGTATATATAGACAGATATCGACAATTTTCATTTTCCTTACTTATATAACCTTATTTTATTACCAGAACCGCTTTTAAGCAAAAAAAGTTGTTTAAGTTCGCTTACGCGGCATTTTCATGAAAACACCGTTCCAGGCTATATCTGCGGTATATATGGACCGATATCGGAAATTTTCATTTTTCATATTTATATAACCTTATTTTGTTACCAGAACCGCTTTTAAGCAAAAAAAAGTTGTTTAATTTTGCTGACGCTGCATTTTCACGAAAAACACGTTCTAGGCCATATCTCGGGTATATATGGACCGATATTGGAAATTTTCATTTTTCATATTTTGTGATATGCAGGCATAGTTCAGCTTGCAATAGTGGCAACACCGTGGCATGCCAGAGTTAGAACGTGTAACCACGGGCAAGAACAAAATTACAACCCTGTCGATTGAAGTTGGCTGTAGTTGAACGGCGAATTGCAGCTGTCAAAGCTGGCAGGTAGCCATAGTGGGACGCCAACTTCCGTTTCTCTTTCTTTGTGGTGCTGGATTTTGGTTGAGCAGGTTCGTTAAATAGCTTCTTCACACATCATTAAAACCAGGTGGTTTTTAGTTTGTGTGAAGCTGCAGAAAGTTTCTAGTGAGGATTTCTGGAAGTAAGTTAATATACTTTTGCGAAAATATATTTTCTTTAAATATCAACGTTAAATTTCAACAGAGATAAGGAATAGACCGACGAACGTCTGAAAGCCAGTGAAGGCGTGGAGCACGACAAAAGCGGGTATAAACGGATTCAAGAAAACACCTGCGACTTTTCAACAATCCACCGCATCATCAAATCTAGGTATCACTACCAGTACCAGCAACAGCGGCGGCAAGTCATTGACAGGCGGTGGCATACTGGTTTCGGCTCAACGCAAAGAAGATCGAGTTGAAATTAGACAACAGGTTCAGCAGCAACAGCTAAAAGATTTAGAGAAACTACGTGATTCAGGTGGTGAGAACAGTGATTCTGACAGCGATCCAGAGGAGGGCAAAGTTCATAGTTGATGAAAAGCCTTTACTGCCCGAAGAACAACCTTTGCCCTTACGAGTACGTTGTACACCACCGCCAGAAGAACGAAAACCATCTTCCCCATTGTGTCCAGAGCCAGCGGTACGTGGTAGTGTCCTATAGAGAACACCCGCAAACGAAGCAGAAAGCCAAAGACGTTCCCACGAAGTTCCACTGCCTTTGCTTAGTTTAGAACATCTGTGTCCAGAACAACAAGAGCCGATTGATTATCACGTTCCCCGCAGAAAACCTTTATTGGAGAACGAAGAGGTACCAGTCTAGCAACACCAAACCTCGTCAGCCGCAGCCGAACGACATCAGGCACAGTGGGTACATCCGGCGCTTAGGCAGTAAGCAGACCGCACCCAGCGGCAAGTAAAAGACACCAAGCAACACCAAGTAAGAAGGGGGTAACAATAATAAAAAGACCAGCTGTTCGTGAGTAAGTCATTTTAAAAACCTAGTAGTGCAATTAGTAGCCGCCCGTCGGAATTGTGACCGGGCGAGTTAGTGTCGCTGTAAAACGGCTCCATAAAGCTAGACGCTGTACTAGAAGCGTGCCAACGTCCTATACCGCGAGACAATTATCCGATATTTAAGTAATTTTTATCGCGTTTCATTTCAAAACATAAATTCTTAAAGTAACTTTTTTTATTAACTAAGTAAGATTCGTTGATCTTTTCTTGAATTTAATTGTTAATTCGTAACGTCAGAATAACCGGGAGTTAGCTTGTACTCAACTAATTCAGCCCTAATAACGGGCAATTGAGTAACTTACACTTACCTTTTTTTATTGATTTACAATTCGAATAGCAGAATATCTGCAATTGAAATTTTTAAATAATTAAGATTTGGTAGCGGTTATTCGACGTTCCATTATTCTGTATCGAAATTAAATTCAAAACAACCAGACTTAAGTAGCCTAACGTGTGACTTAATTAATTAAGGTTATTTTTAGTTTTCCTAATTTTACTTAATTAATTAAGCCCTGATAACAACCTATGAATTAACATATACTTACCTTTTTTTTAAATTTGAATTCGAATAGCAGAATAACTGCAATCGAAATTTCTACTTAATTAATTAAGATTTGCTATCGGTTATCCCACATGTCATTATTCTGTATCTAAATTAAATTCAAAACAACCAGACTTAAGTAGCCTAACGTGTGACTTAATTAATTAAGGTTATTTTTAATTTTCCTAATTTTACTTAATTAATGAAGCCCTGATAACAACCTATGAATTAACATATACTTACCTTTTTTTTTAAATTTGAATTCGAATAGCAGAATAACTGCAATCGAAATTTCTACTTAATTAATTAAGATTTGCTATCGGTTATCCCACATGTCATTATTCTGTATCTAAATTAAATTCAAAACAACCAGACTTAAGTAGCCTAACGTGTGACTTAATTAATTAAGGTTATTTTTAATTTTCCTAATTTTACTTAATTAATTAAGCCCTGATAACAACCTATGAATTAACATATACTTACCTCTTTTTAAATTTGAATTCGAATAGCAGAATAACTGCAATCGAAATTTCTACTTAATTAATTAAAATTTGCTATCGGTTATCCCCCATGTCATTATTCTGTATCTAAATTAAATTCAAAACAACCACACTTGAGTAGTCTAAAGTTTGCCTTAATTAAGACTATTAATTAACATATACTTACTTTGTTTTATTGAGTTTGAATTCTAATATCTATCTGCAATTGAAATTTCCGCTTAATTAATTAAGATTTCCTATCGGCTAGTCAACGTTGCATCATTCTGGATCGAATTTAAATTCACAATAACCTGACTTAAGTAACCTGAAGTTTGACTTAATTAATTAAGGTTGTTCTACATTTTTCCTAACTTTACTTGATTAAGTAAGCCCTAGTAACAGTCCGTTAATTAACATACACTTACCTTTTTATTGAATTCGCCATTCTATTATTCTGTATCGAATTTAAGTTCAAAACAACCTGACGTCAGTAGGCTAAAGTATAACTTAATTAATTAAGGTTATTTTTCATTTTCCTAATTTTACTTGATTAATTAAGCGATGACAACAGACTAGTAATTAACATACTCTTACCTTTTTTGTATTAAATTTGAATTCGAATAGCAGAATTTCAGCAACTGAAAATTTTTGCTTAATTGATTGAGGTTCGTTATCGGTTATTCAACGTTTCATTATTCTGTATCGAATTTAAATTCACAATAACCTGACTTAAGTAGCCTGAAGATTGACTTAATTGATTAAAGTTATCTTTCAATTTCCTAATTTTACTTAATTAATTAAGCCATAATATTTTTATCGATCTTGAATTACAAGACTTATAATTGAATTTTTACTGGATTCATTAAGGCTTAATAATAGCCAAGTCAACCCGAAATATTTTTGTTTTAACCTTATTGAATTAATTAATAATTAATAATAGGAGATAACTAGCTGTTTGCTTATTTTTTTTATGGAATCTCAACATATTTGTAACGTAACGAATTTAAGAAATTTGTAATAAACTAAATTGGCAACATGAATTGTAGCATGATGGAGTGAAATTTTATGGTTAACTGAGGTAAGTGAAGAGTGGTGGTATATATTAGGGGTGCCCTATAACTTTTCAGCTAGGACACCAAGGTTGGGGAGGGAACGAAAGGCAGGCGAAATTACACCTTACGTGCCTGCCATGGTTACATTAATGGAATGCTGCGGAATGAGGAGCACTGGCACAACTTAACTGTTGGGATCTTAAAGCAACGCCGCGACGAATCGACGCCCAAGCCCGCGAGCGTAGCCGCACACAGACTAACAAGTTGCCAGTGCGCAGCGTTGCGACCAGAGCCCACATGAACAGGAGTCAGCGGCAATTACCAGCCTCGATGCCCCGCGATACAAATTTCTTTTTTTTTTTTTTGTTGCTGTTTGGAAAGCGTTGGCGATTGGTTTCTTCGGCCTATCGCCGCCGCTAGCCAAAGAAGCTGTTCCAGTTCAAATTTTCCCTTAACATCTTTTCCTCTACATTCCTTTGCCCAGGCTGGCACATAGAGTGGTAAGTGAATGTTTCTATCCGAAGGATATGCCAACGACCAAAGGAATGAAGGGAGGAAATACGACAACAAACCGTGATGGTGGGGAAAAACAGTACAATTTATATAACTTTATTTCATTACTAGATTTGCTTTTGAGCACAAAAATGTTGTTTTAGTTTGCTTACGCGACACTTTTATGTAAAACCCGGTCTAGGCTATATCTCGGGTATATATGGACCGACATTGAAAATGTTCATTTTTCATATTTATATGACCCTATTTCATTACCAGAACTACTTTTAAGCAAAAAAAGATGTTTAAGTACACTTACGCGACATTTTCATGAAAAACCCGATTTGGGCTATATCTCGGGTATATATGGACCGATATCGGAAATTTTCATTTTCCATATTTATGTAACCTAAATTCATTACCAGAACTGCTTTTGAGCACAAAAAAATTGTTTAAGTTCGCTTACGCGGCATTTTCATGAAAAACCCGATTTGGGCTACATATGGACCGGGTACATATGGACCGATATCGGAAATTTTCATTTTCCATATTTATGTAACCTAATTTCATTACCAGAACTGCTTTTGAGCACAAAAAAGTTGTTTAAATTCGCTTACGCGGCATTTTAATGAAAACCCCGGTCTAGGCTATATCTCGGGTATATATGGACGGATATCGGAAATTTTCATTTTCCATATTTATGTAACGTAATTTTATTACCAGAACTGCTTTTGAGCACAAAAAAGTTGTTTAAGTTCGCTTACGCGGCATTTTCATGAAAAACCCGGTCTAGGCTATATCTCGGGTATATATGACCCGATATCGAAAATTTTTATTTTTCGTATTTATATGACCCTATTTCATTACTAGAACTGCTTTTGAGAACAAAAAAGTTGTTTAAGTTCGCTTACTCGGCATTTTCATGAAATACCCCATTTTGGGCTATATCTCGGGTATATATGGACCGATATCGGAAATTTTCATTTTCCATATTTATGTAACCTAATTTCATTACCAGAACTGCTTTTGAGCACAAAAAAAATGTTTAAGTTCGCTTACGCGGCATTTTCATGAAAACCCTGAAGGCTATATCTCGGGTATATATGGACCGATATCGAAAATTTTCATTTTCCATATTTTGTAATGAACATTTTTTTTTGTTAGTCAGCGAAAACGAAAAGTTTTGTAATATAGAATCATTTAAACGAAAGAAAAAAGAAAACATGCAGTTTCCTTGAATAAATTGAATTCCCAGTGCAAAACAGAACAAAATCTATCTGGCTACACTGTAGCTTAATGTAGGTCAGTAATTTATATGCTTGGTTGTGTGTTCTCAATTGAAATTAGGTTTGCAACATTCCTGCATATAAACAATGTTGCTTACTCCAAAGTAGATAAGGAGACAATGGTATCGTGTTGCGTCATAAACAACTATATATTCGAAGTTGTCTTGCAATAAACATTATTTTACATGAGCGCATCATTTTTGTTAATTTTTGTCTTAAAATCGCTCAAATTTATTGCAATCTATTACAAAGTTAAGAATAGTTAAATAATCAGTATCTACCTGATTACTTGTTATACCTACAGCCAAGATTATATAATACGGTGCTTTAATGACGAAAACGCATGTGACATTTTATTTCTGTACACGTGTTGAGTAAGGAAGGTTATAAAAACTCTCCATAACCATTAACTAAACCGTACATTGTGCGTGCATCCAGAAATTCACCTAGCAAGTTTTAAAAACAATCAAGGAACTGGTATTCCAAAGTAAGTGAAGTTATGCCTGCAAGGCTGAGGTAGTCAAAGGGAGAAGCTTATATATCTGCTTGGAATTTCTTAGAGAATTGCATGTTGAGGGAAACGGGTAAGCATGTCAGGTAATTTGCATTTCTAAATTTCAAGAAGGAATTTTTCTTGACAGAAGGAATTGTTCTTATCCAGCGTTCGATAATACCAAAGGGCATCTAGGCAATTCGCCTCAACCCGTAAACATATAAATTCGATATTAAATACAAGCGTAATCTCAGTATCCCTACCAAAACCTAACCAACAATTTTTGAGACCGTGTGTAATCGTGCCACGCATTCGCGAACACATTCCAAAAAAAAAAAAAAAAAAAAAAAATCTATTTTCGTCCATCAATTCTCCTTCTTTCTGTGGAAATTGCGTCCAGGTCTGGACAGAAACCCAAAGCCTGATTTGTACACGTAACCCAATTTGAAAAAAAAAAAAAAAAAAAACAACAAAAAGAAGAAAACAAAACACATCGAAACTGCTAGAGATAGTTAACTTTAAAATTAATGAAATTTTAATTCATAAGTAAAATTATAAATTTAGTTAAACCTCGCAAAGACTAAACTTCCAAATTAAAATAAGTAAAATTTTAAGAAGTGTAGGCATATGCAGGAAGTTACTTTATTTTAACCCAACATTAATTGGTACTACAACAGCAACTACCTGAAAATCGAGAGGCCTCTACGACATCAGTAAGTTTGGTGAGTTGTAAATTGTGTTTATTGAAAGTATGTAACTTGATTCATACATTTAACTCTTGCATTGTCTATATACTAATTTTTACACAAAAAAAAAAAAAAAACAAAAACAAAAAAAAAAAGCAAAAAAAAAAAAAAAAAAAAAAACACGCAAAACAGATATATACGTATATATGCGTATATACACCTATATAAAATATATGTCGATATATGTATGTACACATATAATGGAATGGAATGAAATTCGATTAACAACGACCACCTGGCATAAAAATAACCCATTTTAAGAGAAATCCATGCAATAACTATATACTTGTGTGCTCTTTGATTGTTGATGTTTTGATTGAATTTTTAAAGTGATAAAAGAAAATATCGTAACTAGGTGGACCTAATCGTGGTGTTAATCGAGTTTTATTAAAATTTTATTTATATGAAAAAGAAAAATTTACATTTATTGTTGTACTTATATATTATTAGTAGTAATATCCATTAAAATTATACATTGTTCGTGAGCGTAAAATAATATCCCCCGTTACGAATCATGGGTTAAGTTCGGTATTTTATGGAAGAAAAAATAAAATGAATTGCTAAAAGTTTTCAGTTTTTTCATGGGGTAGTGCGTTAGGATTTTGTCAAGTAAGGGTTGCTGATCAAACGTCGTAGTCTCAGCATAAAGGAAGGTGAGGGTTATGAGGCAACGTTCCTATCAACATCTAAGGAACAACAGTTAATAAGGTAAAACGAGCATAACCATTATAAAATCATTTCGCAAACTTAATTAGCTGTATCGGGAGTTTTGCATTTGTTATATAGTTAATCCAGACCTTTTAACGTAAAATTTTCGGGAATCTATAAAAAAATATCTGTATCATGAGACTTAAGGAGAAGGGACACGAATCTCCCCAACCGGCTGCAGCTAGCATGTTAATGGCTCCCCCTCGTCCTTTTGAATTAAGCCTTTTGCATAGTGTAATGGTTCTTTATAGGTTATAGAAACGGAAATCAGCGGACTGTGCAAATGATTCGTTACAGAAAATGGCGCCCAACGTGGGGCCGAAAATGTATTAATTGTTTTATATATATACATGATCGGTTCTCAATAAATTTTGGTAAATTTCAGTAAACGCAGTTCTTGGTAGACCTGAGTTGTTTTTTTTTTGCAAATAATTAGGTACGTTGTTCAGGAAATTTAGGTACTTGAGGTTTGAGTAGCTAACCGATCTACCACTATCTATTTCTTTTGTGAAATCTATCTGCAGGTCTATTTGGATATTGCAAAACAATTAGGTTGTTTTATATACATGCTTAGCTAAATTCTGAATTTGACTGAGGTACGAGTAGCTTTCATACAGTTGAGATATGTTTTGCTTTGGCGCTTGCTAATCAACATCCTCTGTATGGGAGAGTTAAAACCCTAAAGAAAAGTATGCAGGTATATCTACTAGTTTGTCAAATAAGTTTTAGTATTATTTAACAAATAATTCCATAGAACAATTTTTTTTTCTGTTATATTCGTTTTACCTCGCACATATCCTAGCTTATCTACTACCATTGAATGAAAGCTTATTTTATATTTTAAAATACACATATACACAAATCAAAGTGTATATATTACGCGGCACAGAAATATATACGTACATACTTATATATTTTTTTGGTTTTATTTTTAAAAAAACAAAAAAAAAAAAAAAAAAAAAAAAAAAAAAAAAAATTAAAATTTTGATTATTAACGTTGTTACGAGCTCATAAATAGTCATACAATTAGGATGGCACTACAACATACTCAGAACTCATCGAAATCATACTCAGAAATTTAAAACCGGAAATACGTCATGATTTGCTTTTTGTAAATATCCGTTCTGTTTCACATCTGAGGCAGTTGGTTCAATTAAGGGAGAGTTTTTTGAGCGAAGATTATGTACGTCGAAATATGTCTAGCAGGACTTTACCACCCCGTCACAACATTTCGGAAGTGGAGTTAGGCCCTGAGCATAAGGGGAATTATGATACATGCCATGAGCTATCAATAGAAGCAGTGCAACAGGTAAAAAAATTTGCCTGCTGGAATTGCGATCAGCCTGGTCATTGTTATAAAGATTGTGTTAAAGAGAAAATTTTATTTTGTTATGGATGCGGGACTAAAAACGTATACCAGCCGCAATGCCCTAAATGTCTAGTACGGCCTTCAAAAAACTATCAAGCCATCGTTCCCTCGACGGAACATTAATTGAAAAAACAACTCATTTTGACAATAAACCTACATGCTCTAATTCTAATCAGTTGCTTACCAGTGTAAACCCTATTAACCGACAATTTAATAACCAACCCGATCCAAAATATAAAATTCTGGAAGGTGTTGTAGAACGAAGTGATAATACTAACACAATCATTTGTCCAAAAATTCCATACCATAAGCGGTTAGAAATTTACTTGGCAAAACGTAATGAAATTTTTAATAATCTATCAATTTCTGGTATAGCAAATAAAGAAAAAACCAAACGAAGCACTCAGCGTCTACGAAATTTTTACAAACGGCGTAAACAGTGTAAAGAATTATTAATTTCTGCCGTGGTGAGCAATACAAGTGATGGAAGATTTTATGCTAAAGTATCTTTTCTTAATTATGTTGAACTAGGGTTACTTGATACCGGTGCTAGCATCAGCTGCATAGGGTCCGATTTAGCAAAGGAAAACTTTTCGAAACTACCAAATTTCTTTAAATGTAACACAAATGTAAAAACCGCAGATGGAAAAAAACAGTCTGTTGTTGGTTGGTTAACGGTGAGCATGATATTTAAGGGAAAATCCCAAAATCTTGATTTATTTGTAGTTCCCTCCATTTCACAACGACTTGTACTAGGAATTGATTTTTGGAAAAAGTTTAAGCTATTGCCAAAAATAATTGAATCAGTGGATCTAATTGATAAGTCTACAATTACAAGCAATACCACAGATTTTATGTGCCAGGAATCCTGTGGGTCTGAGGAACGACAAACGGAAGAGGATTATTTGAACGAATGCTTGTATGACTTAACCCCCGACCAACGAGAACGACTTGACAATGTTATAGCTATTTTTCCCAATTTTGACAAACAAGGGCTTGGGAAGACTAATTTAATTCAGCATGAAATAGATGTCGGGGAAACAAAACCCATAAAACAACGCTTCTACCCAGTCTCTCCGGCGGTCGAGAAATTAATGTTTAATGAACTGGATAGGATGCTGTCATTAGGAGTGATCAGTTCTCTTGTGACTCTCCAACCAATCGGTCGTAAAAAGTGAACAAAAAAATAAAATAAAATCATTGCTTAAACGCCTTTAAAATTAAATTGTAAAAACAATAACAAATTATTTAAAAAAAACAACGGGAAAATAAATTCCTTACATTTCAATAACTAAACAATAAAATCAATTTCAATAAAACAAGTGCGGTGGCAGTGCATTGTTATTGTTGTTATTGTGCGTGAAGATTAACTACCCAGTGGGAAAAAAACTATACATTAAAATTTTTTGTTTTCTTACAAAACCGCAATAAAAGGAAGAGCGAATTTATACAAAAGAAAAACTTTATGACAATTATTTTTATATACTTTTAAATTAAAAAAAATATAAATAAAAAAAAAAAATTGCATGAGTGCACCTAGTAGATGCAATTCTGAGAGGGAGCTTAGCTCCACTAGAAAAAACCTCTGGATTTCTGAAGAGGAATCATTGAAAAAATCATTGGACAATCTTCTGTCTCTAAGAGATAAAAAACGCACGCGTTCGTGCTCGCCAAATATTGTTGTTGCAACAGACGACAAACCATCTGCAAGTGTAGCTATTGTTGATAAACCGAAAACTCAAGTGGGTATGGATAGGTATATAACCGTGGTTAAACGTCAGCGAAGCTCTAAATCCGCGCAAATATCATCGCAACCAAAAATGTCTAAGGGCGATATTACCTCTGCGACAACGGATAGTAATAGGTTTGCTATCCTTCAGACTGACGAGCCAACTACATCAAACAAAACATTTAAACCGCCACCAATATACTTGAGGGAACCTACATCAAACGAGCTGGTAAAAGCACTTATTACGGCAATTGGTAAAGACACCTTCAACGTAACATCAGTGAAGCACGGACAAATAAGTGAAACAAAAATCCAAGTCTACTGCGAAAATAATTACCGAAAACTTTCTGCCGCTCTGGAAAAAGAGAAAAAATCTTTTTATACTTATCAACTTAAAAGTGCTAAAGGCCTTCAGGTTGTTATAAAAGGTATTGACCCTTATGTAGACACGGATGAGGTTAAAACTGCACTGCTAGATAAAGGCTTTAAAATAAAAAATGTGGTTAATATTAGAAACCGTGAAAAAATTCCTCAACCCATGTTTAGGGTTGAACTGGTACCGGGGGATGTTATTCTCAAAAAGAATGAAACTCACCCAATTTATAACCTTAAATTTCTTCTTCATCGCAGAGTAACCGTTGAGGAGCCGCACAAGCGTTTAGGGCCCGTTCAATGCCTAAACTGCCAGGAATTTGGCCATACTAAGGCCTATTGTAAACTGCCCACAGTTTGTGTGGTGTGTGGAGAACTGCACGGAACATCACAGTGCCAAAAGTAAAAAACTGACTCAAGTGTTAAAAAATGCAGTAACTGTGGAGGCAACCACACTGCAAATTACAGGGGCTGCCCTGTCTATACCCACTTTAAGCAGTCAATGACAAATAAGTCATCAATCACCTATAAACAACCCCAGCAGCCAAACATAATTCATACAAACAATTTTCCGCAGATAGGCCAGTCAACCAGCCAAATAATTATGCAAAACCCCAAACAAGTTTCATATGCTAGTGTTGTCAAAACCGATACACAAAACTTGAATCAGGAGCCCAAGCCCCAAAATTCCGATCAAAATTTTACCAATCTTGAGGCAACTCTTCAGACTCTTGTTCAGTCCATAAACACATTTACGGTTTCTATGACGAACATGATGCAGGAAATGCTGAAAATGCAATCCACTATTTTGCAGGCAATTTTAACAAAATGAATTGGTTAAAAATATGTTTCTGGAACGCAAACGGCATCCGCCAACACAAAAATGAACTTGAGCACTTCCTTATGGAAAAACAAATTGACATAATGCTGATTGCTGAAACCCACTTGACAAGCAACAGTTATTTCAAAATTAATGGCTACATACTGTACGACACAAAAGATCCCCGTGGAAGATCTTGCGGAGGATCGGCAATTCTAATAAAATCCAGAATTAAACACTTTTTAATGAACGAGACATGTGAGGAGTATCTCCAAGCAACTAATATATGCATTGAATATTTGCATGAAAAAATCGTTATTTCCTCAATCTACTCACCGCCACGCTTTTCAATAACAGAAAGCCAATACTCAAATTTTTTCAAATCACTTGGACCTAGATTTTTAGCGGCTGGCGACTATAACGCAAAACACACTTTTTGGGGATCACGTTTAATTACCTCGAAAGGCCGTGTGCTTTTTCACACCGTTTCCAAAATGGGTTTAGATGTGGTTTCAAGCGGACATCCCACTTATTGGCCGTCAGACCGACGAAAGATCCCAGATGTTATAGATTTTGGAGTTGCGAAAAATTTTCCCTTAGAGTGGATGCAAGTGGAGCCTTCATTAGATTTGTCATCAGATCACTCTCCCACTATAATCTCTGTTTCGTTCCCCCACGAGATTGACTCACCGTTAACTGTCAATAGAGTTAATTGGTTAAAATACAAAAAATTTTTGAGTACACATTGTACTGAAAATATCGCCTTGAGAACGCCTGAGGATATTGATGTGTCAATTAACGATTTTTCTGAAAACCTCAAACTGGCCGTACAGCATGCTACCACTAGTCATATAAGAACCAGAAATGAAACCAATAGAACTTATTCGTCTGAAATTGAGCAACTTCTGTCAGAAAAAAGAAGAGTCAGAAGAGAATGGCAACTTCGCAGATCTCCCCAGCTTAAAACTAGGCTACGGGAATGCATAACTCAGTTAAGAAATCTGCTTGAAGTCCATAGAATTGCTTCCCTTAAAACATATTTGGAAAGCCTTGATGGTACTCCTCAATCTGATTATTCCTTGTGGAAAGCGACAAAAGGTTTAAAAAGACCCGTAATAGGTAAGCCACCTTTGCGAACTTCAACTGGCGACTGGGCAAGAAGCGACTCTGAAAAGGGGATGTTGTATGTCGATCATTTGAGAAACGTTTTTATTACAAATGATTCAGCGAATATTACAGCGGAATTACCACCATATGTTGTTAGACCCCCTGTGTCTTTGAGACTTAATTTTCAAGATGTCGAAAACGTTATCGCAAATACAAACCCAAGAAAAGCTCCAGGCATTGATCAAATTACTGGTAAAATGCTCGAACAGTTACCTCGTGTAGCTAGAAGGGTTCTACTTTTTATTTTTAACGCCATTTTACGCCTTGAGTATTATCCTGTAGAGTGGAAGGTCTCAATGATTACTATGATACCCAAGCCAGGGAAGGATCTGACAAAGGTAGAATCATATAGACCAATAAGTCTACTACCAACAATTTCAAAACTGTTCGAAAAATTGTTAATGGCGAAGTTGAGTCCAATATTGAACAATGTGGGGTGTATCCCTGATCATCAATTTGGTTTTCGGGCTAAACATAGCACCATAGAACAAACGCACAGACTAGTCAATGTCATAAGACAGACCTTTGAGGAGAAGAAGTATTGCTCAGCTCTATTCATCGACATTTCTCAAGCTTTCGATAAAGTGTGGCACGACGGGTTGATGCACAAAATAAAGTTAAACTTGCCTGTAAATACTCACAAGCTTCTGGAAAGCTACTTATATGGGCGGAAGTTTATTATCAGAGAAGGCGATTTTATAAGCCCAACTCAGCCAATCGAAGCAGGTGTTCCCCAAGGCAGCATACTGGGGCCTACTTTATACTTGATTTACGCCTCTGACATGTCAACGACATCCGGAATCCATACTTCAACCTTTGCAGATGACACAGCGTTTTTGAGTGTTCATGAAAACCACCAATTAGCTTCACGAAATTTACAGGAATACATTTCAATATTAGAGAAATGGCTAAAACTTTGAAAATCAAAGTTAATGAACAAAAATGTACTCATGTCACATTCACTCTGTGTAAGCAAACATGTGGGCCTATCCAAATAAACAACTCACCTATTCCGCAACACAGTGAAGTCAAGTACCTGGTATACACCTCGACCGTAGGCTAACGTGGAAGTCTCACATTGAAGCAAAAGTCACTCAGATGAAACTAAAAGCAGCGCAACTAAATTGGCTTATGGGCAGAAACTCGACATTGAAGTTGGATTGCAAACTTCTGTTATACAATGCAATTCTAAAACCTATATGGTGCTACGGAATTCAATTATGGGGCACCGCCTCAGCGTCAAATATTGAAAAAATTCAAAGGCGACAAAACCGAATTCTTCGAACGATTACTGCAGCTCCATGGTACGTAAAAAATTCACGAATTCATAACGATCTGAGTGTTCCGCTGGTAAAAGAGGAATTTTCCAAGTACGCGACAAGGTATGTCAGTAAACTGGAACTTCATCCAAACCCTCTTGCGCGCAATATACTTAATTTTGGCGGCCACACTCGGCTTAAAAGAAGGGATACCGCTGCCACCATCAGATTGCTCAATAGGTGATTTTACCGAAATAGCTCCCGCATAATAAAACTTTTTGTCTAGCATTGGCCGGACTTAAGAATCCCATTTTTTAAATTTAGTGTTAAGATTTGAATACTTATTGTTAGTTCATTTGGAAGATTCAATAAATAAAAAATGCTACAAAAAAAAAAAAAATTAGGAGTGATCGAACCATCAACCTCAGCCTGGAGTTCTCCCATGAGAATTGTTATAAAGCCCAGAAAAATAAGACTGTGTTTAGATGCACGAAAAATAAATAGTGTGACAACAAAGGATGCCTATCCACTACCGTCAATAGAAGGAATTTTTTCGCGATTACCAAAAGCCAATATTATTTCAAAACTTGACCTTAAAGACGCGTATTGGCAAGTTGCGCTATCTGAGAAAGCAAAGGCAATAACAGCATTCACAGTACCTGGACGGCCATTGTACCAATTTACAGTAATGCCATTCGGTCTGTGCAATGCCCCTCAGACCATGTGCCGTTTAGTTGATGAGATCATACCAGCCGATATGAAAAATAATGTTTTCGGATATTTAGATGACATAATTATCGTATCAGATACCTTCGACGAACATCTTACGTCCTTATTACGAATGGCGGACCAGTTTCGAAAGGCCAATCTGACGCTTAATATAGCTAAGAGTCACTTCTGTGTAACTCGGGTAAAGTATCTAGGCTATGTAATTGGGGATGGGGGGATAGGTACAGACCCTGACAAAGTTAGTGCCATTACAAACTGGCCAGTTCCAAAAAACCTTAGACAGGTACGAGGTTTCTTAGGTATCGCAGGATAGTACCGCCGTTTTATTGAGAATTTCTCTACTATAGTATTTCCTATAACCAAAACTTTGTCTGCAAAGAAAAAATTTGTTTGGACCCAAGAAGCTAACTGTGCTTTTGAGACAATAAAATCCTTACTAACCTCAGCGCCCATACTTATGAACCCCGACTTTTCACAAAAATTTTTGTACATTGTGATGCCAGCGACTATGGCATAGGTGCTGTCCTAATTCAATTGGATAGTGAAGGCCATGAAAAACCCATAGCTTTTATGAGTAAAAAACTTAACTCTGCACAACGTAACTATAGTGTTACAGAGCGGGAATGTCTTGCTGCTCTAGAAGCCATACAACGTTTTCGCTGTTATTTAGAGTTGCAAGAATTTGAAGTGGTTACCGACCATTCAAGTCTTGTATGGCTCATGCGCCAGCCGAACTTAAGCGGAAGATTAGCTAGATGGGCTATGAAGTTACAGGCTTATAAATTTACAATAAGTCATCGCAAAGGCAAAAATCACTTGGTGCCAGATGTCCTCTCCAGGATTAATAATGATGACATTGCTGGCATCGATAAAGATTTTCCGTATATAGACCTTAACTCCCCGTGTTTCAGAGACCCAGACTACAGTCAGTTGAAGGCAGAGGTGACCGATAATCCAGGTAAATTTCCCGATATAAAAATAATTGATGATTTTATGTATATACGAACCGTGCACAATGATGGAGTTGAACAACACGAACAGAATGCCTGGAAGCTTTGGATTCCTCGCGGTCTACGAGAAAGTATAATCCAATTAAACCATGATACTGCTACAGCAGCTCACGGCGGATATTGTAAAACTTTAGATTTAATACGCAGGACTTTTTACTGGCCAAGAATGCTGACAGATGTTAAAGAATATGTAAGCAAGTGTGAAATATGTCGAACAACCAAAGCTCCTAACTATATAATGAAACCGGAAATGGGGAAACTTGTAATTTCCGAACGACTGTTTCAGCGATTTTATGTGGATCTATTAGGCCCATATCCTAGAAGCAAATCTGGCTACATCGGGCTGCTCATCGTACTAGACCATTTTTCGAAATTTCATTGGTTATGCTCACTAAGAAATTTTACGACCAAGGCTATAAAGCAGTATCTTGAGAGACACATATTTATGGTATACGGAGTACCTGAATTCGTTGTGAGTGATAATGGTTCACAGTTTGTGGCTAAAGAACTTAGTGCGTTTTTTACCTCTTTAGGTATTAAACACATTTTTACAGCATATTATTCTCCTCAATCCAACGCATCAGAGCGCGTAAATCGTTCAATAATTGCTGGCATTCGAGCTTTTGTTAAAAATGACCATACTAAGTGGGATGAGAATATTGATGCTATTAGCTGTGCACTACGAAATTCGCATCATAGCACCATAAAAATGTCTCCGTACCATGCCCTTTTTGGTTTTGATATGATAACTAATGCAACTTCTTTCGATTTATTACGAAAATTAAAACTTTTAGATGAACCTGTGATCACATTACCACATGATGATAGCATGCAAGAAATTCGGCAGCAACTAAAAAAATGTATGCGGAAATCCTACGAACACTACCAGCATTACTACAACCTTCGAACAAGACAACAAGTTTTTCAAATAGGGCCAGAAGTTTATCGGAGAAACTTTGCACAGAGTCAACGCGAAAAAAGCTTTAACGCAAAGTTTGCCCCGTTATTTGTTAAGGCCAAAGTTCTAGAAAAATTAGGGAATCACTATTATAAATTAGCAGATATGAATGAAAAATTTATCGGTACTTACCATGCTAAAGATATAAAATTGTAATGTTCTCCTCCCGTTTATATTTGTGTTGCAATGCAAAAATATAACCTGGTTTTGTAATGAACATTTTTTTTTGTTAGTCAGCGAAAACGAAAAGTTTTGTAATATAGAATCATTTAAACGAAAGAAAAAAAGAAAACATGCAGTTTCCTTGAATAAATTGAATTCCCAGTGCAAAACAGAACAAAATCTATCTGGCTACACTGTAGCTTAATGTAGGTCAGTAATTTATATGCTTGGTTGTGTGCTCTCAATTGAAATTAGGTTTGCAACATTCCTGCATATAAACAATGTTGCTTACTCCAAAGTAGATAAGGTGACAATGGTATCGTGTTGCGTCATAAACAACTATATATTCGAAGTTGTCTTGCAATAAACATTATTTTACATGAGCGCATCATTTTTGTTAATTTTTGTCTTAAAATCGCTCAAATTTATTGCAATCTATTACAAAGTTAAGAATAGTTAAATAATCAGGATCTACCTGATTACTTGTTATACCTACAGCCAAGATTATATAATACGGTGCTTTAATGACGAAAACGCATGTGACATTTTATTTCTGTACACGTGTTGAGTAAGGAAGGTTATAAAAACTCTCCATAACCATTAACTAAACCGTACATTGTGCGTGCATCCAGAAATTCACCTAGCAAGTTTTAAAAACAATCAAGGAACTGGTATTCCAAAGTAAGTGAAGTTATGCCTGCAAGGCTGAGGTAGTCAAAGGGAGAAGCTTATATATCTGCTTGGAATTTCTTAGAGAATTGCATGTTGAGGGAAACGGGTAAGCATGTCAGGTAATTTGCATTTCTAAATTTCAAGAAGGAATTTTTCTTGACAGAAGGAATTGTTCTTATCCAGCGTTCGATAATACCAAAGGACATCTAGGCAATTCGCCTCAACCCGTAAACATATAAATTCGATATTAAATACAAGCGTAATCTCAGTATCCCTACCAAAACCTAACCAACAATTTTTGAGACCGTGTGTAATCGTGCCACGCATTCGCGAACACATTCCAAAAAAAAAAAAAAAAAATCTATTTTCGTCCATCAATTCTCCTTCTTTCTGTGGAAATTGCGTCCAGGTCTGGACAGAAACCCAAAGCCTGATTTGTACACGTAACCCAATTTGAAAAAAAAAAAAAAAAAAAAACAACAAAAAGAAGAAAACAAAACACATCGAAACTGCTAGAGATAGTTAACTTTAAAATTAATGAAATTTTAATTCATAAGTAAAATTATAAATTTAGTTAAACCTCGCAAAGACTAAACTTCCAAATTAAAATAAGTAAAATTTTAAGAAGTGTAGGCATATGCAGGAAGTTACTTTATTTTAACCCAACATTAATTGGTACTACAACAGCAACTACCTGAAAATCGAGAGGCCTCTACGACATCAGTAAGTTTGGTGAGTTGTAAATTGTGTTTATTGAAAGTATGTAACTTCATTCATACATTTAACTCGTGCATTGTCTATATACTAATTTTTACACACAAAAAAAAAAAAAAAAAAAAAAAAAAAAAAAAAAAAAAAAAAAAACACGCAAAACAGATATATACGTATATATGCGTATATACACCTATATAAAATATATGTCGATATATGTATGTACACATATAATGGAATGGAATGAAATTCGATTAACAACGACCACCTGGCATAAAAATAACCCATTTTAAGAGAAATCCATGCAATAACTATATACTTGTGTGCTCTTTGATTGTTGATGTTTTGATTGAATTTTTAAAGTGATAAAAGAAAATATCGTAACTAGGTGGACCTAATCGTGGTGTTAATCGAGTTTTATTAAAATTTTATTTATATGAAAAAGAAAAATTTACATTTATTGTTGTACTTATATATTATTAGTAGTAATATCCATTAAAATTATACATTATTCGCGAGCGTAAAATAATATCCCCCGTTACGAATCATGGGTTAAGTTCGGTATTTTATGGAAGAAAAAATAAAATGAATTGCTAAGAGTTTTCAGTTTTTTCATGGGGTAGTGCGTTAGGATTTTGTCAAGTAAGGGTTGCTGATCAAACGTCGTAGTCTCAGCATAAAGGAAGGTGAGGGTTATGAGGCAACGTTCCTATCAACATCTAAGGAACAACAGTTAATAAGGTAAAACGAGCATAACCATTATAAAATCATTTCGCAAACTTAATTAGCTATATCGGGAGTTTTGCATTTGTTATATAGTTAATCCAGACCTTTTAACGTAAAATTTTCGGGAATCTATAAAAAAAATATCTGTATCATGAGACTTAAGGAGAAGGGACACGAATCTCCCCAACCGGCTGCAGCTAGCATGTTAATGGCTCCCCCTCGTCCTTTTGAATTAAGCCTTTTGCATAGTGTAATGGTTCTTTATAGGTTATAGAAACGGAAATCAGCGGACTGTGCAAATGATTCGTTACAATTTATGTAACCTAATTTTATTACCAGAACTGCTTTTGAGCAAAAAAAAGTAATTTAGCTTCGCCTATGCGACATTTTCATTAAAAATCCGATTTGGGCTATATCTCGGGTATATATGGACCGATATCTGAAAAAAAAAATTTTTGTCTTTTAGTCACCATGCTTAATAAGTGTGTGAAGTTTGAGCAAAACGAACAACTTTTGTTTTCAAAAATTTTCATACAAAACTGCAAAAAAAACGGCTTTTTTCGGAATTTTGAATATATCTCAGCTATACGTGGACCGATATTACTGAATTTCAATAGCAAACCCATGAATCGATGGGGTAAAAGAATGGTAAAAGAAAAAAGTTTCTAATGGTTTTCTCAGAACCGGTATTTCAACAGCGGACAGACGGATATCGCTTAATCGACTTTTCCATTAATTCTGATTCAGAATATACATATATACTTTATAGGGTCGCAAAAAAAAACTGTAGAAATTACAAACGGAATCACAAACTCATATATACCTTTTACATTTTTGTGAAGGGTATAAAAAAATAGATACAAACAAAAAACAGAGAAAAAAGTCTTAAACTTAATGAAATTCAAATTTACGATCCACCTCTTTGGCAAAGAAAAAAACCACCACCAAAACAATAAACCGAACCAGAGAGAACATAGGGACGATTCTTAACTAAAAACAACCTTCATCTACTTTGAAGGAAAATACAAAACAACAGCAAGTCGAGCTGTGAGCACATAATAGCATTAAACACATTCGAAACAGCAGGCTACACAAACACACGACTACAAATGCCGCTGGCTACAAATGTAGCCTGCAGCCAGCTACATAATTATATTGAAGGCGGCAACTACATAATAAACAGCTGATATTGGTTTCTTTATCTCCTTACAAATATTAAAAAGAGTTTTGTGCATACAAAATGGCTGAGGGAAATTTAGAAAATTCTATAGTTTACATATATTGCTAAAATAGTGCGAGCTACTTAGTATTCGATGTAATAATATATATCAATATTAAAAAATTAAATATTTGCAAAGCACAATCAAAATCCACAATTAAAATTAAAACTTGTGAAACATAAACAGCTGCTTTTTTGCATTTGAGTGGTGCCACTTATAATTTTTTTTAGCTGCTTCTAAAGCTGTCACCAAATTTAAGAGTAAGAAAAAACCAAGAAAATGCAATGAACTATTTGAAAACTAAAGTAATTTAAATTTAACTTCATCATTTATAAACCTACATATATACGGAAGTATTTTTTGGCAAGAACTATTATTAAACATTTTCCATTTGGAATAATACACTTTCATACATAAAAGAAGTTTTAAGTTTGGGTGTATCCAAAATTTATTATTGTTTCGATAATAATAACTAAAAGATATAAATTGCGAGGCTCCACTTGCTCGCAGATATAGAATTAGTTACAGACAAAATTATCAGACTTAATAACAATTTTAGTATAAAATGCCAGAACTCAGAGTTTGAGCATATCAATGAGCTAGCCCATCTTACGTAGTGTAGTAGTTTTCTAGGATAAGCCTTTTTATTAAAAAACTAAAACGTTCAAATAGGTTTTTGAAAATTTTTACCTCCAAATAAATTAAAAATTTTGTAAATATGGAATATGTATTTATTAATATTGTAACTAAAAACCTAATAACTAAGAAGAAAAAGATAATTATCTTGAACTCTTTATTGTAAATTAATTATATGAAAATGTAATATTATGGAAATAAAGTGAATTTGGAAAGATATAAATAACACACTAACAAACTAAAAAGAACATAGATTTTTGTTTCGGCTTATGGAAACATGCAAATAATGCTAAGTGTGCAACTCTATACGAAATTTTAGGTTACATAAATCTGTTTTTATAAACGGAAAACTATCATGCTGATTTTTGCAGACATGAAAATTTGTTTTTATGTATTTTAGTTATTTAACAATTAAATTTTAAGTTATGTTCTTATATCTAAAACGTTCATGTTTCAGAAACTCCTCAAAGCTCAGGTAAAAAGCATTCGACTTGTTATTTTAACATTCCAGTAATTAGAAAAAACAAGAATGAACCAAACTGAATTATTAATGTTTCGTAGTTATAATTATTTAAAGACACTTCACATGTTGTATTAAGACTTATCAAAAATTCAAATAAAACGGGCAAGTGTGAATTTTAAGCGTTATAAAGTGACAAATAATATGCCAAGCGATTTGATATCATAACACTTTGAGAAATTTATTTAAACACTAAGATTTTTTATTGGAACAGGATTGCATTTTTCACAAAAGCTTTTAATAATCCTCGTAATATAGTTATCATTTATAATTTTCATCTGAATCATAGTGTTACACTAAAAATGGTTGCTATTTTATGCAAACATATATTTTGTATTGTTTTATATGAAAATCAATGCTAAACCAAATAAATAAATGTTAACTTCATCTATTCTTTCAATTGAATAACAAACATTAATGATCAAAAAGTTTTCATCAATTGTATTTGTGTATGGAAGAAAATATGAAAACAAGCTTTTTTTATTGTTTCGTTTATTTAAATATCAGTAATATACATTACATTTTGTTTGACTTTGCTTGATACATTGACATCACTAAGAAAGCTTTTGTAGCCAACGAAAATAGAATTAAATCTAATTTGGCGACAGCTACAACGGCGGTCATGTAGTCGTGTAGCTGTGCTGTCGTCAATATATTTATTCTCATAAGAACGCGTGTATTTTAATTTTGGGCTTTTGTAGTCGGTAGCTGCTGTCTCGAATGTGTTTAATGCTAATGAATAGCGACATCAGCAGAGACGACACCGCCTGGCAGTAAGCAGCAAAGATGAAGCAGCATTTCGTAGCTATGTATGTATATATATGTAGTATAAGTATATATGTACCTGTAAATATGTATAGTTTCAATAACATTCAAAGTAGAGCGAGTAATCTCAAGCAAGGTCAGTAGAATGGTCATTTATAAAAAGAAAAGTGTTTAATTATATACCATGTTTTTCTCTTCTTTGAGTTTTATACTCATATGCAATTTCAATGCCAAGTGAATTCAAATTTTAAAAGAAATATTGTTTTAATTGTAAAGCGTATACAGAGCTTAAAAGCAGAGAAAAACAAGTAAGAGTGTAGTATATTCGGCTGGGCCGAATCTAAAATACCCTTCACGATAGTCACGAATTATATATTATATATGAACCGATATCGGAATTTTCTATTTTCTGTATTTTAGTAACCTTTTTTTATAACGAGAATTGCTTTTCAGCAAAAAAATAATAATTTTTAATGGAAAAACCGGTTCAGGCTATATCTCGGGTATATATGGACCGATATCGAAAATTTTAATTTTCCATATTTATATAACCTTATTTCATTACCAGAACTGCTTTTGAGCACAACAAATTGTTTAAGTTCGCTTACGCGACATTTTCATGAAAAACCCGATTTGGGGTATATCTCGGGAATATATGGACCGATATCGGAAATTTTTATCTCCCATATTTATATAACCTCATCTTATTACCAGAACTGTTTTTAATCAAAAAAAGTTGTTAAAGTTCGCTGACGCGGCATTTCCGTGAAAACCCCGTTCTAAGCTATATCTCGGGTATATATGGACCCATATCGGTAATTTTCATTTTCCATATTTATGTTACCTTATTTCATTACCAGAACTGGTTTTGAGCACAAAAAAGTTTTTTAAGTTCGCTTATGCGACATTTTCATGAAAAGCCGATTTGGGCTATATCTCGGGTATATATGGACCGATATCGGAAATTTTCATTTTCCGCATTTATATAACCTCATTAGATTACCAGAACTGCTTTTGAGCAAAAAAAGTTGTTTCAGTTCGTTTACGCGACATTTTTATGAAAAACCCGATTTGGGCTATATCTCGGGTATATATGGACCGATATCTGAAAAAAAATTTTTTGCCTTTTAGTCACCTTGCCTAATGAGTGTGTGAAGTTTGAAGCAAAACAAACAACTTTTTTTGTTCAAAATTTCCATACAAAATTTTAAAAATTCATGGCTTTTTTCGGAATTTTGAATATATCTCAGCTATACGTGGACCGATATTACTGAATTTCAATAGCAAACACATGGCAATATGGAGTAATAGAATGGTGAAAGAAAAAAGTTTCTATGTCTAATGGTTTTCTCAGAAACGGTATTTCAACGACCGACAGACCGACAGACGGACAGACGGACATCGCTTAATTGACTTTTCCATTAATTCTGAATCAGAATATATATACTTTATAGGGTAGAAATTACAAACGGAATCACAAATTTATATATACCCTTTACATTTTTGTGAAGGGTATAATAATAAGTGTACAGTGCGTCAACAAACTTATCGCACACAGCTAAATATAATGAAAAGTCGGTAGGGAAAACCTTAGGAAATAAGCACTAAGAATATTCAATGCGATTAGAGAAGTATTAAGTGGGAAAACAGTGTGGAAAAGTTGTGGTTCTGATTGGTGAACCTTGCGGGGAATTATTTCAATATTCTGTGTGAATTTTGGAAAAGAGAATATTTTGTTATATTTAAATTCTGTGTGAATTTAAGAAGGTCTATTAATTGTTAGTGCAAACACTTGAAGCATTTAATACGTACATTGTTATGGTTCTGAGTGAACCTTGAGAGAAATTATTTAAATATTCTGTGTGAATTTTGAGAGCGAAGGTATTATTTTAATGTTACGAAATTCTGTATGAATTTAAGAATGTTAGATACTTGCAAACAATAATATTTGAATCATTTAATCAATAGTTGTGGTTCTGAGTGAACCTTGTGAGGAATTTTGGTAAGATTCTGTGTGAATCTAAATATTTTTATTACCCGCTTACGCAAACATTTTATTAAAATTTGCTAATACGCATATGTGAGTACATTATAAACAGATAGGAAATACAATTTTTTTAATATTATCACCAAATACTATTAAATATCATTATTGTAATTTATATTAATTTACATTAATTAACACATATTTTGTAAGCTGCGGGCGCAATCAGAAATAAAATGGACAAAGACATTATTTTGGCACTAACCGGGCTTGAAAAATGCGTTAGACGGCTTAGGACTTCCAAAAACGGGAGGCAAAGAAACGTTAAGGGAAAGACTTTTAGAGCATTGTGGTTTAAGTCAGAAGGAGGAAGATTCAGAATGTGGGGACGCTAATCCCAGTTCACATGAAGCGACTCCTATAGAATCATTTAGTCATTTTACCCTGAGGGACGTGCAGGACTCGATCTCAACTTTTTCGGGTGACAGATTGCCAGAAGTTGGGCAATGGCTCGAGGAGTTTGAGGACTGTGCAAGCGCCGTGAAGTGAAACAATCTTCAAAAATTTATTTATGCGAAGCAATTGCTGACAGGAGCTGCTAAGCTTTTTGCAAGAACTCAGTCCGCGATAGTCGATTGGTCATCTTTAAAATCGAATTTGAAAATTGAGTTTGGTAGAAAATTATCATCTCTAGAAATACACAAGCTGTTGAGAAATCGCAAGAAAAAGGTAGGAGTGACATTTCGCGAATATTTATACTGTTTACAAGAAATCGGCCTACCGATACATTTAGATGATGAAAGTCTAATTCAGTATTTTATAGACGGTATTGGGGACTACAGGTCGAATAAATTAGTTTTATATCAATCCAGAACCTTAGAACATCTAAAATAAAATATTAAAGTGTACGAAAAGTTGCGCACACCAGAATCATCAAATTCTAGTATGAGCAAACCGACAGAATTTCTAAAAAATAACTTTAAGATAGGGCATGAAAGGAGATGTTATAAATGTGGAGACAAAGGGCATTTGGCACACTCATGCAACACCAAAGGAATAAAGTGTTTTAAATGCCAAGGTGTTGGGCATAAGGCGATAGAATGCAAGTTTGAAAGTAGAAGGGAAGTAAGAAGTAGACGAGATAGAACAGAGGGTAACATGCACACGCTGACAGACGATATTTTAACACCGTCTAAAAGAATATTCAAAGACGTAACAATTTTCGACAAAACACTCTCCGCTATTGTAGACACCGGTAGTGATATTTGCGCAATCAGACACGATACACTTTTCCTACTGGGAGATTTCGATCTTGATCCTAAGAGGAAAATATTAGTCGGAATAGGCGGAAAAAGTATCACCACTCTAGGGAATTTTACATGTAATGTAGAAGTAGGCAACATTAATTTAGAAATCACTTTTCACGTAGTTAGGCAGAGCGACATATTGTACGACATGGTATTGGGTATATTCTAACAAGTGGACTTAACTGTTAGTGGAAAAGAAGCAATATTAAAAAGAAAAAGAATGAAGAAAAATTAGTTAGGGTACCCAAAAACCTAGATGAATGTGAGAAGGATAAAAAAGTTAACCCAATAAATGAGCTGCAAAGTGAATTTCAAACTATTCTTCAGTCCCTCACATTGGATCACTCTGACAGCGATCAGTTGAACATCGAATATCTTGAAACCAATGTTCAAGCCAAGCTAAAAAATTTGATAGCCTAATATCGACCCGTAAAACAAACGTCATACCCGGTAACGATGAAAATAGTTTTATCTGATGACATTCCCATCAGCCAACGACCAAGAAGAATGTCATATAGCGACCAACAATTAGTACATAAACAAGTTAACGAATGGCTTAGAGAGGGTATAATAAGGTCAAGTCCATCTGCATACGCAGCACCCGTAGTATTAGTGGCAAAAAAGGACGGAACCAAACGACTTTGTTGCGACTACAGGAAATTAAATGAAAAGATAGTTCGCGATAACTTTCCAATGGCAGTCATCGATGACGTAATCCAACGTTTAAAAGACGCAAAAATTTTCATAACTTTGGACCTCAGGAACGGATTTTTCAACGTTCCCGTAGATAGAGACTCGCGTAAATACACCGCATTTGTAACCCACAAGGGAGTTTATGAATTTCTGTTTGTTCCATTTGGAATATCTAACTCACCGGCAATATTCTCCAGATACCTTGCAGCGGTATTGAGAGATCTCATTAACGATGGTACGGCGATAACCTACATGGACGACGTTGTAATACCAGCCAGAAATGAAGAAGAGGGCATCGAGAAGTTAGAGAGAGTATTGAAGGTCGCGGAATCAAACGGACTGGATAAAAAATGGAAAAAATGCTTAAGAGCAAAATTAATTTCTTGGGGTATATAGTAGAAAACTCAACAATAAAGCCCTCGGAAGAGAAAACTAGTGCCGTATCAAGATTCCCATTACCGCAAAATCAAAAGGCTCTTCAAAGATTTCATTCCTAGCTATGCCATCATAGCTAAACCATTATCTGACCTTTTGAAAAAGAATATGACATTTAGAATGAAAGACGATGAAATATTAGCATTTTCACAACTAAAAAACGCTCTAATAACAGCGCCAGTACTCAAACTGTTTGACCCAATGGCTGTTACCGAAATTCACACAGATGCAAGCATGCATGGATATGGTGCTGTTCTGTTACAGCAAAGTTTTTTTTTTTTTTATCAATTTTTATTTATTTGTTGAATCTTCAAGAACTAACAACAATTATTCAAATCTTAATAACAAAAAAATTTTCTTTAAGTCCAGCCAATGCTAGACAAAAAATTATGATTCAGCGAATGTATCAGAATACCGTGCCACAGAACATCATCTGTTATGCTCCCGAATGGAAGCCAGTGTGTCCCTTCTTTTTAATCGTGTGTGACCACCAAAGGTAAGGATGTCTCGAGCAAGTGGATTTGGGTGGAGTTCATGTTTGGTTACATACCTTCCAGCATATTTGGCAAATTCATCTTTTACTAAAGGTACGTTTAGGTCCTTGTGAATTCGAGAATTTTTTACATACCATGGGGCTGCTGTAATCGTACGTAGAACGCTGTTTTGACGCCTTTGAATTTTTCCAATATTCGATGCGGAGGCGGTGCCCCATAGTTGAATTCCATAGCACCATATTGGCTTTAGGATCGCGTTATACAGCAAAAGTTTGCAGTCTAAGCTCAGGGTGGAATTTCTGCCGATGAGCCAATTAATTGCGCGGCTTTTAATTTCATCTGGGTTGTTTTTGCGTCAATGTGTTTCTTCCAAGTTAGTCGACGGTCGAGGTGAATACCGAGATATTTGACGTCACTGTGTTGTGAAATTATTTGATTATTAATTTTTATTGACGGGCATGTATTTTTACGCAGTGTGAACGTGATATGGACACATTTTTGTTCATTGACTTTGATTTTCCAGAGTTTTAACCATTTCTCTAAATTGTAAATATGTTCCTGCAAATTTTGTGATGCTGTTTGGTGGTTTTCATGTACACTGAAAAAAGCCGTATCGTCTGCAAACGTGGATGTAAGGAAAGTTTAGTTTTATTTTGTGCATTAAAGTGTGGCATCTTTGTCAAAAGCTTGGGAAACGTCAATGAAAAGTGCAGAGCAATACTTCTTGTCTTCAAATGATTTTCTTATGACATTAACTAGTCTGTGTGTCTGTTCGATGATACTATGTTTGGCCCTAAAACCGAACTGGTGATCAGGAATACATTCTATTTTTTCCAGTACTGCACTCAACTTCATCATTAGCAATTTTTCAAATAGTTTTGAAATTGTTGGCAGTAGACTTATTGGTCTGTACGATTCTACTTTAGTATGATCCTTCCCCGGCTTAGGTATCATCGTTATCATAGACACTTTCCACTCGACCGGATAATACTCAAGGCGTAAGATAGCGTTGAAAATAAAAAGAAGAATTCTTCTAGCCACACGAGGTAGTTGTACAAGCATTGTACCAGTAATTTTATCCATACCTGGAGCTTTCTTAGAGTTTATTTTATTGATAACGTTTTCCACATCTGGAAAACTAAATCTCAAGGACACAGGCGGTCTTACGGCAAATGGCGGAAATACTGCTATGTCATTTGCTGCATCATCTGTAAAAACATTTCTCAAGTGATTTACATACAACATCCCCTTTTCGGAATCGGTTCTTGCCCAGTCGCCAGTTGGAGTCCGCAAAGGTGGCTTACCTCTAACGGGTCTTTTTAAACCTTTTGCCGCTTTCCACAAAGAATAGTCTGATTGAGGGGGGCTAGCAAGGCTTTCAAGTATGATTTAAGGGAAGCCATTCTTTCTATTTCAAGCAGATTTCTCAATTTGGTTACAGATTCTCGTCGCCTAATTTTAAGCTGGGGAGACCTGCGGAGTTACCACTCCCTTCTAACTCTTCTTTTTTCTGACAAAAGTTGCTCAATTTCCGACGAATAAGATCTATTGTTCTCGTTTCTGTATCTTATATAGTTAGTGCTAGCATGTTGTACGGCCAGTTTAAGGCTTTTGGAAAAACTATTAATGGACACGTCAATATCTTTAGGCGTTCTCAAAGCAATATTCTCCGTACAATGAGTACTCAAATATTTTTTATATTTTAGCCAATTAACTTTAGTGGTCGTCAACTCTAAGTCAGTAGACGGGGAGTAAAACTCTTGGGGGGAAAAAACAGATATTATTGTGGGTGAGTGATCTGATGACAAATCTAACGAAGGCTCCACTTGAAACCACTCTAAGGGAAAACTTTTCGAAACTCCAAAATCTATAACATCTGGAATCTTTCGTCTGTCTGACGGCCAATGCGTGGGGTGACCACTTGAAATCACATCTAAGCCCATTTTAGAAATGGTATCAAAAAGTACACGGCCTTTCGGAGAAATTAAACGTGAACCCCAAAAAGTGTGTTTAGCGTTATAGTCACCAGCCGCTATAAATCGAGGCCCAAGTGATTTGAAAAAATCCGAATATTGGTTTTCTGTTATTGAAAACTGAGGCGGTGAGTAAATCGAGGAAATAACAATTTTCTCATTACAAAATTCAATGCATACATTAGTCGCTTGCAGATATTCCTCACGTGTTTCGTTGAACCAATAGTGCTTAATTCTGGCTTTTATCAAAATTGCCGATCCCCCACAAGATCTTCCACGGGGATCTTTGGTGTCATATAGTATGTAGCCATTAATCCTGAAATAACTTGTTGACGTCAGGTGAGTTTCAGCGATTAACATTATATCGATTTGCTTTTCCATAAGGAAGTGCTCAAGTTCATTTTTATGCTGGCGGATGCCGTTTGCGTTCCAGAAACATATTTTCAAACAAATCATTTTTTTATTTGTTTAAAATAACCTGCAAAATTATGGTTTGCATTTTCAGCATTTCTTATATCATGCTCGTCATAGAAGCCGTAAAAGTGTTTATTGATTGAACAAGAGTCTGCAGCGTTGCCTCAAGATTGCTAACATTTGGATCGCAGTTTTGGAACTTGGGTTCCTGATTTTAATTTGGAGTATCAGCTTTAACCACATTAGCATATGAAATTTGTTAGGCGTTTTGCAAGTTAATATGGCTAGTTGCCTGGCCTGCCTGGGGAATACTATTTGCAACAATGATATTTGACTGCGGTGGCTGCTTAGGAGGTATAGACGTCTTATTTGTCATTGACTGTTTAAAGTGAGCATACACTGGGCACCCTCTGTAGTTTGCAGTGTGGTTACCTCCACAATTACTGCATTTATTAACGCTCTAATCAGTTTTTGATTTTTTGCATTGTGATGTGCCGTGAAGCTCTCCACACACAACACAAACTGCGGGCAATTTACAGTATGCCTTCGTGTGGCCAAATTCTTGGCAGTTTAGGCATTGAACGGGACCTAAACGTTTATGCGGCTCCTCTATGGTGACCCTACGATGCAAAAGAAATTTAAGGTTGTAAATTGGATGAACCTCATTTTTCTTCAGAACGACATCCCCTGGTTCCATTTCAACCCTAAACATGGGTTGAGGAATCTTTTCACGGTTCCGCATATTTACCACATTTTTATACCCTTCACAAAAATGTAAAGGGTACTGCCATGCTTAACTGATGTAACGTTAAAAGTGTCTTTGCCGATCGCCGTGATAAGTTGTTTTACCAGCTCACTAGTAGTAGGCTCTCTCAAATATATTGACGGTGGTTTAAAGGTTTTCTTAGATGTTGCTGCCTCCACAGTCTGAAGGATAGCAAATCTATTATTTTCAGTTGTTGTTTTGGTGCTATCATTTTTAGGTAGTTTCGATTGAGACGACACTTTAGCGGATTTGGGGCTTCGCTGGCGTTTAGCTACAGTTACGTACCTGTCCATGCCTACTTGTGTTTTCGGCTTATCTGCAACAATTATAGTGGATGATTGTTTGTCTTCTGTTGTAAGAACAATATTTGGCGAGCTCGAAGGCCGGCGTTTCTTATCATTTATGGAAAGTAGATTATTCAATGATTTTTTAATAGATTCCTCTGCGGAAATCCATAAATTTTTGCTAGTAGAGCTAAGCTCTTTCTCAGAACTACATCTGCTAGGTAAGCTCATGCAGTTTTTTATTAAAGAAAAAAGTTTTTTATTATAGAAAACAAAAATTTAATTTATGGTTTTTTTCTCAGACTACCTTCGTAATCTTCCGCACAATAACAACAATAAAATGTATGCACTTGTTTTGTAATTGGTATTATTGCTTTATTATTAAAAATTAAGGGAATTTATTTTCCCGTTGTTTTTTTTTTTTAATAGTTTGTTGTTGAGTCGTTGTTTAGCTTCGATAGTGAACGGACGTGTTTGTTTTTTTGATCGCAAAGTAAAAAAAAAAAATATAACGGGATTAAGTAAAAACCGTAATAGGTGAACAGAGTGTTTTTGTTTAAAAGAAAAATTTTGTGATATTTTTTAAATACTGTTTTAAATTGTAAATAAAAAATAGAAACAATTAATTGCATGAGTGCACCTATCAGATGTAATTCTGAAAAAGAGCTTAGCTCCGGTAGAAAAAATCTTTGGATTTCAGAGGAAGAATCTGTGAAAAAATCACTGGAAAATTTCCTGTCTCTAAGAGATAGGAAACGCCCGCGATCGTGTTCGCCAAATATTGTTGTTACAACTGAAGACAAAACATCTTCCGGTTTAATTGTTGATGATAAGCCAAAAACCCAAGTAGGCATGGACAGGTACATAACCGTGGTTAAGAGACAGCGAAGCCCCAAATCAGCTCAAATATCATCTAAACCGAAAATTTCTAAAGATGATAATAGGACTTCGGCAACGGATAATAATAGGTTTGCTATACTGCAAACAGATGAGCCAACTATATCTAAAAAAACCTTTAAGCCGCCTCCAATATATTTGCGAGAGCCTACCTCTAGTGACCTGGTAAAGCAACTTATTGCGGCAATCGGCAAAGACACTTTTAACGTAACATCGGTTAAGCACGGCGGCATCAATGAAACGAAAATCCAGGTAAACAGTGAAAATGAATACCGAAAGTTGTCTGACGTTCTAGAGAAGGAGAAGCGATCATTTTACACATATCAGCTTAAAAGTGCCAAAGGTATTCAGGTCGTTATAAAAGGTATTGACCCTTTTGTTGACACGAATGAGGTCAAAACCGGACTAGAAGACAATGGCTTCAAAATTAAAAATGTGGTTAATATTAGAAACCGTGAAAAAATTCCTCAACCCATGTTTAGGGTTGAATTGGAACCTAGAGATGTTCTCCTGAAAAAGAATGAAGTGCATCCAATTTATAACCTCAAATATCTTTTGCATCGTAAGGTTACCGTTGAGGAGCCTCATAAGCGTTTAGGGCCCGTCCAATGCCTAAACTGCCAAGAATTTGGCCATACTAAGGCCTATTGTAAGTTGCCCGCAGTTTGCGTTGTGTGTGGTGAACTTCACGGTACATCACAGTGCAAAAAACCTAAGACTGACGCGAGCGTTAAAAAATGCAGTAATTGTGGAGGTAACCACACTGCAAACTACAGGGGTTGTCCTGTCTATATTCACTTCAAGAGATCAATGACAAATAGGCCATCAATTTTAAATATGCCACCCCAGCAGTCTAACACCATTTCTACAACCAATTTCTCCCAGGTACGCCAGCCAACCAGCCATATACACGTGGAAAACCCCCAACAAATTTCTTATGCGAATGTGGTAAAATCCGATAAACCAAACTTTAATCAGGAGCCCAAGCCTCAAAACTCCGACCAAAATTTTAGCAATCTTGAGGCAACTCTGCAGACTCTTGTTCAATCTATAAATACGTTTACGGTTTCCATGACGAACATGATGCAGGAAATGCTGAAAATGCAATCCACTATTTTGCAGGCAATTTTAAAAAAATGAATTGGTTGAAAATATGTTTCTTGAACGCAAACGGCATTCGCCAACAAAAAAATGAACTTGAGCACTTCCTTATGGAAAAGCAAATCGATATAATGTTGATTGCTGAAACCCATTTGACAACCAACAGTTATTTCAAAATTAATTGGTACGCATTATATGACACTAAAGATCCCCGCGGAAGATCTTGCGGAGGATCGGCAATTCTAATAAAATCCAGAATTAAGCACTATTTAATGAACGAGACACGTGAGGAGTATATCCAAGCAACTAAAATATGCATTGAATATTTTCATGAAAAAATCGTTATTTCCTCGATTTACTCACCGCCCCGATTTTCAATAACAGAAAGCCAATATTCAAATTTTTTCAAATCACTTGGGCCTCGATTTTTAGCGGCTGGCGACTATAACGCTAAACACACTTTTTGGGGATCACGCTTAATTACCTCGAAAGGCCGTGTGCTTTTTGACACCGTTTCCAAAATGGGCTTAGATGTGGTTTCAAGCGGACACCCCACTTATTGGCCGACAGACCGACGAAAGATCCCAGACGTTATAGATTTTGGAGTTGCGAAAAATTTTCCTTTAGAGTGGATGCAAGTGGAGCCTTCATTAGATTTGTCATCAGATCACTCTCCCACTATAATCTCTGTTTCGTTCCCCCAAGAGATTGGCTCACCGTTGACTGTCAATAGAGTTAATTGGTTAAAGTACAAAAAATTTTTGAGCACACATTGTACTGAAAATATCGCCTTGAGAACGCCTGAGGATATTGATGTGTCAATTAACGATTTTTCTAAAAACCTCAAACTGGCCGTACAGCATGCTACCACTAGTCATTTAAGACCTAGAAACGAGAGCAATAGAACTTATTCATCTGAAATTGAGCAACTTCTGTCAGAAAAAAGAAGAGTCAGAAGAGAGTGGCAACTTCGCAGGTCGCCCCAGCTTAAAGCTAGGCTACGGGAATGCATAACTCAGCTAAGAAATCTGCTTGAAGTCCATAGAATGGCTTCCCTTAAAACATATTTGGAAAGCCTTGATGGTACCCCTCAATCTGATTATTCCTTGTGGAAAGCGACAAAAGGTTTAAAAAGACCCGTAATAGGTAAGTCACCTTTGCGAAATTCAACTGGCGACTGGGCAAGAAGCGATTCCGAAAAGGGAATGTTGTATGTCGATCATTTGCGAAACGTTTTTATCACAAATGATTCAGAGAATAATACAGCTGAATTACCACCATATGTTGTTAGACCACCTGTGTCTTTGAGATTTAATTTTCAAGATGTCGAAAACGTTATCGGTAATACAAACCCCAGGAAAGCTCCAGGCATTGATCAAATTACTGGTAAAATGCTTGAACAGTTACCTCGTGTAGCTAGAAGGGTTCTACTTTTTATTTTTAACGCCATTTTACGCCTTGAGTATTATCCTGCAGAGTGGAAGGTCTCAATGATTACTATGATACCCAAGCCAGGGAAGGATCTGACTAAGGTAGAATCATATAGACCAATAAGTCTACTACCAACAATTTCAAAACTATTTGAAAAATTGTTAATGGCGAAGTTGAGTCCAATATTGAACAATGTGGGATGCATACCTGATCATCAATTTGGCTTTCGGGCTAAGCATAGCACCATAGAACAAACGCACAGACTAGTCAATGTCATAAGACAAACCTTTGAGGCGAAGAAGTACTGCTCAGCTCTTTTCATTGATATTTCTCAAGCGTTTGATAAAGTGTGGCACGACGGCTTGATGCACAAAATAAAGCTAAATTTGCCTGCAAATACACACAAGCTTCTGGAAAGCTACTTATGTGGGCGGAAGTTTGTTATCAGAGAAGGCGACTTTATAAGCCCAACTCAGCCAATCGAGGCAGGAGTTCCCCAAGGCAGCATACTGGGGCCTACTTTATATTTGATTTACGCCTCTGACATGCCAACGACATCTGGAATCCACACTTCTACCTTTGCAGATGACACAGCGTTTTTGAGTGTTCATGAAAACCACCATTTAGCATCACGAAATTTACAGGAATATACTTCAATATTAGAGAAATGGCTAAAACTTTGGAAAATCAAAGTTAATGAACAGAAATGTACTCATGTTACATTCACACTGTGTAGGCAAACATGTCCGCCTATCCAAATTAACAACTCACCTATTCCGCAGCACAACGAAGTCAAGTACCTTGGTATTCACCTGGACCGTAGGCTAACATTAAAGTCTCACATTGAAGCAAAGGTCACTCAGTTAAAACTAAAAGCAGCGCAGCTAAATTGGCTTATGGGCAGAAATTCGACACTGAAATTAGATTGCAAACTTTTGTTATACAATGCAATACTAAAGCCTATATGGTGCTACGGAATTCAGTTATGGGGCACCGCCTCAGCGTCAAACATTGAAAAAATCCAAAGGCGACAAAACAAAATTCTACGAACGATTACTGCAGCTCCATGGTACGTCAAAAATTCACGAATTCATAACGATCTGAGTGTTCCGCTGGTAAAAGAGGAATTTTCTAAGTACGCGACAAGGTATATCAGTAAACTGGAACTTCATCCAAACCCTCTTGCTCGCAATATACTTAATTTTGGCGGCCACACTCGGCTTAAAAGAAGGGATACCGCTGCCACCATCAGATTGCTCAATAGGTGATTTTACCGAAATAGCTCCCGCATAATAAAACTTTTTTGTCTAGCATTGGCCGGACTT
Organism: Thecocarcelia acutangulata; assembly: GCA_914767995.1. Lineage (NCBI taxonomy): Eukaryota > Metazoa > Arthropoda > Insecta > Diptera > Tachinidae > Thecocarcelia > Thecocarcelia acutangulata. Next base: position 80,398,310 of record OU612094.1, on the reverse strand, counting down.
AAGAATTACATTTTTTAATTTTAAATTTAGTATTAAGATTTGAATACTTATTGTTAGTTCATTTTGAAGATTCAATAAATAAAAAAATGGTTAGAAAAAAAAAATAGTTTGTTGTTGTTCGCACAATTTGTTACAACGTATTTTGTTATTTTTTTATGCTCGTAATTTAGCACTATGTATTATTGTTTTTGTATGTTTACCAACATGTATAAAAAATTATTTTTGTCCGCTTTCAATTAACACGACTGTATGGTTGAAGAGTTGCGAGAAATTTATCGTTACAGCAAAGTGATGAAGATCGTTTATTACACCCCGTCGAGTATATGAGTAGGAAAACGACGGCAACAGAGCTAAAATATACTCATATGAGCTCGAAGTGTTAGCTGTGATCGAGGCACTAAAAAAATGGAGAACATATGTACTGGGGCTAAAGTTGAAAATAATAACCGATTGCAACGCATTCGCATCAACGATAAAGAAGCAAGACGTTCCCCCAAGAGTTTCCAGATGGGCTTTATTCTTACAGGAATTCGACTATAAGGTCGAACATAGGTCCGGAACGAAGATGAAGCACGTGGATGCGCTAAGTCGCGCATCATGCCTGATGATCGAAGATCCCCTCAGACATCGAATAAAAGAGGCACAGTTACAGGACGGGTGGATAAAAGCAGTTAGAAAAGTGTTAGAACACGATACCTACGATGATTTTTACCTAAAGTTCGATATCCTGCATAAGGACCCAAACAGAGAGCTAGTGGTAGTACCACAAACAATGGAACAGGAAATAATACAGATCGCACATCGTCAAGGACATTATGCGTCTCGGAAAACCCAGGATTTAGTAAAAAATCATTTTATATACTAGACATGCAATCAAAAGTCGAAAAATAATCAAAAACTGCGTCGAGTGCATATAATGGCCGAAGCTAAAAAAGGGCGTCGGGAAGGTTACCTTCGCTCCATTGATAAGGCCGACCGCCCTCTAGTAACCTCCCACTTGGACCATGTAGGACCCATGGAAGTAACTCACAAACAGTATAACTATATACTAGTAGTAGTGGATGCGTTTTCCAAGTTCGTATGGCTGTACCCGATTAAAGGCACTGGAGTTAACGAGGTTACTGACCGCCTTCAGAAACAATCCGCACTCTTCGGGAATCCAGCGAGGCTGATAACAGATAGAGGAGCAGCATTCACTTCAAATCAATTTAAAGAATATTGCGAGAGTCAAAAAATTCAACATCTTTTAACGGCTACCGGAGTACCACGCGGAAACGGCCAAGCTGAAAGAATTCACCGAATAGTAATCTCCGCACTAACTAAGCTTTGCATAACAAACCCAATAAACTGGTATAAGCACGTAGATAGAGTTCAACGGTATATCAATAATACTGCTCCCAAGAGTACTGGGGTCGCTCCATTTAGGATTCTGATAGGGTTAAGAATGAGACACGGTGACGAAATTGAAATCAAGGATATGATAGAAGAGGTTTGGAATCAAGAATTAGACGAGGAAAGGGACAAGGTTAGAGAGCAGGCCAAAGATAATATATCACGTATACAACAGGAAAACAAGAAAAATTTTGATAAGAGATGAGTTCCCAGCACGGTGTATCAAGTCGGGGAATTGGTCGCCGTTAAGCGAACGCAATTCGGAACATATATACATACATATATATATATATATATATATATATATATATATATATATATATATATATATATATATATATATATATATATATATATATATATATATATATATATATATATATATATATATATATATATATATATATATATATATATATATATATATATATATATATATATATATATATATAATGGGTGATTTTATAAGAACTATCGGAAATTTAAAAAAAACACACATAAAATTCAGAAAAACGCATGAAATATTTATTTGGATCGATAGTTGGGTCGATATAATTTAATGTTTGAAGATTATTTCAAGCAAGTGTTGGCCGCGGCTGCGCCTCAAATAGTCCATCCGCTTAATCCAATTTTGGCATACTCTTTCCAACATTTCGGCCGGTATCTCACGAATAATGTTGGCAATGTTGGCTTCGAGTGCGTCAATCGAAGCGGTGTTGTCGCTATAGACATTAGCCTTAACATAGCCCCACAAAAAATAGTCTAGAGGCGTTAAATCGCACGATCTGGGCGGCCAATTGACTGGTCCCAAGCGTGAAATAAACTGTTCACCGAACTCGCCTCTCAATTGGTCCATTGTTTCGCGTGCTGTGTGGCATGTGGCACCGTCTTGTTGAAACCACATGTCATGCAAGTCAAGCTCTTCCATTTTGGGCAAAAAAAAGTTTGTTATCATCGCACGGTAGCGCTCACCATTCACAGCAACGTTGTGATTCGCATCATCTTTGAAGAAATACGGCCCAATGATGCCGCCAGCCCATAATCCGCACCAAACGGTTGTTTTTTGTGGATGCATTGGTAGTTCTTGCAATGCTTTTGGCTGCTCTTCACTCCAAATACGGCAGTTTTGCTGGTTCACGTATCCATTCAACCAGAAATGAGCCTCGTCGCTGAACACAATTCTTCGATAAAAAAGTGGATCTTCATCAAACTTTTTAAGAGCCCATTCACCAAAAATTTGGCGTTGTGGTAGGTCGTTTGGCTTCAATTCTTGCACCAGCTGTATCTTATAAGGCTTCACACGTAAATCCTTCCGCACAATTTTCCACGTAGTGGAGTAACAGAGGCCCAATTGCTGCGAACGGCGTCGAATCGATAATTCACGGTCATCACCAACACTGGCCGATGCGGCTGCGATATTTTCTTCAGTTCGCACTCTACGTAAGCGTGTTGGTGGTTTATTGTCCAACAATGTAAATTTGGTGCGAAATTTTTTTACAATAGCCCGAATAGAAGCCTCAGTAGGTCGATTAAACTGACCATAAAATGGAAGAAGCGCGCGATGAACTTTCTTAACAGAGCACGAATTTTGGTAATAAAATTCAATAATTTGCAAGCGTTGTTCGTTTGTAAGACGATTCGTGATTAAATTATAGACCACACTGAAGATGTTTGACAGTGACACAAGATACAAAACGTGCGTGAGCTGTCAAAACTAGTGTTGCCAAAAAGATAATAGCAAAAAAATCACTGGTTATATATATATACATATATATATATATATATATATATATATATATATATATATATATATATATATATATATATATATATATATATATATATATATATATATATATATATATATATATATATATATATATATATATATATATATATATATATATATATATATATATATATATATATATATATATATATATATATATATATATATATTGAAATTCAGTAACATCGGTTCATGTCTAGCTGAGATTTATTCAAAGTTCCGAAAAACCCACTATTTTTTACAATTTTGTATGAAAATTTTCGAAAAAAATTATTCGTTCAAACTTCAGACAATTATTAAGCATGGTTCTCGATGTCGGTCCATATGCAGCCGAGGCATAGCCTATACCGAGTTTTTCATGAAAATGACGTGTAAGCGAACTTAAACAACTTTTTTTGCTTAAAGGCAGTTTTGGCAACAAAAAAAGGTTATATAAATGTTGAAAATGAAAATTTTTGATATCGGTCCATGTATACCCGAGATATAGCCTAAGCCGAGTTTATAATGAAAATGTCGCATAAGCGAACTTAAACAACTTTTTTTTTCTTAAAATCAGTTCTGGTACTAGAAATAGGTTATATAAATATGGAAAATGAAAATTTCCGATATCGGTCCACATATACCCGAGATATAGACTAAACCGGGGTTTTCATGAAAATGTCGCATAAGCAAACCTTTCTTTTAGCTCTTATTTATTTGTTCAGTGAGAGTCTAGCTTTCATAGTGAACGGACGTATTTGTTTTTAACCGAAGTGCTATAAAAAGAAATAAAAAATAAAAAGAAACTGTATAAGTAGAAAACCGCAATAAGTGGAAGAGTGCATTTATGCAAAAGAAAAACTTTGTGACAATTATTTTTATATACATACTTAAAAAAAAAATATATATAAATAAAAAAACAAAAATTGCATGAGTGTACCTAGTAGATGCAATTCTGAGAGGGAGCTTAGCTCCACTAATGTAACACGTATGTAACCGTTGTTAAACGTCAGCGAAGCCTGAAATTCGCTCAGATATCATCACAACCAAAGATATCTAAAGAGGATAATACCGCTACAGCAACAGAAAGTAATAGATTTGCAATCCTCCAGACTGATGAGCCAAATACAGCAAAAAAACATTTAAACCGCCACCAATATATTTGAGAGAACCTACTTCTAATGAGCTAGTAAAACAACTTATTACGGTAATCGGTAAGGACAATTTCAACGTGACATCAATTAAGCGTGGAAACGTCAATGAAACAAAAATTCAGGTAAACCATGAAAATGATTACCGAAAATTGTCTGACGTTTTGGAAAAGGAGAAAAGATCTTTTTACACTTATCAGCTTAAAAGTGCTAAAGGTATTCAGATCGTTACAAAAGGTATTGACCCATGTGTAGCCACGAATGATGTTAAGATTGGTTTGGAGGACAAAGGGTTTAAAATCAAAAGTGTAGTGAACATTAGGAACCGTGAGGAGATCCCTCAACCCATGTTTAGGGTTGAACTGGAACCAAGAGATATTGTCCTGAAACGGAATGAAACTCACCCAATTTATACCCTCAAATTTCTCTTGCACCGTAAAGTTACCGTGAGCCTCATAAGCGTTTAGATCCCGTTCAATGCCTAAACTGCCAGGAATTTGGCCATACTAAGGCCTATTGTAAACTGCCCGCAGTTTGTGTTGTGCGTGGAGGTCTACACGGCACTTCACAGTGCAAAAAACCAAAGACTGACTCGAGCGCTAAAAAATGCAGTAACTGTGGAGGTAACCACACTGCGAATTACAGGGCCTGCCCTATTTACACTCATTTTAAACAATCAATGACAAATAAGTCATCAATTACCTTCAAGCAACCCCAGCATTCAAACATTATTTCTGCAAACAATTTTCCCCAGATAGGCCAGTCAACCAGCCAAATAATTATGCAAAACCCCAAACAAGTTTCATATGCTAATGTGGTCAAAACCGATATACAAAACTTGAATCAGGAAACCATGCCCCAAAATTCCGATCAAAATTTTAAAAATCTTGAAACAACTCTGCAGACGCTTGTTCAATCCATAAACACATTTACGGTTTCTATGACTCACATGATGCAGGATATGCTGAAAATGCAATCCACTATTTTGAAGGCAATTTTAAAAAAATTAGCTGGTTAAAAATATGTTTCTGGAACGCAAACGGCATTCGCCAACACAAAAATGAGCTTGAGCACTTCCTTATGGAAAAGCAAATCGACATAATGCTGATTGCTGAAACTCACTTAACAAGCAACAGTTATTTCAAAATCAATGGTTACAGACTATATGATGCTAAAGATCCCCGTGGAAGATCTTGCGGAGGCTCAGCAATTTTGATAAAAACTAGAATTAAGCACTATTTGCTAAACGAGACATGTGAGGAGTATCTTCAAGCAACAAACATATGTATTGAATTTATTTATTTTATTTATTTCGTCGATTTATTCCCCACCCCGGTTTTCAGTAACAGAAAATAAATATACGAATTTTTTCAATTCACTTGGGCCTCGATTTTTAGCGGCTGGCGACTATAACGCTAAACACACTTATTGGGGATCACGTTTATATGCTCCGAAAGGCGAGTGCTTTTTGACACCGTTTCCAAAATGGGCTTAGATGTGGTTTCAAGCGGACACCCCACTTATTGGCCGTCAGACCGACGAAAGATCCCAGATGTTATAGATTTTGGAGTTGCGAAAAATTTTCCTCTAGAGTGGATGCAAGTGGAGCCTTCATTAGATTTGTCATCAGATCACTCACCCACTATAATCTTCATTTCTTTTCCCCAAGAGATTGGCTCCCCGTTGACCGTCAATAGAGTTAATTGGCTAAAATACAAAAAATTTCTGAAAATATCGCCTTGAGAATATTGATGTGTTAATTAACGATTTTTCTGGAAACCTTAAACTGGCTGTACAGCATGCTACCACTAGTCATATAAGATCCAGAAATGAGAACAAAAGAACTTTTTCGTCTGATACTGAGCTACTTTTGTTAGATAAAACAAGAGTTAGAAGAGAGTGGCAGCTTCGCAGGTCTCCCCAGCTTAAAAGCAGGCTACGAGAGTACATAACTCAGTTAAGAAATCTGCTTGAAATCCACAGAATGGCTTACCTTAAAACATATTTGGAAAGCCTGGATGGTACTCTGACTATTCCCTGCGGAAAGTGACAAAAGGTCTGAAAAGACCCGTAATAGGTAAGCCACCTTTGAGAACTTCAACTGGAGATTGGGCAAGAGGCGATTCTGAAAAGGGGAGATTGTATGTTAATCATTTGAGAAATGTTTTTACTACAAATGATACAGCGAATAAATCAGCTGAACTACCGTCATACGTTGTTAGACCGCCTATGTCTTTGAGACTTAGTTTTCAAGATGTTGAAAATGTTATTCGTAACACAAACCCCAGGTATTGATCAAATTACTGGTAAAATGCTTGAGCAGCTACCTCGTGTAGCACGTAGAATTCTTCTTTTTATTTTTAACGGTATTTTACGTCTCGAGTATTATCCTGCAGAGTGGAAGGTGTCCATGATTACTATGATACCCAAACCAGGGAAGGATCCCACTAAAGTAGAATCATACAGACCAATAAGTCTACTGCCTACAATTTCAAAACTGTTCGAAAAATTGTTAATGGCAAAGTTGAGTCCAATGTTGAACACTGTGGGATGCATCCCTGATCATCAATTTGGCTTTCGGGCTAAACACAGCACCATAGAACAAACGCACAGACTAGTCAATGCCATAAGACAGACCTTTGAGGAGAAGAAGTATTGCTCAACTCTATTCATTGACATTTCTCAAGCTTTTGATAAAGTGTGGCACGAGGGCTTGATACACAAAATAAAGTTTAACTTGCCTGCAAATACACACAAGCTTCTGGAAAGCTACTTATGTGGGCGGAAGTTTGTTATCGGAGAAGGCGACTTTATAAGCCCAACTCAGCCAATCGAGGCAGGAGCTCCCCAAGGCAGCATACTGGGGCCTACTTTATATTTGATTTACGCCTCTGACATGCCAACGACACCCGGAATCCACACTTCAACTTTTGCAGACGATACAGCATTCTGCAGCGTACATGAAAGCCATCAAGTAGCTTCGCGAAATTAGCAGGAGTATATTTCAATATTAGAGATGTGGTTAAAACTTTGGAAAATTAAAGTTAATGAACAAAAGTGTACTCACGTTACATTCACGCTGCGTAAACAAACATGTTCAGCCATCCAAATCAACAATTCACCTATTCCGCAGCAAAATGAAGTCAAGTACCTTGGTATTCACCTGGACCGCAGGTTAACGTGGAAGTCTCACATAGATGCGAAAGTTACTCAGTTAAAGTTAAAAGCTAAACTGAATTGGCTTATGGGCAGAAACTCGACATTGAAGCTGGATTGCAAACTTTTATTATACAATGCTATTCTAAAGCCTATATGGTGCTATGGAATTCAACTATGGGGCACCGCCTCCGCTTCAAACGTTGAAAAAATTCAAAGGCGACAAAACAAAATTCTTCGAACAATTACCGCAGCTCCATGGCACGTAAAAAACTCACGAATTCATAAGGATCTCTGTGTTCCTCTAGTAAAAGACGAATTTTCAAAGTACGCAACAAGGCATATCAATAAATTGGAACTTCATCCAAATCGTCTTGCACGCAATATACTTAATTTCGAAGGACACTCTCGGTTGAGAAGGAGGGACACCCTTGCCACCATCAGAACGTTAAATAGGTGATTTCACCGATATTGACCGTGCAAAATAAAACACTTTTGTCTAGCACTGGCTGGACTTAATTAATTTTATGTATTTAGTTTTAAGATTTGAATACTTATTGTTAGTTCACTTTGTGAAGATTCAATAAACAAATGAATGAGAGAAAAAAAAACTTTTTAAAAACACGACCGTGTCAATACATTCACAGAGTGAATGTATTGAGGTAACAGAATACTGCAAGTGTCAGCCCAAAGTTGTCTAAACCACATTGTGTTCCATTTATCTTTATTTTCCAAAAACATTCCGGGGCATCTGCAATATCGCTGTCACACAGTTAGTTCACCCTCAACATTTGTTGAGAGCTATCCAGTGGCGTCACGAGGAGCCCGTGTGACAACTTGGTTTGAGCAGTGAAAAGGATCGCTAACCGGTTACTCGCCTGGATGCAAATGCATGTTCCTCTATGTGGTTCAGTAAAATGCCCCGGCATGCGCCTGGTCATTTGAACCACACTAGAGGAATCATGCTCGGCGAATGGCTGGTCACAGTTGGTGCTTCGGTGTTAAACGAGGCTAGTGATCTGTACACGTTTGACGCTCCACAGGGTCGCAGCGATATCGATGTGACAATTGCCAATAATTTGGCGTTGTCATATTTTGACTTCAGCTGGAGGGTATATGACAACGCTGGTATAAGCGATCATAATCTCATTGAGATTCGGTTCGCTTATCACCGGCGGAGTTGGATATCGGGGTCCCTTCGCGGGTGGCGTGAAAGGGATATTGATTGGGGCGGTTACGCGGATAGTGTTAGGGCGGCTGCGATGGTACAGCCTATAGGTGATTTTAGTGAGTTGGGTATAGACGCCCAGGTTAGCCAGATCGACGATTGGATGTGCGCAGTCAATGATGCGCTGCTTGGCCGAGCCCATCCGGCTAGGCCAAGAAAGGTCAAGTGGTGGACCGATGAGCTGGATCTGATGCGGAGGAGTGTTAGGCGACTCAGGAAGAGATTCCAGAGGGCCCGGCAGTCTAATGCGGATGATCTAGCTATTCGTAAAGTTGAATATCTGGCTGGCCTGAGGGAATATAAGGGTAGGATCTGTAGGGTTAAAGAAGACGAGTGGAGGGAATTCGTGCGTGATAATAGTGACGATCCTTGGGGTCGTGTCTATCGCGTTTGTTCGGGTCGACACAGGCGCTTAGAAGTAGAGAGCCTTCAGGTTGACAATGTTACATTGTCTTCCTGGAGTGAGTGTATGGGCGCGTTACTGGGGGTTTTCTTTCCGGTTGTAGGGGCGGGCGGAAGTCCTCCTCTCATTAGGGAGGAAGCCGTCCCTCCTGCGCTGGAGAGATCCGAAATAGAGGTTTGTATCCACAGGGTCAGGAGTAGGAAATCTCCGGGTATAGACGGTATGACTGGAGAGATGTGTAAAAGCATCTGGAAGGCCATACCGGAATACCTGGAGTCAATATTTGCGAAGTGTCTCAGTGAGGGCTACTTCCCTGAGGCTTGGAAGAAGGCGCGTGTTGTGGCGCTCTTAAAGTCCCCTGAAAAAGTGAGGAGTGATCCTCGCTCTTATAGGGGCATTAGTCTTCTTCCAGTGCTTGGAAAAGTACTGGAGAGGATAATGGTCTTTCGACTGAAAGAGTGCCCGAGTGCAGCACTGTCTGAATTTCAGTTTGGCTTCAGGGAAGGGAGGTTTGTTGACGACGCCTGGCTGCATGTTAAGTCTAGTGTTGCTATCTCTGGGGAGAAGTATGTTCTAGGTGTATTTGTAGACTTTAAGGGTGCGTTTGACAATCTTCTGTGGAGTGTGGTTCTCGAGAGGGTACGTAGTGTGGGCTGTCGGGAGCTCGCTCTATGGGAGAGTTACTTCTGCAGTAGGAAAGCCTGTGTGGTGGGCGCCAGCGACATGGTTTGGAGGGACGTTGTACGCGGCTGTCCGCAGGGGTCCATCTGTGGTCCATTTATATGGAACCTCATGATGGATTCCTTGCTGAGGTCGTTGCAGCGTGACTTCAAACTGTGTGCTTATGCGGATGACTTGCTCATCTTGGTTGAAGGACTGTCTTGTGCTGATCTGGAAGGCCGGGGTAAGAGAGCCATGCGTATCGTGCGCGAGTGGGGCGATAGTGTGGGTGTGGAGGTCGCTATGGACAAGACCATGATAATGTTGCTGAAAGGCAGGTTGTCTCGGGATCGTCCACCACTTGTTCGTTCTGGCGGCGTTAGTCTCCGGTATGCGACGGAAGTCAAATACCTGGGAATAATGGTGAGTGAGAGGTTGAACTTTATGGTTCACCTCTCATATGTGAGGGACAGGCTGACTGCTGTAGTAGGCAAGGTTAGACGCATCCTTAGAAATGAATGGGGCCTCAGCAGGCGGGCTACTCGTGCCATATATGGTGGACTGTTTGTTGCATGCGCAACTTATGGTGCACCTGTGTGGTACGAGACAGCCATGACTGTTGTTGGTCGCAATAAAATTGAGTCTTCCCAGAGAACTGCGATGCTTGCTTGCATGCCAGTTTGTAGGACGGTGTCAACAGATGCTCTACAGGTCTTGCTGGGGGTGGCTCCCCTTGATCTGGAGGTGATTCGCCGTGCGATCGCCTTCAAGGTCAAGAAGGAGTTACCACTTCGTTCACATGATTGGCTTTCTGCTCTTGATCTTGTGGTTAATAGGGAACCCAGTCAGATCAAGGCACTCCTTTGGGAGCGTCTTGTGTCTGCCTGGCGGGCGCGATGGGCGAGTAGTTCAAAGGGGCGTGTAACGCACGAATTCATTCGCGAGGCTGATTTTGTTGTGGGACGGCCGGAATTTGGCTTCAAACTCAGTACGGGCTTCTTGCTCACGGGGTATGGTTCCCCCAATGCATTCTTGCATAAAAGGGGCCTGTCCGAGACGGCGCTGTGCATTTGTGGTGGGGGCCCTGAGGACTGGAGACACGTTCTGGTCGAATGTCATCTTTACGATGACATAAGGGATTTAGAGGGAATGGGCGTAGTAGGGGCGGGCGACCATTGGGATTTTAGTAGGGTCTTGGCGGACGGCGCGTCCTTTAACGCGTTGGGCGCGTATGCCCGTGAAGTGTTTAGGCGGAGACCGTGGTAGGGAGGGTAGCCTCCCCGTTGTTGCCATTGTTGTAACCGTCGTTTGTTGAACCGCAGGTTCGTGTGGGGCCGTGTGCGTCTTTTGTTGGCGGAGTTGGTTGCGATTGTGGTTTAAGTCTTAGTGTAGGCAACCATGAGGAGCATAGAGCGCAGTTCCTGTGCCCTGTGCTGTTCCTGGTGTTACTGTTTGCGGTGTGTTGTCATCATGTGTGCTGTTTTTGCTGTGTTGCTGGTTGCTGTGTTGCTGATTGGTTACAGAGTTGCTGGCAACGTCGTTTTGTTTGTAAGTCCTTCCGTGAGGGGGTCATGTCTAATTGTTGTTTTTTGTTTTGTTCGTGTTGTAAAGGGCTGGGGCACAGGGGGGTGGCCAATGTACTCATCCGTGAGGATGAATGTTGAATGTTTTTGTTGTTTTTGTTTATTGTGCTTTGTGCCCGTGTGTGTTTTGTGTTGCAGGTGATGCAGTTGTTCGTTGAGTGGCTGCTGTTTTGCTGTTGTCGCTGACGTTCCTGTTGTTCCTGTTTTATGTTGCTGTTTGCTGTTATTGCTGTGTTCCTGTGTGCTGTTTACTGTAAGTATGGTTGCAGGGGGTCACCAGTCCCCGACCCGTTTGGGGCTCTACTGGTAGTAGTCCTTGGGCTACGAAGTCTGACCGGAGACTTAATCTGGTACCACGGGAACCGGGAGCCCCAGGAACTTGTTCCTGCCCGGTTATGGTGCGGCCCTTCGGGGAGTATCGTGGTGGTTGTGGTTTAAACCCAAATCGCGGGGAGAGTTCAATTGAGCTCGGTGTGGAGTTGCATTGCAAACGGGTGCCGTGACCCATAGATCGGAAGGAGTATTAGAAAGGCTCCGCTCCTAACCAAGGGGGAGATCATGTCCGAACAACATGTGATCGAATTGGTACTCATGCATGACAGTTCGGCATGTATGGGGGCGCTGGTAGACGCATTGTATTCACCCGGTGATTAGATCACCGTGGGGTAAGGCCATAATGGCAGGTACCCACGATAATCGTTTTCACAACTGTAACACAAACCCCACGAAAGCTCCAGATATTGATAAAATTAATTAAAGTGGTAAAATGCTTGAGCAGCTACCTCGTGTAGCTCGAAAAATTCTTCTTTTTATTTTTAACGCTATTTTACGTCTCAAATAAAATCCTGCAGAGTGGAAGGTGTCCATGATTACTATGATACCTAAATCGGGGAGGGATCGCACTAAAGGAGAGTCATACAGTAAGTCTACTGCCAACAATTTCAAAGCTGTTCGAAAAATTGTAAAATTGTTGAGTCCAATGTTGAACAATGTGGGATGCATCCCTGATCATCAATTTGGCTTTCGGGCTAAACACAGCACCATAGAACAAACGCACAGACTAGTCAATGTCAGAGAAGTATTGCTCAGCTCTATTCATTGACATTTCTCAAGCTTTTGATAAAGTGTGGTACGAGGGCTTGATGCACAAAATAAAGTTGAACTTGCCTGCAAATACTCACAAGCTTCTGAAAAGCTACTTATATGGGCGGAAATTTGTTATCAGAGAAGGTGTTTTTATAAGCCCAACTCAACCTATCGAGGCAGGAGTTCCCCAAGGCAGCATACTTGCGCCTACTTTATACTTGATTTACGCCTCTGACATGCCAACGACATCTGGAATCCACACTTCAACTTTTGCAGACGACACAGCGTTTTTGAGCGTTCATGAAAACCACCAATTAGCTATACGAAATTTACAGGAATTTATTTCAATATTGGAAAAATGGCTGAAGCTTTGGAAAATCAGGGTTAATGAACAGAAATGTACTCATGTCACATTCACACTGTGTAAGCAAACATGTGCGCCTATCCAAATATTACAACTCACTTATTCCGCAGCACAGTGAAGTCAAGTACCTTGGTTTTCACCTGGACCGTAGGCTAACGTGGAAGTCTCACATTAAAGCAAAGGTCACTCAGTTAAAACTAAAAGCAGCGCAGCTAAATTGGCTTATGGGCAGAAATTCTACATTGAAATTAGATTGTAAACTTTTGTTATACAACGCAATACTAAAGCCTATATGGTGCTACGGAATTCAGTTATGGGGCACCGCCTTAGCGTCAAACATTAACAAAATCCAAAGGTGACATAACAAAATGAGAGAGAGAGAGCTTAGCTCCACTAGAAAAAGCCTCTGGATTTCTGAGGAAGAATCTTTGAAAACCCCATCTGCTGTCCCTAGAGATAACACACGCGTTTGTGTTCGGCAAACATTGTCTTTCCAACAGAAGACAAATCATTTTTCAGTTTAGCTATTGTTGATAAACCGAAAACGCAAGTAGGAATGGACAGGTATATAACCGTTGTTAAACGGCAGCGAAGCCCTAAATCCGCGCAAATATCATCAAAATCAAAAATGTCTAAAGACGATAATACTACTGCGACAATGGGTAGTAATAGGTTTGCTATCATTCAGACAGATAAGCCAACAACATCCAAAAAAAAAACATATAAGCCACCACCAATATTTGAGAACGCCGACTTCCAATGAACTGGTAAGAAAACTTATAACGGCAATCGGCAAAGAATCTTTCAACGTCACATCAGTGAAGCACGGCAGCATCAGTGAAACTAAAATTCAGGTAAAGATATCTGACGTTCTGGAAAAAGAGAAAAAATCATTTTACACTTAACAGCTAAAAAGCGCTAAAGGTAAGTTGCGCGCTGTTTGTGTTGTATGTGGCGAACTTGATGGCACAACTCAGTGCAATAAGCCAAAGGCCAACGCAAGCGTTAAGAAATGCAGTAACTGTGGAGGTAACCACACTCCAACTTATAGGGGTTGCCCTGTCTATACTCACTTTAAGCCGTCAATGACAAATAAGTCATCGGTTTCTTCAGCAACCCAGCAGCCAAATGTCCTTGGTAAAAACAATTTTTCCCAGATAGGCGATTCAACCACCCATACAAAGACGCAAAACTCCAAATAATTTTCATGTCGTAATGTTAAATCCGACCAAATCTTGAACCAGGAGCCCAAACCCCAAAGGTGCGATCCAAATTTTAATAATCTAGAGGCAACTCTGCAGACTCTTGTTCAATCCCTGAACACCCTTACCGTTTCTATGACAAAGATGATGCAGGAAATGCTAAAAATGCAATCCACTATTTTACAGGCAATTTTAAAAAATGAATTGGTTAGAAATATTATTTTTTTTTTTTTATCAATTTTTATTTATTTGTTGAATCTTCAAGAAGAACTAACAACAATTATTCAAATCTTAATAACTAAAAAATTACCGCAAAATCAAAAGGCTCTTCAAAGATTTCATTCCTAGTTATGCCATCATAGCTAAACCATTATCTGACCTTTTGAAAAAGAATATGACATTTAGAATGAAAGACGATGAAATATTAGCATTTTCACAACTAAAAAACGCTCTAATAACAGCGCCAGTACTCAAACTGTTTGACCCAATGGCTGTTACCGAAATTCACACAGATGCAAGCATGCATGGATATGGTGCTGTTCTGTTACAGCAAAGTTTTTTTTTTTTTTTATCAATTTTTATTTATTTGTTGAATCTTCAAGAACTAACAACAATTATTCAAATCTTAATAACAAAAAAATTTTCTTTAAGTCCAGCCAATGTTAGACAAAAAATTATGATTCAGCGAATGTATCAGAATACCGTGCCACAGAACATCATCTGTTATGCTCCCGAATGGAAGCCAGTGTGTCCCTTCTTTTTAATCGTGTGTGACCACCAAAGGTAAGGATGTCTCGAGCAAGTGGATTTGGGTGGAGTTCATGTTTGGTTACATACCTTCCAGCATATTTGGCAAATTCATCTTTTACTAAAGGTACGTTTAGGTCCTTGTGAATTCGAGAATTTTTTACATACCATGGGGCTGCTGTAATCGTACGTAGAACGCTGTTTTGACGCCTTTGAATTTTTCCAATATTCGATGCGGAGGCGGTGCCCCATAGTTGAATTCCATAGCACCATATTGGCTTTAGGATCGCGTTATACAGCAAAAGTTTGCAGTCTAAGCTCAGGGTGGAATTTCTGCCGATGAGCCAATTAATTGCGCGGCTTTTAATTTCATCTGGGTTGTTTTTGCGTCAATGTGTTTCTTCCAAGTTAGTCGACGGTCGAGGTGAATACCGAGATATTTGACGTCACTGTGTTGTGAAATTATTTGATTATTAATTTTTATTGACGGGCATGTATTTTTACGCAGTGTGAACGTGATATGGACACATTTTTGTTCATTGACTTTGATTTTCCAGAGTTTTAACCATTTCTCTAAATTGTAAATATGTTCCTGCAAATTTTGTGATGCTGTTTGGTGGTTTTCATGTACACTGAAAAAAGCCGTATCGTCTGCAAACGTGGATGTAAGGAAAGTTTAGTTTTATTTTGTGCATTAAAGTGTGGCATCTTTGTCAAAAGCTTGGGAAACGTCAATGAAAAGTGCAGAGCAATACTTCTTGTCTTCAAATGATTTTCTTATGACATTAACTAGTCTGTGTGTCTGTTCGATGATACTATGTTTGGCCCTAAAACCGAACTGGTGATCAGGAATACATTCTATTTTTTCCAGTACTGCACTCAACTTCATCATTAGCAATTTTTCAAATAGTTTTGAAATTGTTGGCAGTAGACTTATTGGTCTGTACGATTCTACTTTAGTATGATCCTTCCCCGGCTTAGGTATCATCGTTATCATAGACACTTTCCACTCGACCGGATAATACTCAAGGCGTAAGATAGCGTTGAAAATAAAAAGAAGAATTCTTCTAGCCACACGAGGTAGTTGTACAAGCATTGTACCAGTAATTTTATCCATACCTGGAGCTTTCTTAGAGTTTATTTTATTGATAACGTTTTCCACATCTGGAAAACTAAATCTCAAGGACACAGGCGGTCTTACGGCAAATGGCGGAAATACTGCTATGTCATTTGCTGCATCATCTGTAAAAACATTTCTCAAGTGATTTACATACAACATCCCCTTTTCGGAATCGGTTCTTGCCCAGTCGCCAGTTGGAGTCCGCAAAGGTGGCTTACCTCTAACGGGTCTTTTTAAACCTTTTGCCGCTTTCCACAAAGAATAGTCTGATTGAGGGGGGCTAGCAAGGCTTTCAAGTATGATTTAAGGGAAGCCATTCTTTCTATTTCAAGCAGATTTCTCAATTTGGTTACACATTCTCGTAGCCTAATTTTAAGCTGGGGAGACCTGCCGAGTTACCACTCCCTTCTAACTCTTCTTTTTTCTGACAAAAGTTGCTCAATTTCCGACGAATAAGATCTATTGTTCTCGTTTCTGTATCTTATATAGTTAGTGCTAGCATGTTGTACGGCCAGTTTAAGGCTTTTGGAAAAACTATTAATGGACACGTCAATATCTTTAGGCGTTCTCAAAGCAATATTCTCCGTACAATGAGTACTCAAATATTTTTTATATTTTAGCCAATTAACTTTAGTGGTCGTCAACTCTAAGTCAGTAGACGGGGAGTAAAACTCTTGGGGGAAAAAAACAGATATTATTGTGGGTGAGTGATCTGATGACAAATCTAACGAAGGCTCCACTTGAAACCACTCTAAGGGAAAACTTTTCGAAACTCCAAAATCTATAACATCTGGAATCTTTCGTCTGGCTGACGGCCAATGCGTGGGGTGACCACTTGAAATCACATCTAAGCCCATTTTAGAAATGGTATCAAAAAGTACACGGCCTTTCGGAGAAATTAAACGTGAACCCCAAAAAGTGTGTTTAGCGTTATAGTCACCAGCCGCTATAAATCGAGGCCCAAGTGATTTGAAAAAATCCGAATATTGGTTTTCTGTTATTGAAAACCGAGGCGGTGAGTAAATCGAGGAAATAACAATTTTCTCATTACAAAATTCAATGCATACATTAGTCGCTTGCAGATATTCCTCACGTGTTTCGTTGAACCAATAGTGCTTAATTCTGGCTTTTATCAAAATTGCCGATCGCCCACAAGATCTTCCACGGGGATCTTTGGTGTCATATAGTATGTAGCCATTAATCCTGAAATAACTTGTTGACGTCAGGTGAGTTTCAGCGATTAACATTATATCGATTTGCTTTTCCATAAGGAAGTGCTCAAGTTCATTTTTATGCTGGTGGATGCCGTTTGCGTTCCAGAACCATATTTTCAAACAAATCATTTTTTTATTTGTTTAAAATAACCTGCAAAATTATGGTTTGCATTTTCAGCATTTCTTACATCATGCTCGTCATAGAAGCCGTAAAAGTGTTTATTGATTGAACAAGAGTCTGCAGCGTTGCCTCAAGATTGCTAACATTTGGATCGCAGTTTTGGAACTTGGGTTGCTGATTTAAATTTGGAGTATCAGCTTTAACCACATTAGCATATGAAATTTGTTGGGCGTTTTGCAAGTTAATATGGCTAGTTGCCTGGCCTGCCTGGGGAATACTATTTGCAACAATGATATATGACTGCGGTGGCTGGTTAGGAGGTATAGACGTCTTATTTGTCATTGACTGTTTAAAGTGAACATACACTGGGCACCCTCTGTAGTTTGCAGTGTGGTTACCTCCACAATTACTGCATTTTTTAACGCTCGAATCAGTTTTTGATTTTTTGCATTGTGATGTGCCGTGAAGCTCTCCACACACAACACAAACTGCGGGCAATTTACAGTATGCCTTCGTGTGGCCAAATTCTTGGCAGTTTAGGCATTGAACGGGACCTAAACGTTTATGCGGCTCCTCTATGGTGACCCTACGATGCAAAAGAAATTTAAGGTTGTAAATTGGATGAACCTCATTTTTCTTCAGAACGACATCCCCTGGTTCCATTTCAACCCTAAACATGGGTTGAGGAATCTTTTCACGGTTCCGCATATTTACCACATTTTTATACCCTTCACAAAAATGTAAAGGGTACTGCCATGCTTAACTGATGTAACGTTAAAAGTGTCTTTGCCGATCGCCGTGATAAGTTGTTTTTCCAGCTCACTAGTAGTAGGCTCTCTCAAATATATTGGCGGTGGTTTAAAGGTTTTCTTAGATGTTGCTGCCTCCACAGTCTGAAGGATAGCAAATCTATTATTTTCAGTTGTTGTTTTGGTGCTATCATTTTTAGGTAGTTTCGATTGAGACGACACTTTAGCGGATTTGGGGCTTCGCTGGCGTTTGGCTACAGTTACGTACCTGTCCATGCCTACTTGTGTTTTCGGCTTATCTGCAACAATTATAGTGGATGATTGTTTGTCTTCTGTTGTAAGAACAATATTTGGCGAGCTCGAAGGCCGGCGTTTCTTATCATTTATGGAAAGTAGATTATTCAATGATTTTTTAATAGATTCCTCTGCGGAAATCCATAAATTTTTGCTAGTAGAGCTAAGCTCTTTCTCAGAACTACATCTGCTAGGTAAGCTCATGCAGTTTTTTATTAAAGAAAAAAGTTTTTTATTATAGAAAACAAAAATTTAATTTATGGTTTTTTTCTCAGACTACCTTCGTAATCTTCCACACAATAACAACAATAAAATTTATGCACTGTCTCTGCACTTGTTTTGTAATTGGTATTATTGCTTTATTATTAAAAGTTTAAGGAATTTATTTTCCCGTTGTTTTTTTTTTTTAATAGTTTGTTGTTGTTCGCACAATTTATTACAACGTATTTTGTTTTTTTTTATGCTCGTAATTTAGCACTATGTATTATTGTTTTTGTATGTTTACCAACATGTATAAAAAATTATTTTTGTCCGCTTTCAATTAACACGACCGTATGGTTGAAGATTTGCGAGAACAATGCTCTGGTTAAAAATATGTTTCTGGAACGCAAATGGCATCCGCCAACACAAAAATGAACTTGAGCACTTCCTTATGGAAAAGCAAATCGACATAATGTTGATTGCTGAAACCCATTTGACAACTTATTTACAAATTAATGGCTACACACTATATGATACTAAAGATCCACGTGGAAGATCTTGCGGAGGCTCGGCAATTTTGATAAAAACTAGAATTAAGTACTATTTGCTAAATGAGACATGTGAGGAGTATCTCCAAGCAACACACATATGTATTGAACATTTTCATGGTAAATTTATTTCCTCGATTTATTCCCCATCCCGGTTTTCTGTAACAGCATATCAATATTTACATTTTTTCAAATCACTTGGGTCTCGATTTTTAGCGCCTGGCGACTATAACGCTAAACACACTTTTTGGGGATCACGTTTAATTTCAGTTGTCCTGTGATTCTCCAACCGAACGGTTGTGTTAATAAGCAAGCGAACAAAAAAAAATTAAATAAAAAAAAAACCAAAAGAAACAAAAAACAAAAAAAATATTGTGCTCAAATACTTTTAAACTTACATATCAATAACATATTGTGTTAAAAAAAATCAATAATATATTGTGTTAAATTGCAAAAACAATAACAAATTATTTTTAAAAACAACGGGAAAATAAATTCCTCACATTTCATTTACTAAACAATAAAATCAATTTCAATATAACAAGTTCGGTGGCAGTGCATTGTTATTGTTGTTATTGTGCGTGAAGATTACCTACCCAGTTGGAAAAAAGTTTAAGTTTTGTTTTCTGTATGAGTGATCCCATCAGAAATAATTTTGAAAAAGAGCCTAGCTCCACCAGTAAAAGCATATGGACTTCTGAAGAAGAATCTATAAAGCAATCATTGGATAATTTTCTTTCTACAAGAGATAAAATCCGCTCCCGTTCCGGCTCGCCTAACATTGATGTTACAACAGAAGATAAAAGATCTTCTACTCTAATTAATGCCAATACACCAAAAACGCAAGTAGTCATGGATAGGTATATCACCATCACTAAACGTCAGCGAAGCCCTAAATCTGCTCAAATTGCATCCAAATCTAAAATCTCTAAAGATGCCGACACCGCTAGACCAACCGATCAAAACAGATTTTCTATTCTACAAACGGATGAGCCAACAGCATCATCAAAAAAATCGTTTAAACCACCACCAATTTATTTAATAGAATCTGCTTCCAATGAACTGGTAAGAAAAATTGTTTCAGCAATCGGAAAAAATACTTTTAACGTTACCTCCATCAAGCACGGCAACATTAACGAAACTAAAATTCAAGTTAACCACGAAAATGACTACCGAAAACTGTCTGACGAATTTGAGAAAGAAAAAAGAGCTTTTTATACTTAGCAGCTTAGAAGCGTTAAAGGTCTTCAAGTCGTAATAACAGGGATTGACCCTTGCGTAGACATTAATGAAGTTAAGACCGGTTTGGCAGATAAGGGATTCAAAGTAAAAAATGTGTTAAACATCAGAAATCGTAAAAAGATCCCTCAACCCATGTTTAGGGTTGAATTAGAGCCAGGAGATGTGACTTTCAGGAAGAATTAAGTTCATCCAATATATAATATAAAATACCTTTTACATCGAAAAATAACCGTAGAAGAACCGCATAAGCGCTTAAGACCCGTACAGTGCTATAACTGCCAAGAATTTGGCCATACTAGGACCTATTGCAAGTTGCCTACAGTTTGTGCTGTGTGTGGAGAATTCCATGGTACAGCACAATGCAATAAGCCGAAATTCGACCCAAAAATTAAACAATGCAGTAATTGCGGTGAAAATCACACAGCTAATTATAGAGGTTGCTCCGTGTACACCCACCTCAAGCGCTCAATGAACAACAAAACAATAATTGCTTCTAAGCCACCACAGCAGACTCAAATATTTTCTAATAATTCTTTTCCTCCGACAGGACAGTCAACCACCGACATAACTGCTCAAAATCAAAAACAAATTTCTTATGCTAATGTAGTTAAGGCTACATCCGCAAACCCGATTCAGCAATCTTTATCTCAACCGCCCGATCAAAATTTCAGTAACCTTGAGGCAGCAATACAGACCCTTATAATGGGTGATTTTATAAGAACTATCGGAAATTTATAAAAAACACATAAAATTCAGAAAAATGCATGAAATATTTATTTTAATCGATAGTTGGGTCGATATAATTTAATGTTTGAAGATTATTTCATGCAAATGTTGGCCTCAAATGGTCCATCCGCTTAGTCCAATTTGGCATACTCTTTCCAACATTTCGGCCAGTATCTCACGAATAATGTTGGCAATGTTGGCTTCCAGTGCGTCAATCGAAGCGGGCTTGTCGCTATAGACATTAGCTTTAACATAGCCCCACAAAAAATAGTCTAGAGGCGTTAAATCGCACGATCTGGGCGGCCAATTGACTGGTCCCAAGCGTGAAATAAACTGATCACCGAACTCGCCTCTCAATTGGTCCATTGTTTCGCGTGCTGTGTGGCATGTGGCACCGTCTTGTTGAAACCACATGTCATGCAAGTCAAGCTCTTCCATTTTGGCCAAAAAAAAGTTTGTTATCATCGCACGGTAGCGCTCACCATTCACAGTAACGTTGTGATTCGCATCATCTTTGAAGAAATACGGCCCAATGATGCCGCCAGCCCATAATCCGCACCAAACGGTTGTTTTTTGTGGATGCATTGGTAGCTCTTGCAATGCTTCTGGCTGCTCTTCACTCCAAATTTTTATTTTTATGCGAATATTATTTCAGAACTCAGTCATCTGTTTAGAGGTCTAATGGTAGCCAAAGTATCCCTCCTTCTCAGACGGGTATGACCACCAAAATTAAGAATATTAGCTGCAAGAGGATTTGGATGGAATTCAAGTTTGTTAATATATTTTGTCGCGTACTTCACAAATTCAGATTTCACAAAAGGTACGTTCAGATCTGCGTGGATTCGTGAGTTTTTAACGTACCATGGAGCATCTGTAATTCTACGGAGAATTCTATTTTGACTTCTTTGAATTTTTTCAATGTTGGATGCCGAGGCTGTGCCCCATAATTGAATCCCATAGCACCATATTGGCTTTAGAATCGAGTTGTACAGCAAAAGTTTACAATCAAGCTTCAAGGTCGAATTTCTGCCTAGTAGCCAGTTAATTTGCACTGCTTTCAATTTCATCTGCGTTACTTTTGCCTCGATGTGCGACTTCCATGTTAGTCTACGGTCAAGATGAATACCGAGGTATTTGACTTCACTGTGTTCAGGTATTACTTTATTGTTAATAGTAATGGGAGAGCATGTTCCTAGACGCAGTGCGAATGTAACATGGGCACACTTTTGTTCATTAACCTTGATTTTCCAAAGCTTGAGCATGTTCCTGTAAATTTATTGATGCTCGCTGGTGGTTACTATGTATGCTAAGGAATGCTGTATCATCTGCAAATGTTGAAGTGTGAATGTTGGTGCTTGTCGGCATGTCAGATGCGTAGATCAAATATAAGATAGGCCCTAATATGCTGCCTTGGGGAAATCCAGCTTCAATAGGCTGGGCGGGGCTTAAGAAATCGCCTTCTTTTATTATAAATTGGCGACAATATAAATAGCTTTCCAAAAGGTTATGTATGTTTGCAGGTAAGTTAAACTTTATTTTATGCATTAAGCCATCGTGCCACACTTTATCAAAAGCTTGTGAGACGCCGATGAATAAGGCAGAGCAATATTTTTTATCTTCAAATGTCTTTCTTATGACGTTAACTAACCTGTGTGTTTGCTCAATGGTGCCATGTTTCGCTCTAAAACCAAATTGGTGATTAGGAACACATTCCACCTTATTAAACATTGGATCCAACTTCGCCTTTAGCAATTTTTCGAAAAGTTTTGAAATTGTTGTCAGTAGACTTATTGGACGATATGACTCTACTTTCGTGTGACCCTTCCCTGGCTTAGGAACTATTGTTTTGTTGTTGATTTTATCCATACCTGGACCTTTTTTAAGGTTTAGATTACCAATAGCATTTTCAACTTCTTGAAAATTGAATCTTAAAGGCACAGGAGGTCTACTAACAATAGGCGGCAACTCCTTTGCATTATCAGACCTATTTGTGGTAAAAACGCTTTTCAAATGGTTAACAAATGAATTACCCTTTTCCGAGTCATCTCTAACCCAGCCACCAGACGGTTCTCGCAAGGGCGGCTTACCTTACGTGAATAGGTCTGATAATGCAAAAAAATTCTTCTTTTTATTTTTAATGCTATTTTACGACTTGAGTATTACCCTGCAGAGTGGAAGGTGTACATGATAACAATGGTGTTTTGGTTTTAGAGCGAAACATGGCACCATTGAGCAAACACACAGGTTAGTTAACGTCGTAAGAAAGACATTTGAAGATAAAAAATATTGCTCTGCCTTATTCATCGACGTTTCACAAGCTTTTGATAAAGTGTGGCACGATGGCTTAATGCATAAAATAAAGTTTAACTTACCTGCAAACATACATAACCTTTTGGAAAGCTATTTATATTGTCGCCAATTTATAATAAAAGAAGGCGATTTCTTAAGCCCCGCCCAGCCTATTGAAGCTGGATTTCCCCAAGGCAGCATATTAGGGCCTATCTTATATTTGATCTACGCATCTGACATGCCGACAAGCACCAACATTCACACTTCAACATTTGCAGATGATACAGCATTCCTTAGCATACATAGTAACCACCAGCGAGCATCAATAAATTTACAGGAACATGCCGACAAACTAGAGAAATGGCTCAAGCTTTGGAAAATCAAGGTTAATGAACAAAAGTGTGCCATGTTACATTCGCACTGCGTCTAGGAACATGCTCTCCCATTACTATTAACAATAAAGTAATACCTCAACACAGTGAAGTCAAATACCTCGGTTCATCTTGATCTTAGACTAACATGGAAGTCGCACATCGAGGCAAAAGTAACGCAGATTAAATTGAAAGCAGTGCAAATTAACTGGCTACTAGGCAGAAATTCGACCTTGAAGCTTGATTGTAAACTTTTGCTGTACAACTCGATTCTAAAGCCAATATAGTGCTATGGGATTCAATTATGGGGCACAGCCTCGGCATCCAACATTGAAAAAATTCAAAGAAGTCAAAATAGAATTCTCCGTAGAATTACAGATGCTCCATGGTACGTTAAAAACTCACGAATCCACGCAGATCTGAACGTACCTTTTGTGAAATCTGAATTTGTGAAGAACTTGAATTCCATCCAAATCCTCTTGCAGCTAATATTGTTAATTTTGGGTGTCATACCGTCTGAGAAGCAGGGATACTTTGGCTACCATTAGAGCTCTAAACAGATGACTGAATTCTGAAATAATATTCGCATAAAAATCAATTTTTGTCCAGCACTGGCAGGACTTTAATCACAATTTTTTTTTTTTTTTAGTATTAAGAATTGAATACTTATTGTCATTACATTTCTTATGTAGATTCAATAAATAAAATAATAAAGTTAAAAAAAAGAAAAACGTTTAATTTCCTCAAAAGGGCGCGTGACACTGTTTCCAAAATGGGCTTAGATGTGGTTTCAAGCGGACACCATACTTATTGGCAGTCAGACCGACAAAAGATCCCAGATGTTCTAGATTTTGGAGTTGCGAAAAATTTTCGTTTAGAGCGGACGCAAGTGGAGCCTTCATTAGATTTGTCGTCAGATTACTCCCCCACTATAATCTCTGTTTTGCTCCCCGTTGACCGTCAATAGAGTTAATTGGCTAAAATACAGAAAATGTTTGCGTACACATTGTACTGAAAACATTGCCTTGAGAACGCCTGAGGATATTGATGTGTTAATTAACGATTTTTCTGGAAACCTTAAACTGGCTGTACAGCATGCTACCACTAGTCATATAAGATCCAGAAATGAGAACAATAGAACGTATTCGTCTGAAATAGAGCAACTTCTGTCAGAAAAAAGAAGAGTCAGAAGAGCGTGGCAACTTCTAGGTGTCCCGACCTTAAAAGTAGGTTACGGGAATGCATAACTCAGTTAAGAGATCTGCTTGAAATCCACAGAATGGCTTACCTTAAAACATATTTGGAAAGTCTTGATGGTATCCCTCAATCTGATTATTCCTTGTGGAAAGCAACAAAAGGTTTAAAAAGGCCCGTAATAGTTAAGCCCCCTTTGCGATCTTCAACTGGCGACTGGACGAGAAGCGATTCTGAAAAGTGGAGGTTGTATGTCGATCATTTGAGAAACGTTTTTATTACAAATGATTCAGCGAATATTACAGTGGAACTACCACCATATGTTGTTAGACCTTTGAGACTTAATTTTCAAGATGTCGAAAACGTTATCGGTAATACAAACCCCAGGAAAGCTCCAGGCATTGATCAAATTACTGGTAAAATGCTTGAACAGTTACGTCATGTAGCTAGAAGGGTTCTACTTTTTATTTTTAACGCTACTTTACGCCTTGAGTATTATCGTACAGAGTGAAAGGTCTCAATGATTACTATGATAACCAAGCCAGGGAAGATCCCACTAAAGTAGAATCATATAGACCAATAAGTCTTTTACCAACAATTTCAAAACTATTCGAAAAATTGCTAATGGCGAAGTTGAGTCCATTGTTGAATAATTTGAGACACATCCCTGATCATCAATTTGGTTTTCGGGCTAAACATAGCACCAGAGAACAATCGCACAGACTAGTCAATGTCATAAGACAGACCTTTGAGAAGTATTGCTCAGCTCTATTCATTGACATTTCTCAAGCTTTTGACAAAGTGTGGCACGACGGCTTGTTGCACAAAATAAAGTTGAACTTGCCTGCAAATACTCACAAGCTTCTGGAAAGCTACTTATATGGGCGGAAGTTTATTATCAGAGAAGGCGATTTTATAAGCCCAACTCAACCTATCGAGGCAGGAGTTCCCGAAGGTAGCATACTTGCGCCTACTTTATACTTGATTTACGCCTCTGACATGCCAACGACATCTGGAATCCACAATTCAACTTTTGCAGCCGACACAGCGTTTTTGAGCGTTTATGAAAACCACCAATTAGCTTCACGAAATTTACAGGAATTTATTTCAATATTGGAAAAATGGCTGAAGCTTTGGAAAATCAGGGTTAATGAACAAAAATGTACTCACGTTACATTCACACTGTGTAAGCAAACATGTGCGCATATCCAAATAAACAACTCACCTATTCCGCAGCGCAAAGAAGTCAAGTACTTTGGTATTCATCTCGACCGTAGGTTAACGTGGAAGTCTCACATTGACGCGAAAGTCACTCAGTTGAAGGTAAAAGCAGCGCAATTAAATTTGCTTATGGGCAGAAATTCTACATTGAAATTAGATTGCAAACTTTTGTTATACAACGCAATACTAAAACCTATATGGTACTACGGAATTCAGTTATAGGGCACCGCTTCGGCGTCAAACATTGAAAAAATTCAAAGACGACAAAACAAAGTTCTCCGGACGATTACTGCAGCTCCATGGTATGTGAAAAATTCACGAATTCATAAAGATCTGAGTGTTCCGCTGGTAAAAGAAGAATTTTCTAAGTATGCGACAAGGTATGTCAGTAAACTGGAACTTCATCCAAACCCTCTTGCGCGTAATATACTTAATTTTGGCGGCCACAGTCGGTTGAGAAGATGGGATACCGTTGCCACCATCAAATTGCTCAATTGGATGATACCGAAGCTCCCGCATAATAGAGCTTTTTGTCTAGCATTGGCCGGACTTAAGTAAAAATCAAATTTTTTAATTTTAAATCACATTTTTTTTTATTTAAACTTAGTATTAAGATTTGATTATTTAATGTTAGTTCGTTTTGAAGATTCAATAAATAAAAAATGTTAAAAAAAAAACTTTTATTTTTTCCCATACATAAGTGACCCACCCTAATATGAACTTTATATTCTCACTTTTTAGTTACGAAATTATTCGAGATTAATAATTTGCTTCATTCATAAATCTTGTTTCATTTAATGTCTTTGATCTTTTAAATGAAAAAGTTTAACATTGAGAAAAAACATATGCACATTCTTCTTCTCTTTTGTGTTATGGTATAAGTGGTGAATTTCGTGTGTTACACTAACAAATGCATTAAAGTTGCGGTAAATTATTTTCGCATATTTTGTTAGTATTTTTATGGAGACACTTTCAATTTTAAGCAAATAAAATTTTTTATATATAAGTTAACACACAAAGTAATAAACTTATTTACTAAATTTATTTGGAAATAACCTATTAAAATATTTTGCTAGGTAGACACAAAGTTAACATACAAAATTATAAATTTGTTCATCAAATTTAATTGGAAATAATCTATTAAAATATTTTGCTAAGTAGACACAAAATTATAAAATTTAACATTTATTGAAATTAACTAGAATTCATTTTAACCTTTTTATAACTGATGAATTGGAAATCATTTATTAAAATATTTTGCCAAGTTGTTGCAACCAATTCGTAAGAAAACGGAAACAATTTGTTCCACTTTAATATTAAGTATAAAATTAAGCAAAAGAAAAATTTATAGAGTTAGTTCATATTCAGACACAATAAAGTGCGGTCAAGTGGACCGAAAGAAAAAAACCGTTGTTGTCAATTTATTTTTTTTATTGTTCTCATTAAGGAAAGCAATAACTGGCGCCCGAGCCAAACTAGTATGCCCGTGCATATTTAAAACTTATCTATCGCGGTATGTGTGAGTGTCCTTCCTACAAAAGCCCTTAAGTAGTGCAGTAGGAAGGAGTAAAAAGTGTCCTCGCCAAAACCGGAATAAAATTAATTTCACATAGTGAAATTTAATAACTAGTTTTACATAGTAAAACTTAAAACTTTTCTACAAAAGCCCTAAAATAGTGCAGTAGAAAGTGTTCGCTAAAATAGGAATAGAATTAATCAATCTCACATAGTGGAATTTGACGAATAGTTTTATATATGCATTGCTGAAAATAAGATAAAAACGACTCTAGACTGTATCGAAATAAAAGAAGAAATTGCTGAAAAAATAAAGAACAATCAATAAAAATAAAATAATCCCCAATTTAAGTGAAAAAACCATAAAGTCAAAACCAATTATAAACTGTAAAGATAAAGCGATAGTGAACCAGAAAATAAACAACGTTACTAGAAGACGTCAAAAGAAGAAAAATATCAACTACGCAAATTCATCCTTCAATCAGCGATAGACAGCAAAAATCAACAAAGTATCTGCTAAGCAACTTCACCCTTCAATCAGCGACAGTCAACGGCCCCTTAGTAGCGGTTATAGCAAAAAGGACGGTATTACGTACCAGCCAACTGCCCTCAGTTAAGAAGAAAATGAAAAATAAAATGCGGATAACTATATTGTAAGTCATAGCTATAAGTATACAACTAAAATAAAATATATTTGTAATAAATAATTGAGGTAAAAAGACAACTAATTAAACTAAATATTTGGGAAAAAAGTAAAAAATAAATAGAGATTACTATAGCAAAGGTACATAGAGATAATAAAAATTCATTTTTTTTTTTTTTGAAGAAACAATTTATTAAGCAATTTTATACAAAATGTCCAATCCAGACAACCTTATACGCCCCCCAACTTTAAATGCAACTGGCGCAGAACAGGCGTCCAGAACATTAAGTATTACCGATCTAAACAATTTAATTACGGAAACTACTTCTAGGCTTCTACGGCAGGAATTGCCAGGATTGATTCAATCCGTATTAAATCCAAGTCCTAATGTAGTATCTGATCAAGAAATTGAAGCGGAATATCGCGGAAACTTCGCAGATCTCGATAAAATACCGGATATAGTTAAAAGCCTTCGTGAGTTTAGTGGTAACCAATCTGAATTTAATTCGTGGCGCAAGAGTGTTGAAAGAATATTACAAATTTACGAACCGGCTAAAGGTACCCCAAGATATTACGGTATCCTTAGCGTTATACGAAATAAGATCGTGGGCAACGCCGACGTTGCTCTCGAATCTTACAATACTCCTCTCGATTGGAAATCTATTATCAAGTGTCTTTCTCTCCATTATTCTGACAAGAGGGACTTAGCAACCCTCGAGTATCAAATGATTTCACTGGTACAGGGGAAATCATCTATTCAGGAATTTTACCAAGTTGTCTATGAACACTTATCTATAATACTTAACAAACTTGGAAGCTTAGAGGCATCTAATGAGTCTCTAAACCTACTTACAGAGTCATATCGCAATAAAGCTCTCGACACATTTATTAGAGGGTTAAATGGCGACTTGCCGAAACTTCTAGGCATGAGGGAACCGGTAGATTTACCACAAGCCCTCCACCTCTGTTTGAAATTAGAAAATCAAAGTTTTCGAACGAATTATACTCGAAATTTCAACTATAGGAAACCTACTCCTCCACTTCCACCTCGCAATTATTCTCGTAACCATCAATCACAACCTAATAACTTTACTTCTCGTTTTAATCAAAACAGTTTTTATCCACAATTAGCTCACGTACCCCATGCACAACAAAAACCTTTTACATTTCAGAACACAAGACACCATGTACCATTGAATAAATATCCACCACAACAACAAACCTACACAAATAACCACTATGAATACAATCCTCCAAGACCCATCTTTCCTAAACCTCAACCTTTTCCACAGCCTATGGAAATAGATAGTAGTATGCATTCAAAACAAGTTAATTATATGAACAGACCACAGCATCAAAACGTTAACAAAAGATCACCGCCTACAATTGTAAACTCTAACTATAGACCAAAAATACAAAGAAACTTCTACATAGACAATGATTTAGAAACCTATAATAGTGTTGTTAATAATTCCCTAAATCCCGACCAACCTAACGAAATGCCATACGACGAAGACAATGTTAACGAATTCAGCGACGTTCATTTTTTAGAATGACGAGCTCTTCGCTCCCTTATTTTGAATGCAGAGCAAAGAGCGGTAAAGTACTAAAATTTTTAATTGATACTGGCTCTAGCAAAAATTATATTCGGCCAGACATTGTAAAAAAAACTATATCAAATAAAGAAATATTCTTTGCAAAATCAATAGCAGGCAATATTAAAATAAAAGAACATACATTCGTAAAGCTTTTCAATCTGGAAAATGAAATTAAGTTTTATATTCTCCCAACATTAGAATCATTCGACGGTATTCTTGGAAATGATTCACTAAAGGAACTCAATGCAATAATCTATACACGCCATAATGTTATGCAAATAGGAAATAATACTAAAATAAGGCTTAAACAACAATTTTCTCAAGGAATAAATTCAATAGCAATTCGAGACAATCACATGTCTCCACAACAAAAAGAGAAAATGAGAGAGATAGTTAACGAGTATCCCGAATTGTTCATCGAACCTAATCAGAAATTGACGTGTACAACTAGAATAGTTGGCGAAATTCGTACTTCGACAGATACACCTGTCTATTCGAAGCAATATCCTTATCCAATTGCATTAAAATCGGAAGTTGCAAAACAAATACAAGATTTGCTTGATGATGGTATTATTCAACCTTCACGTTCGCCATACAACTCACCAGTTTGGGTTGTTGGGAAAAAGCCAGACTCAATCGGCAACAAGCAATATAGGCTCGTGATAGATTATAGGAAATTAAATTCATTGACAATCTCCGACAGATATCCAATACCGGATATAAATGATGTACTCTCACAATTACGAGATAGCAAATACTTTACGGTTCTGGATTTAAAGAGTGAATTCCACCAAATCCCCTTAAAAAAATCAGATTTTGAAAAAACGGCATTTTCCGTTGCAAATGGCAAATACGAATTTGTACGCCTTCCCTTCGGTTTGAAAAATGCTCCGGCAATATTTCAACGAGCATTAGATGATGTACTTCGTGACTATATTGGAAAAATATGTTACGTGTACATAGATGATATTGTTATATTCAGCAAATCTGAAGAGGAACATTTTGATCATATTCAAACTATATTTGCAACGCTTCAAGCAGCAAACCTAAAAGTACAACTCGATAAATGCAATTTTCTAAGAGACGAAGTAGAGTTCCTGGGATTTGTAATCTCAGCAGATGGCATAAAAACTAATAAGAAAAAAGTCCAAGCTGTTCTTGAATTTCCGTTACCCAAAAACATAAAAGAATTACGATCTTTTTTAGGATTAACCGGTTACTACCGTAGATTTGTACAAGACTACGCAAAGTTAGCAAAACCCCTAACACAAATTTTAAGAGGGGAAGAAGGTCGTATTTCAAAAAACAAATCATCACAAAAAACTATAACACTAGATGATAACGCCGTCTATGCTTTCGAAAAACTGAAGAATACTCTTGTCTCTCAAGATATTGTACTTGCTTACCCAGACTATAATAGAGAACTTGAGCTTACAACAGATGCTTCAGACTTTGCCCTAGGTGCAGTTTTGTCACAAAACAATAAGCCTATTGCATTTATATCCCGAACGTTGAATAAAACAGAAGAGCATTACGCGACAAATGAAAAAGAAATGCTCGCAATAATTTGGGCATTGAATTCACTTCGGAATTATTTATATGGATCTGCAAAAATAAAAATATTTACCGATCACCAGCCGCTTACTAATGCTCTTAGCAATAAGAACAATAATAGTAAGATGAAGCGCTGGAAAGCTATTTTAGAGGAATACAACTACGAGCTTTTCTGTAAGCCAGGAAAAACTAATGTAGTGGCAGATGCGCTGTCAAGAATTCCCGTCACAACACAAATAAATACGCTTTCGGTAGCAACACACAGCGATGATAGTTCCGGACAGAATCTCATATTAAACGTCGATACACCAATAAACTGTTTTAAAAATCAAATTATTCTCCATATACACCCTACAGCTCAGTATAAATTTGAAATCATTTTCCCCCATTACCACCGTCACCACATATTTGAACCAGAATTCACTCAAAACAAACTTATAAGTATTCTAAAAAAGTTTCTTTACCCTTCTATCCTTAACGCAATAAGACGTCAGAAGAAAATATGGCGAAAATTCAAGAAATTTACCCTCAACACTTTAATAAATATCGTATTCGATTTACCAGGCTCCAGGTAGAAGATGTACGAAACGAAGAAGAGCAAAACAAAATAATTATAGAAGTACACAATAGAGCTCACCGCAACAGCAAGGAAAATAGACAACAAATTTTAGAAAAATATTACTTTCCATCTATGGCTAAAAAAATAAAAAGAATTGTAAAACAATGCACTACATGTAAAGAGAATAAGTACGATAGACATCCCATGAAACCTGCACTAAAAGAAACTCCTATACCAAAATACCCAGGCGAAATTATTCACATAGATATTTACAAAACTGAAAATAATTTGGTACTTACGGCGATCGACAAATTTTCGAAGTACGCTCAAGTAAAGCTAATAAAATCTAAAGCCACGGAAGATATAAGACAACCACTTCGTGAACTGATATTTGCATTTGGAGTACCTAAGACAATAGTTATGGACAATGAGAAATCTTTTAATTCTATAACAATTACGTTTATGATAAAAAACCAATTAAATATAGACATATTTGCAGTTCCACCATATTCAAGCAACGTTAACGGACAGGTAGAAAGATTTCACTCTACGTTGTCTGAAATCATGCGATGTACAAAAATAGAAAATATTCATAACAATTTTAAAGAGTTACTAGAAATTTCAGTATACAAATATAACTGCTCAATACATAGTACGACAGGAAAAAAACCAATTGAATTATTTTTCGGTAGAAGAGTTAGTACAGATCCTTCGCAGCTTGAAAAAGATAGAGTAGTAAACATAGACAAATTAAAACAGAAACAAGAAGCCGACATACAATACCACAATAGACACAGACAACAGACAAAAATTTATGAACCAGGCGAAACAGTATTTGCAAAAGTAAATAAAAGATTAGGCACTAAACTTACTCCGAGATATAAGAAAGAAATTGTGAAAGAAGATAAAGGAACATATGTTACAACTGAATCTAATAAAACCATTCATAAAAGCAACATTAGAAGTTGAACTTAACAATTCACTACATTTTTAGCATCCTTCTCCTACACTTCACCACTATCCTATCACCTTCCAATGCCGAACTCCAAATTCATAACTATACACTCTCTCATATCGTAACTCTAACGGAGGGAATAGCAAAAATACAAGATGGAACCTTTAAAATCATTCATGTGATAAATTTAAAAGAATATCAAAGCTTCCTAGACGAAATCAAGATATTCCTTAATAACAATGAACACACCCAAAGTATGTTTATTCCATCCTTGAAGCATGAATTAATACAAACCACAGAAATACTAGAATCATTATTTGTAATAGATGAAATAAGGAAAAAAAGATCAATAAATTTAATCGGTACTGCATGGAAATACATCGCGGGTTCCACCGATCACGATGATTTTGAACTTCTAAAAAGTAATATTAATGAGCTAAATTCAAACAATAATAAGCAATTAGTTATAAATGAAAATTTTATTAAAAGAATAAATAAATTAACGGAACATACAAATATAATAAGTAAAGCAATAAAAAATCAAGATTCAATTGGCAATGCAGCCATAATAAGCATGCAAATTAGATTAAGGTTAGCTAAAGAAGAACTAGGAAACATTAAATACGCCATTCAGTGGGCGAAAAACAACATAATTAATTCTGTTATATTAAATAAAAAAGAAATAAACACTGTAAGTGAAACACTTCATAAAGAAAAATTTCCATTTAGATCAGTTGAAGAAGCATTAGAATTTGCTGATGTAAAAGTTTTATATAAAAATGATACCTTGCTATACGTTATACAAATCCCACTTACATCCGAAGAAACTTATGAAAAATATTAATAAAGCCTATAAAAAAAGATAATAAAATTATAAACATAGATTTTAAGGAAATTTTAAAAAATAAAGGAAAAATGCTAGCTATTAAGAAGAATTGTACTATTATCAATACTGTCACAATTTGTAAAAGAAACGATTTGAAAAATATTGTTAACTCTCCTTGCATCCCACCTTTTTTTAATGGTTCTCGTCCACATTGCGACATTTCCGATGCCTTCCATACCTTAACGGTTGAAGAATTGAAACCAGGTATAATTCTATTAAATGATTTCTATGGCACACTGAACAATCAGTCAATAAATGGAACGTATTTAATAAACTTTCACAATGAATCCATTACCATTAATAATAAAACATTCCGAAATATAGAAGCTCCAACAATTTCAGCTTCGCCACAAATAGTGCAACAAACTCCCTTGGAAAAACAATATATTGAAATACTCTCCTTAGAAAAATTAAACAAACTCCACTTAAATAATACAAACAAAATCGAATTATTGGAGACTGAAGCAGTCATTAATAAATCATTAACAGTGACCATTCCTATTATTTTGTTAGTAGCCATAATCTTACCCATGCTCATTTGCAAAACAAAGGGAAAAATAATAATTTCCAAAATACCTTAAATAAAAAACACAAAATTGAAGATTACGTTCAAAATATCAGATTTACCCAAAAGCCAAATTATACTCCAGAAGACATTTCAAATAAAACCCGTAATTATGACAAATGGTTCATTTGTCATAATTACGGGTCCACCTAAGCCCCCAAGATTGTCTATTTTCAATGTTTGAGGACAAACATTCTAAGAGGGGAAGAGTTAACACACAAAGTAATAAACTTTATTTACTAAATTTATTTGGAAATAACCTATTAAAATATTTTGCTAGGTAGACAAAGTTAACATACAAAATTATAAATTTGTTCATCAAATTTAATTGGAAATAATCTATTAAAATATTTTGCTAAGTAGACACAAAATTATAAAATTTAACATTTATTGAAATTAACTAGAATTCATTTTAACCTTTTTATAACTGATTAATTGGAAATCATTTATTAAAATATTTTGCCAAGTTGTTGCAACCAATTCGTAAGAAAACGGAAACAATTTGTTCCACTTTAATATTAAGTATAAAATTAAGCAAAAGAAAAATTTATAGAGTTAGTTCATATTCAGACACAATAAAGTGCGGTCAAGTGGACCGAAAGAAAAAAACCGTTGTTGTCAATTTATTTTTTTTATTGTTCTCATTAAGGAAAGCAATAACTTATACATATATATACATATATATATATATATATATATATATATATATATATATATATATATATATATATATATATATATATATATATATATATATATATATATATATATATATATATATATATATATATATATATATATATATATATATATATATATATATATATATATATATATATATATATATATATATATATATATATATATATATATATATATATATATATATATATATATATATATATATATATATATTGTAAAAAAATTTCGCACCAAATTTACATTGTTGGACATTAAACCACCAACACGCTTACGTAGAGTGCGAACTGAAGAAAATATCGCAGCCGTATCGGCCAGTGTTGGTGATGACCGTGAATTATCGATTCGGCGCCGTTCGCAGCAATTGGGCCTCTGTTACTCCACTACGTGGAAAATTTTGCGGAAGGATTTGGGTGTGAAGCCTTATAAAATAAAGCTGGTGCAAGAATTGAAGCCAAACGACCTACCACAACGCCAAATTTTTGGTGAATGGGCTCTTGAAAAGTTAGATGAAGATCCACTTTTTTATCGAAGAATTGTGTTCAGCGACGAGGCTCATTTCTGGTTGAATGGATACGTGAACAAGCAAAACTGCCGTATTTGGAGTGAAGAGCAGCCAGCAGCATTGCAAGAGCTACCAATGCATCCACAAAAAACAACCGTTTGGTGCGGATTATGGGCTGGCGGCATCATTGGGCCGTATTTCTTCAAAGATGATGCGAATCACAACGTTACTGTGAATGGTGAGCGCTACCGTGCGATGATAACAAACTTTTTTTTGCCCAAAATGGAAGAGCTTGACTTGCATGACATGTGGTTTCAACATGCCGGTGCCACATGCCACACAGCACGCGAAACAATGGACCAATTGAGAGGCGAGTTCGGTGAACAGTTTATTTCACGCTTGGGACCAGTCAATTGGCCGCCCAGATCGTGCGATTTAACGCCTCTAGACTATTTTTTGTGGGGCTAATGTCTATAGCAACAAGCCCGCTTCGATTGACGCACTGGAAGCCAACATTGCCAACATTATTCGTGAGATACCGGCCGAAATGTTGAAAAGAGTATGCCAAAATTGGACTTAGCGGATGGACCATTTGAGGCGCAGCCGCGGCCAACATTTGCATGAAATAATCTTCAAACATTAAATTATATCGACCCAACTATCGATCCAAATAAATATTTCATGCATTTTTCTGAAATTTATGTGTGTTTTTTTTTTTAATTTCCGATAGTTCTTATAAAATCACCCATTATATATATATATATATATATATATATATATATATATATATATATATATATATATATATATATATATATATATATATATATATATATATATATATATATATATATATATATATATATATATATATATATATATATATATATACAGACGAAGCGTACAGCTGAAAAACGAATTCTCTCTGTAATAAGTAGTGCGATTCTCCGGGCAATCGACTACAAATGGATGAGCTCTAGACGATGAGCGCGTGCTCCGTAAAAATGTGCGAGTTTCGGGCATAAGATCCCTAATCTCGTCAGAGCAAAATCCATTGTAGTAACGATAGAACAGAGTAACGCACTCCACACTGAGTCAATGCTGCA
Organism: Thecocarcelia acutangulata; assembly: GCA_914767995.1. Classification (NCBI taxonomy): domain Eukaryota; kingdom Metazoa; phylum Arthropoda; class Insecta; order Diptera; family Tachinidae; genus Thecocarcelia; species Thecocarcelia acutangulata. The sequence goes on along the minus strand of OU612094.1, from coordinate 80,361,695 downwards.
GTGAGTCAATAGAGTTGGATACCCTACTGTCACCGAAGAGCTTTTTCGCCCTCTCCTGCACACGGTCGGGTAACCCTAAAATTGACTTTGAGGCACCGGTCCAAACATGAGAGTTGTATTCCATTTTCGGTCAGACGTAGGTGGTATAAATAGTAAGGAGGACGGATGGAGTGAAGTACATGTTACACCGTTTCATAAAACCGAGGCACTAGAATGCTTCTTTAGAGACATGAAAAATGTGTTCAGTCCAGCGAACATCACACTGTATCTTCATTCCAAGAATATCAAGAGCATCCGATTCCTCAATATTTATACCATCCATGAGTACAGATGAAGCAGCACTTGGGGTCGTTTGTTTGTGTGTTAATATGCAACATTGGGTCTTACGAGCGTTAAAGATGACCCTGTTTTTACGAACCCATTCGGAGATTAATAGAAGATCACTATTCAGTGAATCATTCATATGTAGCCTCTTGGCAGCGATCTCTGATAGGCTGGGCCTATAACTAAAAGAGTACGAGTGGCAAATGCTGCTGTCATCCGCGAAAGAGTGGATAGGGTAGGAAGTTTGATAGAAAAGGTCGCTGAGGAAAATAAGAAATAGGGTAGGAGAAAGAACGGAGCCTTGCGGTACCCCTAAGTTAATCTTGAACTCGTTTGATGAGACCCCATCTATAACACCTCGTATAGTGCGTTCTCTGAGAAAGCTCAAGATAAACCGAGAAAAGTCATCACCGACACCAAAAGCAGTAAGTTTTGCCAGTAGTGCAGCATGCCACACTCTGTCAAACGCTTTGGAAATATCCAGAGCCACCACTTTACTTTCACCGAAATGATGGATTGAGTAGCACCATTTCTCTGACAGATATGTCATAAGATCGCCAGTAGAACGACCCTTGCGAAATCCATATTGGCGGTCACAAAGTAATTTATGTGACTCTAGATATTTCATAAGGTGATAGTTGACCATACTTTCCATCACTTTGGAAAGCGCATAGCAAATTGCTATTGGGCGGTAATTTTTGGGGTTATTTGCCTCACCCTTTTTGGGTATTGGCGTTACATTAGCAACCTTCCAGCACGATGGAAACTCACCAACATGGTAAAGTTTTCGGAAAAGGTGTGCTAACGGACGCGCAAGCGAAGAAGAGCACTGCTTCAAGACCAGTGCTGGGATGCCATCCGGTCCAGGAGTCTTATTTATGTCGAGGTCGGCCAAAAACCTTTTAACTGCTCGAGCCCGGAAAAATATGTTTGGCATAGTTACAGATACCCTTTCGAGCTCGGAGAGTGGTTGACTGCTTTCCAGCAAGTAGGAGTTGCTTACAAAAATTTCAGCTAACAGGTTAGCTTTGTCAACCGGGTCGGTGAATGCTTGGTCATTCTTTAAAAGAGTTGGAATTGATGAACTAGTACTGTTCTTTACTCTCTTAACAAAAGACCAAAAACTTTTACTGTTTCGGGGAGCTACAAGGACCTTGGCACGAAGGCGCTGTTCGTGAAGAAACATTTCACGCCTAAGTACCCTGGCACACGAAGATCTTGCCTTTTTGCGCAGCAAATCACTGTCTGGGTTTTTGTTCAAACGCCAATTACTGAATGCTTCCTCTCTGAATCTGACTGCGTTTTTGCATGTCTGATTAAACCATGATTTCACTCTTGGTTTAATCGAAATCAGCTTGGCGGGGGAATGTTTTCATCCCTAGCAATATCATATTCTCGACCATTTTTGCAGAAACATTTATGTCATTATCTAGAAAGCAAAGTTTCCAATTAAAATGCTCATAAAATTGGTTGAGCTCAGCCCAGCGCGCCTTTTCGTAAATAAATATTGAACGTTTCGTAGCTGATTTTAAAACGTTACGAATTTTAGAGATCGAAAAGGAGGCAGAAATGGTACAATGATCCGAGGTACGATGATTGCCGAGAGGTGCACTAACTTTGACTTCATACTTTTCAGGCTGTGAAGTCAGGAATAGGTCAAGTGTGTTTGAATGGTGCCCTTCAACACATGAAATGTGCGTTGGATCATTCACTAATTGCGCTAGGTGGATATGCGCAGCGAATTACTCAACATATTGGCCTTCTGGAGTTGTATGACTCGAATGGCGAAGCCAGGATGAGTTGTGAACATTCAAATCACCAGCAACAACTATTTCACTGCTCGGACAACTTTCCAAGATTTTCGATATGGAGTCGGAGAGGGCATCGAAACCAGAAAAGGTAGTATCCCTCCCCGCATTTGGACTTCTGTATAGAAACCCGAAATGCAAAAAGTGTGATCTGATTTTGAATTTAACCCAAAGATAGGTAAATTCGGCATCATGCATGCCTAACGGTTGAATACACTGGAACACAACTCCATTGCGAACATAAGTTACAAGGCCCCGATGGAAATTAAAGAGGGATAGAAGTTGGTAGCGAGGTGTGTAAAAATCCTGTGGATCAGCATTCTCAGATACCTGGGTCTCACATAAGGCGAAAATATCCGGCCGATGGAGACAAGTGTGGGCATAAACCGAGAAGAAATTCGATCTCAGCCCACGTATGTTGCAATATAATATTTTAAAGCTGCCTGTCATCACGTTGGAAGACCAAAAAAAATGTTGTCTTCGCTGTGAAGGTGAAATCGAAAATTAATCGTTGCTGGGTTGATCATATAGTATCTAGTGTACATACCTTCGATACTATAATGACCAACAACGATTAACCCGGCATCACCAACATTGCGAAGTACTTTCTATGTTAGGAATCTATTCAGGAAATGGCAACAGTGCCTGTAAAACGGTCATAAAAGCCCTGATCTGGCCATGTAATTATACATAAAATATGCTTATTGTTAAATTTGATTTTTTATACCCTTCACAAAAATGTTAAGTTCAAATTCACTAATCCCTTATTACATTTTTAGTAATCCAAGTTCATATTCAATTCAATACATAAAGGTATATCTAAAAACGGTTTATTCTTAAGAACAATCGAGAATATCACAATTAAGAAGAGTATGATAATTAAGTGAGAATATTATCATTAGTGTGAGTATAAGAATTGAGTGACACAAGTAAATGCTTTTGAGTGGTAAATTAAGGTGACCATACGAAAGAAAAAAGACATACTTTACAATAAGTTTGTGATTCCGTTTGTAATTTCTACAGTTTTTTTTTCGACCCTATAAAGTATATATATTCTGAATCAGAATTAATGGAAAAGTCGATTAAGCGATGTCCGTCTGTCCGTCTGTTGGTCGTTGAAATACCGTTTCTGAGAAAACCATTAGACGTAGAAACTTTTTTCTTTCACCATTCTATTACTCCATATTGCCATGTGTTTGCTATTGAAATTCAGTAATATCGGTCCACGTATAGCTGAGATATATTCAAAATTCCGAAAAAAGCCATGAATTTTTGAAATTTTGTATGGAAATTTTTAACAAAAAAAGTTGTTTGTTTTGCTTCAAACTTCACACACTCATTAAGCAAGGTGACAAAAAGGCAAAAATTTTTTTTTCAGATATCGGTCCCTATATACCCGAGATATAGCCCAACTCGGGTTTTTCATAAAAATGTCGCGTAAGCGAACTGAAACAACTTTTTTTGCTTAAAAGTAGTTCTGATAATAAACTAAGGTTATATAAATCTGGAAAATAAAAATTTCCGATATCGGTCCATATATACCCGAGATATAGCCTAGACAGGGTTTTTCATGAAAATGCCACATAAGCGAACTTAAAAAACTTTTTCTTGCTCAAAGGTAGTTCTGGTAACGAAATAAGGTTATATAAATGTGGAAAATGGAAATTTCTGATATCGGTACATATATACCGGGGATATAGCCTAAACCGCGTTTTTATACGTGACTATTGTGAAGGGTATTTTAGATTCGGCCCAGCCGAATTTAGCACACTCTTACTTGTTTAATTCTTAATTAAGCTGTCGGGAAGTTTCATAGCTAGAAAAAATAGATAACGTTTACTTGGAATTACAGGGATGACATTTCTTTTTGTCTTTTGACTATATTTTTAATTGTTGGAGTTTTCTTGAAATTCAATTTTAATTTGACTGACAAATAAACTTTTGTGATAAATTTAATTAAACGATTGGATGGTATACTTAGCCGAAATCTTTAATATTGTATTGTAAAATAAAAATTTTTTTAATGGCGGTTCGATATAGTAGTGATGAAATATTTAAAAACCTAGGTAAGTGTACCGTACGTGGTAGCTCATTGGAGAGTACAGTTAGTGTAGTAAGAACAGAGAGTAATAACTATTTTCATAAAAAATACGTAGTCGAATGGATTAAAATTTCTAAGACGTGTCCGCAGTGTCGACAGATATGCAGGGAAGACAGTTTGGCAGAAATTGATAATAATATAGGACCACAAAATTCTAGAGGAGCCATCCCTAGGATACTGCAATCCAAAGGAGTCACCAGATCTTCTAAGAAAAATCAATATCCTCTGGATTGGACGTTGAATGTACAAGACAGATCGGCACGAGGAACGTGACGTTTCACGAACAACAGGATAGAAATGTAAATTTGAGGATTACAGAACTCGAGGCCGTACCAACAAGTGTTGCGCAATCCCAAAGGTAGCATTCTAGCCACCCAGCTCTTAAGAATCTTTAGTGGAAACTCCAAAGGAATGTCTGTATACAAGTTTATTTATATCGTTTCATCCTTGACTAATAATAGTTTAGCTGGTGATTTTGTAACTCTTTGCGAGCATATACATATTCTTTTTACTGGGAGATGTCTTTATTGGTATTGGTGTTTCGCCCAAACAATGAATCGCGTTACATGACCCTCTTTATGTGAAGGTCAGATTTAACTTCCAAGATCATCTTTCAGACGGTGACATTATAAAGTTAGTTCGTGAAAGAAAATAAAATCTTAGTAGTAGACTGAGATATCCTCTACAGGATCAGTAATTATTGGAAATTATTCAAAGAAACCTTGGGCCAAAACTAAGAAGCGAATTATTCTACCAGAATATAACTTCAATAGTACAGCTACGTCACTTAATACTTAGACGAGAGGCGTTATTTGATAACCTAATAACTTCTTCAGGTAAACCAGTTAGGAAGCAGGTGATTGGGGTAGGTATATGTACAGATAGACATAAAAATTCCTTCGAAAACAGTGTTTGTGAAGTGGAAATGAAAAAAGCTATATGTTGGAACTGTAGGAAACCAGGACATCGATATGTAGATTGTCTCGTAGAGAGACGAATCTTTTGCTACGGCTGTAACACGTTAAACCCAACTGTAATCTTTGTAAAAACCGGGAAAACTGAACAGAGGGGATACAAAACAAATTTCATTTGTGCCCCAAGCAGACCGAAACCTTCAAGCAGAAATAAACTTCCAACCAGAATTAAATCTTCACGAGACTAGTCCTGTGATGGTAAAATCTACCCAAACAGACTTTTATCCTATTAACGATTCAAAGAAACAACCGGATAATTTATTATATTATTTTCAATTCACTCCCTACCACAAGCGTCTTCAAAACTATCAAAGAATTATATCTCGCCTTTTTGTGACAGCATGGCCCCAATACCAAAATGTTTGCAGAGTAAGAAAATTATAAGATCGAAGACACGAATAAAATCATTTTCGCATAAAATTAGACAAAATAGAAAACAATTTAAACAAGGAGGAAGTTTATGCCATGTTAGGTTCTAGAGCTTCTATTACATGTATAGGTAGCCAAGCCGAGCGAGTTTGTAAAAACTGCGGGTGGGCAATAACACCAAATAGTTGGATATGTGGACACAGGTATCACTTTTCGGGAGAAGACTCGTAGAATAAAAATATGCATAGTACCAGAACTATGCCAAAATTATGATCTTGGAGGTGATTTTTTGAAGAGTTTGGGTTGTTTCTTGAGAGGATGATATCGAGTACCCTTCGGAAATGCATAAACGAAATCCTTTAGAGTCAACGCGTCTTAAAAACGTCATTAATTTATTTCCTTCATATGAAAGGGAAGGGTTAGGTCGTACACATTTGTTGCAGCACACCATAGAATTAGGTAAGGACACTAAGCCAGTAAAACAGCGGTAGACAAAATGTTAAAGCTGAAAGTCATAGAGTTAACATCTCTAAAATGTCCATGGAGTAATCCAGAGGCTATGGCGGAACGTATTGGAAAGGTCCGATTGTGTCCAGATTCTAGAAAATTAAATAATGTAACGGTAAGAAACGAATACCCAATGCCCAAGATAGAAGACATTCTAAGTCGTCTTCCAAGAGCTAGATATATTACACCACTAGATCTAAAACATGCCTTCTGGCAGATATTGGACAGATCGAACTAGATGAAGAATGTTGGAATTACACTGTCTTTACCGTTCCAAACCAACCGTCTTTATACAGGTACGTGGTAGTTCCATTTGGTCCAATGACACTATGCCGGTTAATGGACCTAGTGATTCCTCCAAATCTTCGTAATATGGTATTCGTTTACTTAGACGATTTACTGTCAGTATCCGAGACTTTTGAGAGTCCTCTTAAATTGCTCACAAAAGTTTCTAAGCTCATGCAAGAAGGTGGTTTTACGGTTAATGTTTCGAAATGTAAATTTTGTATGCGTGAAGTGAATTACTTGGGATACGTGATCGGAAATGAAGTTATTAAGTCAGATATATCAAAAGTATCTGCTATAGTAAATATGAAACCACCTAGATCTATGCGGGAGTTAAGAAGATTTTTAGGCCTTGTTGGATGGTATCGACGTTTTAAAGACTTAGTTTTCAAGATCTCGAAAACGTTATAAATAAAGTAAACTCTAAAAAAGCTCTAGGTTTTGATCAAATTACTGGCGAAATGCTTGTACAGTTACCTCGTGTTGCCAGAAGAATTCTTCTTTTTTATTTTTAACGCTATTTTGCGCCTAGAATACTATCCTGCACAGTGGAAGGTGTCTATGGTTACTATGATACCCAAGCCAGGGATGGATCCCACTAAAGTAGAGTCATATAGACCAATAAGTCTACTGCCAACAATTTCAAAACTTTTCGAAAAATTGTTAATGGCGAAGTTGACTCCAATATTGAATGATGTAGGATGCATCCCTGATCATCAATTTGGTTTTCTTGCTAAACACAGCACCATAGAACAAACTCATAGACTAGTTAATGTTATAAGACAGACTTTTGAGGACAAAAAGTATTGCTCAGCTCTATTCATTGATGTTTCCCAAGCTTTTGATAAAGTGTTGCACGAGGGATTAATTTACAAAATAAAGTTGAACTTGCCTGCAAACACTCACAAGCTTCTGGAAAGCTACTTAGTTGACCGGAAGTTTGTTATCAGAGAAGGCGACTTTGTAAGCCCAACTCATCCAATCGAGGCAGGAGTTCCCCAAGGTAGCATTCTAGGACCCACTTTATATTTAATTTACGCTTCTGACATGCCAACCAGATCTGGTATTCTCACTTCAACTTTTGCAGATGACACAGCATTCTGCAGCGTACACGAAAACCATCAAGTAGCTTCGCGAAATTTGCAGGAGTATATTTCAATATTAGAGATGCGGTTAAAACTTTGGAAAATTAAAGTCAATGAACAAAAGTGTACTGACGTTACATTCACACTGCGTAAACAAACGTTCCGCAGCAAAATGAAGTCAAGTACCGTGGTATTCATCTTGACGGTAGATTAACGTGGAAGTCTCACATTGACGCGAAAGTCACTCAGTTGAAATTAAAAGCAGCGCAATTAAATTGGCTTATGGGCAGAAATTCTACATTGAAATTAGATTGCAAACTTTTGTTATACAACGCAATACTAAAGCCTATATGGCGCTACGGAATTCAATTATGGGGCACCGCCTCAGCGTCAAACATTGAAAAAATTAAAAGGCGACAAAACAAAATTCTTCGAACAATTACTGCAGCTCCATGGTACGTAAAAAACTCCCGAATTCACAAGGATCTGTGTGTTCCACTGGTAAAAGATGAGTTTTCAAAGCATGCGACAAGGTATATCAGCAAATTGGAACTTCACCCAAACCCTCTTGCACGAAACATACTTAATTTTAGTGGTCACACTCGGTTGAAAAGAAGGGATACCGTTGCCACCATCAGAGCGTTAAGTAGGTGATTTTACCGATATAATATGCGCATAATAAAACTTTTTGTCTGGCATTGGCTGGACTTAGTTAATTTATTGTATTTAGTAATAAGATTTGAATACTTATTGTTAGTTCACATCATAAAGATCCAATAAATAAATAAAAGCTAAAAAAATAGACAAGTACGCATCTCTTACCGCGCCCCTTACTGACCTTACGTCTAAATATAAAAAGTTTGAATGGAACGATAACGCCCATTTTGCGGTCGAAACATTAAAGAAACGACTGATTTCAGTTCCCTTGTTAATAACGCCCGATTATTCACGCCCTTTTATAATACAGTGTGATGCATCTACTTCAGCAGTCGATGGATTCCTTTCACAAGAAGAAGAGAATGGAGCTGAGAGACCTATTGCGTATTTCTCTCATAAATTGAACCATGCACAAAGAATCACTGAGTTGAAAACCTTAGCCGCATTATTATGTATTCAAAAATTTCGAGAATTTGTTGAACGCCATTAAGTCAAGGTTGTTACTGATCACGCATCTCTACGCTGGTTAACGCGTCAGTCAGATCTAAATGGTAGGCTGGCTGAATTTTCTATTGGGCACCGCAAGGGCAGTTTAAATACTGTACCGGATGCATTGTCTGGGACTGAAGAAGTATGCTCTTTTGATTTGTCAAATACTGAAGATTACATTATGAAATGCAATGAAGTTATGGCCAATAAGGAGAAATTTCCTTACCTTATGGTAGTTGCAAACTACCTTTACAAGAAAGCCGAATTTTTAAGGGGTTATCCTTTATCAGAGGAATTAAGTTGGAAACTTTGAGTACCCGCAGATCTTACATTAGATGTTATGAAAACTGCGCACTGCCCATCTTTAGCCAGTTATTGTGGGATCGCTAAAACCTCAGAAAAGATTCGTCGGTATTTGTATTGGCCAAACATGTCTGTAGAGATAAAGAGATTTGTTAACGAGTGTGAAGTTTGACAGGAGTCTAAAGCGTCTAACAGTCTAATATAACCACTTATGGGTCAACCAACTAGTGCTTCTCGGCCATTTCAGGAGTTATATATGGACATTATAGGCCGTTACCCCCGCTCCGTTAAGGGAAACATAGGTGTTCTTATAGTACTCGATCATCTATCAAAATTCCTATTCTAGTATTTTTCAGTTTTTGGAAGACCATGTGTTTACTGTTTTTGGCCTACCGGAAGTCATATTAAGGGATAATGGCCCACAATTTAAGTCAAATACATTCGAGAGCTTTCTCGAAAAATATGGTGTATCTCATACATAGACTGCAGATTTTTCTCCACAGTCGAACGTTACCTAGCGATTGAATAGATCAGCTATTGCAGTCATTCGCATGTACGAGTATTTAAGTACGGACCAACGCTTATAGCGTAATGGCAATTTCCTTGCCCTGACCTTTAGTACTTTAACATACAACTCTTTTATCTAGATTTACAACAATGTGTAACTACTACCCTTTTATACAACTATATAAGTTATAATTATAAGCTAAGAATATAGAGAATAAAGTGGAGTCTGCTTTTAACCACAAGAGATAATGGTTGTTTGTTTGAGTTGACTGGCAATCTGCGACATGGCGATCCTGCCACACAAACAAGAAAAAAAAGCAGAAAAAAAGAACATTAAAATTTGTTTCTCATTTTTCGAAATAAATGACGTGGCAAATAAAAGCAATAAAAATAAATGTTTTTTATTTAAACGCGATTAATAAAATAAAAGAGAAACATAGGTGGAAAAAGAAATAAGATTTCTTATTTAAAAACATTTTTTTTTGGAACGATCTTATCATTGGATAAAGTTGCATAAACGTGTTGTTTGTGGACATATAAATTTTGTGGTTTTTACATATAAATAGCAAAAACAAAAATTCAATTAGAATAAAGTATGTATATCAGATTTCATATGGTGATGAAAGACATACATAGTAAAGAACAGAATGTAACGCTACATAAAGCGGGAAAGAAAAAATTCACGAGTGCTGAAAAAAAAGAGTGAACATAGCGGTACATACATATGTACATATATGTGTATTTACACATGTGCATAAATTTCAACGGTACATATGTACCTATAACTGTGGTTTTTGTGACTTATAAAACAAAAAAACTTAAAATAGGGGGAAAATGAAAAGTTTCAGTTATAATTTTGAATCCTTTATAATACATATAAAAATTACGAAAAAGAAAATTATACATAAAAATCAGAAAAGAAATACATAATATCGGTAAAAATTCTTAACGGTATATGAAAAACAACAGTTATAAAATTTTACACAAAACAACAAAGCTACAAAAATATAAAAACCAGATACATAAAAAAAAGAAAAGAGAAAGAACATTGAATTACATATGAAGCAAAATGGAAGTAGAAAAAAAAGAAACTGAAACAAATTGAAAAATGAAACTTAAATTAAAAGAGAAGTGAAAAAAGAGACAAAATTACAACACGGAAAAAAAAGAGTTAAAAAAAAAGTTAAGTAGGGAAAAATAAACTTAAAACAGAAATGTGGAAAGCAAACGGACAGAAAAATAACTTGAAAACCCCTGAAATGAATAGGTATAAAAGATAAAAAAAAGAAAACGATAAAAAGCAAAGAACTGAAAAGAAAAAAAAATCAAAATTTTACAAAGGCAAAAATGAAGCAAAGCATAAAACAAGATAGGTATAAAAAATAAAATAAAAAGCGAAAACTGGACAAGAAAATAAGATAAAATAATTACATATAAAAACACTGAAATGAAAAATTACCAAAACTAACACAATATTAAATTTTAACAAAACCTGTACATCACAATATAATGAAAAAAAAAAACAATGTGGAAAATAGATACTAATATAGTTTTGTGTTTTTGCACACTACACAAAAACCAACAAAAACAAGAATGATAATTATTAAAATTTACTATTGTGATTGAACTCAAAAGTAACAACATAGAGATTACACAAAGAAAGGTCGAAAAGAAAAAACAGAAAAACTACCAAAGTAAGAAAAGATCAACAATAGTATAAATCTACCGAATATTATAAAGGAAAAACATGATAACAGATGGAAATATGAAATAAATTTGTTTACTTAATTGCATAGAAAAGTATGCAAATAAAAATATAATTTATCAAACTTAAACTAAAAAAAAAAAAAAATCACAAAAGAAATAAAAAATAGAGTAAATATAAAATAATGAAAGCTGAAGATAGAAGGAGAGCAAATAAAATTATTTCAAGCGAATTGGTGGAGAATAACCGAATTATCAGAAACCAGAGCAACAAAAGGGAAAATAACAACATTATTCACTGTACTTCAAAATAGTCCAGCCTAAAGGTATGCAACAATTAAATCAACAACAGCATTAACAGCACTGCCAACAATGCTTAAACACACACCCTCATCCATAAGTAAGTGAACAGATGATCTCAGCAAACTCCAGATTATATTTAACTCATTATTAAAATATTATTATTAGCATTATTATACTTATTATTATTATTATATTCAATTATTCATATTTTATAAATTATCTTAAATTTCTAATCCTATTTTTATATATTTACATATAAATATTTATACCAACCTATAATGATAATTTTTATACCTTAATAATTTCCAATAATATAACAAATAAAATTATATATGGGTATTCGTGCTTTACAATTATTTTTTTATATGATGCAACAAGAAGTGAATTGAAATCTAAAATTTTAATGGATATTTAAAACTAATAACAATGTAAACTACTTACAACTAGTATTTTATTTAAGAATATAAAACTTAAATAATGTATAATTAATTACATTTACAATAAATAATGTACAATTAATTACATTTAACTAACCCTAAAATTTCATTTTACCATTCTGGTTATATACATATAAGCAAAAATCCCATATATAAATAAAAAGTTATATTCAATTATAAAAATTAAAATTAAAAATTGAAATATTAGTATGGAATGTAAAATAATCAAATGTCTACAGATGAATTTAAATTGACAGATTTTAAAAAGTTAATATCAGTTTTTTACAAAATTAAAAAGAGAATTTTGCAAAACCGTCCAATTTCAAGGAAACAAACAAAAATTTCAGAATATATAAGGTTACTTATTTCATCTTATAATAATATAATAACATACGCGAGACCATTCATTGATGAAATACCAGATTGCTATCAGCAGGAAATATTCACGAAAATACAAAATTGTAGGGAAATATTATTTAAATGTTTTTGTAAACTTGATTGTAAAGTTAAAGTTCCTTTTGGAGTAAATTTATTTCAGACTGTTCACGAAGACATTGTGACGGATTGCGCATCTGATACTGAGGTAAGTGGAACCAATTCTGATTCTGACAGTGAAGAACAAAATAAACCATTTTTATCTGCTAAGAACACAGAAACTTTTAAAATGGCTTCTATAGAAGAAAAAACCAAATTCATTTCTATGTGCTCTGGCATTATTCGCGACAATTATGATGGAAATCCCCTCACATTAAACTCATTTTTGGATAAAATAAATCTTATTGAGGAAATTACTGCCGATAATTTAAAACCTTGTTTTATATCATTTATTAAATCTAAACTGGATGGAAAGGCAAGAGAGGTGTTGCCAGAAAATATAACGAATGTAGAACAAATTAAAAACTCACTTAAAGATCGAATAAAACCGGATAGTTCTAAAGTCGTAGCCGGTAGAATAACTGCATTGCATGTAGATCAAAACAATTATACAGATTTTGCTAAGAAGGTTGAAGATTTAGCAGACGCTCTCGAACGCTCGCTAGTAGTAGAAGGCATAACAAGAGAAAAGGCGCATGAGATGGCAATAGAGCAAACAGTCGGTGTTTGCAGAAGTAATACAAAATCAGATATGGTAAAAGCAATTTTAGCGTCTACTAATTTCAAAGAGCCGAAAGACGTCGTAGCTAAACTAATGATAGAAGAATCAAATTTTGAAAAACAAGCTCAAGTTTTGTCAATGCATTTTAATAAAAATAGATCTAATTTTTCACGAAACCAATTAGGATCAAACAATTTTCATAGATTTTCTCAACACAATAATAACTATAGGCATAGGTTTAATAATAACAACCAACATAACCAAAGTAGACACATACCGTCGAACAATTTTAACAATCGTGGTAGATACAATAACAGGTCGATTCGTGGTCAAGCCCACAGACATAATTTTTCAAGACAACATTCTTCAGTGAGGACTTTAAACTGCGAAGCCCCTCAGCTAGGCACGTTGAGGGAGGAAGAACAATAACCGATACAAAAGAAAATACTACTAAATCTGTATACAGTTTTAATTTAAATTATTCCGATTTTATAAGTTTACAATCCAATTTTTCAAATAAAGTCAGTACATTTTTGGTCGACTCACAAGCCGACATATCGGTGATAAAAAATTCGTGTTTGGAAAATAATGTCCCAATACATTCAAGAAATGTTATAAATATTGTAGGAATAACCACAAACACTACAAAATCCCTAGGTACTGTTAGCGCTAAGCTTTTATTTTCAAATTGTGTCATACCACAAGTTTTTCATGTCGTAACAGATAATTTTAACATACCATCCGGTGGCATTTTGGGAAAAGATTTTCTGAAAGCTAACAAGTGTAACATTGATTATGATACAATGTCAGTTTCATTTTATACTCATGGTAAAGAGGTAACCATTCCTATTTCGCATGGTATTCACAAAAATTCTTATTTTTTTCCGCCAAGATGTGAAGTATTTCGAACTTTTCATTTAAATAATGTAAATAAACCAGTTTTTATTGTAATTTTTACGAGCAAAAATTGAGACTTAGTGACAGAGAACCAGTTTATGTGAAGAGTTATCGTTTACCTTACGCGCATAGAACAGAAATAAAAAGGCAAGTTCAAAATTTAATTAATAATAACTTGGTTGAACCCAGCACTTCTAATTACAATAGTCCGCTAATACTGGTACCAAAAAAAAGTCCAGATGATAAAAAATCGTATCGTATGTGTATTGATTTCAGAGCAATTAATAAAAAACTCATTGCTGATAAATTTCCCTTGCCAAGAATCGATGACATTCTTGACAATCTTGGTAGAGCTAAGCATTTCTCGATTTTAGATTTGTTTTCTGGTTTTCACCAGATACCGCTTCATGAGGATTCAAGAGATCATTTAACACAGATCAGGGAGCATTCCGCTGGAAAGTTTTACCATTTGGCTTAAATGTAGCCCCTAATTCATTTTCACGTATGATGTCAATCGCATTTTCAGGTCTAGAACCGCATAAAGCATTTTTATACATCGATGATATCATCGTTATTGGCTGCAGTAAACAACATCATTTGGAAAATTTAACGAATGTTTTTGATATATTAAGGAAATTTAATCTAAAGATTAATCCTTATAAATGTAATTTTTTTCGCCCAGAGGTAACATTTTTGGGTCACAAGTGTACCTCGACTGGTCTTTTACCTGATGATACAAAAATTGCAACTATTAAAAATTACGCAGTTCCTACAGACAAAGACGCAGTTAAACGCTTCGTTGCTTTTGCAAACTATTACAAGAGATTCATTCCTAATTTTGCTTCATTAGCCGCACCGCTTAATTACTTAACGAGGAAAAAAGTAATTTTCGAATGGAATAAAAACTGTGAAGAAGCTTTTGAAAACATTAAAGCCGAATTGATTTCGCCAAAAGTTCTACAATTTCCAGATTTTACAAAGCAATTCATAATTACAGTTGATGCATCAAAGGTTGGCTGCGGAGCAATCTTAAGCCAAAATTTTGATGGACACGATTTACCAGTGCAATATGCATCTAGAGCTTTTAGTAAAGCTGAACAAAAGAAACCAACAATAGAACAAGAACTTATTGCAATATACTTTGCTATAAACCAATTCAGACCTTATGTTTACGGTTCAAAATTTCTTGTGCGAACTGATCATCGACCATTGATATATTTGTTCAATATGAAAAATCCTTCGTCAAAATTGACAGAAATCAGACTAAAGCTCTCAGAGTACAATTTTTCAATAGACTGTATTAAAGGGAAAGATAATGTAGATGCAGATGCATTATCACGTATTTCAATACAGGAGTTAAAAAATAGCATTGATAATGAAACAATTCACGTCATGACTCGAGCAATGTCCACAAAAAGTTGTGAAAACAAACCAATTTTAAAAAATAACAGCGAAATAAAGTTGCAAGTTTATGATAAATTTTCTAGAGATTTCAACAAGAAAATCTCAAAAATTAAGTCAAGTTTATACTACGAATCTAATAAAATAAATAACATAAAGTTTAAAATATATAATAAATTTAAATTCAAATTTTCTATGAATGTTAAAATTGTTAACGAAACATTGAATTTCGAGGAGATGCTTTTGATGCTTCAGGAAGAGGCAAACAATAACAACATTTATTGCATAGAATGGGCAAAAGATGATTCTTTTTTTAGCGCTTATAGCATACAAGATTTAAAAAACCATGGTAACAAAGTCTTAGAAACTTTAGAAATTATGTTAGTAGAACCTATAGAAACGGTATTTGACAAAGACAAGAGAACAAAACTTTTAGAAATTTATCATAATGATCCTATTATTGGAGGTCATTGTGGTAGGAAAAGACTATATGCCAAGTTAAAAACAAAATATTATTGGAAAGCTATGACTAAGGATATAGCATTTTTTATAAAAAACTGTACAGAGTGTAATCTAAATAAAGTAAGGAAAGGTAACAAAGGAAATCTTACATTAACCCCTACTCCTATCAAACCATTTGAGATAGTTGTTATCGACACTATCGGACCTCTACCTACATCGAATAATGGAAATAAGTATGCTCTAACACTTATATGCGATTTCATAAGGTATCTTGTGACAGTGTCTATACCAGACAAAAGCGCAAAAACAGTGGCACTAGCAATATTTGAAAATTTTATTTTGATTTATGGTAGGATGAAATCTATTAAATCTGATTTAGGAACAGAGTTCAAAAATGAGATTTTTTGCGAACTTTGCAAACTTTTGAAAATAGATTTAAATTTTTCAACGCTTTACCACCATCAATCGGTAGGAACCGTAGAAAGAAATCACCGTGTTTTTAATGAATACTTCAGAGCATATATTAAGGAAAACATATCAGATTGGGACACGTATCTTAAATACTTCACTTTCTTTCACAATACTACCACTAATTCAACATTCGATAATAGATTTACCCCATTTGAACTAGTTTTTGGAAAAACAGCAATTATGCCTAATGATTTACAACTTAACTCAATCGATCCTCTTTACAATGCAGAGAATTATAGTAAAGAAGTTAAATATCCTTTACAGAAGTCACATATTTTAACAAAACAATTAATAAACAAACATAAAGCAAGAAATAAAAATTTTTATGATAATTTCGCAAAGCCTAGCAATTTCAGTATTAATGATTATGTGTTCATAAAAAAAGAACCATATGATAAATTTCAAAACATATATGATGGTCCGTATATTATTAAAAATATTGATGGAGTAAATGTTACTTTATATAATGAGAAATCAAGAAAAGAAAAGATCCTCCACAAGGACAGATTAAGAAAGGGCTGAACTTAAAAAAAAAAACACTAAAAATTTGTAAAAACAAATTATACACTTTTTAAAATCTGAACTTTATTTTAAACAAAAATTTATTATTTCTCCAATAAACATGTAAAAATAAAAAAAATAATAAGAAATTAAAACCAAAAATGAATCACAAACTTATATATAGCCTTTACATTTTTGTGAAGGGTATAAAAATAATAATGTTGATCATAGTGGGAAAAATTATAATAGTATAATAATATATAATAATGTTACGATAAGCCTAATCATACAAAATCTGTTCTTTTTTCCCTACATGTGGAAGTAAACAAATAAATCTGTGCAAAAAGGAAAAAATCCCTTAGCTTGTCAACTTTTGTTTCAATGAATATTTTTAAGCACGTATTATTTTGTTTACGGCTATGAAGCACGATTTTAAAACTCACCCCGGTAGCCGACGAGCTATACCTTTACCACTACTGCGATTCTTCGCATTCGGCACGTATCGCTTCAGCGATAGCGGTAAGCCGTATCACGTTTTCTATGTCAACCAGGATGCACGAAAGACTAAAAATGCAATCCACAAGTTGGCAGGCAATTTTAAACAAATTATTTGTTTTAAAATCTGTTTCTGAAACGCGACGTAGTAAGTTCATTTACTTACAAGTATGAAACAGCTGGCAGACTTGATACCATATTTTGTTTCAAGCTGGTAATAAAATAATGCACGTAAACTTTGTTTGAACTGGAAAATATTAAAATAGATAACGTAAAATAAGCTCAAATAAAAGATAAAGTTAGGCATTTTTTAAGATTTTATATCTTTTTACGAAATTTCAACTTAAAAATTCTTTTGTGTATTTGTGTCGCAAACATATCCAAGCAAATGTCAGCTGTGTCGGGTCTTACAATACCAAAGAAAAAGTCGCTCACACTTAGACGGTTACAATAGTATTATATATAAAGAGTAAAAACCGCCCAGCAGCAAAGAACTGCTGGTCCTATTTTTTTAATTTTTTTAAATATTTGTTGTAGTCCAATTTAAATTTTAAGGGGGAAATTTGGCCTCAACTATCTCTACGTCCACAAACTATTAAAGAGAAGAAGTTTCTATATCACGAGTCCTAATGATTCCGAGAGAACTAGATTTTAATCATTTGCAGTTGTTAGTACTGTTTGCATTCGCCAAGACAATTAGCTAATCATAAAGACATTCATTGCATATTTGCGGCGTTAACCTCGAAACCCCATTATTCTACGTTCTTTTTGCGCATTTTAACTATATCAATGTAAATAAAATTTTAAGGCAAAACAACGTTTGCCGGGCCAGCTAATAGTAGAACAAAAAGTTGTTTTGATCTTGATTTTGTGCCACCGAAAGTTAAAAAACGCACCGAAAATTAAAAAAAGTAGTTTTTCATACAACAAATTTTAAAAAGCACCAAAAACGATTCGAAACGCACCGAGTTGATAACGCGGTTTGTTTGACTTCTCTTTGTTTGGGCGAGAGAGGAAGTTAAGCAGCTTTATAATCGTATAAGGTCTCATTATTATTTGATCGTCAAATATTTTTATTGATACATCTGATTGTTCGCGAGTTTGCTTCTGATTCGAAATATAGCTCGCTGTTTAGACAAGGTTTTGGTTACTACTGTGTTTGGAGCATTTTGCGATCTTCGCTTTACTGCTTTGTGCTTTCTAGCACAGTTTGGACTTTTATTTCTTACAGAACAGCCTTTCTCGCGAGCTGCTTTGTGTCATATTTTTCGTATATCCAGCGCATACATACACTTGTTTAA
The DNA here is from genome assembly GCA_914767995.1 of Thecocarcelia acutangulata. Classification (NCBI taxonomy): domain Eukaryota; kingdom Metazoa; phylum Arthropoda; class Insecta; order Diptera; family Tachinidae; genus Thecocarcelia; species Thecocarcelia acutangulata. The sequence continues at coordinate 80,343,218 of OU612094.1, read as the reverse complement.
GCTTATTCTTAAAACTATTTCTCACTTTTTAGTTCGATATCGAAGCGTGTTTTTTAGTTTTACATAAATGTATTTATTTTATACACTAAGATTTGTTCCCTGAATATCGACAAGTTTTGATAAATGTTTTTTAATAAAATCCTCCTTTCGAATAAAAAAAAAACAATGAAATTGAATGTTTACTTATAACAGTTAAAGTTTTTTAACGAAAGCAGGGGCCAAATCACCGCATACGATATCGAGCAATATTATCGAAATTTTTCATTTTGGTATCATGGCACACGATATCGAATGAATTGTTTTGCAACAATATAAAAAAGTTAAACAATTTCTTTTTTGTATTCGTACTTTTAGGAAACGTACAGTCTTGAATCTATTACATTTTGTTTAAATTGCGATCCGACATGCATCGTTTGCCATAATCTAGATGTATCGTAATGTTATTCGATACGATAGTTAATTCGATATCGTATGCGGTGATTAGACCCCAGATATCACCATTCGAATTTCTCAACATTTCGCTGATAAAAACTTTTAATTTACATTATGGTATTTTGTATCGTACAAAGTACGAGTATCATACCTTTTGAAGAACCTGTGAATTGGGAAAATGTAAAAACTAGTGATTTTAACACTTACCTCTAAATTTAATGAGTCTGTTAATTTATCACTAATATCTGTGGCATTAAATTGTAAAACACCGCGCGCTTGACCCAATTTCATCAGATCCTTCGCATAATATACTGCTGGTTTGACATATTGACGAGAATCGATTTTAACATTGAGATGATGCTTAGCAACATGATCCAATAAATTGGATATGGTTTCACTCGGACGGCCAGGATCGAAAAACGTAGTCTTAGGATAACCTTGTGATTTCAGGAAGCCATTGAACATTTGGTGAGCCGTTTGAAAATATCTTAAAACATTAAAAAACTTAAAATTTAGTTTAAACTTTTTTCTATTTCTGAAAATCAAAAAATTAAATTAAATTAAGATTCAATTTTCAACAGGATATTTTTAATCGTGTATGAATTTATTAGTAAAAAGTAAATATATCAACAGTTTAACCCTATTACAGTCAAATCCCGATAATTCGTAATCGTAAGGGACCGCCCATTTCTTACGAATAGGCGTTTTCGATTTAGCGAGGTTTCAATTTAACGGAGTTAAAATAAAATAAATACGAATTAATGGGGATTTTAATTCATTTATTAAAACTATAAAAAAACATAAAATATTGTTAAACATAAAATACAAAATAATTAAAATAAATTAGCAATTTCATTTAATTAGCGTAAAATACGTGTAATTTTAATATCAAACAAAAAATAGTAATGAGCCACTAATCGGAATGTTAGATTGCCGGGACTGCGTAAACCATAAAACTAAACACTTTTCAAACTCGGATATTCATATATTTTTCACGCTTAAGCTTACTGCTTGAAGATTTTTGCATAATAAATTCTCTTTTTTGAAAGATTGAAGTAAGATCAAATCGCTTAGCAACATCTATTTTGTTCTCTCCATTGCCAATGGCTGCAACAACTTTTTGTTTCTAATTATAATACCGACAGAGTTTTATGCGTGCGTTTTGATATTTTTCTTTATTATTCATGTAACAACCTGATCTTAAGAAAACAAACACACCCCCAAGCAAAAAGCTACGGAAAAAAAGCCGTAAACATAAATCATTCTATCCATGTTTCTGTTGTTTTATTACGAATTTTAACTGGTAGTTAGCCAACAATTACGATTTATAAGAGGTGAAGAAGATTTTATTTGGAAAAAAATATTACGAATTATCGAGGGAACCAAAATAAATGGAAATTTTACGAATTATCGAAAATAACGAATTCAAGGGACCAACAGTTTATTACGAATTATCGGGAATTACGATTTATAGGAGCACGAATTATCGGGATTTGACTGTATAATTAAATTAAATATAACATTTATTTACTTACTAAAGACGTGCAATAGTCAAAAATAATAGAATACAAGATAAAGTCTTACGTACGATGTCCCGTTTGATAGTGTTTCTGGAGCATAATAAGAGTTGGACAATATTAAAAAATAATAGTTGTGTTCGACGTCGTTACCGCGGGAACCCGCGGGCTCCCAATTTGCACGAAAAGTGTTTCTTGTGCTGAAAAATGTGCAAATTGGGTAAATGGGAAAGCTTCTGAGAGAGTAGTTTGTGTTTCTCATTTTACCAGACTTTACCCGTACTTTTTTTCCGTGCAAAATGGTAAAATTGTTAAACCATTTAATCAGCTGTTTGCTATTTATGAAAATAAAATACCAAAGTACAAATTATAAAAAAAGTATTTGAAAATATAGCAATACATTATATTTAAATAAGTTATATTAAAATAACTTATTTTCCGTTTTTATATAGCTCAAAATGTTTAAGTAAATTGGCAAAAATGTCTGTTTGAATAACAGCAGCGCTGTCAACTCAGCGCTTTTCACCCAGATTTTAGTGGTTTTTAAAAATCGTACAAAGCATTTTTAAATCAATGCACGATGTTTTTATTTAATTTTTAGTGTATTTTCTTTTAACAGTATTCAAATAATCTGTACTGATAGCTACATATTAAAAAAACTTTGTTTGTTAATGTTTGTTGCATTTCGTTTTTGCTTATTCAATAAATTGTTGCTGGCACTAATCTCAATTTCTTGTACCAAAATTTTATTTGATATCAATATATTGCTAATTTATTATCATCTATAAAAAATTTATGTTATATGAAATTTGATAAAATCACAATACAACAATTTATCGAATAAAAATACATTGTTTATTTACATCGTTTGTTTCGACGTCCAGTTTTCGACAACAGTATCCTTAAAATATTTGAGGTATATTTTATAAACTACACCAAACATGTTAACATTTTCTGTTTGTACAAACATTGGGCTGTTTGCTGGTTTTTACAAATATTTCAAACATGTTTCCACAAAAATAAAAGTGTTTGGATTTTCGTGCAAACGTTGTGAATGTAAGTTTAAATTTTGTCATTTCAATGAAATTTTTGCAGAGTGAAGTGCTGTAAGAAGAAGCCCACAAGTGAATCAAGAACAATGTTTTGAATTGTATAAAAGTTTACCTTCGTTTTAGAAATTAAAAAGTAAAGATTACGGAAACAGAATATCAAGGAATAGAGGGTATAACAATTTGTATCTTGTGAACTGCATATGGCGAGCAAATTGCCGCAACACAATGGCCGCCTATTCTTATTGAAAACAAAAAAAATAATAAGTGATTAATATGTGATTCATTGCGTTTGCATGTGTTTGTGTTTCTATGGTTTAGGTATAAGAGGAGATAGTGTCTTTGACATACTGTTTGGGTAGTTTATTTGGCCGTTAACCAATCTGAGTTTTCGTTAATGCCTAACAATTGGAATGTAAAATGGATATTATTTAATACGTTTATAGTTGTATTTTATTTGTGAATAACACTATTGTTAATAACAAAAATTGCCGCATAAACACTAAATAAAGTTTTTTTCGAATAACTAACTTACTGATTAAATACTTGGTTGCAAATAAGATATTAAGAGATTCCACTTCACAATTTCAAAGAGTTCGTTGCTGTGGCCACAGAGTACATTATTTTCTGTGGAGGTGGCGCACATGAAAAATACTAAAAATTATGTGCAGAAATAAAAACTCACAATTTTTATTAATTTTTATTTTTAATTACTTTAATTGAATTACAAAAAATATTTAACTTTTTCAAATTTATGTTATTATTTTAGTAATCAAAATGCTCCCCAATAGTTACATTTTGAACATTACCCATGCAAAAAAAAAAAAACTTTTCCATATACAAATAAATAGTCAGTTAATTATTTGCAAATAGTTTTTATTTACAAGTTGGCTGTGCATAAACGTAATAATTGACAACTAATTTACTTTTAAATCGAACAAAATTCGAAAAATAACTCAGCGATACATAGTTATTTTTCTCATAAATGTAAAAAGTTAAATTTTTTTATACCCTTCACAAAAATGTTAAGGGTATATATAAGTTTGTGATTCCGTTTGTAATTTCTACAGTTTTTTTTTACGACCCTATAAAGTATATATATTCCGATTCAGAATTAATGGAAAAGTCGATTAAGCGATGTCCGTCTGTCCGTCTGTTGGTCGTTGAAATACCGTTTCTGAGAAAACCATTAGACGTAGAAACTTTTTTCTTTCACCATTCTATTACTCCATATTGCCATGTGTTTGCTATTGAAATTCAGTAATATCGGTCCACGTATAGCTGAGATATATTCAAAATTCCGAAAAAGCCATGAATTTTTGAAATTTTGTATGGAAATTTTTGACAAAAAAAGTTGTTTGTTTTGCTTCAAACTTCACACACTTATTAAGCAAGGTGACTAAAAGGCAAAATTTTTTTTTAGATATCGGTCCCTATATACCCGAGATATAGCCCAAACCGGGGTTTTCATAAAAATGTCGCGTAAGCGAACTGAAACAACTTTTTTTGCTTAAAAGCGGTTCTGGTAATCAAATGAGGTTATATAAATATCGAAAATGAAAATTTCCGATATCGGTCCATATATACCCGAGATATAGCCCAAATCGGGGTTTTCATGAAAATGTCGCGTAAACGAACTTAAACAACTTTTTTGTGCTCAAAAGCAGTTCTGGTAATGAAATAAGGTAACATAAATATGGAAAATGAAAATTTCCGATATCGGTCCATATATACCCGAGTTATAGCTTAGACCGGGGTTTTCATTAAAAAGGCCGCGTAAGCGAACTTAAACAATTTTTTCGCCTTAAAGCAGTTCTGGTAATAAAATAAGGTGATATAAATATTGAAAATGAAAGTTTTCGATAACGGTCCATATATACCCGAGATATAGCCTAAATCGGGTTTTTCATGAACACGCGGCGTAAGCGAACTTAAACAACTTTTTTTTCTTGAAAGCAGTTCTAATAATAAAATAAGGTTATATAGGTATGGAAAATGAAAATTTCCGATATCGGTCCATATATAGCCGAGATATAGCCCAATCCCGGTTTTTCATGAAAATGTCGCGTAAGCCAACTTAAACAACTGTTTTTGCTTAAAAGCAGTTCTGGTAATAAAATAAGGTTATATAAATATGGAAAACGAAAATTTTCGATATCGGTCTATATATACCCGATATATAGCCCAAACCGGGTTTTTCATGAAAATGTCGCGTAAGCGAACTTAAACAAACAATGATGTTGGAAATGCTGAAAATGCAATTCACTATTTTTCCGGCAGTTTTAAACAAATGGTTTGCTTTAGAGTATATTTTTGGAACGCAAACAGCATCCAAAAGTGAACTTGAGCACTTTCTTGTGGAAAAGCAAATCACTCAACGCTCAGAAATTATTTGAAAATTAATGGCTACATAGATCCTCGTGGAGGATCGATAAACCGAAATATTCTCCAAAAAGCAGCTTAGCTTCACCAGCTCATTTGGGTTCTGAAATCCTTCCCTTTGTGCTAGGTTATCATATTTACTTCATATTTATGTGGTTGGCTGCCTGGCCTATCTGGGGAATATTATTTGTAGGAATTATGTTTGACTGCTGGGGTTGCTTTAAGGTAATTGATGACCTATTTGTCATTGACTGATTAAAGTGAGTATAGACAGGACAGCCCCTGTAAATTTGCAGTATGGTTACCTCCACACACGTAGAAAAAAAATATGGTTGATATGACAATATTTTAAGTGAAAAATACTATTGTTAAATTATATGGTTGAACACAACCACATAATATGGTTTCAATACGAAATTCATTTGCAAAACCTAGCACAGCCAGAAACATTCAAAATAGAACATCTTCTTCAGAAATCGAACAACTTGTGTTAGAAAAAAGAAGAGTTAGACGAGAGTGGCAACTTCGTAGGTCTCCGCAACTAAAAACAAGACTACGTGAGTGCACAAATCAGCTAAGAAATTTGCTTGGAAACCAAAAAACGGCTTCTCTACAAACTCCTCAGTCCGACAATTCTTTATGGCGGGCGACTAAGGATTTAAAAAGGCCAGTTAGAGGTAGGCCGCCCTTGCGAGAACCGTCTGGTGACTGGGCTAGAGATGACGCGGAAAAGGGTAATTTATTTGTTAACCATTTGAAAAAAGCTTTTACCACAAATAGGTCTGATAATGCAAATGAGTTGCCGCCTATTGTTAGTAGACCTCCTATGCCTTTAAGATTCAATTCTGAAGAAGTTGAAAATGCTATTGGTAATCTAAACCTTAAAAAAGCTCCAGGTATGGATAAAATCAGCAACAAAATGCTCGTAGAGCTGCCTCGTGTAGCTAAAAGCATTGTTCTTTTTATTTTTAATGCTATTTTACGACTTGAGTATTACCCTGCAGAGTGGAAGCTGTTCATGATAACAATGGTTCCTAAGCCAGGGAACCATTGTTATCACAGAATCATACCGTCCAATAAGTCTACTGACAACTATTTCAAAACTTTTCGAAAAATTGCTAAAGGCGAAGTTGGATCCAATGCTTAATAACGTTGAATGTACTCCCAATCACCAATCACCAAGGCAGCATATTAGGGCCTATCTTATATTTGATCTACGCATCTGACATGCCGACAAGCACCAACATTCACACTTCAACATTTGCGGATGATACAGCATTCCTTAGCATACATAGTAACCACCAGCGAGCATCAATAAATTTACAAGAACATGCTCAAGCTTTGGAAAATCAAGGTTAATGAACAAAAGTGTGCCCATGTTACATTCGCACTGCGTCTAGGAACATGCTCTCCCATTACTATTAACAATAAAGTAATACCTCAACACAGTGAAGTCAAATACCTCGGTATTCATCTTGACCGTAGACTAACATGGAAGTCGCACATCGAGGCAAAAGTAACGCAGATTAAATTGAAAGCAGTACAAATTAACTGGCTACTAGGCAGAAATTCGACCTTGAAGCTTGATTGTAAACTTTTGCTGTACAACTCGATTCTAAAGCCAATATAGTGCTATGGGATTCAATTATGGGGCACAGCCTCGGCATCCAACATTGAAAAAATTCAAAGAAGTCAAAATAGAATTCTCCGTAGAATTACAGATGCTCCATGGTACGTTAAAAACTCACGAATCCACGCAGATCTGAACGTACCTTTTGTGAAATCTGAATTTGTGAAGAACGCGACAAGATATATTAACAAACTTGAATTCCATCCAAATCCTCTTGCAGATAATATTCTTAATTTTGGTGGTCATACCCGTCTGAGAAGGAGGGATACTTTGGCTACCATTAGAGCTCTAAACAGATGACTGAATTCTGAAATAATATTCGCATAAAAATAAATTTTTGTCCAGCACTAGCAGGACTTTAATTAAAATTTTTTTTTAGTATTAAGATTTGAATACTTATTGTCATTACATTTTTTTTTATGTAGATTCAATAAATAAAATAATAAAGTTAAAAAAAAAACAAGTAAGAGTGTAGTTTAGTAACTTTCTTTTATAACGAGAAGTGCCTTTCAGCAAAAAAAAAAATTTTTTTAATGGAAAAATCGGTTCAAGCTATATCTCGGCTATATATGGACCGATATCGAAAATTTTAATTTTCCATATTTATATAACTTTATATCATTACAAGAACTGCTTTTGAGCACAACAAATTGTTTAAGTTCGCTTACGCGATATTTTCATGAAAAACCCGATTTAGGCTATATCTCGGGTATATATGGACCGATATCAGAAATTTTAATTTTCTCTATTTTCGTAACCTTCTTTTATAACAAGAACTGCTCAAAAGCAGTTCTGGTAATGAAGTAAGGTTATATAAATATGGAAAATAATAATTTCCGATATCGGTCCATATATACCCGAGATATAGCCTAAACCGATCTTTCCATTAACATTTTTTATACCCTTCACAAAAATGTAAAGGGTATATATAAGTTTGTGATTCCGTTTGTAATTTCTACAGTTTTTTTTGCGACCCTATAAAGTATATATATTCTGAATCAGAATTAATGGAAAAGTCAATTAAGCGATGTCCGTCTGTCCGTCTGTCCGTCTGTCCGCTGTTGAAATACCTTTTCTGAGAAAACCATTAGACTTAGAAACTTTTTTCTTTCACCATTCTTTTACCCCATCGATTCATGGGTTTGCTATTGAAATTCAGTAATATCGGTCCACGTATAGCTGAGATATATTCAAAATTCCGAAAAAAGCCATTTTTTTGCAGTTTTGTATGAAAATTTTTGAAAACAAAAGTGGTTTGTTTTGCTTCAAACTTCACACACTTATTAAGCATGGTGACTTAAAGGCAAAAAATTTTTTTTTCAGATATCGGTCCATATATACCCGAGATATAGCCCAAATCGGATTTTTAATGAAAATGTCGCATAGGCGAAGCTAAATAACTTTTTTTTGCTCAAAAGCAGTTTTGGTAATGAAATTAGGTTACATAAATATGGAAAACGAAAATTTCCGATATCGGTCCATATATACCCGAGATATAGCCCAAATCGGGTTTTTCATGAAAATGTCGCGTAAGCGAACTTAAACAATTTTTTTTTTTTGCTCAAAAGCAGTTCTGGTAATGAAATTAGGTTAATCCCTTAACAACATTTTTAAGAGGAATAAACGGTAGCGTATCAAAAAATCAAAGCGCAAATATAATCATAGAATTGGACCAACCCGCTCTGGAAGCAATGAATAAAATCAAGGATGAACTTGAAGCTCAAGTACAATTATTCCAACCCGATTTCAAAGAACCTTTTGAGATGACTACAGATGCAAGCAATTTTACTATAGTCGCTGTACTTTCACAAAAACAAAGACCTATTTCATTTATTTCAAGAACTCTAAATGAAACTGAACAGAACTATTCAACAAACGAAAAGGAACTTTTGGCCATAGTGTGGGCGTTACAAAAGTTAAGAAATTATTTATACGGGATAGCAGACTTAACAATTTATACAGATCATCAATCATTAGTATTTTCTGTATCTGACAAAAACCCAAATACGAAACTAAAACGGTGGAAAAATTTTATTGAAGAATATGGTGCAAAAATAGTATATAAACCTGGACACCAAAATGTAGTTGCCGACGCATTGTCGAGACATCAAATATACTCAAGTACGAATGAGTCCCAGCATTCAGCCCAAAGTTCATCGATAGAAAAAATAGAAAGAAGTCCTAAGCCCTTAAATCATTTTAAAAATCAAATAATTTTAATACACACCAATGAGGATTCATTGGAATGAAAAAATATTTCTTATATTCAAAAGACACCATATTAAATTCACTACCAACGAAAATTTGGTGAGTAACATAAAACTAATTCTGAAACCTAAAGTAATTAATGCGTTACTCGTCGACGCAGAGACAATGTTCAACATTAAAGATTCACTAAAAAAAACCTTTCACACAGTAAAATTTGTGGAAGCAAGTAATTTAGTTGAAGACTTGTTAGACGAAGAGAAACAGAAACAATTAGTTAAACAAATTCATGAAAGAGCTCATAGAAATGTGCGAAATAATATTTTAGAATTAGAAAGAGATTATTTACATATAGCTGAGATATATACAAAATTCCGAAAAAAAACATGTTTTTTTGCAACTTTGTATGGAAATGTTAAAAAAAAAAAATTGTTTGTTTTGCTTCAAACTTCACACGCTCATTAAGCATGGTGACTAAAAGACAAAAGATATCGGTCAATATATACCCGAGATATAGCCCAAACCGGGATTTTCATGAAAATGTCGCGTAAGCGAACTGAAACAACTTTTTTTGCTCAAAAGTAGTTTTGGTTATGAAATAAGTTTATATAAATGTGGAAAATGAAAATTTCTGATATCGGTCCATATGTATACCCGAGATATAGCCTAGACCGGGGTTTTCTTGAAAATGTCGCGTAGGCGAACTTAAACAACGTTTTTTGCTTAAAAGCAGTTTTGGAAATGAAAAAAGGTTATTTAAATACGGGAAATTAAAGTTTCCGATATCGGTCCATTTATACCCGAGATATAGCCTAAACCGGGTTTTTCTTGAAAATGTCGCGTAGGCGAACTTAAACAACTTGCTCAAAAGCAGTTTTGGAAATGAAAAAAGGTTATTTAAATACGGGAAATTAAAGTTTCCGATATCGGCCCATATATACCCGAGACCGGGTTTTTTATGAGAATGTCGCGTAAGCGAACTGAAACAACTTTTTTGTGCTTAAAAGCAGTTCTGGTAATGAAATAAGGCTATATAAATATGGAAAATAAAACTTTCCGATATCGGTCCATATATACCCCAGACATAGCTTAGACCGGGTTTTTAATGAAAATGTCGCGTAAGCTAACTTAAACAACTTTTTTGTGCTCAAAATCAGTTCTTGTAATGAAATAGGGTTATATAAATATGGCAAAAAAGCAATTCTCGTTATAAAAGAAGGTTACTAAAATACAGAAAATAGAAAATTCCGGTATCGGATCATATATAACCGAGCACATTTAGGTCACATTTTTAAATATACTATACATATACGTGACTATCGTGAAGGGTAGTTTAGATTCGGCCTAGCCGAATATACCACACTCTTACTTGTTTTTATGTAAGTTCACTCTTATCACCTATTCCGGTTTTTTTACTTATTCCGGTTTTTTTTATAACTTTCCGATCAAAACCAAATACGTCCGTTCACTGTCGAAGCTAAACAACGACCTGGTGCCCAAAAGAACTTAATGAGTCTATACACCAGTGATGCCCAAAAGTTCTATATGGAAGAGTAAACACCAACACATTTAAGAAAAAACTACTTTTATTTAATTTAATTTTTATTTTCCATATGTATATAACCTTACTTCATTACAAGAACTGCTTTTGAGCAAAAAAAAAAGTTGTTTCAGTTCGCTTACGCGACATTTTAATTAAAACGCCGGTCTAGGCTATATCTCGGGCATATATGGACCGTATTGGAAATTTTTATCCATAATTATAAATTTGTATCTTGATCCTAGTTTTTCGACATTTTTTTAAATATAATTGTTGTTTATTTGAGCTTGAGGTCACTTGTTTCAAAATTATTTGTTTATTAATGTTTCGATATTTCGACACCCCCTTTTGTGTCTTCTTCAGGAAAATTTCTAAATTTTTTCTTTACAAATTTTTATAAAATGAAAAACAAATTGATGTAACAAAAAACAAATTATACATAGAGCAAAAATTTTTTGAAAAACAGTAGTAACATTAACATTTTTCATAGTATAAATTTTTTTTTTATTATTTTTTATAAAAAAAAAGAAATGAAAAATTTTTTAAATAATCTAAAATAAAAACCTATTTATAGGTTTTTAACTCCTGTTTTTACTCTTCTATATTAAATGTCTATCATTTTGGGCCAATCCGTTTATATCCTTTTTAAAATTCATTCTTTTTTCTAACAGTACATTAGTTATTTGTAACATTTCTAACATATATCTACGTTTACAATAATTTTCCCTATTTAATATAGATGTACCCCCAAAATCTGGATTATGATTAAAACCGCGACAATCAGTTGATAACGCAATTTTCTGTGAAGAATTATAGTTTCTATATTTCTGGTCAGATTCATGTCCTGCTAATCTAGTTTTAAGTTTATTGCCTGCCGTTCCTATATAAATTTTATCACACTGCTCATTGGTATTTCCATTGCAAGGTATTTTATATACTAAATTGGACTCTTCTAACTTTCTGAACAACATTCATTCCCTCAAAGCAGATTTCGATTAAACCAAGGGTGAAATCTTGGTTTAATCAGACGTGCAAAACCGCAGTCAGATCCAGAGAGGAAGCATTCAGTAATTGGCATTCAAATAAAACCCAGACACTGATTTGCTACGCAAAAAGGCAAGATCTTCGTGTGCCAAGGTGAAAAGTGAAAAGTTTCTCCACGGACAGCGCCTTCATGCAAAGGTCTTTACAGCTCCCCGGGGCAGTAAGACCTTTTGGTCTTTCGTTAAGAGAGTAAAGAATAGTGCTCGTTCGTCAATCCCAACTCTCTTAAAGAATGACCAAGCATTCACCGACCCGGTTGACAAGGCTAACATGCTGGCTGAAATTTTTGCAAGCAATTCTTACTTGCCGGAAAGCAGTCAACCACTTCCCGAGCTCGAAAGAGTATCTGCAACTATGCCAAATATATTTTTCCGGGCTCGAGCAGTGTAAAGGATTTTGGCCGATCTCGACATAAACAAGACTCCTGGACCGGATGGCAATTCAGCACTGGTCTTGAAACAGTGTTATGATCAATTACCACCTTGTGAGCTATCTGGAGTCGCACAAATTACTTTGCGATCGTCAATATGGGTTTCGTAGGAGTCGCTCTACTGGAGATCTTTTGGCATATCTCTCTGAGAAATGGTGCCAATCAATCCACCATTTTGGCGAAAGCAAAGTGGTAGCTCTGGATATCTCCAAAGCGTTTGACAGAGTGTGGCATGCTGCACTACTGGCAAAACTTACTGCTTTTGGTGTCGGTAATAACTTTTCGCGATTTATATCGAGCTTGTTATAGATGGGGTCTCATCAAACGAGTTCAAGATTAATTCAGGGGTACCGCAAGGCCCCGTTCTCTCTCCTACCCTATTTCTTATCTTCCTCAACGACCTTCTCTATCAAACTTCCAATCCTATCCACTCTTTTGCAGATGACAGCAGCATTTGCTATTCATACTCTTTCACTTATAGGCTCAGCCTATCAGAGATCGCTGCCAAGAGGCTAAATATGAATGATTCACTGAACAGTGATCTTCTATTAATCTCCGAATGGGGTCGCAAAAACAGGGTCGACTTCAACGCTCGTAAGACCCAGTGCTGTTTATTAACGCACAAACAAACGACCGCTAATGCTGCTTCATCTGTATTCATGGCTGGTATAAATATTGAGGAATCGGATGCTCTTGATGTTCTTGGAATGAAAGTACAGTGTGATGTTGGCTGGAATGATCACATTTTTCATGTCTCTAAAGAAGCATTCCAGTGCCTCGGTTTTATGAAACGGTGTAACATGTACTTCACTCCATCCGTCCTCCTTACTATTTATACCACCTACATCCGACCGAAAATGGAATACAACTCTCATGTTTGGACCGGTGCCTCAAAGTCAGTTTTAGGGTTACTCGACCGTGTGCAGGAGAGGGCGAAAAAGCTTATCGGTGCCAGTAGGGTATCCAACTCTATTGACTCACTGGAGCATCGACGTAGTGTGGGGTGCGTTACTCTGTTCTATCGTTACTACAATGGATTTTGCTCTAACGAGATTAGGGATCTCGTTCCTGAAACTCGCATATTTCTACGTAACACGCGTTCATCGTCCAGAGCTCATCCATTTTTGGTCGATTGTCCGGGGAATCGTACTACGCATTACAGAGAGAATTCGTTTTTCAGCCGCACGCTTCGTCTGTGGAATAAGTTGCCTGCAGACGTGTTTCCTGTCTGTTATAACGTTGGAACGTTCAAGTCAAATGTTCACAAACACTACTCCCTCTTTCCCCTTCCTCATAACCTATTTTCCTAGTTCCGGCATAATGCACTGCATATGTAGGGGTCATCCCCTGAGTACTGGTCCAAGACAAAAAAAAAAAAAAAAAATTGTAAAATAAAAATAGATACCCGAGATATAGCCTATACCGGAGTTTTCTTGCAAATATCGCGGAAATGAAAAAAGGTTATTTAAAAATGCAAAATGAAAATTTCCTATATCGGTCCATATATATCCGAGATATAGCCTCAACCAAGTTTTTCATGAAAATTCCACATAAGCGAACTGAAACAACTTTTTTTGCTTAAAAGCAGTTCTGGTAATAAAATCAGGTTGTATAAATATGGAAAATCAAAATTTCCTATATCGGTCCATACCGGGTTTTTCGTGAAAATGCTTTAACAACTTTTTTGTGCTCAAAAGCAGTTTTGGTATGAAATTAATTTTATATAATTATGGAAAATTAAAATTTCTGATACGGTTCATGTATGCCCGAGATATAGACTAGACCGGCGTTTTCATTAAAATTTCGCATAAGCGAACTGAAACAACTTTTTTTGCTCAAAAGCAGTTTTGGTAATGAAATAAAGTTATATACATATGGAAAATAAAAATTTCCGATGTCGGTCCATATATACCCGAGATATAGTCCGAACCGATTTTTTCATTAACTTTTTTTTTTTTTTTTTTTTTTGCTGAAAAGCAAATCTTGTTATAAAAGAAGGTTACTAAGATACAGAAAATAGAAAATTCCGATATCGGATCATATATAACCGAGCATATTTTGTTCACATTTTTAAATATACTATACATATCCGTGACTATCGGGAAGGGTATTTTAGATTCGGCCCAGCCGAATATACCACACTCTTACTTGTTTAAACATCAGTAATGTAGATTACATTTTTTACAAATTAATAAACAAAATCTTAGTAATAATAAAATGAAAAAGGGGTAAAGTATGTAAAGCGTAATTGCCTGTCAGGAATCTAAAATTGGGTGGCATGTCATAAGGTCCAGTGTCATAATGTCCATGGACGTTATGACACACCTAAAAGTGTCATAAGGTCCATGCACGTTAAGACACTTTTGAAAATGTCATAGTGTCCATGGGCATAGTGACACTTTTCAAATGGACATTTTTAAAAATGTCATAAGGTCCATAATAAGAAAAGAGTTTATATATGAAGATAGCCGTATATTTCAGTGATAATGTGAACCAATAAAAGCGGTTCCCATTACTGAATTGGCCCAAATTTTCGTTGGCAAAACTTTGACGCATAACTCTTGCTTATATTGCCTAAAAGAAATTAACACTTTCACTCTTTTTGATTAAAGAAGTAATCATTTCAATACACAACTTTTTTATATTTTCTTTAAATCTACGAATTAATATTCCCTTGAAAAATTAAACCAATATTTGAGTTTTTTTTTTTTTTGCATAAATGAGTTTTCACAGAAGTAAAAGGTACTTTGTTATCAAAATAAATAATCACTTATTGAGATATATTTAGGAGTATATCACGTTCAAAAAATTTTCTATAGTGAAGGCAAAGTTGAATTACGTTTCTTAGATTTAGTGTCCAAATTTTGAAAACCAGGAGAACAAATTGTAAAATACCTGCTAAGCATGTCACGCATTTTAAGATTTCTGTCACCTGACTATTGATGTTGATAGCATTTTCTTCGATATCTTCTGTTTCTGAATCGATTTCTTCTCCAATATCTTTTTTTTATTTTTTATTTAATAGTCTTTATTACTTTGCATTGATTGATTACTTATAAAGGAACTATGAATATAAACGGAATTATAATAATATAAAGGACAAGCAATTTGATATATCTGGTAAGCAATCAAATGAAAGACAATTGTTTTATGTATTGATAATAATATTAAAAACCCTAAAATAAAAAATAAAAAAAGATATTGGAGAAGAAAGCGATTCAGAAACATATGTATATATATGCACATATACATTTCTTTTTACACAACAGCACTTAGAAAACACAGAAAACGTAATGGCAAAATTATAAACAAATCATATCAGGTGACAAAAGGCGTTGTCGTTTTGACAACATTCGTTCTTAATTGAACAAACCGATCTCATCTTGACAAGACATTCTCAATTTAGTACCAGTATTTTTGGGCCATCTATTCGCAATTTACCGGCGGTATATTCACAGTTTGACAACGATGTGTCCACAATTTAGCGAGAAATACATTATCATTCGCTGACAAATTAAAGAACGTTGTTTTTCTCTTTGTGTACCTATACGTTCATATACTCGTATATAGTTATGATAAAGGTATTAAAAACAAAATTTTCAACTTATACAAATTTTTTATTATTACTTAAGTTATGGACGTTATGACACTCCACAAAGTGCCATAGTGTCCACGGACGGTACGACACCCCCGTGATGGACAATATGTCATTTTCAACATGGACAATATGTCATTTTCAACGATATAATGATGATTGCTGAAACCCCTTTGACAACTAACAGTTATTGCAAAATTAATGTCTACACACTATATGATACAAAAGATCCCCGTGGAAGATCTTGCGGAGGCTCGGCAATTTTGATAAATACCAGAATTAAGCACTATTTAATGAACGAGACACGTGAGGAGTATCTCTAAGCAACTAATATATACATTGAATATTTTCATGAAAAAATCGTTATTTCCTCGATTTACTCACCGCCAATATTTTCAATAATAGAAAGGCAATATTCAAATTTTTTTAAATCACTTGGTCCTCAATTTTTAGCGGCTGGCGACTATAACGCTAAACACACTTTTTGGGGATCACGTTTAATTACCTCGAAGGGCCGAGTGCTTTTTGACACCATTTCCAAAATGGGCTTAGATGTGGTTTCCAGCGGACACCCACTTCACTTATCGGCCTTCACACCAACGAAAGATCCCAGACGTTATAGATTTTGGAGTTGCAAAACACTTTCCCTCAGAATGGATGAAAGTGGAGCCTTCATTATATTTGTCACCAAATCACTCACCCACTATAATCTCAGCCACGAGGCTGGTTCCCCGTTTTGTGGCTTGGTGTTGACCGTCACTCGTGTAAATTGGTTAAAATATAAAAAGCATTTGAGTACACATTGTACGGAAAATATTGCCTTGAGAACGCCTGTGGATATTGATGTGTTAATTAACTAAACAGCTTAAACCAGCCGTACAAAATGCTACCACTAGCCATATAAGATCCAGAAATGTGAGCAATAGAACTTATTCGTCTGAAATTGAACAACTTCCATCAGAAGAAAGAAGAGTTAGAAGAGAGTGGCAACTTCGCAGGTCTCCCCAGCTTAAAAGCAGGCTACGGGGGTGCATAACTCAATTAAGAAATCTGCTTGAAATCCAAAGAATGGCTTCCCTTAAAAATTATCTGGAAGATCTTGATGGCACCCCTCAATCCGACTATTCTCTATGGAAAGCGACAAAAGGTCTGAAAAGAACCGTAATAGGTAAGCCAGCTTTGCGAACTTCAACTGGAGATTGGGCAAGAAGCGATTCTGAAAAGGGGATGTTGTATGTCGATCATTTGAGAAACGTTTTTACCACAAATGATACAGCGAATAATTCAGCTGAACTGCCGTCATACGCTGTTAGACCGCCTATGTCTTTGAGACTTAGTTTTCAAGATGTTGAAAATGTTATTTGTATCACAAACCCCAGGAAAGCTCCAGGTATTGATCAAATTACTGGTAAAATGCTTGAGCAGCTACCTCCTGTAGCTCGAAGAGTTCTTTTTATTTTTAACGCTATTTTACGTCTCGAGTATTATCCTGCAGAGAAGAAGGTGTCCATGATTACTATGATACCCAAAACAGGGATGGATCCCACTAAAGTAGAGTCATACAGACCAATAAGTCTACTGCCTACAATTTCAAAACTGTTCCAAAAGTTGTTAATGGCAAAGTTGAGTCCAATGTTGAACACTGTGGGATGCATCCCTGATCATCAATTGGCTTTCGGGCTAAACACAGCACCATAGAACAAACGCACAGACTAGTCAATGTCATAAGACAGACCTTTGAGGCGAAGAAGTATTGCTCAGCTCTATTCATTGACATTTCTCAAGCTTTTGATAAAGTGTGACACGAGGGCTTGATACGCAAAATAAAGTTGAACTTGCCTGCAAATACACACAAGCTTCTGGAAAGCTACTTATAAGGGCGGAAGTTTGTTATCAGACAAGGCGACTTTATAAGCCCAACTCAGCCAATCGAGGCAGGAGTTCCCCAAGGTAGCATACATGCCAACGACACCCGGAATCCACACTTCAAATTTTGCTGACGATACAGCATTCTGTAGCGTACATGAAAACCATCAAGTAGCTTCGCGAAATTTGCAGGAGTATATTTCAATATTAGAGATGTGGTTAAAACTTTGGAAAATTAAAGTTAATGAACAAAAGTGTACTCACGTTACATTCACGCTGCGTAAACAAACATGTTCAGCCATCCAAATCAACAATTCACCTATTCCGCAGCAAAATGAAGTCAAGTACCTTGGTATTCATCTCGACCGTAGGTTAACGTGGAAGTCTCACATTGAAGCTAAGGTCACTCAGTTAAAACTAAAAGCAGCGCAGCTAATTTGGCTTATGGGCAGAAATTCGACACTGAAATTTGATTGCAAACTTTTGTTATACAACGCAATACTAAAGCCTATATGGTGCTACGGAATTCAGTTATGGGGCACAGCCTCAGCGTCAAACATTGAAAAAATCCAAAGGCGACAAAACAAAATCCTACGAACGATTACTGCAGCTCCATGGTACGTAAAAAATTCACGAATTCATAAAGATCTGAGTGTTCCGCTGGTAAAAGAGGAGTTTTCTAAGTACGCGACAAGGTATGTCAGTAAACTGGAACTTTATCCACACCCTCTTGGGCGCAATATACTTAATTTTGGCGGCCACACTCGGCTTAAAAGAAGGGATACCGCTGCCACCATCAGATTGCTCAATAGGTGATTTTACCGAAATAGCTCCCTTATAATAAAACTTTTTGTCTAGCATTGGCCGGACTTAAGAATCACATTTGTTAATTTTAAATTTAGTATTAAGATTTGAATACTTATTGTTAATTCATTTTTAACATTCAATAAATAAAAAATACTTAAAGAAAAATTTAATATTATTATTATTATTATTATTATTATTATTATTATTATTATTATTATTATTATTATTATTATTATTATTATTATTATTATTATTATTATTATTATTATTATTATTATTATTATTATTATTATTATTATTATTATTATTATTATTATTATTATTATTATTATTATTATTATTAATAAAAATTATAAATAGCTTGTTTTTTATGTTTCCCAGCTATCTATATGTCGACATTTCATAGGAACTACCCTAATCATCAGTAGACTTTGGAAATTTTTGAAAGATATTCTCAAACATTCAACTTTATATCCCAGCAATATAAATAAATTGCTGAGAATTTAAAAGAAAAATGCTCTAATAATATCTGTCAAAACACAAAAAACAAGCCTTTTCATTTATTCACCTCTCTAACATTTCTTTACACCTTTCAAACAAATGAACAACCGTTGGTTGCTACGATTTGCTTTTTTTCGTAGCAACCAACGGTTGTTCATTTGTTTGAAAGGTGTAAAGAAATGTTAGAGAGGTGAATAAATGAAAAGGCTTGTTTTTTGTGTTTTGACAGATATTATTAGAGCATTTTTCTTTTAAATTCTCAGCAATTTATTTATATTGCTGGGATATAAAGTTGAATGTTTGAGAATATCTTTCAAAAATTTCCAAAGTCTACTGATGATTAGGGTAGTTCCTATGAAATGTCGACATATAGATAGCTGGGAAACATAAAAAACAAGCTATTTATAATTTTTATTGGTATAAATGGTAGAAGCTAAAAATGGCGAATAAAAAACTTAATTGTTTGAATTATTATTATTATTATTATTATCAATGGTTTCTGCGTTGGTCTGGCATCGCCTACATAAATCATTTTCTAGGTTTTCCTTCAATATATATTTTCGATAATTTTTAGTAGCTATGACTTTATCTTGAATAGCGATCATAAATCCCTCCGTTTCCATGAACAACTTCCCTTGCTTGAGCCATAGGTTTGAAATGGGCTTGTCAATGTAATCTTGCTCCATTTGGAATGGATGCACTCCATGCAGGGATTTATTTTTCCATGCATCTATACGTTCTTCGCGAGAGAAACTATTAGGTGGTGCTTGAAACTCGCTCGATCTTAGGTTGAGAGGGGTGTAGTTTTTGTCTGCCATACATACCACTTGGAATAACTCCGAAGTTTCCATTTGGCTTCTGAAGTATTCTCTTAAGTTTTTTATTTGTGAGAGCTGAAGGTTTGGCAAGTCGATTAACCCTCTTCCCCCATCTTGTTGAGGGAGAGTGATTCTTTCCACTGCACCTCGTGGGTGATGGCATAAGAATTTGGTAAGCGTGGTTCTTACTAGCGTTGATATTTCATCTAGGGTTGTGTTTGACCATTTAATGACGCCAAAAGAATATGTAAATACCGGGACAACCCACGTGTTAATGGCTTTTCGCTTATTACCAGCATTTAGTTTAGATTTAAGGACTTTGACTAATCTTTCTTCAAACTTTCTGCGCAGTATTGTCTTTATTTTTACCTCATCAATTCCTTTTAATTGCAAAAAGCCAAGATATTTATAGTTGTCTTCTACGCTCAAGCTGGCAATTACTTGGTCCTGATCTAAAGGATATCCTTCAGTATCATTTTGAACTTTTCCCCTTTGAATGTGTATCATTTTACATTTTTCTATTCCAAATTCCATTCCAAGGTCGTCACTGAAACGTTTAACTGCTCGTATCATCCGGTGCATTTTATCTTTACTGCTAGTATAAAGTTTTAAGTCATCTACATAGAGTAGGTGATCGACATGTATTTACGTGGTTTCTGATTTAACCTTAAACCCAAGTTGAAGACCTTTTATCACTCTGCTCAGTGGATTCATACTAAGACAGAACCAAATGCATCACCTTGGAAAATTCCTCGTTTGATAGGTATTGCCTCCCTGGTATTTTGTCCCATATGTAACCTTACATTCCACTTTTTCATTGTTGTTTGCATAAATTGGATGATTCGCGGTTCAATTTTATATATCTGTAGGATTTTAATTAAGAAAGAATGTGGAAGACTATCGAACGCTTTTTTGTAATCTATGTATCCCATACTGAGATTGCGTTTGCCATGCACTGCCTGATGTACTAAAACCGAGTCGATTACAAGCTGTTCCTTGCACCCCATTGAATTTCGAACGCATCCTTTCTGTTCTGGCATCATGATGTTACAGTTATCGCAATGGTCGTAAACTCGGTTGGTAAAAATTTTTGTCAGAAGCTTGTAGGTAGTTGACAGACATGTAATTGGCCGGTAGTTTGATGGGTCTGCGGTGTTCACTCCTTTTTTTATGAGGAAGGTATTTCCTGTTAACAAAAACAATGGGGTCTCATCAGGGTTTCTTAAAAGTTTGTTGAAGCATTCAGCAAGTTTTGAATGGATCGAAGTGAACTTCTTTAGCCATATATTTTGGAATCACGGACAGACAGGACGGAGGCAATCCCGAAGAGATTGCCTCCGTCAGAGACGGAAATATACAAGGGCAAGAAGAAGAGGGGAAGCAGGAAATGAGCTGGTCGGATACAAGCAGGCAAAGAAGAAACTGCTAGATGTAATATTCAACAGCAAAAAGCAGCTATGGGAAGATCTTCGAGCGGATGTAAATAACAACCCATGGGGAACTGGGTACAAGCTGGTAATGGGAAAGCTTGCGGCGAGAGCCCCAGTAGGGAACATGGATAGTGTGGCAATGGATAATATTGTGAGTACGCTTTTTCCAGACCATGAAGCGCTGGAGGAATTGGTAGACACAGAAAGCCAATCGGACATATTGGAGTTCACGCGACAGGAGCTTTGGGATGCAGCGGACAAGCTGAAGGATGGCAAATCCCCTGGACCAGATGGAGTACCAGCGGAAGTAATAAAGGAGTTAGCGTTTAGACGGCCGGATATAATGCTTGCAACATACAATGCTTGCCTACGGGAAGGAGTTTTCCCAAGGATATGGAAAAGGCAGCATCTTGTACTCATCAGCAAGCCCAAAGGTGATCCGAGCTCTCCATCTGCATATAGACCATTATGTATGTTGGACACAGCAGGAAAACTACTTGAGCGGTTAATAAAGCCACGTCTCAATGAAGCCTTGATTGCTGGAGGAGGGCTTTCTGAGAGACAGCACGGCTTTAGACCTAAAAGATCAACGATTGGGGCTGTCAGTGACATCATGCAGGCAGTTGAGGCTACTCAAACGGGAAATCACTTCAGTAGACCACTGATTCTCTTAGCTGCGTTGGACGTGAAAAACGCATTTAATAGTCTTAGATGGGCGTACGTACTTCAGGTCCTGGAGAGAAGATTCCGGATACCAGCCTACTTGTTAAGAATCATAAGGAACTATCTTAAGGATAGGGAACTTATATATAACACTACGGAAGGTCGGAAAAGAAGGAAATTAACATCAGGCGCTGCGCAGGGTTCTATCTTGGGACCAGACCTATGGAACCTTACCTATGATGAAATATTTCAAGTGGAAATGCCGCAGGGTAGCTTCCTGGTAGGATATGCGGACGACATCGCAGCAGTTATTAGCGCCAGAGATGTTGAGGAGGCAAAAAGAAAGCTGAGGCAAGTTATGATAAGAACGAAAGGATGGCTAGATACACATGGCCTGCAACTGGCTGAGCAGAAGACTGAGATCTTAATCCTTAGTAGACGTCATATTCCAATGGAAATTGATATACAGTTTGACGACTTGATCCTGACAACGAGGAAATTCGTGAATTATCTCGGAATTAGGCTTGACTCAAAGCTAACGTTCTCAGAACAGGTTCAATATGCTGTTAACAAGTCTACTGGTATAACAGGACGATTAAGCCGGCTGATGGCGAACATAGGAGGCCCACTACCAGAAAAACGCAAACTCTTAATGGAGGCATGCAATAGCATCCTTCTCTATGGGAGCGAAATCTGGGGAGAGAAAGTCAGGGTACAAAGTAGAGCAAAACCATTGTTAGCAGTGCAAAGGGTAGCTGCTTTACGGGTCACATCTGCATACCGTACTGTATCGGCGGGAGCGGTTACAGTAATAGCAGGTATGATCCCAATAGACCTACAGATCCTAGCACGAAGGAAAGCATGGATATCAAGGCAGTGTAGCCATGCAGACCTTGGTAGTATGCAGCAAATACGGGAGGAAATGTTACAGAGTTGGCAGTCTAGATGGAGTACTAACACTAGGGGTAGATGGACGGAGCGTCTCATTCCCAATATCGAGAAATGGTTGAACAGACGGCATAGGAATGTGAACTATTACCTGACTCAAATGCTGTCAGGCCACGGCTACTACCGGAGCTACTTATACAAAATGGGTAAATGTAACACACCCATTTGTTTATACGAAGATGAAGAAGTCCTAGACGACGCAGAACACACTTTCTTTAAGTGTATTCGATGGGAGGAAACTCGTAGAGAGCTGGAGATGTTAACTGGCTCAATAACAGTAGAGAATATCGTGGACATCATGATAGGGAGCGAGGCCAACTTTTTAGCGGTATCGCGATTCTGTGAAAAAGTTCTGCGGACGAAAAAGCCAGATCTGGACGCCGCAGAGCAATATTATAATCAGGATCCCAGACAAAGGATAGTGTAAAGAGAAGGGCTGATTAAGCCATTGGGAATCCACCCCGAAGCAATGCTAAGGCGGTCCCGGGGTGGAAATTTTTATCCCAGGAAGAAGAGGGGGTTTTTTAGTCGGTAGGTTGCACTGTGGTGACCAGTCCGACACAAAGCGGAGGGTACGGGCCCTCTGGTCAGTGCGTAACGCATTTTTCCCCCTCGCCGAAAAAAAAAATTATTATTATTATTATTATTATTATTATTATTATTATTATTATTATTATTATTATTATTATTATTATTATTATTATTATTATTATTATTATTATTATTATTATTATTATTATTATTATTATTATTATTATTATTATTATTATTATTATTATTATTATTATTATTATTATTATTATTATTATTATTATTATTATTATTATTATTATTATTATTATTATAGTTAACAACAGTGTTAACACTGGTAACAAAATTAATTTAACTGCTTAAGCTTTTTAATAAATGTCAATGCTCCCAACAAAATGCAGTTTAGTCGATCAAGCATTTTTTATTGTTACCATTTCAACACGCGCATCCGTTCCAATTACAAAATACCTTTCTGCATTAAATCGATGGGAAAGCAATTTTGCTGGATCAGCGTCTACATACTCGCGCATGTCGGTGCAACGTGATCGAGCAATGCAACGAGCCAAAAAGATTGATGAAGAACGGGCAGTCTTGGTTGCGCGTCGTATGTGAAAAGCCGTTTTACTAATTAATTTAATTTATTGTAAAATTTAAATATTGAAAAGAGTAATTAAAAAAGGTAACAATTAATATCAAAAATTTTGTTTTATTAAGTTAATCAGGCGCAGTTGGAGCGCCTTAGTAATTTTTTTAATAGGCTCAAGTGTAGATCCTTTAACTGGCGCCCGAGCAGGGACCTGAGTTAAGGTCTCTTATTAACGAAATAGAATTTCTGCGATCTCTACGGAGCACTCCAGAAACAAAATAAATTAATAACTCTCCTGCGATCTCTACGGAGCACTCCAGGATCAATAAAACAAAAAATTATAATAAAAATAAAAAAGTCACTCCTCCTTCGCCAACCGGGTATTCCTGGTGATCATTAATATACAAATCACAGAAGGTTACTCGAGCGAAAGTGAAGTCAACCGTACCCCAGTAGGTATCCGCGATTATAAAAGCGGATTTCCAAAAAGGAACCATACGGAGCTTCCGCGAGGAGAAAAATACAAAAGGTTCTCCACTTGAGCGCGTCGCGACGTTCAACTAAGGCTCAACAGCCTTTTCCTTATAAAAAAAAAAAAAAAAAAAAAAAAAAAAAAAAAGCAAAATAATAAGGAAAATCGCAATTTTTTTTTTTTTAAATAAAGTTCTAATATATTTAATTTGAAAAATCAGAAAAGTGTAATACAAGGAATCTTTCCTTTTTGATTGAATACATACCGAAAAAAATTGAGCTTAAGTAAAAAATAAAAAAATATATTAAAAAAAAAAAAAAAATATAATAAAAAAAAAAAATAAAAAATATATATATGAATGAAAATTCGAAAAGAAATGGAATAAAAATATATAATGTTTTGTAACTCAAAGAAAATAAAAGAAAAGCTGAAATATTAAAGCTAAAATTATAAAAGTATATTCTATAAATAAAAAATAGTTCAAAAAGTGAAAAGTGTTCTGCTGCGATCAAGGATCCTCTAAGAGAAGACGGCCAAGTATCACAGGTGAGTGAATTTTGCTTTTTAACTCCTCGTTAGCCCAATTATATAATGGAAGACTTACGAAACACCGTTACGACCATGACCGGGGCCATTAATCGCTTTATGGAGCAGATTAAGTTAGTCGAGAGTAGAATAGGGAATATTGAGGCTGCTCTAGCTGATAATGCACTAAGTCGTGTTCATAGTAGATTAGAAAGGCTGGAAACAGCACGACCTATTGAGGCAATTCCTATAGAATCTGAGGAAAGACCCCTCCAGAGACCACGAACTGAGGACGATTTGAAGGATATCAGTCGTCTTCCGGATAGTGTTAAGGAGTTACGGTCTTTTGATGGGAACCCTACACAGTACATTTCATGGGTTCACTCAGTAGAAACTATTTTGAAGGATTTCGAAATAGTTAGGGAAAAACCCATTTATCGGGCAATAGTTCAAAGCATTAGACAGAAGGTTGTGGGTGCCGCAGATACGGCTTTAGTATCTTACAATGTATTCGCTAATAATTGGCTTGAAATAAAAAGGGTCTTGTCGCTTCATTACGCCGATAAGCGTGATATTCAGACATTGGAACATCAGCTTAACCAATTGTCCCAGGGATCTTCGAATGTGGACGAATTCTATTCGACGGTAAATCATCAGCTCTCCCTAATCGTCAATAAATTGAAAACGGAGTCGTATAGTGAGGAAACTATTAGGGCGCTTGTCGAAACTTATAGGAATAGATCGCTTGAACTCTCGCGAATGATCATTATACAGAGGCCAAAAACACTCCCCGAAGCGTATTCTGCCTGTTTAGAGCTGCAGAATTAGACGATGAGGAATAATATCCTCTATACGAAGACAGTCAGCAAGACTCACGAACAAACGGCTACAGATACAGGACACCGACCTGGGCCTTCTCGGCCACCAAAACCTTTCCCTATGCGGTCGGGATGGCAATCGCAAAACTTTCGGCAGAAAAATTGGCAACATAGTCATGTGCCAAATCGGGTCAGTGGTTACACTCTCTACAATAAGCCAACACCACCTCCCCGGTATCCTGCTATTAAGCACGAACCGATGGATGTGGATAGATCAATCCAATCTCGGCATGTTTAATTATATAAACCATCCGAGGGCTGCGGAAAAAAGAGGTGCTTCGGAACCTCGCATTATTAATAAACAACCTAGGTTATATCACATGGAAACTTTTTCACACGAACACCAGGTGCCAGAGAGTGAGCTAGAAGAGGGAAATTATGTGGAAGAGAACGAAGGAGAAGTAAATTTTATGGAGGACAATCCTCCAGCCTTCCCTATATAGAATATAGAACGAGGAGAGGTGATGTTTTACGTTTTCTGATCGACACGGGCTCTAATAAAAACTTCTGTAGCCCACTACTATCGAGTGGTAGTATACCCTTGAATAAGCCAATAATTGTGCGATCTGTTGGTGGAAACATAAACCTCGAAAGGAAAGTTATTGGACAATTTTTTAAGTTTGTAGGCATAAGTAACCAAATTTCCTTTTATATTTTACCTGAATTAAAAACATTTGATGGAATAATCGGCGATGACACCCTTAAGGAGTTAGGCGCGGTAGTCGATAGGAAGCGAAACATTTTAACGTTAAAAAAGACCATCCAAATTCCGTTAAAAGAAAAACCGTCTGCTGAACTGAATTATATTTTGAATGAGGAGTATGCACCCGAAATTAAAGCTAGAATACTAGGAAATAGGAATTTCAACCATAAACTGAAAAGGTGGAAGGCCCGTATAGAGGAGTACAATCACGAGTTGATTTATAAACCGGGTAAATCAAACTGTGTGGCTGATGCTCTTTCTAGGTTGAAAGTTATCTCGAATCACTTGTACAATTCTGTAACAGACACGGCAAGTGAAGGCAGACTGGTAGACTCTGAAGATACACGAACTGCTTCTGAGGGTAATGTGAGTGCAGCAAGCGATACGGAAACTGCTTCAGAGGGGCGTAGGGATGATGATCTATCATCAGACGCTACAATACATAGCGCTAATCAGGATTCTACGGATTTAATACCCCACGTGGAGGCCCCCATTAATGTTTTTAAGAACCAAATCATTGTAAAAATCGGCATCGACATGACAGCATATGAGGAACCACACCGTGGTTATGCACGGCACTTTATATCTTCGAGTCAATGGAGTGAAGACTCACTTACTGCTGTCTTGAAGGAAAAGCTACGGCCCAACATTGTAAATGGAATTAAGATTCCTGAAAGTTTGCTCGGGGTTATGCAGGAAATTTATATAGATAATTTCAGCCAATATAAAATCAGAATTACACAAAAGATGGTAAATGACATCACTTCGAAAGAGCGTCAGTTCGAGATTATTGAAGCTGAACACAGAAGAGCTCACCGTAATTCCAGGGAGAATAGGGAACAAATTCTGGAACAGTTTTACTTCCCCCAAATGACTGCTGCCATAAAAAAATATGTTGCTGATTGCGATGTTTGCAACCGTTGTAAATATGATAGAAAACCTCCACGACCACATCACCAAAAAACTCCTGACCCTAGGTACCCATGCGAAATCCTACACATGGATATCATGGAAATCCAAGGGCAGAAGTTTATTACATGTATTGACAAATTTACGAAATTTGCAAAATTTTTTAGTATAGGAAATAAGTCGTTATTACAAGTAAGGAAAAAATTAATTAAAGTCCTCCATTTCTTTACGGCACCCAAAATCCTCGTCACAGATAATGAGAGTAGTTTTATAAGTCCTTTAATAGAAACCTTTATCAGATCGCTGGGAATCCAGTTGTATCTCACCCCCGCACAACGAAGTGAGGTGAACGGTCAGGTTGAGAGGCTACACTCAACAATATTAGAGATCTACAGATGTCTGAGAGCTGAATATCCTGACCTGTCTGTGAAAGAATTGATTGAAATTTGTGTGGATAGGTACAATAATACCATCCATTCGGTAACAAAAAAGAGACCCCGAGACTTGTTTTTTAACAGATTTGTTGAAGCAAATTATGAAAGGCTTTTAATTGAACAAGAAAAGGTGAATAAGGACCTTAAACATCTGCTGAAAAGAAATATGGCAGCCCGTAATACCAGACTAAATAAGAAGAGACAGAGCCCGAAGAAGTATAGAAGGGGGGACAGAATATATGTAGCAATTAAGACAATTAAAGGAAAGAATAAGGCTTTGTATAGGAAGGAAATAGTTGAAAAAGACAATAGAGTAACGGTGCTAACGAGGGGGGGAAGAAAAATTCACAAAGAGCACATTAAGAATCTAAGAGGGCCAGGTGCTCGAAAAACTTCTCCATAAACACCAGTTATCTGGCTCCTTGTTCGAAAGAATTCATTTTGCACCACATGCAACAGATGCAAGAGCGTCTCAGCGAGCTTATTAACGTAAAAGCAAGGACACGTAGATCAATTGATTGGATTGGGTCAGCGTGGAAATGGGTGGCCGGAAGTCCGGATGCGGCAGATTGGAATACCATACTAAAAAGCCAAGAAAAGATCATATCAAACAATAATGAGCAGTACAAGATAAACAAAGAACTGCTACTAACGACAAACCAAAGTATAAAAAAGATCAACGAAATCATCGCTAGACTAAACAATATTACGAGCGGTAAAGACTATACCCTTATTGAACAAAACACCATCAATGAAGTCATCATTTTGAAAGACGAAATCAACGAAATTGTCAGAGCATGTCAGTTGGCCAAGAGTGGAATTGTCAACACAAATTTACTTGATCAATCCGAGGTAAATAGAATAATTGATGAATTGGAAACGATGCCTTAAGGAAATGCAATTGAAGCAGTAGAGTACGGAGTCCCATCTGTTTATACGAATGGTTTACTTTTATTGTACATTCTGTCAATACCGAAGCTTGAGAGAAACTCATATAACTTACTCCTCACAAGAGCTGCTATTACCGAGGGTAAACAAATTGACCTTGGATTCGACAGGATCCTTGTCAACGAAGCCGAGGCATACGGTATCAAGGATGCTTGTCTTTCAATTAATAATTCTACAGTATGCAAGAGATCATCAATAACCAAATTGTCAGAGAATGATTGCCTTACCCAAATTCTAAAGGGTGGATCAGCAAAGTGTAATTATAGACGAACCCAGGAAGAAATTATTGAAGTATTAAATGAAGATGTTATCTACGTAACGAATTTCATGGGATCAATTGAGTCTAAAGGCAAGAGCCAGTTTCTAAATGGCACCTATCTTCTGCAACTCTCCAATGAATCAGTAATAATAAAGAATCATACATACTCAAGTAGCTCTATAATGACAACTCAAGCGCTACCTCCAGTACTTGAAAATATAACACATGAGGAACTGCTGTTAGACAACAAATACGTTCATGAAGTCAGCCTCAAAAATATAAACCGACTGAACAAGCTGGGAATGAGATTTAATAGCAATATTGGGATAAATGCTATGATCGTCGGCTCAATGTTGGCATGCGTAGGGTGGCTTTGGTATCAACAAACAAAAAAACTGAATCTCCCAAAGATACAGGTCCAACTGTCAGCAAATGATCCCCAGATCTGCGGGACGCAGACATTTAAGGAGGGAGGAGTTAACAACAGTGTTAACACTGCCAACAAAATTAATTTAACTGCTTAAGCTTTTTAATAAATGTCAATGCTCCCAACAAAATGCAGTTTAGTCGATCAAGCATTTTTTATTGTTACCATTTCAACACGCGCATCCGTTCCAATTACAAAATACCTTTCTGCATTAAATCGATGGGAAAGCAATTTTGCTGGATCAGCGTCTACATACTCGCGCATGTCGGTGCAACGTGATCGAGCAATGCAACGAGCCAAAAAGATTGATGAAGAACGGGCAGTCTTGGTTGCGCGTCGTATGTGAAAAGCCGTTTTACTAATTAATTTAATTTATTGTAAAATTTAAATATTGAAAAGAGTAATTAAAAAAGGTAACAATTAATATCAAAAATTTTGTTTTATTAAGTTATTATTATTATTATTATTATTATTATTATTATTATTATTATTATTATTATTATTATTATTATTATTATTATTATTATTATTATTATTATTATTATTATTATTATTATTATTATTATTATTATTATTATTATTATTATCAATGGTTTCTGCGTTGGTCTGGCATCGCCTACATAAATCATTTTCTAGGTTTTCCTTCAATATATATTTTCGATAATTTTTAGTAGCTATGACTTTATCTTGAATAGCGATCATAAATCCCTCCGTTTCCATGAACAACTTCCCTTGCTTGAGCTATAGGTTTGAAATGGGCTTGTCAATGTAATCTTGCTCCATTTGGAATGGATGCACTCCATGCAGGGATTTATTTTTCCATGCATCTATACGTTCTTCGCGAGAGAATCTATTAGGTGGTGCTTGAAACTCGCTCGATCTTAGGTTGAGAGGGGTGTAGTTTTTGTCTGCCATACATACCACTTGGAATAACTCCGAAGTTTCCATTTGGCTTCTGAAGTATTCTCTTAAGTTTTTTATTTGTGAGAGCTGAAGGTTTGGCAAGTCGATTAACCCTCTTCCCCCATCTTGTTGAGGGAGAGTGATTCTTTCCACTGCACCTCGTGGGTGATGGCATAAGAATTTGGTAAGCGTGGTTCTTACTAGCGTTGATATTTCATCTAGGGTTGTGTTTGACCATTTAATGACGCCAAAAGAATATGTAAATACCGGGACAACCCACGTGTTAATGGCTTTTCACTTATTACCAGCATTTAGTTTAGATTTAAGGACTTTGACTAATCTTTCTTCAAACTTTCTGCGCAGTATTGTCTTTATTTTTACCTCATCAATTCCTTTTAATTGCAAAAAGCCAAGATATTTATAGTTGTCTTCTACGCTCAAGCTGGCAATTACTTGGTCCTGATCTAATGGATATCCTTCAGTATCATTTTGAACTTTTCCCCTTTGAATGTGTATCATTTCACATTTTTCTATTCCAAATTCCATTCCAAGGTCATCACTGAAACGTTTAACTGCTCGTATCATCCGGTGCATTTTATCTTTACTGCTAGTATAAAGTTTTAAGTCATCTACATAGAGTAGGTGATCGACATGTATTTGCGTGGTTTCTGTTTTAACCTTAAACCCAAGTTGAAGACTTTTTATCACTCTACTCAGTGGATTCATACTAAGACAGAACCAGAGGGGGCTAAATGCATCACCTTGGAAAATTCCTCGTTTGATAGGTATTGCCTCACTGGTATTTTGTCCCATATGTAACCTTACATTCCACTTTTTCATTGTTGTTTGCATAAATTGGATGATTCGCGGTTCAATTTTATATATCTGTAGGATTTTAATTAAGAAAGAATGTGGAAGACTATCGAACGCTTTTTTGTAATCTATGTATCCCATACTGAGATTGCGTTTGCCATGCACTGCCTGATGTACTAAAACCGAGTCGATTACAAGCTGTTCCTTGCACCCCATTGAATTTCGAACGCATCCTTTCTGTTCTGGCATCATGATGTTACAGTTATCGCAATGGTCGTAAACTCGGTTGGTAAAAATTTTTGTCAGAAGCTTGTAGGTAGTTGACAGACATGTAATTGGCCGGTAGTTTGATGGGTCTGCGGTGTTCACTCCTTTTTTTATGAGGAAGGTATTTCCTGTTAACAAAAACAATGGGGTCTCATCAGGGTTTCTTAAAAGTTTGTTGAAGCATTCAGCAAGTTTTGAATGGATCGAAGTGAACTTCTTTAGCCATATATTCTGGAATCACGGACGGACGGGACGGAGGCAATCTCTTCGGGAAAGACGGAATATACAAGGGCAAGAAGAAGAGGGGAAGCAGGAAATGAGCTGGTCGGATACAAGCAGGCAAAGAAGAAACTGCGAGATGTAATATTCAACAGCAAAAAGCAGCTATGGGAAGATCTTCGAGCGGATGTAAATAACAACCCATGGGGAACTGGGTACAAGCTGGTAATGGGAAAGCTTGCGGCGAGAGCCCCAGTAGGGAACATGGATAGTGTGGCAATGGATAATATTGTGAGTACGCTTTTTCCAGACCATGAAGCGCTGGAGGAATTGGTAGACACAGAAAGCCAATCGGACATATTGGAGTTCAAGCGACAGGAGCTTTGGGATGCAGCGGACAAGCTGAAGGATGGCAAATCCCCTGGACCAGATGGAGTACCAGCGGAAGTAATAAAGGAGTTAGCGTTTAGACGGCCGGATATAATGCTTGCAACATACAATGCTTGCCTACGGGAAGGAGTTTTCCCAAGGATATGGAAAAGGCAGCATCTTGTACTCATCAGCAAGCCCAAAGGTGATCCGAGCTCTCCATCTGCATATAGACCATTATGTATGTTGGACACAGCAGGAAAACTGCTTGAGCGGTTAATAAAGCCACGTCTCAATGAAGCCTTGATTGCTGGAGGAGGGCTTTCTGAGAGACAGCACGGCTTTAGACCTAAAAGATCAACGATTGGGGCTGTCAGTGACATCATGCAGGCAGTTGAGGCTACTCAAACGGGAAATCACTTCAGTAGACCACTGATTCTCTTAGCTGCGTTGGACGTGAAAAACGCATTTAATAGTCTTAGATGGGCGGACGTACTTCAGGTCCTGGAGAGAAGATTCCGGATACCAGCCTACTTGTTAAGAATCATAAGGAACTATCTTAAGGATAGGGAACTTATATATAACACTACGGAAGGTCGGAAAAGAAGGAAATTAACATCAGGCGCTGCGCAGGGTTCTATCTTGGGACCAGACCTATGGAACCTTACCTATGATGAAATATTTCAAGTGGAAATGCCGCAGGGTAGCTTCCTGGTAGGATATGCGGACGACATCGCAGCAGTTATTAGCGCCAGAGATGTTGAGGAGGCAAAAAGAAAGCTGAGGCAAGTTATGATAAGAACGAAAGGATGGCTAGATACACATGGCCTGCAACTGGCTGAGCAGAAGACTGAGATCTTAATCCTTAGTAGACGTCATATTCCAATGGAAATTGATATACAGTTTGACGACTTGATCCTGACAACGAGGAAATTCGTGAATTATCTCGGAATTAGGCTTGACTCAAAGCTAACGTTCTCAGAACAGGTTCAATATGCTGTTAACAAGTCTACTGGTATAACAGGACGATTAAGCCGGCTGATGGCGAACATAGGAGGCCCACTACCAGAAAAACGCAAACTCTTAATGGAGGCATGCAATAGCATCCTTCTCTATGGGAGCGAAATCTGGGGAGAGAAAGTCAGGGTACAAAGTAGAGCAAAACCATTGTTAGCAGTGCAAAGGGTAGCTGCTTTACGGGTCACATCTGCATACCGTACTGTATCGGCGGGAGCGGTTACAGTAATAGCAGGTATGATCCCAATAGACCTACAGATCCTAGCACGAAGGAAAGCATGGATATCAAGGCAGTGTAGCTATGCAGACCTTGGTAGTATGCAGCAAATACGGGAGGAAATGTTACAGAGTTGGCAGTCTAGATGGAGTACTAACACTAGGGGTAGATGGACGGAGCGTCTCATTCCCAATATCGAGAAATGGTTGAACAGACGGCATAGGAATGTGAACTATTACCTGACTCAAATGCTGTCAGGCCACGGCTACTACCGGAGCTACTTATACAAAATGGGTAAATGTAACACACCCATTTGTTTATACGAAGATGAAGAAGTCCTAGACGACGCAGAACACACTTTCTTTAAGTGTATTCGATGGGAGGAAACTCGTAGAGAGCTGGAGATGGTAACTGGCTCAATAACAGTAGAGAATATCGTGGACATCATGATAGGGAGCGAGGCCAACTTTTTAGCGGTATCGCGATTCTGTGAAAAAGTTCTGCGGACGAAAAAGCCAGATCTGGACGCCGCAGAGCAATATTATAATCAGGATCCCAGACAAAGGATAGTGTAAAGAGAAGGGCTGATTAAGCCATTGGGAATCCACCCCGAAGCAATGCTAAGGCGGTCCCGGGGTGGAAATTTTTATCCCAGGAAGAAGAGGGGGTTTTTTAGTCGGTAGGTTGCACTGTGGTGACCAGTCCGACACAAAGCGGAGGGTACGGGCCCTCTGGTCAGTGCGTAACGCATTTTTCCCCCTCGCCGAAAAAAAAAATTATTATTATTATTATTATTATTATTATTATTATTATTATTATTATTATTATTATTATTATTATTATTATTATTATTATTATTATTATTATTATTATTATTATTATTATTATTATTATTATTATTATTATTATTATTATTATTATTATTATTATTATTATTATTATTATTATTATTATTATTATTATTATTATTATTATTATTATTATTATTATTATTATTATTATTATTATTATTATATAAATTTTGTAAGCTTAAAAATAGTTGAACAAATAAATGCCTAC
Source organism: Thecocarcelia acutangulata (assembly GCA_914767995.1). Lineage (NCBI taxonomy): Eukaryota > Metazoa > Arthropoda > Insecta > Diptera > Tachinidae > Thecocarcelia > Thecocarcelia acutangulata. Next base: position 80,308,825 of record OU612094.1, on the reverse strand, counting down.
GGAAATATTAAATTGCGTCAGTTGCATTACAGAAAGGATCAATTAACTATCCTTGTTGAAAACTTTATTATTAATGGAAATGTAGACTTAGGTCACCTCTTTCCAAAACTTGAAAAATTAGCTGATAATATTGATCTATCAACTTTGAGATTACCATTTGATGATAACCAAGAATCCTAGGGAAATATATTGAAAACTTAAAAGAAACAAGTAAGAGTGTGGTACATTCGGCTGGGCCGGATCTAAAATACCCTTCACGATAGTCACGTATATGTATAGTATATATTACAAATTATATATATTACAAATTTGCACTGAATATGCTCGGATGTATATGGAGCGATATCGGGGAAAAAATATTTTTACCTTGTAATCACCATTCCATAAAAGAAATCTTTCACGGACATTTTTATGGAAAAGTTTGTTTAAGCTATATCTCGGTTAGATGTGAACCGATATCGGAATTTTCTATTTTCTGTATATTAGTAACCTTCTTTTATAACGAGAATTGCTTTTAAGCAAACAAAAAAAAAATTTTATGGAAAAATCGGTTCAGGTTATATCTCGGGTATAAATGGACCGATTTTTTTTTTTTTTTTTTTTTTTTTTTTTTTTTTTCTCATTCATTTGTTTATTGAATCTTCACAAAGTGAACTAACAATAAGTATTCAAATCTTAAAACTAAATACATAAAATTAATTAAGTCCAGCCAATGCTAGACAAAAATGTTTTATTTTGCACGATCAATATCGGTGAAATCACCTATTTAACGTTCTGATGGTGGCAAGGGTGTCCCTCCTTCTCAACCGAGAGTGGCCGCCAAAATTAAGTATATTGCGTGCAAGACTATTTGGATGAAGTTCCAATTTATTGATATGCCTTGTTGCGTACTTTGAAAATTCGTCTTTGACAAGAGGAACACAGAGATCCTTATGAATTCGTGAGTTTTTTACGTACCATGGAGCTGCGGTAATTGTTCGAAGAATTTTGTTTTGTCGTCTTTGAATTTTTTCAACGTTTGAAGCGGAGGCGGTGCCCCATAGTTGAATTCCATAGCACCATATAGGCTTTAGAATAGCGTTGTATAATAAAAGTTTGCAATCCAGCTTCAATGTCGAATTTCTGCCCATAAGCCAATTCAGTTGAGCTGCTTTTAACTTTAACTGAGTAACTTTCGCATCTATGTGAGACTTCCACGTTAACCTACGGTCCAGGTGAATACCAAGGTACTTGACTTCATTTTGCTGCGGAATAGGTGAATTGTTGATTTGGATGGCTGAACATGTTTGTTTACGCAGCGTGAATGTAACGTGAGTACACTTTTGTTCATTAACTTTAATTTTCCAAAGTTTTAACCACATCTCTAATATTGAAATATACTCCTGCAAATTTCGCGAAGCTACTTGATGGCTTTCATGTACGCTGCAGAATGCTGTATCGTCTGCAAAAGTTGAAGTGTGGATTCCGGGTGTCGTTGGCATGTCAGAGGCATAAATCAAATATAAAGTAGGCCCCAGTATGCTGCCTTGGGGAACTCCTGCCTCGATTGGCTGAGTTGGGCTTATAAAGTCGCCTTCTCTGATAACAAACTTCCGCCCACATAAGTAGCTTTCCAGAAGCTTGTGTGTATTTGCAGGCAAGTTCAACTTTATTTTGTGTATCAAGCCCTCGTGCCACACTTTATCAAACGCTTGGGAAATGTCGATGAATAGAGCTGAGCAATACTTCTTCTCCTCAAAGGTCTGTCTTATGACATTGACTAGTCTGTGCGTTTGTTCTATTGTGCTGTGTTTAGCCCGAAAGCCAAATTGATGATCAGGGATGCATCCCACAGTGTTCAACATTGGACTCATCTTTGCCATTAACAATTTTTCGAACAGTTTTGAAATTGTTGGCAGTAGACTTATTGGTCTGTATGATTCTACCTTAGTGGGATCCTTCCCTGGTTTGGGTATCATAGTAATCATGGACACTTTCCACTCTGCAGGATAATACTCGAGACGTAAATTAGCGTTAAAAATAAAAAGAAGAATTCTACGAGCTACACGAGGTAGCTGCTCAAGCATTTTACCAGTAATTTTATCAATACCTGGAGCTTTCCTGGGGTTTGTGTTACGAATAACATTTTCAACATCTTGAAAACTAAGTCTCAAAGGCACAGGCGGTCTAACAGCATATGGCGGAAATTCAGCAACATCATCCGCTGTATCATTTGCAGTAAAAACGTTTTTCAAATGATTAACATACACTATCCCTTTTTCAGAATCGCTTCTTGCCCAATCTCCAGTTGAAGTTCGCAGAGGTGGCTTACCTACTACGGGTCTTTTCAGACCTTTTGTCGCTTTCCATAGAGAATAGTCGGTTTGAGGGGTACCATCAAGACCTTCCAGATAATTTTTAAGAGAAGCCATTCTTTGGATTTCGAGCAGATTTCTTAACTGAGCTATGCACTCTCGTAGCCTGCTTTTAAGCTGGGGAGACCTGCGAAGTTGCCACTCTCTTCTAACTCTTCTTTTTTCTGTTAGAAGTTGTTCAATTTCAAACGAATATGTTCTGTTGCTCACATTTCTGGATCTTATATGGCTAGTGGTGGCATGTTGTACGGCTAGATTAAGGTGTTCAGAAAATTCGTTAATCGACACATCAATATCCTCAGGCGTTCTCAAGGCAATGTTTTCCGTACAATGTGTACTCAAATATTTCTTATATTTTATCCAATTAACTCGAGTGACGGTCAACGCCAAGTCACAAAACGGGGAACCAACCCCCTGGGGGAACGAAACAGAAACTATAGTCGGTGAGTGATCTGAGGACAAGTCCAATGAAGGCTCCACTTGCATCCATTCTGAGGGAAAATTTTTTGTAACTCCAAAGTCTATAACGTCTGGGATCTTGCGTTGGTCTGACGGCCAATAAGTGGGGTGTCCACTTGAAATCACACCTAAGCCCATTTTGGTAACGGTGTCAAAAAGCACACGGCCTTTCGGGGTAATTAAACGTGATCCCCAAAAAGTGTGTTTAGCGTTATAGTCGCCAGCCGCTAAAAATCGAGGACCAAGTGATTTGAAAAAAATTGAATATTGTCTTTCTGTTATTGAAAACCGTGGTGGTGAGTAAATCGAGGATATAACAATTTTTTCATGAAAATAATTAAGGCATATATTTGTAGCTTGGAGATATTTCTCACATGTCTCGTTCATTAAAAAGTGTTTAATTCTGGATTTTATTAGAATTGCCGATCCTCCGCAAGATCTTCCACGGGGATCTTTTGTGTCGTACAGTATGTAGCCATTAATTTTGAAAAAACTGTTAGTTGTCAAATGGGTTTCAGCAATCATCATTATATCGATCTGCTTTTCCATAAGGAAGTGCTCAAGTTCATTTTTGTGTTGGCGAATGCCGTTTGCGTTCCAGAAACATATTTTTAACCAATTCATTTTTTTAAAATTGCCTGTAAAATAGTGGATTGCATTTTTAGCATTTCCTGCATCATGTTGGTCATAGAGACGGTAAAAGTGTTAATGGATTGAACAAGAGTCTGCAGAGTTGCCTCTAGGTTACTAAAATTTGGATCGGAAATTTGGGGCTTGGGTTGCTGGTTCAAGTTTTGGTCGGATTTAACCACATTAGCATATGAAAATTGTTTGGTATTCTGCGTGGTTGTGAGGTTGGTTGGATGGCCTACCTGGGGAAAATTGTTTTTGCCAATGACATTTGGCTGCTGGGCTGCTGGAGAAACCGATGACTTATTTGTCATTGACCGCTTAAAATGAGTATAGACAGGGCAACCTCTATAATTTGCAGTGTGGTTACCTCCACAGTTACTGCATTTTTTAACACTTGCGTCGGCCTTTGGCTTATTGCACTGAGTTGTGCCGTGAAGTTCGCCACATACAACACAAACAGCGGGCAACTTGCAGTAAGCCTTAGTGTGGCCAAATTCTTGGCAGTTTAGGCACTGAACGGGTCCTGAACGCTTATGTGGCTCCTCAACGGTAACCTTACGATGCAAAAGATATTTGAGGTTATATATTGGGTGAATTTCACTCTTTTTTAGCAGAACATCCCCTGGTTCTAGTTCAACCCTAAACATGGGTTGAGGGGTCTTTTCACGGTTCCTGATGTTTACTACTGTTTTTATTTTAAAACCCTTATCTTCCAATCCGGTTTTTACATCATCAGTATCTACGCATGGGTCAATCCCTTTAATAACGACCTGAAGACCTTTGGCACTTTTGAGCTGGTAAGTGTAAAATGATCTGTTCTGTTTTTCTAAGACATCAGACAATTTTCGGTAGTCGTTTTCATGGTTTACCTGAATTTTTGTTTCATTGATGTTTCCGCGCTTAACTGATGTCACGTTGAAATTGTCCTTACCGATTACCGTAATAAGTTGTTTTACCAGCTCATTAGAAGTAGATTCTCTCAAATATATTGGTGGCGGTTTAAATGTTTTTTTTGCTGTATTTGGCTCATCAGTCTGGAGGATTGCAAATCTATTACTTTGCGTTGCTGTAGCGGTATTATCCTCTTTGGATATCTTTGGTTGTGATGATATCTGAGCGGATTTCGGGCTTCGCTGACGTTTAACCACGGTTACATACCTGTCCATGCCTACTTGTGTTTTCGGCTTATCTGCAATAACTGAACTGGTAGATGGTTGGTCTTCTGTTGTAACAACAATGTTTGGCGAACACGAACGCGTGCGTTTTTTATCTCTTAGAGACAGGAGATTGTCCAACGATTTTTTCAATGATTCCTCTTCAGAAATCCAGAGGTTTTTTCTAGTGGAGCTAAGCTCCCTCTCAGAATTGCATCTACTAGGTACACTCATGCAATTTTTTTTTTTTTATTTATATTTTTTAAATTTAAAAGTATATAAAAATAATTGTCATAAAGATTTTCGGTTTTGCAAGTTTTTTTCCCACTGGGTAGGTAATCTTTACGCACAATAACAACAACAACAATGCACTGTCACCGCACTTGTTTTATTGAAATTTATTTTATTGTTTAGTTAATGAAATGTAAGGAATTTATTTTCCCGTTGTTTTTTTTTTAAATAATTTGTTATTGTTTTTGCAATTTAATACAATATATTATTGTTTTTGTATATCAGATTAAAAATATGTTAGCACAATGATTTTTGGTTTGTTTTTTTTTTCACTTTTTAAAAACACGACTGTGCGGTTGAAGAATCACAGAGTGAATGGATAAATGGACCGATGTAGGAAATTTTCCATATTTATATAATTTAATAAAATTTGTGTTTTATGCTCCGCTGTGATTGCTGTTTATTTAAGCTCCGCTGTGATTGCTAGTATTTGCTGCACTTATTTAAAAAAAATTTCACAACAAAACCATAGACAAAATAAACATCGACAGAATAATATTGATATAAATTTATATAAAAATAGATATGTATGTACATACTTATAAAAATTCATAAATAATAAAGTTAATATTTATTTATTCAATGTATAATGCTAAACTCAGAAGTCATAACAACAACAAAAATAAAAAAAACCAAAAAACATCAAAAATCAGTGTGAAGTGTAATGGAAAAATCAAATTCTCCCATGCAAAAAAGTCTCAAAGAAGTCGCTCAAACATCTCATATTACAAACACACCAATGCTGCGCCGCTGTACTGATCGTGAATCTCTTTATTTAACTAATACACATTCTCCTTAAAAGATCATGCAAGTAATAGAAAAACGTTTTGATAAATTAAGTGAACAGATTCAAGCTAACATACGAACAATGTTCCATGAATATAAAGGACGTCTCTTAACTGAGATTGATAAGAGACTTAATATGTGTAACATTAAGTGAAATAAACTGTTTGAACGAGAGAATAACAACACTTGAAACTGCAGTAAAAGAAATAAAAAATACAGCAACTAACAAAATAATAGCACAAACGAATGAAAACAGTAAACTAATGAAAGATATTGATATGTTAAAAACGTATATTAAACAAGTAAGAGTGTGGTAAATTCGGCTGGGCCAAATCTAAAATACCCTTCACAATAGTCACGTATAAAAACGCGGTTTAGGCTATATCTCCGGTATATATGTACCGATATCGGAAATTTCCATTTTCCATATTTATATAACCTTATTTCGTTACCAGAATTGTTTTTTAGCAAAAAAAAGTTTTTTAAGTTCACTTACGCGACATTTTCATGAAAACCGCGGTTTAGGCTATATCTGAGGTATATATGGACCGATATCGGAAATTTTCATTTTCCATATATGTATAACCTTACTTTATTACCGGAACTGCCTTTGAGCAAAAAAGGTTGTTTAAGTTTACTTACGGGACATTTTCATGAAAAACCCGATTCATGGTATATCTGGGGTATATATGGACCGCTATCGGAAATTTTCATTTTCGATATTTATATAACCTTACTTTATTACCGGAACTGCCTTTAAGCAAAAAAGTTGTTTCAGTTTACTTACGGGACATTTTCATGAAAACCCCGTTTTAGGCTATATCTCGGGTATATATGGACCGATATCGGGCATTTTCATTTTCCATATTTATCTAACCTTATTTTATTACTAGAACTGCTTTTAATGAAAAAACGTTGTTTAAGTTCGCTTACGCGGCATTTTCTTGAAAACCCCGGTTTAGGCTATATCTCGGGTATATATGGACCGATATCGGGCATTTTCATTTTCCATATTTATCTAATCTTATTTCATTACCAGAACAGCTTCTAAGCAAAAAAAAAAAGTTGTTTAAGTTCGCTTACGCGGCATTTTCATGAAAAACCCGGTTTAGGGTATATCTGGGGTATATATGGCCCGATATCGGAAATTTTCATTTTCCATATTTATATAACCTTACTTTATTACCGGAACTGCCTTTAAGCAAAAAAAAGTTTTTTAAGTTCGCTCTTGTGGCACTTTCATGAAAAACCCGTTCTAGGCTATATCTCGCGTATATATGGACCGATATCGAAAATTTTTATTTTCCATATTTATATAACCTAAGTTTATTACCAGAACTGCTTTTAAGCAAAAAAAAGTTGTTTAGCTTCGCCTATGCGGCATTTTCATTAAAAGTACGATTTGGGCTATATCTCGGTATATATGGACCGATATCGGAAATTTTCATTTTTCATATTTATGTAACCTTATTTCATTACCAAAACAGCTTTTGAGCAATAAAAGATGTTTCAGTTCGCTTACGCGACATTTTTATGAAAAATTCGATTTGGGCTATATCTCGGGTATATATGGACCGGTATCTGGAAGAAAAAAATTTTTTGCCTTTTAGTCACCATGCTTAATGAGTGTGTGAAGTTTGAAGCAAAACAAACAACTTTGGTTTCCAAAAATTTCCATACAAAATTTTAAAAATTCATGGCTTTTTTCGGAATTTTGAATATATCTCAACTATACGTGGACCGATATTACTGAATTTCAATAGCAAGCACATGGCAATATGGAGTAATAGAATGGTGAAAAAAAAAGTTTCTATGTCTAATGGTTTTCTCAGAAACGGTATTTCAACGACCGACAGACAGACAGACGGACATCGCTTAATCGACTTTTCCATTAATTCTGAATCAGAATATATATATACTTTATAGGGTCGCAAAAAAAACTGTAGAAATTACAAACGGAATCACAAACTTTTATATACCCTTTACATTTTTGTGTAGGGTATAAAAACAAGAAAATTCCATTGTTTCAAATGATTTAAGAATATCTGGTGTTCCACAAAATAATAATGAAAACCTTTTTGAGATGTACCAACAAATATCTGAGGCAGCTCGAATACAACCGCCCATTGTAAAAGAAATTTATCGTGTCAAAATAAAACAGAACAATTACTATATACATAAGTAACAAACCTGACCTTAACAAAACACAAGATACTGCAATAGTTGTAAAATTGTCAAGCCCGTACGATAGAAACTACGTTCTAAAATCTATAAAAAACAAGTAAGAGTGTAGTATATTATATATTAGTCACGAATATGTATAGTATATTAAAAATGGGGCCTGAATATGCTCGGTTATATACATATATATGAACCGATATCGGAATTTTCTATTTTCTGTATTTTAGTAACCTTCTTTTATAACACGAATTGCTTTTCAGCAAAAAAAAAAAAAAATTTTTTAATGAAAAAATCGGTTCAGGCTATATCTCGGGTATATATGGACCGATATCGAAAATTTTAATTTTCCATATTTATATAACCTTATATCATTACCAGAACTGCTTTTAAGCACAACAAATTGTTTAAGTTCGCTTACGCGACATTTTCATGAAAAACCCGGTTTAGGCTATATCTCGGGTACATATGGACCGATATCGGAAATTTTCATTTTCCATATTTAGGTAACCTAATTTCATTACCAGAACTGCTTTTGAGCACAAAAAAGCTGTTTAAGTTCGCTTACGCGACATATTCATGAAAAACCCGATTTGGGCTATATCTCGGGTACATATGGACCGATATCGGAAATTTTTATCTTCCATATTTATATAACCTTATGTTATTACCAGAACTGTTTTTAAGCAAAAAAAACTGTTAAGTTCGCTTACGCGACATTTTCATGAAAAACCCGGTTTGGGCTATATCTCGGGTATATATTGACCGATATCGGAAATTTTTATCTTCCATATTTATATAACCTCATCTTATTACAAGAACTGTTTTTAATCAAAAAAAGTTGTTAAAGTTCGCTTACGCGACATTTTCATGAAAAACCCGGTTGCGCTATATCTCGGGTATATATGGACCGATATCGGAAATTTTATTTTTCCATGCTTATATAAGCTCATTTGATTACCAGAACTGCTTTTAAGCAAAAAAAGTTGTTTAAGTTCGCTGACGCGGCATTTTCATGAAAACCCCGTTCTAGGCTATATCTCGGGTATATATGGACCGATATTAGAAGTTTTCATTTTTCATATTTATATAACTTCATTTCATTACTAGAACTGCTTTTGAGCACAAAAATGTTGTTTTAGCTTGCTTACGCGACACTTTTATGTAAAACCCGGTCTAGGCTATATCTCGGGTATATATGGACCGACATCGAAAATTTTCATTTTTCATATTTATATGACCCTATTTCATTACCAGAACTGTTTTTAAGCAAAAAAATATGTTTAAGTTCACTTACGCGATATTTTCATTAAAACCGCAGTTTAGGCTATATCTCGGGTATATATGGACCGATATCGGAAATTTTCATTTTTCATATTTATGTAATCTTATTTCATTATCAGAACTGCTTTTGAGCAAAAAAAAGTTGTTTAAGATCGCTTACGCGACATTTTCATGAACAACCCGATTTGGGCTATATCTCGAGTACATATGGACCGATATCGGAAATTTTCATTTTCCATATTTAGGTAACCTAATTTCATTACCAGAACTGCTTTTAAGCACAAAAAAGCTGTTAAGTTCGCTTACGCGGCGTTTTCATGAAAACCCTGGTCTAGGCTATATCTCGGGTATATATGGACCGATATCGGAAATTTCCATTTTCCATATTTATGTAACCTAATTTCATTACCAGAACTGCTTTTGAGCACAAAAACGTTGTTTAAGTTCGCTTACGCGGCATTTTCATGAAAACCCCGGTCTAGGCTATATCTCGGGTATATATGGACCGATATCGAAAATTTTCATTTTTCATATTTATAGGACCCTATTTCATTACCAGAACTGCTTTTGAGCACAAAAAAGTTGTTTAAGTTCGCTTACGCGACATTTTCATGACAAACCCGATTTGGGCTATATCTCGGGTATATATGGACCGACATCGAAAATTTTCATTTTTCATATTTATGTAACCTAATTTCATTACCAGAACTGCTTTTGAGCGCAAAAAAGTTGCTTACGTTCGCTTACGCGACATTTTCATGAAAAACCCGATTTGGGCTATATCTCGAGTACATATAGACCGATATCGGAAATTTTCATTTTCCATATTAAGGTAACCTAATTTCATTACCAGAACTGCTTTTAAGCACAAAAAAGCTGTTAAGTTCGCTTACGCGGCGTTTTCATGAAAACCCTGGTCTAGGCTATATCTCGAATATATATGGACCGATATCGGAAATTTCCATTTTCCATATTTATGTAACCTAATTTCATTACCAGAACTGCTTTTGAGCACAAAAAAGTTGTTTAAGTTCGCTTAAGCGGCATTTTCATGAAAACCCCGGTCTAGGCTATATCTCGGGTATATATGGACCGATATCGAAAATTTTCATTTTTCATATTTATAGGACCCTATTTCATTACCAGAACTGCTTTTGAGCACAAAAAAGTTGTTTTCATGAAAAACCCGATTTGGGCTATATCTCGGGTATATATGGACCGATATCGGAAATTTTAATTTTTCATATTTATGTAATCTTATTTCATTATCAGAACTGCTTTTGAGCAAAAAAAAGTTGTTTAAGTTCGCTTACGCGACATTTTCATGAAAAACCCGATTTGGGCTATATCTCGGGTATATATGGACCGACATCGAAAATTTTCATTTTTCATATTCATGTAACCTAATTTCATTACCAGAACTGCTTTTGAGCGCAAAAAAATATGTTTAAGTTCACTTACGCGACATTTTCATTAAAACCGCAGTTTAGGCTATATCTCGGGTATATATGGACCGATATCGGAAATTTTCATTTTTCATATTTATGTAATCTTATTTCATTATCAGAACTGGTTTTGAGCAAAAAAAAGTTGTTTAAGATCGCTTACGCGACATTTTCATGAAAAACCCGATTTGGGCTATATCTCGAGTACATATGGACCGATATCGGAAATTTTCATTTTCCATATTTAGGTAACCTAATTTCATTACCAGAACTGCTTTTGAGCACAAAAAAGCTGTTAAGTTCGCTTACGCGGCGTTTTCATGAAAACCCTGGTCTAGGCTATATCTCGGGTATATATGGACCGATATCGGAAATTTTCATTTTTCATATTTATGTAACCTAATTTCATTACCAGAACTGCTTTTGAGCACAAAAAAGTTGTTTAAGTTCGTTTACGCGGCATTTTCATGAAAACCCCGGTCTAGGCTATATCTCGGGTATATATGGACCGATATCGAAAATTTTCATTTTTCATATTTATATGACCCTACTTCATTACCAGAACTGCTTTTGAGCACAAAAAAGTTGTTTAAGTTCGCTTACGCGACATTTTCATGAAAAACCCGGTTTGGGCTATATCTCGGGTATATATGGACCGATATCGGAAATTTTCATTTTTCATATTTATATAACCTTATTTTATTACCAGAACTGCTTTTGAGCAAAAAAAAAGTTATTTAGCTTCGCCTATGCGACATTTTCATTAAAATCCGATTTGGGCTATATCTCGGGTATATATGGACCGATATCTGAAAAAAAAATGTTTTGTCTTTTAGTCACCATGCTTAATAAGTGTGTGAAGTTTAAAGCAAAACGAACAACTTTTGTTTTCAAAAATTTTCATACAAAACTGCAAAAAAAAATGGCTTTTTTCGGAATTTTGAATATATCTCAGTTATACGTGGACCGATATTACTGAATTTCAATAGCAAACCCATGAATCGATGGGATAAAAGAATGGTGAAAGAAAAAAGTTTCTAAGTCTAATGGTTTTCTCAGAAACGGTATTTCAACAGCGGACAGACGGACATCGCTTAATCGACTTTTCCATTAATTCTGATTCAGAATATATATACTTTATAGGGTCGCAAAAAAAACTGTAGAAATTACAAACGGAATCACAAACTTATATATACCCTTTACATTTTTGTGAAGGGTATAAAAAGTATATAAAGGAAAAAAGGGACTGCCTCAGATTAAACATTATTGGCTTTTAATAGCACAACACCATTTTTTTAGTTTTAGTGAAAACCTTACTCCTGGAAATCACAAAATATTTTTACGCGCTCACAAGTTACAGAAGGACAAGGCAAATTCTACCGCATTTACAGACCGAGGTATTAAAGCAGTTTTTTCGAGAACATAATGATGATCAGTTCTCTTGTGACTCTCCAACCAATCGGTCGTAAAAAGTGAACAAAAAAATAAAATAAAATCATTGCTTAAACGCCTTTAAAATTAAATTGTAAAAACAATAACAAATTATTTAAAAAAAACAACGGGAAAATAAATTCCTTACATTTCAATAACTAAACAATAAAATCAATTTCAATAAAACAAGTGCGGTGGCAGTGCATTGTTATTGTTGTTATTGTGCGTGAAGATTAACTACCCAGTGGGAAAAAAACTATACATCAAAATTTTTTGTTTTCTTACAAAACCGCAATAAAAGGAAGAGCGAATTTATACAACAGAAAAACTTTATGACAATTATTTTTATATACTTTTAAATTAAAAAATATATAAATAAAAAAATAAAAAATTGCATGAGTGCACCTAGTAGATGCAATTCTGAGAGGGAGCTTAGCTCCACTAGAAAAAACCTCTGGATTTCTGAAGAGGAATCATTGAAAAAATCATTGGACAATCTTCTGTCTCTAAGAGATAAAAAACGCACGCGTTCGTGCTCGCCAAATATTGTTGTTGCAAATGACGACAAACCATCTGCAAGTGTAGCTATTGTTGATAAACCGAAAACTCAAGTGGGTATGGATAGGTATATAACCGTGGTTAAACGTCAGCGAAGCCCTAAATCCGCGCAAATATCATCGCAACCAAAAATGTCTAAGGGCGACAACGGATAGTAATAGGTTTGCTATCAACGGATAGTAATAGGTTTGCTATCCTTCAGACTGGCGAGCCAACTACATCAAAAAAAACATTTAAACCGCCACCAATATACTTGAGGGAACCTACATCAAATGAGCTGGTAAAAGCACTTATTACGGCAATTGGTAAAGACACCTTCAACGTAACATCAGTGAAGCACGGACAAATAAGTGAAACAAAAATCCAAGTCTACTGCGAAAATAATTACCGAAAACTTTCTGCCGCTCTGGAAAAAGAGAAAAAATCTTTTTATACTTATCAACTTAAAAGTGCTAAAGGCCTTCAGGTTGTTATAAAAGGTATTGACCCTTATGTAGACACGGATGAGGTTAAAACTGCACTGCTAGATAAAGGCTTTAAAATAAAAAATGTGGTTAATATTAGAAACCGTGAAAAAATTCCTCAACCCATGTTTAGGGTTGAACTGGTCCCGGGGGATGTTATTCTCAAAAAGAATGAAACTCACCCAATTTATAACCTTAAATTTCTTCTTCATCGCAGAGTTACCGTTGAGGAGCCGCACAAGCGTTTAGGGCCCGTTCAATGCCTAAACTGCCAGGAATTTGGCCATACTAAGGCCTATTGTAAACTGCCCACAGTTTGTGTGGTGTGTGGAGAACTGCACGGCACATCACAGTGCCAAAAGTCAAAAACTGACTCAAGTGTTAAAAAATGCAGTAACTGTGGAGGCAACCACACTGCAAATTACAGGGACTGCCCTGTCTATACCCACTTTAAGCAGTCAATGACAAATAAGTCATCAATCACCTATAAACAACTCCAGCAGCCAAACATAATTCATACAAACAATTTTCCGCAGATAGGCCAGTCAACCAGCCAAATAATTATGCAAAACCCCAAACAAGTTTCATATGCTAGTGTGGTCAAAACCGATACACAAAACTTGAATCAGGAGCCCAAGCCCCAAAATTCCGATCAAAATTTTACCAATCTTGAGGCAACTCTTCAGACTCTTGTTCAGTCCATAAACACATTTACGGTTTCTATGACGAACATGATGCAGGAAATGCTGAAAATGCAATCCACTATTTTGCAGGCAATTTTAACAAAATGAATTGGTTTAAAATATGTTTCTGGAACGCAAACGGCATCCGCCAACACAAAAATGAACTTGAGCACTTCCTTAAGGAAAAACAAATTGACATAATGCTGATTGCTGAAACCCACTTGACAAGCAACAGTTATTTCAAAATTAATGGCTACATACTGTACGACACAAAAGATCCCCGTGGAAGATCTTGCGGAGGATCGGCAATTCTAATAAAATCCAGAATTAAACACTTTTTAATGAACGAGACATGTGAGGAGTATCTCCAAGCAACTAATATATGCATTGAATATTTGCATGAAAAAATCGTTATTTCCTCAATCTACTCACCGCCACGCTTTTCAATAACAGAAAGCCAATACTCAAATTTTTTCAAATCACTTGGTCCTAGATTTTTAGCGGCTGGCGACTATAACGCAAAACACAATTTTTGGGGATCACGTTTAATTACCTCGAAAGGCCGTGTGCTTTTTGACACCGTTTCCAAAATGGGTTTAGATGTGGTTTCAAGCGGACATCCCACTTATTGGCCGTCAGACCGACGAAAGATCCCAGATGTTATAGATTTTGGAGTTGCGAAAAATTTTCCCTTAGAGTGGATGCAAGTGGAGCCTTCATTAGATTTGTCATCAGATCACTCTCCCACTATAATCTCTGTTTCGTTCCCCCACGAGATTGACTCACCGTTAACTGTCAATAGAGTTAATTGGTTAAAATACAAAAAAATTTTTGAGTACACATTGTACTGAAAATATCGCCTTGAGAACGCCTGAGGATATTGATGTGTCAATTAACGATTTTTCTGAAAACCTCAAACTGGCCGTACAGCATGCTACCACTAGTCATATAAGATCCAGAAATGAAACCAATAGAACTTATTCGTCTGAAATTGAGCAACTTCTGTCAGAAAAAAGAAGAGTCAGAAGAGAATGGCAACTTCGCAGATCTCCCCAGCTTAAAACTAGGCTACGGGAATGCATAACTCAGTTAAGAAATCTGCTTGAAGTCCATAGCATTGCTTCCCTTAAAACATATTTGGAAAGCCTTGATGGTACTCCTCAATCTGATTATTCCTTGTGGAAAGCGACAAAAGGTTTAAAAAGACCCGCAATAGGTAAGCCACCTTTGCGAACTTCAACTGGCGACTGGGCAAGAAGCGACTCTGAAAAGGGGATGTTGTATGTCGATCATTTGAGAAACGTTTTTATTACAAATGATTCAGCGAATATTACAGCGGAATTACCACCATATGTTGTTAGCCCCCTGTGTCTTTGAGACTTAATTTTCAAGATGTCGAAAACGTTATCGCAAATACAAACCCAAGAAAAGCTCCAGGCATTGATAAAATTACTGGTAAAATGCTTGAACAGTTACCTCGTGTAGCTAGAAGGGTTCTGCTTTTTATTTTTAACGCCATTTTACGCCTTGAGTATTATCCTGTAGAGTGGAAGGTCTCAATGAATACTATGATACCCAAGCCAGGGAAGGATCTGACAAAGGTAGAATCATATAGACCAATAAGTCTACTACCAACAATTTCAAAACTGTTCGAAAAATTGTTAATGCCGAAGTTGAGTCCAATATTGAACAATCATCAATTTGGTTTTCGGGCTAAACATAGCACCATAGAACAAACGCACAGACTAGTCAATGTCATAAGACAGACCTTTGAGGAGAAGAAGTATTGCACAGCTCTATTCATCGACATTTCTCAAGCTTTCGATAAAGTATGGCACGACGGGTTGATGCACAAAATAAAGTTAAACTTGCCTGTAAATACTCACAAGCTTCTTGAAAGCTACTTATATGGGCGGAAGTTTATTATCAGAGAAGGCGATTTTATAAGCCCAACTCAGCCAATCGAAGCAGGTGTTCCCCAAGGCAGCATACTGGGGCCTACTTTATACTTGATTTACGCCTCTGACATGCCAACGACATCCGGAATCCATACTTCAACCTTTGCAGATGACACAGCGTTTTTGAGTGTTCATGAAAACCACCAATTAGCTTCACGAAATTTACAGGAATATATTTCAATATTAGAGAAATGGCTAAAACTTTGAAAATCAAAGTTAATGAACAAAAATGTACTCATGTCACATTCACTCTGTGTAAGCAAACATGTGGGCCTATCCAAATAAACAACTCACCTATTCCGCAACACAGTGAAGTCAAGTACCTGGTATACACCTCGACCGTAGGCTAACGTGGAAGTCTCACATTGAAGCAAAAGTCACTCAGACCAGATTTAGTTGCAGCGCAACTAAATTGGCTTATGGGCAGAAACTCGACATTGAAGTTGGATTGCAAACTTCTGTTATACAACGCAATACTAAAGCCTATATGGTGCTACGGAATTCAATTATGGGGCACCGCCTCAGCGTCAAATATTGAAAAAATTCAAAGGCGACAAAACCAAATTCTTCGAACGATTACTGCAGCTCCATGGTACGTAAAAAATTCACGAATTCATAACGATCTGAGTGTTCCGCTGGTAAAAGAGGAATTTTCCAAGTACGCGACAAGGTATGTCAGTAAACTGGAACTTCATCCAAACCCTCTTGCGCGCAATATACTTAATTTTGCCGGCCACACTCGGCTTAAAAGAAGGGATACCGCTGCCACCATCAGATTGCTCAATAGGTGATTTTACCGAAATAGCTCCCGCATAATAAAACTTTTTGTCTAGCATTGGCCGAACTTAAGAATCCCATTTTTTAAATTTAGTGTTAAGATTTGAATACTTATTGTTAGTTCATTTGGAAGATTCAATAAATAAAAAATGCTACAAAAAAAAAAAAAAAATAATAATAATAATGATCACAGTATCTCGCCGGTTTCTAATTCTTCTTTTACATAAACATTTAGCAATGTCACTGTTATATTTCCATAAAAGACATTTATTTCTTAATTAATTTAGTAATAAATATTACCATAAAAAATATTTTTATCAATATTAAAATGCATAATGTGATTTTTAAGCCCCATGTTATCGCTTGCATCGTAATCTTTTTAAATGATTTTAAATTCTAATAATATGAAAGTTGGTTCTAGAGAAAACTTAGGCACAATGATAAGAATTATCCCCAAAAATGTTTCTGGGCTCAATGTATGCCATATTAATGCGCAAAGTTTAAATAACAAAATGAATGAGTTTCAACACATATTTGAAAACTTTGAAATTCATGTAATATGTATTTCAGAGACGTGGTTCATACCCGAAATACGTAAAATCAAACATAAATTGTAAAGAGGCAAGCAAAAATGACACTGGTGACAACGTAGAGTATATATTTGTTGAACTTAATAATAAAGTTGAAAAACTACTTACTGGAACTATTTATAGACCCAATCGAAATATAAGTATGGACATTATGCTAGATAGGCTTAGTAGTCATACACTTGGTTGTGACCATATTATTTTAGCGGGAGATTTTAATTCAAATATTATAGAGGATGACAGTTTAGTCGAAGATATGGCATCCATTGGTCTAAATATTGTTAATAATAATACTCCCACTCATTTTACATCTAATTCAAGTACTTGACGTTTTCTTTATAAACGGTGACCCAAGACTACTTATATATGACCAACTTTCTGCTTCCATGTTTTCGCGGCATGATTTGATATTTATATCGTACGATTTTAAGCCCACTGTAGTCCCTCAAACTCAGCATTTTCACTAGCGAAATTTTAAAAATGTGGATTGTCAATCTCTTGGTACCGAAATTTTAACGCTCAATTGGAATAGAATATTTGATGTGTTTTATACTGATGAACAATTAAAGGTTCTAAGCTCCAATATAAGATATCTCTATGATAAATATGTTTATATTAAATCAGGAGTTATTCGTAATGACAAGCCGTGGTTTACTAATGAGATAAAATTTTTAATTGCGTATAGAAACAATGCGTACTTTAGGTGAAAACGTTTTAAAACTCCAGAGCTGTATGCGAACTTTAAAGTTGCAACAGCAGCGGTTAACACAACCATAAGAAGAGCTAAGTCAATATTTCACCATAATAAATTTCAAACATGTATCGACTCTAAGAAAAAATGGAGGGAGATTCATAAAATCGGTTTAATCAATCGGAGTATTGCTGAAACACAGATAGTTGACGTTAATCATCAATTTGCACATATCCCCATGCCAAATGAAAATCCAAATTTTTATAAAGATTCTAACATTAATCGTCAAATACCGCACGAATTTTATTTCATCCACGTCACGCGAGAAGATGTTTTAGAGTGTATTCTTAGCATAAAATCAAATGCTGTTGGCTATGATGATATGCATCCAAAATTTGTTGAACTCATACTCCCCCATACTCTTGTATACATCACTCATTTTATCAACACTATAATAACAACACCTTCCCAGTGGAAGCATGCTAAAATTGTACCCGTTCTGAAGTCAGCTAAGAGACATAGGCCTATCGCTATATTGCCATATCTTTCAAAAGTTTTTGAGAAAACTATACACAAACAAATAAGCCGTTATATTTATGATAATTCATTACTAAATGAAAGGCAGTCAGGATTTAGGCCAAGACATAGCTGTTTAAGCACTCTGATTGATGTATCTGAGGAAATAAGGTGTCAAATTGATAAACGTCACGAAGTGTCCTTTCTTTTACTACTTGATCATTCCAAGGCATTTGATAAGGTGCATCACGGTATTTTATGTCATAAATTGTTCAAGTTTTCCTCAACTGCAATAAAGCTTTTAGCAGCGTACCTAAGCGGTAGAAGTCAAAGTGTTTATGTAACACCAAATAAATCCCCTAGCTGTTTGGTACCGCGAGGTGTTCCGCAGGTCTCAATACTTGGGCCACTTTTGCATTCTATATACGCCAACGATCTACCACGTCAAGTTAAGCATTGCAAAGTACAAATGTATGCTGATGATGTCCAATTATATATTAGTTGCAGTGTAGATGAAGCTGATAATTGTGTAGGACTGATAAATCAGGATTTGCAACAGATTTATTCATGGGCATCTGCAAATAGATTAAGCCTTAACCCGAAGAAATCTACTGCCTTAATTATTGGTCTACCGAAAAATTTTGAAATATGTCTTCCGCCAATACATATTAACAACCTGAACATAAGTTTCGTCGATTCGGCTAAGAACCTTGGTGTAATTTTTAATAAAAACCTAAGCTGGTCAGACCATGTTAAGAATAGCTGCGGTAAAACGTTTGCTATGCTTCGCAACCTTTGGGCATCGCAATATTTTACGCCCATACATATTCGTATGTTATTAGCTAAAAGTTATATACTTCCAACTCTTTTGTATGGTTGTGAGCTTTTTGCCAGTTGTGATGTTGTAAGTAAAAGAAGACTAAATGTTGCTTACAACAATATTGCCAGATATGTCTTTGCCAATAAAAGAAATCACAGTATTTCACATTTTTCAAAGCAGATATATAATGTCACTTTTGATAATTTGCTCAAGTGCCGAACGCTTATATTTTTGCATAAAATTGTATTCACCCGGCAACTTCCCTATCTATATCGAAAGTTTAAGTTTTCTCGGTCGAATAGAGGAAAGAAGATAAATAACTTAATACATTTTTTTTCTAAATGCGATCCGTCTCTGGAGCCAACTACCCCCTCATATACAAACAGTAGACAATGCAAGCCATTTTAAAATTGCCATATTTAAGCACTTTGCGCAGTGATTTCCGCAATAAATACATTTTTATGGTAAATACAACCTTTGGTTTCTTTTATACAGGGTATTTTTTTAAGCTAGATAGAACTTTAAATTGTAAAACGTAACACAAAAAATTAAATTTTGATGAAACATTGGGCTCTAGAGCAGTTGGCAACTGACCCGTTGATTTATCGCAAAATTGTGTTCAGCGATGAGTCGCATTTTTGGCTTAACGGGTTTGTTAATAAGCAAAATTGCCGCATATGGAGTGAGACCAATCCACAAGAGACCCTACAGACTCCATTACATCCAGAAAAACGCACTGTTTGGTGCGGTTTTCATGCTGGTGGCATCACCGGACCTTATTTCTTCAAAAATGAGGCCGGAGCTCGCGTTACGGTCAATGGAGATCGTTACCGCACCATGATCAATGATTTTTTGTTTGAAAATATGGATGACATTGATCCGGAGGAGATGTGGTTTCAACAGGATGGCGCTACGTGCCATACGGCGAACGCAACCATCGACTTACTGAAATCAAAATTTGGCGATAAGTTGATTTCGAGAAATGGACCTGTCAATTGGCCTCCAAGGTCGTGCGATTTGACACCTCTCGATTATTTCCTGTGGGGCTGATAAACGAGCACTGGTTTATGCTGATAAACCAGCAACAATTGACGCCTTGGAGGCCAGCATTGTTCGTGTTGTTCGTGACATACGGCCAGCAGTGCTCGAAAAAGTGGCCCAAAATTGGACGTCCAGAATGCGCTTCGTCAAGAACAGCCGCGGTGCCCATATGCCCGAAATCATTTTCAAATGTCAATGTCACGTATTGATCTTTCGAATAAAAAAAAATTTTGATTACAATTTAATTTTTTGTGTTATTTTTTACAATTTCAAGTTCTATCGGGCTTAAAAAAACACCCTATATAATAACTTTTTTTTTCTATCCTTTAACCATAATAGTGTTCCATTGTTTTATTATAGGCCATGCTCCAACTTTTCGAGTGGAAGCATTACACTATTATGACTAATTAATTTATAATGCTAATCTCTGGCACACTCAAAAGTTGTAACATGGCTGTATTTTAGTTTATATATATCTTTGTTTTTAAGAATTGTTAAAAATTAAAGTAATTTTGTGCTAATAATGCGAAATTATATATATTCAAATTCTAAACAATACTTTTATATAAGACTAAGTCTTGTTGTATTGCATTGACAAAATAAATAAAAAATATTAATGATAGATGTTTTGACCTTGATAATTGTTAAATAAAAATGTCAGGAATTTTTCGAGCTTGAGGTCAAGTTTTTTACTTTTATTTTAAAATTTCCAATATTTCGCTACACCACTGGGTAGCATCATCAGGGCTAATATCAATAAAAAAACAACAATAAATAAGTATAACAGTTTTTTATGATCATAATAAGTAAGTAAAAATTGCAAGTAGGTACAAGACAGATCTGTCAATATACACACATATTGGATAATAACACTAACAAAGCAAACTTACATTTAGATATTGTTTTTTTCCAAAAGAACACTAAAAACATAAAATAGGGACACAGAGAAGAACAGAGGTGTCACGCGGCGGAAAAGAGACAACTAATAAGACTATATTCTGTGCATCGCACTCATTCGTGTCTCTCCGCGCTTTGTGCTATATTCGTAAGAATGATATCACAAAGCCAAATACCACAAAACTAAAGTTGTTCATTGTCGCAGAACAATTGTAAAAAGTTTAATTAAATTGTGAATAAATTATGGTGCTTTTTGTTTTATTGAACAAAATTAATTACATTTTGCAAAAAGTGCTTACTAAAAGTAATCTTTTCTTTTGTAGGACAGTAAAAAGTGAATCAACAAGTCAAGGTAGGTACATATATTAACACATACATATTTTGAAAAATGAATACATATGTATATGTGTAGTGTTTTTTATAATTTTAGTTTTAAAATATGTTTATTTCTTTTAAAACCAATATATTATATATGTATTATTTATCTTTCAGAAATTCTGTGCGTTTTCGTTATCGTCATGAAGAATGTAAGTTTAAGAAAGAAAAGGCTGAAATCTTATTGTTTTTTTATGTTTGTTTCATTGTTTTCAGGCCTACTACTTGTATTAAAGGATGTCCACATGCGGCTTCCATACATAGTTTCCAGCAAAACCCAGAGATATAAGTTTCTTGAACTTTTTGAAACAAAATTGCGGGCTTAAATCTAGTTTACCAACGCAGCTTCAGATGAAATTAAAAGTACATCAAGTGCTGCCTGTATGTAAATCAAAAAATTAGCGCATTTATCAAAAGTGATTAAAATTGGCTCACAAAAGGTCCTTGTCAGGGCCACCAATTCCAATTATAATATGGCTAATGACCACCACAAAGGCCCTTTTCAGGTCCAGAAATTGTTTTATTAAGAGAGACTAAAATTGGCTCACAAAAGGTCCTTCTCAGGGCCACCAATTTAAAAAAAATTATATTCATTTAGATATACATATGTATATTTATTTTTGGTTTTAACTTCATCAAACATTCGTTGTCCTATCTTTAAAGAAATAAAGCCTGAGTTTCATTTTAGACGCAGTTATACTTATATTTTGAGTTTCATATAAATGGGTTGGATGGATAGCTTTGTAAACAAAAAAAGTCACTCAGGCAAAGCCTTGCAACTATTTACATAAATCTGTTGTAGTATACCTTTGAACACAAAGGAGAGATATATCTGTTTACCATCCAGTTGATCCTAGTTTTTAAATAGTTCACTAATTTAGACATACTTATGTGTATCTATTTTTGCTTTTAATTTTATTACAGTAGGTTGTACAGCTCAGTAGAAGAAGAAACTGTCTCGTAAGACAGACTGTGTGGTACATCTACCCCATTCAAAAAACAATTCCTTTCATATTGTCAAAAACTGTTTGTTTATTTTCTATACCACTCCCTTCTGTTCGTTTGTAACTTTAAGTAGTTATCAATATGCATTAAAAAACAAAGAAATTTATATCATATCGTTCCTTTATTGCAACATAGTTATATCTCAAAACATGAGCATTTCGAGTTAACGATGCGGAATTGTAAGCCGTACTACATTTTATATTGTGCCAAAAATTTATTCAAATTACTTTAAACCTAAGACTTGTATGGAAACTAAAAATTTGAAATGTGTTTTTCTCGAAAAAAGCTAATTTTAGTTATGAATATGTTGCAATAAAGGTGCGATATGCTTGTGTCCGAAGAAGTTAAATTTCAGGAACATACATTCCATTCCACTTAGTAAATTTTATTGAAATTAAAGGGGTATATTTTATTTTGAAACATAGCATATAATTATATATTATTATGTTAAAGAATGTAATTTTTACCATTCAGGCAGACCAAATCGTCCTACACGCTTTTCTTGGCAACCTCGATTTGACTATAACACTTCCTCAGGATTTTTTTTCAATATGCAGTATTTGGAAACATATATTCATTAAATTGGCAACCAGCGGTGAATTATTTCGGTGGACTACTTCAATATTTTTACAGTCCATTTGATCATAGGTTTCCGCCCGTGTAAAATAAAGACCAACTGCATCGCAATCTACCATAAACCGTATATCGAAATCAATATTATTTTCAGAAGTACGACAATCTTGAGAGTCAAACTCATTATAAAAAATTTCTGTTTTTAGCAATCTTAAATCAGCTGCAACCAATTTTGGCAACGGCAATTTTAATATATTTTTGCTTAACATAACCCTGATAGCCATACGTATTTAAACGCTGATAATTCAACACTTAACACAGCTTCTTGTCTTTGTTGCCTCCGCGTATATCAGCTAAAACTTTTTATCTAAGGCGGTTCTCAACTCATGACAGTATCTGTTCAAAGCCCTTAGAAGCATACAAATAAAAGTACGGACAAAATCCACGCACATGATAAGAAACGAAATTGCACTCCATAGTTATGCCATACATGCGTATGACATGCACTGGTCCTTAAAGAACACATGGCAGAAGCAAAGCAATATATGTAATTTTCAACATCAATTTGTTGAAATTTTAAAACATGTTTCGCAGTCTAACTCCGGTGGATCTACTCGAGATCACTTCATACAAGTTTGGTGATTTCTGGCTTTTCGCCTACTAACTGTGACGTATCCATGTCGGCGTTATACCATCATCGTCGTCATCATCATTCCTAAAAAAATATTTTAGAATTTTTAAAATATAAAATGTTCAGACACTAGAAAGCCTTACCTTGCCTCTTTAATTTAACCATTTGTTAAATTTTACCAAATTTTAATTTATTTGTAAATTACTCATTTTTTTATATTTTTTTCCAAGTTTTCATATGTAAATATACTGTTTGCTCAAATCCTTCCTTTTTTTTAGTCACTAAGTAGACAGCATTTGCAACAGCCTTATTCTTGGCTAAAGCTTTGGGTTGCTTTTTATTTGTGCTCAGCTGATCAAAGCATTGCATTTCTTCCCGTCCATTCTGCTCTTAAAGCCTCCAACCACAACATTTCAATAGTCTTCTTTTAAAGCATCCAATTTTATACCAATCATAACATCCAATTGCACCAAATTTTGTTTGCTGTTTCTTCTGGAATCTATCATGTTGTAACAGGATCGCCGTACATAAAATTTTTCTTCGTGTTATATTAATTAAATTTACTATTTTATTTTTGCCACAAAGTATAATTTTTGTAGAAAATTTTAATTTTATTTAACACCAGATTTTTTCACTAGCACAATTTTTGTAAAACGTGTTATTTTTGTGTTTGTTTACTTTTGATATTCGTACACAAAGTACAATATAAGTATGTCTCGCGCGACGCAACTCTCCATCAGCTGACAAGGCGGTTTTACAAAAGTCACTACTGACGCCTCTGATGTACTCTGTGATAGGGATCCTTTTTCCTCGTATGTTATTACTGTACTAACTAAATTTTAATTGTCAAAGTTTTTCAATTCTCTTATTAACTAAATATCTATGTATATATTTGAGAGAGGTTCTCAGTGTCTGTTTTGTAATTGATTCTCTTTTCAATTGGAAGTTTTATTATTCGTAGCATCTCCAGCATGTAACGGCATCTATAATTATTCTCAATGTTTAAAATTTTGGTTTGGTCAAAGTCTGGTGTGTGATGTAAATTCGCACAATGGGATGAAAGTGCAGTTTTTTGTGATGTACCTACATTTTAGATCAGACTTATGACCAGCAATTCTTGCTCTCAGTTTGTTCTTGGTCGTGCCTACATACTCTTTTTTACAGCTTCCCGTATTACTACCACCACTGGGTATTTTGTAGACTACATTTGCTGTGTCAAGTTTATACATTTTGCCTTTGGTTTTACTAAATAATTTATTTAATTTATTGCTAGCTCTGTGTGCTATTCTGTAGTGCGCAAGGTCTAGTAGTTTCGAGTTTCCCAATCTCTCTGAAACCTCTGGTACATACATATGTGATCGATTTGTATATTTCTGGATTGGCTGTTTCCTCTTTTCTCGGTTTTTTAGAGTTTTCAGTTTGTCTAATTAGAATATGTATTATATGTGCTGGAAAATTGTTACTATGTAGGATTTCGTTAATTCGCATTTTATTCTTCCTATGGAATTCTTTGTCGCTAATTTTTAAACCCCTTTTTATGAAATTTTTGGCGGTGTTGAATATAACTCTTTTTGGATGTTTGGACCACAAATTTATTTAAGATTAAGATTTTGACGAAATATGTTGATGACTTGTTTTGTATTATTGCGGAGAGTGCGACTTGACAACACTAAATGGTTTCCACTCTAGTATTAAGTTCACAATAGAAAAGGAGAAGGATTCGAGACTTCCATATTTGGACACTATGATAATAAGAAGGAATAATAATTTAAAAATTGAATGGTATCAAAAGCCCACAGCCTCTGGCAGGATAATAAATTTCTGCTCCAAACATCCAAAAAGAGTTATATTCAACACCGCCAAAAATTTCATAGAAAGGGTTTTAAAAATTAGCGACAAAGAATTCCATAGGAAGAATAAAATGCGAATGTGTTATTATTCAATATGTGTGTATATTGATAGATCTGTCTTGTACTTACTTACAATTTTTATTTACTTATTATGATCATAAAAACTGTTATACTTATTTATTGTTGTTTTTTATTGATATTAGCCCTGATGATGCTACCCAGTGGTGTGGCGAAATATTGGAAATTTTAAAATAAAAGTAAAAAACTTGACTCGAAAAATTCCTGACATTTTTATTTATCAAAATAAATAAATAAATAACCTCATTTCATTCAATATTATTATTTCATTATATATTTCAAAAAATTTTCATGAAAAAACCGGTTTACTCTATATCTCGTGTATGTGGACCGATATCGGAAACTTTCATTTTCCATATTTATATAAGCTTATTTCATTACCAGAGCTGCTTTTGAGTACAAAAAAAAGTTGTTTAAGTTCTCTTACGCGACATTTTCATAAAAACTTCGGTCTTTCATAAAAACTTCGGTTCTTGGCCACACATTTCATAAACTGATTTGAAAGATTTTAAAGACAATTTTAACAAGTAAGAGTGTAGTATATTCGGCTGGGCCGAATCTAAAATACTCTCCACGATAGTCCCGTATATGTATAGTATATTTAAAAATGTGACCTAAATCTGCTCGGTTATATATTTTCTGTATTTTAGTAACCTTCTTTTATAACGAGAATTGATTTTCAGCAAAAAAGAAATGTTAATGGAAAATTCGGTTCTGGCTATATCTCGGGTATATATGGGTCGATATCGGAAATTCTATTTTCCATATTTATATAACCTTACTTCATTACCAAAACTTCTTTTGAGCAAAAAAAGTTGTTTACGTTCGCTTACGCGGCATTTTAATGAAAACCCCGATCTAGGCTATATCTCGGGTATATATGGACCCTATCGAAAATTTTAATTTTCCATATTTACCTAACCTAATTTTATTACCAGAACTGCTTTCAAGCAAACAAAAAATTTTTTTCATGAAAAAC
Source organism: Thecocarcelia acutangulata (assembly GCA_914767995.1). Lineage (NCBI taxonomy): Eukaryota > Metazoa > Arthropoda > Insecta > Diptera > Tachinidae > Thecocarcelia > Thecocarcelia acutangulata. Next base: position 80,282,327 of record OU612094.1, on the reverse strand, counting down.
CCGGTTTACGCTGTATCTCGGGTATATGTGAACCGATATCCAAATTTTAATTTTCCATATTTACATAACCACATTTTATTACCAAAATTGCTTTTGAGCAAAAAAAGTTGTTTAAGTTCGCTGAGGCGGCATTTTCATGACAAACCCGGTTTAGGCCATATCTCGGGTATATATAGACCGATTCCTGATTTTTTGCCTTCTGTCACCATGCTTAATAATTGCATGAAGTTTGAAACAAAACAAACAACTTTTATTTTCAAAAATTTTGAATATATCTCAACTATACGTGGACTGATGTTACTGAATTTCAATAGCAAACACATGGCATGATGGAGTAATAGAATGGTGAAAGAAAAAAGTTTCTAAGTCTAATGGTTTTCTCAGAAACGGTATTTCAACGACCGACAGACGGACATCGCCTAATCGACTTTTCCATTAATTCTGAATCAGAATATATATACTTTATAGGTTCGCAAAATAAACTGTAGAAATTACAAACGGAATCACAAACTTATATACACCCTTTACATTTTTGTGAATACACACAGCACTAGCCAACTTGAAAACTCAAAATCGTTTAATTTGTTTTCTTTCTCAGAAACGTTATTTCAACGACCGACAGACGGACATCGCTTAATCGACTTTTCCATTAATTCTGATTCAGAATATAAGTATATACTTTATAGAGTCACAAATGAAAACTGTAGAAATTACAAACGAAATCACAAACTTATTATATAGTTATATATGTATGTATATATACCCATAACATTTTTGTGAAGGGTATAATAAAAAGTGCGTCATGAAAGTTCTTTTATTTTTTGCTTTTTTTTAAATTGATACCGGTTTTACATGTACATACATATGTATATAGATGTATTTTAAAATCCATACAATACAAGCAGACAAAAGAAAGTTTCTGAAATAAATTTCTGGTGGAAGAAGTATGACTGACTCTCTTTCACTAAGCCATTCGAACAGCGTTAAACTTACAATTGCTACTAGAAATTTAATGTTTGTAATTATGAAGTATTTTTTTTTTGTTGCCATTTATTCTTTTAAGTGTTGTATTTTGTAGCACGAAGTATTGGTTTAAAGAAAGAAAAAAGTGAACATTTATGTTCGTTAACGTTTACTACACAAACTTATATGTATACGTGAACGTTTAACAGAACAAAATATATGTTTGTATGTATGTATGTATATATGAACGTGTATACATAATAAGTATGTATATGAATGTGTATACTTGTGCATTGTTCTGTGTCAGAAATTAGACCATAATTGAATTCCTTTACCTTAACAGGTTTTTGTTAAACAAAAGCAAAACGCAGACAGAATTATGACGTTAACATACGTACATATGATGATGTACATACATACGGGTGTAGGTGCAGTGTAATACCGCCATTATATGCAGTTAAATTTTTTCGTGGTTTATAGTAATTTCACCAGTTCCTCAAATAATCCACCGAAGTAATATCTCGTCAGCTCATGTACATATGTATGTATGTATGTATGTATGTATGTATGTATGTATGTATGTAATTATATTAATGATATGTACATATGTATATGTACATACGTAATAATAAACATTTTAAACATTTTATTTTGGACCGTAGCACGTAACATTGTTTGTAAGAGGGTTTTTATGTGTAAAGTTTCTGGCAAAATCATCGCTTTTTGGAAACCGAGCCCTTAATTAAAATTTAGCTGAATTTGATTAAACCGGTTTTAAAACGGATAAAAAAAACTACAAATTCTTATAGTAACGACGAAAATTTGTCTTACTGTTACGACGTGGCCGCGCTTTTTCATTTCTGAAATAAGCTGCAGTGCAATCGATGCGTTGGAATTCATGACAAAATGTTTTAAAGTTGTTTACTTTTATTGTTTAAAATAATCAGTATAAAACATTTACGTATACGAGTAGGATGTACATATGTATTTTATTTCACATACATACATATGTGTGTACATATAATGTGATGGGCATCTCAGTTCAATTTTGGTTGAAAAATTTAAATAGCTGGCAGCACAGCTCAATTGGTTCGGAACAAATAAAAATATTTAATATTAATACTCTTTCCCTCTCCCTCTCAAAAAAAGAAACGTCAAACTACATATAAACAGCCATGTTTCAGGACATAAATTTTATTCCGAAACCATGCTTCTTAAGATTTTGCAGAAAAGTATAGATATATCACAAGTGAAATTATTATTAAGTACAAAGAGTTCGGCTATATTGAAAAAAGTCTAAAAACTTCAACATTTTTCCAAGTGTTATCGATAAAAAGTGGAAGTGTCGAAACAAAAATCCCAAAAAAATATTTACTTAAAAGTTATACCATGTTCAGACGGTAATATGAAACAATTGGTTCGCTCTCTGAACCACTATTGCGAAACTAGGTGTTCAGACGGTTGTTTTTTGCTTCACACTGATGTTTACATATTTTGTGCAAACGTTTCTCTAATTCTTTTTTAAATTTTTATTTAAATCTTTATGTAAGTATCAAATTTTTACATTTTCAATGTGTTTATTTTGATTTTACACGTATTAATTCTGTTTGTACTTTGTTTGGATTTTTTTTTGCAGCTAGTTCAGATAAACTAGCGATAATTTATTATCAAATTTGGAGATGACAGTAGGTTTTTCTTGGTTCGCAACAAGATTCAAAATGAACCAAGTTGGTTCGCTCATAAAATTTTGTATGGCGAATCATGTTGGTTCAATCAAGATTGGGCCGCGAACCACGAATGAGAGCGCGAACCTCGAAAATCAGCCTTCGTGTGAACATGCTATGACATTTCCAGCTTAAAATGCAACTGTGCTGTTAACTTTTTAGTTTAACCCTGTATGGAGAGAATTTTTTTTTTTTCGCAGCTAAACGATTTTTTCGCAATATATAATAATGGCGCATCACTGAATCTTAACACAAGTAAGAGTGTGGTATATTCGGCTGGGCCGAATCTAAAATACCCTTCACGATAGTCACGTATATGTACATATGTATATTTAAAAATTTGAATTAAATATGCTCGGTTATATGTATATGAACCGATATCGGAATTTTCTATATTTTAGCAACCTTCTTATATAACGAGAATTGCTTTTCAGCAAAAAAAAAAATGTTAATGGAAAAATCGGTTCACGGTATATCTCGGGTATATATGGACCGATATCGGAAAGTTTCATTTTCCATATTTATATAACCTTATTTCATTACCAAAACTGCTTTTGAACCAAAAAAGTTGTTTCAGTTCGCTTACGCGACATTTTCATGAAAAACCCGATTTGGGCTATATCTAGAGTATATATTTTTTTGTCTTAATGAGTGTGCGAAGTATGAAGCAAAACAAAAAAAATTTTTTTTTCAAAAATTTCCATACAAAATTGAATAAAATGGCTTTTTTTCGGAATTTTTCATATATCTCAGCTATATGTGAACCGATACTACTGACTTTCGAAATCAAACCCATGAATCGATGGAGTAAGAGAATGGTGAAAGAAAAAAGTTTTTAAGTTTAAGGGTTTTCTCAGAAATGGTATTTTAAGGACCGACAGACGGACATCGCTTAATCGAATTTTCTATCAATGCTGATTCTGAATATGCATACTGTATATGGTCGGAAATGAAAATTGTAGAAACTACAAACGGAATCACAAACTTATATATACCCAATTACTATACATTTTTGTAGGGTATAAAAACTTAAAAAAAATTGAAGCTGGCGTTTCTATTTGGACGCAGTTATTTATTTATTTAGCACAGCACAGCATGGGCGGGGTGGCTAAAGCCAAGAAATATTTTTATTTTTAATTATAGTAATAATTGCCGCGATAAATAACTCTGATTAAATAAGATAAGGAAAAATAATTGAATTCACTAAAGCTGGGGGACACCTAGCTGTATCGCAGTCGCTACACTGCTCATCAGCACCCACTAGGATTCGAACTCAGTACCATGTAAACATGATGTATTTTTCAATACGGCCGCTTATCCAACTCAGTCACCGAACTCTAATTTATTTTTTCGTCTATACTTGTCTCATATTGATCACATATGCAATCTGCTATAATCCCAGTTGTTTGTACTACAGTTTGCTGTCACTGAACAACCAGTTATTTTTTTTTTTATTATTTATCAACGTAAGTATGTATTTATGTTTATAGGCACTGTGCCAAGAGATATATATGTATGTATTAATGATAATATATTATTAATGATATATATATATATATATATATATATATATATATATATATATATATATATATATATATATATATATATATATATATATATATATATATATATATATATATATATATATATATATATATATATATATATATATATATATATATATATATATATATATATATATATATATATATATATATATATATCTAGCTCTGCTTTAGTTGGAAAGAAATGGTATACTTACTTAATGTAAACATCGGGATTTGCCATATAACTAGTCCAATCGGCCAAATAAAGCGTGGCAGCCTTTATCCAACGTCTGCGGAACGATTGATTGTGTAAAGATTCAAATAATTTGTCATAATCCAATTTCCCATCACGTCGTTTGAAACCCTTAAAAATAATTTGGTTTATTTTAAAATAGGTTTATTTATGTAAACTTTTAGTGCACACCTTCATAATATAATTTATACCCGACTTTTCATAGAGAGCAACGGCTAAATCAGAATTGGAAAAATGATCCCATACAACATGTAAATGTTCCAAGAATGGTGGCAGGACCCAAGCATGATCTTTATGTTTTTCTTGCGTATGTTTACCTTCGGGACCAACAAATGAAGTGGCAGCTTGTATAACTAATGGCAAAAATCCCATGAACACATTATTTTCTTCAGAGTTTTGAGTATAAATCGAATTTTTTTCTTGATGATGTTGAGGCGGAGTAGCACTACTTTGCCCTATGAAGGTTGAAGCGATTTGAAGCATAGAACCTAAGTCAATACCAGCGTCAAATCCACGCTTGTTTTGCTGTCGTTCGTTTTCATTGTGTTCGTCCTCTTCGTGCTCATCGCTTTGTGTAAATATTTGAAGTACATTTTCAATAATTGAAGGATCAAATCTAGTACCACTACGTTTACCATTTTTATTATTGGCACTAGCTAACAAACTTCCAATACCAGATAGAATTTGCATGGCGTTGGATACTGATTCTCCAGGAGTTTTTCCTGCCCCTCCACTATTAGCCTGCAAAAACGAGCCAACAATAGATGCTATACCAGCCACACTAGCTGTACTTCCTCCACCGCCTGCTTGTCCATTGTTATTCTGATTATTTAAAGTTTCTTGTATAAATATGGTAGCCATATCCAGTAAGGGATTTCCGTCATCCTCGTCACCATTTGAGCTTAAAGGGCGTTGGGTAGTACTCCCAGTTAATATATTGGTGTATAGTAATGCCAACAAAAGTATAGCTTTTTTCATTATAATTATTTGGTACTTGAAATATTTTTTATTTTAAGAAACTTTCACAACCACTTTTACGTAAACACTTCAAAAAATCAAGATTATATGGTTTATGATTTTATTTTTTATGGTTTATGATTTATTTTAGGCGTTTATTTATATAAATTTTCTTTCACTTTAAATGAGTCCGTTTGTATTCTAAGTAGTTCATCTATATTATTATTTTTTTCAACCCGTTGGAAAACAATCACTTATATAGTATACACTTTGCCGCTTGACACGTCTAGCTTAATCGAAAACTTTCTGCCATCTGATGGGCTTAAAAATACTTTGGATCATTAAATTTCTTTTTCTTGAACTCAAACCAGGTTTGATGTTTTCTACCTGTTTGATCGTTGCCACAACCAAACATGTTGAAAGTAACTTTTAAGCCTGAATTGTGTTTAAAAGCCAAGCTGTTAAGCATGGTCATGTTCTTCCAATAATGAATACACATTGCCTAGTTATTGCAATAAAATCATAATTCAAAAATTAAGATTTTCCAGTTAACAACGAAGAATTGCTAGCAGTGCTTTACATATAGCCAAAATTTCATTGAAATACCTTTTTTTAATTTATTTAGAATCTATATCTATACTCCTTTTTCTAAGATGTGTATAGAAGTTATACAGGTATTTAAAATGCATTTTTCTTAAAACAAGTTTCTTTGAGTTAAGGCGTTGTTGCAATAAAGGAGTGATGTGTAAATATCTTCGTCTCTCAATTCTGGGTAAGAGCACGTTTGGTTTGTGGATGTTGGCGTCACATTAACCTAATTACTTTCTTTTTTTCAGTATTCTTAATATTTTTTTCTGTAGCATTTTTTTTTTATTTATTGAATCTTCAAAATGAACTAACAATAAGAATTCAAATCTTAATACTAAATTAAAAATTAAAAAAGATGTGCTTTAAAATTAAAAAAATGTGTTTTATACTTAAGTCCGGCCAATGCTAGACAAAAAGTTTTATTTTGCGGGAGCTATTTCGGTAAAATCTCCTATTTAGCAATCTGATGGTGGCAACGGTATCCCTTCTTCTAAGCCGAGTGTGACCGCCAAAATTAAGAATATTGCGCGCAAGAGGGTTTGGATGAAGTTCCAGTTTACTGACATACCTTGTCGCGTACTTAGAAAATTCCTCTTTTTACCAGCGGAACGCTCAGATCTCTATGAATTCGTGAATTTTTTATGTATCATGGAGCCGCAGTAATCGTTCGAAGAACTTGGTTTTGTCGCCTTTGAATTTTTTCAATAGTTGACGCTGAAGCGGTGCCCCATAATTGAATTCGGTAGCACCATATAGGCTTTAGTATTGCGTTGTATAACAAAAGTTTACAATCTAATTTCAATGTAGAATTTCTGCCCATAAGCCAATTTAGCTGCGCTGCTTTTAGTTTTAACTGAGTGACCTTTGCTTTAATGTGAGACTTCCACGTTAGCCTACGGTCCAGGTGTATTCCAAGGTACTTGACTTCACTGTGCTGCGGAATAGTTGAGTTGTTTATTTGGATAGGCGCACATGTTTGCTTACACAGTGTGAATGTGACATGAGTTCATTTTTGTTCATTAACCCTGATTTTCCAAAGCTTCAGCCATTTCTCTAATATTGAAATGTATTCCTGTAAATTTCAAGAAGCTAATTGGTGGTTTTCATGAACGCTCAAAAACGCTGTGTCATCTGCAAAGGTTGAAGTATGGATTCCGGATGTCGTTGGCATGTCAGAGGCGTAAATCAAGTATAAAGTAGGCCTCAGTATGCTGCCTTGGGGAACACCTGCCTCGATTGACTGAGTTGGGCTTATAAAATCGCCTTCTCTGATAACAAATTTCCGTCCACATAAGTAGCTTTCCAGAAGCTTGTGTGTATTTGCAGGCAAGTTCAACTTTGTTTTGTGTATCAAGCCCTCGTGCCACACTTTATCGAAAGCTTGAGAAATGTCAATGAATAGAGCTGAGCAATACTTTTTCTCCTCAAAGGTCTGTCTTATGACATTTACTAGTCTGTGCGTTTGTTCTATGATGCTGTGCTTAGCCCAAAAACCAAATTGATGATCAGGGATGCATCCCACATTGTTCAAGATTGGACTCAACTTCGCCGTTAACAATTTTTCGAACAGTTTTGAAATTGTTGTCAGTAGACTTATTGGTCTATATGATTCTAGTGGGATCCTTCCCTGGCTTGGGTATCATAGTAATCATTGAAACCTGCCACTCTGTAGGATAATACTCAAGGCGTAAAATAGCGTTAAAAATAAAAAGCAGAAGCCTTCTAGCTGCACGAGGTAACTGTTCAAGCATTTTACTGGTAATTTGATCAATGCCTGGAGCTTTTCTTGCGTTTGTACTACCGATAACATTTTCGGCATCTTGAAAATTAAGTCTCAAAGACACAGCAGTAGTGCGATTCACTATGCTTTTTTAGCCCCAATAATTTGGATTAAAATTTTTAACACCAAAATTAACCTTTTTTCTATTCACAATTACTTTAAACACCATATTCTGGTGTTTAAAATCAGCTGTTTCATGCAGCTGTTATATTTAACCTCATAAATAGGTGTTAATTAACACCCGCATTTTTTGTAGGTTTAGCTAAAAAGAGGTGTTGATTTATGTTGTGTCATTAAATTTAACTAATAAAAACTCTAATTTAACTAATAAAAACACTAAAAATAAATCTTGAAAATAATATTTTTATATAAAACAATAAATAAAAGGTTTTTTATTCAATATGTATTTCGTTTTCCTTTAGAAAACTTCTTAAGGAAAGTATTTGTTGATTGATTATAAAATCAAACATGTTTTGATAGGAAATAAAATAACATTATTTTTATGATAAATGTAATTATGTGTGTATGTATGTATATTAAAGCTTATAATTTTTTTTCATAAGAATTTTTCCGATTTTACAATTAATCAACAAATCATTCCTTAAGAAGTTTTCTAAAGAAATTTTTAAAGAAAAACAAAATATTGAATAAAAAGCTTTCAATTATTGTTTTTTTTATAGAAAGAACCTCGAGCTCATATATTATTTTTAAGATTTTTATATATATGTATGTATATAAAATGGTCAACGTTACAAAATATGAAGAAAACATGTAAACAAAAGGAGATTCAGAACAATAGCTAATAACAATTAAATGGAGAGTTGCCACGTTATAACAGTCTGAACGGTTAGAAAAATAAACCCCTTTACGGTGGCTAAATATAGTTAGTGAATAACGCAGGGGTTAGTGCAAACCACAAAATGTGTGGTTAAAGTTAACACTTCTAATTGGGGTGAAAAGTTAGTGAATTGCACTACAGGTCTAACAACATATGGTGGTAATTCCTTTGTAATATTCGCTGAATCATTTGTAATAAAAACGTTTCTCAAATGATCGACATACAAGAGACAGTATTCTTAATTAGAGAACATTCAATGGTAAATAGTATTTTATTTTAGGAATTCCAATGCATATAATTTTATGTGTACATTTAAAAACGATTTTATCCTTACTAATATTATAAATGTCTTACCATGTTGTAACATGGGCTGAAAAGTCCCGGGCCTAACACATAAGGTGTGTTCATTTACTTTACTAGTAAAAATTAGCAATGAGAGAGTAACAAGAAATTTTTCAAAATTACTCTCAAAAATGTGAAAAAGTAAATGAACACTTTCTGTGCGATCAGTGTGTATATATTGTGAAAAATATTGTTTGTTCCACAAGAAAAAAATTTATGCAATGTAAAATTATTATGTTAATAAAAGTTTTTAGTTGTTTTATTGTGTAAATAAATTATTTTGAAGCGATTTTTTCAAGTCGGCCAGACTTTTGAAACAGTTTCCTGTGAATGAATCGCACGATCATGTAGGATAGTGTATTGGGGCCTTAAATAGCAAAAATTTGCAAGTTAGAGTAGGGTTGTTATGTATAGGTATACAAATTATACATATACATACATATGTATATTATATTATATATGTATATTATAAAAATAATGTGATTATTATTATTATTTATATTCAGCATTGTCGTCACTGGCGTTTTTCGAGTACGGCTTGTAATAGAATAATGAAAAGTTTTACGATTAAATAAATAAAGTACTAGGCGTAGTCAAAATACGTCAAACACTATAAGCGTGATTAACTACTTTTATATGCTATTAGCTACTTTTATGTTCTATTTTTAATTAGGGGCTTAACCCATACACGTTTCAACTCAATTGGCAACTGAGTCGGTTGTTGTGCAAATCAAGGCGTGTATGGCTTTGTAAATTTATTAGTTTGGCGGTTGTCGAGTTAGTTGAAGAAAAATTAAACGATTTTGAGTTTTCAAGTTGGCTAGTGCTGTGTGTATTCGAGTCTCCTAAGGGCGTTTCAGACTATCATACAAGTCTTAAGATTTTGATTGGATTTTGTGAGACAAAAATCTAATGATATTTGTTGCGACTGTCAAAAAATCTAACGTACCATTACATTTTGTTTTCACACCATCACACATGAAAATACGTGTAGAAAATAAACAGCTGTTCAACATCAATAAGTTTTTTGTTTGTTTTAAATTGTGATTGTGCGAAAAAAAAGAAATTAAAACAATTTTAAACATGTTAAAAAGAAAATTTGATAAAAAAATTTTGGTTGGAGTTGTGATGGCGGTAATAATCTTTAAAAAATATGGAGACAAGACGTATGCTCGACGATCTGCCAAACGCTACTGGAGCCGTAAATGGCTTCTCCGGCGCTATTCCGGAAAGGACCTTACACATATTGCAATAAAGGAATTGCAATTGGAAGACCCAAAAAGTTTCGAAAATTTTTGTAGATTTTCAAAAAGTTCATTCGAGAGCTTGTTACATGTTGTTGGCCCACTTATCACAAAACAAAACACAGTGTTAAGAGAATCCGTTTCAGCTACAACACGGTATGTATTTTTTTTTATATAAGATTTATAAGGCATGTTTCCATTTTGTCATTTCTCATGCTGGTATTTCGCTTAGGTTTTTGATCACGCTTAGATATTTGGCGACGGGGAATACTTATAAAGACCTTTCATATGGGTTTCGAGTATCTGTTTCATTGATCTCTGAATTGGTTCCAGAAACTTTGCGAGCTATATGTAGCTCGTTAAGTAAAAATCATCTAAAAGTAAGATTATTATTGAAAACGCGAAAATCTAGCGAAGTTTATAAAACAAATCTTGTTTTTAAGGCATTTAAAACAGCAGCCGGTTGGAAAAAAATAGCTGATGAATTTAATCGTAAATGGAATTTTCCCATGTGCCTTGGAGCTATTGGTAAAGTATGATTGCTTTATTCCTCTCAAAAATATTTATAATCTAAATCTTTAGATGGTAAGCACATTGCGTTTTGCCCGAAATCATCTGAAGGATCCTATTTTTATAATTACAAAGGATTCAATAGTGTAATTTTATTGGCGGTGGTAGATGCAAACTGTAAATTTATTATGGTGGATGTTGGAACAAATGGACGAGCTAATGATGCTGCTGCATTCAATGTCTCCGACATTGGAGATGCCATCAAACAAAATCTTCTTCATTTCCCCGATGATGAAGAACTTCCAAATACAGATATGAAGGTATTTAGTAATAATTACATAAATATGTATATGTGTACATTAAAAAAATTATGATAATGATTTTATTACACTCATTAAAAAATATAATAATGATTTTATTACACTAATTCATATTACTTTTATGAACACGAGTATGAAAACATTTACATATGTATGTACGTATGCACACAATTAAAATGATTTCGACTCTTTAAAATTTTTTACGTTATTTTGCATTTTATTTGACGATATGTTTAAAAATGTGGGTGTTTATGTACAACTATATATTTTGTATATGTAAGTCTGAATTTCTTTTTGAGAAAAAGTTAAAATAAAAATGTTTTACTTATCTTTTCATTCAAAAACTTTAAATAAAACGATCTGGGTATAATATATTTTTTTCTTTTATTTCGTATTTTTTGATTCAATTAATTTCAAAAATATTTTTATTTATAAGTTTATATTAAAAAAATATAAAATTTACTTTTATAATATTTAATTTCTTACTACGTATTTTTTAATTTGAAAGTTTTACTTTCAAAAAATTCTTATTGTATTATAATAAAAAACAAAATTATAATAATAATAATAAAAAAAAAGATTTACAGCCATACAGTCTTATATTTAAATATGAAAAAACAATGTTGTAAAAAAATCAGTTGGGCGTTTGTTTGTACTTCAAGGTAACGATGTTTAGGACTAGAAATGAATAACTGCTTTTTATTGATTATGGTTCTAACTCCCGTTGCCTCTTCATATATTCAAAAAGCAAGACCATTATTTTTGATGAAACTTCATCTCTAAGGTTTTTATTTTTTATTTCAATTATACTTGAAGAAATAAAACTTATTAAACCTTGTGTGAATTTATCACATTTTTCAGCTTCGGTCAATTTTTGCAAAAAATCAGTAGCAGATTTTAGAACTTCATCCGCCTCCACAGAATTGGACTTTCTCTTTTTTGCTGGTGTTAAATCCTCTGATTCTGTCAATGATACATCAGGTTCAACCTAATGTATAAGTACATACGTATATAAATAAGAAAAAAATGATGAGTATTAAAGTTAATAATATATGTATGTATGTGCATACATATCTTGATATGTATGTATGTTACATACTTATAACTAGCCAGCAAACACTAAGGTTTGATTTCAATTTGAGAATGATTTGAAATCAAACGTTTTCTCAAACAACGAACGTTTGATACTGATTTGAATTTAAATTCATTTATTCTCAACTTGATTCCAAGTGTATTTCTCAAATGTTTTTCAAGTGTGGAATACAAATAAAAATTAAATAATTTCGCTTTACAAATTCATATATCTTTTGATTTATTTGCGATTTTTAATTATTTATTTTTATTAATTATTTATTTATTATACCCTTCACAAAAATGTAAAGGGTGTATATAAGTTTGTGATTCCGTTTGCAATTTCTACAGTTTTTTTTTTGCGAACCTATAAAGTATATATATTCTGATTCAGAATTAATGGAAAAGTCGATTAGGCGATGTCCGTCTGTCCGCTGTTGAAATGTCGTTTCTGAGAAAACCATTAGACTTAGAAACTTTTTTCTTTCACCATTCTTTGACCACATCGATTCATGGGTTTGCTATTGAAATTCAGTGTAATATCGGTTTACATATAGCTGAGATATATACAAAATTCCGAAAAAATCCATTTTTTTGCAATTTTATATGGAAATGTTTGAAAAAAAAACCCGAGATATAGCCCAAATCGGGTTTTTCATGAATATGTTGCGTAGGCGAACTGAAACAACTTTTTTTGCTTAAAAGCAGTTTTGGAAATAAAAAAAGGTTATTTAAATATGGAAAATAAAAATTTCCGATATCGGTCCATATATACCCCAGACATAGCTTAGAACGGGTTTTTAATGAAAATGTAGCGTAGGCGAACTTGAACAATTTTTTTTTTTCGCTCAAAAGCAGTTCTGGTAATAAAATAAGGTTATATAAATAGGAAAATTGTCGATATCGGTCCATATACACCAGGGATATAGCCTCAACCGGGTTTTTTATATAAATGTCGCGAAAGCGAACTTAAACAACTTTTTTGTACTCAAAAGCAGTTCTGGTAATGAAGTAAGGTTATATAAATATGGAAAATAAAATTTCCGATATCGATCCATATATACCCGAGATATAGCCAGAACCGATTTTTCCATTAACATTTCTTTTTTGCTGAAAAGCAATTCTCGTTATAAAAGAAGGTTACTAAAATACAGAAAATATATAACCGAGCATATTTAGGTCACATTTTTAAATATACTATACATATACGGGACTATCGTGGAGAGTATATTAGATTCGGCCCAGCCGAATAAACTACACTCTTACTTGTTAAAATTGTCTTTAAAATCTTTCAAATCAGTTTATGAAATGTGTGGCCAAGAACTAATTCAATTGAAAGACTCCATTCTCAATTGAATTGAAACGTGTATGAGCAGCTTTATACTTTATAACTGCCTGCCTACACATAGCATTTTTATTTTTTCAAATTAATTTCAAAGCGTAAAATACCGAGTAGCTAGGTACTCATAATATTTACAATACTAAAAATAACATCTGGTTTGTAAAAAATAAAGAAATAAAAATAAAAAACAGAAATATTTTAGAGGTTAAAATTAGAAAAATGTTAACATAATTATAAATGGAAGGATCTAAGTGTGAATTTAATTGCTCCCCTAAAAGCTTTAAACACATTCTAGCAAGTAAATTTGCCGGAACATCCTTTGCTACTGATGTGCCAGATACTGTGTTGCTTAGTTCATTTCCCTTAGACTTCCCATTTTACTTCTGTTGCTAATAAGTTACACAAAAATAAATTTCTAATCTTTTTAATACTTTTAATTGATTTCAAAATTTATATACAACTACAATTTCGTAAATTTTCGAAAATGTTTTTATTTTGAACTTAATTTAGAAATACTGTTTTGTAGAGACAAACGCAAAACAGCTGTTTGAATAATTATTGCAAGTAAAAATTTTACTTGTAAAAACTTGCAAGAATTTTTATGGCTCCCAATTTTTTACGCTCTTTTCACGCTCTCTCGTTGCAAATTTTTTGGGTTAATAAACGCTTTCTAGTAACAATTATTACAAATTTGTAAAAGTTTTTAGTAAATGAACACAACTATAGATGGCGATAGTTTTACTGCAATCACCTTTTTCTCAGTTAATACTAACCTTCAAAAGATAGCTGTTAAAATTTCATTATATTATATTCTTTAGTTTGTGAGTTATTGTGCTAAGAGTGACCCTACTTTTGTTATTTTCAAAACAATGGATCAAAAGCAATTTCGTGGTTTAAATTTGCACTGCTCTTTCATGGGAAAAAGTACCGCTCAAGCGAAACAATGGCTTGAAAAGTGTTATGGGGACCCCGCTCCAACAAAAAAAAAACAATTAAACGGTGGTTTGCTGACCTCAAACGTGGTCCTAGAGACACCGATGATGCAGTACGCAGTTGACGTTAAAATCAGGCGGTAACACCAGAAAACGTAAAAAAAAAATCCACAAAATCGTATTGAATGATCGAAAAGTTTTGCGTTAGTTAGCACTCGTAAAGATATCAAAAGAATGTGTTGGCTCTATATTACATAAGCATTTCACTATGAGAAAGCTCTGCTCAAAGTGGGTGTAGCGTTTGCTCGCTGTTGACCAAAAACGAGAACATGTTTATGATTCTGAGCAGTGTTTGGTCAGGTTTAAACGTAACAACCCCGAATTTCGCATCGATATGTGACAATGGATGAAACATGAATCCATAACTTCACTCCGGAATCAAAACTAACTATATCTGGGTGAACAGCAACTGGTGAACATCGTCCAAAGCGCCCGCTAGCACAGCAATGCAGAGGAAACGTTATGGCCTCGTTATTTTGAGATGTGCGTTTTGTAATATTTATCGACTATATTTTTTTTTTTTAGCTTTTATTTATTTATTGAATCTTTACAACAATGTGAACTAACAATAAGTATTCCAATCTTAATACTAAAATGCGAAAAAATTAACTAAATCCAGCCAATGCTATATTATATCGGTATAATCACTTACTTAACGCTCTAATAATGGCAACGGTATCCCTTCTTCTCAACCGAGTGTGACCACTAAAATTAAGTATGTTTCGTGTAAGAGGGTTTGGGTGAAGTTCCAATTTGCTGATATAACTTGTCGCATGATTTGAAAACTCATCTTTTACCAGTAGAACACACAGATCCTTGTGAATTCTGGAGTTTTTTACGTACCATGGAGCTGCAGCAATTGTTCGAAGGATTTTGTTTTGTCGCCTTTGAATTTTTTTAATATTTGGCGCTGAGGCGGTGCCCCATAACTGAATTCCGTAGCGCCATATAGGCTTTAGTATTGCGTTGTATAACAAAAGTTTGCAATCTAATTTCAAAGTAGAATTTCTGCCCATAAGCCAACTTAATTGCGCTGCTTTTAATTTCAACTGAGTGACTTTTGCGTCAATGTGAGACTTCCACGTTAACCTACGGTCGAGATGAATACCAAGGTACTTGACTTCATTTTGCTGCGGAATAGGTGAATTGTTAATTTGGATAGCTGAACATGTTTGTCTACGCAGTGTGAATGTAACGTGAGTACACTTTTGTTCATTAACTTTAATTTTCCAAAGTTTTAACCACATCTCTAATATTGAAATATACTCCTGCAAATTTCGCGAAGCTACTTGATGGTTTTGTGTACGCTGCAGAATGCTGTGTCATCTGCGAAAGTTGAAATGTGAATACCAGATCTGGTTGGCATGTCTGAAGCGTAAATTAAATATAAAGTGGGTCCCAGAATGCTACCTTTTTTTTTATTTATCTGGGACCAGTACTCAGGGGATGACCCCTATATATGCAGCGCATTGTACTGGAACTAGGGAAATAGGTTATCATGAGGAGGAGTGTTAACAAAAACATCATGAAAGACTAAAACAAACTCTATTGCAGCATTTAAAATGTTGGAATTAAATTAGTTAAAACTGATTGGCGCCCAGTGTATATACCTTCGACACTGCTCAGATTAGCAAAATTTAGTCCAACACCTTCCATACTACAAGGTAATGAAATGCATTAATATTGAACATATAAAAAAACACTGACAACAGTGAAAAAATAAACACGTGCACACATAGTGCTACCTATTCCGAAATTAATAATGAAAAAAGCGGACAACGGTAAAAAAGAGAAAAACAAAAAAAAAAAAAATTATTGAATGCTACCTTGGGGAACTCCTGCCTCGATTGGCTGAGTAGGGCTTACAAAGTAGCCTTCTCTGATGACAAATTTACGGCCACATAAATAGCTTTCCAGAAGCTTGTGAGTGTTTGCAGGCAAGTTCAACTTTATTTTATAAATTAATCCCTCATGCCACACTTTATCAAAAGCTTGGGAAACATCAATGAATAGAGCTGAGCAATACTTTTTGTCCTCAAAAGTCTTTCTTATAACATTAACTAGTCTATGCGTTCATTCTATGGTGCTGTGTTTAGCCCGATAACCAAATTGATGATCCGGGATGCATCCTACATCATTCAGTATTGAAGTCAACTTCGCCATTAAAAATTTTTCGAAAAGTTTTGAAATTGCTAGCAGTAGACTTATTGGTCTATATGACTCTACTTTAGTGGGATCCATCCCTGGCTTGGGTATCATAGTAACCATAGACACCTTCCACTCTGCAGGATAGTATTCTAGGCCCAAAATAGCGTTAAAAATAAAAAGAAGAATTCTTCTGGCAACACGAGGTAACTGTACAAGCATTTCGCCAGTAATTTTATCAAAACCTGGAGCTTTTTTTGAGTTTACTTTATTTATAACGTCTTCGACATCTTGAAAACTAAGTCTCAAAGGCACAGGCGGTCTAACAGTATATGGCGGAAATTCAGCTACATCATCCACTGTATCATTTGCAATTAAAACGTTTTTAAAATGATTAACATACACCATCCCTTTTTCTGAATCGCTTCTTGCCCAATCTCCAGTTGAAGTTCGCAAAGGTGGCTTTCCTATTACGGGACTTTTCAGACCTTTTGTCGCTTTCTATAGAGAATAGTCAGTTTGCGGGCTACCATCAAGGCCTTCTAGATAAGTTTTAAGGGAAGCCATTCTTTGGATTTCAAGCAGATTTCTTAATTGAGTTATGCAACCCCGTAGCCTGCTTTTAAGCTGGGGAGACCTGCGAAGTTGCCACTCTCTTCTAACTCTTCTTTCTTCTGATGGAAGTTGTTCAATTTCAGACGAATAAGTTCTATTGTTCTCATTTCTGAAGCTTGTATGGGTTGTGCTAGCATGTTGTACAGCCAGTTTAAGGTCTTCAGAAAAATCTTGAGTTGATATATCAACATCATCTTATATTTTAGCCAATTAACTCCAGTGATAGCGAACGCCAAGTCACTAAACGAGGGCCAACCTCCTGCGGGAACGAAACGGATATTATAGTGATCCGGTGACAAATCTAATGAAGACTCTACTTGCATCCATTCTAAAGGAAAATTTTTCGCAACTCCAAAATCTATAACATCTGGGATCTTTCGTCGGTCTGACGGCCAATAAGTGGGGTGTCCGCTTCAAACCACATCTAAGCCCATTTTAGAAACGGTGTCAAAAAGCACACGGCCTTTCGAGGTAATTAAACGTGATCCCCAAAAAGTGTGCTTGGCCTTATAGTCACCAGCCGCTAAAACTAGAGGCCCAAGCTTTTTGAAAAAATGTGAATACTGAATTTCTGTTATTGAAAATCGGGGCGGTGAGTAAATTGATGATTTAACTATTTTTCATTGAAAATGTTCAATACATATTATTGTTGCTTGGAGATACTCCTCACGTATCTCATGCAGAAAATAGTGCTTAATTCTATTTTTTATTAGTATTGCTGAGCCTCCACAAGACCTTCCACGGGGATCTTTAGTGCCATACAGTGTGTAGCCATTAATTTTGAAATAACTGTTGCTTGTCAAGTGAGTTTCAGCAATCATCATTATATCGATTTGCTTTTCCATAAGGAAGTGCTCAAGTTCATCTTTGAGTTGGCGAATGCCGTTTGCATTCCAGAAACATATTTTTACCCAACTCATTTGTTTAAAATTGCCTGTAAAATAATGGATTGCATTTTCAGCATTTCCTGCATCATGTTCGTCATAGAAACCGTAAATGTGTTTATGGATTGAACAAGAGTCTGCAGAGTTGCCTCAAGATTGTTAAAATTTTAATCGGAATTTTGGGGCTTGGGCTCCTGATTCAAGTTTTGTATATCGGTTTTGACCACATTAGCATATGAAACTTGTTTGGGGTTTTGCATGATTATCTGGCTGGTTAACTGGCCTATCTGCGGAAAATTGTTTGTAGGAATTATGTTTGCCTAGTGGGTTTGCTTAAAGATAATTGATGATTTATTTGTCATAGACTGCTTAAAGTGAGTATAGACACGGCAGCCCCTGTAATTTGCAGTATGCTTGCCTCCACATCGACTATATTGAGAAATAAAATACCAATAACAGTGAATAGTATGTAGCGTTGTTGGAGCATTTGACGGCCGAAATTGCAAAGAAATTGGAACAGCTGATCGTTTTTGTTAAACGAGAAACCATAGAAATGCTTGCCTGACTGTAATGAAATGTAACCGTAACGTCTCAACCTGTAGAAAATAGATTTTCATTATGGCTGAGCATTGATGTTCGCCATGAAGTTGGCCATCATGAACAAAAATATACAAAATGGCGCCGATCTGAACACTTTGATAAGGTAAATCCGAACATACGTATACGCCACATTAAGAACATGAACATATTTTTACATTCGTCGGCAGACGTTATGTTCATGTCATGTTCAAGTCGATGGCACGTGAAGACGAAGCGTTACGTTTTTACGTGACAAATGTTGTCAGTGATGGTATATATTACTGTGAATGGGAGAGTGGCACAAAACCTCTGTTTTGGTACTTCTTGTTTATTTGATAATTGAATTGCTTAAGTAGTTAAATTTGTTTACACATAACATATTTTAATAAATTTAAGACTTTCTCTAAGTTGTGCACGCAAATTGAATGTACATACATAGGTAACATAATTTGTATTCTACGCACGACTTTTCCAAAAGTCACATTATATGTAACCCCAACATTTATTCGCCCGATTTCCAAAAATATATTCCACAAGCATAATCTTTGAACGATACATAAAAATGACTTGAAAAACGGTTCATAATGAAGAGTTATGCTGCTATAAATGTAAGAAAGCAATACATGATTAAATTTAGGTCTGTGAAGTAATAAAAATGTATTAAAAAAATGTTAATAATTTTTAAGTACCTTGCTTCTAATTTTTCGACCCTTTTTTATTTAAATTATTATTTGTTGTTGAGCTTGTTTTGGTAAAAATTATGATTTTTATTTTAAATATTTCGACGCTCTTCTTCAAGGATTTTTTTTTTTTCTGAAGAAGACACACAACGGAGTGTCGAAATATTGAAAATAAAAACCACAATTTTCACAAAAAATGGAAGACAACTAGCTCAACAACAATTAATAATTTAATTTTTAAGTACAATACAATAATAATCCTTACTAATATTATAAATGTGAAAGTAACTCTGCCTGTAACTCTGTTACCTTTTCACGTCTAAGCCGCTGAACCGATTTTGATGAAATTCAGTATGCAGATACCTTGAGGTCCGAGAGTCGTTATAGGATAGTTTTTATTTTGAAATTTGAGCCACAAGATGGTCAAAAGGGGACAAAATGACGGCCCAAAAATTGTTTTTCCTTAATATTACCATTTCTTTTGAAAGGGTTTCTAAAGAATCTGCTCACAAAAATTTTTTTGCACATCGGATAGAAAAACTTTAGCTTCTCACGCCTAAATCGTTAAGATAATTTAAATGAAACTCGGTTAGCAGATATTTTTAAGACCGAAAATTAACATAATATAGTTTTTATTCTGAAAGTTCAGCCACAGAAGCGAGAAAAGGGGTGCAAAATGACCGTTTAAAAGATAATTAAAAAAAAACTCGCCATTTACAATGTTTTGTTTGGAAAGATATTTGATAATGGGCTGAAAATTTATAAAAATGTGGACACCGGACAGATGAAATGTCCGTTCGAAAAATAAATTCTTTACTTACTCCGGTATTTATGAACCGATCTTCAATATTATTCTTCCTTTACAAGAGTTTGTAAACGCACTGGAAAAAAATTTTAGACATCGGGCAGACAAAATGTCCATATGAAAAAGATTTAAAGTAACTGCGCAATATATGAATCGATTTTCAAAACACGTTTTAAATTCTTTTCAAAGGATAAGCCAAAGGCCTGAAGATAAAAAAACTATTGGATAGCGGATTAGTATAATGTCCGGCCAAAAAATTGTTTTTGGACATCGGACTGACGAAACCGAAAAATAAATGGTTGATATACTTCGCTATTTATAAATCAATTTTCCATATTCTTTCTTATTTTAAGAGACTGTCAACGACTGGAAAATGAAAAAGTTTTTGGATATATAAAATCTCCGCCCAAAAACAAAATAAATTGATTAATTAAATTAAATATTGAACAGATTTGCAACAATTTTTATTCTTTATATCAAAGAATTTTTTTTTTTTGCATTCATGTATTTATTGAATCTTCAAAATATGAACAAGTATTCAAATCTTAATACTAAATATACAAGTTATTTAAGTCCAGCCACTGCTAGACAAAAAAAGTTTTCTTTTGCGCAAATAATATCGGTAGAATCACCTATTTAACGTTCTGACCGAGAGTGGCCGCCAAAATTAAGTATGTTGCGTACAAGAGGATTTGGGTGAAGTTCCAGTTTAGTCTTTTACCAGCGGAACACACGGATACTTGTAAATTCGTGAGTTTCTTACATACCATGGAGCTGCAGTAATCGTACGAAGACTTTGTTTTTGTCGTCTTTGAATTTTTTCAATGTTAGATGTTGAAGCGATTCCGCATAATTGAACTCCGTGGCACCATATAGAGGCTTTAAAATTGCGTTATATAACAAAAGTTTACAATCCAACTTCAGTGTCGAATTTCTGCCCATAAGCCAATTTAGTTGCGCTGCTTTTAATTTCAATTGAGTGACTTTCGCATCAATGTGAGGCTTCCACGTTAGCCTACGGTCGAGGTAAATACCAAGATGTTTAACTTCATTATGCTGCGGAATAGGTGTATGTTTGCTAACGCAGTGTGAATGTAACGTGAGTACAATTTTGTTCATTAACTTTTATTTATCTTTATAAGCCCAACTCAGCCAATCGAGGCAGGAGTTCCCCAAGGCAGCATACTGGGGCCTACTTTATATTTGATTTACGCCTCTGACATGCCAACGACACCCGGAATCCACACTTCAACTTTTGCAGACGATACAGCATTCTGCAGCGTACAAGTAGCTTCGCGAAATTTGCAGGAGTATATTTCAATATTAGAGATGTGGTTAAAACTTTGGAAAATTAAAGTTAATGAACAAAAGTTAACTCACGTTACATTCACGCTGCGTAAACAAACATGTTCAACCATCCAAACCAACAATTCACCTATTCCGCAGCAAAATGAAGTCAAGTACCTCGGTATTCACCTGGACCGCAGGTTAACGTGGAAGTCTCACATAGATGCGAAAGTTACTCAGTTGAAGTTAAAAGCAGCTCAACTGAATTGGCTTATGGGCAGAAATTCTACATTGAAGCTGGATTGCAAACTTTTATTATACAACGCAATTCTAAAGCCTATATGGTGCTATGGAATTCAACTATGGGGCACCGCCTCCGCTTCAAACGTTGAAAAAATTCAAAGGCGACAAAACAAAATTCTTCGAACAATTACCGCAGCTCCATGGTGCGTAAAAAACTCACGAATTCATAAGGATCTCTGTGTTCCTCTTGTAAAAGACGAATTTTCAAAGTACGCAACAAGGCATATCAATAAATTGGAACTTCATCCAAATCGTCTTGCACGCAATATACTTAATTTCGAAGGACACTCTCGGTTGAGAAGGAGGGACACCCTTGCCACCATCAGAACGTTAAATAGGTGATTTCACCGATATTGATCGTGCAAAATAAAACATGTTTGTCTAGCATTGGCTGGACTTAATTAATTTTATGTATTTAGTTTTAAGATTTGA
Source organism: Thecocarcelia acutangulata (assembly GCA_914767995.1). Classification (NCBI taxonomy): domain Eukaryota; kingdom Metazoa; phylum Arthropoda; class Insecta; order Diptera; family Tachinidae; genus Thecocarcelia; species Thecocarcelia acutangulata. Next base: position 80,260,123 of record OU612094.1, on the reverse strand, counting down.
ATACTTATTGTTAGTTCACTTTGTGAAGATTCAATAAACGAATGAATGAGAAAAAAAAAAACTTTTATTTTCCAAAGTTTCAACCATTTCTCTAATATTGAAATATACTGCTGCAAATTTCGTGAAGCTTCTTGATGGTTTTCATAAACGCTGCAAAAAGCTGTCATCTGCAAAAGTTGAAGTGTTATAAAGTCACCTGCTTTGATTACAAATTTCCGCTTTGAGACATTCCCAATAAATCGTCTTTTCCAATCTGATGCAGGTAGCCTCCTTGCGCAAGAAATTTCAAGGTGGTTGCCAATTTTAACATTGCAGGTATGGCACTTGATCTTTGGGGAATTTTTAAATCTTCAGTTATGGAGTTCAGCACATATATAAATGCGTTTTTATTCAGCCTAAAAGTTTTTACGAATCTAGAAATAATATATCCAAACTTAATACATATTGCTATTCAGTAAAAATAAATTACTTACGAATTTTCATTGAGATTCATAATATTCGATGAGTTTCTTATAATCGTCCGCTCTCTCTAGAGCACAATCTTCTTCATCACTTTCCCACAAAAAAACACAATCCATTCAGTAATTTATTTTTATATACCGACTTTAAAAGAGGGCCGTTTTCTTTCTTTAAAATAATTTTGACATTTACATAAAACTATTCAAAGTGCTGCTAGGTTTTTACGTATAAAATATGGGCGTACATAGAATTTCCCTTAACTACAAATTTATTTTTTCGTTTTCTGAACTTCGTAATGTTTCGAAATCAGCTACGAAACTGTCAAAATTTATTTACGAAAAGGCTCGTTGGGCTGAGCTCAACCAATTTTATGAGCATTTTAATTGGAAACTTTGCTTTCTAGATAATGACATAAATGCTTCTGCAAAAATGGTCGAGAATATGATATTGCTAGGGATGAAAACATTCGTCCCCTCCAAGCTGATTTCGGTTAAACCAAGAGTGAAATCCTGGTTTAATCAGACGTGCGAAAATGCAGTCAGATCCAGAGAGGAAGCATTCAGTAGTCGGCATTTAAACAAAAACCCAGACATTCATTAGCTACGCAAAAAGGCAAGGACTTCGTGTGCCAAGGTACTTAGGCGTGAAAAGTTTCTTCACGAACAGGTTCTTCGTGCCAAGGTCGTTACGCTCCCCGGGGCAGTAAGACTTTTTCGGGCATTCGTTAAAAGAGTAAAGAACAATGCTAGTTCATCAATTCCAACTCTCTTAATGAATACCCAAGTATTCACGGACCCGGTTGACAAGGCTAACATGTTGGCTGAAACTTTTGCAAGCAAATCATACTTGCCAGAAAGCAGTCAACCACTTCCCAGGCTCGAAAGAGTATCTGTAACTATGCCAAAGTTATTTTTCCGGTCTAGAGCAGGTTAAAGGGTTTTGACAGGCCTCGACATATACATCGTGCCGGAAGGTTGTTAATGTAACACCAATACCCAAAAAGCGTGAAGCAAATAACCCTGAAAATTACTGCCCAATTGCAATTTGCTCTGCGCTTTCCAAAGTAATGGAAAGTATGGTTAATTACCATCTTATGGGATATCTAGAGTCGCATAAATTACTTTGTGATCGCCAATATGGATTTCGTAAGGGTCGCTTTACTGGCGATCTTATGGCATATCTTTCGGAGAAATGGTGCCACTCAATCCATCATTTCAATGAAAGTAAGGTGGTTTCTCTAGATATTTCCAAAGCGTTTGACAGAGTGTGGCATGCTGCACTACTGGCAAAACTTACTGTTTTTGGCGTCGGTGATGACTTTTCTCGGTTTATATCGAGCTTTCTTAGAGACCGCACTATACGAGTTGTTATAGGCGAGTTCAAAATTAATGAACGATTCTCTGAATAGTGACCTTCTGTCCTGTACTCATGGATGGTATAAATATTGAGTAATCGGATGTTATTCGAATGAAGATACAGTGTGACGTTCGCTGGACAGAACACATTTTTCATGTCTCCAAAGAAGCATTCAAGTGCCTCAGTTTTTTGAAACGGTGTAAGATGTATTTCACTCCATCCGATCCCCTTACTATTTATACCACCTACATCCGATCGAAAATGGAATGCAACTCTCATGTTTGGGCCGGTGCCTCAAAGTCTATTTTGGGGTTACTCGACCGTGTGCTGGAGATGGCGAAGAAGCTTATCGGTGCCAGTAGGGTATCCAACTCTATTGACTCACTGGAGCATCGACAAAGTGTGGGGTGCGTTACTCTGTTCTATCGTTACTACAATGGATTTTGCTCTGATGAGATTAGGGATCTTGTTCCCGAAAGGCGCACATTTTTACGGAGCACGCGCTCATCGTCTAGAGCTCATCCATTTGTAGTCGATTGCCCGGGGAATGGCACTACTCATTACAGAGAGAATTCGTTTTTCAGCTGACGCTTCGTCTGTGGAATAAGTTGCCTGCAGATGTGTTTCCTGTCTGTTATAACGTTGGAAGGTACAAGTCAAATGTTCACAAACACTACTCCCTCTTTCCCCCTCCTCACAATCTATTTTCCTCGTTCTGGTACAATGCACTGCATACTCGTATGTAGGGGTCATACCCTGAGTACTGGTCCAAGCTAAAAAAAACAAGTAAGAGTGTAGTATATTCGGCTGGGCCGAATGTATGTATAGTATATTAAAAATGTGACCTGAATATGCCCGGTTATACATGAACCGATATCGGAATTTTCTATTTTCTGTATTTTAGTAACCTTCTTTTATAACAAGAATTGCTTTTCAGCAAAAAAAAAAACAAATTTTTTAATGAAAAAATCGGTTCAGGCTATATCTCGGGTATATATGGACCGATATCGAAAATTTTAATTTTCCATATTTATGTAACTTTATTTCATTACCAGAACTGCTTCTGAGCACAACAAATTGTTTAAGTTCGCTTACGCGACATTTTCATGAAAAACCCGGTTTAGGCTATATCTCGGGAATATATTGACCGATAATAAAATGTTTAATTTTCTCTATTTTCGCAACCTTCTTTTATAACAAGAACTGCTTTTCAGCAAAAAAAAAAAATGTTATTGGAAAAATCGGTTCAGGCTATATCTTGAGTATATATGGACCGATGTCGGATATTTTCTTTTTCCATATTTATATAACCTTATTTTATTACCAGAACTGCTTTAAGGTGAAAAAAGTTGTTTAAGTTCGCTTACGCGACATTTTCATGAAAAACCCGGTTTGGGCTATATCTCGGGTATATATGGACCGATATCGGAAATTTTTATCTTCCATATTTATATAACCTCATATTATTACCAGAACTGTTTTTAAGCAAAAACAAGTTGTTTAAGTTCGCTTACGCGACATTTTCATGAAAAACCCGGTTTGGGCTATATCTCGGGTATATATGGACCGATATCGGAAATTTTCATTTTCCATACCTATATAACCTTATTTTACTATTAGAACTGCTTTTAAGCAAAAAAAGTTGTTTTAGTTCGCTTACGCCGCGTATTCATGAAAAACCCGGTTTAGGCTATATCTCGGGTATATATGGACCGATATCGAAAACTTTCATTTTCCATATTTTTATGACCCTATTTCATTACCAGAGCTGCTTTTGAGCACAAAAACGTTGTTTAAATTCGCTTACGCGACATTTTCATGAAAAACCCGATTTGGGCTATATCTCGGGTATATATGGACCGATATTAGAAATTTTCATTTTTCATATTAATATAACTTCATTTCATTACTAGAACTGCTTTTGAGCACAAAAATGTTGTTTTAGTTTGCTTACGCGACACTTTTATGTACAACCCGGTCTAGGCTATATCTCGGGTATATATGGACCGACATCGAAAATTTTCATTTTTCATATTTATATGACCCTATTTCATTACCAGAACTACTTTTAAGCAAAAATATATGTTTAAGTTCACTTACGCGACATTTTCATTAAAACCGCAGTTTAGGCTATATCTCGGGTATATATGGACCGATATCGGAAATTTTCATTTTCCATATTTATGTAATCTTATTTCATTATCAGAACTGCTTTTGAGCAAAAAAAAGTTGTTTAAGTTCGCTTACGCGACATTTTCATGAAAACCCCGTTCCAGGCTATATCTCGGGTACATATGGACCGATATCGTAAATTTTCATTTTCCATATTTATGTAACCTAATTTCATTACCAGATTTGCTTTTGAGCACAAAAGAGTTGTTTAAGTTCGCTTACGCGGTTTTTCATGAAAACCCCGGTCTAGGCTATATCTCGGGTATATATGGACCGATATCGAAAATTTTCATTTTTCATATTTTTATGACCCTATTTCATTACCAGAACTGCTTTTGAGCACAAAAAAGTTGTTTAAATTCGCGACATTTTCATGAAAAACCCAATTTGGGCTATATCTCGGGTATATATGGACCGACATCGAAAATTTTCATTTTTCATATTTATACGACCCTATTTCATTACCAGAACTGCTTTTGAGCACAAAAAAGTTGTTTAAGTTCGCTTACGCGACATTTTCATGAAAAACCCGATTTGGGCTATATCTCGGATATATGGACCGATATCGGAAATTTTCATTTTCCATATTTATGTAACCTAATTTCATTACCAGAACTGCTTTTGAGCACAAAAAAGTTCTTTAAGTTCGCTTACGCGGCATTTTCATGAAAAACACGGTTTAGGCTATATCTCGGGTATATATGGACAGATATCGGAAATTTTCATTTTCCATATTTATGTAACCTAATTTTATTACCAGAACTGCTTTTGAGCAAAAAAAGTTATATAGCTTCGCCTATGCGACATTTTTATTAAAAATCCGATTTGGGCTATATCTCGGGTATATATGGACCGATATCTGAAAAAAAAAATTTTTTGCCTTTAAGTCACCATGCTTAATAAGTGTGTGAAGTTTGAAGCAAAACGAACAACTTTTGTTTTCAAAAATTTTCTAATAAAACTGCAAAAAAAAATGGATTTTTTCGGAATTTTGAATATATCGCAGCTATACGTGGACCGATATTACTGAATTTCAATAGCAAACCCATGAATCGATGTGGTAAAAGAATGGTGAAAGAAAAAAGTTTCTAAGTCTAATGGTTTTCTCAGAAACGGTATTTCAACAGCGGACAGACGGACATCGCTTAATCGACTTTTCCATTAATTCTGATTCAGAATATACTATATACTTTATAGGGTCGCAAAAAAAAACTGTAGAAATTACAAAAGGAATCACAAACTTATAAATACCCTTTACATTTTTGTGAAGGGTATAAAAAACTGTGCGGGGCTTTTGAACGTACTATATAATACAATTTTCTTTTCGAATCGGAAATTGCTTTCGAATTTGTTTCCGACTCGAATCGAATTACATAATAAATACTCAGAATTAAAAAAAAAAATTTTTATTAAGTCATGACTTCGCAGTATGCGTTGTGTGTTATTCAGTTTATGTTATCTCAAATTTGGTTTAGTACTATTTATATTTAATAAATCTAGGTATGCAACGTTTTTTGTTTTATATTGCAATTCTTTTGAAAAAACGTGAAGGATTTATAGAATCCGGGGTTTATGACTGGATTTGAAAATCTGATTAAACTATTCCTCTATTTCCCTATAGTTTTACGCACAATACTCCGTCCCAAAAGCATAATTTGCAACCGCGTGACGTTGCAGTCTTAGATTGATAGAGGTTCGAGCTGGTAGAATGGAACGCCAACTGTCAGTCTCAATTTATATGAATGTAGCCCTGTTAGCCCTTGAGAGTTGAAAAGCTCAACCTTTAGTGTCCACGAAATTGACTTCAGACATTTATACGACAGCACCGAATGCCTCAGAATTTTGTCAATCAATGCTTAAATATTTATTTCTTATACCCATTCTTTATTATTTATATTAAATTTGAGGCCGAGATAAATATGACATTTTAAACTATCTGAGTCTTGGACAATATTACAGAATTTATATGGTATGAATTCTCCGATTTGTATAAGAGCAGGCCCGAATATGCATTTCAGCGCAGCTGAAATCAGATTTGTAGTAAGAAGTACTTTTTTCCATGCATTTACAGCAAAACCGCTTCCAGGAAAACACTTTCCACTACTTGAGTATCTCTAGCGATATGTAGAGTCTGCCTGAAATCATCACCCAAAGGTACCATCGTCCGTTATCTTATATAGTCCAATCTAAAGTTTCAACGACTCTTGTATGCATTTCATCCCATACTTACATCGTTGTAGCATTCGCCCATTTATTATTCTGGTTAATATTAAAGACTAGTGTTTGGTTACGCACGAAAAATGAAATTATATCATCGTATACATGAATAACTGCATAGTTCGAATAAACACATTGGAAACCCATTTCCAATAGAAAAAAGAATTTTCAAGTTATTGCGTCCTATGTCCAATTCTATTTGTATTTTCAGTCAGTTCATAAACTATTTCAAAATGAAAACATTGTGTTGGTGTTTCGCACGGATATTTTCTTAAAACATATGTAATCGGAAATTTTGAAAACCAGAGTTACTCAAAAATTAATTTTTTGTCCAATTTTTTTTATTTCTTTGATATAAAGAATAAAAATTTTTGAAAATCTGTTCATTATTTAATTTAATTAATCAATTTATTTTGTTTTTGGGCGGAGATTTTATATATCCAAAAACTTTTTCATTTTCCGGTCGTTGACAATCTCTTAAAATAAGAAAGAATATTGAAAATTGGTTAATAAATAGCAAAGTATTGTTGTAAATTTTTTTGTTTGCGAACCAAAATTTTTTTTATTATCTATTTTCGCACTTATGTTCGTTAGATTTTTACATCATGGTTGTTTTTAGAACTTCGAATTATTCCACTTTATACTAATGACCAAACTTCTTGAGTTTGGTACATAGATAAAGTAATTTCCTATTATAAAACCGTTACTGTCGGTAACAAATAATTAACACCAGTTTCATTGAATTGACAATACAACCATGCCTGCCATATGATTAGCCATCTCTTTATTCAGCTGCTGAATTTAAATAATGATACAGAAAATGGAGAATCGTCATATCCTGCAAATTTTTAAAGCGCAGTCAAAGTAAAAGCATATTGTAAGCGAGATACAAGTAAGAAATAAGGAGAACATTTTTCTTGAGAAGCACGTGGAAATATATTCCAAAAAATATTATAATACTCAATTAAGTTCCAGGCTCATAGCGTTTATTAAACCTCGTTTGAAAAAAAAAATTTTTGGAAATAATATTTTATTGGTAAAATAGCTTTTTTGAACTTGCAGTTTCCTTATTTTTTTCAATTTTTAAGGGTAAGGTAAAGAAATCAACATTATATTATTAAATCAATATTCTTCCTTGGTATAAATCTTTGCTTTCAATTGATTAAGGACCTATAATCAATTGAAAGCAAAACAAATATATGTCCTTCAATTGAGACTTTTCATCCGCAATTTTTTAAAGTAACCATCGTATACCCAGCGGCCAAAGTTTCGCTTACAGAAGCGATGATCCGATGCACACTTGTAAGCCAGTAATGCACACCATCTCATATACGAACCTAGTATACTTTTTCATATAAATTGCCGCGTTTGTAGTGTGAACGCCTACCACCTGCACACAAAGTAAGCGAGGTAGTGAGGCGTTCATCCAACAAACGCGCATTACTTCCTAACATACATTGTATGCTATCAGTAGGCAGCTCGAATACAATCTCACATACTTTGTAGGTCGGAGGTAGGCAGCTCGGATACAATCTCGCATACATTGTAAGCCGGCAGTAGGCAGCTCGTACGTACTGCGCATTTCAGTTTTTTGGGAATATTTCATTAAATAAATTTGTTGTATTTTTTGTTCACTGCATTCTTTTCTTTTTCACAAAATGTTTTATCTTTCTTGTACATTTTTTATAAGGTTTTCTTACCTTTAGCACTGATTTTGTTAATTAAATTTTTGCAACGTGCTCTGACAAAGACGCCGAACGTTTGAATTACATCGAATAAATAAAATACGTTCATATAAATGTGATACAAAACATGAACGTAATTCCTTTTTGGGAACTCCATATACTACTGCTATACACTTTGTAAGTTACCATTCATAGATTACAGAGTGTGGCACACATCATCGAAGAGAAGTAATGTGGTAGACAATGTTCGCCGCTTGGTAATTGGAAACGAGAGAAAACATTATCCAGCAGCAACAACAACGCTACAATATTATACATCACATTCTCTTGCAAATAGCATCTTCACTCTTAGTATATATATTTATATATATTCATTATATATTAAATTTTTATGTTACATATTCATGGATATTACAGAGAAAACGTAGTCTGTAAAGTCCAACCCCTGGGCCACGTAAGTTAAGAAAATGGGAAAAATAAAGCAAAGTATAAAATTAGTAAATTGAGTAACAAACAATCGATTTCTTTTGAATTTGTCTATCATAAATAAGAGTTTAAATTTCAGATTCATAGTGATAACAATAGAAAAATTATCGTCATGACTCGTCGAATGGCCATTGGAACGAACATCATGAGATAGATATTCGAGGTATATACATATGTACAACGCAACTTGTCACCATCTATTAAAATAAAAGTTGCCAAAAAACTTCACAGGTATTTATTAATTAAATTTTGCTTTGCCATTTTCATTCTCAGCTTTCGGTGCCCAAAGTTAGTCCTATTAAAATATGTTTATGTTTAGAACGTTAGCTTTGTAACCATAAAATTTTAATTTTTCCCTGAACCCAAAAATGTTATATTTTTCTTTTGCTTTGACGAACATTTAAAATTGCTAAATATAAAATCAAAAATCTCAATGAATTATTTAAATTAAGAATTGATATTTATTAATATTATTATGTGTATTATTCTTTTAATATAAAATCTTAATTCCTAAATAAAGGAAATGCAAGCTGAATTAGAAATGATAAAATGAGTAGGATTTGCTGAGTTTGTTTAAAAAGGGGCAACTTTAAAGAACTTATCGGGTGTATAAGTTGCCAAGGCGTATTATGTCATGCACTTATAAGGGAAGGGAAAAATGCACCCCTAGAAGAATCAACATCACCTTTAATTTCTCGCAACGGAAACAAAATCTTCTGCTCGTTTTAGGCTTTATAAAAATAGCATGTAATTACTATGTTCGCGCGCATCCATTAGGGGTACAGAACAACGCCCTTGACCCACTGAGCTGGTCGTTTCATCGGTGGCATGTCGCAGTGTCCATGGACATAAGGTCCATGGACATTATGTCGCAGTTAAAGGTGACATAATGTCTATGGACACTATGCCGCTTTCAAAAATGTCATAGTGTCCATGGACATTCTGCCGTTTTCGGTATGGACATAATGCCACTTGCAAAAGTGTAATAATGTCCACACTAGAAATTAGAAAAAAACCTTCCCGACCATAAATATAGCTTATCCAATATAAACAATTGTTATTTTTGAATTGGGTAATATTTTATTTGAAACATAACAACTTTCTTGTATAATAACTAGGAAAAAATTAAAATAAATTTTTATTTATAATTACTGAAATATAGTTGAAATATCTTCCACAATTTGCCTGCAGTATGGACAAAGCAAGGGTGATTTATTTGCTTTCGATTTCATGTCCAAATTTTGGAAGCAGCTGAAGCAGGTTTTAAAGTGTTTACATGGCAACAAAAGCGTGTTTCTCGGCTCTGTAAGGCAAATGATACATTTCAACACTTCTATAACCTCAGTAAACGTATTAGTGTCTTCAACAAGATCGGTTTCTTGATCGGCTTCCTGTTCTACTTCTTCTGGAATGTCGTCAAATGCAATTATTCTATTTTCTTTGTTAATAATAATATTGAAAAAATCGTGCAGTGTTATTTGTCCTCTATTTATTTGTTGAGTCAGATTGTGAATCTTGTCATCCTTACTGGTTTGTACCTTTCGTTTTTTTGGTAAAACTGACAATACACCAGCTACTAATTGACCAAGGGAAACCGATTGGCTAAAATCTTCATTTCGGATAACATCAAGGAACTTAAAGAACTGCCCGTGTTTTTCTAATTTTCTTGACAGTTTTGAATTGAATCCCTCTAGAGCACTCGTGGTTCTAACAGGTTCTGAATGTACAGAAAATTTCTTAGGAGTTACCTGAAGAATACATCAAAACGTTATGATTATTTAAGCTAAGAAAAAATTATTTGAAAGCAAGTAACTAAATAATGGTAATGATAAATATATTAAGAAATATGAAAATTTCCAATACAAAAGAAATTCTGTTGGATTATTCGTAAGTAAGAAGTGATGAAGACGAAATTTGAAGGGAGAGTTAAGAAAAATCGGCGCCGATTTTTTTCGGAAAATCAGTAACTTCAGTTTTTAAATTCAAGAACATTTCTTCTATTTGCTCTGGAGTCACCAATGGCAAGCTTAGAAATTTACGATACCAATTTCTACACTCTTGGCTTTTCTTTACGAAAGCAGCAAACTTTTTAAATCTTACACTTCGGCGTCTCAAAGCTTGGCAATAATGGAACCAACAGCCTTTTATAACTGCAGTAGGGAAAACCAATTGTATCGCTTTTCGTAAAGCTATTTCATAATCTGTATGAAATACTGAAGCTTCGAACTGGAAGATATTGCTATTTACGTACTGAAGCAGGTGTTCATAAACGTCACGAGTTTTTTTCGACATCAAAACATAAATAAATGGAAAAGTCTATAAATATCCAAAAATGTTTTCATTACAAGAATAATAAAAAAGGATTACAATACTTACATGTTCCATATAATAAAAATGAATGACGAGAAGCTGTTTAAAACCGCAACATGGAACGGTTTTAAAAGTTCCATCAATTAAATACCGACGGCCTTTAGGTTTTTTTTGGATTACTTCCACAATTGTTGGTGATATGAAAACGCAATAAGAAAATGCATCCTCTATAATAGTCTCGCGATAGAAGGGCTTGTTTATATGCTTCGAAATTGCATATTCTTTAAAATATTCTACGTTTTCAAACACCTTCTTTATTTCATGGGGTGAAAGAGGATTTTTTGGCATACCTTCATTTCGAATTCTTTGCAGTTGTCTCTTTGTTTTTGTGAAGGATACAAAAGAGGCAAGATCTTTGTTTTTAATGCACTCTTGGTCAAAAATTTCGCGAACACCTTTTCTTTTGAAAGCTGCGTTATCGGCGCACTCAGATTTCAATTCATTTAACATCTTAAACTTATTTATTAAAACTTCTGGAGTAGTGTGGTTATGATTATGGTCCAAACTTAACTGCTCACATATTCCGTCCTTCTTAAGTGCAACTGTAACAGCACAATTTTTAAAATAGCAAATATATCGTGAGTATTCTTTATATAAATGCTTTTGCCGAAACAATTGCCTTTCGTCAATAAGCAATAAAAGTTTTGAATTTTTTCGAAAACCACTAATAAACTCATATTTATATTTTACAGTTTCCATTTGATTTTCAAAGTATATTTCAATCTTGACTTCAACCACATTCAGAGATCACTTGCATACTAAAAATGTGAATTCTACTCATCAATGAAACATTAAATAATAACGGTAGTCAAAAATCTCTTTTTACTACTAATTATTAAGTTTACAATATTGATGGACATTATGTCGCACTGTTAGGTGATATAATGTCCATGGACATTGTGTCACTTTTTAGTGCGACATAATGTACATGGACCTTATGTCCATGGACACTATGACATGCCACCGTTTCATCTCTATTTATATACATGCCAACCGTACTCTTCGCTGGATAAGTTCACTAGAACTAAGCGTGCAACATAGATGGCGCCCAACGAAAAAGGCCACTAATGTGGTCGAAAGAACTTTTGTAAAATTTAACCATTGAGGTTTTTATTCTCTTGACAGTTTGGTTTTCTTTACCTGTTTCAGTTGCAGAACAAAAAAAAAATTATTTTTTTTTTAAATTCTAGTATAATTTTTTTTTTTTTGCATTCCAACAACATCTCATAGTATTTTGTTCGCTTAGGCGTCATATATTAAAGAAACGAAGTATTTCTTTTTATTTTCAGTACCTTAAAAAGTCTTAATGCTATGTCAGCCAACTATATAGTTCTTACTACTTATCAATAAGTCTCAATATATTTGAAGTGAACTTAGATAATTGCGCTGCGATTGGTAAGGGTAAGAACAATTTGGATATATATTCTATCAGTGTACTGGTTTGATTTATTTTATATGAAATATTAGTGTACGATTGAAACGTTTTCCAAATAGGATTTTTTTTTATTCTTAGTAAAAGTTAATCCGATCAACTGATGAAGCAGTCTATTTTGTAGTAGACTACCATTCTAGTAATCGATGCAACTTCTACAATTTGACAAACTCATGGTATGAATTTGGAAATTTTATTCACTTCAATTTTAATTGCATTTCCTGAATTCTTCATTATACACATGCATACGTACCTAAAAACTTTCAGATAATACAAACCAACATTTTTGCACATATTTATACATATATATTTTTTTGTTTGTTTATATACTAGAATTATTATTACTTTTTTTTAAGCTTTTTATTTCTTTATTGAATCTTCACAATGTGAACTAACAATAAGTATTCACATTATGGTTTGGGTGAACTTCCAATTTGCTGATATAACTTGTCGCATGATTTGAAAACTCATCTTTTACCAGTAGAACACACAGATCCTTGTGAATTCTGGAGTTTTTTACGTACCATGGAGCTGCAGCAATTGTTCGAAGGATTTTGTTTTGTCGCCTTTGAATTTTTTTAATATTTGACGCTGAGGCGGTGCCCCATAACTGAATTCCGTAGCGCCATATAGGCTTTAGTATTGCGTTGTATAACAAAAGTTTGCAATCTAACTTCAAAGTAGAATTTCTGCCCATAAGCCAACTTAATTGCGCTGCTTTTAATTTCAACTGAGTGACTTTTGCGTCAATGTGAGACTTCCACGTTAACCTACGGCAAGAAGCGATTCCGAAAAGGGAATGTTGTATGTCGATCATTTGAGAAATGTTTTTACCACAAATGATACAGCGAGTAATTCAGCTGAACTGCCGTCATACGCTGGTAGACCGCCTATGCCTTTGAGACTTAGTTTTCAAGATGTTGAAAATGTTATTCGTAACACAAACCCCAGGAAAGCTCCAGGTATTGATCGAATTACTGGTAAAATGCTTGAGCAGCTACCTCGTGTAGCTCGTAGAATTCTTCTTTTTATTTTTAACGCTATTTTACGTCTCGAGTATCATCCTGCAGAGTGGAAGGTGTCCATGATTACTATGATACCCAAACCAGGGAAGGATCCCACTAAGGTAGAATCATACAGACCAATAAGTCTACTGCCAACAATTTCAAAACTGTTCGAAAAATTGTTAATGGCAAAGTTGAGTCCAATGTTGAACAATGTAGGATGCATCCCTGATCATCAATTTGGCTTTCGGGCTAAACACAGCACCATAGAACAAACGCACAGACTAGTCAATGTCATAAGACTGACTTTTGAGGAGAAGAAGTATTGCTCAGTTCTATTCATTGACATTTCTCAAGCTTTTGATAAAGTGTGACACGAGGGTAGGATACACAAAACAAAGTTGAACTTGCCTGCAAATACACACAAGCTTCTGGAAAGCTACTTATGTGGGCGGAAGTTTGTTATCAGAGAAGGCGACTTTATAAGCCCAACTCAGCCAATCGAGGCAGGAGTTCCCCAAGGCAGCATACTAGGGCCTACTTTATATTTGATTTACGCCTCTGACATGCCAACGACACCCGGAATCCACACTTCAACTTTTGCAGACGATACAGCATTCTGCAGTGTACATGAAAACCATCAAGTAGCTTCGCGAAATTTGCAGAAGTATATTTCAATATTAGAGATGTGGCTAAAACTTTGGAAAATTAAAGTTAATGACCAAAAGTGCACTCACGTTACATTCACGCTGCGTAAACAAACATGTTCAGCTATCCAAATTAACAATTCACCTATTCCGCAGCAAAATGAAGTCAAGTACCTTGGTATTCACCTCGATCGTAGGTTAACGTGGAAGTCTCACATAGATGCGAAAGTTATTCAGTTAAAGTTAAAAGCAGCTCAACTGAATTGGCTTATGGGCAGAAACTCGACATTGAAGCTGGATTGCAAACTTTTATTATACAACGCTATTCTAAAGCCTATATGGTGCTATGGAATTCAACTATGGGGCACCGCCTCCGCTTCAAACATTGAAAAAATTCAACGGCGACAAAATCAAATTCTTCGGATGATTACTGCAGCTCCATGGCACGTAAAAAACTCACGAATTCGTAAGGATCTCTGTGTTCCTCTTGTAAAAGACGAATTTTCAAAGTACGCAACAAGGCATATCAATAAATTGGAACTTCATCCAAATCGTCCCCGCAGAACTGCTTTTGAGCACAAAAAAGTTGTTTAAGTTCGCTTACGCGACATTTTCATTAAAAATCCGATTTGGGCTATATCTCGGGTATATATGGACCGATATCTGAAAAAAAAATTTTTTGCCTTTAAGTCACCATGCTTAATAAGTGTGTGAAGTTTAAAGCAAAACGAACAACTTTTGTTTTCAAAACTTTTCATACAAAACTGCAAAAAAAAGGCTTTTTTCGGAATTTTGAATATATCTCAGCGATACGTGGATTGATATTACTGAATTTCAATAGCAAACCCATGAATCGATGGGGTAAAAGAATGGTGAAAGAAAAAAGTTTTCAAGTCTAATGGTTTTCTCAGAAACGGTATTTCAACAGCGGACAGACGGACATCGCTTAATCGACTTTTCCATTAATTCTGATTCAGAATATATATACTTTATAGGGTCGCAAAAAAAAAAACTGTAGAAATTATATATGCCCTTTACATTTTTGTGAAGGGTATAAAAAAAAGAAACGGTACAAGTAGAAAACCGCAATAAGTGGAAGAGTGAATTTATACAAAAACAAGTAAGAGTGTAGTATATTCGGCTGGGCCGAATCTAAAATACCCTTCACGATAGTCACGAATATGTATAGTATATTAAAAATGTGACCTAAATATGCTCGGTTATATATGAACCGATATCGGAATTTTCTATTTTCTGTATTTTAGTAACTTTCTTTTATAACGAGAATTGCTTTTCAGCAAAAAAAAAAAATTTTATTAATGGAAAAATCGGTTCAGGTTATATCTCGGGTATATATGGACCGATATCGAAAATTTTAATTTTCCATATTTATATAACCTTATATCATTACCAGAACTGCTTTTGAGCAGAACAAATTGTTTAAGTTCGCTTACGCGGTATTTTCATGAAAAACCCGATTTAGGCTATATCTCGGGTATATATGGACCGATATCAGAAATTTTAATTTTCTCTATTTTCGTAACCTTCTTTTATAACAAGAACTGCTTTTCAGCAAAAAAAAAATGTTATTGGAAAAATCGGTTCAGGCTATATCTCGAGTATATATGGACCGATATCGGATATTTTCTTTTTCCATATTTATATAACCTTATTTCGTTACCAGAACTGCTTTTGAGCACAAAAAAGTTGTTTACTCGGCATTTTCATCAAAAAACCTATATCGGGTATATATCAACCGATATCGGAAATTTTAATTTTCCATATTTATATAACCTTATTTTATTACCAGAACTGCCTTAAGGCGAAAAAAGTTGTTTAAGTTCGCTTACGCGGCATTTTCATGAAAACCACGGTCTAGGCTATATCTCGGGTATATATGGACCGATATCGAAAATTTTCATTTTTCGTATTTATATAACCTTATTTAATTACCAGAACTGCTTAAAGGTGAAAAAAGTTGTTTAAGTTCGCTTACGCGGCATTTTCATGAAAACCACGGTTTGGGCTATATCTCGGGTATATATGGACCGATATCGGAAATTTTCATTTTCCATATTTATGTAACCTTATATAATTACCAGAACTGCTTTTGAGCAAAAAAAAGTTATTTAGCTTCGCCTATGCGACATTTTCATTAAAAATCCGATTTGGGCTATATCTCGGGTATCGGTCCATACTGATATCTGAAAAAAAATTTTTTGTCTTTTAGTCACCATGCTTAATACGTGTGTGAAGTTTGAAGCAAAACGAACAACTTTTGTTTTCAAAAATTTTCATACAAAACTGCAAAAAAAATGGCTTTTCTCGGAATTTTGAATATATCTCAGCGATACGTGGACCGATATTACTGAATTTCAATAGCAAACCCATGAATCGATGGGGTAAAAGACAAAAGTTTCTAAGTCTAATGGTTTTCTCAGAAACGGTATTTCAACAGCGGACAGACGGACATCGCTTAATCGACTTTTCCATTAATTCTGATTCAGAATATATATACTTTATAGGGTCGCAAAAAAAACTGTAGAAATTACAAACGGAATCACAAACTTATATATGCCCTTTACATTTTTGTGAAGGGTATAAAAAAAAGAAACGGTACAAGTAGAAAACCGCAATAAGTGGAAGAGTGAATTTATACAAAAAAAAAAAAAAACTTTATGACAATTACTTTTAAATACTTTTAAAGTAAAAAAATATAAAAGAAAAACAAAATTGCATGAGTGTACCTAGTACATGCAATTCTGAGACTAGAAAAAACCTCTGGATTTCTGAGGAAGAATCTTTGAAAAAGTCATTGAATAATCTCCTGCCTCTAAAAGATAAAAAACGCACGCGTTCGTGTTCGCCAAACATTGTTCTTACAACAGTTATTGCAGATAAGCCGAAAACACAAGTAGACATGGACAGTTATGTAACCGTGGTTAAACGTAAGCGAAGCTCCAAATCCGCTCAAATATCATCAAATCCCAAAATTTTTAAGATGATAATAGGACTACGGCAACGGATAGTAATAGGTTTGCTATCCTTCACACTGACGAGCCAACTACATCAAAAAAAAAAACATTTAAACCGCCACCAATATACTTGAGAGAACCTACTTCTAGTGAGCTGGTAAAAGCACTTATATCGACAATTGATAAAGACACCTTCAACGTAACATCAGTGAAGCACGGACAAATAAGTGAAACAAAAATTCAAGTCAACTGCGAAAATGATTACCGAAAACTCTCTGCCGCTCTGGAAAAAGAGAAAAGATCTTTTTATACTTATCAACTTAAGTGTTAAAGGCCTCCAGGTTGTTATAAAAGGTATTGATACTTATGTAGACACGGATGAGGTTAAGACTGCACTGCTAGATAAAGGCTTTAAAATAAAAAATGTGGTAAACATGCTGAACCCATGTTTAGGGTTGAACTGGAACCAGGGGATGTTATTCTCAAAAAGAATGAAACTCACCCAATTTATAACCTCAAATTTCTTCTTCATCGTAGGGTTACCATTGAGGAGCCGCACAAGCGTTTAGGGCCCGTTCAATGCATAAACTGCCAGGAATTCGGTCATATTAAGGCATATTGTAAACTGCCCGCAGTTTGTGTTGTGTGTGACGAACTACACAGCACATCACAGTGCAAGAAGCCAAAAACTGACTCAAGTGTTAAAAAATGCAGTAACTGTGGAGGCAACCATACTGCAAATTACAGGGGCTGCCCTGTCTATACTCACTTTAAGCAGTCAATGACAAATATATCATCAATTACCTTTAAACAACCCCAGTAGCCAAACATAATTCCTACAAACAATTTTCCGCAGATAGGCCAGTTAACCAGCCAGATAATCATGCAAAACCCCAAACAAGTTTCATATGCTAATGTGGTCAAAACCGATATACAAAACTTGAATCAGGAGCCCAAGCCCCAAAATTCCGATCAAAATTTTAACAATCTTGAGGCAACTCTGCAGACTCTTGTTCAATCCATAAACACATTTACGGTTTCTATGACGAACATGATGCAGGAAATGCTGAAAATGCAATCCATTATTTTACAGGCAATTTTAAACAAATGAGTTGGTAAAAAATATGTTTCTGGAATGCAAACGGCATTCGCCAACTCAAAAATGAACTTGAGCACTTCCTTATGGAAAAGCAAATCGACATAATGTTGTTTGCTGAAACTCACTTGACAAGCAACAGTTATTTCAATATTAATGGCTACATACTGTATGGCACTAAAGATCCCCGTGGCAGATCTTGCGGAGGCTCAGCAATTTTGATAAAAACTAGAATTAAGCACTATTTGCTAAACGAGACATGTGAGGAGTACCTTCAAGCAACATACATACATACGTATTGATCATTTTCATCATAAAATTGTTATTTCATCGATTTATTATTCACCCCGGTTTTCAGTAACAGAAAATCAATATACAAATTTTTATACCCTTCACAAAAATGTAAAGGGTATTTATAAGTTTGTGATTCCGTTTGTTATTTCTACAGTTTTTTTTTGCGACCCTATAAGGTATATACATATATTCTGATTCAGAATTAATGGAAAAGTCGATTAAGCGATGTCCGTCTGTCCGCTGTTGAAATACCGTTTCTGAGAAAACCATTAGACTTAGAAACTTTTTTTTTTTACCATTCTTTTACCCCATCGATTCATGGGTTTGCTATTAAAATTCAGTAATATCGGTCCACGTATAGCTGAGATATATTCAAAATTCCGAAAAAAGCCATTTTTTTTGCAGTTTTGTATGAAAATTTTTGAAAACAAATGTTGTTCGTTTTGCTTCAAACTTCACACACGTATTAAGCATGGTGACTAAAAGACAAAAAAATTTTTTTTCAGATATCGGTCTATATATACCCGAGATATAGCCCAAATCGGATTTTTAATGAAAATGTCGCATAGGCGAAGCTAAATAAGTTTTTTTTTGCTCAAAAGCAGTTTTGGTAATGAAATTAGGTTACATAAATGTGGAAAATGAAAATTTCCGATATCGGTCCATATATACCCGAGATATAGCCTGGAACGGGGTTTTCATGAAACTGCCGCGTAAGCGAACTTAAACAATTTTTTTGTGCTCAAAAGCAGTTCTGGTAATTAAATAGGGTCACATAAATATGAAAAATGAAAATTTTCGATATCGGTCCATATATACCCGAGATATAGCCTAGACCGGGGTTTTCATGAAAATGCCGCGTAAGCGAACTTAAACAATTTTTTTTGTGCTCAAAAGCAGTTCTGGTAATGAAATTAGGTTACATAAATATGGAAAATGAAAATTTCCGATATCGGTCCATATATACCCGAGATATAGCCCAAAACGGGTTTTTCATGAAAATGTCGCGTAAGCGAACTTAAACAACTTTTTTGTGCTCAAAAGCAGTTCTGGTAATGAAATAGGGTCATATAAACATGAAAAATGAAAATTTCCCATATCGGTCCATATATACCCGAGATGTAGCCCAAATCGGGTTTTTCATGAAAATGCCGCGTAAGCGAACTTAAACAACTTTTTTGTGCTCAAAAGAAGTTCTGCTAATGAAATTAGGTTACATAATATGGAAAATGAAAATTTCCGATATCGGTCCATATATACCCGAGATATAGCCCAAACCGTGTTTTTAATGAAAATGTCGCGTAAGCGAACTTAAACAACTTTTTTGTTCTCAAAAGCAGTTCTGGTAATGAAATTAGGTTACATAAATATGGAAAATGAAAATTTCCGATATCGGTCCAAATATACCCGAGATATAGCCAAATCGGGTTTTTCATGAAAATGTCGCGTAAGCGAACTTAAACAACTTTTTTGTGCTCAAAAGCAGTTCTGGTAATGAAATTAGGTTACATAAATATGAAAAATGAAAATTTCCGATATCGGTCCATATGTAGCCCAAATCGGGTTTTTCATGAAAATGTCGCGTAAGCGAACTTAAACAACTTTTTTGTGCTCAAAAGCAGTTTTGGTAATGTAATTAGGTTACATAAATGTGGAAAATGAAAATTTCCGCTATCGGTCCATATATACCCGAGATATAGCCTGGAACGGGGTTTTCATGAAAATGCCGCGTAAGCGAATTTAAACAACTTTTTTGTGCTCAAAAGCAGTTCTGGTAATGAAATTAGGTTACATAAATATGGAAAATGAAAATTTCCGATATCGGTCCATATATACCCGAGATATAGCCCAAACCGTGTTTTTCATGAAAATGTCGCGTAAGCGAACTTAAACAACTGTTTTGTGCTCAAAAGCAGTTCTGGTAATGAAATTAGGTTACATAAATATGGAAAATGAAAATTTCCGATATTGGTCCATATGTACCCGAGATATAGCCTGGAACGGGGTTTTCAAGAAAATGCCGCGTAAGCGAACTTAAACAATTTTTTTGTGCTCAAAAGCAGTTCTGGTAATTAAATAGGGTCACATAAATATGAAAAATGAAAATTTTCGATATCGGTCTATATATACCCGAGATATAGCCTAAGCCGGGTTTTTCATGAACACGCGGCGTAAGCGAACTCAAACAATATTTTTTGCTTAAAAGCAGTTCTAATAATAAAA
This sequence comes from Thecocarcelia acutangulata, assembly GCA_914767995.1. Lineage (NCBI taxonomy): Eukaryota > Metazoa > Arthropoda > Insecta > Diptera > Tachinidae > Thecocarcelia > Thecocarcelia acutangulata. The sequence continues at coordinate 80,239,707 of OU612094.1, read as the reverse complement.
TAAGGTTATATAGGTATGAAAAATGAAAATTTCCGATATCGGTCCATATATACCCGAGATATAGCCCAAACCGGGTTTTTCATGAAAATGTCGCGTAAGCGAACTTAAACAACTTTTTTCACCTTAAAGCAGTTCTTGTAATAAAATAAGGTTATATATATATGGAAAAAAAAATATCCGACATCGGTCCATATATACTCGAGATATAGCCTGAACCGATTTTTCCAATAACATTTTTTTTTGCTGAAAAGCAGTTCTTGTTATAAAAGAAGGTTACGAAAATTTAAATTTCTGATATCGGTATATATATACCCGAGATATAGCCTAAATCGGGTTTTTCATGAAAACTTAAACAATTTGTTGTGCTCAAAAGCAGTTCTGGTAATGATATAAGGTTATGTGGAAAATTAAAATTTTCGATATCGGTCCATATATACCCGAGATATAGCCTGAACCGATTTTTCCATTAAAAAAAAATTTCTTTTTTTTTTGCTGAAAAGCAATTCTCGTTATAAAAGAAGGTTACTAAAATACAGAAAATAGAAAACTCCGATATCGGTTCATATATAACCGAGCATATTTAGGTCACATTTTTAATATACTGTACACATTCGTGACTATCGTGAAGGGTATTTTAGATTCGGCCCAGCCGAATATACTACACTCTTACTTGTTTTAATTCACTTGGGCCTCGATTTTTAGCGGCTGGCGACTATAACGCTAAACACACTTATTGGGGATCACGTTTATATGCTCCGAAAGGCGAGTGCTTTTTGACACCATTTCCAAAATGGGATTAGATGTGGTTTCAAGCGGACACCCCAGCGGCCGTCAGACTGACGAAAGATCCCAGATGTTATAGATTTTGGAGATGCGAAAAATTTTTCTTTAGAGTGGATGCAAGTGGAGGCTTCATTAGATTATTCATCAGATCACTCTCCCACTATAATCTCTGTTTCGTTCCCTCCGCGTTAATCGCGAATAGAGTTAATTGGCTAAAATACAAAAAATGTTTGTGTACACATTGTACTGAAAATATCGCCTTGAGAACCTCCATGGATATTGACGTGGCAATTAACGATTTTTCTGAAAACCTCAAACTGGCCGTACAGCTACCACTAGTCATATAAGATCAAGAAATAAGAACGGTAGAACTGAAATTGAGCAACTTCTGTCAGATAAAAGAAGAGTTAGAAGAGAGTGGCAACTTCTTAAAACTAGGCTACGGGAATGCATATCTCGACGAAGGAGTCTGCTTGGAGTCCAAAGAATGTCTTCCCTTAAAACATGTTTGAAAAGCCTGGATGGTACTCCGCACTCTGACTATTCTCTGTGGAAAGCGACAAAAGATCTGAAAAGACCCGTAACAGGAAAGCCAGCTTTGCGAACTTCAACTGGCGACTGGGCATGAAGCAATTCTGAAAAGGGGTTGTATGTTAACCATTTGAGAAATGTTTTTATTACAATTTGCTATAAATGGTGCAGCAGAATTTCCGCCATATGCAGTTAGACCACCTGTGTCTTTGCGATTCATATTTTAAGATGTAGACATAAACCCCAGGAAAGCTGCAGGTACTGATCAAATTACTAACAAAATGCTTGAGAAGTTACCACGTGTAGCTAGAATAATTCTACTTTTCATTTTTAACGCGATTTTACGCCTTGAGTATTATAGACCAATAAGTCTTTTACCAACAATTTCAAAACTATTTGAAAAATTGTTAATGGCGAAGTTGAGTCCAATATTGAACAATGTGGGATGCATCCCTGATCATCAATTTGGTTTTCGGGCTAAACACAGCACAACGCAGAGACTAGTCAATGTCATAAGACAGACCTTTGAGGACAAGAAATATTGTTCAGCTCTATTCATTGATATCTCAAGTTTTTGATAAAGTGTGGCACGAAGGATTGATGCACAAAATAAAGTTGAACTTGCCGGCAAATACTCACAAGCTTCTGGAAAGCTACTTTTATGGGCGGAAATATGTTATCATTACAGGCGATTTTACAAGCCCAACTCAGGCAATTGAGGCAGGAGTTCTTCAAGGTAGCATACTGGGTCCTACTTAATATTTGATTTACGCCTCTGACACACCAACGACATCTGGAATCCACACTTCAACCTTTGCAGATGACACAGCGTTTTTGAGTGTTCATGAAAGCTACGAATTAGCTTCACGGAATTTACAGGAATATATTTCAACACTGGAAAAATAGCTGAAAGTTTGGAAAATCGGGGTTAATGAGCAAAAGTGTACTCATGTCATGTCACATGAAGTGAACCTGTGATTCTCCAACCGCACGGTCGAATTAATCAAAAGCGAACAAAAAACAAATAATAAATAAAATCATTGTGCTTAAATTCTTTTAAACTTACATATAAAATCAATTATATATTGTATTAACTTGTAAAAACAATAACAAATTATTTTTAAAAACAACGATAAAATAAATTCCCCACATTTCAGTAACTAAACCATAAAATCAATTTCAATAAAACAAGTGCGGTGGCAGTGCATTGTTGTTATTGAAACAATAGAAAACTTATTAAAGAAAAATATAAAATTTATCAACGGCAATTTAAATGTAATAATTTGCAAACTTGAGGTCCCTTTTTTGTAAAAAAAAATTCTTTTAAATTGGCTGCAACATGGGAGGGTATCCAAGCCGCAAAAATTCTAGAATCCAAGCATAATGTAAAAACGCTTGCTTGTGCTGAAGCAAATATAGCACTTACATCGCCATTTGTAGGTAGCATTCTTGATTGGCATGTTGCCATTTCATTTCTCTTTTGGTCTTGCCTAAACCTTTTCCATTTAGGAAATTAGTAGACAGACAGAAACTTTTCGTTTGTTTTATATTTCTTTTTCGTTCTTGTTTTTTTAAGCTAGTATGCTTATGTATATGAAGTTGATATTGATATGAGAATAATGATATGAAGCAACAACATAAAAAATGCGAAAAGTTAAAAAGAGAAACAAAGAATGCCCACAAATGTCTAGTACGGAGAGTCGTGCACTACAAACACTCCCCCACCGACAATTTTCGTTACAGTCATGGCTGCCAGAAAAAATATTTAAGATATCGTCAATATCCCGATAATTATTTAAAATATCGTCATTTTAGTTTAGAAATAACGTCAAAAAAATCGGATTTATAAAACTACCAAATTTTTAGTACATTTTAAATTTTTATTTAAAAATATAACAGGTTTTTCATATAAATTTGCACATTCGCAAAATAGATATGAATTTATTCTTATACTGGTATCAAAAAACATGGGGCCACTATACGTTTTGAATTTTGCGAAATTTTTACGACTAAATATCTATGTAAATTGAATAGTTCTAATAAATTTCAACATCAAACAAGTTTGAAGGATTTGATTTTGATTAGTCTACATCATGATACAAAAATAATTCTATCAATATTTGATTTTTAAACTCTGTTCCTAAATCTGTTCTGATAGTGTTCATGGAACCATATACTAAAATGAAATTTTCAAACATCGCTCTTGCGACCGTGATTGCATTTTTATCAGGTATTGCTATAGTTGTAAGATATTTTGTTAGATCACACATCAAAGTCAGCGCAATGACTATATCGAATGCTTTTTGGGGTGTTGGCGTTAATACCAGTTTCTCTTTATTCTCAGGTTTAACTTTAAGTTGCATTTATTACATTGCTTGACAAACTTTGCTATGTCTTTTGACATGTTTTTCCAATAAAATTTTGTTCTAAGTTTAGCATATAAATTTGTTCCGCCCACAATGTCCTCCTAAGAGTTTATCATTGTGATAGACGTTCATTAAATATTCTTTTTGGTTTTTGTCAAAAATTGTTCGATGGGATTAGTTAAAATGATTTCTATGTTTTTTAATACTTGTATGCCATGGTCTTTTAAGGTTTGAATACTACAAATTGTAAAAAACAAATCATCTTTTGGCCATTCTATCTTGAGAATATTCGCCTTGACGGCTTCTTGTTCAAGCCTCAAAAGCATTTTGTCTAAATTCAATGTTTTGTTATCAATTTGAATATCTATAGATAGTGCCAATTTGAATTTTTTATGTATTTATGCGGAATTTTGATAATTCATTGTTAGAATATAATAGTTCAGTTTTAAGTTTGGGAGTTGTTTTTGAAAATTTATGGGAAAATTTATCATACGCTGGTACTTCTTCTACATTCGCGGACGAGGCTTGTGTTGCCTGTTACGTTTGTCTTGACATCCCTCTTACTGTTACAGTCAGTATTTGTTTACTCTGAGTTTTTAAATCATTTATTGATATACGATAAAGAGCATCTGCCGCTACGTTGTTCTTACCTTTGATATGCTCTATTGTAAAATTATACTCGGCCAGTTCTAATCTAATTTTCGTTAGCATCGAGGACGGATCTTTAATATTAAATAGGTATACTAAAAGCCTGTGGTCTGACCTCACCGTAAATTCTGTACCATAAACATATGGCCTAAACTGTTTGATAGCAAAATGGATAGCTAAAAGCTCTTGTTCGATGGTCGGTCTTTTTTGTTCTGCAGTATTAAAAGATTTCGATGCAAAATAAATTGGTAGATCCCATCCATTAAAGTCCTGACTTAGAACGGCTCCACAACCTATTTTTGAAGCATCAACAGTGATCAAAAATTTGTTGGAAAAGTCCGGGTATTGTAGCAATTTTGGAGACTTCAAACTTGATTTTAAACTCTCAAATGCTTGTTGATATTTATCATCCCAAACAAAATTTACATTTTTGCGATTTATATAACTTAAAGGTACTACCAATGAAGCAAAATTTTTTATAATGCTTCTGTAATAGTTTGCGAACGCAACAAACCTCCTAACTGCATCTTTATCAGTTGGGGCAGGATAATTTTCGATGGTTTTTATTTTTGTATCATCTGGTAAGAGTCCATTGGAAGTACATTTGTCGGCTAGGAATGTGACCTCTGGCCTGAAAAAGTTGCCATCGACATACAAAAACGCCTGGTTTGGGGACAAACCTGAAAAGGCAATCGTCGTTATGCGTGAGAATGAATTAGGAGAAACGTTGAGCCCAAACGATAGGATCCTGTATTAGTGCTAAATGACGTGACATCTCTAGAGTCAGGGTATAGTGGGATTTGATGAAATCCAGAACACAAATCTAATATTGAAAAATGTTTGGCTCGTCCTAGGTTATCCAGAATTTCATCAATCTTTGGGAATGGAAATTTGTCAGCAATGAGCTTTTTGTTTAGACCTCTATAATCCATTGGCTAGGTTCAATTAACCCATTGTTTAACAACTTGTCTACCTGCTTATCAATTTCTTGTTTTTGTGTGTAGGGTGTTCTATAATTTTTATATACACTGGAGAATGGTCATTTAGTCTAAGTTTTTGGTCGTAAAAGTTGTTAACCGCCATTTTATCATCTCTCAGTGAAAAAATATTGGCATATTTTTCACAAAGAGTCATTAGGTGCTTTTCCACTTCCTTTGGCATTTGAGTTTTCAATAATTTTCTTAATTCCACAATACGATTTGTTTGTGATTTTATTCCATTAAATGTATAAACGTTGTAATTTGTTAGTTTTTCAGATTTTATCTTAATATTTTCTATGCATTTAAATTCGTTAGTTACGTTAACTATTCGGACAATTGGATTTTTGGGGTCAACAATGCATTTGCTTGTAAATACTCCACTGCAAAGTTCCTGCGTGTCTATAAAATATCTTTAATATTTTTTAATTTGAAAAGTCCAAAAACCTCACATCTCGGGGGTATTATAGAGTTATTACTGGTCGTCTCATGTTTTATTGGAATTCGTAAGTTAGCGTTGTTGTACCAAAATAAAATTGTCATACACTCATAATTAATGTTGCGTCTATAAGTTTTAAGAAAATCCTTACCGAGTATTCCATCGGAGGGAATATTAAAGTCATCACTTACTACATGTGAATTTTGGGGAATAAAATGATAATTGACAATAAGGTTAGTATAAAGTGTACCTAATGTTGAGGTAGACTGGGTTGTTACACCAGTGATGCTTACAACTTTACGTTGATTAAACTTGATATAAGGTTTTATACAAGAGATTTTAATTAGAGATATGTCGGCTTGTGAATCGACTAAAAAGATGCTGTAAGTGTTTGTTTCCGTACACTTTAAGTTAATATATATAATCTGAGAAATTTAAATTCAAGCTGCTGTTCTGTTTGCGTTGTTTTTGTTATGGTTGTGACTAAAACGGCCTGTACCACGGTTTGCATACGAACTATTGCGAGTTTGACGGATATTGTTGAATAACCTTAAAAAAATGCTACCACTTCTATACGTAATGCCACGATTAAAGTTATTAAACCTATTTGGTTGGTTCCTAAAAGAAGAACTGTTTGAGTTGCCCCTGCTTGACTGGAAAGCTAAAACTTGTCTTTCGTTTGTTTGCTCTATTACTAATTTAGCAACTACATCACTTGAATCAGTAAAATTCGTCGATGCTAAAATCGATTTGACCAAATTAGATCTGGCATTTAAGCGGCACACACTGACAGTTTGCTCAACAGCCATTTCATGGGCTTTTTTTTTTTTTATCTTGGACTAGTACTCAGGGGATGACCCCTACATATGCAGCGCATTGTACCAGAACTAGGAAAATAGGTTATGAGGAGGGGGAAAGAGGGAGTAGTATTTGTGAACATTTGACTTGAACCTTTCAACGTTATAACAGACAGGAAACACGTCAGCAGGCAACTTGTTCCACAGACGAAGCGTACGGCTGAAAAACGAATTCTCTCTGTAATGCGTAGTACGATTCCCTGGGCAATCGACCACAAATGGATGAGCTCTGGACGATGAACGCGTGTTACGTAAAAATGTGCGAGTTTCGGGAACAAGACCCCTGATCTCGTCAGAGCAAAATCCATTGTAGTAACGATAGAAGAGAGTAACGCACCCTACACTGCGTCGATGCTGCAGTGAGTCAATAGAGTTGGATACCCTACTGTCACCGATTAGCTTCTTCGCCCTTTCCTGCACACGGTCGAGCAACCCCAAAATAGACTTTGGGGCATCGGCCCAAACATGAGAGTTGTATTCCATTTTCGGTCGGATATAGGTGGTATAAATAGTAAGGAGGTCGGATGGAGTGAAGTACATCTTACACCGTTTCAAAAAACCGAGGCACTTGAATGCTTCTTTAGAGAAATGAAAAATGTGATCATTCCAACGAACATCACGCTGTATTTTCATTCCACGAACATCGAGAGCATCCGATTCCTCAATATTTATACCATCCATGTGTACAGATGAAGCAGCACCTGCCATCGTATGTTTGTGTGTTAATAAACAACACTGGGTCTTACGAGCGTTAAAAGCGACTCTGTTTTTACGACCCCATTCGGAGATTAATAGAAGATCACTATTCAGTGTGTCATTCATATTTTGCCTCTTGGCAACGATCTCGGAGAGGCTGGGCCTATTACTGAAAGAGTACGAATGGCAAATGCTGCTGTCATATGCGAAAGAGTGTATAGGGTTAAAAGTTTGAAATAGAAGGTCATTGATGAAAATAAGAAATAGGGTAGGAGAAAGAACGGAGCCTTGCGGTACCCCTGAATTAATCTTGAACTCGTTTGATGAGACCCCATCTATAACAACTCGTATAGTGCGGTCTCTGAGAAAACTCGATATAAACCGAGAAAAGTCATCACCGACACCAAAAGCAGTAAGTTTTGCCAGTAATCAAGCATGCCACACTCTGTTAAATGCTTTGGAGATATCTAGAGCCACCACTTCACTTTCGCCGAAATGATGGATTGAGTGGCACCATTTCTCGGAGAGGTATGCCAAAAGATCTCCAGTAGAGCGACCTTTACGAAACCCATACTGACGATCACAAAGTAATTTATGAGACTCAAGATACCTCACAAGGTGGTAATTAACCATACTTTCCATTACTTTGGAAAGCGCAGAACAAATTGCAATTGGCCGGTAATTTTCAGGGTTATTTGCGTCCCCTTTTTTGGGGATTGGCGTTACATTAGCAACCTTCCAGCTTGATGGAAACTCACCAAAATGGTAAAGTATGCTGAAGAGGCGTGCTAATGGACGCGCAAGCGTAGAAGAGCACTGCTTCAAGACCAGTGCTGGAATGCCATCCGGTCCAGGAGTCTTGTTTATGTCGAGATCGGCCAAAACCCTTTTAACTGCTCGCGCCCGGAAGAATATCTTTGGCATAGTTGCAGATACTCTTTCGAGCTCGGGAAGTGGTTGACTGCTTTCCGGCAAGCAGGAGTTGCTTGCAAAGATTTCAGCCAACAGGTTAGCCTTGTCAACCGGGTCGGTGAATGCTTTTTGTTATGCGGGCTTTTGCTTTTGTTATGCCTTCCATAACGAGAGATCTTTCTTAAGCCTCGGCGAGCTCTTCGGCTTGTTTAGCGAAATCTGCATAATTATAATTCCTTATTTGCAGCGCAGCAATTTTCGCCGCAACTACTTTAGAATTCTCGGGTCATATTTTTTTTTCAAAGCACATTTTATTTTTATTGTATTAATATTTTCGGGTAAAGCTCCACGAGCTTTGCCTTCTAATGTTGATTTTACGAAAGAAATAAAAGTGTTATTAAGGTTTGTATCCGTAAGATCTTGAACCAAATTAATTTTATCTATAAAGGATTCTAATGCAAGCGGATTACCGTTATAGTTTTCTCTAAAAATATTGGAACACATATTAACAAATGATTTTTTCTGTTCTAGGGTAGCCATTTCTGCTGTCAATATTTCCGGTTCGGTCATATTACTTACTGTTAATTCTTTACTAAGTTTTTGTTTAGGAATATTTTCCTTTTCTTGGTCGCTATCAGTATATTCGTCAACCGTTTGTTCTTCCGATTCGGAATCAGTAATTACTGTTCTATCTATCAATTCAAACGCAAAAATATCTTGAGGCACCTTAATTCTGCAGTTTAGTTTCCCAAAACACCTAATCAGAATTTCCCTAAGTGTGTTACCTTATTGAATGTTTCAGAAGAAACTGATGATTCACTTGTGTGTGTCTTGGTATATGATGAAATTTTATTAAAAGTCTCAATGAGCGGTTCTCTGTATTCATAATATGTTTTGTTTCATAAAAACCACAGAAGACTTACCGAGAGCCAGAAGGGGTGAGGAAGAGCGCTTGAGGGTAAATGGTGTCGTCCTTTCTGTATTCTTAAAGCTTGGAAGCCTAGACTGATGCCGTGCTTGTAGCTCGCTTCTGTCTCAAGTGTGATGAAACAGGTGTCCTGTGGAAGAACCAAATATCGGAGAAAGGTGGCCGATGGTGTAATAACTCTGTCGCGTTGCGCTCTCTTGGCGGTTGTCGGGACGGAACCTCTGCAGTTCGGGAAAGCTAAGAAAATTACAAATAAAACACTTTCACTTGTGAGTTTTGTTGGAGTGGATATATTTTTTCCCAATATGCCAAAAAAAAAAAAAAAAACGGCGTCGTACACGACAACAGGTCAAAAAAAAAAAAGAATTCACTTGCTTTTCACTTTTTTCTTTGATTTTTATTCGACAATCTTATACTTAGAATTATAATGAGATTGTTTATAATTTAGTGAGAATAATTGTTTGGCACCAAAGACACTGATTTGAGTAAATTTTGCTCGAGTAAATTTTGCTCGTTGGTTTGGGCAACCAGTGTCGCCAGGTTTAGAACATTACTTTTGGCCAATCAGTGTTGCCAGGCTTGAACAATAATCATACTTGGATGTATGAACATATGTAACGATGCAAAACAAAGTAGGTAATAATTAATTAATAAAGTAAGAAATAATTAATTAATAATAATAATGATTAATTTCAGTTGCATGTGTACATAATGGTTATGTAAATTATGTATACAAGTATAAATTTCATTTCTAGTTGTATAGTGCAATTGTATGAGTAATATAAAGTATAATGTTGTTATGTACAATTAGAAAGGTAAGTAAAAAGTGAGTAAAATTAAGTATATTAAATATATGATAAGTATATTAAGTAATAATTAACTATTAAATGTATATTAATTTCATTAAAAATATTTACGTATTCTACGTATTGATTACATGTTGTGATTTAAATACTAAAATAACTGCAATAAAAATAATCTTCACAGTAACTACTCAGTCCCACTGTTGCATATGTATGTTGATGATGATTTGCTTGATGATTATTTAGTTATCCCTCTTCAGCTTTGTGTAGTATTTTACTTTGTTGCTCTGTTCTTTGACTTCAGTCAATTTTATGTTTTTATCGGCTTTTCTTCAATAATTGCGTTGTGTCTTTCTGCATTCTTTATGTTTGTTTTTATGTACATACCTTGTTTGCCACTTGGTGGAACACTTGAAGCATATGATGTGTTAACATAATGTTGTGATATTGTTTCTCACCGTTTATGTACCTATATATGTATGTAAAGATTGTGTATAACATACACATATTAAACAAAAATTTTAATTGTTGAATTTGTATATAAAATATGTAACGTTATTGCTTTCGTTTTTATAGTTTTAATATGGCTTTATGGGTTTTTTTTTGTAATTTAATTTCCATTGTTCTAACTTATGTAGATGTATGTAACTTATTTAGTTGTAGTTTATTAGTAGGTATTATGTTAAAGTTTATTTTCAAATTTTATTGTTTTTATTTACATAATCTCAGTTTGATTATTGATTGATTATTCGTTTTGTTTTGGTTTTATCTTCTTTCTTATATTGATTTTTATGTTTCTATTTGCTTTCTTTTTCTCCAGGTTTTATGGCTGCTTGTTATATTTTAATTAGCATAGTTGCTGCTTCCTTTCTTTCTTAAATCACTTTGCACTCATGTTCTTTATATATTATCGTGCTTTATGTTCTCTTTTTACTGTTCTTTTTTCTTTTTTTGGTTATAGGTACGTAGGTTTTTTTTAACTGTACACAGTGTCACATGATTATATACAGAAAAAACCGTTTTTTCAACTGTGTGCATGTACCATATCTAACGGTATTGCTTTTCCTTTAATTGTTTTCTTATTTTTTATGTATTCAGTATTAAGATTTGAATACTTATTGTTAGTTCACTTTGTGAAGATTCAATAAATAAATGAATAAAAAAAATTGTCTTCTTTAATTTAATTTTTTGACTTTTTGAAACTTCACTTACTTATGTTTTGTTGCGACTGTACAAATTAACGATGATGACATACATACATATGTATGCATGTATGTATGTTTATATATGAACATACATATAATAATTTATATAGAAATTTTTTTCTCTTTTAGCGGTGTTCACTTTAACTTTTGCACAAGCCATTTTTAAGTTTAACAAAATTTTAGTTATTTATATTTTTTTTGTAATCCATATACACAGAAATTTTGGCTTTGCTCACGTTTACATATGCATAAGTATGTATGCGCACAGGTATATTAGAGTTTTGCTAACAAACCGTTTTTCTAACTGATTGCATACACACACGATGAAATTAAAAATTTTTTGTTTGCAAGCACTATTAAAAATAACCTTTTTGGTGTTCTTTATTGCCACCATAAATTTTAAATGGTTAAATTATTATAAATTTTGCGGATTTTTGTCTGCTGATATCGTATAAACGATAAGTGTATGGCTGAACACGAAGAAATTATCAGCCAGTTTACCAATTTCGAAAGAAAATGAGTGCGAGAGAAAGTCACATTCGAATCAATTTAGGTTTGTCTATCTCACTATTATTCGTTCGCATATTCTTCTGTATTTGCATTGCATTTTGACAGATCGTTCGCATAAAAAAAAGTTAGACGAACCTACATCAATTTTCTTTCGCTTACATTGCGAACGCAAGTACGCTGTCGAGTTTGGTAAACTGGCTGTATGTACGACTATTTATGAAAAAAAATGTGCTGTTGGAAGAATTTACGTTTTTGTTTTTTTTTAATTTAATCATATTTCTCTTTGCACTTTGTAAAAACTTTTCCCAACTCTTTCTTTTTCTAAATTGCACTTACAATTTTAGATAACTGTTTTTTCTGCATTATAGACAGGATCGCCATGTACTAAAAATGAGTGTATAACATTTAACGTATAATAAGAACAACCGTCTTATTTCATGTCTTGCTCACAACTGCTCTTTCTTTATTTGTCTTCTTTGCTTATTTTATATTCTTATTTATCAACATATGTACATACATATATAACCGTATGAATTTAATAAAACGATCGTCTGCATCAATGATCAACAACAGAATGAATGTTTCTTTATTTAACTGTTTTGCTTAAAGCTATGCGACAAAATAATGTGTGTACATGTATGTGTGAGTATGTATAATACTAAAGATGATCAAGCATTGACGTTTACGTATGTGTATCAAATAGAGAACAGAACAACGTAAATGCTCAACCATAAATATGTACAAGTAAATATGCTAAGAAACCTTGAAAAGAAATTTAAGAATACAATATAATGATAATAATGTGTGCCTACGTGACTAGTCTAACGTACATTATGTCTATACAAATTCATAAAAGCAGAACAAGCAATAAATAATGTGTTCATGTGTGTGTTCTGTGACACATGGTGGACGAAGGGAGGCCTGCCCTACGGGGAAGTATTGCTACAACTCGGCCATGCTGACACACGAGATCACCTGATCTCGTGGCGAAAAAACACGATCCCGTCCTTTAAACCACGGTCGAATATTAGCGATTGCCCATACACCCTGGTATGGGTTTCGTGATTGTTGAAACCCCTCAACATCCTCCAACAAATATCTGTCATTCCTTAACACCTTTGCTATTCTATATTGCCCTTTAAACTTTGGAATAAGTTTCTTTGACACTCCCACATGTGAGTCAAAATTCCTAGCCATTACATAGTCACCCACTGTATATTCCGTACCCGTCTGTCTATGCTTATCAAAATATCGTTTATTATAATCCTGTAAAACCTTTTGCCTTCTCGATGCTTCTTTTCTTAGACTAGAGTGGTCAGCTTGTACGTCCCGTCCAATGCCATCAAGTACACATTCCGTCAGTGAATCCATTATGGTTCCTCTTTGCCCCAGGCCGAACAACATCACGCTTGGGTGCTGGCCAATTGCCCTGTGAACAGTATTATTCAGAGTGTACTCTACTTTATCCAAAACCAAATCCCAGAATATTCCCTCCTCAGGTCGAACTAACTTCGCCAACATTGGGCCCAAACTCCGGTTAACTCTCTCTACCTGTCCGTTAGCCTGAGGGGACCAAGTTGCGACCTTAACATGCTGAAGACCATTTTCCTTAAGAAAATCCTGGAAATCTGCAGAAGTAAACGCAGTTCCCCTGTCATTCACAACGCATCTCGGCCGGCTGTAGGCCCTAAAATAATCCCTCAAATGTTTAACTACTTTTTTCGTCTTGGTAGTCTTTGTAGGATAAAGTCTTACAAATTTAGTGGAAGCATCTATAACGACCAGAATGTGCTTTAAACTCCTTCCATTATCGACCAGCCCGCAATGATCGATGTGAATAACATCAAACGGAACAGCGGACTTGGGAGTGTTGTGTAGAAAACCCTCCTCTTTTTCTTGTTTGTCCGAGTAAGCGATACACTTCAAGCAATTTTGCACGTGCTCGGACGCCTTTTTACGTACATATATGTGGAAACCAGTAACTACCTGATATAACATTCACCATTTTGTCGATTCCGACGTGACCCATTTCGTCATGGTACTTGTACAGCACGTGACTCTCCATCGCCTCCGGTACACAGAATAATACCATATTATCCTTGTTTGTCTTCTTATATAGTATCCCATTTCGCATTTCGAACATTTTACTTTGTTTCTTCTGAAGACTGTATTTTATCTCCAGTGAATTTGGGTCTCTATTTTGGCAAATAACTAGGTTTTCCTCAAAACTATTACTTTCGATCGTCATCACATGTAAGCTTCTACTTAGCGCGTCCACGTGTTGCATTCGCAACCCTGGCCTATGTTCCAAAACATAATTATAGTCTTGAAATTCCAGGCTCCACCTTGCTATTCTTGGGTTCATATCCTTTCGATTGAGTGTCATTGTTAGCGAGTTACAGTCAGTTACTATCTTGAAAGTCTTTCCTTGTAGATAAGGTGTAAAACGTCTTAGAGCGTAGAGTATGGCTAGAGTTTCCAATTCGAAACTATGGTATTTTGCTTCCGAATCACTGGTTCTTTTTGAGTAATAAAATATGGCGTGCATTTTCCCGTAGTTCTTCTTTTGCAGCAATATGGCACCGAAGCCAATACTACTTGCGTCGCAATGCAGCTCCATTTCGTCTTTAGGGTCGTATAGGGCCAACGTCGTAGCTTGCGTCAGTCTCTGTTTCAACGTTTCGAAAGCCTCTAGTTCCGCTGGTCCAAATACAAAACTTTTGTCTTTTCTTGTCAAATCTGTTAGAGGTTTCGCAATTATAGAAAAATCCTTAATAAACCTTCTAAAGTATGATGTCAACCCAAGAAAGTGTACACTTGACGGAACAGCAAATTTTTCCACAGCCTGTAACCCCGCTTCATCCGCCTTAATTCCGTTACCATCGATCTCATAGCCTAGATATTTAACATTAGTCCTTAAGAACTCGCACTTGTCCAATCGCAGTTCCAATTTATTTTTAACCAAACGTTTAAAAACATCGCCTAGAACCTTAAAATGTTCCTCAACATCCTTAGTCGCTATCATTATGTCGTCCATATACACAATTAGCCTACCATCTTTAACCGTGTCTGCAAATATCCTATTGACAAAATGCTGAAAAACACACGGAGCATTCTTTAACCCAAACGGCGTTCTCAAAAACTCATATTGCCCCAACGGCATCACAAAAGCTGTGTACTTGACCGACTCGTCTTCTACAAAAACGTGATAAAATCCGTTCTTCAAGTCTAACTTTGTAAAATAACATTTCCCTGCCAACCTGTCCAACAACTCGTCAATGAGTGGGATAGGGTAATTATCCCTCAAAGTCATCTTGTTCAAAGTCCTATAGTCCACGCACATACGAAGCTCGCCGGTTTTCGTCTTAACCAGAACTATGGGTGACGCATACTCTGACTCACTTGGTTTTATGTAACCCTTCTTTAAGTAGTCGTCCAAAATAACCTGCAGTTTTTCCCTTTCATCATAAGATAGTCTTCTTGGCCTACAACTGAATGGTTTCGGTTTTTCCAAGTTCAATTTAATTTCACATCTCGTCACAGGTTCAGGTGGTCGTTTTGGCTCTCTCGTACTCTTCAAATCCTGTCCCACCATTTCACCTATCCTTAGATCTACGTTACCTGCCACCTCATATTCAATTGACATAATTGCTCTCTCAAACATTTGCCTCTCCGTAAGATCGCACTCATTCCTATATTCACCTTCTCCACAATCATTAACGCTTGCTAACACCAAACCCACTTTGCCCAAAAAATCCCTCCCTAGAACACAATCGAACATCATTATAGAGTCTTCAACAACATTTATATCAATTTCAACATATTTATTTTCAAACCAAACGAAAAATAAAAGTTTATCAAAAGAATGGTTTCGGTTTTTCCAAGTTCAATTTAATTTCACATCTCGTCGCGAATCAGAGTGTAGCTTTGATAGTAAACGCACGTGTTTGTTTTTTGATCGGAGTGTTACAAAAAAAAAAGATAACGGTATAAGTAGAAAACCGCAATAAGTGAAGAGTGAATTAATACAAAATAAAAACTTTGTGACAATTATTTTTATATACACAAATATAAATAAAAAAAATTGCATGAGTGTACCCAGTAGGTGCAATTCTGAAAGAGAGCTTAGCTGCACTAAAAAAAACCTCTGGATTTCTGAAGAGGAATCATTGAAAAAATCATTGGACAATCTCCTGTCTCTAAGAGATAAAAAAAGCACGCGTTCGTGCTCGCCAAACATTATTGTTATAACAGACGACAAACCATCTTCCAGTCTAGCTATTGTTGATAAACCGAAGACGCAAGTGGGTATGGATAGGTATGTAACCGTAGTTAAACAGCAGCGAAGCCCCAAATCCGCTCAAATGTCATCTCAGTCCAAAATACCCAAAGATGATAAGACCACCACGACAATGGATAGCAATAGGTTTGCTATCCTTCAAACCGATGAACCAGCAATACCCAAAAAAACTTTTAAGCCGCCACCAATATATTTGCGAGAGCCTACCGCTAGTGAGTTGGTAAAATAACTTATTACGGCAATCGGCAAAGACACTTTTAATGTAACATCGGTTAAGCACGGCAGCATCAATGAAACCAAAATCCAGGTAAACAGTGAAAATGAATACCAAAAGTTGTCTGATGTCCTGGAGAAGGAGAAAAGATCGTTTTACACATATCAGCTTAAAAGTGCCAAAGGTATTCAGGTCGTTATAAAAGGGATTGACCCTTTTGTAGATACGAATGATGTCAAAACCGGCCTAGAGGACAATGGCTTCAAAATTAAAAATGTGGTTAATATTAGGAACCGTGAGAAAATTCCTCAACCCATGTTTAGGGTTGAATTGGAACCTAGAGATGTTGCCTTCAAAAAGAATGAAGTACATCCCATTTATAACCTCAAGTATCTTTTGCATCGTAAGGTTACCGTTGAGGAGCCTCATAAGCGTTTAGGGCCCGTTCAATGCCTAAACTGCCAAGAATTTGGCCATACTAAGGCCTATTGTAAGTTGCCCGCAGTTTGCGTTGTGTGTGGTGAACTTCACGGTACATCGCAGTGCAAAAAACCTAAGACTGACGCGAGCGTTCAAAAATGCAGTAACTGTGGAGGTAACCATACTGCAAACTACAGGGGTTGCCCTGTCTATACTCACTTCAAGAGGTCAATGCCAAATAGGTCACCAATTTTAAATATGCCACCCCAGAGGACAAACACCACTTCTACAAACTATTTTCCCCAGGTACACCAGTCAACCAGCCATATAAACGTGCAAAACCTCCAAAAAATTTCTTATGCGAATGTTGTAAAATCCGATAATCCAAACTTGAATCAAGAGTCCAAGCCTCAAAACTCCGACCAAAATTTAACCAATCTTGAGGCAACTCTGCAATTATAAATACATTTACGGTTTCTATGACGAACATGCTGCAGGAAATGCTGAAAATGCAATCCACTATATTGCAGGCAATTTAAAAAAAATGAGTTGGTTAAAAATATGTTTCTGGAACGCAAACGGCATCCGCCAACACAAAAATGAGCTTGAGCACTTCCTTATGGAAAAGCAAATCGACATAATGCTGATTGCTGAAACTCACTTAACAAGCAACAGCTATTTCAAAATTAATGTTTACAGACTATATGATACAAAAGATCCCCGTGGCAGATCTTGCGGAGGCTCAGCAATTTTGATGAAAACTAGAATTAAGCACTATTTGCTAACCGAGACATGTGAGGAGTATCTTCAAGCAACAAACATATGTATTGAACATTTTCATCATAAAACTGTTATATCATCGATTTATTCCCCACCCCGGTTTTCAGTAACAGAACATCAATATACAAATTTTTTCAATTCACTTGGGCCTCGATTTTTAGCGGCTGGCGCCTATAACTCTAAAAACACTTTTTGGGGTTCACGTTTAATTACCTCGAAAGGCCGTGTGCTTTTTGATACCGTTTCTAAAATGAGCTTAGATGTGGTTTCAAGCGGACACCCCACTTATTGGCCGTCAGACCGACGAAAGATCCCAGATGTTATAGATTTTGGAGTTGCGAAAAATTTTCCTCTAGAGTGGATGCAAGTGGAGCCTTCATTAGATTTGTCATCAGATCACTCACCCACTATAACCTCCGTTTCGTTTCCCCAAGAGATTGGCTCCCCGTAGACCGTCAATAGAGTTAATTGGCTAAAATACAAAAAATTTCTGAGTACACATTGTACTGAAAATATCGCCTTGAAAACGCCTGAGGATATTGGTGTGTCAATTAACGATTTTTCTGAAAACCTCAAACTGGCCGTACAGCATGCTACCACTAGTCATATAAGATCCAGAAATGAGAACAATAGAACTTATTCGTCTGAAATTGCGCAACTTCTATCAGCAAAAAGAAGAGTCAGAAGAGAGTGGCAGCTTCGCAGGTCTCCCCAGCTTAAAAGCAGGGTACGAGGGTATATTATATTATATTTCCAATTAACTTGAGTGACGGTCAACGCCAAGTCACAAAACGGGGAACCAACCCCCTGGGGGAACGAAACAGAAACTATAGTTGGTGAGTGATCTGAGGACAAGTCTAATGAAGGCTCCACTTGCATCCATTCTGAGGGAAAATTTTTAGTAACTCCAAAGTCTATAACGTCTGGGATCTTGCGTTGGTCTGACGGCCAATAAATGGGGTGTCCACTTGAAATCACACCCAAGCCCATTTTGGTAACGGTGTCAAAAAGCACACGGCCTTTCGGGGTAATTAAACGTGATCCCCAAAAAGTGTGTTTAGCGTTATAGTCGCCAGCCGCTAAAAATCGAGGACCAAGTGATTTGAAACAAGTAAGAGTGTAGTAAATTCGGCTGGGCCGAATCTAAAATACCCTTCACGATAGTCACGAATATGTATAGTATATTAAAAATGTGGCCTGAATGTGCTCGGCTATATATGAACCGATATCGGAATTTTTTATTTTCTGTATTTTAGTAACCTTCTTTTATAACAAAAACTGCTTTTCAGCAAAAAAAAAAAAAAATTTTAATGAAAAAATCGGTTCAGGCTATATCTCGGGTATATATGGACCGATATCGAAAATTTAAATTTTCAATATTTATATAACCTTATTTCATTACCAGAACAACTTGTTTAAGTTCGCTTACGCGACATTTTCATGAAAAACCCGGTTTAGGCTATATCTCGGGAATATATGGACCAATATCGGAAATTTTAATTTTCTCTATTTTCGTAGCCTTCTTTTATAACAAGAACTGCTTTTCAGCAAAAAAAAAAAATGTTATTGGAAAAATCGGTTCAGGCTATATCTCGAGTATATATGGACCGATGTCGGATATTTTCCTTTTCCATATTTATATAACCCTTTTTTTTACCAGAACTGCTTTAAGGTGAAAAAAGTTGTTTAAGTTCGCTTACGCGACATTTTCATGAAAAACCCGGTTTGGGTATATCTCGGGTATATATGGACCGATATCGAAAATTTTTATCTTCCATATTTATATAATCTCATCTTATTACCAGAACTGTTTTTAAGCAAAAAAAATTGTTGTTTAAGTTCGCTTACGCGACATTTTCATGAAAAACCCGGTTTGGGCTATATCTCGGGTATATATGGACCGATATCGGAAATTTTCATTTTCCATACCTATATAACCTTATTTTAATATTAGAACTGTTTTTAATCAAAAAAAGTTGTTAAAGTTCACTTACGCGACATTTTCATGAAAAACCCGGTTTGCGCTATATCTCGGGTATATATGGACCGATATCGGAAATTTTCACTTTACATATTTAGGTAACCTAATTTCATTACCAGAACTGCTTTAGAGCACAAAAAAGCTGTTTAAGTTCGCTTACGCGACATTTTCATGAAAACCACGTTCCAGGCTATATCTGCGGTATATATGGACCGATATCGGAAATTTTCATTTTCCATATTTATGTAATCTTATTTCATTATCAGAACTGCTTTTGAGCAAAAAAAAGTTGTTTAAGTTCGCTTACGCGAAATTTTCATGAAAAACCCGGTTTGCGCTATATCTCGGGTACATATGGACCGATATCGGAAATTTTCATTTTCCATATTTAGGTAACATAATTTCATTACCAGAACTGCTTTTGAGCACAAAAAAGCTGTTTAAGTTCGCTTACGCGACATTTTCATGAAAACCCCGGTCTAGGCTATATCTCGGGTATATATGGACCGATATCGGCAATTTTCATTTTCCATAATTATGTAACCTAATTTCATTACCAGAACTGCTTTTGAGCACAAAAAAGTTGTTTAAGTTCGCCTTCGCGACATTTTCATTTAAAACCCGATTTGGGCTATATGTAACCTAATTTCATTACCAGAACTGCTTTTGAGCGCAAAAAAGTTGTTTAAGTTCGCTTACGCGGCATTTTCATGAAAACCCCGGTCTAGGCTATATCTCGGGTATATATGGACCGATATCGGAAATTTTCATTTTCCATATTTATGTAACCTAATTTCATTACCAGAACTGCTTTTGAGCACAAAAAAGTTGTTTAAGTTCGCTTACGCGACATTTTCATGAAAAACCCAGTTTGGGCTATGTCTCGGGTATGTATGGACCGATATCGGCAATTTTAATTTTCCATAATTATGTAACCTAATTTCATTACCAGAACTGCTTCTGAGCACAAAAAAATTGTTTAAGTTCGCTTACGCGGCATTTTTATGAAAACCCCGGTCTAGGCTATATCTCGGGTATATATGGACCGATATCGAAAATTTTCATTTTTCATATTTATATGACCATATTTCATTACCAGAACTGCTTTTGAGCACAAAAAAGTTGTTTAAGTTCGCTTACGCGACATTTTCATGAAAAACCCGGTTTGGGCTATGTCTCGGGTATATATGGACCGATATCGGCAATTTTCATTTTCCATATTTATGTAACCTAATTTCATTACCAGAACTGCTTCTGAGCACAAAAAAATTGTTTAAGTTCGCTTACGCGGCATTTTCATGAAAAACCCGGTTTGGGCTATATCTCGGGTATATATGGACCGATATCGGAAATTTTCATTTTCGATATTTATGTAACCTCATTTTATTACAAGAACTGCTTTTGAGCAAAAAAAAATTATTTAGCTTCGCCTATGCGACATTTGCATTAAAAATCCGATTTGGGCTATATCTCGGGTATATATGGACCGATATCTGAAAAAAAAAATTTTTGCCTTTAAGTCACCATGCTTAATAAGTGTGTGAAGTTTGAAGCAAAACGAACAACTTTTGTTTTCAAAAATTTTCATACAAAACTGCAAAAAAAATGGCTTTTTTCGGAATTTTGAATGTATCTCAGCTATACGTGGACCGATATTACTGAATTTCAATAGCAAACCCATGAATCGATGGGGTAAAAGAATGGTGAAAGAAAAGTTTCTAAGTCTAATGGTTTTCTCAGAAACGGTATTTCAACAGCGGACAGACGGACATCGCTTCATCGACTTTTCCATTAATTCTGATTCAGAATATATATACTTTATAGGGTCGCAAAAAAAACTGTAGAAATTACAAACGGAATCACAAACTTATAAATACCCTTTACATTTTTGTGAAGGGTATAAAAATTGAATATTGTCTTTCTGTTATTGAAAATCGTGGTGGTGAGTAAATCGAGGATATAACAATTTTCTCATGAAAATAATTAAGGCATATATTTGTAGCTTGGAGATATTCCTCACGTGTCCCGTTCATTAGTGCCTAATTCTGGTCTTTATCAAAATTGCCGAACCGCCGCAAGATCTTCCACGGGGATCTTTTGTGTCATATAATGTGTAGCCATTAATTTTGAAATAACTGTTGGTTGTCAAACGGGTTTCAGCAATCATCATTATATCGATCTGCTTTTCCATAAGTAAGTGCTCAAGTTCATTTTTGAGTTGGCGGATGCCGTTTGCGTTCCAGAAACATATTTTTAACCAATTCATTATCTTAAAATTGTCTGTAAAATAGTGGATTGCATTTTTAGCATTTCGTGCATCATGTTTGTCATAGAAACGGTAAAAGTGTTTATGGACTGAACAAGAGTCTGCAGAGTTGCCTCTAAATTACTAAAATT
The DNA here is from genome assembly GCA_914767995.1 of Thecocarcelia acutangulata. Taxonomy (NCBI): domain Eukaryota; kingdom Metazoa; phylum Arthropoda; class Insecta; order Diptera; family Tachinidae; genus Thecocarcelia; species Thecocarcelia acutangulata. The sequence continues at coordinate 80,217,960 of OU612094.1, read as the reverse complement.
TGGATCGCACTTTTGAGGTTTGGGCTCCTGGTTCAAGATTTCGTCGGCTTTAACGACATTAGCATATGAAAATTGTTTGGAGTTTTGCGTATTTGTATGGGTGGTTGAATCGCCTACCTGGGGAAAATTGTTTTTGCCAATGACATTTGGCTGCTGGGCTGCTGGAGAATCCGATGACTTATTTGTCATGGACCGATTAAAATGAGTATTGGCAGGGCAGCCTCTATAATTTGCAGTGTGGTTACCTCCACAGTTACTGCATTTCTTAACACTTGCGTCGGCCTATGGTTTATTGCACTGAGCTGTGCCGTGAAGTTCGCCACATACAACACAAACAGCGGGCAACTTACAGTAAGCCTTTGTGTGGCCAAATTCTTTGCAATTTAGGCACTGAACGGGTCCTGAACGCTTATGTGGCTCCTCAACGGTAACCTTACGATGCAAAAGAAATTTAAGGTTATAAATTGGATGAATTTCACCTTTTTTCAGGACAACATCCCTGGGTTCTAGTTCAACCCTAAACATGGGTTGAGGGATCTTCTCACGGTTTCTGATGTTTACTACGGTTTTTATTTTAAAACCTTTATCTTCCAATCCGGTTTTGACGTCATCAATATCTACGCAAGAGTCAATACCTTTAATAACGAGCTGAAGACCTTTAGCACTTTTGAGCTGGTATGTGTAAAATTATCTTTTCTCTTTTTCTAAAACATCAGACAATTTTCGATAATCGTTTTCATGATTTACTTGTATTTTAGTTTCCCTGATACTGCCGTGCTTCACTGAAGTGACGTTGAAAGTATCTTTACAGATTGCCATAATAAGTTGTTTTACCAGCTCACTAGAAGTAGGCTCTCTCAAATAAATTGGTGGGGGTTTATATGTTTCTTTGGATGTTGTTGGCTCATCTGTCTGAAGGATAGCAAACCTATTACCATCCGTTATCGCAGTGGGTTTATCGTCTTTAGAAATTTTTGATTTTGAAGATATTTGTGCGGATTTAGGGATTTGCTGACGTTTAACCACGGTTATATACCTATCCATTCCTACTTGCATTTTTAGTTTATCAATAATAGCTAAACTGGAAGATGGTTTGTCTTCTGTTGTAACAACAATGTTTGCCGAACACGAACGCGTGCGTTTTTTATCTCTTAGAGACAGAAGATTATCCAATGATTCTTCCTCAGAGATCCAGAGGTTTTTTCTAGTGGAGCTAAGCTCCCTTTCAGAATTGCATCTGCTAGGTACACTCATGCAATTTTTTATTTTTTTTATATTTTTTTTAAATTTAAAATGTATATAAAAATAATTGTCATAAAGTTTTTCGGTTTTGCAAGAAAACAAAACTTTAGTGTATAGTTTTTTTCCCACTGGGTAGGTAATCTTCACGCACAATAACAACAACAACATTGCACTGCCACCGCACTTGTTTTATTGAAATTGATTTTATTGTTTATTTAATGAAATGTGAGGAATTTATTTTCCCATTGTTTTTTAAAATAATTTGTTATTGTTTTTACAATTTAATACAATATATTATTGTTTTTATATGTAAGTTTAAAAATATAATAGCACAATGATTTTTTGGTTTGTTTTTTGTTCACTTTTTAAAAACACGACTGTGCGGTTGAAGAATCACAGAGTAAATGATTGCCTGCTAATACTCACAAGCTTCTGGAAAGCTACTTATATGGGCGGAAATTTGTTATCAGAGAAGGTGATTTTATAAGCCCAACTCAACCTATCGAGGCAGGAGTTCCTCAAGGTAGCATTCTTGGGCCTACTTTGTATTTGATTTACGTCTCTGACATGCCAACGACATCTGGAATCCACACTTCAACTTTTGCAGACGACAGAGCGTTTTTGAGCGTTCATGAAAACCACCAATTAGTTTCACGAAATTTACATGAATTTATTTCAATATTGGAAAAATGGCTGAAGCTTTGGAAAATCAGGGCTAATGAACAAAAATGTACTCACGTTACATTCACGCTATGTAAACAAACATGTTCAGCCATCCAAATCAACAATTCACCTATTCCGCAGCAAAATGAAGTCAAGTACCTTGGTATTCACCTGGACCGTAGGTTAACGTGGAAGTCTCACATAGATGCGAAAGTTACTCAGTTAAAGTTAAAAGCAGCTCAACTGAATTGGCTTATGGTCAGAAACTCGACATTGAAGCTGGATTGCAAACTTTTATTATACAACGCTATTCTAAAGCCTATATGGTGCTATTGAAAAAATCCAAAGGCGACAAAACAAAATTCTTCGAACGATTACTGCAGCTCCATGGTATGTAAAAAATTCACGAATTCATAAAGATCTAAGTGTTCCGCTGGTAAAAGAGGAGTTTTCTAAGTACGCGACAAGGTATGTCAGTAAACTGGAACTTCATCCAAACCCTCTTGCGCGTAATATACTTAATTTTTGCGGCCACAGTCGGTTGAGAAGAAGGGATACCGTTGCCACCATCAGAACGTTCAATAGGTGATTCTACCGATATTGCTCCCGCATAATATAACTTTTTGTCTAGCATTGGCTGGACGTAAGTAAAAAGCACATTTTATTTTTTTATATTTAGTATTAAGATTTGAATACTTATTGTTAGTTCATTTTGAAGATTCAATAAATAAAAACGCTTAACAAAAAAAAAAAAAAAAAAAAAACATCTCGTCGCAGGTTCAGGTGGTCGTTTTGGCTGTAAGTAAGTGTCTAAAAATAACTGTTCCAACGTACTCTTCAAATCCTGTCCCACCATTTCACCTATCCTTAGATCTACGTTACCTGCCACCTCATATTCAATTGACATAATTGCTCTCTCAAACATTTGCCTCTCCGTAAGATCGCACTCATTCCTATATTCAGCTTCCCCACAATCATTAACGCTTGCTAACACCAAACCCGCTTTGCCCAAAAAATCCCTCCCTAGAACACAATCGAACATCATTATAGAGTCTTCAACAACATTTATATCAATTTCAATATATTTATTTTCAAACCAAACGAAAAATAAAAGTTTACCAATAGTTTTAAATTCACTGTTAAGTAAAATTCAAAGTAAAAATTCAAAGTAAAAAAAGATAATTTAATTTTGCAAATGTCGCCTAAACTCCGAGATACCATCGACTTCCTTATAAAACTGGCAGGACTCCCCGTGTCCATCAGACATTCTATATAAAAATGATTCACAAAATTATTCTCAAAACTACACTTAATACGCGTTCTCTACCTTCGATCCACCAGTTTCAGGACAAGCAGCGACAAGATGATTCATGCTGCCACACCCGTAACACGCACCCGCCTCTCTTCTTGGCTTTTGACACTCACTAGCATAGTGCCCCAAACAGTTGCAGTTATAACAGCGAATACCCGTCTCCCGTTTTCTGATCTGTTGATTAATGGTTTTGTTAGCGATATTTTTGAAAAAGCCATCAAAAGTTGCGATTTGTTTCGGAAACACTGCAAAGTTGCATGAATTCTTAAACTGTTGTCAGGGATCCCGTCAATAATGTAATCAATTAGCTCGTCTTCAGGGATTCCCAAACGTTCAGCTAACCTAACTTTGTCGTTGAAATAAGACAAAAAGTCTTCACCATATTGCCATTTTCTTAACTCCAATTTACGGCGTATGTTAAGTTTGCTCTCCTTCTCACCGAATAATGTCACCATTTCATTCAGTAATCGATCCAAGTCATCGTGTACGAAGTTGGATTTCGAACATAACCAGCTCTGCACTTTACCTTTCACCTTAGACATTAATAGTGCTTTAATAGTACCACCATCTACTGAATACAATTTTCTTATATTATTCACTTGCGCAACAAATATCGCTGGTTCAATAGAGCCATCATACTCTGGCATCAATTCCTTAAGAATTGCAAAAGTAGAATTTAAATTACTGTTTTCAGCTTCTTGCATTTCACCACAATCATTTTTGCTTTTCACACAATTCTTATAATCACCGCTATCATTATTTCTCTCATTTGCACTGTCTTTTGCCACTCCCCTGTTGCTATTGTTCAGGTATGGCAACTCTTCTTGTCAGAACCCATAATAGTTTTTCGTAGGTTCTGGCAACGCGGCTGTTAAACGAATTACTTCGGTTCTCTTTTTTTGCTTCATCTTTTATCTTTTGTCATTTTTAATTCACTTTGTATTGAGACGAGCTACCGGTCAGATCAAAGCAAGAGTTAGTGGTGCAAGTGTTTTTTTTTTTATAACGCGAAAAGGAAAGAAAACGTGAAAGAAAAATAAAACCATTAAAATAACTTTACCAATAGTGTATAAATTTTGATATCATTACAATTATATAAGTGTAATAGTGTAGTTACCCGCAAAATAAATAAACTTTCATTTTATCTACAAAGCGAATAGTTTCCATTCCTAAGGTTGTTGGAAAGTTACAGCGGAAGGCTTGCTAAACCGCTCGTCACCAGGGTATTTTGTATCCTCAAGTGCCATCTTCATCACGTACGGAGTTTGTGGAAAACTATTGGAACTCTAAACATCTCCCCAGCCATTTATCTGCCAACTACGATAGTCAACAGCCAACTTTAACGACCGTAAGTGTACCAACCATCGAAAACACCTATCACCCACGCTCAGACCACTGTAATTCCCCAATTGCTTATTATTCATTTCAACCCCCGTGTGCCCTGCACATTTTGGTCCTTCGAGCCGGATACGGGCCAGCTATAACCCGGCAATCCTACCCTGCTTTAAAAAAACGTAGAAAAGTGCAATTTTCTCATAACCCCCTTTTAATAAGAAGAATCCCAAATTTTTATTTGAGACATACATATGTATGTACATCCATATACATATGTATGTAAGTGTATAATTTCATCAAATAAATCTTATTATACTTACCACGGTACGTACCTACAATCTTATTTAACCCCCTGAAAAATCAAAGATTACTTACATACTCGTGTATACATATGTATGCACATCTACATACACATTCATATATGTAGGTGCATATAATCTAATTAAATCATAATTTTTTTTAGAACTGATACATACATATGTACTTCCATATGCATATGTATGTATGTTAATAATTTCATAAAACAACCCCCTTTTTCTCTGTTAAAAAATAGATTTGTTTAATACGTACTTACATACTTATGTACATACATACATAAGTGCGTAGAACAAATCGTCAAATTAACAAATTTTGCATCAAGTTTATATGTACATAAGTTTCCCGCGTGCGTGCATACATACATACGTACATACTTATATATTTGCGAGTGCAACTACATATGTATGTACATATATTTTTTGCGACAACGAAAAATACACAAGTACAGCGGTATGTACAGTTTCGTCCAAAAACGTTAGTTTGGGCAAAGTCATAAAAATTCATAAATCTGCATACCGTTATACCTAAAAAATAGAAGACAAACAAACAAACAAAAAAAACAACAACAAATATACCGCCAACGGAATTTTTATTTTATTTTACTTGCATACATACCTTGTGCAAACATACATTGTGCATACATACCTGAAATACATACATACATATAAAGAAAACAAAAAATCAAAGCATCAGGTGCACAGCAACGACAACACAAGAAATAAGCATCAAAGAAGAGGCTCAACTCAAATTCAACAAGAGGACGAAAAGACAACAACAACAGGTGTAAATTAGCAAAACAACCAAAAGCTGTTGATGTTTATGTATGTGTATATGCGTGTGTTTTTTTTTTTGCAAAGCATAGAAAAATTTGTTAAAGTTTCGATTTGTACGCAACAAGTTCGATCTCTTGACCTCGAACCTTGAGCAAACGTGTTGCGATCAACAGAAACATGACAAAAGGAACACATGAAACGCATGTATGTATGTGCTAAGAAGCATGTACATAAACAAAAGTAGGTCAGTGGCACAAGTTTAGTACATAACAAATTATTTACTAACCGCTGATCCACGAGGGCCGTATGAACAGTCAGGTTAGGCGTATTTAAAACATTTGTGTGATATCAAGCTATCAAAACGAAAAACTATTTTAAACAACAGATTATATTGAAGAATACCCCCTGTTTGCACACATATTAAAGCGGTATGAAATACTTTTGTTCGTTGTCGCATATTAAAAACCAATCACAAGTACGAATTCAATTATAAAACTTTTTGCACATAGTTGGTAACCTATACGAGGTACCAACTGAAATTTTTTTTTATTAGAAAATTTTCTCAAAATATTTTTTAACCCCCATACTTAGTGGTGACTTATACTAAGCACCACTCCCATTTTTTATAAAATTTTTGCACATAGTTGGTAACCTATAAGAGATACCAACTGAAATTTTTTTTAGAAAATTTTCTGAAAATATTTTTTTTTAACCCCCATATCTAGTGGCTGCTTATAACAAGCATCACTCCCATTTTTATAAAACTTTTGCACATCGTTGGTAACCTATACGAGGTACCAACTGAAAAATTTAGAAATTTTTTTTTTTATTTATTTTTGAATCCCCATAAACAGTGGGTGCTTGCTTATACGAAGCGCCACTGCAACTTTAAAACTTTTACACCCAGTTGGTAGCCCATACGAGGTACCAACCGAAATTTCTGGAAAATTTTCGGAATTTAATTTTTAACCCCCCTAAACAGTGATAGCTTATACGAAGCATCACTGCAACCTTAACTTTTTCCGCATCCCTTTTTTGGAATTCTCAACCCTCCGGCGAAGCATCATTGGAGAGCCTTTGGAACAACAAGGATTTTCTTCACAACTTGCCGTGGCAGCCGATACGAGGTGCCATACATCATTTCTTTAAAAAATATTTTTACCTCAATTTCTGAAAATTGAACAAACCCCCCACTTCAGCGCGCTGATACGCAGCCCTATTTGCAAAATCGTAAAGCACTTCTTATTTTTTGCGGAATACTTGCATATTAACGCAAGCATTATTATCCATTGGACATTCAACAAAATGGCCACGTTAAAAAATCTCTTACATTCCTCGGATCGAATAGTAAAATTTCAAAGCTACTTTGAAGGCTTGGCAGTAGAATCGCACACAATTCACACCTTGAAGGCTCATGAAGCTCACATCCAGCGGCTTTGGACAACTTTCGATTCAGCATATGTAACCGCGGTGAATATGTATGAAACAATAAAAGAAGACCTGGACATGGCTACCTTGAATAAACGGTTTAATTCTACCTATGAAGCGTACACCATGGTACTGGCAAGGATTAACGACCTCTGTGATATCCTGCCTGCCAAAGATAACGCGGCGTCCCCTTCAACAGCAAAGGAATTAACTTCCACCCCTTCTATTTCACTACCTCCATGCGATACAGAAATTTTCCACGGTGACTATAAATCCTGGCCAACGTTCGGTGACATGTTCACGGCCCTGTACCGCAACAATAAACGTTTGACCCCCGTGGAAAAAATGTGTCACTTGATGAAGAAAACACAGGGTGAAGCACGTGATCTACTCAAAACCTGTCCCATGACCAACGAAGGTTTTGACATGGCTTGGCAAAATCTCATGGATCGCTATGAGAACCCAAGGATCCTCGTCAACGAGCAATTAAAATTGTTTTTCAACATGAAACCGATTTCAAGGGAAACGGGCAGTGATCTCAGGCGGTTGCAGCGCACAATTAATGATTGTCTAACCAATCTTCACTTGTTAGACATGTCCACCGAGGCGTGGGACTGCATTATTGTCTACACTTGCTGCACGAGCCTGCCTGAGACAACACTTAGCTTGTGGGAGCAATCCTTGCCGCCTATAAAAGTTCTGCCCACCTGGAAGCAGCTTGATGAATTTTTGACTGCCAGGGTTCACACTTTAGAATCGATAGCCGACATCCGTTCCACATATTCGAGTTCAAATTCAGCAAAGACCCCGCAAGCTACTAGGACAAATAAACTTAACCAGTCATCAACGAAGAAACTTCAAAGTTACCAGACAAACGTTTCCCAGGACAATCAGGGAAAATGCGCGCTCTGTTCACATTTTCACCCTTTACGATTCTGTTCTGTGTTTTTATCTATGTCAATTGATGAACGTTATGCTGCAGTCAAGAAGCAGAATAGATGTACCAATTGTCTTGGAACTTCACATGGTTTTAAAAACTGCAAGAGCAAATACACTTGCTATACCTGCTAAGGCAAACACCATTCTTTGCTCCACCGCGCTGCACGGAAATCTACATCATCTAACCCCCATATAAGTCCTAATGTCCTCAAGACTCAGGAAAACCCCCAAAATCCCATAAACGTGATGCCTTCTACATCAACACAAGCAGCGAATCGCGCGTTGCAATTATTCGCGACTCAGCTGCAAACCCCCGCCCAATCGGTCATACTAGGAACCGCACTTGTCGGCATATACCACGGTGACCTAAAATGCACTGTTCGTGCCTTAATCGACTCAGCATCTGAGGCAACGTTCATTTCAAGAAAATTACAAATGCACCTGGGCCTTGACACAAAATCCTCACAGGCTCAAATACACGGCTTGAGCGATTATTTAACCGCCATCGCGGCACAAAGCTGTGAAATACAAATCGGTTCTCCAGTCGACTCTGCATTTGAGCTCTCGTTAAATGCATTAGTCATCAACAAGCTTACTGGTCAACTTGCCCATTATCCGTCATCAGCACTTCAAAATGACACTTTTTCAAATTTGCAGCTAGCGGACAGCTACCAACATCGGTGCAAGGAAATTTAATTACTGCTCGGTGGAGATGTATACCCAAAAATTATTCAGGACGGCTTACAGTGGGATGATCAACACTCTCTGGTGGCTCAAAAAACAGTTTTCGGTTGGATCATCACAGGCACGGTCTCCACAAACCCGTGCAGAAATTCGGTCTTATCGTTTTTCAACACCGTCGAGTTGAATAATCAGCTTCAACGTTTTTGGGAACTTGAAGACCTCCCGAGAAGAGCAAAGTCACCCCCGGAGGACGCATACTGCGAGAAATTATACACCTCCACTACATTTCGCAATAAGGATGGTCGATATGTCGTGTCGCTACCCTTTAAACAAGAATATCCTGAAAAAATAAATATTGGGCTATCCAGAAAAATCGCATTTTCTCAATTTCTAAGAAATGAAACAAGATTATTAAAAACCCCCCAAATAAAATCCGAGTATGATCGCGTAATCACAGAGTATTCTACTCTGGGTCAAATGACCAAAGTAACCCCCGCACATGGTGACAGCGGCACATATTACCTGCCCCACCATGCTGTCATAAAACCCGACAGCACCACAACAAAATTACGAGTGGTGTTTAATGCCTCAAGTTCATCATCCAACGGCACGAGTCTCAATGACCTTCTTCACCCAGGGCCCATCTTACAAGCAGATTTGTTGGTATTAATCTTGAGGTGGAGATTTTTCCGCTACGTTTTTAATGCGGACATCGAGAAAATGTACCGCCAAATCCTGGTACACCCCACTCATACCCCCTTTCAACGAATTTTGCATCGCAGCTCTCCCCATGAAATAATTCAAGACTATGAACTGAATACCGTAACATTCGGTGTAAACTGTGCCCCCTATCTAGCAATCAGAATATTGCTTGAACTCGCTGCTGAAAAAGAAACCGCGTACCCGAATGCCTCTGATATTTTGAGAAACTATATGTACGTCGACGATGTTCTCTATGGAGCTCACACCATATCATCGGCGCGAAAAGCTCGAGACGAACTAATAACAGTTCTGGATACAGCAGGTTTTTCATTGCGCAAATGGACGGCGAATCATGAAATGTTACTGCAAGGACTTCCGTCAACACACTTGCTGGATGCAGAGTTTCTTAAACTGTCAGACTCCAGTATTACAAAAACATTAGGGCTCAGGTGGAACGCTGGAAGCGACCACTTCTATTTCAAGTTGAAATCTACCCCTGATCGGAAGTTGACTACAAAGAGACGTGTGTTGTCTGAAATCGCTAAGTTATTCGATCCAGCTGGTTGGTTGTCCCCGAAAATCATCGTAGCGAAGATGATTATGCAGCAGATATGGAAAGATGGCACCGATTGGGACGAAGATTTAAACCCTGTAACGATGCAAAAGTGGCTTGATTTTCTCGATGATTACCTCAACATTGAACAAATAAAAATCCCCCGATTCATTGATTTTGACCCTGCCTATCAAGTTGAGCTACACGGCTTTTGTGACGCATCAGAGAAAGCGTATGCAGCTACCATTTATCTTCGCTCCGAAAACCAAGGCTATGTCGCTACCCATCTTTTGGCGGCAAAAACGAAGGTAGCCCCTGTAACATTTGTCTCACTACCTCGAAAGGAATTATGTGGGGCAGAATTGTTGGCCAACATGGTAGATTCCATCCAATCTCAGCTAAACTTGCGGGATTATAAAATTTTCTTGTGGACAGATTCGACGATTGTGCTCGCTTGGTTGCAGAAACCACCTCATAAATGGAAAACGTTCGTAGAAAACCGAATTTCATCAATTGTGGAAAGAGTCGGCAAAGAATCATGATCTCACGTAGAATCCAAACACAACCCCGCTGACATGGCATCTCGTAGTATTACTATCGCGGAGCTATCACCCAATGATTTATGGTGGCATGGACCTACCTGGCTAAGACATCCGCATAATGAATGGCCATCCAGAAACACTGACTTTGAGACTGAAGAGGAAAAAAGGCCTATCCAAGTTCACGCAACTTTAATCGAAGCTAACGATATTCTGGAAAACTTTTCCGACCTCCCTCGGGCGTTACGAGTCATATGCTATATGTTTCGTTTTTACAACCACGCACGAACAAAGTTGCAAGCAGATACAACAACACTGGAATTGTCGGCCAAGGAAATAGTTTTTGTCAAAAATCGCCTTTATATCGGATAACAAGGCTACGTTATTACGTCCCTCGACTTAAAACTTTGATAAAAACCATCATCTCCCAATGTCTTACGTGCGTAAGACATAAGCGCCAAGTCAGCCAGAAAATCATGGCTGCGCTCCCTCCCGAACGGACACAGCTATCTCGCCCTTTCCACAACTCCGGAATTGACTTCGCGGGACCTTTCGACATAAAATCTTATGTGGGGCGTGGCTGTAAAGTAACCAAAGGATATGTACTGGTGTTCGTATGTTTCTCAACCAAGGTTTGGTTGTCACTGGAGAAATCTCCACCCAGGCCTTTTTAGCCGCTTTCGCCCGCTTCTTTTCTAGACGAGGTACCCCTCACGCGATTTATTCCGATAACGGCATTGCCTTTGTCGGTGCCTCTAATATCTTAGCTCAGGACAAACAACAATTTTTGTCCCTGGTGAGAAAAGGGCTCCTTGCTCACGAAAGTTTCAGTCCAGTGGAATGGCATTTCATCCCCCCGGGCGCTCCCCACATCGGCGGCATCTGGGAGGCAGGGGTGAAAAGTTTCAAGCCTCATTTCAAAAAACTATGCCTCAATCAAAGTTTTACATACGAAGAGTTTAACACAATGCTCGCTCGAATCGAAGCCTGCCTTAACTCCAGACCGTTAAGTCCGATGAGTGAGGACCCTGCGAATCTCTGCGCGTTGACTCCGGGCCACTTTCTGATCGGCACCCCAATATTATCCCCCCCGGAACCTGACTTATCCAGCCATTCACTCAGTTACGTGAATCGTTGGCAAAAACTAAAATTCACCATCACTTGGCTCGTAGATGGAAAGACGAGTATCTCGTCGAACTCCATAAACGAAATAAATGGAAGTACCCCCAACGAAATCTCGCTATCGGCGATCTTGTAGTTGTCCGACATGAAAACCTACCCCCTCATCAATGGCGTCTTGGGCGCATTGATAGAATTTTTCACGGTCCCGATAGCAGGGTGCGGGTTGCCGAGGTTCGCACCGCCAATGGAGTCATCACCAGGCCCATTGTAAAATTAATTTTGCTTACTAATCACCCGTCAGAATGACATTTAATTTTCCCCGCAGTAGCAAACATGCCACCACGCCGCAACAACAACAATGTGTCTCTCATCGAGGAAACCAAACATCACCAACGCCTGAAGGCTGAAAATCCGGATTGTCGCATCTGCCGCCAAAACCACCCGTTAAGGAGATGCTATAAATTTTTGAAAATGTCAGTGTCAGCCAGGCAAGAAGCGGTGAAACGTCACAATTACTGTCGGAATTGCTTGGCCCATTCCCATCCTGTGAAGAATTGTCGCAGCCAGCAGCGTTGCTCTGACTGCAATGCCCAACACCACTCCCTCCTTCACCCCCCGCAAATCACCCGAGCAAATGATTGCCTCAGCAAAGCTGGTACCACCACCGTGATCCCCACCGTGATAGTTCGCATCAAGTTACATGACGAATGGTGCCATGTTCGTGGATTGGTGAATCCAGGTGCTGCAACCAGCGCCATAGCAGAATTCTTAGTCGACCGCTACCACCTGCCGTTTGAGCGTTTCGACGAGGATAAATGGTGCGAGTTTACGTTCCGGAACCGTTTTGAAGGGGAAGGAGGGAGTTTTACAATCAGAGCCCGCTTAACATCAGCATTGCCTGAACGGCCACCTAAGAAGTGACTTGACCGCAGTGCCGCGGATGCTTACAAAAACCTACGCCTAGCTGACCCCGACTTCTATGAAGCTAATACTATTAATTTCATTTTGGGAGCCAATGTCTACCCCAGGCTTATCAGGGCGGGACTGCAAACAACAGGTATGGGTTCCCCGCTAGCCCAGGACACCGCACTAGGGTGGATCGTCATCGGCAAGTTTGCCGTCTAGATACTATGTTTTTTCTATTTTTCAATTCTATATTATACAATGTAATTTCTACTTAAATTTAAACAACTTGAATTTGTCATCTATTTTAGTTTGAGACACTTATACAACACTCATTTTCTTTATTACCTGCATTTATATTATATTTGAACTTTATATTTGGATCCCTCAATTTAAACAACGTTTTTTCTTTCTTTTCCGCCACTGCACTCCTAACTATTATTATAAATCTTACCTATGACTGTAAAAAGCCCAACATGCGCACCCCGACCATCGTTGTTATCCTAGTACAACTAGGGGGCGGGATGTTCAGGTATGGCAACTCTTCTTGTCAGAACCCATAATAGTTTTTCGTAGGTTGTGGCAACGCGGCTGTTAAACGAATTACTTCGGTTCTCTTTTTTTGCTTCATCTTTTATCTTTTGTCATTTTTAATTCACTTTGTATTGAGACGAGCTACCGGTCAGATCAAAGCAAGAGTTAGTGGTGCAAGTGTTTTTTTTTTATAACGCGAAAAGGAAAGAAAACGTGAAAGAAAAATAAAACCATTAAAATAACTTTACCAATAGTGTATAAATTTTGATATCATTACAATTATATAAGTGTAATAGTGTAGTTACCCGCAAAATAAATAAACTTTCATTTTATCTACAAAGCGAATAGTTTCCATTCCTAAGGTTGTAGGAAAGTTACAGCGGAAGGCTTGCTAAACCGCTCGTCACCAGGGTATTTTGTATCCTCAAGTGCCATCTTCATCACGTACGGAGTTTGTGGAAGACTATTGGAACTCTAAACATCTCCGCAGCCATTTATCTGCCAACTACGATAGTCAACAGCCAACTTTAACGACCGTAAGTGTACCAACCATCGAAAACACCTATCACCCACGCTCAGACCACTGTAATTCCCCAATTGCTTATTATTCATTTCAACCCCCGTGTGCCCTGCACAGCTATCATTTGTTTCACCGTTATCTCCACCATCGTCGTTGTAGTTTACTGCACCACTGTCATTTTCTTCACCATCACTATATATCTGCACCACACTCTCTTTTTCGTCTTTAATTAATTTTAACTCTCTTTTTACTAACTCAAATTCATCTTTACAGTCACTAATAACATCTTTATTTGTATGTGGTCATACGTCTTGCTTATGATCTTCAGATTCACTTGTACCCACTGTATTTACCGACGCGCTGTTATCTTCGACCGGGCACAGCCCCCTTTGCTATACAGGTACTTCATTTAGTCTTAATACGAGGGCATTTTTCGTGCCTGTTGTCGGCAAATTTAAATGCTGCAATCAACAACGTAACTGGGCAGCCGTATATTTATTCGGAATTATTTCATCCATATTTCTTTATTTTCGCGCACACACCAATTAGAAATACTGTATATAAAAAAAAAAAAATAAAAAAATCTTTGCCCTAATCTCTTTCGTCTCACTCTTTTGTTCTTGATATTTTGTTTTCCTTTGTGTAATTATCTAGGCCCGAACTTAAAATGTTTTCACTTATATGTATTGCTTTTTACTTCTGTAATTATTCCGCCACTTTTGTCTTTCTTTTCAACCTTATTAACTTCCTTTTTTTAAGTTGTGTTTAATATTCTTTTCTTTAGTTCTTAAAAAAAAATTCTCCAAATCTTGGCGCGTTGTGTTTTCCTAGTTACAGTTATTTAATTGTTTCAAATAACAATCTTTTAATAAAAAGTCACTTGATAACTTATTTTGTTTTATTTCTTTCTATTCTTCATTCATAAAAAAAAATTTCTTCGTATTCCGTTCTTCGAAATACAGTTTTTATTTACTTTTTTAACACTTTGCATGTATACAGACACAATCCACTATTTTTTTTTTTCTGTCACTGAGTATGACCGCGTTTTATTTCAAACCAGCAACAATGTCTCTTGTTTTATAATCTTAAAAACATTTTACTTTTTTTCTGTCTCTTTTTATTTTCTTATTATTGTTTGTGGATAACAATCCCACTTCTGAAGCTATAACCGTATGAATTTAATGAAACGACCGTCTGCTTCAATGATCAACAACGGAATGAATGTTTCTTTATTTAACTGTTTTGCTTAAAGCTATGCGACAAAATAATGTGTGTACATGTATGTGTGAGTATGTATAATACTAAAGATGATCAAGCATTGACGTTTACGTATGTGTATCAAATAGAGAACAGAACAACGTAAATGCTCAACCATAAATATTGTAAGGATCTTCCGGTTGTCCGGGTTGAATGCTGGGATATACTCAGCCTACCAAGGTCCCTTTCCTCGATGGATACTCAAAAGAAAACCCACGGCTGTATCTGGTTATTAAGATTGCTTTACTTTTTCTTCTTTATTTCACTTTTAATTATTATTATTATTTTTTTTCTTACGGCTATAATTATTTTCTTGCGTGAATCGTATACGGACACTCCTGACTTCTTACCGTAGGATGTTATCCGTACGGCTCAACGGTGGATATTATCCAACCGCGTCCCTATTCGGAATCACTATAGCGACCCTGGACTAGAGGATGTAATCCTGCTAGTCGAACCGGATATAATCCAGTGCTAACTCGACCTGTTCTGCTGCCGCAGGATATAATCCGTGCGGTTAATTTCTGAATGTAATTCAGTCTCGTGCCTAACTAAAAAACACAACCTTTCACCACTCAGTACCTTGGTCTCCTGCCCGATACGAACTCTCCTTTTCAGACTTGGCAGCCCCTTTTATAGGGGACCTGTCACGACTGTCTAGCGACAACTATGCTGCAACTACAAAGTGTGCAGCTTACGGTTGTTAGTTCTCTCACATGCTGCTCTCTCCAAAAAAAATAAGAGAGTCTATTGTGCTTTGCCTTGGGATTCTTTAGACTCTTATATGGTGAATATTATTCACCCCTACGTCCTGTGGGTTAACTCTTATACGATGGTGAATGTAATTCACCTCGTAATATGAAAATATAAATTTTTGGCAAAATGTCTTTATTAAAAAATAAAAAAAAAATTCCAGGAAGTTTTTTTTTCTCTTCACAATATGTACAAGTAAATATGCTAAGAAACCTTGAAAAGAGATTTAAGAATACAATATAATGATAATAATGTGTGCCTACGTGACTAGTCTAACGTACATTATGTCTATACAAATTCATAAAAGCAGAACAAGCAATAAATAATGTGTTCATGTGTGTGTTCTGTGACACATGGTGGACGAAGGGAGGCCTGCCCTACGGGGAAGTATTGCTACTCATAGTTGCACGTAAAAGTACTTAACTAGGGGTGGTACTCATTACATTGATAAAAGAAAAAATAAAACAAATACAATTAAGTTTTTATTCGCCATTCTAGCCTCTAACATTCATACCAATAAAAAATTATAAATAGCTTGTTTTCTATGTTTCCCAGCTATCTATATGTCGACATTTGATAGGAACTACCCTAATCATCAGTAGACTTTGGAAATTTTTGAAAGATATTCTCAAACATTCAACTTTATATCCCAACAATATAAATAAATTGCTGAGAATTTAAAAAGAAAAATGTTCTAATAATACCTGTCAAAACACAAAAAACAAGCTTTTTCATTTATACACGTCTGTAACATTTCTTTACACCTTTCAAACAAATGAACAACCGTTGGTTGCTACGATTTGCTTTTTGAAAGGTTGTTCATTTGTTGTTCATTTGTTCATGGGAGCGTTTACACTAATATTTTAAGCATGTTTACACGAAAATCAAACATTTTTTATTTTCTTGAATGTTTGTGTTGTCTAGCCCTAAATTTTGTCATCTCAATAATAATTTTGCAGAGTGAAATGGTGGAAGAAGAAACATACAAAATAAACTAAGAAAGTTTTTTGGTTAGAATAGTAGTGTATAAAAGTTTGCTTTCATTGTAGAAAAACAATTATAGCAACAGAATCTCAAGATGTAGAGGCTATAGCAAATTATATCTTGTGAATTTCAATATGTATACCAAATTGCCGCAACACAATCGTCGTCAATTCTAATTAAAACAAACAAGTAAGAGTGAAGGGCGAATCTAAAATACCCTTCACGGCAATCAGGTATATTTATAGTATACACTGCAAATTTTAACTAAATATGCTCAGATATATATGGACCGATATCAGGAAAAAATATTTTTACCTTGTAATCACCATTCCAAAAAGGAAATCTTTCATGGAAACTTTCATAGAAAAATCGGTTTAGACTATATCTCGGGTATGTATGGACCGATATCGGAATTTTTCATTTTCTGTATTTTAGTAACTTCCTTTTATAACCAGAACTGCTTTTAAGTAAAAAAAACTTTTTTCATGAAAAAATCGGTTTTGACAATATCTCGGATATATATGGACCGATATAGGAAATCTTTGTTTTCTGTATTATACTAACCTTACATTAACAGCACTAATTTTAAGGAAAAAAATGTTTAAATCGGGTATATATGGACTATATCTCGGGTATATATGGACCGATATCGGAAATATTAATTTGCTTGAAACAGTTTCTTATATTACCAGAACTGTTTTTAAGCAAAAAAAAGTTGTTTAAGTTCGCTTATGCGACATTTTCCTAAAAAAATCAGTTTCGACTATATCTCAGGTATATGTGGAACGATATTAAAATTTTTAATTTTCTGTATTTAAGTAACCTTCTTTTATAACCAAAATTTCTTTTACGCAAAGAAAAGTTGTTTCATGGACAAATCGGTTCAGACCATATCTCGGATATATATGGACCAATATCGGAAATTTTCATTTTTAGGTAACCTCCTTTTATAACGGGAACTGCTTTTAAGTAAAAAACATTGTTTAAGTTCGCTTACGAGACATTTTCATGAAAAATCACTCTAGGCTATATCTCGGGTATATGTGGACCGATATTGAAAATTTCTATTTTCTGTATTTAGATAACCTTATATTATTACCAGACTTGCTTTTAAGCAAGAAAAAGTTTTTTAACTTCGCTTGTTAGAGTAATTTTTTTGCCTTTTTGTTTTAAAATCTTTGCAAAATATACTTTTCTCAAAATCAATTTTCAGTTTTTTATTAATATTTATTTTAAAAGAGCATTTTCGATTATATACATATATTTACTAAAATAAACTTATTTTAACTTTGAATCATAATATTTTAAAGAATCTATTTGATTTGTCCCACTTTCATTTCTAAAATTGAAATAGATAAAAACTGCTTAGAATGTATTTAAATTAACATCTGTATCATCCAAAAACTAGATTACATATTTCTGCATAAAAGTCAGGCTTGAAAATGTTCTTATTCTGTTATAAATAGGGAGCTAAAATGCATATTGATGTTATCAGTTGTATATGCTTTATACACTGTCGCTATATAGCTAAAATGCATGAATAACAATATGCACACCAAATGAAAAATTAAGTTGCATGCAATTATAATACTTGTGTGATTATATTCATGTCAATAGTGCCACCATACTACTTTAAAACTGGAACGGAGGAAAAGGACTAAAGTACGCTGAGAAAATTATTTAAAAATCTACTTGACAAAATAAATAAATGTTTTCAAATTATAATGCAGTTTAAAACTTAAATTTAGCATTAAAAAATGGAAAATTGAAGAAATATCAATAATATATGTAATTTTATACAATTTTTCTTATGATTTTCAAAATTGTTTCTCTACGAGTTCATCCTAAAGAGCTTTGGCAATGTTTGCGTGGAATAAATAAGAGCAGTGGTTTAATATTTTAAAATAAAGAGTTAAACTCAACTTTATTGACATTTACCTTTGCTTGCAGAATTGAACAAAATGTTGCTGTAATGGCGGCGAACGAACAACCAATAACTTTTTTATTAATATGCCAAACTTTGTAGCTTACAATCACTATTAAATATTACCGTTAACAGCTAACTCGTTAGAATTTGTGTAGAAACTCCCACCCAAAGATGTATAAAAAAGGAGTTACGCAAATTCTAAAGAGTTTAACAAAAAAGTAGAAAATCAAATCTGACTTAAACATTGCCGGCCACCTTGCAACATTAAATTCAGTTGCAACAATAAACTTAATCTAAAGGTAATATGGAGCTGACTTTTAACCAAGCTATGCGGTCGCTCCTCATAACGGTGGTAGGCAGCTTAAGCGCCTTTACCAAGTCCTCGCATATATAACTCACGCTACAACAGAGGTCTATTACCGCTCGAAGTGGAATATGCTTATTAAAAACTTCCAGCTGTACTCGAACGGTCGGGGAAAAGTTCACAATCTGACGTACGGACAGAGACGAGACGGTAGTGGTCGAGGACCGAACGGTTTGCCTTTTCTTTTTCGCGCCGAACTTGTTAACCGGATGAAGCATCGAATTAGGCTTGTCATCTCATTTTCCACATTTGCCCGTACTTCTACAATCGCGGCCCGTATGATGAGGTGATAAACACCGGGAACAATAGCGATGTAGAAGCACTATTCGCAATCTTTTTTCATTAGTCATAAATCGGAATTTACGGCATGAAGCTAACGAGTGTTTGGAACCACAAATTCGGCATTTCGCGATAGAATGAAGAGGGGGCGTGGCAACTTCTTTCGAACCTCCGGCTTCCACACCAACGGAGGTTAAATTAACTGTAGTCTACTTAATGTTTTCCCTCTGATTTGTAGGCGAAGTAGCAACTGAGGCGACTGCTGCGAGCTAATTCTGTCATTCGCTTACGAGCGAGTTTTTACTCGAATGTGCGAGTTTTTAAACTTTTGGGGTTATCTCATTCGATATCGAGTAAAACGTTTCGAAATTTCTAATGATGCCATTCGATAGCGAGTAACCATTCGAATGCAACCGTGCAACTTTTTACTCGTAAGCAAAAGTACTATCGAAAACCAGCCAAACAGAAAAATGTCAAATAAAAATTTGATTTGAATAGCACTTAAATTAAATTAAAACAAGTAAGAGTGTAGTATATTCGGCTGGGCCGAGTCTAAAATACCCTTCACGATAGTCACGAATATGTATAGTATATTAAAAATGTGACCTGAATATGCTCGGTTATATATCAACCGATATCGGAATTTTCTATTTTCTGTATTTTAGTAACCTTCTTTTGTAACAAGAATTGCTTTTCAGCAAAAAAAAAAAAAAAAAAAAAATTTTAATGAAAAAATCGGTTCAGGCTATATCTCGGGTATATATGGACCGATATCGAAAATTTTAATTTTCCATATTTATATAACCTTATTTCATTACCAGAACTGCTTTTGAGCACAACAAATTGTTTAAGTTCGCTTACGCGATATTTTCATGAAAAACCCGGTTTAGGCTATATCGGGAATATATGGACCAATATCGGAAATTTTAATTTTCTCTATTTTCGTAACCTTCTTTTATAACAAGAACTGCTTTTCAGCAAAAAAAAAATGTTATTGGAAAAATCGGTTCAGGCTATATCTCGGGTATATATGGACCGATATCGAAAACTTTCATTTTCCATATTTATATCACCTTATTTTATTACCAGAACTGCTTTAAGGCGAAAAAATTGTTTAAGTTCGCTTACGCGGCATTTTCATGAAAACCCCGGTTTAGGCTATATCTCGGGTATATATGGACCGATATCGGAAATTTTTATCTTCCATATTTATATAACCTCATCTTATTACAAGAACTGTTTTTAATCAAAAAAAGTTGTTAAAGTTCGCTTACGCGACATTTTCATGAAAAACCCGGTTTGCGCTATATCTCGGGTATATATGGACCGATATCGGACATTTTTATCTTCCATATTTATATAACCTCATCTTATTACAAGAACTGTTTTTAATCAAAAAAAAAAATTGTTAAAGTTTGCTTACGCGACATTTTCATGAAAAACCCGGTTTTCGCTATATCTCGGGTATATATGGACCGATGTCGGAAATTTTCCATACTTATATAACCTTATTTGATTACCAGAACTGCTTTTAAGCAAAAAAAGTTGTTTAAGTTCGCTTACGCGACATTTTCATGAAAACCACGTTCCAGGCTATATCTTCGGTATATTAGGACCGATATCGGAAATTTTCATTTTTCATATTTATATAACCTTATTTTATTACCAGAACCGCTTTTAAGCAAAAAAAGTTGTTTAATTTCGCTGACGCGGCATTTCCATGAAAAACCCGTTCTAGGCTATATCTCGGGTATATATAGACCGATATTGGAAATTTACATTTTTCATATTTATATATAAATTCATTTCATTACTAGAAGTGCTTTTGAGCACAAAAATGTTGTTTTAGTTTGCTTACGCGGCACTTTTAAGTAAAACCCGGTCTAGGCTATATATCGGGTATATATGGACCGACATCGAAAATTTTCATTTTTCATATTTATATGACCCTATTTCATTACCAGAGCTGTTTTTAAGCAAAAAAATATGTTTAAGTTCACTTACGCGTTATTTTCATTAAAACCGCAGTTTAGGCTATATCTCGGGTATATATGGACCGATATCGGAAATTTTCGTTTTCCATATTTATGTAATCTTATTTGATTACCAGAACTGCTTTTAAGCAAAAAAAGGTGGTTAAATTCGCTTACGCGACATTTTCATCAAAAACCCGATTTGGGCCATATCTCGGGTACATATGGACCGATATCGGAAATTTTCATTTTCCATATTTAGGTAACCTAATTTCATTACCAGAACTGCTTTTGAGCACAAAAAAGCTGTTTAAGTTCGCTTACGCGGCATTTTCATGAAAAACCCGGTCTAGGCTATATCTCGGGTATATTTGGACCGATATCGAAAATGTTCATTTTTCATATTTATATTACCCTATTTCATTACCAGAACTGCTTTTGAGCAAAAAAAAGTTCTTTAAGTTCGCCTATGCGACATTTTCATTAAAAATCCGATTTGGGCTATATCTCGGGTATATATGGACCGATATCTGAAAAAAAAATTTTTTGCCTTTTAGTCACCATGCTTAATAAGTGTGTGAAGTTTGAAGCAAAACGAACAACTTTTGTTTTCAAAAATTTTCATACAAAACTGCAAAAAAAAATGGCTTTTTTCGGAATTTTGAATATATCTCAGCTATACGTGGACCGATATTACTGAATTTCAATAGCAAACCCATGAATCGATGGGGTAAAAGTATGGTGAAAGAAAAGAGTTTCTAAGTCTAATGGTTTTCTCAGAAACGGTATTTCAACAGCGGACAGGCGGACAGACGGACATCGCTTAATCGACTTTTCCATTAATTCTGATTGAGAATATATATACTTTATAAGGTCGCAGGAAAAAACTGTAGAAATTACAAACGGAATCACAAACTTATATATACCCTTTACATTTTTCTTCCACCATTCTATTACTCCATATTGCCATGTGTTTGCTATTAAAATTCAGTAATATCGGTCCACGTATAGCTGAGATATATTCAAAATTCCGAAAAAAGCCATGAATTTTTGAAATTTTGTATGGAAATTTTTGACAAAAAAAAAGTTGTTTGTTTTTCTTCAAACTTCACACACTCATTAAGCATGGTGACTAAAAGGCAACAATTTTTCTTATGATTTTCAAAATTGTTTCTCTACGAGTTCATCCTAAAGAGCTTTGGCAATGTTTGCGTGGAATAAATAAGAGCAGTGGTTTAATATTTTAAAATAAAGAGTTAAACTCAACTTTATTGACATTTACCTTTGCTTGCAGAATTGAACAAAATGTTGCTGTAATGGCGGCGAACGAACAACCAATAACTTTTTTATTAATATGCCAAACTTTGTAGCTTACAATCACTATTAAATATTACCGTTAACAGCTAACTCGTTAGAATTTGTGTAGAAACTCCCACCCAAAGATGTATAAAAAAGGAGTTACGCAAATTCTAAAGAGTTTAACAAAAAAGTAGAAAATCAAATCTGACTTAAACATTGCCGGCCACCTTGCAACATTAAATTCAGTTGCAACAATAAACTTAATCTAAAGGTAATATGGAGCTGACTTTTAACCAAGCTATGCGGTCGTTCCTCATAACGGTGGTAGGCAGCTTAAGCGCCTTTACCAAGTCCTCGCATATATAACTCACGCTACAACAGAGGTCTATTACCGCTCGAAGTGGAATATGCTTATTAAAAACTTCCAGCTGTACTCGAACGGTCGGGGAAAAGTTCACAATCTGACGTACGGACAGAGACGAGACGGTAGTGGTCGAGGACCGAACGGTTTGCCTTTTCTTTTTCGCGCCGAACTTGTTAACCGGATGAAGCATCGAATTAGGCTTGTCATCTCATTTTCCACATTTGCCCGTACTTCTACAATCGCGGCCCGTATGATGAGGTGATAAACACCGGGAACAATAGCGATGTAGAAGCACTATTCGCAATCTTTTTTCATTAGTCATAAATCGGAATTTACGGCATGAAGCTAACGAGTGTTTGGAACCACAAATTCGGCATTTCGCGATAGAATGAAGAGGGGGCGTGGCAACTTCTTTCGAACCTCCGGCTTCCACACCAACGGAGGTTAAATTAACTGTAGTCTACTTAATGTTTTCCCTCTGATTTGTAGGCGAAGTAGCAACTGAGGCGACTGCTGCGAGCTAATTCTGTCATTCGCTTACGAGCGAGTTTTTACTCGAATGTGCGAGTTTTTAAACTTTTGGGGTTATCTCATTCGATATCGAGTAAAACGTTTCGAAATTTCTAATGATGCCATTCGATAGCGAGTAACCATTCGAATGCAACCGTGCAACTTTTTACTCGTAAGCAAAAGTACTATCGAAAACCAGCCAAACAGAAAAATGTCAAATAAAAATTTGATTTGAATAGCACTTAAATTAAATTAAAACAAGTAAGAGTGTAGTATATTCGGCTGGGCCGAGTCTAAAATACCCTTCACGATAGTCACGAATATGTATAGTATATTAAAAATGTGACCTGAATATGCTCGGTTATATATCAACCGATATCGGAATTTTCTATTTTCTGTATTTTAGTAACCTTCTTTTGTAACAAGAATTGCTTTTCAGCAAAAAAAAAAAAAAAAAAAAAATTTTAATGAAAAAATCGGTTCAGGCTATATCTCGGGTATATATGGACCGATATCGAAAATTTTAATTTTCCATATTTATATAACCTTATTTCATTACCAGAACTGCTTTTGAGCACAACAAATTGTTTAAGTTCGCTTACGCGATATTTTCATGAAAAACCCGGTTTAGGCTATATCGGGAATATATGGACCAATATCGGAAATTTTAATTTTCTCTATTTTCGTAACCTTCTTTTATAACAAGAACTGCTTTTCAGCAAAAAAAAAATGTTATTGGAAAAATCGGTTCAGGCTATATCTCGGGTATATATGGACCGATATCGAAAACTTTCATTTTCCATATTTATATCACCTTATTTTATTACCAGAACTGCTTTAAGGCGAAAAAATTGTTTAAGTTCGCTTACGCGGCATTTTCATGAAAACCCCGGTTTAGGCTATATCTCGGGTATATATGGACCGATATCGGAAATTTTTATCTTCCATATTTATATAACCTCATCTTATTACAAGAACTGTTTTTAATCAAAAAAAGTTGTTAAAGTTCGCTTACGCGACATTTTCATGAAAAACCCGGTTTGCGCTATATCTCGGGTATATATGGACCGATATCGGACATTTTTATCTTCCATATTTATATAACCTCATCTTATTACAAGAACTGTTTTTAATCAAAAAAAAAAATTGTTAAAGTTTGCTTACGCGACATTTTCATGAAAAACCCGGTTTGCGCTATATCTCGGGTATATATGGACCGATGTCGGAAATTTTCCATACTTATATAACCTTATTTGATTACCAGAACTGCTTTTAAGCAAAAAAAGTTGTTTAAGTTCGCTTACGCGACATTTTCATGAAAACCACGTTCCAGGCTATATCTTCGGTATATTAGGACCGATATCGGAAATTTTCATTTTTCATATTTATATAACCTTATTTTATTACCAGAACCGCTTTTAAGCAAAAAAAGTTGTTTAATTTCGCTGACGCGGCATTTCCATGAAAAACCCGTTCTAGGCTATATCTCGGGTATATATAGACCGATATTGGAAATTTTCATTTTTCATATTTATATATAAATTCATTTCATTACTAGAAGTGCTTTTGAGCACAAAAATGTTGTTTTAGTTTGCTTACGCGGCACTTTTAAGTAAAACCCGGTCTAGGCTATATATCGGGTATATATGGACCGACATCGAAAATTTTCATTTTTCATATTTATATGACCCTATTTCATTACCAGAGCTGTTTTTAAGCAAAAAAATATGTTTAAGTTCACTTACGCGTCATTTTCATTAAAACCGCAGTTTAGGCTATATCTCGGGTATATATGGACCGATATCGGAAATTTTCGTTTTCCATGTTTATGTAATCTTATTTGATTACCAGAACTGCTTTTAAGCAAAAAAAGGTGGTTAAATTCGCTTATGCGACATTTTCATCAAAAACCCGATTTGGGCCATATCTCGGGTACATATGGACCGATATCGGAAATTTTCATTTTCCATATTTAGGTAACCTAATTTCATTACCAGAACTGCTTTTGAGCACAAAAAACCTGTTTAAGTTCGCTTACGCGGCATTTTCATGAAAAACCCGGTCTAGGCTATATCTCGGGTATATGGACCGATATCGAAAATGTTCATTTTTCATATTTATATTACCCTATTTCATTACCAGAACTGCTTTTGAGCAAAAAAAAGTTCTTTAAGTTCGCCTATGCGACATTTTCATTAAAAATCCGATTTGGGCTATATCTCGGGTATATATGGACCGATATCTGAAAAAAAAAATTTTTGCCTTTTAGTCACCATGCTTAATAAGTGTGTGAAGTTTGAAGCAAAACGAACAACTTTTGTTTTCAAAAATTTTCATACAAAACTGCAAAAAAAAATGGCTTTTTTCGGAATTTTGAATATATCTCAGCTATACGTGGACCGATATTACTGAATTTCAATAGCAAACCCATGAATCGATGGGGTAAAAGTATGGTGAAAGAAAAGAGTTTCTAAGTCTAATGGTTTTCTCAGAAACGGTATTTCAACAGCGGACAGGCGGACAGACGGACATCGCTTAATCGACTTTTCCATTAATTCTGATTGAGAATATATATACTTTATAAGGTCGCAGGAAAAAACTGTAGAAATTACAAACGGAATCACAAACTTATATATACCCTTTACATTTTTCTTCCACCATTCTATTACTCCATATTGCCATGTGTTTGCTATTAAAATTCAGTAATATCGGTCCACGTATAGCTGAGATATATTCAAAATTCCGAAAAAAGCCATGAATTTTTGAAATTTTGTATGGAAATTTTTGACAAAAAAAAAGTTGTTTGTTTTTCTTCAAACTTCACACACTCATTAAGCATGGTGACTAAAAGGCAAAAATTTTTTTTTTCAGATATCGGTCGATATATACCCGAGATATAGCCCAAATCGGGTTTTTAATAAAAATGTCGCGTAAGCGAACTGAAACAACTATTTTTGCTTAAAAGCGGTTCTGGTAATAAAATAAGGTTATATAAATATGGAAAATGAAAATTTCCGATATCGGTCCATATATACCCGAGATATAGCCCAAATCAGGTTTTTCATGAAAATGTCGCGTAAGCGAACTTAAACAACTTTTTTGTGCTCAAAAGCAGTTCTGGTAATGAAATAAGGTTACATAAATATGGAAAATGAAAATTTCGGATATCGGTCCATATATACCCGAGATAGGATTGGTAACTCTGTTTTAAAAGTGACAAAACGCGCAGAAATTAAGCTGTGTAATAAAATTGATCAATTTAATAATTTTAACAACAGAAATCCGCTGTTATCAACCTAATAATATAAAGTAGAGTAGGCTGCTTCGCAGTAAGTTGGAGTACTCCATAAAAAGTGCTGGAATCAATTCATGCCTTGATTATTGGAGCTGATAATTGCATTCTAACCTGTTGTTTTGCAAAAAATAAAAAAACAACAACAACAAACAGCTGTTATATAGAATACATAATTTTACTTAATTTATTATTACATCCTTAAAGTATGCTGTAAAAATGCATCCATATGAGTTATTAAAATCAAGTACCTGTTTTGCACATGCAAGTTAACAAACAGATCAAAACAAAAACTAATAGCGCATTTACACCAACTCAAAATCTAGTAGATTTGAATTGAAATCTACAACGAAATCTATATCGTTTACATCACCGTTTTTTGACATCTAGCAAGATTTCATTTGCTCAAAAATAATTTATGCATGCGGGTTTGACAACACAATATTATCAGAGACTGAATACACCAGCATTAAAGTGTATATTTTGTGTGCCCAGAGACTGCATACACCACATTATAGTGCATTTTTTGTTGCAGCGTACTTAAAAATAAGTACTTTTTGCAAGAAATCACAGTTGCATCGCTTAGTACTGAGTAGATTTCAGCAGATTTCGTCGAAATCTACTCATAAAGTAGATTTCATTTTGTATGGGAAATCTTCTCAAAATCTACTAGATTTGGCTTGAAATCTCGAATGAGCAGATTTCGCTTTGGTGTAAATAGGCTATAATGAATAATAATAAGCGCCCAAGACAATTGTCATCACCAGAACAATTTATAAATAACAATAACAAAAGGCAATTAACAAATAAAGCTATGGATAACCAGACCTCTGGCTTGGACACTTTCTCATGGAGTAAACTTTGCGAGCTACTGGATACAAAACTGAAAGATGTTACCAGAAAGGAGGATCTTGTATCTTTGCAAATTGAAATTAAAGATCTTAGAGAGGAAAACCTTAAACTTAGACAAAATGTCAAAAACCTTTCTGCTCGTCTTGAATATATTGACAGGAGGACTCGTTCATCTAATGTTGTGGTTAAAGGCTTAAAAAGCACGAGCAGCAATGAAGCCAAAAGTGAATTTATTAAACTTTGTGCAAATACACTAAAAATTAACGTGAATGTAATGACTGCTCATAGATTGCCGAGAAACAAATTTTTATTTTCACTTGGAACAAACATAGAAACGACTAATGTAATGAATGCCAAAACCAAGCTGAAGAAAGATAGGATATATATACAAAAGGATTATACCAAAGAGGAATTGAGTGCAAGTTATAACTTAAGACAAATAAGTAAAGGACTATCTAAGATACAAAAAAACTGAAAGATCAGAACTGGTGAATTATGTATTTTTATAAACAACAAAAGGTATACTTAGTCTAAAAGAAATGCAGTTGCAAGTATTAATGAGGATGCTGATTTTCTACGAAACTTATTGATGGAAGCGAACATAGCTATTTAAGTTCAAAGCATAAGACGAAATAGCAATGATGAAGCTCGTGCACCGAATACTACCTCTACACAATAGCAATGTACTAAATGTCGTCTAATTTCATACAACGTAGCGAATCTTGCAAGTACTCTTAACTATGGAAATTTTATAAATTATATAAATAAATTCGATATATTTTTCCTCTTTGAAACTCATGTGTTAGCAAATAATCAAAATCTTTTTAAATTATACTTTCAAAACTATAACCTGTATTTTATTAGATCTATCTCCAACAAATTTTTGTATAGTTGGTGATCTGGGCGCACGTATTGGTGAGGAACAATATTTAGATCCTAATTTGTTGTTCAATATGCCGCATATTAATAAAACCAGACGTTCGAAAGATAAAGTTTGTAACTATAAAGGACGTAGGCTTTTAGATCTATTCGAAAATATAGGTGGAATAATTCTCAACGGTAGAACTACGGGTGATGCAAATGGAGAATTTAGTTTTTGTGGTGCGATAGGCAGCTCGGTTATAGATTACTGTGTTGCTTCGCAGAGCTTACTGAGCTATATGGAAAACTTTAGTATTGAATGTAAACCATATTTGGATCATATGCCACTGACAGTCAATATAGAATGCCCAACAAAGTCAAATCTGATTCATATAGACGGAGCTCCTTGCAGATTCCGATGGAATGATAAATTTGTAACAAAGTATGTAGATAAACTCAAATAACTTTCCAGAATCGAAAAAAACGAGACATACTTCACAGGGGATGAAATGGTAACTTACCTCAAAAACAAGATCATAAAAGCCAACGTATCGCAAAAACATAAAAAAATTGTATAATTGGAAATGTGAACGTGCGCGCAAAATATTGATGAAATACCTCAAAATATATAGAAAAAACCACACAAATATTAACAAATCAAAATATATCTCAGCGAAAGTCAATTATTTAGATGTAGTGAAGAAAAGAAAACTGGACTATTATAACGAAAAGTTGCTTCAACTTAATACTGTAAAATGCGGGAAATCATGGTGGAAGCTAGCCAATGATATGAAAGCGCGGCCAGTGATAAGAAGCGAATTAACAGCAGAAGACTTTCATGATAACTTTTCTGCTTTGCTTCAGAATATAAGCCAGACAGATGAACCACAGTGGTGTTTGCCTGTTTTAACAGATGCTTTCCTAGATTCTCCAATAGAGCTAATTAACCTCACCACTGTAATTCGGTCCTTGAAAAGTATGAAGACTCCTGGTTATGATGGGATAAGCTATGAATTTTATAAATTTGCTCCTTTATGCTTTGTGAAAGAAATTTTAACCTTATGTAACAATATATTTATTAAAGAATATATACCTTCCAGTTTTAAAAAATCAATTCTTATTCCAATTCTAAAAAAAGGTGATCCAAACATTCCAGCAAATTACAGAGGAATATCGTTAATGGATACTTTATGCAAAATCTTTAACAACATAATTTTGAATCGCATTAACAATTGGATTGAAAACTACAACATTCTTAATGAATTCCAAGCAGGGTTTAGGAAACAATACTCTACAATTTACAACGTTGTTAATCTCGCCAATATAGTTCATCTTAATAAACTAGAGGGCAAATACACCTATTCGTTTTTTGTTGATTTCTCTAGAGCCTTTGACACAATCCCCAGGAATTCTCTTTTTTATAAATTATCCCGAATGGGACTATCATCAAAGCTTATTCGAATATTACAACTGTATTACAAAAACAGCACGAGTCAAGTATTATATAAAAATCAAATATCTGATGCCTTTGAGATAAGCAATTGTGTTAAACGAGGCTGTATTCTGAGTCCAATCCTTTGTTCGTTATACATAAATGACTTGGCTGAAGCATTGTCTGGTGGTGTTAATATCGCTGGTGCTCAAATTAAATTACTTCTGCATGCTGATGATATTGTAATCGTATCAGATACTCTGGATATTTTACAAAACATGATAAATGAGCTACATACTTACTGCAAAATGTGGAGTTTAAAAGTTAATATGGAAAAATCAAAAATACTGGTGTTCCGCACCGGAACGCGGATAGCCAATAATCTAAAATGGAATTATGGTGAAGATAGCATAGAAATTGTTAATACCTACAGATACTTAGGAGTAGATCTCAATTATAACATGGCGTTTAAAAAACACATTGAAAATAAATTAAAAACCTCTAAAATGGCAATCGTCTCAACATGGTCGAAATATATAAATACCCCTAATATAACTAATAACAATAAACTTAAAATATTTCATGCTGCATCCAAATCAATAATGTTTTATGGTGCCCAAATTTGGGGCTATAAAAAATGTGATGAAGTGGAAAAACTTTTTAGATTTTTCATTAAAAAAATGCTGATGCTACCAAAAAGTAGAATTTTATTCGCTATTCGTGAATACGTTGAAACTATATTTTGACTACATAAACAAGGTTCTAAGTTTACCTAATCATAGACATATTGGGCGAACGAATGGGCTATGTTATGCGAAAATATTCATTTTACACCCGACGATTATAATCTTCCTGCGTGCATATACCAAAGAACAATACTCGAGCTTATAAAAGCTAAAGAAAATGAGGACCTAATTTCTAATGCAAGAGATTCTCAATATCATGATTTATACTGCCAATTAGATTATGGTATGAAACATACACTGGAATTATCTTCTCGAGCTGCAAGCCTGATAATAAAAAGAGCTCGAGGAGGCTTATTGGATATAAATGCAAGAGCTTTCAGAAATTCTACAATTGGTTTATGCACAATATGTAATCTAGATGCTGCAGAGAACACACTACATTTTATTGGAATATAACCTATATACAGAGAATTCAGAGCAAAGTTTTTTAAAAAGGCCTGGCTAGATGTAAATGAGGTTTCATCAATTCTAAATGGATGTAGCTACAATCTTAGAACACTACATAAATATTTGGAAGACAGCTTGAAGCACAGAAAACTTATATTAAATGAATTTGAATAGTCTCACTAACGTAACTTTAAATTGTAAAACAGCACAAATTATGATTAAACTTCTCTTTAAACGTTTAAACCTTTTAAAATTACATTTGTATAAATTTAAAATTAACAGCTTTACAATAACCAATTCCGGCACACAACTACTATGTTATGCCGAATATAGATAAATAAATTAAATATTCACAGCCTTATTCAAAAAAAATTACTAAACGTTTACTTATCGTTATTAAGCAAAATCCTCTAAAGTATTATTCAAAAAACAATATTTGCTTAATATACGTGCAGTAACGTATTATTAAATACAGAAATTTTAACATACCTTCTACCCTACTTTAAATCCATATTAAAAATACGTTTTGATTGTTATTGTCATTTTACTTTTGTTTGAAAAAAATACAATAATTGTGAAAAATAAAATTAGTGGATTTCTGTATGAAAAAAATGGAAGCATTAAGTTTAATAACACGAATTGGTAAGAAAATCCTGTTTTGATTTAATTTATTTATAATTCTATCCTATATTATTAGAACTTTTGTCTCAAATATCAAGCAGCCGCTCAAGAATTTATAAAGAGAGAGTCGACCCATTTACCCTTCCAGATATTGAGTTTAAAAAGAAATATCGATTCCAAAAAGAAACAGTGCGCAAAATTACTAATTTGATTAGGGATAATATTGTGAAAGATA
Source organism: Thecocarcelia acutangulata (assembly GCA_914767995.1). NCBI lineage: Eukaryota > Metazoa > Arthropoda > Insecta > Diptera > Tachinidae > Thecocarcelia > Thecocarcelia acutangulata. Next base: position 80,186,257 of record OU612094.1, on the reverse strand, counting down.
AAAGACGCTGTGGTACACCGCCAGAACTACAAGTGATGGTTGCTTTACGCAGTTGGGGAAGAAGAGAGGTAAGTAATATATTTAACGACAGTGAATTTATGTAAAATCAAAAATATACATACATATTTATGTACATACGTAGCCTTTTTTCGATATAATATAAATTAGCAATTGTAGTAAGTTAATAATTACAAAATAAATCGTTTAGGTTCAGGATGACGCAGGTGACATTCATGGTCTGTCTCAACCAACGATCAGCCGAATATGTGCGAACGTTGCTCGAGCTTTGGCCAAATTTGCAAAATATAAAATTAGAATGCCAGCTTCGGTTGAGGAGCAGTTAAAAATTGCAAAAAAATTTAAAGAAATTCGTAACTTCCCTGGTGTTATTGGCGCTATTGATGGAACTCACATCAAAATTAAAAAAACTGGTGGACAACTAGCCCAATACTATATAAATCGAAAAGGATTTTATTCGTTAAATGTGCAGGTAATTAACTTATTAAAATTTACTTTAAAACCTTATTTAGCTATTATGTACGAGTATACAAATTATTTGTGATGCCGAATTGAAAATTCGGGATATAGTGGCAAGATGGAGAGGCAGTACTCACGACTGCCGGATTTTCAATGAATCTAGGGTTAAGGAACGTTTCGAAAGCAAGGAGTTCAAAGGTCGTTTGATTGGTGATTCGGGATACAAACTTACTCCGTACCTTTTTACTCCTATACTTCGGCCCCAAAATACAAAAGAAGCTTAATATAATATCGCTCACGTTGCCACCCAAAACACAGTAGAACGATGTTTTGGAGTTTGGAAACAAAGATTCCGGTGTTTGCTTGATGGCATGACTGTAAACTTCGGAAATGTCAAAATAGTTATAATAGCCTTAGCAGTACTACATAACATAGCTTTGGAAGAGAAAGATTCCCTTCCAGGTAAGCTTTATAAAATAAACTTTAAAATTATTGTTTCTAAGTATGTACATTTGCTTAAGATGATGCAATATCAGAGGGTGAATTGTCTGCAGAGTTTTCCGAACACATTTCCGAGGAACCAATCACATCTAGAAGGCGAGAAAATATTATGTTACGAGCTTTTATTGAAAGACATTTTTAACTTTAAAAAAATATTAAAATAAAAGACTTCTGTATTTTAGTTAAATAAATTCATATTTTAATTTATTTACATATTCAGTTTACATATTTGATTTAATATTAATAGTAAAAGAAACAAGAAACAGATTTTTGCAAATAGCATTATAAAAAATGTAATAAAATGAAAGAAATTTTGTAAATTTTTGTTTTAAAAATTAATCTTGTTTATTATTATCTGAAAAAATCAAATTTGAGTTAAGTATGTATGTACATACATACATATATATATATATATATATATATATACATATATATATATATATATATATATATATATATATATATATATATATATATATATATATATATATATATATATATATATATATATATATATATATATATATATATATATATATATATATATATATATATATATATATATATATATATATATATATATATATATATATATATATATATATATATTAATGTAATTTATATATACATATGATTAGCTCTCTATCCAGATTTCTAATCTTTTTTTGCTCCACTTCCATTTGCAATTCATGTAGTTCTTTTCTACATTTAATGTCAAAATCAGTTATTTTCAAAATGTTTTGGGCAGTTGAATTTACAGCTCCCTTGTGTATTTTCTGAAGGGAATTATATGTGGTAAATCAAATTTTTAAGAAGACTGCATACATATACATATATACCTTTGTTTTTTTTGAAGACAATTCATTGTTTGATTGCAAACCACTTTCGGAAGTTATTCTTTCGGCATCTTGCAAAATCTGAAATTAATATACATACATATGTATTAAAGAAGAGTAATAGTGTAATAGAAAGTATTGCAAAAATTGTTAATGATAATGGTACGTATTACAATGTACGAGTATGTATGTATATTGTATTGTGTAACCATAAGTTTAGACATACCTGTTCCTTATTCAGAGTTGTGGGTGAATAACTATTTTTTGCTGATAAAACCTCCCATTCATCAGTCTCTATAACTTCGCAATTAACCACCTGTAAGAGATATTAAATACAATACTTTAAAAATATGTACGTACATACATACATACATAAAACATAATTGCCAACGGACTGTATGTGTATGTGAAAGTTCATCCATTTTCTTACCTCTTGATATGCATCGGAATCAAATTGATTCTGGTCTACCACAAATTCATTTGGTAGCCAGACACATATGTCATCACAATTTTCTGCTATTTCTGCTGGTTGCATTCCGCCACCAGTTTTCAAAACTTCTTTGCGATGTGTTGCAACAGTTTTTCGAGCTTGAACTTTAGTCGCCACCCATTGCGTTTTTAATTGGCTAAGACTTCGCCGGATACCAATACATAAACTGTTGAATCTAAATACGAAAAATGTCATTATTCAAATTGTACATACATATGTATATACACATGATAATAACGAATTTTATACTTACTGTTACTTCTAACCAAGCTCTCTTCTTTACATTATTTGTATTGGTGTCCGTGTTTTTATTTTCTATGTCCTTTACTTTTTGTTTAATAAGCTGTTGAAGCAGCATCTATATGCATATGAAAAAAAAATCAAATGCAATGAAAAACAAACTTACATATGAAAAGGTATGAGTAGGATGTACTAACCTTGTCCTCCTCGATCCAATTTTGAGATCTTTTTCTTTTCAGATTTAGATTTTTTTCCATTTTTAAAAATTATTTTTTGCTTTTAAAATAAATTGAAATATCTAGTGGTGTAGAAAAAAAAACAAAACAGAAATAAAGTGGTTATCCGAGTTCTTCAAATTTGCATTTAATTATTTTCATACGAGTATGTGTTCAATTTATTTTCCGTATTTGTATACATATTTTAATTTTTCACCAAAATATGCAAGCAAGAAACTTTGTCTTATGTTTAAAAACATTTTTTTTATGTTATGAGTAAAATTAATATGTAACAAATGCGGCTATTGATAAATATATGCGGTTACTGGTAAAGAACATATTCGTTGCTTTGCATCACAAGAAGTTAAATGACATTTTTACAACATGATGTTGCCAGTTTTAAGTATGAAAATTCCTTAAATCATTTATTAGGTAATAAACGTTTTTTGAATACAAAATTTTTACAACACGTTATTAAGCTTAATACGTTTATTAACAACTTTTCACATTAAACCGAAATTAACAGTTTTTTTTGAATAAGACTGTCATCAATGTTTAACATTAGAAATATTTGCAAAATAATTATCTATTAAATATTTATACCAGTAAAAAATTATAAATAACTTGTTTTCTATGTTTCCCAGCTATCTATATGTCGACATTTCATAGGAACTACCCTAATCATCAGTAGACTTTGGAAATTTTTGAAAGATATTCTCAAACATTCAACTTTATATCCCAACAATCCAAATAAATTGCTGAGAATTTAAAAAGAAAAATACTCTAATAATATCCGTCAAAACACAAAAAACAAGCTTTTCTATTTATAAACGTCTCTAACATTTCTTTACACCTTTTTTGAGAATATCTTTCAAAAATTTCCAAAGTCTACTGATGATTAGGCTGGTTCCTATGAAATGTCGACATATAGATAGCTGGGAAACATAGAAAACAAGCTATTTAAAATTTTTACTGGTATTTTTTTTTTTTTTTTTTTTTTTAGCTTGGACCAGTACTCAGGGGATGACCCCTACATATGCAGTGCATTGTACCAGAACTAGGAAAATAGGTTATGAGAAGGGGGAAAGAGGGAGTAGTGTTTGTGAACATTTGACTTGAACTTTCCAACGTTATAACAGACAGGAAACACGTCTGCAGGCAACTTATTCCATAGACGAAGCGTACGGCTGAAAAACGAATTCTCTCTGTAATGCGTAGTACGATTCCCCGCGCAATCAACCACAAATGGATGAGCTCTAGACGATGAGCGCGTGCTACGTAAAAATGTGCGAGTTTCGGGAACAATATCCCTAATCTCGTCAGAGCAAAATCCATTGTAGTAACGATAGAACAGAGTAACGCACCCCACACTGCGTCGATGCTCCAGTGAGTCAATAGAGTTGGATACCCTACTGTCACCGATAAGCTTCTTCGCCCTCTCCTGCACACGGTCGAGTAACCCCAAAATAGACTTTGAGGCACCGGCCCAAACATGAGAGTTGTATTCCATTTTCGGTCGGATGTAGGTGGTATAAATAGTAAGGAGGTCGGATGGAGTGAAGTACATCTTACACCGTTTCAAAAAACCGAGGCACTTGAATGCTTCTTTAGAGACATGAAAAATGTATTCTGTCCAGCGAACGTCACACTGTATCTTCATTCCAAGAACATCAAGAGCATCCGATTCCTCAATATTTATACCATCCATGAGTACAGATGAAGCAGCATCTGCGATCGTTTGCTTGTGTGTTAATAAGCAACATTGGGTCTTAAGAGCGTTGAAGGCGACTCTGTTTTTACGACCCCATTCGGAGATTAATAGAAGGTCACTATTCAGTGAATCATTCATATTTAGCCTCTTGGCAGCGATCTCTGATAGGCTGGGCCTATAGCTAAAAGAGTACGAGTGGCAAATGCTGCTGTCATCTGCGAAAGAGTGGATAGGGTTGGAAGTTTGGTAGAGAAGATCATTTAGAAAAATTAGGAATAGGGTAGGAGAAAGAACGGAGCCTTGCGGAACCCCTGAATTAATCTTGAACTCGTTTGATGAGACCCCATCTATAACAACTCGTATAGTGCGGTCTCTGAGAAAACTCGATATAAACCGAGAGAAGTCATCACCGACACCAAAAGCAGTAAGTTTTGCCAGTAGTGCACCATGCCACACTCTGTCAAACGCTTTTGAAATATCCAGAGCCACCACTCTACTTTCACCGAAATGATGGATTGAGTGGCACCATTTCTCTGAAAGATATGCCATAAGATCGCCAGTAGAACGACCCTTACGAAATCCATATTGACGATCACAAAGTAGTTTATGCGACTCTAGATACCTCATAAGGTGATGGTTGACCATGCTTTCCATTACTTTGGAAAGTGTAGAGCAAATTGCAATTGGGCGGTAATTTTCAGGGTTATTTGCCTCACCCTTTTTGGGTATTGGTGTTACATTAGCAACCTTCCAGCTTGATGGAAACTCACCAAAATGGTAAAGTAAACTGAAGAGGCGTGCTAATGGACGCGCAAGCGTAGAAGAACACTGCTTCAAGACCAGTGCTGGAATGCCATCCGGTCCAGGAGTTTTGTTTATGTCGAGGTCTGCCAAAACCCTTTTAACTGCTCGCGCCCGGAAAAATATCTTTGGCATAGTTACAGATACTCTTTCGAGCTCGGGAAGTGGTTGACTGCTTTCCGCCAAGCAGGAGTTGCTTGCAAAAATTTCAGCCAACAGGTTAGCTTTGTCAACCGGATCGGTGAATGCTTGGTCATTCTTTAAGAGAGTTGGGATTGATGAACTAGTATTGTTCTTTACCCTCTTAACGAATGACCAAAAGGTCTTACTGCCCCGGGGAGCTGTAAGGACCTTGGCACGAAGACGCTGTTCGTGAAGAAACTTTTCACGCCTAAGTACCTTGGCACACGAAGATCTTGCCTTTTTGCGTAGTAAATCAGTCTCTGGGTTTTTGTTTAAACGCCAATTACTGAATGCTTCCTCTCTGGATCTGACTGCGTTTTTGCACGTCTGATTAAACCAGGATTTCACTCTTGGTTTAACCGAAATCTGCTTGGATGGGATGAATGATTTCATCCCTAGCAATATAATATTCTCGACCATTTTTGCTGAAGCATTTATGTCGTTATCTAGAAAACAAAGTTTCCAATTAAAATGCTCATAAAATTGGTTGAGCTCAGCCCAACGCGCCTTTTCGTAAATAAATATTGAACGTTTCGTAGCTGATTTCGAAACGTTACGAAGTTCAGAGATCGAAAAGGAGGCAGAAATGGTGCAATGATCCGAATTGCCGAGAGGTGCACTAACTTTGACTTCATACTTTTCAGGGTGTGAAGTCAGGAATAGGTCAAGTGTGTTTGAATGGTGCCCTTCAACACATGGAATATGCGTTGGCTCATTCACTAGTTGCGCTAGATGGTTGTGCGCAGCGAATAACTCAACATATTGGCCTTCTGGAGTTGTATGACTCGAATGACGAAGCCAAGATGAGTTGTGAACATTGAAATCGCCAGCAACAACGATTTCACTGCTCGGACAATCCTCTAGGATTTTCGATATGGAGTCAGAGAGGGTATCGAAACCAGAAATGGTAGTATCCCTCCCCGTATTTGGACTTCTATATAGAAACCCGAAATGCAAAAAGTGTGACCTGATTTTGAATTTAACCCAAAGACAGGTAAATTCGGCATCATGCATGCCTAATGGTTGCTGGCATTGGAACACAACTTCATTGCGAATGTAAATTACAAGGCCCCGATGGAAATTAAATAGGGATAGGAGTTGATACCCAGGTAAATGAAAATCCTGTGGATCAGCATTCTCAGATACCTGGGTCTCACACAGGGCGAAAACATCCGGCCGATGGAGACAAGTGTGAGCATAAACAGAGAAAAAATTCGTTCTCAGCCCACGTATATTACAAAAGTCAAGTTTAAAGTTGCCTGTCATTACGCCGGAAAATTAACAAAAGAAATGTTGACTCTGCTATGCAAGAGAGGCCGGAATCAATTGTTGCTAGGTTGACCATATAGCACCCAGTGTGTATACCTTCGATGCTATAATAATCAACAACAATTAACCCGGCATCCCCGACATTGCAAAGTGATTACTATTTAATAAATGTGGAAGGGAATAGATATCAATGCCTGTACAAGGGCCATAAAAGCCCTGATCTGGCCATGGGTTATATATATTTTTTTTTTTTTTTTATTATTGATTTTTTTTTTTTTGTTTTTTTTTTTTTTTTTTGTTTGTGTTGTTATTTTTTTTTTTTTTTTTTTTTTTAGCTTTAAATTAATTTTTCTTTTATGGACGTTTCACGTGGTTATTGAATTGTTTGTTGGGTAATGTTATTGCAAATTATGTATGTTTGAGTTTTATGTTAAGTTCTGTTTGTTGTTGTTGAAAGTTTTGCTTATGGCTATTGTTGTTATTATTTTTTAACTGTATTGTTTTATGATGATCTTTGTTTTTATGGTTTTATAAATGTTTGCAGTTTTATTGTTTTATTTTGTTTAATGTAAATTTTTCAAACAAACAAACAAACAAACAAAAAAAAAAAAAAAAAAAAAAAAAAACCACACAAAAGTAAAATTTGATTTTTTTTTAAATGAGTACGAAACGCGAAAAAATAAATAAACATGTGATTTTTAAACATAGAAAACACGGACAATAATAAAAAGACGTACGCGCGGGATGAAAGACAAAACACTACTAAATGTTAGAAGCTTAAATAGCGAATAAAAAACTTAATTGTTTATCTATTAAATAAATAAAAAAAAAAAATATATATATATATATATACCCGAGATATAGCCCAAATCGGGTTTTTCATGAAAATGTCGCGTAAGCGAACTTAAACAACTTTTTTGTGTTCAAAAGCAGTTCTGGTAATGAAATAAGGTTACATAAATATGGAAAATGAAAATTTCCGATATCGTTCCATATATACCCGAGATATAGCCTAGACTGGGGTTTTCATGAAAATGTCGCGTAAGCGAACTTAAACAACTTTTTTTTGCTCAAAAGCAGTTTTGGTAATGAAATAATGTTATATAAATGTAAAAATGAAAATTTTCGATATCGGTCCACATACACCCGAGATATAGCCTAGACCGGGGTTTTCAGGAAAATGTGGCGTAAGCGAACTTAAACAACTTTTTTTTTGCTTAAAAGCAGTTCTGGTAATGAAATAAGGTTATATAAATATGAAAAATGAAAATTTTCGATATCGGGTCGTATATACCCGAGATATAGCTTAAACCGGGGTTTTCATGAAAATGCCGCGTAAGCGAACTTAAACAACAAATAAAAGCAACAAACGCAATGAAAACTCTCCTGATGGTGTTATTATTGCCAGGCTAATGAACCCTTATGACAAAAACACTGTCTTAAAGGCAGTAAATTTTTTCAGAAAGGAGAACAAAAATTTGATGTTATCTTTGCTCGGGTTCCAACATGGAGATAAATCTCAATATTTTCATATACATGAAAATTTAACAAATGGAAATTACAAAATTTTCAGAGCTGCAGTTGCCTTAAAGAAACAAAAACTACTCCAATCTGCTTATTCGTTTCGTGGTATTGTCTATGTTAAACGTCTGAGTACTGATAAGCCGTTCTGCATCGAAAGCTTAGATGCGCTAAATACCTTTTTTCGTTCCCGTGAAGATGAGTTCATCACTTCCGCTGGTACCGTTAGCGGTGCTTCATAACTTCTCTCCAATGCTTTTTGTAAACTTCTTAATTTTTTATTATGCTGTTTATAAAATGGTTATTCAAATTTATATTTTAAAATTTTTATTGAACTGGTTTTTACTAGAAATCACTATTTTTCATTTACCACGTCTTAAAACATATTGCGTTGTTTTTCTGTCTTATTCTTACATATTTTTCCCCAACACAAATGTCTAACAACAATGTAGTAAGAGCTGATTCCAATGATGTAACGACTAGTACGGTGAAGATCCTTGCTAAACAAAAACAAGGTTTTAAAATATGCCACATAAATGCCCAAAGTTTTAAGCCCAAAATTGATGAATTTAGATTGATATTAGAAAGCTCGAATATGGATGCTATTTGTGTTTCCGAGACATGGCTTAATGAATCAATACCAAATGGTCTCATTTCCCTGCAAGGCAATAAGGTGTTTAGATCTGATAGATTAGTTGGGTGTGGTGGTGGTGTTGCCATATATGTATGTCAAAGACAATGTTACCAGTAAAGTCTGTAATAAAACGAACATAATTGAACATATATTCATTGAAGTTTCATCCTTTGGGAGAAAAATGTTAGTGGGATGTGTGTATAGACCAAACTGCTCTATCGCTTATTCTAATTTTATAATGAAAGCTGAATCATTAAGCATGTCTTACAATTATATAATAATAGCAGGGGATTTCAATTCTAACCTCTTAACTGAAACTTCTTTCAGAGACAGTATGGAATCGATAGGACTTACACCTATAAATACAACTACAGCAACACACTTTACTAAAACCAATAACACGCTTTTAGATCTTATCTTCGTTGGTGACGCATCGAAAATTTTGTTATACGATCAAATTGCAGCTTCCTGTTTCTCCAAACATGACTTAATATTTGCCACTTATGATTTTGTACTCGAACAAATTGATCAATCCTATTGCTACCGCGATTTCAAAAACTTGAATTGTAGTTTGCTGAATGAAAACAGATAAATTGGAGTAATATCTACCACATGGTATCCGTAGATGAGCAGTTATCCTTCTTGGAAAGTAATATATTACAATTGTATGATGAAACAGTACCCTTGAAAATAAAAAGTATTCAACCTAAAAATAACCCGTGGTTCAACGCTACTATTCAACATGCAATTAAACGGAGGGACTTAGCATACTCACGTTGGAAACGTTTTAAGACGGAGTCTCTAAAAGCTGAATTTCGGCCGGCAAGGAGGGAAGCTAATTTTTTTTTATTAATTTTTATTTATTTGTTGAATCTTCAAAAAGAACTAACAACAATTATTCAAATCTTAGTAACTAAAAAATTTTCTTTAAGTCCAGCCAATGCTAGACAAAAAATTTTGATTCAGCGAATGTATCAGAATACCGTGCCACAGGACATCATCTGTTATGCTAATAATCAAATAAAAGTAGCAAAGTCGGAATATTACTCTAGACAATTTGGCTTTGCACTTGAATCTAAGCGGACTTGGAAAACTATAAAGGATATTGGAATTGGAGTTTCTGTAAATAAAACAAACCCATCTATTGATGCTGACAGTCTCAACAATATTTTTGCTTGTGATTCAACGGTAGCCGTGCATGATGCAACGTTTGTTAATGACTCCTCTTACATTAACAACTGCAGTGTATATGAAGAGAATACCTTTAAGTTTTCATGCGTTAGCCAGTTCGATGTTTTTAATAGTTTTAATCAAATAAAATCCAATGCTGTAGGTTATGATAACCTTCGTCCTAAATTCATCAGAGTCATTTTACCAGTTCTTTTACCATATATTACCCATCTCTTTAACACCATCATTACCACGAGTTGTTTTCCGGTGAAGTGGAAGCATGCGAAAATTATTCCAATCCCTAAATCGGATGCCGGATATCGTCCAATCGCTATTCTCAGTTTTCTGTCCAAAGTCTTGGAAAAGTTGTTGCACCATCAAATAAGCTCATACATTTATAATAATCAGCTATTGTCGGATAGACAGTCAGGCTTTCGTCCTAAACCCAGTTGCATAACCACTCTGATCGATGTCGCAGAGAACATACGGCGAGAACTCGATGACGGTAAAATAAACTTTTTGGTTCTACTTGATCACTCCAAGGCGTTTGATACAGTCGATCACCGAATACTGTTATCAAAGTTAGGTTCTCTGTATAAGTTTTCGTCTACTTCTACAAAACTTATATCATCATATCTCACTGGTAGAATTCAGTCAGTATTCATTAGCAACAAAGCGTCTATTCCATTGCTTTTATCCAGAGGTGTACCACAAGGTTCAATCTTGGGACCAATATTATTTTCAATTTATGCTAACGACTTGCCGCAGCGTTCACATGTACGCAGGTGATGTACAGTTACACTGAAGTAGTCCAGTATCCTCAATTAAGGAGAATGTGGAAAAACTCAATTCTGATCTTAACAATATAAATTGATGGGCATCTCAAAACGGACTGTGCTTAAATCCCCGAAAATCTAAATGTCTTCTAATTCACAAAAAAACAGTTACCCCTTTAATAGAAGATAATATCGTAATATACAACCAGAAAATTGATATTGTACACACGGCAAAAAACCTAGGATTAGTGTTTAATTGCACCTTAACATGGACAAACCACATTAATACACTGGTTGGACAAAATTTACATTAAACTAAGAACCTTGTGGTCCGCACAATATTTTACGCCATTGAATGTAAGAATCTTACTTGCAAAAGCATATTTAATCCCAAGCCTTACATACGGATGTGAATTATTTTCTAATTGTGACTGCGTAAGTGAGAAGAAACTTGAACTCTTATATAACAACATCATAATATATATCTATGGACTCAAAAAGCGTGAGCACGTCTCTGCATACTCAAAGAATCTCTATGGAGTTAACTTTAAAAACCTTCTTTTGTTTTTATACAAGCTGATTAATACTGGAGAACCGAAATATCTATTTGAGAAAATAGTATTCGCTAAATCGGCAAGGGATAGAAAGATTATTGTTCCCAAATTTCGATGCCTTGTTTCTGAATGGCAATTTTTCACTAACGCTGTTCGTCTTTGGAATGCTTTTCCAAATAATCAATAGACAAACAACAACGCAATATCTTTTAGGAAATTCCTTTTTAATTTCTTTGAGTAATTAATTCTTTTTTATACCCTTCACAAAAATGTTAAGGGTATATATAAGTTTGTGATTCCGTTTGTAATTTCTACAGTTTTTTTTTGCGACCCTATAAAGTATATATATTCTGAATCAGAATTAATGGAAAAGTCGATTAAGCGATGTCCGTCTGTCCGTCTGTCCGCTGTTGAAATACCGTTTCTGAGAAAACCATTAGACTTAGAAACTTTTTTCTTTCACCATTCTTTTACCCCATCGATTCATGGGTTTGCTATTGAAATTCAGTAATATCGGTCCACGTATAGCTGAGATATATTCAAAATTCCGAAAAAAGCCATTTTTTTTGCAGTTTTGTATAAAAATTTTTGAAAACAAAAGTTGTTCGTTTTGCTTCAAACTTCACACACTTATTAAGCATGGTGACCAAAAGCCAAAAAAATTTTTTTTTCAGATATCGGTCCATATATACCCGAGATATAGCTCAAATCGGATTTTTAATGAAAATGTCGCATAGGCGAAGCTAAATAACTTTTTTTTGCTCAAAAGCAGTTCTGGTAATAAAATTAGGTTACATAAATATGGAAAATGAAAATTTCCGATATCGGTCCATATATACCCGAGATATAGCCTAGACCGGGTTTTTCATGAAAATGTCGCGTAAGCGAACTTAAACAACTTTTTTGTGCTCAAAAGCAGTTCTGGTAATGAAATAGGGTCATATAAATATGAGAAATGAAAATTTTCGATATCGGTCCATATATACCCGAGATATAGCCCAAATCGGGGTTTTCATGAAAATGTCGCGTAAGCGAACTTAAACAACTTTTTTGTGCTCAAAAGCAGTTCTGGTAATGAAATAGGGTCATATAAATATGAAAAATGAAAATTTTCGATATCGGTCCATATATACCCGAGATATAGCCCAAACCAGGTTTTTCATGAAAATGCCGCGTAAGCGAACTTAAACAACTTTTTTGTGCTCAAAAACAGTTCCGGTAATGAAATTAGGTTACATATATATGAAAAATGAAAATTTTCGATATCGGTCCATATATACCCGAGATATAGCCTAGAACGGGTTTTTCATGAAAATGCCGCGTCAGCGAAATTAAACAACTTTTTTTGCTTTAAAGCGGTTCTGGTAACAAAATAAGGTTATATAAATATGAAAAATGAAAATTTCCGATATCGGTTCATATATACCGCAGATATAGCCTGGAACGGGGTTTTCATGAAATTGCCGCGTAAGCGAACTTAAACAACTTTTTTTGCTTAAAAGTAGTTTTGGTAATAAAATAAGGTTGTATAAGTATGGAAAATGAAAATTTTCGATATCGGTCTATATATACCCGAGATATAGCCCAAACCGGGTTTTTCATGAAAATGTGGCGTAAGCGAACTTTAACAACTTTTTTTTGATTAAAAACAGTTCTGATAATAAGATCAGTTTATATAAATATGGAAGATAAAAATTTCCGATATCGGTCCATATATACCCGAGATATAGCCTAAACCGGGGTTTTCATGAAAATGCCGCGTAAGCGAACTTAAACAATTTTTTCGCCTTAAAGTAGTTCTGGTAATTAAATAAGGTTATATAAATATGCAAAATGAAAATTTGCGATATCGGTCCATATATACCCGAGATATAGCCCAAACCGGGTTTTTCATGAAAATGTCGCGTAAGCGAACTTAAACAACTTTTTTCACCTTAAAGCAGTTCTGGTAATGAAATAAGGTTATATAGGTATGAAAAATGAAAATTTCCGATATCGGTCTATATATACCCGAGATATAGCGCAAACCGGGTTTTTCATGAAAATGTCGCGTAAGCGAACTTAAACAACTTTTTTTCGCTTAAAACAGTTCTGGTAATAAGATGAGGTTATATAAATATGGAAAATGAAAATTTCCGATATCGGTCCATATATACCAGAGATATAGCCTAAACCGTGGTTTTCATGAAAATGCCGCGTAAGCGAACTTAAACAACTTTTTTCACCTTAAAGCAGTTCTGGTAATAAAATAAGGTTATATAAATATGGAAAATTAAAATTTCCGATATCGGTTCATATATACCCGATATATAGCTTAACAGGTTTTTTGATGAAAATGCCGAGTAAACAACTTTTTTGTGCTCAAAAGCAGTTCTGGTAATGCAATAAGGTTATATAAATATGGAAAAAGAAAAAATCCGATATCGGTCCATATATACTCGAGATATAGCCTGAACCGATTTTTCCAATAACATTTTTTTTTTACTGAAAAGCAATTCTTGTTATAAAAGAAGGTTAAGAAAATAGAGAAAATTAAAATTTCTGATATCGGTCCATATATACCCGAGATATAGCCTAAATCGGGTTTTTCATGAAAATATCGCGTAAGCGAACTTAAACAATTTGTTGTGCTCAAAAGCAGTTCTGGTAATGATATAAGGTTATATCAATATGGAAAATTAAAATTTTCGATATCGGTCCATATATACCCGAGATATAGCCTGAACCGATTTTTCCATTAAAAATTTTTTTTTTTTTTTTTTTGCTGGAAAGCAATTCTCGTTATAAAAGAAGGTTACTAAAATACAGAAAATAGAAAAATCCGATATCGGTTCATATATAACCGAGCATATTTAGGTCACATTTTTAATATACTATACATATTCGTGACTATCGTGAAGGGTATTTTAGATTCGGCCCAGCCGAATATACTACACTCTTACTTGTTTAAGCAAGTTTTTTTATTAATTCAATCAAATTGTTTAGTTTCTAAATTATTCTTATTTTAATTACCTAATATTCATTACATCTGAATACTACTTGATTGTACATATACAAAATCCTGTACTGTAACTATAAGACTTAGTCTTGTTGTGCAGGATGTATAAATAAATAAATAAATATACCCGAGATATAGCCTAGAAGGGGTTTTTCATGAAAATGCCGCGTCAGCGAAATTAAACAACTTTTTTGCTTAAAAGCGGTTCTGGTAATAAAATAAGGTTATATAAATATGGAAAATAAAAATTTCCGATATGGGAGTAGTGTTTTGTCTTTCGTTCCGTACACACGTGTTTTTCATTGTCGTCCGTGTTTTCTATACCTACACATATGTTTATTATAAATTTGTAATAAGCGAAATTTTACCGTAATAGGTAGAGTTTTGCATCATATGTGCACGTGTTTTTATACACTTCACAAAAATGTTAAGGGTATATATAAGTTTGTGATTCCGTTTGTAATTTCTACAGTTTTTTTTTTGCGACCCTATAAAGTATATATATTCTGAATCAGAATTAATGGAAAAGTCGATTAAGCGATGTCCGTCTGTCCGTCTGTCCGTCTGTCCGTCTGTCCGCTGTTGAAATACCGTTTCTGAGAAAACCATTAGACTTAGATACTTTTTTCTTTCACCATTCTTTTACCCCATCGATTCATGGGTTTGCTATTGAAATTCAGTAATATCGGTCCACGTATACCTGAGATATATTCAAAATTCCGAAAAAAGCCATTTTTTTTTGCAGTTTTGTATGAAAATTTTTGAAAACAAAAGTTGTTCGTTTTGCTTCAAACTTCACACACTTATTAAGCATGGTGACTAAAAGACAAAAAAATTTTTTTTCAGATATCGGTCCATATATACCCGAGATATAGCCCAAATCGGATTTTAATGAAAATGTCGCATAGGCGAAGCTAAATAACTTTTTTTTTGCTCAAAAGCAGTTCTGATAATAAAATTAGGTTATATAAATATGGAAAATGAAAATTTCCGATATCGGTCCATATATACCCGAGATATAGCACAAACCGGGTTTTTCATGAAAATGTCGCGTAAGCGAACTTAAACAACTTTTTTGTGCTCAAAAGCAGTTCTGGTAATGAAATTAGGTTACATAAATATGAAAAATGAAAATTTTCGATGTCGGTCCATATATACCCGAGATATAGCCCAAATCGTGTTTTTCATGAAAATGTCGCGTAAGCGAACTTAAACAACGTTTTTGTGCTCAAAAGCAGTTCTGGTAATGAAATTAGGTTACATAAATATGAAAAATGAAAATTTCCGATATCGGTCCATATATACCCAAGATATAGCCCAAATCGGATTTTAATGAAAATGTCGCATAGGCGAAGCTAAATAACTTTTTTTTGCTCAAAAGCAGTTCTGGTAATAAAATTAGGTTACATAAATATGAAAAATGAAAATTTTCGATATCGGTCCATATATACCCGAGATATAGCCCAATCCGGGTTTTTCATGAAAATGTCGCGTAAGCGAACTTAAACAACTTTTTTGTGCTCAAAAGCAGTTCTGGTAATGAAATTAGGTTACATAAATATGAAAAATGAAAATTTTCGATGTCGGTCGATATATACCCGAGATATAGCCCAAATCGGGTTTTTCATGAAAATGTCGCGTAAGCGAACTTAAACAATTTTTTTTTGCTCAAACGCAGATCTGATAATGAAATAAGATTACATAAATATGAAAAATGAAAATTTCCGATATCGGTCCATATATACCCGAGATATGGCCCAAATCGGGTTTTTCATGAAAATGTCGCGTAAATGAACTTAAACAACTTTTTTGTGCTCAAAAGCAGTTCTGGTAATGAAATTAGGTTACATAAATATGAAAAACGAAAATTTTCGATGTCGGTCCATATATACCCGAGATATAGCCCAAATCGGGTTTTTCATGAAAATGTCACGTTAGCGAACTTAAACAACTTTTTTGTGCTCAAAAGCAGTTCTGGTAATGAAATTAGGTTACCTAAATATGGAAAATGAAAATTTCCGATATCGGTCCATATGTACTCGAGATATAGCCCAAATCGGGTTTTTCATGAAAATGTCGCGTAAGCGATCTTAAACAACTTTTTTTTGCTCAAAAGCAGTTCTGATAATGAAATAAGATTACGTAAATATGAAAAATGAAAATTTCCGATATCGGTCCATATATACCCGAGATATAGCCTAGACCGGGTTTTACATAAAAGTGTCGCGTAAGCAAACTAAAACAACTTTTTTGTGCTCAAAAGCAGTTCTAGTAATGAAATGAAGTTATATAAATATGAAAAATGAAAATTTCCAATATCGGTCCATATATACCCGAGATATAGCCTAGACCAGGGTTTTCATGAAAATGCCGCGTAAGCGAACTTAAACAGCTTTTTTGTGCTCAAAAGCAGTTCTGGTAATGAAATTAGGTTACCTAAATATGGAAAATGAAAATTTCCGATATCGGTTCATATGTACCCGAGAAATAGCCCAAATCGGGTTTTTCATGAAAATGTCGCGTAAGCGAACTTAAACAATTTGTTGTGCTCAAAAGCAGTTCTGGTAATGAAATAACGTTATATAAATATGGAAAATTAAAATTTTCGATATCGGTCCATATATACTCGAGATAAAGCCTGAACCGATTTTTTCATTAAAATTTTTTTTTTTTTTTTTTTTTTTTGCTGAAAAGCAATTCTTGTTATAAAAGAAGGTTACTAAAATACAGAAAATAGAAAATTCCGATATCGGTTCATATATAACCGAGCATATTCAGGCCACATTTTCAATATACTATACATATTCGTGACTATCGTGAAGGGTATTTTAGATTCGGCCCAGCCGAATATACTACACTCTTACTTGTTTTATTATAGTATTATACCCTTCACAAAAATGTAAAGGGTATTTATAAGTTTGTGATTCCGTTTGTAATTTCTACAGTTTTTTGTTTTGCGACCCTATAAAGTATATATATTCTGAATCAGAACTAATGGAAAAGTCGATTAAGCGATGTCCGTCTGTCCGTCTGTCCGCTGTTGAAATACCGTTTCTGAGAAAACCATTAGACTTAGAAACTTTTTTCTTTCACCATTCTTTTACCCCATCGATTCATGGGTTTGCTATTGAAATTCAGTAATATCGGTCCACGTATAGCTGAGATATATTCAAAATTCCGAAAAAAGCCATTTTTTTTTGCAGTTTTGTATGAAAATTTTTGAAAACAAAAGTTGTTCGTTTTGCTTCAAACTTCACACACTTATTAAGCATGGTGACTAAAAGACAAAAAATTTTTTTTTCAGATATCGGTCCATATATACGCGAGATATAGCCCAAATCGGATTTTTAATGAAAATGTCGCATAGGCGAAGCTAAATAACTTTTATTTGCTCAAAAGCAGTTCTGGTAATAAAATTAGGTTACATAAATGTGTAAAATAAAAATTTCCGATATCGGTCCATATATACCCGAGATATAGCCCAAACCGGGTTATTCATGAAAATGTCGCGTAATCGAACTTAAACAACTTTTTTGTGCTCAAGAGCAGTTCTGGTAATAAAATAGGGTCATACAAATATGAAAAATGAAAATTTTCGATATCGGTCCATATATACCCGAGATATAGCCTAGACCGTGGTTTACATGAAAATGCCGCGTAAGCGAACTTAAACAATTTTTTTGTGCTCAAAAGCAGTTCTGGTAATGAAATAAGATTACATAAATATGGAAAATGAAAATTTCCGATACCGGTCCATATATACCCGAGATATAGCCCAAATCGGGTTTTTCATGAAAATGTCGCGTAAGCGAACTTAAACAACTTTTTTTGCTTAAAAACAGTTCTGGTAATAAGATGAGGTTATATAAATATGGAAAATGAAAATTTCCGATATCGGTCCATATATACCAGAGATATAGCCTAAACCGTGGTTTTCATGAAAATGCCACGTAAGCGAACTCAAACAACTTTTTTCACCTTAAAGCAGTTCTGGTAATTAAATAAGGTTATATAAATATGGAAAATGAAAATTTCCGATATCGGTTTATATATACCCGAGATATAGCCTAACAGGGTTTTTGATGAAAATGCCGAGTAAACAACTTTTTTGTGCTCAAAAGCAGTTCTGGTAATGAAATAAGGTTAAATAAATATGGAAAAAAATCCGATATCGGTCCATATATACTCGAGATATAGCCTGAACCGATTTTTCCAATAACATTTTTTTTTGCTGAAAAGCAGTTCTTGTTATAAAAGAAGGTTACGAAAATAGAGAAAATTAAAATTCCTGATATCGGTCTATATATACCCGAGATATAGCCTAAATCGGGTTTTTCATGAGAATATCGCGTAAGCGAACTTAAACAATTTGTTGTGCTCAAAAGCAGTTGTGGTAATGATATAAGGTTATATAAATATGGAAAATTAAAATTTTCGATATCTGTCCATATATACCCGAGATATAGCCTGAACCGATTTTTCCATTAAAAATTTTTTTTTTTTTTACTGAAAAGCAATTCTCGTTATAAAAGAAGGTTACTAAAACACAGAAAATATAAAATTCCGATATCGGTTTATATATAACCGAGCATATTTAGGTCACATTTTTAATATACTATACATATTCGTGACTATCGTGAAGGGTATTTTAGATTCGGCCCAGCCGAATATACTACACTCTTACTTGTTTTTCTACTGTCATTTGTTTTTTCTCTATTTATTATTATTTAATTCTGTTTTATTATGTTCCTCTTATGTATTTTATTATCCTACGGTGTTGAATTAATTTTTGTTGTTCTGAGCAGTGTCGAAGGTATGTACACTGGGCACTGATCAGTTTTAACTAATTTAATTTCAACATTTTAAATGCTGTGATAATGTTTGTTTTGGTCGTTCCGTATGTTAAGATAACAAACATTACTCCCCCTTTCCTCCTTCTCATACTCTATTTTTCTAGTTCCAGTATAATGCACTGCATATGTAGGAGCTATCCCCTGAGTACTGGTCCAAGATAAAAAAAAAATATATACCCGAGATATAGCCTAAACCGGGTTTTTAATGAAAAAGATGTTTTTTGCTTAAAAGCAGTTCCGGTAATAAAGTAAGGTTATATAAATATGAAAAATGAAAATTTTCGATATCGGTCCACATATACCCGAGATATAGCATAAACCGGGGTTTTTATGAAAATGCCGCGTAAGCGAACTTAAGCAACTTTTTTCGCCTTAAAGCAGTTCTGGTAATAAAATAAGGTTATATAAATATGGAAAATGAAAATTTCCGATATCGGTCAATATATACCCGAGATATAGCCTAGACCAGGTCTTACATAAAAGTGTCGCGTAGGCGAACTTAAAGAACATTTTTGTGCTCAAAAGCAGTTCTGGTAATGAAATAAAGTTATATAAAGATGGAAAATGAAAATTTCCGATATCGGTCCATATAGACCCGAGATATAGCTTAAACCGGGTTTTTAATGAAAAATTTTTTTTTGCTTAAAAGCAGTTCTGGTAATAAAATAAGGTAATATAAATATGAAAAATGAAAATTTCCGATATCGGTCCATATGTACCCCAGATATACCCTGAACCGGGAAACCTGACGGCTGCGAGAGATTCGACTTCTCAGGGATGGTAGGAGCTTCCTCGCTAGGAAACGATGATTCGGACGTAACTGGACGAACCTCCACCTCCATTATTTCCTCATAATCTTCCAAAAGATGGTCTTCATTATAAAAAGGAGTCGTTACTCCATTATGCTAGGAAACAACAAAGGTTAAAAATTATAATTCCAAATAGATTTAACTGGGCAAAATGACCAGCTTAGTGATCGGTCGCTTTATAATTGCGTATTCTGTACGAATATCCGCGACGCGCACGTAAGAGTCACTTCCTGGATAAATTTTAACAACCCGACCTAACTTCCAGGAAGTCGGTGAAAGTTGTTCATGTCTATGTTGGGGATATTTCCATTTATAACGTTTGTGGAGTCCCGTCAAATACTCTTCTCTCCAACGGAGATAAAGTTGTTGAGCTAGCGTTTTAATCTTTCTATACCTATTCACAATACTAATAGGTGACTCCAAAATTGATGGTTCAGGCGGACCCACGATGGGCGAACCTATTAAAAAATGTCCTGGCGTCAGAGCTACAGGGTCATTCGGATTATCGCTCATAGGACAAAGTGGTCGTGAATTAAGGCACGCTTCAATTCTTGCGAGGACCGTAGAAAATTCCTCGATGTTATATTTTAAGTTGTAAACCTGTTTACGAAAATGAAATTTGAAACTTTTACCTCCCGCTTCCCACAACCCACCCATATGGGGGGCGCCAGCTGGAATGATTCGCCACGAAAGGCCATTTATCCCATAGATTGAGCACATCATAGCACGACACTCAGACAAAAAAGTTCTAAAATCCCTTTCTAACTCGCGGGACGCACCAACGAAATTAATACCATTATCCGAAAATATGGTGTTCGGACAGCCTCGTCTTGAAATAAAGCTATTAAAAGCTGCCAGAAATCTGTCTGTTGACAAGTCTGTCGTAGCCTCCAAATGTATGGCTTTCGTTGAAAAACATACAAATATACAAACATACGATTTTAACGTTTGGTTCGATCTGCCGCCTAAGCACTTCATATCAAAAGGACCAGCAAAGTCCACACCCGTCGTGGTAAACGGTAGTAAACGTAGTCCGTGGTAAACGTAGCTAACGTAGTCCGTTCCGGTGGTAAGGCTGCCATGATTTGACTACATGAGTACTTACGGTCTATAACACACCGCTTACACCGGTTGAATACCGCACGAACAAGCAATCTCAACCGAGGTACCCAATATTCTATCTGCAATATTTGGAGCATTAACTGATTTCCTCCATGAATGGTAATCTTGTGTACAAATTCAACTAACAGTTTAGTAAACCGGCAAGAATACGGCAATAGAATAGGATGCCGCTCTGTATATACCAAAGAAGGAGATTTTACCAAACGGCCATTCAACCTCATGACACCTTCATGGTCTACAAAGGGGCTCAAAACCAATAGAGAATTCTTCGAACTAAGAGCCTTTTTCTCCAAAAGGCATTCATATTCATCACAAAAATGAACTTTTTGCGCCACTATAGCCAAACGTAATTTTACTCGTTTGATCTCTTCATCCGAAATAATGAAAGATGTATATGTCCAGTGACCCTTCTGGTCCCGATTTGTGTTGTTATAAAATCTAAACACATATACCAATACACGAAGAGCACGATCAAGTGATGAAAATCTTTCTAAAACATCTTCATATTTGGAAAAAAAAAATGATACGTGAGCCTTCACTGCACGAGCTTCAATATCAGTACCAAGCGACGAAAGATCTCGAATATTCCAAGTAGATTTGTCTTGCCCAAGCCAACTAGGTCCATACCACCAAAACAAATTGTTTGCCAACTCTGATGGGGTAACACCACGACTGCCTAAATCAGCAGGATTGTCCTCTGACTTAACATGGTGCCAGTTATGACTACCAACGATTTCTTGGATTTTGCAAACTCTGTTCGCAACGAATGCAGTGCAATGGTTCGCATCTTTCTTCAACCAAGAAAGGACGATCGTTGAATCCGCCCAACAATAAATCTGGCCGAGCGGCAAATTAATTTCGCTTTTAACAGCTTTTAAAAGCTCTGAAGCTAAAACTGCCGCACAAAGTTCAAGACGTGGTGTAGAAACGGGCTTAATGGGAGCGACTTTCGTTTGTTTTTTTTCTTACATAAATCCCCCCGGCATATGCCTTTTCTGAGGCATCAGGAAAAACATAAAGTTCGGCTTCAAGTTCATAACGCACCCATCTGGGTATTTGTATATTATTCACTTCGTGATACGAAGCAACAAATTCTTCCCATTCAGTCTTGTGACTGGCTTAAGTGCACCATCCCTCTCTATATTATCCATCCAAACTCTCTGCATAATTATTTTTGCAACTATTATTACTGGTCCTAGCCATCCGACCGGATCAAATAACTTTGCAATACTTGACAAAACTTCCCTTTTAGTGTAAACGGATCTCACTGTAATAGGGTCGACATTAAAATAAAATGCGTCCAATTGAGCATTCCAACGCAGACCCAGTGTCTTCGAGCTACTTGACTACAAAAGTCAATAATTTGGCGTAAACCAAATGCTCTGGGGAAACTCCAGCTAGAATGGCCATTTCATTCGATGTCCATTTTCGAAATTGAAAACCTGCAGAAGCTAAAGCTGCAGTTAGTTGATTACGAGCAATCAATGCTGTGGCAGCGTCGTGAGCTCCAGCTAATACGTCGTCAACGTACATACATTTCCGAACAATATGTGATGCTACCGGATACTCATTCTCACAATCGTCAGCTAGCTGTAATAATGTGCGAATGGCCAGATAGGGTGCACAATTGACCCCAAAGGTAACAGTTTGTAGCTCAAATGTTTTTATATCCTCAGTAGGAGAATTTCTGAATAATATACGATGGAAAGGTGTTTGCTTTTCATCAAGTCTAATTTGCCTGTACATTTGAGTTATGTCACAATTGATAACAAATCTAAAAAGTCGCCAACGTAAAATAAGCAGAACCAGATCTGCTTGTAATGTGGGTCCCACATAAAGGCAATCATTCAGGCTATTTCCAGTGGAAGTTTTATTCAAAGCGTTAAAGACCACTCTTAGTTTGGTTGTTTTGCGATCCATTTTAATTACGGGATGGTGTGGTAAATAACAAGAGATATTAGAAGAATCTTCGGCTATTGGTCTCATATGATCCAAAAGCAAATATTCTTCAACAACGTCATCATACATCCTATTAATATCCGGCTTACGAGAAAGCGAAGCTTCATTGCGTAAGAACTGCGATGTCACATTTTGCCTAGATAAACCTAACGAGAGTTTCTCCGGAAATTCTAACTTAAAGGGTAGTGTTACTACATATCTTCCATCCGAGCGTCGTCGAGTTGAGGCTCCGCTTAGGCATCTCCTCCAGTTCCCAGAACCTTAATAAGTTCCGATTCAGAGTATCCTCCTGGGAAAAGTCCACCCCTGTAGAATACACTTGGAGTTCCGAATGAGCTACAGGGTCTGTTAGTAACCAACCAAACACCATCCGTTGCGCCAATAAGGAACCTAAAATATTTCGCTGAATTTCCGGCATAATTATTTGTGGGTAAACATCAGCACCTAACAGCATATCAACAGGCTTACAATCATAAAATTGAGGATCAGCCAACCGTAGATTTGGTAAATTCTTCCGAAGTTCCTCCTCTAGAACAAACGATGGCAAGTTACCCGAAATTCTGGGCAGAACTAATGCCGTAGTCCTTAAACAAACTGAAGGATCAAGGGGAGAGCCTATTTCAATGGAACAAATTTTCCTTGAAGTAGCAGAGACCGTCTGGTTTACACCCGAAATTCTGGCATTCGTCAAATGCCCAGAGATTTTTAAACGGTTCTGCAAGCGTTCAGAAATAAAAGAAGTTTCTGAAGCTGGGTCGATTAGGGCTCGAGTTGGGTACGTCATACCCTGGTGACCAATGTTCACCATTGCAGTCCCCAATAGCACTGTTCGAGTTTGCGCTGTGTGATAAGCTTGACGATTGAAAAAGGCTGAGGAGCGCCAGCACCCGTAGAAGTTAAAGGCAGGCAAGGTTCTACGGATATAGAATTCGCTTGCTGAGAATTTGCTCTGGAATTCACAACAATATTTGCGGAAGAAGAATTCCTAGCCGCATCTTCAGAAGGAACGAAATTCCGATGCAGTAACGTATGATGCTTTTTGTTACAATTTGAACAAGTATGAATGCTATTACATTCCTTGACCTCGTGTGTCCGTGATAAACAATTGACACAACAATGATATTTTTTCACCGCTAAAAATCCTTCCGAAACCGAAAGACTTTAAAATTTTTTGCAATCCCTTAAATAGTGGTTAATATTTTTGCAGAAAACGCAAGAATTTGTAGAAGAAGAGTTCGTATGAAGAGCTTTCACTTTCTGATAGGATTTTCTGTTTTCATGTGGTGATTCTCTAATATCACGCAAACAATCCAAAGTTTGAATCCTTTCAGTTAGAAAGGCATCCAAATCTTTCCAATTGGATAAGATAAACTTATCCTTTATGCTCTGCTCCCAAAGAGTTACTGTGTTATTGGGAAGTCGCTGTATACAAATGAATACAATAATCGGATCCTAATTATCAGTTTTCACTTTATAAATAGACAAAGCCGACAGACAACTATTTATACCACGTTACAATGATTTAAGAGCCGATGAAGACTCTTTTTCGTTTATTGGAAGACCAAAAAGTACTTTAAGTTGATTATTGACCAACATACGAGGGTTTTCATGAGCCGCTTTAAGGCTTTCCCACGCTATATCAAAGCCTTCATGTGAAAGAGGGCATTTTGCCTCACCACTAGTTTTCTTTAGTAAATGGCATAGTCGCTCAATATTACTCAGACGCGAGCTATTCACAACGCGGTAAATAAATCTCTGAAAGAAGGCCACGAGAGGTAATCCCCTTCGAACGTGTCAACATCGCAAGGCGGAAGAGTTAAATTATGAGCTAAAATCTCAGAATTAGTTGGAGTAGCCATGCATTTTCGATCGGACTTCAATTTATCTTTTCTTTCATTTATTTTTCCTAGACAAGTGGTGTACGCATTATTATTTTCATCACAATATTTATCTCGTCTGAAAGATCGTCTTTAGGAGCTTTAGAACCACGCGGAGTGTCTAAGCACTGCTCGTAAGTCAACTTTGTCCCATAAACATTTTAACTCTTCACCGTGAAGTTCCAACGTATAAATTGTATGAACTTTCTCTTTCGCTTCATTGAAAAAAGCCTCAAACTGTATTAAAGCATCAGAAGCTCTAGTAAATTTATCGAGTGTAGAAAAAGCCATTATTTCTTGTAGCAGGGCTGTTATATTTAAAAAAAATTAAATATTATTATGCTAGAGTGCTGGCTGTGCTGGCATGCTCGCGGATGCTCCGGCTTTACCTCGCCGATGGGGTGTGGTTCTTGCCAGTCAATTCTAACTATAAGCAGCTACAAATAAAAAACCATACAAGCCTTTGCATTAAACACCAAAACAGAAGTAAAAGTTACGAGACCCGAAAGTGGAATAACCTGATATAGATAAAACTAAAACAATTTACCCACCACCGTTGCGGCTCCTCCAACATGCAGGCTGATGTTGTGCCTGTTTCGGCTGCCCTCCCTCTTGGAGCTTGACGTGCTGTCCACGCTCCACCATGATGACTGTTGCCGAAGATAAATAAGTTTCAGTCATCCCAAATCGATCTCAGCCTTCTCGCGTTATCGCCTGCCCATCACCTTACCTGTATTAACTGCCTATCTGCTCATAATGATCGAACAACTAAACATTTTTTAAAAATAATTTCTGCACATGTTTATTATATATTTATTATATGTATATATAACTAATTCGATTCTGAACAGAAAAATTTGCATATCCAATACAATTAAAAATTCAAATTAAGTAAAATGAAAAAATCTACAATTTACCGAGTTGCTTTTATATTATTTAACATTTTTAAAGCAATCTACAAGTTTTTGGTGTTTGCCGCTAAGTCTTACGTCTCTGCCAACAGCAGGGCAAACAGGTTTATGGGCCAAGAATATATATGTATATTTTTCATCGAGATAAAAGAGATATCTATTCCAAGGTAGCCTCATATATATTAGCCAATTGGCCTATCACTACGAACGCTAGGAACCTGCCTAAAACCAAGCTCAGTTTATAGAGGTATAGCGGGTAAAAACGCAATCCTAACGTGGTCTAAACAAAAGGGGCATTACCCTGAATACAGGAAAAATACAAATATATTAATAGAAGTCAAACAGTACGTGTGTTGTCTGTTTTTTTCAGTCTTGTGTCTGGTAAAATACCTGTTGACCCTTTTCATCAGTTTATCTTGACCTCGGGTAGGGATGCCTTTGTTTCATGATTTTTTTTTTTTTTTTAATTTCATTATTTTATTTATTGAATCTACATAAAAAAAATGTAATGACAATAAGTATTCAAATCTTAATACTAAAAAAAAATTATGATTAAAGTCCTGCCAGTGCTGGACGAAAATTTATTTTTATGCGAATATTATTTCAGAATTCAGTCATCTGTTTAGAGCTCTAATGGTAGCCAAAGTATCCCTCCTTCTCAGACGGGTATGACCACCAAAATTAAGAATATTAGCTGCAAGAGGATTTGGATGGAATTCAAGTTTGTTAATATACCTTGTCGCGTACTTCACAAATTCAGATTTCACAAAAGGTACGTTCAGATCTGCGTGGATTCGTGAGTTTTTAACGTACCATGGAGCATCTGTAATTCTACGGAGAATTCTATTTTGACTTCTTTGAATTTTCTCAATGTTGGATGCCGAGGCTGTGCCCCATAATTGAATCCCATAGCACCATACTGGCTTTAGAATCGAGTTGTACAGCAAAAGTTTACAATCAAGCTTCAAGGTCGAATTTCTGCCTAGTAGCCAGTTAATTTGTACTGCTTTCAATTTAATCTGCGTTACTTTTGCCTCGATGTGCGACTTCCATGTTAGTCTACGGTCAAGATGAACCGAGGTATTTGACTTCACTGTGTTGAGGTATTACTTTATTGTTAATAGTAATGGGAGAGCATGTTCCTAGACGCAGTGCGAATGTAACATGGGCACACTTTTGTTCATTAACCTTGATTTTCCAAAGCTTCAGCCATTTCTCTAGTTTGTCGATATGTTCCTGTAAATTTATTGATGCTTGCTGGTGGTTACTATGTATGCTAAGGAATGCTGTATCATCTGCAAATGTTGAAGTGTGAATGTTGGTGCTTGTTGGCATGTCAGATGCGTAGATCAAATATAAGATGGGTCCTAATATGCTGCCTTGGGGAACTCCTGCTTCAATAGACTGAGCGGGGCTTATGAAATCGCCTTCTTTTACTATAAATTGGCGACAATATAAATAGCTTTCCAAAAGGTTATGTATGTTTGCAGGTAAGTTAAACTTTATTTTATGCATTAAGCCATCGTGCCACACTTTATCAAAAGCCTGTGAGACGTCGATGAATAAGGCAGAGCAATATTTTTTATCTTCAAATGCCTTTCTTATGATGTTAACTAACCTGTGTGTTTGCTCAATGGTGCCATGTTTCGCTCTAAAACCAAATTGGTGATCAGGAATACATTCAACCTTATGAAGCATTGGATCCAACTTCGCCTTTAGCAATTTTTCGAAAAGTTTTGATATTGTTGACAGTAGACTTATTGGACGGTATGATTCTACTTTCGTGTGATCCTTCCCTGGCTTAGGAACCATTGTTATCATGGACACCTTCCACTCTGCAGGGTAATACTCAAGTCGTAAAATAGCACTAAAAATAAAAAGAACAATTCTTTTAGCTACACGAGGCAGCTCTACGAGCATTTTGTTGCTGATTTTATCCATACCTGGAGCTTTTTTAAGGTTTAGATTGCCAATAGCATTTTCAATTTCTTCAAAATTGAATCTTAAAGGCACAGGAGGTCTACTAACAATAGGTGGCAACTCATTTGCATTGTCAGACCTATTTGTGGTAAAAACGTTTTTCAAATGGTTAACAAATAAATTACCCTTTTCCGAGTCATCTCTAGCCCAGTCACCAGACGGTTCTCGCAAGGGCGGCTTACCTCTAACTGGCCTTTTTAAACCCTTAGTCGCCCGCCATAAAGAATAGTCGGACTGAGGAGTACCATCCAGACTTTCTAAATACGTTTGTAGAGAAGCCGTTTTTTGGTTTCCAAGCAAACTTCTTAGTTGATTTGTGCACTCACGTAGCCTTGTTTTTAGCTGCGGAGACCTGCGAAGTTGCCACTCTCGTCGAACTCTTCTTTTTTCTAACACAAGTTGCTCGATTTCTGAAGAATGTGTTCTATTTTGAAGGTTTCTGCGTGTTAAATAAACTCTAGAAGCAAGTTCAGCGGCTTGTTTAAGGTTTTCGCTAAAGTTGCTTAGTGACGCATTAATATCTTCAGGTGTTCTTAAAACAATATTCTCAGTGCAATGGGTGCTCAAAAATTTTTTATATTTTAGCCAATTCACTCGGGTGACAGTCCTATGCAAATTGTTAATCGGAGACCAAGTCTCCTGGGGAAAACGCACTGAAATAATAGTAGGTGAATGATCCGATGACAAGTCTAACGAAGGCTCAGCTTGCATCCATTCCACAGGGAACCCCTTAACCACTCCAACATCAATCACATCAGGAATCTTTCGCCGGTCAGTCGGCCAGTAAGTGGGATGCCCGCTTGATATTACGTCTAAGCCCATTTTAGAAATTGTATCAAAAAGCACTCGACCCTTCGGGGTGATTAAACGTGAGCCCCAAAAAGTGTGTTTTGCGTTGTAATCTCCAGCTGCTATAAAACGAGGTCCTAATGAGGTAAAAAAACTTGAATATTGTGACTCCGTCACTGAAAATCGAGGCGGCGAATAAATCGATGAGATAACCAATTTGTAATGAAAATTTTCCACACAGATATTAGTTGCTTGAAGATAGTCCTCACATGTGCCGTTCAACAAAAAATGCTTTATCCTAGATTTTATCAAGATTGCAGAACCTCCACAAGCTCTTCCACGGGGGTCTTTAGTATCGTATAATACGTAGCCGTTGATTTTAAAGAAGCTTGTTGACGTCAAGTGAGTTTCTGCAATCATCATTATATCAATCTGCTTATCCATCAGGAAGTATTTGAGTTCATTTTTGTGTTGGCGGATGCCGTTCGCGTTCCAGAAACATATTTTCAACCAAATCGTTTTTTCGAAATAACCTGCAAAATGGTGGATTACATTTTCACCATTTCCTGCATCATCGTCATCATAGACGATGTAAAAGTGTTTATAGTTTGAATTAGGGTCTGTATTGTTGCCTCAAGGTTACTGAAACTTTGATCGGGCGGTTGAGATATAGATTGTTGATTCGGGTTTGCGAATGTAGACTTAACTACATTAGCATAAGAAATTTGTTTTTGATTTTGAACGGTTTTGTAGGTGGTTGACTGTCCTGTCGGAGGAAAAGAATTATTAGAAAAAATTTGAGTCTGCTGTGGTGGCTTAAAAGCAATTATTGGTTTGTTGTTCATTGAGCGCTTGAGGTGGGTGTAGACGGAGCAACCTCTATAATTAGCTGTGTGGTTTTCACCGCAATTACTGCATTTTTTTATTTTTGGGTCGAATTTCGGTTTATTGCATTGTGCTGTACCATGGAGTTCTCCACACACAACACAAACTGTAGGCAACTTGCAGTACGCTTTAGTGTGGCCAAATTCTTGGCAGTTGTGGCACTGTACGGGTCCTAAGCGCTTATGCGGTTCCTCTACGGTTACTTTTCGATGTAAAAGGAATTTTACACTGTATATTGGATGAACTTCATTTTTCTTTATAGTCACATCTCCTGGCTCTAATTCAACCCTAAACATTGGTTGAGGGATCTTTTCACGATTTCTGATGTTTAACACATTTTTTACTTTGAATCCCTTGTCTGTCAAACCGGTCTTAACCTCATCAGTGTCTACGCAAGGGTCAATCCCTTTTATTACGACTTGAAGACCTTTAGCGCTTTTAAGCTTATAAGTATAAAAAGCTTTTTTTTCTTTTTCAAAATCGTTAGACAGTTTTCGATAGTCATTTTCATCGTTAACCTGAATTTTAGTTTCGTTAATGTTACCGTGCTTGATGGAGGTAACGTTAAATGTATTTTCTCCGATTACTGAAACAATTTTTCTTACCAGTTCATTGGAGGCAGATTCCCTTAAATAAATTGGTGGTGGTTTAAACGATTTTTTTGACGATCCTGTTGGCTCATCCGTTTGTAGAATAGAAAATCTGTTTTGATTGGTTGGTCTAGCGGATTCGGCATCTTTAGAAATTTTTGATTTGGATGCAATTTGAGCAGATTTAGGGCTTCGCTGACGTTTGGTGATGGTGATATACCTATCCATGCCTACTTGCGTTTTTTGTTTATTGGCATTAGTTAGAGTAGAAGATCTTTTATCTTCTGTTGTAACATCTATGTTAGGCGAGCCGGAACAGGAGCGGATTTTATCTCTTGTAGAAAGAAAATTGTCCAATGATTGCCTTATAGATTCTTCTTCAGAAGTCCATATATTTTTGCTGGTGGCGCTAGGCTCTTTTTCAGAATTATTTCTGATGGGATTACTCATACAGAAAACAAAAACTTTAATGTATATTTTTTTCCTACTGGGTAGGTAATCTTCACGCACAATTACAACAATAACAATGCACTGCCACCGCACTTGTTTTATTGAAATTGATTTTATTGTTTAGTTACTGAAATGTGAGGAATTTATTTTCCCGTTGTTTTTTAAAATAATTTGTTATTGTTTTTACAATTTATTACAATATATTATTGTTTATATGTAAGTTTAAAAAAAATTAGTAAGCACAATGATTTTTTTGTTTGTTTGTTTTTTTTTTTGTTCACTGTTTAATTATACGACTGTGCGGTTGGAGAGTCACAGAGTGAACCTGTTTCATGATGATTGTAGGCTTGCTATCGGTGTTGACCAGTTTCCTCGTTTTCTTCGCTTCTTGACGGATGGAAGCTTGATGCTGGTGTTTACCAGTTCCCTTGTTGGGTGCGTTGCGGTGTTGGTGGTGGTTACGGTGCGGGCTTTGGGTCTGGTTGCGAAACCGCCTGTGGTTTTCCTTTTTCTGGAGTTATTTATTTATCAGGAATGTAAATCCGATATATAAACTCGCACTGCCACTTTCAAACTGAACACAGACTGGCGAAACTGCTTTATTTAGTTTTATTATCCGTTTATATGAAGTTAGCACTTGCTTTTATTTGTAAAATGTTGTATATTTTTGGAATGAAATCGCAGTTTAAATTAAATGCTTTAAATTTCTTAAGATTTTGAATGTATTTAATTATTCTAATATATATCCGTAAATTTTGGTTATATGAAACCACATTTTGTAGTGCACATGAAATAAACTGAATGCGCGCTTCGAACATAAAAAAATACGTAACATTCGTAAATTCACATTTGGCTGCCCATATATAGACGATGCCTATAGATTAATATAATGTCCAGCTATGACATTCATGACATAAAAATTTTTCTGCTGGAAAACTTCGTCTGGTTTTTTTTCAGGTCTTTATATTCTGTTTCACAACGGAAAATTTACCATTTCCATAGTTTCTTTTTTGCACAATTTTAATTTTATATTTTCTGTTTTTTTTTTTAAATCCTTTCTTTTCCTTTTATTTGCACAATTTTAATTTTATTTTTTTGGTTTTTAAATTCTGTTATTTAATTTTAATACTCTGTTCCACATCAAAAAATTTACAATTTCTATTTTTTTTTCTGTACCATTCTATTTTACATTTCTTTCTGGTTTTTCAATTCTTTTATTTCTGCTTTTTAAATTCTTTTATTTCCACCCAACACCTTATCACGGCAACCACGCTGGACTGACTTAAACTGCTCCCGTTTTCGAAACTTCAAACTTTTCTGTTTCTGCCTATTTCTCCCGCTGATCACCATCTTTTATTACGATATTCCCATATCTTTCTCTTTCTGGCCGTCGCCGTCTCCGGTACGCAACACTATTGTTGTCCCTCATTCACCCCATATTTATTTTTTTCGCGCCGAACAGACATCTTTCTTTTCTTCAATTTTGACAGATATTTTACACTTGGCTTTACCTTCACACAGCAGAAATCAAGTGCTGCCATGACACTGCTGCTGCCATATGTGCCACTGTGTTTACCCACGACAGAAACCCGTACATTCTAGAGTCCTCCACCGGGGATAGAATGGGTGGGAGAGAGTAGCTATGAACTGCTATTCGTTGGTATCTTGTGTGTTGCTTCTCCCCGTAGATCAAAAGTTAGGCTGTGGTAGATTCGAGACCAGGCGCAAGGACTACGACCATCAAAATGCTGGGTTTGGTGTGAAGTACCTCCCGCTACCTGTACAGACTATCGTAACGTGAAAATAGTTTCTTAATTAAGATGTGAACCTGTCAAAGGTTATGGGTTATTACCATTCCCATTCATCGGCGTAAACGATTTCATTTAGTGTATTATTCTAATGACGTGTGATCACGAGCTAATGTGTGTTAAGACTAGACAGACAACTTACTTTCAGATACCTATTTTATCGGAGTCGCTGGGACTAAGTATACCAAAGATGTTAAAGCTATTGCTTTAGATCTTTGGCATGAAATACCCCCATCGACTTTCCTTTCAGATCTTCTACCTCGTAGAGAATCGTGTGTCCTATAGGACACACGATTCTGCACTTGAGGAGTTTCCTAGCAAACTTGGCGTTAAAGTTGTTCTTAAAATCGCTTTGTTAAAAATTTCTGCTATACACCTCTTGCCCTGGAATGAATTTAACCGGACGGGTTCTCACGTTGTAGGCGTTGCTGCTTTTATGTAGATTTTCTCTTATTTTCTGTCTTATCAAGTCCAACTTTTCTGATTTATACAAGATATTTAGCTCAGGATCTTCTAGACTCTCCAACTTCCTAGCCAGCTTATACATCCTGCCATGACCGATCATATGGACACCAAAAAGTGCAAAGTACGGTGTAACACCGATCGAGCTTTGAACGGACAATCTAAGAAAATTCAATTTCCGACAAGTATTTGTCCCACTCGGTGGTCGGCTTGCAAATACGTACGTATGGCTGCCAAAATCGATTGATTTACGCGTTCGCTTGCGGAGAATGTATCGCTGTTCGGACATGTTGTATCCCGAAATTTTTCACCAGTGTTTTCAACTCGTTACTAACGAATTGTTTCCCATTATCGGAAACTATAGTTTCAGGTGTGCCAAACTTATGGAAAACCTCGGTAACTAAAAATTTCACCACATTCGTTGAGCTGACTTTCGGCATAGCCTTTAGCAACACGAGCTTCATTAAATGGTCCAGGACGATGAATATAAAACTATTTCCATTTTTTTATCTAGTCTGGCGAAACAACCAAGAGGCCATCCAAATAGACAAAAACCCGATCACGAAGCGCCGCAGGGATCACTTTATTCATTAAACGGCAAAGTCTTTAGGCTGCATAGCACAACCCAAAAGGCATTACTGTAAAATGATAAAGTGGTCTGCCGGGCACGGTGAAAGCAGTTTTTTCCCTACTGGATGCCTCTAATGGTATTTGCCAGAACGCGTCTTTGAGATCGACACTCGAGATAAAAAAGGTATCCCCTAACCGACTGAGCAGACCTTCGATGTGCCGTAGAGGATAGGCACTCTTGACCGTGAGGGCATTCAACTTACGAGTGTCCAAGCAGAGCCGGTTTTTCTCGCCCTTGCGGACGAGTGTGACCGGATGACCCCAAGGTCAAGCATCCTATCAAGCTCTGCGTACATCAACTTCTGCACAGCCGCTGAGACGGGATAGTGTCGGTCTTTTACGGGTGCAGCAGCGCCAGTATCGATGGTGTGCTCCTCCAGGCTGGTTTTCCCTAAGCCCCTACTCGTGAAGCATGGAAATTTGGCCACTACTCGGTCCAATTGCTCCCTTTGTTCCCTTGACAGCTCATGCATATTGACTGGGTCTGCCAAAGCGTTGGCATCGGAGCACAGAGTTACACCATTCGTGGTTAGGCTACTAACATCCGCAAAAAATCCGAACTGACGAATAAAATCAACACCTAAAAACAGCTCCCTACTCAACGTGGGTACTAAATAAAAGGTGGCTTCGTGTGAAGAATTGTTGAAACAAATCGTAGCTTTAACACGGCCATATGTGGGCTGCCATCCGCAGTTTTAATGAAAGAGTGAAAGTTCTTAACTTCGAGACCTGTTTTCTTGATAAACTCGACGCAGTTTCTACCCAGGCAGGAAACCGTAGCGTCGCTGTCAATTAACCCATCTATTACATAACCATTTACGTTTATTTTCGCATAAAATCTAAAGTCTGGCCCCTCATATAGAGATGCAGCATTGAGTTCTTTTCTTAATTTCTTGCGCCGTCTATATCGTTCTCTTGCTTTCTTTATTCGGTTGGACACCGGTGTAATGGGTATAAATCTGGGTTGAACGAGCCTGCCTAGTTTGTGGCTGGTTCCTCCGCAGGTTTCCCCGACATGAGGAGTGATTACATTCTCCCGCCCATACTTGTAACCAAAAATCTTCCTTTCAGGCGATGGACAATCTACATAGAAATGACCAAGTTGCTTACAGTTCCAACAAATAATGTGGTTATTTGTTGACACCGCTTCAAAGTCTAAGTCAACCCCAGGTCATGGAAGATCTCATGAACTCTTTGTGGTGCATATTGGCGGTGTTGATATTGGGTTCGCTGACTGGTAACCAGATTTCCAGCCTTTTTGGCTTGTCGGAAAAAGTCATTCAGGCCTTCAAATCTGACTGCGAATAAAATATGTGACAAAGCCGGTTTCAAACTGCCCCTCATAATTTCAACTAAATCTTTTTCTGCGTAAGGTGACCTCATCTGATTTCTAATTTTTAAGATGGTGTTGTAAAATTCCTCAAAAGTCTCATGAGGCCTTGGCGACAATCCATAATGGTCTTCTGTTTTCATATCGCCTATATTGCGATAGAAAGGCTGCTACCAACTCCTCAAACGTTTTTACTGGATTTAATTTACGCCATATCCAACACCATTCTAAGACTTGTCCCTCCAATAGTGAGTGGAAACTACGGCAGATCATAATCCTGTCGTAAAATATTTACACGAAAAATAAAGTCTTCGGCGCTCATTGAACGAGAACTGCCGTCAAATTTTAAACCCCATTTGGTCAAATCAATTTTATTCCTGCCTGCCTGTGAAACTTCCGCCAACCTATCTGGTTGCTGGTTTACTTGCGAAAATGCAGAGCGCGGACCAAAAAAATCAGTTTGAGCTTGATTACGTTGCTCACTTGGAAATTGTGAGACCGGCCGCCGATTGTGTATTCGAGGCTAGAAACTGTCATTCAAACCATTTGTTCCTTCCGCCGTAGATTGTGTCGGTTGTCTAAAAAGACACGCTGCGGAGTCATTGTAATGTCGGTTTGTAAACGGACAAGGTGACAAGCCGGTGGCAGCATCGGATGGCAACTCATGCTCCATTGAACCTCGCATTCGAGCATTATTACTAGTGTCTAACTGTTGTGACATCGCTCTACTCACTGACTTTGCAATCTCGTGATTCAATGAAACCTGTAAGCCCTGAAGCTGTCGTGCCAATTCTCCACGAATGAGCTCTGCAATTCCAGCGGCGCCTTTCGCCGCGGACTGCTGTTGGGTTGATCCTGCATTCACTTCTACCCGAGGCTGGTCACTATTCCTACTTGTGATTGCGTCGCCCCTCACAGATCTGATTGGACTATTCGCCATATTCCTTTCTATAGCAGAACTATTACGACCTTGAGCCAAAGAGAAAAAGTGTTGGACCGAAGGGTCAACCGCAGCAACCGTACTTGAGGTTGTCATTCCGACTTCCACTCACGTAAATGCGAATCGAGGAATTGCACCTGTGGAAGCTATTGACGTTTGTGGTACCTCGTCGTTTACTCTCATTGCTGAGTTGTTATACCCCTCTCCCCCCATAGGTTTTTTCCCAGAACGAGTTAAAACCATTACAGAAATTTTTGACCGCTGGGTATACTGATGGCAAAAATTGGTTGATTTGACTAAATTAAAATACCTGGAATTAAACTTTGCTTAACGCCGTATGAAATATTCAACAACCCGAAATGTTAAATCGGAAAATTAAAAAAAAATGTTGTGGTTGCTTACCCTGTAGGGCAACAAACTTGAAAGAAAAATTAAAAAACACCTAAGTGCCAAAATGAAAAAGCAACAAAATAATAATGAAAGATGATATACTAACCTTGCCGAAACTATGGTGCTGCCATATGTGCCACTGTGTTTACCCACGACATTCTTTTTATATTTATATTTCACGAATACAAAGCTTAAATTCAATAAAAATTCAACTAAGTGTTGGCAAACTTCAAAAAAAAATTGTTTGTATTTATATCAAAATAATATACTTCTCTAAAAAAGTTTAAATTAAATGAAATTTAATTTGAAGTTGAAACAATTTATTTGTCCTTTACAAACCGAACACTAGCTGAATCGACCCAACGTAATTATTGTAGGGTGTACTTTGTAACAAAAAATGAACAACAACAATTTATATACGTATTTATGTATGTTTGAACGGCAAACAAATAAATACAAAAGCACTAACGTTATTTTCTTATGTTTGCACTCTTGATAAATTTACTAATTTTAAATCATAAAAACTTCTATATTTTATGCAAAAACTAAAACACTTAAAATTTACGATTTTTATACACTTTCAATGTGTTCCACCGAATAAATTTTCTTTACGTAGTAAGGCGACTAGCAATTATCTATGTATATGTATGTATGTAAATATACACGAAATATAAAGC
Organism: Thecocarcelia acutangulata; assembly: GCA_914767995.1. Classification (NCBI taxonomy): domain Eukaryota; kingdom Metazoa; phylum Arthropoda; class Insecta; order Diptera; family Tachinidae; genus Thecocarcelia; species Thecocarcelia acutangulata. The sequence continues at coordinate 80,149,419 of OU612094.1, read as the reverse complement.
GATCAATCACAATTAAATTATATGCGTTTGTATGTCGAATGTTAATGTTTTAATTCAACTGTGTGTATGTAATACCAGCGAACAATATCAATTCGCAAAGGCAATGAATTTAAACCGCGCTTTTTCATATTCACGCACTTTTAATTTAAAACAAATTACGCACCTTTATAAAACTTTAAAATCCAAATGGTGTTGAGGCTCTGCGGTATGGCGATCCTTTGAAAAAGAAAAAAAACCAAAGAAACTTGTTAATATGGGCGGTGGTAATTTGCTCCAAACTCCAAAAATCCGGTTCGAAGGACCAAATGTTTGCGTGGAATAAATAAAAGCAGTGATATAATATTTTAAAATAAAGAGTTAAACTCAACTTTATTGATATTTACCTTTGCTTGCAGAATTTAGCAAAAGTTGCTGTAATGGCGGTGAACGAACAACCAATAACTTTTTTATTAATATGCCAAACTTTGTAGCTTACAATCACTATTAAAGATTACCGTTAACGGTTAGCTCGTTAGAATTTGTGTAAAAACTCCCACCCAAAGATGTATAAAAAAGGAGTGACGCAAATTCTAAAGAGCTTAACAAAAAAGTAGAAATTTAAGGCCCAATTTTGACTGCAAAATTAGTTAATTTTCATTTAAATTTAAGTTGAATTTAAATGCTGTTCAGTTTATCACTATTAAATTATTGTTCTTATTTAAATGCAATGAAAGTGTGGCACCTCTACTTTAATTCCAAATATTATGGAAAGTATTTCATAGGACAGCTGTTTGTAAGTGGAAGAATAGAAAAATTCTTAAAGAAAAATATTAAATTTATTAACGACATAGAAAAACTTAACAATTTTATTTTACGCTAAGTTATTTTTAAGAAATTATTATACTGTTCTGTTGTTTAGTGCAAAATTAGCTACTAATTTTCGAATATCTTCTGCAGGCAATAGCTCGTATGTGTGTTTTGTTTACCTTTTTTGCACTAATACAAATGCAAGCACACAAAAACCATAAGGACTATGAGAAAAACTTAAATGAAGAAGTTTGGGCATTTAAGTTTAGTCCAAATTTGTAGTGAAAAACTGATTATCGTATTTAAATGGAACTTAAAGCTAAATAACATTTAAATACGAACTCAAAAACTGGGCCTAAATCTGACTTCAACAGGCAAAATGGCGCGATTACTACTTTCTCTACTACATATTTTCAACCATGCAAAACAGTATGTTAAAATTGTTTGTTTTCTTCTCGCCGATTGAAGACACGGCGTCAATTCGAGTGGTTGACAGCCGCCTTTAATCCACCGCCTGACATTTTTTATTTACATATTTCAGCCGCCGCCGTTATGGCGCCTGAAATCGGGTTATTTTAAGCCGCCGCATTTATACAATCAACAGCTTGAGCCGACTTTTCTCTACAAGGTGTCATTGCCGTGGAAGAATAATCAAATTTTGTCACTGTCAAAATCTATATATAAGAAATTTTGTTTATGTATTTTAAACAGCTTCTAATGTTGCATGTAAGAGTTTTATAGCATGATCATACCACGCACACTGTTTGTTGTTATTGTTACGATATATATAGAGTCATTTTGGAAATTATTTTGTTTTATGGTATTTTATTAGAAAAGCTCCTATATACTACGGTTTGCCAGAAGCAAATTCATTTTCAAATTTTAATTAATTTGAGCAACATGTTGTTATTCACTCGTTTTTTACATATTTTTCTTAATAATTCCAATAAATATATGTATAACTACTATAAAATAGTTGCATTTTTTTATGTTGTAATATAAAATTAGAAAAATAGTCAAAAATAATAATTTAAAAGTTCATAAGTACATAGTAACATATCGCTTATTTACTAAGGAACCGTCCATGATACAAAAAACAAAGTAGCCGCTTCGCTACAACAATACAACAATAATAAAAACAACAGGTATTTTGTTTGTGTAAAATGGCGAATTCACACTTAAGCTGTCAAAAGTAGTTGATAAAGAACATGTAAAAAATTTAAATGGCGCCGAAAAAGGTAAACAAAACTTGACTGCGAAGGTGCCGCCATATTAACCGAATTCGCCTGAATTCGCCGATGCATCCACCTAATAATGAATTCGTCTTGGAACCGTCAAAAGCCCATTTTTCGAAAAAGGAATATATATAAAATTTTTATTATTAATTTCCACACACATCTTAGAAAATCGGTGTATCTAATAAAAGTTATTAGTTTATATAAACGTACTGGTTTAAATGATATTTTAATACGTGATATCTTAATAAATTAGAATTTTACTATATGTATGTCAAGGCGAATTAATTATTAGGTGGATGCATTGGCGAATTCAAGCGAATTCGATTAATATGGCGGCACTTTCTCTGTCAAGTTTTGTTAACATTTGTTGGCGCCATTTAACAGCCAGTTTACCAATCTCGACAGCGTGCTTGCGTTCGCAATCCATGCGAAAGAAAATTGATTTGGGTTCGTCTAACTTTTTTTTATGCGAACGATCTGTCAAAACTCAATGAAAATACATAAGAATATGCGAACGAATAATAGTGAGATAGACAAACCCAAATTGATTCGAATGTGAGTGACTAGCTTTCTTTCGCATTCATTTTTATTCGAAATTGGTAAACTGCCTGTAAATTTATGTACATGTTCGTTATCAACTACTTTTAACAGCTTAAGTGTGAATTCGCCTTTTAACAAAATACCTGTTGTTTTTTTTATTGTTGTAGCGAAGCGGCTACCTTGTTTTTTATATCACGATGTGTGTGTAAGTAAAAGCATAGAACTTCAGACTTTCAGCACAGTTGAAAGAAAAAAGTTTCAAAAGTATGTAAGGTATTTCGGTTCTATCATTGCTATGCTATATCATTTCCGACAGCAATAACAACAGGTACAGCAGCTCTTAACAATGTTTACGGCCTTAGTATTGGATATGTGGACCGATAACTACAAACGAATTTCAGATTTAATTGTCTTTTTTTTCATAAGATACACGACGAAATGTATTATGTATGTCATATATGTTTGACCTTGATTATAAATTTTTTAATCAAGTTTTAGATTTTATTATAGCATGTTCACACGAAGTCTTTTTTTCTAGGTTCGCGCTCTCATTCGTGGTTGGTGGCCCAATCATGATTGAACTAACATGATTCGCCATACAAAATTTTATGAGCGAACCAACTTGGTTCATTTTGAATCTTGTTGCAAACCAATCAAAACCTACTACAAAAAAAAATCCAAACAAAGTAAAAGCAAATAATTAATGCATGTAAAATTAAAATAAACAGATTGAATATTTAAAAATTTCGCAATAGTGGTTCAGAGAGCGAACCAAGTATTTCATATTACCATCTGAAAAATGATACAAAAACAAGGTAGCCGCCTCGCTACAACAATACAACAGTAATAAAAACAACAGGTATTTTGTTTGTGTAAATTGGCGAATTCACACTTAAGCTGTCAAAAGTAGTTGGTAAAGAACATGTAAAAAATTTAAATGGCGCTGAAAAAGGTAAACAAAACTTGACAGAGAGAGTGCCGCCATATTAACCGAATTCGTCGATGCATCCACCTAATAATTAATTCGCCTTGGTCTGAACCAAGGCGAATTCATTACCAGGTGAACTTAACAGCACAGGTGATTATTTTTTGCTTCTCGCGTTTTTTCCAATGAGACTGTCAAATTTTGTTTCTTTTGTTTACAAACTTTTTCGCGCCGTTTTAATCTGAAGGTTTTTTTGCATGATTTAGTGCAATTTCAAGAAATTTGTGTGAATTTAAAAGTGAAAAAGTAATATAATCTGTGATTTTAATTACAAACAGTTATAAAAGCTTATATTTAACGTTTATATAAAATTTTTTCTGTGCTGAGCAATCTTAGGCGAATTTAGATTATGACATTCACGATATGTTTTACAATAACAAAATACATAGTACTGAATTCGCCTTTCCGCTTGCATTCACCTGTATAAAGTCGCCTTGGTCTGAACATGGTATTATGCAAGGCGAATTCATTATTAGGTGGATGCATCGGCTAATTCAGGCGAAGTGTGAATTCGCCTTTTAACACAAACAAAATACCTGCAAGGCGAATTAATTATTAGGTGGATGCATCGGCGAATTCAGGCGAATTCGGTTAATATGGCGGCACTTTCTCTGTCAACTTTTGTTTATCTTTTTCGGCGCCATTTAAATTTTTTACATGTTCTTTATCAACTACTTTTGACAGCTTAAGTGTGAATTCGCCATTTTACACAAACAAAATACCTGTTGTTTTTATTATTGTTGTATTGTTGTAGCGAAGCGGCTACCTTGTTTTTTGTATCATGAATACCTGTTGTTTCTTTTATTGTTGTAGCGAAGCGGCTACCTTTTTTTTTGTATCATGGTATTATGCATGATACAAAAAACAAGGTAGCCGCTTCGCTACAACAATACAAGAATAAAAAATACAACAGGTATTTTGTTTGTGTAAAAAGGCGAATTCACACTTAAGCTGTCAAAAGTAGTTGTTAACGAACATGTAAAAAAATTTAAATGGCGCCGAAAGAGGTAAACAAAACTTGACAGCAAAAGTGCCGCCATATTAATCGAATTCGCCGATGCATCCACCTATTAATTAATTCGCCTTGGTATTATGCAATAAATACTATGCCGCCGAAATTTGTTATGCGCCGCCGCCGCCAACCTAAAATTAAGCCGCCGCCGCCGAAATTTTTGCCTCGGCATGCTTCTCTGCCTTGGATTATAAAAGCTGAACTAAAATCTATATATTTAACAAATATTGCACAAAATGATGTACGAAAATGAAGAAGGTATCTAAGATGAAGTTTCAAAAATTTAAATTTATTTAAAACTGGTTTACATATATATTAGAAATGTATGACGAGGAGAATGCTGAAGAAATTTCTCACGAATTATGGCAAGAAGCCTGCTGGATTGTTATAAATGCTTACTTTGATGAAAAAGGTTTAGTACGCCAACAATTGGACAGTTTTGATGAGTTCATTCAAATGTCCGTACAACGCATAGTTGAAGATTCCCCTGCTATAGATTTGCAGGCTGAAGCGCAACACACTTCGGGTGAGATTGAAACACCGGTAAGATATAGAATAGGAGGTCAGATAGACCTAATTGTTTACCTATATATTTTTTAAACCTTTTTATAATATATTTTTAGCCTCGGTTTTTGCTTAAGTTCGAACAAATTTATCTGTCAAAACCAACGCATTGGGAAAAAGATGGTTCTCCAAGTCCCATGATGCCTAACGAAGCTCGATTGCGTAATTTAACTTATTCGGCTCCACTTTATGTTGATATAACAAAAACTAAAATAGTTGAAGGCCAGGCTCCTGTCGAGACTCAGCATCAAAAAACCTTTATTGGGAAAATTCCTATTATGCTGCGTTCTACTTACTGTTTACTTTCCCAGTTAACGGATCGTGATTTAACGGAATTGAATGAATGTCCTTTGGATCCTGGCGGTTATTTTATTATAAACGGCTCGGAAAAAGTACTAATTGCCCAGGAAAAAATGGCAACGAATACTGTATATGTGTTCAGCATGAAGGATGGAAAATATGCTTATAAATCAGAAATAAGGTCTTGCTTAGAACATAGTTCTAGGCCTACATCGACTCTTTGGGTCAATATGATGGCAAGAGGCTCGCAGAATATAAAAAAATCAGCTATCGGACAACGCATTATCGCGATTCTACCTTATATTAAACAGGAAATACCTATTATGATTGTGTTTCGAGCTCTAGGTTTTGTTGCAGATCGTGATATTTTAGAACATATTATATATGATTTCGATGATCCCGAAATGATGGAAATGGTTAAGCCTTCCTTGGATGAAGCTTTTGTAGTTCAAGAACAAAACGTCGCTCTAAATTTTATTGGTACTCGTGGTGCCAGACCTGGAGTTACAAAAGATAAACGCATAAAATATGCTAAGGAAATCTTGCAAAAGGAAATGTTACCTCATGTGGGAGTATCAGATTTTTGTGAAACAAAAAAGGCATACTTTCTGGGTTATATGGTGCACAGGTTGCTGTTGGCTTCATTGGGTCGTCGTGAATTGGATGATAGAGATCATTACGGTAACAAGCGTTTAGATTTGGCCGGACCATTATTGGCTTTTTTGTTTCGTGGCCTATTCAAAAACCTTATGAAAGAAGTCAGAATGTATACACAAAAGTTTATAGATCGTGGAAAAGACTTTAATTTAGAATTGGCCATAAAAACAAATATTATTACCGATGGGTTGCGTTATTCTTTGGCTACTGGAAACTGGGGTGATCAGAAGAAAGCTCATCAAGCACGCGCTGGAGTATCACAGGTTAGTCTTGTAATAAAATATACAAAAATAATAATTACCAGTGTGTCTAGGTATTGAACCGGTTAACTTTTGCCTCAACCTTGTCACATTTAAGACGCGTTAACTCGCCTATTGGTCGCGACGGTAAATTAGCTAAGCCTCGTCAATTACATAATACGTTGTGGGGTATGTTATGTCCGGCAGAAACACCCGAAGGTGCTGCCGTAGGCTTGGTGAAAAATTTAGCATTGATGGCTTACATTTCGGTTGGGTCTCAACCTTCGCCAATTTTGGAGTTTTTGGAAGAATGGTCTATGGAGAATTTAGAAGAAATTGCTCCGTCTGCTATTGCCGACGCAACTAAAATATTTGTAAACGGTTGTTGGGTTGGTATACATCGTGATCCTGAGCAGTTAATGGCAACTTTACGAAAATTAAGACGACAGATGGACATTATCGTATCCGAAGTATCTATGATTCGTGATATTCGAGACCGAGAAATTCGTATTTATACAGACGCTGGGCGAATATGTCGCCCCTTGTTAATTGTTGAGAATGGTACTTTATTGCTGAAAAAGACTCATGTTGAGATGCTAAAAGAACGTGATTATAACAACTACAGTTGGCAAGTTTTGGTTGCATCGGGTGTAGTGGAGTATATTGACACATTAGAAGAAGAAACAGTTATGATTGCAATGTCACCGTATGATTTAAAGCAAGACAAAGATTATGCATACTGTACTACTTATACACATTGTGAAATTCATCCAGCTATGATACTGGGAGTCTGTGCTTCAATTATTCCTTTTCCTGATCATAATCAGTCTCCACGTAATACTTACCAAAGTGCTATGGGTAAAATTTCTTCGCTTGGTGTAGACTTAGAATGATTTAAATCTCTATATTACAGGTAAACAGGCGATGGGTGTTTATATAACTAACTTCCATGTACGAATGGATACTTTAGCTCATGTCTTGTACTATCCAATGAAGCCATTAGTTACCACACGATCTATGGAGTATTTGCGTTTCAGAGAGCTTCCGGCGGGTATTAATTCCATTGTGGCCATTCTCTGTTATACTGGCTACAACCAAGAAGATTCTGTTATATTAAATGCTTCTGCAGTAGAAAGAGGCTATTTTAGATCTGTTTTCTACCGTTCTTATAAGGACTCAGAAAACAAGCGTATTGGCGATCAAGAAGAGAATTTTGAGAAACCCAGCCGACAAACCTGTCAAGGAATGCGTAATGCTCATTATGACAAATTAGATGACGATGGCATTATCGCACCCGGTATACGAGTTTCTGGTGACGATGTCGTTATTGGAAAAACTATTACCCTGCCCGAAAATGACGATGAATTGGATGGTAATACTAAGCGTTTTACAAAAAGAGATGCCTCAACTTTTTTGCGAAATTCTGAAACTGGTATTGTAGATCAAGTTATGTTGACACTTAATAGTGAAGGTTACAAGTTTTGCAAGATTCGTGTAAGGTCAGTGCGTATACCTCAAATTGGCGACAAGTTTGCGTCTCGTCACGGGCAAAAGGGTACTTGTGGTATTCAATATCGCCAAGAAGATATGGCATTTACATGTGAAGGCTTAGCTCCTGATATTATTATCAATCCTCATGCTATTCCATCTCGTATGACAATCGGGCATTTAATTGAATGTCTACAAGGCAAACTCGGTTCGAACAAAGGTGAAATTGGCGATGCTACTCCATTTAATGATGCGGTAAACGTGCAAAAGATTTCAACTTTTCTCCAAGAATATGGTTATCATTTACGTGGCAATGAAGTTATGTATAATGGCCACACTGGGCGTAAAATTAATGCCCAGGTATTCTTGGGGCCTACATATTATCAACGTCTAAAACACATGGTGGACGACAAAATTCACAGCAGGGCTCGTGGGCCAGTACAGATACTTGTGAGGCAACCAATGGAAGGTAGAGCTCGTGATGGAGGGCTGCGTTTCGGTGAAATGGAACGTGATTGTCAAATTTCACACGGTGCCGCGCAATTTTTACGAGAGCGTCTTTTTGAAGTTTCTGATCCCTACCGTATACATGTATGTAATTTCTGTGGCTTAATAGCAATTGCTAACTTGCGAAACAACACGTTTGAATGTAAGGGCTGCAAAAATAAGACGCAAATTTCTCAAGTTCGGTTACCATATGCAGCTAAATTATTGTTTCAAGAACTAATGTCTATGAACATTGCGCCCCGCTTAATGGTCGTTTAAAGATAATTTGAGAGCTCTAATTGCGTTCCAATTTTAAATGTTCGAATAAAATCATAAAAAAAACTTGACAATACTTTCTTTTAGTGAAAGTTAATAAAACTTTATATCTTAACTATCTGACTTGCTTAAAATTATATAATAAAAATTTTCAGTAAAAAATTATAAATAGCTTGTTTTCTATGTTTCCCAGCTATCTATATGTCGACATTTCATAGGAACTACCCTAATCATCAGTAGACTTAGGAAATTTTTGGAAGATATTCTCAAACATTCAACTTTATATCCCAACAATATAAATAAATTGTTAGGAATTTAAAAAGAAAAAATGCTCTAATAATACCTGTCAAAACACAAAAGACAAGCTTTTTAAATTCTCAACAATTTATTTAGATTGTTGGTATATAAAGTTGAATGTTTAAGAATATCTTTCAAAAATGTCCAAAGTCTACCGATGATTAGGGTGTTCCTATGAAATGTCGACATATAGATAGCTGGGAAACATAGAAAACAAGCTATTTATAATTTTTTATTGATATAAATGGTAGAAGCTAAAAATAGCGAATAAAAAACTCAATTGTTTGAATATTCAGTAAAGAAAAATGTTTTTATACCCTTCACAAAAATGTTATGGGTATATATAATTTTGTGATTCCGTTTATAATTTCTACAATTTGCACTTGCGACCCTATAAAATATGTAGGTCTAACCATAATGTGCATAGACTGGCTCAAGCCACTGTAAGCAACTATGCGAATGTATGTAATCAAATGTGTATAACTATAACGTACTTAACTTGAAACGCAGTTAAAACATGAAGTTAAAACTTGCTTTTTAAATATCTATGTATATGTTAAAGTCGGCGTACACGTAGTTATGTTAGAGTTATAACTTGTCATAGTAAAACAATAAAAATGGCGAAAAACAACTACAAATAGCAGGCTGTTATCAATTTAAGTTATAACAGAGTTTCCAAATGAAATGTTTTAACAACCAAGTTATAACTTTAACCAAAATGCAACATGAGCGGTCCACATTTAACTTGAAGTTAGCGTTAAAGTTAGTGTTTTCAAGTCAGGTGGAGACGACACTTAATGAAACTTTTCGTTAAGTTTCGTCTAATGTCAGTTGCTTAAGCAAAGTGCGAAACTGAACGCATCTTCTGTACGGAACAAGTAATACTTGTGTCTTTTCTGAGTAGATTATATAAAAAAGTACTAAAAATGACAACAAAGTATTTGTATGCATTTCCAAAAAAAAAGGTAAAAACAATTTTGTAGTAATTTGTGTAATTAAAAATTGGAAAAAAGCTAAAACACATTTCTATCAAATGTGTTTCTTTCAATTTTTCTTTATTTTAATAATTTTTGTAAACACACACATAAAGTTCTGAAAACAAAGATTCCGTACCACAGAATATAGTTATATCTGTGGTATTACGAAGTTGTGCAACAATGGCGAATTAATTATTAGGTGGATGCATCGGCGAATTCGATTAATATGGCGGCACTTTTTTTTGTCAAGTTTTGTTTACCTTTTTCGGCGCCATTTAAATTTCTGTACATGTTCGTTATCAACTACTTTTGACAGCGTAAGTGTGAATTCGCCTTTTCACACAAACAAAATACCTGTTGTTTTTTTTATTGTTGTAGCGTAGCGGCAACCTTGTTTTTTGTATCATGATAAGTACATTAACCGCCATGATACAAAAAACAAGGTAGCCGCTTCGCTACAACAATAAAAAAAACAACAGGTATTTTGTTTGCTGTCAAAAGTAGTTGATAACGAACATGTAAAAAAAATGTAAATGGCGCCGAAAAAGGTAAACAAAACTTGACAAAGAAAGTGCCGCCATATTAATCGAATTGGCCTGAATTCGCCGATGAATCCACCTAACAATGAATTCGCCTTGGCAATGTAGTAAGGCAAGGCGAATTAATTATTAGGTGGATGCATCGGCGAATTCGGTTAATATGGCGGCACTTTCGCTGTCAAGCTTAAGCTACGTACACATGGTTGTCAGATCTTACAATATTGCCAGTAAAATTGTGTGAAAATGTATTACAATCGTGTAAACTGCCAATTTTTAACTTACAACGTTGCCAGAAAAACCATTGTCAATCAATTGTAAGACGATAATGTTGTCAGGTATCTGACAATCGTGAGAACACTCTTCGTCGGTATTGCCAGATAATTGGCTGGTATTGTAAGCTCATTTTTAATTGTCAGATGTATAAAATTAATGCACCTGACAATGGCATCATTGTCAGAAAAAAGTTTTATGGGCAACACTGCCAAACAGATGGCTGTTGATATACATAAGTGGCAATGCCTTATAAAATGTCTGGCAATATTTTTCATCTAACAATCTGACAACCGTGTGAACTGAGAATTTTTGTTGTCAGATCAATTATTTGTCAGCGGACGAGAAGTTAACAAACTGAGATAACAAACTATTTTTTTCCGCTCAAAGAGAGGGAGAAAAAATGGCGCACGTTTGCAGAAAAATGAGTAATTTTTCATTATTGTGCAGAAGTGTGCAGAATAATGCTGCCGGACTAAACGTGCTACCAGACGAAAATTGAGTATTTTTGCCAAATTTCTAGTGCTGCCAAATTTAAAATGGTAAATTTTAGAACATTTACTACTATTAATACGGCAACTTCTGCAAATAATAATTCTTCTTCTTGTTTCATTACATGGGAGAGGATTTGCAAGATAACAAACTATTTTAACAAACTATATCAAATCGACATGGCTGAAAAATTATGTGTGAAAAAATATGTTATTATTAATGAAAAATTAATAATTAAAGAATAAATTTCATGCAATTATATAAGTTATGTTGTACTTGAAAGTATAGTTTCATTTATATGGTCCAAAAAGTCCCTTATATTTCAGCAAACCTAAAATCGTCAAACAACACAAATAGGTCTCTAAAGCCCAAACCAGAAATTCTTCCTGGACCAAACCTTTTGTAGATTAAAGAGGACCTTTCTACCTTTAATTTGACATATATTTTATAGTAGTGTAGTAGTGTAGAGTAGTGTTCTGTCCGTTGTGTTGTGAACACGTATTAAGTGTTATCCGCGTTCAGTGTTTTTTTGTTTTTTTTCCTTAATTTTTATTTTGTGTGTTGCTTTTTGTATTGCAAATTAATTAAAACCAAATAAAATAAACAGTTAAAAATCTTTTTAAAAATAAAACAACAAAATACACGGGTGAAAAAAAAAATAATAACATAAAACTCTTAAAAACATGCATCTCAACAACAACAATATAAATATAAATACGACTACCAACAACAAATGCAATAAACCATACAATTAACAAATACAAACAATTATACATACATACATGCTGATACCCAATAAACCAGACAGATCAACACACAGAAAAAAATAAAATAAAATAAAATTAAATAAAATAAAAAAATAAAAATAAAAAACACCCACAACAACAATAATAATAATAATAAAAATAATATTAATCAATTTTTTTAATCTAAATAATATAAATAAATGGCCAGATCAGGGCTTTTATGGCCCTTATACAGGCATTGTTTCCTATTCGTGCAACATACCTTTTAAAAAAAATAAAAATAAAAAAAAGAAAAAACAAATAGTTATTTTGCAATGTTGGTGATATGGGGTTAACTGTTGTTGACTGTATAGTATCGAAGGTATATACACTGGATACTATACAGTCGAATGAACAATTAAGTTAACTTCGGCCTCACCAGCACAGCAGAATTAGCATTTGTACATGATCTTTCTATCGCAATGGCGGGAAACTTTACAATAGACTTTTGCAACATACGTGGGCTGAGAACGAACTTCTTCTCCGTCTATGCTCACACGTGTCTCCATCGGCCGGATATTTTCGCCCTATGTGAAACCCAGGTATCTGAGAATGCTGATCCACAGGATTTTCATATACCTGGGTATCAATTCCTATCCCTCTTTAACTTCCATCGGGGCCTTGTAATTTACATTCGCAATGAAGTTGTGTTCCAATGCCAGCAACCATTAAGCATGCATGATGCAGAATTTACCTGTCTTTGGGTTAAGTTCAAAATCAGGTCACACTTTTTGCATTTCGGGTTTCTATACAGAAGTCCAAATGCGGGGAGGGATACTACCTTTTCTGGTTTCGATGCCCTCTCCGACTCCATATCGAAGATCCTGGAAAGTTGTCCGAGCAGTGAAATCGTTGTTGCTGGTGATTTCAATGTTCACAACTTATCCTGGCTTCGCCATTCGAGTCATACAACTCCAGAAGGCCAATATGTCGAGTTATTCGCTGCGCACAACCACCTAGCGCAATTAGTGAATGAGCCAACGCATATTCCATGTGTTGAAGGGCACCATTCAAACACACTTGACCTATTCCTGACTTCACACCCTGAAAAGTATGAAGTCAGAGTTAGTGCACCTCTCGGCAATTCGGATCATTGCACCATTTCTGCCTCCTTTTCGATCTCGGGACTTCGTAACGTTTCAAAATCAGCTACGAAACGTTCAATATTTATTTACGAAAAGGCGCGTTGGGCTGAGCTCAACCAATTTTATGAGCATTTTAATTGGAAACTTTGTTTTCTAGATAACGACATAAATGCTTCAGCAAAAATGGTAGAGAATATGATATTGCTAGGGATGAAAACATTCATCCCCTCCAAGCAGATTTCGATTAAACCAAAAGCAAAATCTTGGTTTAATCAGACGTGCAAAAACGCAGTCAGATCCAGAGAGGAAGCATTCAGTAACTGGCGTTTAAACAAAACACCAGACACTGATTTGCTACGCAAAAAGGCAAGATCTTCGTGTGCCAAGGTACTTAGGCGTGAAAAGTCTCTTCACGAACAGCGCCTTCGTGCCAAGGTCCTTGCAGCTCCTCGGGGCAGTAAGACCTTTTGGTCTTTCGTTAAGAGAGTAAAGAACAGTGCTAGTTCATCAATTCCAACTCTTTTAAAGAATGACCAAGCATTCACAGACCCGGTTGACAAAGCTAACCTGTTGGCTGAAATCTTTGCAAGCAATTCCTGCTTGCCGGAAAGCAGTCAGCCACTTCCCGAGCTCGAAAGAGTATCTGTAACTATGCCGAAGATATTCTTCCGGGCGCGAGCAGTTAAAAGGGTTTTGGAAGACCTCGATATAAACAAAACTCCTGGACCGGATGGCATTCCAGCACTGGTCTTGAAGCAGTGTTCTTCTACGCTTGCGCGTCCATTAGCACGCCTTTTCAGCATACTTTACCATACTGGTGAGTTTCCATCGTGCTGGAAGGTTGCTAATGTAACACCAATACCCAAAAAGGGTATGGCAAATAACCCCGAAAATTATCGCCCAATTGCAATTTGCTCTACACTCTCCAAAGTAATGGAAAACATGGTTAACCATCACCTTATGAGGTATCTGGAGTCGCATAAACTACTTTGTGATCGTCAATATGGATTTCGTAAGGGTCGTTCAACTGGCGATCTTATGGCATATCTCTCAGAGAAATGGTGCCACTCAATCCATCATTTCGGTGAAAGTAGGGTGGTGGCTCTTGATATTTCAAAAGCGTTTGACAGAGTGTGGCATGGTGCACTATTGGCAAAACTTACTGCTTTTGGTGTCGGTGATGACTTCTCTCGGTTTATATCGAGCTTTCTCAGAGACCGCTCTATACGAGTTGTTATAGATGGGGTCTCATCAAACGAGTTCAAGATTAATTCAGGGGTACCGCAAGGCTCCGTTCTTTCTCCTACCCTATTTCTTATTTTCCTCAACGACCTTCTCTACCAAACTTCCAACCCTATCCACTCTTTCGCGGATGACAGCAGCATTTGTCACTCGTACTCTTTTAGTTATAGGCCCAGCCTATCAGAGATCGCTGCCAAGAGACTAAATATGAATGATTCACTGAATAGTGATCTTCTATTGGTCTCTGAATGGGGTCGTAAAAACAGGGTCGCCTTTAATGCTCGTAAGACCCAGTGTTGCTTATTGACGCACAAACCAACGGCCGCAAATGCTGCTTCATCTGTACTCATGGATGGTATAAATATTGAAGAATCGGATGCTCTTGATGTTCTTGGAATGAAGATACAGTGTGACGTTCGCTGGAATGAACACATTTTTCATATCTCTAAAGAAGCATTCAAGTGCCTCGGTTTTTTGAAACGGTGTAAGATGTACTTCACTCCATCCGACCTCCTTACTATTTATACCACCTACATCCGACCGAAAATGGAATACAACTCTCATGTTTGGGCCGGTGCCTCAAAGTCTGTTTTGGGGTTACTCGACCGTGTGCAGGAGAGGGCGAAGAAGCTCATCGGTGACAGTAGGGTATCCAACTCTATTGACTCACTGGAGCATCGACGCAGTGTGGGATGCGTTACTCTGTTCTATCGATACTACAATGGATTTTGCTCTGACGAAATTAGGGATATTGTTCCCGAAACGCGCACATTTTTACGTAGCACGCGTTCATCGTCTAGAGCTCACCCATTTGTGGTCGATTGCCCGGGGAATCGTACTACGCATTACAGAGAGAATTCGTTTTTCAGCCGCACGCTTCGTTTGTGGAACAAGTTGCCTGCAGAAGTGTTTCCTGTCTGTTATAACGTTGGAAGATTCAAGTCAAATGTTCACAAACACTACTCCCGCTTTCCCCCTCCTCACAACCTATTTTCCTAGTTCTGGTACAATGCACTGCATATGTAGGGGTCATCCCCTGAGTACTGGTCCAATATAAAAAAAAAAAAAAAAAAAAAAAAAATATAGCCCAAAAGTTTTTGCTAGAACAAAGTTTCAATTTTAAAAAAATTTTAGTAATTGTACTTAAACACTAATGGGCCTCCCGAGTCCAAACCAGAAATTCTTCCTGGACCAAACCTTTTGCAAGTTAAAGAGGACCTTTTTAGCTTTAATTTGACATAAAATTTATATAGCCCAAAAGTTTTTGCTAGAACAAAGTTTCAATTCGAAAAAAATTTTGTCATTGCACTCAAACACTAATGGGCCTCCCGAGTCCAAACCAGAAATTCTTCCTGGACCAAACCTTTTGCAAGTTAAAGAGGACTTTTTTAGCTTTAATTTGACATAAAATTTATATAGCCCAAAAGTTTTTGCTAGAACAAAGTTTCAATTCGAAAAAAATTTTGTCATTGCACTCAAACACTAATGGGCCTCCCGAGTCCAAACCAGAAATTCTTCCTGGGCCAAACCTTTTGCAAGTTAAAGAGGACCTTTTTAGCTTTAATTTGACATAAAATTTATATAGCCCAAAAGTTTTTGCTAGAACAAAGTTTCAATTCGAAAAAAATTTTAGTAATTGTACTCAAACACTAATGGGCCTCCCGAGTCCAAACCAGAAATTCTTCCTGGACCAAACCTTTTGCAAGTTAAAGAGGACCTTTTTAGCTTTAATGTTTAAGTGTTTGAGTGCAATGACAAAATTTTTTTAAAATTGAAACTTTGTTCTAGCAAAAACTTTTGGGCTATATAAATTTTATGTCAAATTAAAGCTAAAAAAGTCCTCTTTAACTTGCAAAAGGTTTGGTCCAGGAAGAATTTCTGGTTTGGACTCGGGAGGCCCATTAGTGTTTGAGTGCAATGACAAAATTTTTTTAAAATTGAAACTTTGTTCTAGCAAAAACTTTTGGGCTATATAAAATATATGTCAAATTAAAGGTAGAAGGGTCCTCTTTAACTTGCAAAAGGTTTGGTCCAGGAAGAATTTCTGGTTTGGACTCGGGAGGCCCATTAGTATTTGAGTGCAATGACAAAATTTTTTTAAAATTGAAACTTTGTTCTAGCAAAAACTTTTGGGCTATATAAAATATATGTCAAATTAAAGGTAGAAGGGTCCTCTTTAACTTGCAAAAGGTTTGGTCTAGGAAGAATTTCTGGTTTGGACTCGGGAGGCCCATTAGTGTTTGAGTGCAATGACAAAATTTTTTTAAAATTGAAACTTTGTTCTAGCAAAAACTTTTGGGCTATATAAATTTTATGTCAAATTAAAGCTAAAAAGGTCCTCTTTAACCTGCAAAAGGTTTGGTCTAGGAAGAATTTCTGGTTTGGACTCGGGAGGCCCATTAGTGTTTGAGTACAATTACTAAAATTTTTTTCAAATTGAAACTTTGTTCTAGCAAAAACTTTTGGGCTATATAAATTTTATGTCAAATTAAAGGTAGAAAGGTCCTCTTTAATCTACAAAAGGTTTGGTCCAGGAAGAATTTCTGGTTTGGACTCGGGAGGCCCATTAGTGTTTGAGTGCAATGACAAAATTTTTTTAAAATAGAAACATTGTTCTACTAAAAACTTTTGGGCTATATAAATTTTATGTCAAATTAAAGCTAAAAAGGTCCTCTTTAACTTGCAAAAGGTTTGGTCCAGGAAGAATTTCTGGTTTGGACTCGGGAGGCCCATTAGTGTTTGAGTGCAATGACAAAATTTTTTTCAAATTGAAACTTTGTTCTAACAAAAACTTTTGGGCTATATAAATTATATGCCAAATTAAAGCTAAAAAGGTCCTCTTTAACTTGCAAAAGGTTTGGTCTAGGAAGAATTTCTGGTTTGGACTCGGGAGGCCCATTAGTGTTTGAGTACAATTACTAAAATTTTTTTCGAATTGAAACTTTGTTCTAGCAAAAACTTTTGGGCTATATAAATTTTATGTCAAATTAAAGCTAAAAAGGTCCTCTTTAACTTGCAAAAGGTTTGGCCCAGGAAGAATTTCTGGTTTGGACTCGGGAGGCCCATTAGTGTTTGAGTGCAATGACAAAATTTTTTTCGAATTGAAACTTTGTTCTAGCAAAAACTTTTGGGCTATATAAATTTTATGTCAAATTAAAGCTAAAAAAGTCCTCTTTAACTTGCAAAAGGTTTGGTCCAGGAAGAATTTCTGGTTTGGACTCGGGAGGCCCATTAGTGTTTGAGTGCAATGACAAAATTTTTTTCGAATTGAAACTTTGTTCTAGCAAAAACATTTGGGCTATATAAATTTTATGTCAAATTAAAGCTAAAAAAGTCCTCTTTAACTTGCAAAAGGTTTGGTCCAGGAAGAATTTCTGGTTTGGACTCGGGAGACCCATTAGTGTTTGAGTGCAATGACAAAATTTTTTTAAAATAGAAACTTTGTTCTACTAAAAACTTTTGGGCTATATAAATTTTATGTCAAATTAAAGCTAAAAAGGTCCTCTTTAACTTGCAAAAGGTTTGGTCCAGGAAGAATTTCTGGTTTGGACTCGGGAGGCCCATTAGTGTTTAAGTACAATTACTAAAATTTTTTTAAAATTGAAACTTTGTTCTAGCAAAAACTTTTGGGCTATATAAAATATATGTCAAATTAAAGGTAGAAGGGTCCTCTTTAATCTACAAAAGGTTTGGTCCAGGAAGAATTTTTGGTTTGGACTCTAGAGACCTATTTGTGTTGTTTGAAGATTTTAGGTTTGCTGAAATATAAAGAACATTTTGAACCATAAAAATATAACTATACTTTCAAGTACAACATAACTTATATAATTGCACGTAATTTATTCTTTAATTATTAATTTTTCATTAATAATAAGGCATTTTTTTACACATCATTTTTCAGTTATGTCGATTTTATATAGTTTGTTAAAATAGTTTGTTATCTCTCCCATGTAAGAAAACAAGAAGAAGAGTGAGAATTTTCAGAAGTTGCCGTATTTTTTGTAGAAAATGTTCTAAAATTCTACATTTTAGACTTGGTAGCACTAGAAATTTGGTCTGCAAAGGCAAAAATACTCAATTTTTGTCTGCACACAGTCTGCAAAGAGAGAATTATGGCGTTACTCTCTTGAAATTGAGCGAAACAGAAAAAGTTTGTTATCTTAGTTTGTTAACTTCACGGAGATTATTTGTCAAACTATAGTCTGACAATGAAATTGTAAGGTTTTCTTACGATCGTCTGAACACACAATTTACTTCTGCGGCACAATTTTTCATTGTCACTACATTGTCAGCATCTTGCCAGATCTTACAATATTGTAACATCTGACAACCGTGTGTACATAGCTTTAGTTTACCTTTTTCGGCGCTATTTAAATTTTTTACATGTAATTTATCAAATACTTTTGACAGCTTAAGTGTGAATTCGCCTTTTACACAAACAAAATACCTGTTATTTTTTTTATTGTTGTAGCGAAGCGGCTACCTTGTTTTTTGTATCATGATAGTAAGGTAAGGCGACTTTATACAGGTTAGTGCAAGCGGAAAGGCGAATTCAGTACTATGTATTTTGTTATTGTAAAATTGTTATTGTTTTGTTTACCTTTTCGGCGCCATTTAAATTTTTTAACATGTTAGTTATCAACTACTTTTGACAGCTTAAGTGTGAATTCCACTTTTTACACAAACAAAATACCTGTTGTTTTTTTTATTGTTGTATTGTTGTAGCGAAGCGGCTACCTTGTTTTTTGTATCATGCTACATTGCCAATAGCTCAAAAAAAATCACATGACGCAGCGCTGCCACATTGTAGATGTTAATGCACCAAGGTGCATTAACGTATTCACGGTGGCAGCACTTCGGCATGTGACAATTTTTTGCTACTGGCAATATAGTAAGCTATTTACGTCAAATGCATTGTTTACATTTTTGAAAGTGAATTTAGTGTTTTATTCTGAATTAAACATATACAAATTATTTTTTGAACATATAAATAATTCACATAAATATAATTTATAATTATTATTATTTAAAGGTACATTCAAAGTTAACAATTGCGAAAATAGTTACAAATATTTTTGATAAACATAGCTTACCACATGCCTGTTTTTGTTGTATTGTTGCAATTTTGCTCTAGTGCTGCCACCGTGTATATGTTAATGCACCTTGTAATGCACCTTGAAATAATCAAACAACAATTGCAGTAGTAAACAGACGCGTATGAATCGAACAAAAGAACGATAACAAAAAGCAAAAATCGGGGTGACAAGTATAAAATATATTTTAGTGTATTATTTAATAGGAAGTATAAGTAAAAATGGCTTCTGAAGATCAGGTTGGAACTTTTGTTGAACGTTCAACAAACACTGATGATATAACCGATGCATTTGGCTCGCTGGGATCTTCAGCTAGTGGCTCAAATAGCTACTATTCAAGCGCTTCTCCTAATTATTACCACCAACAAGGAGCAATAGCCCAATTGGCCAATAAATCATCTAATACATCTTCCAATAATTATTCAGCAACCATGACAACTGACCGTCACGCTGTAGAATACAACATGCGTCATAAAAACCGTGGAGTGGCGTTAATTTTCAATCATGAGCATTTTTTGGTCCCGACACTTAAATCGCGATCTGGTACTAATGTGGACTGTGATAATTTAGCTCGATGTCTAAAACAGCTAGAGTTTGAAGTTAAAATACACAAAGATTACACGTATGGTGAAATTAAGCGCCAAGTAGAATGGGCCGCAAATCAAGATCACACCAACAGTGATTGCATTTTGGTAGCTATTTTGTCACACGGCGAGATGGGTTTCATTTACGCTAAGGATACCCAGTATAAATTAGACAGTATATGGAATTATTTTACTGCCCAACATTGCCGAACTCTGGCTGGAAAGCCAAAACTTTTCTTTATTCAGGCTTGCCAAGGTGATCGTCTTGATCCTGGAGTAACAATGAAACGTATGGTAACACAGACTGATGGTGACTCATCGATGAGCTACAAAATACCGGTACATGCCGATTTTCTAATTGCCTATTCAACCATTCCTGGATTTTATTCATGGCGCAATACTACTCGTGGTTCATGGTTTATGCAATCATTGTGTGCTGAGTTAGCTGCCAATGGGAAGCGTTACGATATTTTGACATTACTCACTTTTGTTTGTCAACGAGTTGCCGTTGATTTCGAGTCCTGTACTCCTGACACTCCGGAAATGCACCAGCAAAAGCAAATACCATGCATTACTACCATGTTGACACGTATTTTGAGGTTTCATGACAAGAATCCAATTGCTCCAGCCGGTAAAATCTAATGAAGGAAGTGAACGATATTTTTGTAGCTGCTTTCGGCGGTGTGTTTCAAAAACATGCGAGGCAAATGTGATAATTTGTCATCAAAAAAACTTTGAAAAATAAAACAAATTGTACACTGCTAAAATAAATCTTCAAAAATTAATTAATTTGCTTTTAATTCTACGCTTTATATTATATATATACTAGCTGACCAGGCAAACGTTGTTTTGCCTTCAATTTTTATTTACATGATATGAATGACATTAAATTTTTTAAATTGGCATTGCCAGTTCAAGCCGTATTGACAACTTCAAATGCTTAAAATGGAATGTTGTCTTTCGCAACTATTAGGACTCATGGTATCAAAACGTCCTCATCTTTGAACTTTCTTTTAAGTACTCTTTTTTTTTTTTAACGTTGATCATCAAATTTTTAATCGGAAGCCAAATGACATTACAAAGACATGGTTGGTTTATACTACATATTATTATTGTTACCAATCTGTCTTTAATTATTTCTAGCGAGTTGAAAAACTGGGTTGTAGAGTTGGGAAGTAAAGAGAGTCACCATTTTCGTCATCTATTCGCGAGCAGTTTAACTTTGATTCCGAAAATTCAAATCGACGACGTTCGGTCAACTAAATATGATTTTTGTAAAATGTTTGAGAGTAAATCGCTGATCAAATCAATAGACGACGATATTTCAAGATGTGTTTGGCCTTATTTTCATACACTATTAAAATAGTAATATCCTGAACTTACGTTTTTGTATAAATGCAATGAATTCATATCAATTGTTCGTATTCTACATTATGGATTTGCTTTCACAGAAAAAAAATTTTACGTGATACTTTAATTTTTCTTTCCCTGCTTTGCGGAGACAGTTAAAATGGTTTTTTTTCTAAATTCCCAAGTATCCAACAGACAAACTTGAAACACGGGAACACGATTTATGGCCCATAAAAGTTGCATAAAAATATTCGTCGGCTTATATTTATCTCTCATCATTGTTATCACACTGAAGCGAGTCATTTGAAATGCTATATTGTATTGTTGAATATGAACCAAAAATACTTGGAACTTGGTGACGTTCCAATAATCAATGAGTGGAGTGGACCGGGTGGAGATTCAAATTGTAGCAATTTGACTTTACGTTAGCATAACACAGATGAGTGGTTCCATTTGGAAATTTGAACATCTCAACGTCATTCTAAAAGCAGCATATTCTATGTCTTGTATATACAACACGACGTGGAAGTCGTGTTAATCGCCGCGATGTTCGATTTCTTGGACTTGAATCCGCAGACCTAGTTTGACATCCTACATCACATTGCAATTGGTTTGAAGGTAACCGTTCATCTTGCGATCTCCTTTAAATTTTGATCGAGCAGCTCATGGCGTTACCTTTGATACAATAATCGTGTATAGCAAGTGAAAAATTGAATGGTTAGCGAAGAAATAAAATGACGATCGAAACAACGCCTGAAAAGATTAAGCTCAGGATCCGAATGTCGTTATATAGATAAGATATTGCGATACTTAGTTTGGTATTTTTCAAGTGACAATAAAAAATCATAATATGGAAAATGGAGGGAATTTTGTTGATATTTGTATGGGGATATATAGGAAAATCTAAATGCCATATCTCTGGAACCACTAAGCCGATTTTGTGGAAACTTCACATAAACCATCTACAGTTCATCGCCAACATACCTTTATACTTTGGTCGAAATCGAAATATATATATATATATATATATATATATATATATATATATATATATATATATATATATATATATATATATATATAATATATATATATATATATATATATATATATATATATATATATATATATATATATATATATATATATATATATATATATATATATATATATATATATATATATATATATATATATATATATATATATATATATATATATATATATATAACCGCTGAACCGATTTTGATGAAATTCGGTATGCAGATACCTTGAGGTCCGAGAGGATAGCTTTTATTTTGAAATGTGAGCCACAAGGTGGTCAAAAGGGGGCAAAATGACCGTCCAAAAATTTTTTTTCCTTAATATTTCCGCAATTCATGAACCGATCTTTTCTTTTAAGAGGGTTTCTAAAGAATCTGGTAACAAAAAATTTTTTGGACATCGGACTGAAAAACTGTCCGAAAAATAAATTTTTTTTTAGCTTTTCATGACTAAATCGTGAAGCTGATTTAAATGAAACTCGGTTAGCAGATATTTTTAAGACCGAAAATCAACATAATATAGTTTTTATTGTGAAACTTCAGCCACAGAAGCGAGAAAAAATTACCGTTTAAAAGATAATTAAAAAAAAACTCGCCATTTACGAACTTACATATGTTTTGTTTGGAAAGATGTTTGGTAATGGGCTGAAAATTTATAAAAATTTGGACACCGGACAGATGAAATGTTCGTTCGAAAAATAAATTTTTTACATACTCCGGTATTTATGAACCGATTTTCAATATTATTCTTCCTTTAAAAGAGTTTGTAATCGCACTGGAAAAAAGTTTTTAGATATCGGGCAGACAAAATGTCCATATGAAAAAGATTTAAAGTAACTCCGCAATATATGAATCGATTTTCAAAACACGTTTTAAATTCTTTTCAAAGGATAAGCCTAAGGCTTGAAAATAAAAAAGCTATATTGGTTAGCGTATTAGTATAATGTCCGGCCAAAAAATTGTTTTTGGACATCGGACTGACGAAACCGACAAATAAATGGTTGATATACTTTGCTATTTATAAATCAAATTTCAATATTCTTTCTTATTTTAAGAGATTGTCAACGACCGGAAAATGAAAAAAATTTTTGGATACATAAAATGTCCGTCCAAAATCAAAAGTTAATTAATTAAGTTAAATAAAACACTCCGCTATAATGAACAGATTTTCAATAATTTTTATTTCTTTGTTGCGGGAAATAAAAAAAACGACGATAAATTTAATGTTTTTTGTTTTATTTATTATTTGTTCGTTTAGTGTTGTCTATAGATGAATATGGAGGTGTTTAGTTATTCCTGTCACTTTTGTTGTTGTACCTAAGTAATAAAAATTTACAAAATTAGCAACGTAGAAAATATAGCTGAAATGCAGAATGTTACCTGTCGTGAAATTGTGTGCTGGGATTGCTGCCTATTGCATGCAGAATCTATATACATATGTGTGTATGTTTATGTGTCCAAACATATGCATGTGGAACAGCACAGAAGGCCATTTGACACAGCAGGGAAGGAATTGTTGTCAGAAAACATGATGATCAGTCTCCAGTTGATTATATGTAGAGAAAATAAAATTTCCAAAACAAAGTAAATAAAATATCCACTCAAGAGAAAATGCAAGTGGTACAACATACATACATACCTTGTGTGTTGAACAGAGAAACCACATTATTGCCAAGATACGATGAATAGATTGTAGTCAGGTCCTCCAGGTTGAAAAATAAGTAGTTTTATAGTTGGTACGGTTTTGGGGTTGCAAAACAAAAATTGAGTGCAGGACAAACTATTTGCAACCACTATAAATAAGTATAAATAAATATTTTTTATGTCGGCGTACCCAGGGAGAGGGTTGGAACCCACTGAGTGGTCTGTGCTCAGAGAAAAGTAGCTAGTTGGAAACCTCCCTGGTCTCTGCGGCCGTAACATAAAAATGGCCCCCAATCAAATTTACATGTGGAGGTATGTAATGAGAGCTGAACATACAAAATTAAGGTCGCGCCGTAAAATGGCGCCCAATTTGAATGTCTCTAAATGGTATGTGGTCCAGCGAGACATACAAAATTATGTGTTGTGCCATAAAAATGGCGCCCAAGCGAATGTCTCTAAATGGTATGTGGTCCAGCGAAACATACAAAATTATGTGTTGCGCCATAAAATGGCGCCCAAACAAAAATTTGAGTGGAAGCTTGAGGAAAAATCCATTCAGGCAATAATATTAAGGTCGCGCCATAAAATGGCGCCCAAACTGAAATATATGTGGAGGCCTGAGGAAAAATCTATTCAGGCAATAATATTAAGGTCGCGCCATAAAATGGCGTCCAATTTAAAAATGTGGAATTCGGTATGTAGTAATAGTAAAACATATACAATTATATGTCGTGCCAGAAAATGGCGCATAAATATAAATACAAAGTAAAAGTACTAATTCCTCATAATAACAACCCATGCAGGACCAGCAAAGCAGGGAACAATAGAATATTAGTGTAGGAAATAGCTTAAAAGGTTTCATGTTGTATACCAGTCAGGGGATCTGATTCCATATCATAGCCCTTTTTGGAATAAATTCACATTAGGTTGTATGAGTGGACCGCACCTCATGATTGATACGCAATATGAGCCTCCTAAAAAAAAAAAAATCAATCAGTGTGACAATAGCTTGGACAAACTTCTATAGTCATATCCAATAGTATTGTTAACTCTGATGTTTGATGGTTAAACAATTTAGTTTCAGTTTTTAAGAAACAGTAATAGCCGCCAGTGAACAAAATATTCTCTGGGTCTGTTGTATTATGTTTCATTATATACACATATAATAAACCTCATAATCTCGCGCAAGCAGAAGTTTGCAAGACGATGGTATGAGGAACTTCATTTTGGTTTAAGAGTGACTTCCGCTTTGTGTGTCACTGCCGATGCTTTTATAGATTATATAAACCTACTTCGACGACCGCCACTTATCAGCATGCCTAACCAAAGTTTAGAATTGTTAAAGAAAATACCATTATAGTAAATTAGATAATAATATAATAATTTGTGTGTTAATAGTTACGTTTTATATGCTACTCGAAATTCACGGCTAAAGAAAAGGGAAAGTTTAATTATTCAAGCCACGTGATATGTCAAAAGTTCCTCCGGTTATTAAAAGCAGGAAGAGAGAAAGGCAAATTAATTTCGATTTAAATAGATCAACTCCAGTTGCTACACAAAAGTATATAAAGACCAACACACCCAGGCGATTTCCAGTAGATAGTATCACAGGTAATATGGAGTCCAGGAGTGATCCCCAGATAATTGATAAGTCTGGTACTATTATGAATGTAGGTCCATCTACTAGTGGAGCCCACTCACAATTGGGACAACAAAGATCACAAAATTCAGGTCCTAATAATATAGTTCCAGTTAGGGAGATTACAGCACAAGGGTTGGCAACGGAAATGACCGAAATGAAACGACAGATGGCCGAGATGACAGCCACATTGGGGAAGATGTCATGCATAATGCAAGCCACACAAAATGAAAACAAAAGGCTTCGGGAAGAAATATTACCCAATGTGAGGAGACTAAGCGGTAATCAGCAAATGGATATATCGTGTGCAGGGTCGGAGCATTCAGTTCGTTCAGTTCGGCCAAGTTCGGAAGAATCCCAGGGGCGTAGACGTGGTTATACCAAAATAGATAAATGGGGGTTAGAATTTGATGGGAATGTTAATAAATTAGCAATCGAAGATTTTGTTTTTCGAACAGAACGTCTGCAAAGACAGAACGAGGTGTCGTGGGCTGAGGTTTTGGACAATTTTCACCTCTTCGTGAAAGGGGCCGCTGAAAAGTGGTATTGGTTATTCATAAAAACCAATTACGTAACCGAATGGCCCACATTAAAAGAAGCTTTGTTGAAGCAATATCGCTCAACTCGATCAAGTTTTGAACTGATGAGTGAGATCGTAGAAAGAAGACAATTACCTGGTGAAAGCATAGATGATTTCTTCTTCTCTATGACGCAAATGCGGTTTAGACTTGAAATCTCCATACCTGAAAGAGAAATGATAAAGATTATTAAAAAGAAATTAAGGGATGAGATGAAGAGTAGAGTTTACCCGATGGCTGTCAGTTCTGTAGAAGAGTTGAGGCAAGAATGTATTGAAGCCGGAAAAGTGTTTAGTCGTAGAGAAACAAGACCGAACCCAGTGCCTGTGAATAGGTTTCCCCGGCAAGTGAATGAAATCTTTGAGGCTGATTGTTTGGTGGACGAGCCAGAGGCGGTTGAGGAAATTGCTGCGATTGGGGCGAAAATTGTCCAGAACTCAGTCCCGCGAAATCCTTTAATCTGCTGGAATTGCAGAGAGATAGGCCATGTGTTTATGGATTGTCCGTCAACAGAACAAACGATTTTCTGCTTTAGGTGTGGAAAGCCGGATGTGAAGGCACCTAACTGCGCTACGTGTAGAGCAAAAAATTTTTCCAGGGACGATGTGATAGCGGGGAACCATCGTTCTGTGAACCAGCAAAAATAGAGCCCGCTAAACAAAACAAAAAGATAAATTTAATGAACAAAGTCATGAATTTCAATAAATTAGTTCCCCAAAGAAGACATGAGTATTCATTTGAGGAAAGGTTAATTAATTATAATAAGGTTAGAAATAGAATATTTGGTGGAGGGGTAGCTCATAAGAAAATTTCAAGTAAAATTATAAAATTAAGAAATAAATTTAAAGAGAAAAGAAAAACTAGAAAATTAATAATAGAAACCATTAAAACAGTGTGTAGAAAATCAGATCCGCGTGCATTTGCTGAAATAAAATTAGGTGAATGTAATATAACTGGTTTATTAGACACCGGAGCTTCAGTGAGTCTTCTTGGTAAAGGATGTAGAGAGCTCGTGGAGATCCTAGGTAGTGAAGTAAAACCAATATATTCAGTTGTATCAACAGCAGCAGGAAAAAAACACAGATTATTAGGGCAAGTTGAAGCAAAGGTTCTTTTCAAAAATCAAACAAAGCCAATAACATTTTATTTGTGTCCAGACTTAGAAAGAGAAGCCTATCTGGGCGTCGATTTTTGGAGAGCATTTAACTTAGTGCCAGATGTTTTTTCGTGTGAGGAGATTAGTGAGGAAAAACTGGTAGAAGATTTTAAGGTTGAAAATCATTGTTGTAATCCTCATATACTCACCAACGATCAGAAGCAACAACTTGATAATATTATACAGTTGTTTCCAGCTTTTGAAAAGGAAGGTTTAGATTGTACTCCACTCGAAAAACATGACATTAACTTGGTTGAAGGTTCCACCCCGTTTAAAGACAGCATTATCCTCTGTCGCCAGCTGTTCAAGATATTGTGTATAAAGAAATAGACAAAATGCTTGAATTGCGGGTAATAGAGGAAAGTGAGAGTCCTTGGTCAAACAGAACGACGGTGGTTAGAAAACCAGGGAAAAATAGATTCTGTCTTGATGCCCGAAAGTTAAATCAGTTAACAGTTAAGGACGCTTACCCGCTTCAGAACATTGATGGCATCCTAAGCCGAATTGACGAAACTTATTTCATTAGCAGTGTTGACTTGAAGTTTGCGTTTTGGCAGATAGAGTTAGAGGAAGAATGTAGGCCTTACACCGCGTTTACCGTAGCAGGTCGGCCACTCTATCAATTTCGTGTCATGCCTTTCGGACTTTGCAACGCTGCGCAGAGACTTTGCCGACTCATGGACAAGGTAGTGCCGAAGAAGCTGAAGGAAAACGTATTTGTCTATTTGGATGACCTTTTGGTAATTTCCAACAGTTTTGAAAAACATTTGCAAATTTTAGAAGAAGTGGCATTATGCTTGAGAAAAGCAAACCTTACGATCGGGTTGGAGATCTCAAAATTCTGCTATAGACAGTTAAAATACCTTGGATTCATTGTGGGAGATGGTTGTTTGAGAACTGATCCAGAAAAAGTTAAGGCAATTCGTGAGATTAGAATGCCTAGATCACCCCGCGAAGTGCGTAGCTTTTTAGGAACAGCTGGTTGGTACAGACGGTTCATCAAAGACTTTGCAAAATTAGCAGCACCATTGACTGATAGGCTAAAGAAGTCGAAAAAGTTTGAAATGACTTCGGATGCTATACAAGCACCCGTTTTAAAACATCCTGATTTCACAAAACACTTTTATATACAGTGTGATGCGTCCGATCAGGGTATCGGAGCAGTTTTGTATCAATTGGACGATGAGAAGGAAGAACATCCCATAGCTTTCTACAGCCAGAAACTAAATACCTGTCAACGCAATTACAGTGTGACAGAGAAAGAATGTCTTCCTGGTAATTTCCAACAGTTTTGAAAAACATTTGCAAATTTTAGAAGAAGTGGCATTATGCTTGAGAAAAGCAAACCTTACGATCGGGTTGGAGAAGTCAAAATTCTGCTATAGACAGTTAAAATACCTTGGATTCATTGTGGGAGATGGTTGTTTGAGAACTGATCCAGAAAAAGTTAAGGCAATTCGTGAGATTAGAATGCCTAGATCACCCCGCGAAGTGCGTAGCTTTTTAGGAACAGCTGGTTGGTACAGACGGTTCATCAAAGACTTTGCAAAATTAGCAGCACCATTGACTGATAGGCTAAAGAAGTCGAAAAAGTTTGAAATGACTTCGGATGCTATACAAGCACCCGTTTTAAAACATCCTGATTTCACAAAACACTTTTATATACAGTGTGATGCGTCCGATCAGGGTATCGGAGCAGTTTTGTATCAATTGGACGATGAGAAGGAAGAACATCCCATAGCTTTCTACAGCCAGAAACTAAATACGTGTCAACGCAATTACAGTGTGACAGAGAAAGAATGTCTTGCTGCGGTAATGGCTGTTAAAAGGTTCCGTCCGTATGTTAAGTTGATGGCGTTTACCATCGTCACCGATCACGCTAGTCTGAAATGGCTAATGTCGTTAAAAGACCTGACAGGCAGGCTAGCGCGATGGTCTCTTCAGTTACAAGCGTTTGATTTCGGCATAGAACATCGTAAAAGATCCGAAAATGTAGTAGCCGATATGTTATCCAGGCTGCCAAATGAAGAGAAGGTTGATGAAGTAGAGGTAGAAAACCTTTTGGGTTTCGAAACGACCGAGTTTGAGAGCGAAGAGTATCGGGAGTTAATACAATACATCGAACAGAACCAAGTTAAGTTACCAGATTTGAAGGTGGATGAAGGGTTGGTGTACAAGAGAACAAGCTTTGATAGAAACGATAATAGCGATGGCCAGTGGAAATTGTGGATACCTTTTGGAATAACCCATGAAGTGATTGCAAAAGCACATGAAAGCCAGACAGCGTGTCATGGGGGATTTGTGAAAACGCTAGAAAAAGTCCGGAGATTCTTTTATTGGCCAAGAATGGTAACGCAGATAAAGGAGTACGTGAGAAATTGTCAAACTTGCAAAGAAGTCAAGCCTTGTAACCAAAATCTGCGGCGCGAAATAGGCAATCAGGTCATAACTGATCGTCCATTCCAGAAACTTTATTTAGATTTCCTAGGAAAGTATCCGCGATCGAAAAGTGGAAATTGCTATGTTTTCATCGTACTAGATCATTTTACGAAATATACGTTTATTAAGGCAATAAAGGAAGCCACAGCCAGCAAGGTGATTGAGTTTTTGACATCTGAAGTGTTTCACAAGTTTGGAGTGCCCGAAACCATCCACAGTGACAACGGTGTTCAATTCACTTCGAAAAGTTTTCAAAACTTTATAAAAGCTTACAAAATCAACCATATGAAAACTCCATTCTATCAGCCTAGTAGTAACGCATCAGAAAGAGTGAATTAGAGCATTTTATCAGCCATAAGGACGTACTTAAAGGACGATCATAGAGACTGGGATCTCTATCTTTCGGAAATCGATTGTGCATTGCGTAATTCGTTCCACAGCGCTATAGGTTTTACTCCTTTTTTCGCCTTGTTTGGCTATCACATGTTTTCCAGTGGGTCAGAATATAAAATGGCAAGAAAACTACAGTCTTTAACGGATCATCAAATTGTCGTAACACCGGCGGAGAAGTTAGAACTAATAAGGCAACAAATAAAAGAAAATATGAACAAAGCCTATGAGAAAAGTGCTGAACGCTATAAAAAGAGAGCACGAAATGTTAAATTTATTCCTGGTCAAGAAGTCTACCGTAGAAATATGGTGCAAAGCAACTTTGCAAAGAACCTGAACGCGAAATTCTGCCGGAAGTTTTTGAAATGTAGGGTGGTCCGATCTGTAGGGAATAACCTATACGAACTAGAAACGTTGGAAGGGAAAAAGATAGGTATCTATCACACCAAAGATATTAGAGTGTAAATTGTTAACCGTTTTAATGCGGTGTTTTTAGAATAATCTGGATTTATTTGATAAGGGTCTTTTCTTACCCTATATTTATACAATTTATTCGTTTTGTGATGTCCAGTTTTTCTTTTTAGCAATTTGTTCTCTAAATCTGTGATAAATATTTTAAGTACCTGATAGCGTAAGAATAAAGAAAACCTGATCAACCTAACTCTGTGCAATATTAGTTATATAGAATTGCTTGACTTACAGCGATATGAACGCGTAATGCGATGGTCCTGGTGAGAGCGTTGTACATGATAATCTCTGTTGTAGGGTGATCAAGAAGGTGTTTCGCACCGTGTAGTAGTGTAAAAACT
Source organism: Thecocarcelia acutangulata (assembly GCA_914767995.1). Lineage (NCBI taxonomy): Eukaryota > Metazoa > Arthropoda > Insecta > Diptera > Tachinidae > Thecocarcelia > Thecocarcelia acutangulata. The sequence continues at coordinate 80,118,436 of OU612094.1, read as the reverse complement.
GTAGGGGAAGAGAAAAGGGAGCACAAAGTAAAGTCATAGAAAATTTTATTACAAAAAATTACTTCCCGTAACGTAACCATACATGCTAGACGGTAGATATTATGGCTTGAAATAATGACACACATGATGAAGAGGCCCTGTAAAGAGAAAAGTGAAAGACTTAAGGAGGTAAACTGTGATATAATATCTGTGATAGTAATGATAAGAGTTCTGTGATATAACAACTGTGGTAAATTAAAAATTAGTGTCGTCCTTATATAGCTGTGTTTAGTAATAACTTGAATAAGTGCAATATAGGTTAAGCATAGATTGCGTTGTTCAAGACTAGTCTATATAAGGAATGTAAAAAAACACAGAGAAAAGTAAATAAAACTTACTGTCTGCGATATAGCAGCATGCCAAAATAAATTTTAAGTTCGAGAGTCTCTGAATGTTTTTTCCTAAAAGGATTTCAGAGGTTATAGGCCACAAATAAAAGATAAAGTTTTTGAGAGAAAGAAAATAGAGGTTTAGCCCGATAATAATGACGCAGTAATGTATGAAGTTTTTTTTGTTTAAGCCTGTAAGGGCAATCGATTTAATTACAATGTACGTAAAGTACACTACCATTTGAAAATGGTAACATGACTAAAAAAATGTTCGCTGGGTTGCCTCTACAATCTTTTTCTCTGGAAAAGATTTGTCAGAGCTTCTGTTCGAAGTGACCGTTAGAACTTGAATGTGGCGCTGCAAGTTATCCTGAAAAGGATATATTTATATTTTACTCACAGTTTGGTGCCCGGTTAGCTCAGAAGGTATACCATGAGACTCTTCTCAGGGTGTGAGAGTTCCCCACGTTGGGTTTCATCCGCAAACACCAAGTCCGCACTTCGTCCCCTACATCGTACACTCGTTGGACCCGGAGTTTTGTTGCGGGACATAAAAAAAACGACGATAAATTTAATGTTTTTTGTTTTATTTATTATTTGTTCGTTTAGTGTTGTCTATAGATGAATATGGAGGTGTTTAGTTATTCCTGTCACTTTTGTTGTTGTACCTAAGTAATAAAAATTTACAAAATTAGCAACGTAGAAAATATAGCTGAAATGCAGAATGTTACCTGTCGTGAAATTGTGTGATGGGATTGCTGCCTATTGCATGCAGAATCTATATACATATGTGTGTATGTTTATGTGTCCAAACATATGCATGTGGAACAGCACAGAAGGCCATTTGACACAGCAGGGAAGGAATTGTTGTCAGAAAACATGATGATCAGTCTCCAGTTGATTATATGTAGAGAAAATAAAATTTCCAAAACAAAGTAAATAAAATATCCACTCAAGAGAAAATGCAAGTGGTACAACATACATACATAACTTGTGTGTTGAACAGAGAAACCACATTATTGCCAAGATGCGATGAATAGATTGTAGTCAGGTCCTCCAGGTTGAAAAATAAGTAGTTTTATAGTTGGTACGGTTTTGGGGTTGCAAAACAAAAATTGAGTGCAGGACAAACTATTTGCAAGGTTGGGTGGGCAATGGGGAAACAAAAACACCAGTTTCTCCCCTATAAGAGATCGGAAAAGTGGCAAGCAAAGCGGCTTGAGTAAATGTTTGATTTTTCAGTATAAATAAATATTTTTTATGTCGGCGTACCCAGGGAGAGGGTTGGAGCCCACTGAGTGGTCTGTGCTCAGAGAAAAGTAGCTAGTTGGAAATCTCCCTGGTCTCTGCGGCCGTAACATCTTATAAAGGGTGTTTTTTTAAGCTAGATAGAACTTTAAATTGTAAAAAGTAACACAAAAAATTAAATTTTGATGAAACATTTTTTTTATTTGTTTCAGTATACTCTGACAAATCATCATGAATAGACTCACGCAAAATTGTGTTCAGCGATGAGGCGCATTTTTGGCTTAACGGGTTTGTTAATAAGCAAAATTGCCGCATATGGAGTGAGACCAATCCACAAGAGACCCTACAGACTCCATTACATCCAGAAAAATGCACTGTTTGGTGCGGTTTTCATGCTGGTGGCATCATCGGACCTTATTTCTTCAAAAATGAGGCCGGAGCTCGCGTTACGGTCAATGGAGATCGTTACCGCACCATGATCAATGATTTTTTGTTTGAAAATATGGATGACATTGATCCGGAGGAGATGTGGTTTCAACAGGATGGCGCTCCGTGCCATACGGCGAACGCAACCATCGACTTACTGAAATCAAAATTTGGCGATAAGTTGATTTCGAGAAATGGACCTGTCAATTGGCCTCCAAGGTCGTGCGATTTGACACCTCTCGATTATTTCCTGTGGGGCTACGTGAAGTCACTGGTTTATGCTGATAAACCAGCAACAATTGACGCCTTGGAGGCCAGCATTGTTCGTGTTGTTCGTGACATACGGCCAGCAGTGCTCGAAAAAGTGGCCCAAAATTGGACGTCCAGAATGCGCTTCGTCAAGAACAGCCGCGATGCCCATATGCCCAAAATCATTTTCAAATGTTAATGTCACGTATTGATCTTTCGAATAAAAAAAAATTTTGATTACAATTTCAATTTTTGTGTTATTTTTTACAATTTCAAGTTCTATCGGGCTTAAAAAAACACCCTATATAAAAGAAATAAAAAAAAGTGACAGCGCACAGACAAATATCTGTTCAAAACTTCCGATTACATATTTTTTAAGAAAATATCCGTACGAAAAACAATACATTGTTTTCATTTTGAAATAGTTTATGAATTGGCTGAAAATACAAAAAGAATTCGACATAGGACGCAATAACTTGAAAATTCTTTTTTCTATTGGAAATCGGACAAACATTGTGTTCGTTCAAACTATGCAGTTATTTATGTATGCGATGATATAATTTCATTTTTCGTGTTCAATAACGAAATTCGTTGAATCAATTAATAAATTGTTTGAATGCGGACCTATTAAGGAATTCGTAGATTAAAACAAAAGTTTAGTAGAAATAGTTATTGATCGAAAACAACTATTTTTTTTCAACAACAACAAAATACGATATTCAAGGTTATTTTTTAGATATTTATGTATATTCATATAACATTTTGTTGATTTTATTTTTACTATAATTTTTTCTGTGAAACACTGGTCTTTATTATTAACCAGAATAATAAATGGGCGAATGCTACAGCGATAAAAGTTTGGGATGAATTGCCTACAAAAGAGTCGTTGAAACTATAGATTGCACTATAAAAGATAACAGACGGTGGTACCTTTGGGTGATGATTTCAGGCAGACTCTACCTATCGCTAGAAATACTAGAGCGGCGGAAATAGATGTTTTCCGGGAAGCGTTATTATTGTCTTGTCTTGTTTTATTGTCTTGGCTGTGAACTGTGGCTTGTATTCAATTAGGAGGCCTGCGAACAAAACATCTGGATCCCTTTCCACCAAGAAGAATAATTTTGGATTCGTCTGTCCATAGCACATTCCTCCACTTTTCTTTCGGCCAATTTACATGTGCTTTTACGAACGATAACCGTTTTGCTACATACTTAGAGGAAAGAAGCGGCACTTTTCGGGGACTACAAGCATTAAGATTATTGTCTCGTAGCCTGCGACGAATAGTTTCAATATTCTTTCTTATTTTCTTAATGTGCCGGCACATCCAACACTTTCTTGAGGTCTGTAGCTGCCATAAAGGTATTCTTTTTGGTCGTTCGAACTAAACGTTTTACCATTAAGGGTGACAAAACTCGTTTTATATCACGGGATTCCAATTTTGGCTCATATTTCAACACATTTATTATCATTTTATTGGAACAGTCTAGCAAATTTCTTATTTCGCTGTAAGATTTCCCCTCGCGCGACATTTTTTTATTAGCTCACGTTTTTCTGAAGTACAATGCTTTCCGCGACCCATTGTTATACAGCTTTATAAAAAATATTGCATAATTTTACACAAAATGCTCCAGCAATCGTAATATTTCTTGTCTATTCTATTTTTTTTTACAAAATTTATTGAAATATATTTATCAAAAGCCTACTGGTGCTATTATATTGACTGCATGAATAACGAAGCATTAATAAATAAACTGTCATAGCTAAATGGCGGTTACAAAATTTAGCAAGAAATACACCTGGGGGGTAACTCTCTATTGCGATCCGAAAGAAAAATCGAAGAATTGGTACCCTGTATTGCGTTTTCGTATTTTCTTTTCGCATTTAATTTTCCCTTTCGCACATTTTATTTTTTCATTCTTCACTATAGTATATTTTGTGATACCAATGTTACTTAATTTTTAAACCATTTCCCGAAAAAGTTTGCGCAACCAGCACAGAATACAAATTTATACTCTTATCGCATTTACCTTTCGCATCGCAATAGGGAGTAGCCCCCCTGCTCTGAGAGAATATAAAACATTTAACTGTTTTTTATACTCACAAAAACAAGCAAACTTGTGAAGTTTCTACGCCTTTAGAAACAAATTATTGCATCTGGTGCTATTATTTTGACTGGCATATGTATATCCTATAAAGGCTAACCCCAGGGCAATGGGCCGAAAGAAAGCTACTCTACAACGCCGGGTCTTGACGCCATCATAGAGCGCAGAAATAACCAACCCAAATACCGGGTAAGTTGTACTAATAGGGCGTTATCCCTATGCCAAACAATAAGACTATTATAAAATACTATATATATATATATATATATATATATATATATATATATATATATATATATATATATATATATATATATATATATATATATATATATCATTAAAAAAAAATTTAAAAAATCGTATTTTATTATAAGCAACTGTTTTTTTATGCGACAAAACAAAAGCACATCAGCAATTAATTTTATTAAAAACTCCTAGTTCGCTAATATTTGCTTGCGTAGCCCTTATTTTTTAAAACTGCTTGACATCTGCGTAGCATGGACTCAATTAGGCTCGATAAAGTGTCCAGATATTGCATTCCAAGCTATTTCCACTTGTCGGAAAAGTTCGTCTAAATTTCTGCAGTTATCGCGATTAACTTTACGAACCACAATTTCCCATAGATTCTCTATGCGATTGAGATTTGGTGATTGGGCTGGCGATTTCAAAACGTTAATCTTGTTGTGCACAAACCATTCCTTCACACATTTAGCGGCATGCTTTGGATCGTTAACATGTTGATATCTCCATTTAAGTGGTATCTCTTCCTCTGCAACATTATAGTTTTCAAGATGTCCTTATACATGGAACAATCCATTATACAACTTAGTTTATGAATTGACCCGATCCCATGCCCCGAAAAACAGCATCACACTAAAACATTTCCTCCTCCGTGTTTTACCGTATCTTTTGTATAACGAGGGTTAAGACGTTCACCTTTAGGTCTGCGTACTAGTTTGAGTTCATTTGAACCTTTTCCATTGAACTTCGATTCATTAAAAAAGAGGACGCTTCTCCATTGGGGTGTACTCCAGTTAAGGCGCTCCTTGCAAATTCGATCCTCGCATGTATAGTTTTTACAAAAATAAAACGTTTGTTCTCGCACTTCGGTATGACTTTAATCCACGTTCAACATCTCGTCTTTGAATCTTTCAGAAAGATCGAGCTGTATTTGGTTTCCTACAGACTTTGCCGATATAAAAGGATCCTTTTTTATTAACCGGATTATTGGGAGTCCATCCCGTTTGCATATTTTCCGCTGTCGACCGCCTTTATTTAAGACAGCCAACGAGCCTGAGGAACGAAAACGGCTTATAATACGCGAAATAACGCTGTGATTAATACCCAATTTGTTTGCAATTGATGTAACTGATTCCTATTTATTATAATCACTTATAATTTGTTCCTTTTAATTGCACTGAGTACATATTGTTGCCCATTTTTTATGAAATAATGACAACAAATGATCAATGAGTTTAATAAAAAAGATACTACTATAAAGACGTGCTAAGTTTACTAGAATTATTTTTATGATGTTCAGAAGAGTGTTTTTGTTACCTAACGGTACTTTTTGTTGGTGTTATATAAAAATTTTCGAAAAATTTAAATATCAATTACTTCGTGCTTTTGTTTTGTCGCGACCAAATAACTACTTTATGTAATCAATATTTTTGTCTGAATAATTTTATCTTTTTGAAACTAATGTCTTGCATTATATATATGTATATATATATATATATATATATATATATATATATATATATATATATATATATATATATATATATATATATATATATATATATATATATATATATATATATATATATATATATATATATATATATATATATATATATATATATATATATATATATATATATATATATATATATATATATATATATATATATATATATATATATTTGTACGTCTCTTTTAAACGACAAAAACACGACACTCACACATATGCACTGATTGACGTGCTTTTTGATCGTCTCCAGGGTACTTAAGAGTGGAGGAATTTTTATATTTATGTTAAAGGTAAAAGTGGGTCAAAAACCTTCGTATAAATTATTTAAGGAACATTAAACATTAATAGAAAAGGTTCATGTGCTTATAAAATTACTATTATTAGTAATAGCCTTATAAACACAGAGGTTTTCGATTTATTAATTTGGTATTTATTTGATAGTAATTTATTAGTATCTTATTAAAGAATCTGATTTTTCATATACAAAAGTATTTCATAGAACTTTTGAATCCTTTTTCCATTTTCTTAATGAGTGCGTTTGTAAGCTCGCTTGAAAACATTAGAGCGGTATCGTATGCATAATATGCAATATTGAAATAATTTGGCATTTGCAAATCCGATGTATAAATTGATACCAATGGTGACAGGACTAGTCCTTGGGGTAAACCTGCTGTAATAGCAACCTTAAAAGTTCTAGAATCTATGAAATCGACAATAAGTTTGCAAGGATTCTTTGGAATGTTTGTGGTTAAAAGTTTATAAATAAGGTCATTATGCCAGACAGTATCGAAAGCCTTTTCAATATCTAACAATATTAGACCTGTGGACTTTCTGTTTTTTTTTTTTTTTTTTTGACCAAAATCAGTTTTTTAATACGGTTTATTTGATGAGTTGTACTATGTTCTTTTCATATTGTATAAGATTTTTTTAATTTTGGCGGCCACTCTCGGTTGAGAAGATGGGATACCCTGGCCACCATCAGAACGTTAAATAGGTGATTCTACCGATATTATTCGCGTGAAATGAAACTGTTTTGTCTAGCAGTGGCTGGACTTAAATAACTTTTATATTTAGTATTAAGATTTGAATACTTATTGTTAGTTCATATTTTGAAGATTCAATAAATAAATGAATGACAAAAAAAAAATATTGTTTAAGAAAATTTACACTTTATGTTAGCATAACGCTTTTATATTTATGCAGTCTGCAAGGTGTTTTCCATAGCCTTAAATGAAATATAAAAAATAATAAACCCGAATTGTTCTTTAGTGACAAATGCGTTATTAGTGACGAATTCATTAAGTCGGGCAAATATTTTTTCAAAGATTTTTCCTACATTGCTTACTAGACTAATAGGTCTGTAACTATTAGGGTTATCTTTCGGTTTGTTTGATTTACATATGGCTATAACTTTGGCATTTTGTGTGAAAGGAAATGTAGTCAAATAGCGACTTGTATTGAGAAGATCCTACGAGACAAGAAGCAGGATATTGACGTTGGCATCTCAAGTGCACTCCGGCAGGAACAAAGGTGTAGCCCCGCCCTGAAACAATGCGAAAGCGGTACCGGGGTGGAGACAATGCTCACAGAAAAGGGAGGGGTTTTATTGGGTGCAAGACCTACATACCGGGTACTGTATGTTCACAGTATCTGACGATGAGTTAGGCATTTTTTCCCTCTCCAACCAAATAAAAAATTATTGTTATTATACTCTTAATTCTCAAATTTCAATAAAACAAGTAATAGCATAATTTTTCTCGAACCAAAAATTTAGCAAACAAAAAAATTTTCAGATGATATTGACCTTCTTATTCCATTTCGGTTTTAATTATATTGAAATTTAATTTTTCAACTTTGCTGTTAAAAGTATTATTATACTTGTCTATTAAAATTGGTATGGCGATATAAATAAATGTGCGCAATTGTTCGTATTTGAACTGAAATGTCTGAAATGCGTATTTTTCTAATTCGATCATTAAAAATGTGTTTAAAGCCATAATCAGAAACAAGTTTACAAAAGAAATTAAGTTTCTTCAAGTAGCTTTATACTCGTATATGTATTTGAATGCAATAAATATTGATATGTGTCTATATAAACATTGTGCACAACTTTATGTAAACTCACTTCGTTGTTTCATTGAAGATTTTGACTGATGTGATCATTTTAACAATTATAACCTTTGTAGATTATTTAGTATGCACTCATGTGTACACATGAGTGTATTTGTTAAAGTTGCACAAGTTTAAAAAACATTAAAACAAATATATTTTTTATATTAATTATCTATATAAAAATGAATATTTGTATTTGTGTATGTTTGCCCTTATAGAATCGTAAACTATGCGTTTTGAAATGTGATGATCTTTATTGAGTAATACATGGGTTTTGACAGATTTACTTCAAATTGTATATACCACTTAATGCAGACGAGGTCAAAATAAAAGTATATATACACATATATATATATATATATATATATATATATATATATATATATATATATATATATATATATATATATATATATATATATATATATATATATATATATATATATATATATATATATATATATATATATATATATATATATATATATATATATATATATATATATATATATATATATATATATATATATATATATATATATATATATATATTTTTTTTTTTTTTTTTTTTCATACATATCCTTCCTGAAAAGAATAAACTACATAAATTAATAATTTTGTTCAAATTCGTTGGTCTTCAACACCAATATGTGGAAGCTCCGTTATTCGTTAGCAACGGTAATAAAAGAATAGAGAACAATCAAGAAAACGATTGTATGTATGTATATATAATCCAAAGAAAAGTATAATAATAATGTGTATGGAGAAACCCGAAAAAACTAGTAAATTCTCAGTGAGAAATAGAAAACAAGAAGTGGAACATTAAAACAACATAAATTAATGTAACTATTCAGAAAACAAAGTGACAATCACAGTTTATGTGTCCATCAACAAAAACAACATTCATACAGAAGCAATGAAAGCATTAAAATTTAAATAATTGGCCCGACTCGGTTCTAAAGTGGCGAATTAAATAAGAAAGATAAAAACGTAAAATACTTGATAATATTGTCAAAACAACAAATGTACAAAACTTAAAGAATAAGAAAACAAACAACAACAAAAAAAAAACCCATCATTATTTAAAATCAAAACAAAGAAAATGTGTAAAAACAGCATTAAAATTTGAAATTTGGCAATATAAACTTGGCGAAAAGAGAGAAAATCGAAAAAAAACCCAACAAAATCCAACATCGTCAAAGTGTACGAAACACAATGCCATAAGGTGTGTTCATTTACTAAAAATTTTCACAAATTTGTAACAATTTTTACTAGAAAGCGTTCATTAACCCAAAAAATTTGCAACGAGAGAGCGTCAAAAGAGCGTACAAAATTGAGAGACAGAAAAATTCTTGCAAGTTTTTGCAAGTAAAATTTTTATTTGCAATAATTATTCAAACAGCTGTTTTGCGTTTGTGTTTACAAAACAATATTTCTAAATTAAGTTAAAAATGAAAATATTTTGAAAAATTTAAGAAATTGTAAGTGTATGTAAACTTTTAAAACGAGTATAAGTATTAAAAAGATAACAAATTGATTTTTGTGTAACTTAGGAACAACAGAGGTAAAATAAGACGTCTAGTGGCAATGAACTAAGCAACACAGTATGTAGCGCATCAATGGCAAAGGATGTTTCGGCAAATTTACTTGCTTGAATGTGTTTAAAACTTTTAGGGAAGCACTTAAATAAACACTTAGACACCTTCCATTTTTAATTATATTAATATTTTTGTAGTTTTAACCTCTGAAATGTTTTTGTTTCTTAAATTTTTACAGACCAACTATTATTTTTAGCATCGTAAATATTATGAGTACCTAGCTATTCCGTACTTTACAATTTGAAATAAAAATGATATGTGTATGCAGGCTGTTATAACGTATAAAGCAGCCCATACACGTTTCAATTCAATTGTTAATTGAGTCTTTCAATTGAATTGATTCTTGGCCACACACTTCATAAACTGAATAGAAAGATTTTCATTCAACTATCCGATTTAATGAAATTAAAGACAATTTAAAAAATTATTAACGGTCTCCTTGCAAAAAAAAACTACTTTTTGAATTGCACAACAACCGACTCAGTTACGAATTGAAGTGAAACGTGTATGGGATGCTATTTGAAAATAGATATTTTATTCAAAAGTAGCTAATCACCCTTATAGTGCTTAGTGTATTTCCACTATGCCTAGTCCTAGATTAAATAAAATTGTAAAACTTTTCATTATTCTATTACAAGCTGTACTCGAAAAACACCAGTCAAGACAATGCTGAATATAAATGACCATACATAATAACATACATATATGTATAATTTGTCCAAAGGATATAATGGTAGTTATTAAGTACTTATATATATCTATACACAACAACACTACTCTAACTTGCAAATTTTTGCTAGTAAAGTGTTCATTTACATTTTCACATTTTTGAGAGTAATTTTGAAAATTTTCTTGTTACTCTCTCGTTGCTAATTTTTACTAGTAAAGTAAATGAACACACCTATAGTGAAGAGAGCCCAGGTATGACAGTCTGTCAGCAGCAGCAGAGGCTTTTAGCAGTTGTCAACAAGCTGCGTAACAAATATGCAGTAAATATTTATATGCAAAATGTTTATACACATAGTAATGTTTAAGTTAGATAAAGTGTTTAAACCTTTATACACAAATATTCATAGCTACATACATATATGTTTATATTATATTTATAATTGGAGTATTTTTTTTTTCAATAAATAAAATGCATTCGCAAAATATCTTTTAGTACTTTCGGCTCCAAAATAATAATAATAATCAAAATGTTCATTTATATACACACAGATGCACATATACACATTTGTACACTAGAGTGAAAATGTTAGCAACATTGTATATTGGTTTACTAAACCCTTTGTTTATATTAATTTGAAAAAAATTCACGCGCTTAATTCTTGTTTATTTTACAAACAAAATATATGTGAAAACAGTAAAAAGTTAAAGATAATAATAATAATTATAGCCGTTGATAATTATCGAACAGAGTATAATTATTGTTAATATATTTTGTTTTTGATTGGACTTATTTCAATAATAGTACCAATAATAAAATATACATGTCAAATACATGGTAAAACGAATTTTCGAATAGAATATTGTCAATAACAAAATATATATATATATATATATATATATATATATATATATATATATATATATATATATATATATATATATATATATATATATATATATATATATATATATATATATATATATATATATATATATATATATATATATATATATATATATATATATATATATATATATATAAATTTATGATTTAATTTTTAAAAATTACAGCCAAATCAATGCGTAAGTACATACATATATTATACTGTACAAAATAAGTACCTACATATACATAAATTTTTTTTTTCTCTTACCGGTAAATAACTAAACAAGATACTATTTTGTTTAGTGTACATATCCAAAAAGTAATAAATGTCCGTAAATGGGTTCAAATTTACACTTTTAAAGGTTTAGTGACAGATTTCTTAAAAATAAAAAAAAGAATTCTTCAAAATAGACCAATTTCGAAGAAAAAGAATAAAATCGAAGAATATACAAACTTAATAATCATAGCATATAATAATATTATAACGTATGCAAAGCACTATATCAGTGAGATAAATATCGACGTAAAACAAGAAATAAATAAAAAAATATAATACACTGTAGGGAATTGGTACTAAAGTGTTTTTGTAAATTAAACTGTAAAATAAAGGTTCCATTTGGCGAGGATTTATTTGAATTTATAGAAAGAGACATTTTGACAAATTCTGAATCGGAAGCAGATAGTAGTGTCGGAAGTGAAACCGACCCGGAAACGGAAACCAAAAAAGACTTTTTAGTTGATTTTAATACTTTAAACAAAATAACAATAGATTATTCTATGATGGCTTCCATAGAGGATAAAACTAAGTTTATTACAATGTGCTCAACCATCATTCGTGAAAATTATGATGGGAATCCTTTAACTCTTAATTCTTTTCTGGATAAAATAAATTTAATCGAGGAAATAACAGAGCCTAACTTAAACAATTGTTTTATTTCCTTCATTAAATCTAAATTAGATGGAAAGGCCAGGGAAGTGTTACCAGACAACATTACTAATGTTGATCAGATTAAAATAGCGCTTAAAAGCAGAATAAAACCAGACAGCTCCAAAGTTGTCGCAGGACGAATCACATCCTTACATGTCAAAGAAAATAATTATGCGGGCTTCGCAAAAGATGTTGAGGAGTTGGCTGATGCTCTGCAGCGTTCGCTGGTCATTGAAGGTATGACAAGGGAAAAAGCACATGAGATGGCTATTGAGTCAACCGTTCAAATATGCAGGAAAAATGCAAAATCTGAGATGGTAAGTGCTATTTTAGCTTCTACTGTTTTTCATGAACCGAAAGATGCAGTAGCAAAGTTGATTATTGAAGAGTCCAGTAAGGAAAACCACAGTCAAGTTTTAACAATGCGTCACAGTCAACAAAGACCAAATTTCAATCGACAGAATAATAATAATTTTCGCCATTCTCGAGGCAACAACCATCGGTTTTATGAAAATAGAGAACAGAATAGCTATGGTGGTCAACAAGTATCTAATAGGTTTCAAAGTCGTAATTTCAGTAATCAGGGCAATCCCAGTAGATATAATAACAATAACAATATGCGGAACAATTTTCGTCAGCAGGGAGCTTCCGTAAGGACTTTAAACCCGGAAGTCCCTCAGCAAGGCATGTTGGGGGAAGAAGAACATTAAATATGAACAATGATACCAAAATTAAATCAGTTTACACTATGAAATTGAGCTATTCCGATTTTATAAACTTGCGGTGCTCCGCAACAAGCAAAATCAATTCTTTTCTAGTAGATTCTCAAGCTGATGTATCCGTTTTGAAACTTTCATGCTTAAATAGCAGCTTATGCATTAACAAGCAAAACAAAATCAGTATTGTAGGTATAACTCCGAGTACGACTGAAACAATAGGAACAATTAGTACAACCTTAGTCTTGCCTAACCACGAAATACCACAGATATTCCATGTTGTGCCGGATAATTTTAATATACCTTCTGATGGAATTTTAGGTAAAGATTTTTTGAAAACAAATAAATGTCAGATTGATTACAACGCAATGATAATCTCCTTTTATATTTATAATAAAAAAGTAATACTTCCAATTTTTCATGGTCTTCGAAAAAACTCATTTTTTGTGCCACCTAGATGTGAGGTATATAGAGAAGTAGATTTGGGGAATATTACAGAACCAGTTTTTATTGATAGTCATGAAGTTTGCGAGGGTGTAATGATAGGAAAATGTATTATAAATTCAAGATATCCTGTAATACGGCTCTTAAATACCACAAACGAAATAAAGTTTGTACACAACTACAATATTAGAACTGAAAAGTTATCAAGTTTTTATGTCTACTCAATTAATGAAATGCGTTGCACTAATGATCGCGCTAGCATTTTAAAAAATATTCTGAAAGACAAAATGCCAGAATTCGTTAAAGAGGAACTGATACCATTATGTCAAAAATATGCAGATATTTTTACTCTTGAGAATGACAAAATGACTGTAAATAACTTTTATGAGCAAAAACTAAGACTCAAAAATAATGAATCAGTATATATAAAGAATTATCGTTTGCCATACGCATCTAGAAATGAAATTAAACGACAAGTTCAAAATCTGTTGGATAATGACTTGATAGAACCAAGCATTTCAGAGTATAACAGTCCATTAATTTTGGTTCCGAAAAAGAGTTCAGATAATACCAAATCATACCGCATGTGTGTAGATTTCAGAGCTATAAATAAAAAATTAATTCCCGATAAATTTCCTTTGCCAAGGATAGATGAAATACTCGACAACCTTGGGCGAGCGAAATATTTTTCTGTTATCGATTTGTTTTCGGGTTTTCACCAAATTCCTCTCCATAGTGATTCCAGGGATTTGACATCTTTTAGTACTGACCAAGGTTCGTTCCGATGGAAAGTGTTACCATTTGGACTTAACGTCGCACCAAATTCTTTTTCTCGTATGATGACATTAGCATTTTCAGGGCTAGAGCCACATAAAGCTTTTTTGTACATTGATGACATCATTGTAGTTGGCGGTAGCAAAAAACATCATTTGGAAAATTTAATTAGCGTTTTTGATACATTAAGAAAATATAATCTAAAAATAAACCCGCTCAAATGCAATTTTTTCAGACCAGAAGTAACATTTCTCGGACACAGATGTACTTCAAATGGGTTGTTACCAGATAATACAAAAATAAAAGCTATTAAGGAATATTCAGTTCCACAGGACAAAGAATCTGTGAAGCGTTTTGTCGCCTTTACGAACTATTATAGAAGGTTTATCCCCAATTTCGCTTTAATTGCAGCTCCTTTGAAGCATATCACACGGAAAAAAGTAAATTTCCAATGGGATGAAAAATGCAAAAAATCTTTCGAAGCTCTAAAAGCTGAACTAATTTCACCTAAAATTCTTCAATATCCTGACTTTACCAAACAATTTTTTATTACCGTTGACGCTTCTAAAATTGGATGCGGTGCAATTCTAAGCCAAAATTTTAATGGCTATGATTTACCCGTATATTATGCATCTAAGGCATTCAGCTCTGCAGAACAAAAGAAACCAGTTATTGAACAAGAATTACTCGGAATATACTTTGCAATTAACCAATTTCGTCCTTATGTTTACGGAACAAAATTCATTGTTAGAACGGACCACCGACCATTAGTATACCTTTTCAATATGAAGGATTCGTCATCCAAACTAACAAAAATAAGATTACAACTCTCAGAATATACTTTTTCCATTGAGTACATAAAAGGAAAAGCTAACGTAGCAGCAGATGCTTTATCACGTATCTCCTTTAATGAAATAAAAAACAGCACCAAATATGAAAATATTTCCGTCTTAACACGATCAAAGTCAAAGCAAAATGATAGGAAAAAACCAGTTCCAACTGATCGTGATGATATAAAACTACAAGTCTATAATAAGTTTTCACAAGATTTTAACAAAAAAGTTTCAAAAATCAAATCAGAGTTATTTTATGATAATAACAAATTAAAAAACATAAGATTCAAAATTTTTAACAAATTCAAATGTAAATTTCATTTAAATAATACTATTGTTAACGAAACATTAAATTTCGATGAAATGCTTTTGATGCTTCAAAAAGAAGCAAACAGTAATAATATTTATATAATTGAATGGGCTAAGAATGATACTTTTTTACAATTCACAGTATTCAAGATCTTATCAGCCACGGTAATAAAGTGTTAACAACGCTTGAAATTATTTTAGTTGAACCAATACAAACAGTATTTGACAAAGCTAACCGGTTAAAACTTTTGAAAATTTACCATAATGTTCCCATTATGGGTGGACATTCTGGAAGAAAAAGATTGTATGCTAAAATGAAAACAAAATATTACTGGAAGGGAATGACTAAAGATATAGCCCTTTTTGTAAAGAACTGTAGTGAATGCAATCATAACAAAGTTAGAAAAGGCAATAAAGAAAAACTTGTATTAACACCAACTCCGGTAAAACCTTTTGATGTCGTAGTGTTAGACACAATCGGACCACTACCTACATCAGAAAGAGGCAATAAGTACGCAATAACACTTATATGTGATTTTAGTAAATATCTTGTAACAGTATCTATCCCAGATAAAAGTGCAAAAACAGTGGCACAGGCAATTTTCGAAAATTTTATTCTAACCTATGGACAAATAAAAATTATTAGAACTGACTTAGGGACAGAATTTAAAAATGAAATATTTTGCGAGTTATGTAAACTTTTAGATATTGACTTTCATTTCTCAACACCTTACCACCACCAAACAGTGGGTACAATAGAGAGAAACCACCGCGTTTTCAACGAGTATGTTAGAGCATATATAAAAGACAGTTGTGAAAACGATTTACGTGGGTACCTGCCATTGTGGCCTTACCCCACGGTGATCTTAACACCGGGTGAATACAATGCGTCTACCAGCGCCCCCATACATGGCAAACTGCCATGCATGAGTATCAATTCGATCTCATGTTGTTTGGACATGATCTCCCCCTTGGTTAGGAGCGGAGCCTTTTTAAAACTCCTTATGATCTTTGGGTCACGGCACCCGGTCGCAATGCAACTCCACATCGAGCTCAAATGAACTCTCCCCGCGATTTGGGTTTAAACCACAACCACCACGATACTCCCCGAAGGGCCGCACCATAACCGGGCAGGAACAAGTTCCTGGGGCTCCCGGTTCCCGTGGTACCAGATTAAGTCTCCGGTCAGACTTCGTAGCCCAAGGACTACTACCAGTAGAGCCCCAAACGGCTCGGGGACTGGTGACCCCCTGCAACCATACTTACAGTAAACAGCACACAGGAACACAGCAATAACAGCAACATAAAGCAGGAACAACAGGAACGTCAGCGACAACAGCAAAACAGCAGCCACTCAACGTACAAACTGCATCACCTGCAACACAAAACACACACGGGCACAAGGCACAATAAACAAAAACAACAAAAACATTCAACATTCATCCTCGCGGATGACTACATTGGCCACCCCCCTGTCGCCCAGCCCTTTACAACACGAACAAAACAAAAAACAACAATTAGACATGACCCCCCTCACGGAAGGACTTACAAATAAAAACAACGTTGCCAGCAACCCTGCGACACCAAAACAAAACAGCAGACAGCAACCAGCAACACAGCAAACAGCAACCAGCAAACAACACACAGCAAAGTACATGACACCAGGAACAGCACAGGGCATGGTTGCCTACACTAAGACTTCAACCACAACTGCAACCAACTCCGCCGACGAGAGACGCACACAGTCACGCGCGAACCTGCGGTTCAACAAACGACGGTTCCGGAAATGGCAACAACAGGGAGGCTACCCTCCCTACCTTGGTCTCCGCCTAAAGACCTCACGGGCATACGCGCCCAACGCGTCAAAAGACGCGCCGACCGCCAAAACCCTACTGAAATCCCAATGGTCACCCGCCCCTACTACGACCATTCCCTCTAGATCCCTAATGTCATCATAAAGATGACATTCGACCAGAACGTGTCTCCAGTCCTCAGGGCTCTCACCACATCTGCACAGCGCAGTCTCGGACAGGCCCCTCTTATGCAAAAATGCATTGAGGGAACCATGCCCCGTAAGCAAGAAGCCCGTACTGAGACTGAAGCCAAATTCCGGCCGTCCCACAACAAAATCAGCCTCGCGAATGAATTCGTGCGTTGCTCGCCCCTTTGTACTATTCGCCCATCGCGCCCGCCAGGCTGACACAAGACGTTCCCAAAGGAGCGCCTTGATCTGACTGGGTTCCCTATTAACCACAAGATCAAGAGCAGAAAGCCAATCATGTGGACAAAGCGGTAGCTCCTTCCTAACCTTGAAGGCGATCGCACGGCGAATCACCTCCAGATCAAGGGGAGCCACCCCCAGCAAGACCTGTAGAGCATCTGTTGACACCGTCCTACAAACTGGCATGCAAGCAAGCATCGCAGTTCTCTGGGCGGACTCTATCTTATTGCGGCCAACAACAGTCATGACTGTCTCGTACCACACAGGTGCACCATAAGCTGCGCATGCAACAAACAGTCCACCATAAATGGTACGAGTAGCCCGCCTGCTGAGGCCCCATTCACTTCTAAGGATGCGCCTAACTTTATCTACTACAGCAGTAAGCCTATCCCTCACATATGAGAGGTGAACCATAAAGTTCAACCTCTCACTCACCATTATTCCCAGGTATTTGACTTCCGTCGCATACCGGAGACTAATGCCGCCAGAGCGAACGAGTGGTGGACGACCCCGAGACAACCTGCCTTTCAGCAGCATTGCCACGGTCTTGTCCATAGCCACCTCCACACCCACACTATCGCCCCACTCGCGCACAACACGCATGGCCCTCTCACCCCGGCTTTCCAGATCAGCACGAGACTGTCCTTCAACCAAGATGAGCAAGTCATCCGCATATGCACAGAGTTTGAAGTCACGCTGCAACGACCTCAGCAGGGAATCCATCATGAGGTTCCATAAAAATGGACCACAGATGGACCCCTGCGGACAGCCGCGTACAACGTCCCTCCAAACCGTGTCGCTGGCGCCCACCACACAGGCTTTCCTACCGCAGAAGTAACTCTCCCATAGAGCGAGCTCCCGACAGCCCACACTACGTAGTCTATCGAGAACTACACTCCACAGGAGATTGTCAAACGCACTCTTGAAGTCTACGAAGAGTCCCAGTACATATCTTTCCGCAGAGCTAGCAACACTTGACTTAACATGCAGCCAGGCATCGTCAACAGACCTCCCCTCCCTGAAACCGAACTGGAATTCAGACAGTGCTGCACCCGGACACTCTTTCAGTCGAAAGACCATTATCCTCTCCAGTACTTTTCCAAGCACTGGAAGAAGACTAATGCCCCTATAAGAGCGAGGATCAGTCCTCACTTTTCCGGGGGACCACAACACGTGCCTTCTTCCAAGCCTCAGGGAAGTAGCCCTCACTGAGACACTTCGCAAATATTGACTCCAGGTATTCCGGTATGGCCTTCCAGATGCTTTTACACATCTCTCCAGTCATACCGTCTATACCCGGAGATTTCCTACTCTTGGCTCTATGGACACAAACCTCTATTTCGGATCTCTCCAGCGCAGGAGGGGCGGCTCCCTACCTAATGTGAGGAGGGCTACCGCCCGCCCGTACAACTGGAAAGAAAACCCCCAACAACGCGCCCATAATATCGCTCCAGGAAGACAATGTTACATTGTCAACCTGGAGGCTTCCTACTTCTAAACGCCTGTGTCGACCCGAACAAACGCGATAGACACGACCCCAAGGATCGTCCCTATTTTCACGCACGAATTCCCTCCACTCGTCTTCTTTTACCCTACAAATTCTACCCTTATATTCCCTCAGGCTAGCCAGATATTCAACCTTACGAATAGCTAGATCATCTGCGTTAGACTGCCGGGCCCTCTGGAATCTCTTCCTGAGGCGCCTGACACTCCTCCGCATCAGATCCAGTTCATCGGTCCACCACTTGACTTTTCTTGGCCTACCCGGACGGGCTCGGCCAAGCAGCTCATCATTCACCGCACACATCCAGTCGTCAATCTGGCCAACCTGAGCGTCTATACCCAATTCCCTGAATTCATCTATAGGCTGTACCATAGCAGCCGCCCTAACAATATTCGCGTAACCGACCCAGTCTATGTCGCTTTTACGCCACCCGCGAGGTGACCCAGATATCCAACTCCGCCGGCGATAAGTGAACCGAATCTCAATGAGATTATGATCACTCACACCAGCGTTGTCACATACCCTCCAGCTGAAGTCGAAGTATGACAACGCCAAGTTACTGGCAATTGTCACATCGATATCGCTGCGGCCCTGTGGAGCGTCAAACGTGTACAGATCACTAGCCTCGTTTAACACCGAAGCACCAACTGTGACCAGCCATTCGCCGAGCATGATTCCTCTAGTGTGGTTCATATGACCAGGCGCATGCCTGGGCATTTTACTGAACCACATAGAGGAACATGCATTTGCATCCAGGCCTAGAATAACGGGTGCACTACTCGCTAGGAGTAGGACCGTATCAATGTACCGAATGTACGGCTCCAAAGGGACGGCAAACCTGCAATACAGGCTTGCAAAGAGCACCCGCCCAAACTCCCCCTGTACAGCAACGCAGACCCCCCACCGGGTACAGCTCACGACCGTACAATCGATCCCCGGGTCATCCACCACTACCGCAGAGTTCCCCTCCAAATCGGGGAAAACCCGCATACCCCCAGGAAGCCCCCTGATGTCACCAAACCGGAGGTACGGCTCCTGCACCAAGGCAACAGCCGCACCCCGTCGCCGCATCGCCTGCCCAAGTTCCGCGGTACCGCGGTATCCATCTTAATGACGAGCGTTCACCCTAGCAACCATGGTCGCATAGACCGGGCACGCTGCAGACATCATCATATGATCCGCCTGCAGTCCCTTGAACGCACAGTTCCTGCACCGCAATTCGTTGTGGCATCGGCTCGCCCAGTGGCCAGCGTCACCGCACCGTCTACACACATCCGACTGGTACTTACAGTCGCGCACCCGGTGATCAAAACCTAGACATCTATAGCACGCCGGTATGGGGTCCAACGTCCGTACCGCGAAGCGGAACCACTTTATATACGCCCCCGTTGTCCGTAAATGTTCAGCAATACGCGGCGTGCATTCTAGGGTCACGTTAGTTGTGCCTTCTTCCACCTTCCAAGGTGCGCTCATCAGTCGAATGGATCGCCTATATTCCGCGGAAGACATCAACTCCCCGAGGTTCATGGAGTGTAGTTCCTCCATGAACTCATCCGGCGAAATCTCCTTGTGGACGCGCTGAACCACTATTTTAGGCCCCAACTTGTCCTTAACAGCCACCTCCAACCCCACTTCAGCGAACTTAGTGTTACCAGCCACCTTCCTCCTCTCAGCCTCCGATGGCGTGCGAATCACGGCTCCTTCCTTCGTTTGGCGCACCTCGTGCACGCGTACCCCCAAAGTCGGCCCAACCTCCCCAACCACCTTTTCCACCACCTCCTTCGCACTCTTCCCAGCCTTACTTTTTACCACTACCGACCAAGTTTCCACCGGTTTTACCAACGGCAGGGCCGGGTATGACACTGGCGCTACCGCCTCCTGTGTCATCGACTTCGCCATCGGGGCAGCAGCAACTCCCACCGCACCAGCCTCCAATCTCCCCCTCAACCGCTCATTTTCGGCCACCAATCCCATAAGAAGTGCCTCGTACTCTCCCACTTCCTTCAACAGCCTGCGTGCAACCCCCCTGCCCACATCATCAGCCATCACAACGTCCATCACCTTCTCCGTGATGCGCTTCATGTCAGCTATTACCCCCTCAGCCAGCACCTTCTTTCTCCTATTCCGGGACGCCCTCTCAGGCGGCATATTCGCATCCACCACACCTTCACTGCACACCTCCATGGTAGTAACCACTACTTCATCATCAGGAACAGCCTTCCTCTCTACCCCTACACCGGCAGCGCCCACGTGTCCCTTCACCAAGTTCAACCCACTTGGCACCGCATCCTCCAATACAGGCTTTCGCCTGGGTTTCGGCGACAGAAGCTTCACCTTCTTAGCCGCTTCCGTATCCTCCGTGGACGAACACTCCGATTCCGTATGCCTTATCTTCGGCGGTACAAACGGTGGTGGCGCCCTGGGATCGTCAGTCGTTGCGTCACTGGCGTCCCCTTTCGCTCTTGGCTTGTCGCCCTTCCTTTTGCTTGCCGGCGGCATGTCGGCAAACTCCGCTGTATAAAATAAATAATTTAGTGCCACCTACCTTTGTGTAGCAGTACTTATTTAATAGTAAGTCCTTATCAAATCCGCGAACCGTCAGCCAAATATATATCGTAATCTCAAACCTCACACGCGCCGTACCGTCAACCGTTCCGTTAAATCAATTTCAAATTTCGAAAAACGTTAAGCAATCAAATACCAAGAAGAAGCACGAGTAGTAGTCAACAGTTCACTTTAACCAAACTTTTGGGCGGAATATTTGCTTAACTTTGAGACACCTGCCAAAGGAGTCTCAAAACAAAAACACACACACACTTTAGAGTCACTTAGCTCTTCAATTTAACCAAACTTTTGGCCGGAGATTTTTGCCAGCGGAGTCTCAATCTGCCAGCGGAGTCTCTCTCTTGTTCTTCCACTTTGTTTATTTTCTTTTTTTTTTTATTTTTTATATTATGCTTCTTCTTTACACTATTCAATTTTTCAACACTTTCAATATCCGCTATATACGTCCGAACGCTGTAACACTCAAACTGCGAATCGATATATAAAAGACAATATAACAGAATGGGATACATACTTAAAGTACTTCACTTTCTTTCATAACACGACAGCTAACTCAACTTTCGATAATAAATTCACGCCATTTGAGCTTGTTTTTGGGAAAGAAGTCACTATGCCAAAAGATTTAAAACTTGATCAAATTGATTCCCTCTACAATGCAGACAATTATATTAAAGAAATCAAGTATCGATTGCAAAAATCACATATTTTGACACGTGAATTAATAGAAAAACATAAAAAGAGAAACAAAAATTTATATGATAAGTCATCAAAACCATGTAACATCAAAATAAATGACTATGTAAAAAAAGAACCTTATGATAAATTTAACAACATTTATGATGGTCCTTTTATTGTCAAAGATATTGATGGAGTTAATGTTACCTTATACAATGAAAACTCGAGAAAAGAAAAAATTTTACATAAAGATAGAATAAGAAAATCAAACTGAAATACAAAAAAAAAAAAAAAAAAAAATGGATAACAGCTATTGTAAATTTAAGAAATTACAAATTTGGAAAAACAAAATTTATTTTATTTTTGTGCCGAAAAAATTAGAATTATAAACATATAATTTTTTTTTTATATTCGAATAATGTATCGAAAACATCAATCTTTCATAATTAGTAAATATATCATATTATACTGAAGATAAAATATTGAAAAAAATAATATTTTTTTTTTTGTACAATCAATGTAAGTTTTATCTTTTAAGTACAAAAAAAAAAAAAATATTGACTCATGTAGCCTTTATAACCTGTGTGATTCATATATATATATATATATATATATATATATATATATATATATATATATATATATATATATATATATATATATATATATATATATATATATATATATATATATATATATATAATTTTTTTTTTTTTTTTTTTTTTTTTTTCAATAAAAGGGAGGTGTAGTGCAAAAGCATCACCCGTTATTAATTCATATTCTATAGTCTTTATATTCTATACTCTTTATACTCTTATACTCATTATAATTGAGACTGCTAAATCGCTAGTCAATAAGCATATGATAATATTCCACAATAAAGTGAAGCAGATATAATCTGACTGCCAACGAATAAAGATTGTTTCATTTCGTTATACCGAACACTAAAAGTTCAGCACAACTCTAGGCGAGAAAAAAATTAAGTTTCATACTCCACGCCCAATTTCTTGCAGGACAACGCCAAGCCGATGGAATGATTTCCTGATCTTCGTTCGGTCTCTCTTATTTGAACATTAATCTGGCGACATACTTTTTTCCTCTGGCTCTATTTTATATCATTCATTCCAATACTTTTTGCCTACACTTATTTCAAAAGAAATTTCGAGCGAATACGAATACACGAAAAATTTTCAAATTTCTCATACAAGTATTTTCAATCATTGATTTAAAGTGACAAAAACACAATTCAAAGAAACTAGTGGCAAATTGATGTTGTTAGGGTGGTGGTTTTAACATAGTTAATTTTGGTGTATTCTGAAATTCATGCAAGTTTGAATATTTTTATAACGAAAACATATTTACGGTTTCTATGACTAACAGGGTGCAGGAAATGCAATCCACTATTTTACAGGCAATTTTAAACAAATGAGCTAATTTAAAATATGTTTCTGGATCGCAAACGGCATCCGCCGACACAAAAATGAACTTTAGCACTTCCTTATGGAAAAGCAAATCGACATAATGCTGATTGCTGAAACTCACTTGACAAGCAACAGTTATTTCAAAATTAATGTTTACACACCATATGATACTAAAGATCCCCGTGGCAGATCTTGCGGAAGCTTAGCAATTTTGATAAAAACTGGAATTTTTTTTTTTTTAGCATTTTTTATTTATTGAATCTTCAAAATGAACTAATAATAAGTATTCAAATCTTAAAACTAAATACATAAAATTAGTTAAGTCCAGCCAATGCTAGACAAAAATGTTTTATTTTGCACGGTCAATATCGGTAAAATCACCTATTTAACGTTCTGATGGTGTCAAGGGTATCCCTCCTTCTCAACCGAGAGTGGCCTTCAAAATTAAGTATATTGCGTGCAAGGCGATTTGGATGAAGTTCCAATTTATTGATATACCTTGTTGCGTACTTTGAAAATTCGTCTTTTACAAGAGGAACACAGAGATCCTTATGAATTTGTGAGTTTTTTACGTACCATGGAGCTGCGGTAATTGTTCGAAGAATTTTGTTATGTCGCCTTTGAATTTTTTCAACGTTTGAATCGGAGGCGGTGCCCCATAGTTGAATTCCATAGCACCATATAGGCTTTAGAATTGCGTTGTATAATAAAAGTTTGCAATCCAGCTTCAATGTCGAATTTCTGCCCATAAGCCAATTTAGTTGCGCTCCTTTTAACTTTAACTGAGTAACTTTCGCATCTATGTGAGACTTCCACGTCAGCCTACGGCCAAGATGAATACCAAGGTACCTGACTTCATTTTGCTGCGGAATAGGTGAATTGTTAATTTGGATAGCTGAACATGTTTGTTTACGCAGTGTGAATGTAACGTGAGTACATTTTTGTTCATTTACTTTAATTTTCCAAAGTTTTAACCATTTCTCCAATATTGAAATATACTCCTGCCAATTTCGCGAAGTAAATTGGTGGTTTTCATGAACGCTGCAGAATGCTGTCTCATCTGCAAAAGTCGAAATGTGGATTCCGGGTGTCGTTGGCATGTCAGAGGCGTAAATCAAATATAAAGTAGGCCCCAGTATGCTGCCTTGGGGAACTCCTGCCTCGATTGGCTGAGTTGGGCTTATAAAGTCGCCTTCTCTGATAACAAACTTCCGCCCATATAAGTAGCTTTCCAGAAGCTTGTGTGTATTTGCAGGCAAGTTTAACTTTATTTTGTGCATCAACCCGTCGTGCCACACTTTATCAAAAGCTTGAGAAATATCAATGAAAAGAGCTGAGCAATACTTCTTCTCCTCAATGGTTTGTCTTATGACATTGACTAGTCTGTGCGTTTATTCTATGGTGCTATGTTTAGCCCGAAAACCAAATTGATGATCAGGGATGCATCCTACATCATTCAATATTGGAGTCAACTTCGCCATTAAAAATTTTTCGAATAGTTTTGAAATTTTTGGTAAAATACTTATTGGTCTGTATGATTCTACCTTAGTCAGATCCTTCCCTGGCTTGGGTATCATAGTAATCACTGAGACCTTCCATTCTGCAGGATAATACTCAAGGCGTAAAATAGCGTTAAAAATAAAAAGTATAACTCTTCTAGCTACACGAGGTAATTGTTCAAGCATTTTACCAGTAATTTGATCAATGCCTGGAGCTTTCCTGGGGTTTGTATTACCGATAACGTTTTCGACATCTTGAAAATTAAGTCTCAAAGACACAGGTGGTCTAACAACATCTGGTGGTAATTCAACTGTAATATTCGCTGAATCATTTGTAATAAAAACGTTTCCCAAATGATCGACATACAACATTACCTTTTCAGAATCGCTTCTTGCCCAGTCGCCAGTTGAAGTTCACAAAGGTGGCTTAACTATTACGGGTCTTTTCAGACCTTTTGTCGCTTTCCACAAGGAATAATCAGATTGAGGGGTACCATCAAGGCTTTCCAAATATGTTTTAAGGGAAGCCATTCTATGGACTTCAAGCAGATTTCTTAGCTGAGTTATGCATTCCCGTATCCTAGTTTTAAGTTGGGGACACCTGCGAAGTTGCCACGCTCTTCTGACTCTTCTTTTTTCTGACAGAAGTTGCTCAATTTCAGACGAATACGTTCTGTTGCTCTCATTTCTGGATCTTATATGACTAGTGGTAGCATGCTGACAGCCATATTCTCGGTGCGATATTTTCAGTGCAATGTGAACTCAAAAATGTTTTGTATTTTAGCCAATTAACTCTATTGAGAGTCAACGGGGAGCCAATCTCTTGGGGGAACGAAACAGAGATTATAGTGGGTGAGTGATCTGATGACAAATTTAATGAAGGCTCCACTTGCATCCACTCTAGAGGAAAATTTTTCACAACTCCAAAATCTATAACATCTGGGATCTTTCGTCAGTTTGACGGCCAATAAGTGGGGTGTCCGCTTGAAACCACATCTAAGCCCATTTTGGAAATGGTATCAAAAAGCACACGGCCTTTCGAGGTAATTAAACGTGATCCCTAAAAAGTGTTATATCTGTGCTAACGTGGAAGTCTCACATTGAAGCAAAAGTCACTCAGTTGAAACTAAAAGCAGCGCAATTGGCTTATGGCTAATTGGACATTGAAGTTGGACATTGAAGTTGGATTGCAAACTGTTGTACAATGCAATCCTAAAGCCTATATGGTGCTACGGAATTCAGTTATGGGGCACCGCCTCAGCGTCAAACACTGAAAAAATTTAAAGGCGGCAAAACCAAATTAACGAGTGATTTTTTTGCTATTATCTTTTTAGCAACACTAGTTTTGACAGCTCACGCACGTTTTGTATCTTGTGTCACTGTCAAACATCTTCAGTTTGGTCTATAATTTAATCATGAATCGTCTTACGAACGAACAACGCTTGCAAATTATTGAATTTTATTACCAAAATGCGTGCTCTGTTAAGAAAGTTCATCGCGCACTTCTTCCATTTTATGGTCAGTTTAATCGACCTACTGAGGCTTCTATTCGGGCTATTGTAAAAAAATTTCGCACCAAATTTACATTGTTGGACATTAAACCACCAACACGCTTACGTAGAGTGCGAACTGAAGAAAATATCACAGCCGTATCGGCCAGTGTTGATGATGACCGTGAATTATCGATTCGGCGCTGTTCGCAGCAATTGGGCCTTTGTTACTCCACTACGTGGAAAATTTTGCGGAAGGATTTGGGTGTGAAGCCTTGTAAGATACAGCTGGTGCAAGAATTGAAGCCAAACTACCTACCACAACGCCAAATTTTTGGTGAATGGGCTCCTGAAAAGTTAGATGATATCGAAGAATTGTGTTCAGCGACGAGGCTCATTTCTGGTTGAATGGATACGTGAACAAGCAAAACTGCCGTATTTGGAGTGAAGAGCAGCCAGAAGCATTGCAAGAGCTACAAATGCATCCACAAAAAACAACCGTTTGGTGCGGATTATGGGCTGGCGGCATCATTGGGCCGTATTTCTTCAAAGATGATGCGAATCACAACGTTACTGTGAATGGTGAGCGCTACCGTGCGATGATAACAAACTTTTTTTTGCCCAAAATGGAAGAGCTTGACTTGCATGACATGTGGTTTCAACAAGACGGTGCCACATGCCACACAGCACGCGAAACAATGGACCAATTGAGAGGCGAGTTCGGTGAACAGTTTATTTCACGCTTGGGACCAGTCAATTGGCCGCCCAGATCGTGCGATTTAAAGCCTCTAGACTATTTTTTGTGGGGCTATGTTAAGGCTAATGTCTATAGCGACAAGCCCGCTTCGATTGACGCACTGGAAGCCAATATTGCCAACATTATTCGTGAGATACCGGCCGAAATGTTGGAAAGAGTATGCCAAAATTGGACTAAACGGATGGACCATTTGAGGCGCAGCCGCGGCCAACATTTGCATGAAATAATCTTCAAACATTCAATTATATCGACCCAACTATCGATCCAAATAAATATTTCATGAATTTTTCTGAATTTTATGTGTTTTTTTTTTTTAAATTTCCGATAGTTCTTATAAAATCACCCGTTATTAGAACGATTACAGCAGCTCGATGGATCGTAAAAAAATTAACGAATTCATAAAGATCTGAGTGTTACACTGGTAAAAGACGAGTTCTCTTAGTATGCGACAAGGTATGTCAGTAAACTGGAGTTTCATCCAAATCCTCTTGCGCGTAATATACTTAACTTTGGCGGCCACACTCGCTTGAGAAGAAGGGATACCGTTAACACCATCAGAACGTTCAATAGGTGATTTTACCGAAATAACTCCTGCATAATACAACTTTTTGTCTAGCATTGGCTGGACTTAGGTAAAAAGCACATTTTTATTTTATTTTATTGTTTGTATTTCTTTATTTTAATATTTAGTATTAAGATTTGAATACTTATTGTTAGCTCATTTTGAAGATTCAATAAATAAAACACGCTTAAAAAAATATATACATTTTTGTTTCGCTGATTTTATTTAGAATTTTATTGTTTATTGAATTGACATCTTTGTTTTTGGCAGGAAGTGATGCTTGATCACGTAACCACTGTTCATTTTTCAAGTTGTGTTCAACATTTAGAAATAAACAACTGAGTAACTCTTCAATGCATTGTGTTATGTTAAAAAAGTTCGATCAAAAAATAATGGTTTGTGCATCATATTACAGATACGCCAAAGAATTTGATTTGAGGCACGCACTAAGCTCATCATCAGTGGAATTGCAGGCAATTTTCGTTAGAAATCACCGGCTACCACAAATAGTGCTCCTCCCAATTATTTTTTATCGCTTCTAAAATCTTGTAACATGCGATCAAGGGCCTCTAAAGATTTTTTTGTGGGTCATTGTACATTTATCCCATACTATGATCTTAAAAATTTGCAGCACTTTACTTTTTGAGGAGTGTTTTTTTTTATATTGCATGTGTCCGTATCTGAAAATGGTGGCTTTAGAGGTAATTTAAATGTCTATTACGCAGTTCTGCCACCATACAAAAGTATTGCTGCTCTGGCGGACGTTGCAAGGGGTAGTGCAATATTATTTTGTGATTGAACTTCAGCCAATATTAACGAAATCATAAAAAATTTTTCTGTCCCATCTGATCCATCCACAAACTACAATCCACTACTTTCAGTAAGTGCTCTCATTAAAATCTTGTATGCCGAGAGTTGCACCTGCTGTAAGTGTGGTAGATTTTCAGCCATAAATAGTTCTAAGTCGTGTGGATTGCAATTGCTTTCTCGTTGTAGATCTTACTCAGACCATCATCATTGCCTGCTTTTTTTTTTTTTTTTTTTTTTTTTTTTATTATTTTATTTATTGAATCTACATAAAAAAATGTAATGACAATAAGTATTCAAATCTTAATACTAAAAAAAAAAAAAAAATTGTGATTAAAGTCCTGCCAGTGCTGGACAAAAATTTATTTTTATGCGAATATTATTTCAGAATTCAGTCATCTGTTTAGAGCTCTAATGGTAGCCAAAGTATCCCTCCTTCTCAGACGGGTATGACCACCAAAATTAAGAATATTAGCTGCAAGAGGATTTGGATGGAATTCAAGTTTGTTAATATACCTTGTCGCGTACTTCACAAATTCAGATTTCACAAAAGGTACGTTCAGATCTGCGTGGATTCGTGAGTTTTTAACGTACCATGGAGCATCTGTAATTCTACGGAGAATTCTATTTTGACTTCTTTGAATTTTCTCAATGTTGGATGCCGAGGCTGTGCCCCATAATTGAATCCCATAGCACCATATTGGCTTTAGAATCGAGTTGTACAGCAAAAGTTTACAATCAAGCTTCAAGGTCGAATTTCTGCCTAGTAGCCAGTTAATTTGCACTGCTTTCAATTTAATCTGCGTTACTTTTGCCTCGATGTGCGACTTCCATGTTAGTCTACGGTCAAGATGAACCGAGGTATTTGACTTCACTGTGTTGAGGTATTACTTTATTGTTAATAGTAATGGGAGAGCATGTTCCTAGACGCAGTGCGAATGTAACATGGGCACACTTTTGTTCATTAACCTTGATTTTCCAAAGCTTCAGCCATTTCTCTAGTTTGTCGATATGTTCCTGTAAATTTATTGATGCTTGCTGGTGGTTACTATGTATGCTAAGGAATGCTGTATCATCTGCAAATGTTGAAGTGTGAACGTTGGTGCTTGTTGGCATGTCAGATGCGTAGATCAAATATAAGATAGGCCCTAATATGCTGCCTTGGAGAACTCCTGCTTCAATAGACTGAGCGGGGCTTATGAAATCGCCTTCTTTTATTATAAATTGGCGACAATATAAATAGCTTTCCAAAAGGTTATGTATGTTTACAGGTAAGCTAAACTTTATTTTATGCATTAAGCCATCGTGCCACACTTTATCAAAAGCCTGTGAGACGTCGATGAATAAGGCAGAGCAATATTTTTTATCTTCAAATGCCTTTCTTATGACGTTAACTAACCTGTGTGTTTGCTCAATGGTGCCATGTTTCGCTCTAAAACCAAATTGGTGATCAGGAATACATTCAACCTTATGAAGCATTGGATCCAACTTCGCCTTTAGCAATTTTTCAAAAAGTTTTGATATTGTTGACAGTAGACTTATTGGACGGTATGATTCTACTTTCGTGTGATCCTTCCCTGGCTTAGGAACCATTGTTATCATGGACACCTTCCACTCTGCAGGGTAATACTCAAGTCGTAAAATAGCATTAAAAATAAAAAGAACAATTCTTTTAGCTACACGAGGCAGCTCTACGAGCATTTTGTTGCTGATTTTATCCATACCTGGAGCTTTTTTAAGGTTTAGATTGCCAATAGCATTTTCAATTTCTTCAAAATTGAATCTTAAAGGCACAGGAGGTCTACTAACAATAGGTGGCAACTCATTTGCATTGTCAGACCTATTTGTGGTAAAAACGTTTTTCAAATGGTTAACAAATAAATTACCCTTTTCCGAGTCATCTCTAGCCCAGTCACCAGACGGTTCTCGCAAGGGCGGCTTACCTCTAACTGGCCTTTTTAAACCCTTAGTCGCCCGCCATAAAGAATAGTCGGACTGAGGAGTACCATCCAGACTTTCTAAATACGTTTGTAGAGAAGCCGTTTTTTGGTTTCCAAGCAAACTTCTTAGTTGATTTGTGCACTCACGTACCCTTGTTTTTAGCTGCGGAGACCTGCGAAGTTGCCACTCTCGTCGAACTCTTCTTTTTTCTAACACAAGTTGCTCGATTTCTGAAGAATGTGTTCTATTTTGAAGGTTTCTGCGTGTTAAATAAACTCTAGAAGCAAGTTCAGCGGCTTGTTTAAGGTTTTCGCTAAAGTTGCTTAGTGACGCATTAATATCTTCAGGTGTTCTTAAAACAATATTCTCAGTGCAATGGGTGCTCAAAAATTTTTTATATTTTAGCCAATTCACTCGGGTGACAGTCCTATGGAAATTGTTAATCGGAGACCAAGTCTCCTGGGGAAAACGCACTGAAATAATAGTAGGTGAATGATCCGATGACAAGTCTAACGAAGGCTCAGCTTGCATCCATTCCACAGGGAACCCCTTTACCACTCCAAAATCAATCACATCAGGAATCTTTCGCCGGTCAGTCGGCCAGTAAGTGGGATGTCCGCTTGATATTACGTCTAAGCCCATTTTAGAAATTGTATCAAAAAGCACTCGACCCTTCGGGGTGATTAAACGTGAGCCCCAAAAAGTGTGTTTTGCGTTGTAATCTCCAGCTGCTATAAAACGAGGTCCTAATGAGGTGAAAAAACTTGAATATTGTGACTCCGTCACTGAAAATCGAGGCGGCGAATAAATCGATGAGATAACCAATTTGTAATGAAAATTTTTCACACAGATATTAGTTGCTTGAAGATAGTCCTCACATTTCTCGTTCAACAAAAAATGCTTTATCCTAGATTTTATCAAGATTGCAGAACCTCCACAAGCTCTTCCACGGGGGTCTTTAGTATCGTATAATACGTAGCCGTTAATTTTAAAGAAGCTTGTTGACGTCAAGTGAGTTTCTGCAATCATCATTATATCAATCTGCTTATCCATCAGGAAGTATTCGAGTTCATTTTTGTGTTGGCGGATGCCGTTCGCGTTCCAGAAACATATTTTCAACCAAATCGTTTTTTCGAAATAACCTGCAAAATGGTGGATTACATTTTCACCATTTCCTGCATCATCGTCATCATAGACGATGTAAAAGTGTTTATAGTTTGAATTAGGGTCTGTATTGTTGCCTCAAGGTTACTGAAACTTTGATCGGGCGGTTGAGATATAGATTGTTGATTCGGGTTTGCGAATGTAGACTTAACTACATTAGCATAAGAAATTTGTTTTTGATTTTGAACGGTTTTGTAGGTGGTTGACTGTCCTGTCGGAGGAAAAGAATTATTAGAAAAAATTTGAGTCTGCTGTGGTGGCTTAAAAGCAATTATTGGTTTGTTGTTCATTGAGCGCTTGAGGTGGGTGTAGACGGAGCAACCTCTATAATTAGCTGTGTGGTTTTCACCGCAATTACTGCATTTTTTTGTTTTTGGGTCGAATTTCGGTTTATTGCATTGTGCTGTACCATGGAGTTCTCCACACACAACACAAACTGTAGGCAACTTGCAGTACGCTTTAGTGTGGCCAAATTCTTGGCAGTTGTGGCACTGTACGGGTCCTAAGCGCTTATGCGGTTCCTCTACGGTTACTTTTCGATGTAAAAGGAATTTTACACTGTATATTGGATGAACTTCATTTTTCTTTAAAGTCACATCTCCTGGCTCTAATTCAACCCTAAACATTGGTTGAGGGATCTTTTCACGATTTCTGATGTTTAACACATTTTTACTTTGAATCCCTTGTCTGTCAAACCGGTCTTAACCTCATCAGTGTCTACGCATGGGTTAATCCCTTTTATTACGACTTGAAGACCTTTAGCGCTTTTAAGCTGATAAGTATAAAAAGCTTTTTTTTCTTTTTCAAAATCGTTAGACAGTTTTCGATAGTCATTTTCTTCGTTAACCTGAATTTTAGTTTCGTTAATGTTACCGTGCTTGATGGAGGTAACGTTAAATGTATTTTCTCCGATTACTGAAACAATTTTTCTTACCAGTTCATTGGAGGCAGATTCCCTTAAATAAATTGGTGGTGGTTTAAACGATTTTTTTGACGATCCTGTTGGCTCATCCGTTTGAAGAATAGAAAATCTGTTTTGATCGGTTGGTCTAGCGTTGTCGGTATCTTTAGAGATTTTTGACTTGGATGCAATTTGAGCAGATTTAGGGCTTGGCTGACGTTTGGTGATGGTGATATACCTATCCATGCCTACTTGCGTTTTTTGTTTATTGGCATTAGTTAGAGTAGAAGATCTTTTATCTTCTGTTGTAACATCTATGTTAGGCGAGCCGAAACAGGAGCGGATTTTATCTCTTGTAGAAAGAAAATTGTCCCATGATTGCCTTATAGATTCTTCTTCAGAAGTCCATATATTTTTGCTGGCTCTTTTTCAGAATTATTTCTGATGGGATTACTCATACAGAAAACAAAAACTTTAATGTATATTTTTTTCCTACTGGGTAGGTAATCTTCACGCACAATTACAACAATAACAATGCACTGCCACCGCACTTGTTTTATTGAAATTGATTTTATTGTTTAGTTACTGAAATGTGAGGAATTTATTTTCCCGTTGTTTTTTAAAATAATTTGTTATTGTTTTTACAATTTATTACAATATATTATTGTTTATATGCAAGTTTAAAAATTAGTGAGCACATTGATTTTTTTGTTTGTTTTTTTTTTTGTTCACTGTTTAATTATACGACTGTGCAGTTGGAGAGTCACAGAGTGCTGCTTGATTAGGACTAATCATAACAACTTCCGAGAGTGTATTGCTGTTTATTTTCAAACATTTATCTTCTATTAGAATCAATGCCTCGTTATAAGTTTTTATGTGAAATTCAATTATTGAAAACAAGTTACCAATATGAGAGCAAATAATACTCTTCTGGCTCTAGATGATTAGATATTGATACAGTTGCGTTGTGAATCGTTTTCTAATAAATTTAGCTTTTGGCACGCATCCCGATAAGTTGCATATGAATTTTTATGTCAGAATTTGAGCATATAGCAAAGTTTGAGCAAAAGAATCATTTGTGCATCTATCGGAAAAGGAAATTCATGTTGTCCCATTAACTTCTGTAAAATAAACGTGCTGTTCATTTTCGATGTTTTTCTAAGCATTTATTTATTTATTGATTCTTCAAAAAGGTAACTAACAATAAGTATTCCAATCTAAACAAAACATATGTGTTTTCGAGGTTAACAGATAAATGCACAGCAGTTGGATGACGCTCAAGGATTTGGGAATAATAAAATTTGCCTAACAGTTTCATTGCTGCTAATGTATCCGGCCATTGGATATTGTGTAATTTCATCGTTTGGTTACGTTGGTTACATTTGCAGATGTACTTGATTGATTTGAAGAAATTACAATACTCGACGTTAATATGCGTTTTGTACGTTTTTGAATGCAGTAGGCAATATAGCACTATCGAAAGATTTTCAACATCAATTTCATTGTTTTGCACATTTATTGTAATTGAGCGTCCACCACAGATGATCTATGACGATGAAGCGGGTGTAGCCATCAACACCAGAGATTATTTCTTGAAGCAATTCTCTAGGATATCTTTTCGTATATTTCCCATCGAGCTCGAAAGGCGAATTTATATTAATACAATGAATCATGTTTTTAACCACAACTTCATGTATGTGTGAATCAATATTAGTATCAGGTATTTCTGCTGAAATAATTTCATCTCTTTTATCTGGCGTAATTTTGTCAACCAACCATATCCAAATGTGGAAATGAGGCATTCCACGTTTCTGCCATTCAATAAAATATATCCATCATCACGTTTTCGAAAACACGTAACTTAGCAATAAAATCCATTGGCGATTCTATCCCCATTCTGACCTGCCCTCTCAATAAAAGATGTATTTTGGGCCTTTTCCATTTACAATTTTCGAAATTTGTTCACATTTGACGAAGTTGTTTGATAATCAATTATTGGAGCTGGCAATTTTCTTCCCCTCCCTCTTTTTGCAAAGAAGAAAATTAGTAGAAGTTTCCTGTACCCAAAAACAAATTCAAAAATAGGTCCACAAATGCCGAAGTTCTTTGATAATAAATTTTTGAGGGGGGCGTATTGCGACATCCTCGGCCACCTTCAGTTTTAAAGAACACAGTTTTGTGGATACTTTTTTATATAAAAAAAATTTTGAAAATTGGTTCACAAATGACGAAGTTATTAGATAATTAATTATGGGAAGGACAATCTCGCCACCAAGTTTCAAAAAAAAAAAAAAAAAAAATTATTGACCTTTTCCATATACAAAAGGAATTTTGAAAATTGCTCAATAAATGATGAAGTAATTTACAATCAATTGTTTAGGTGGTCATTTTGCGATAACTTCGTCCCGCAAAAGTAATATTAGTCGTTTTGTATACATATGTAAGAAAAATTGTGAAAAGTGATTCAAAAATGAAGTTGCTTGATAATCAATTATTGGAGCTGGCAATTTTCTTCCCCTCCCTCTTTTTGCAAGGAAGCAATGTAGAATGTGTGAAAAAAATATGAAAACATAAAAAAATTTTGAAAGTTCGGTATTGAGCACATAAAACAGCTGTCGATCAGCTACGCTAACGAGGCCACCTGGTACTAAATTCGCCTTGGATTTATCCTAATTTGACTTTTTAAATTATTTATTTTTGTACGTATGAACATGGATATGAACGTTTATGTATTCACATACTTATGTACATGTATGCATACTTTTTTTGCTGTTATTTCCATTTTTATTCGTTTGATTTTTTATGTTTGTTCAAGTTTCTTCTCTTTTCTTTCTCAACGAACCACAAAACTTTCATACGCGCACTATTCGCCTCCGTTGCATGAACGTAAGTAAGAAAAACGTCAAGTTTTCTTCGCGTTTTTTTTTAGCATTGGGCTAAACTACAGTCATTAAAAAAGTATACTTTAAGAAATATAAAGCAATGTTTAATGAAAAAGTATAGTTTTCGTCTACTATAAACAAAAAAAGGCTTACTTTATTTCCAAAAGCAGGTGCTAAAGTTAAACACAGAAAAAACTGTTTTTAAATATAGCAACATAACTTTAAATAAATCAGCTGTTCGGCGTCAAATGATAAAATATAAAATACCTATAAAAAATTAGTTTTGTGAAAGCTGGGTAAAAAGTAGTATAAAATAAAAAATTTGTAGGCATAGAAAAAATGTGTACATTTAAAGACACTGACATCGATTTTGCCATAATTCATGAGTTTCGGGTTGGAGGTAGCGCCAAAATTTATAAGCAAAAGTGTGTCCTTTTGAACTTGCCGATGATTTTTTTCGTTAGACATGCTCGCGAAGGTTAATAAATTCTTGCTGCGACGCATGAAACTTCTTCACGTTTGCAACAGCTTTTGAGGCACTTATGTTCATGCGAGCCCACTGAGCTGTAAGTTTTGCTATTTTGCGATAGGGACCTCCGGATATACTCTCCTTTATAATTTTCAATGCATTTTTCTTCTAATTGAACATGGAAGTGTCGTTTTTCCTTTTCGTTTGTGCTCCAGTTACCTCCCGTTCCATTTTATGTTGACTGTCAATAAAAGCGCAAATTTATAGAGTTAAAATAATTTATAACATACAGAACCTACCTTTTCCATTATAGATAATAATTTATAATAGTTCTTAGGAACTTTTTTTTTTAATTTTTAGTCAAATGTTATGACCGTTTGTTTTCCTTTTTTTAATTCTCCCTGTCAGCTGATCAGAGACGCCACTTGTTTATATTTTATACTAGATTGTGCGCAAATATTTAATGAATTTGATTTGTCGCCCATTTAGAACTTAGTTCAACTTAGAACCAACTCAAATTTTTACTATAGTTGAAAAAAAATTAGCAGCAGATGCTAAAATTTAAATTGTTTTTAAAAACAATCGACTTTATTGTTTGACTATAGTGAGAGCCTATTGTGTTCCATGAACAGGCTGTTAATGTTCATATTTTGTTTTTTAATTTTCTATTGCCAGAAATAAATGTAAAATAACCGAAGTAAGGTGTTGGCGGCTGCCTTTGGAGGTTCAATTCGTCGCATAGTTGTAGCATGATCACGCCACTCTTTTAGTCACAACATGAATGCATCCTATTAAAGGCATGTGTAAGAAATAACTAAAAGAATATCAGGTTACATTTTATAAATTCATAACCCTCGTCACTTGACACCTTTTGCTGTCACTGACCGTTGTCGCGACAGTGCGCCTAACAAGTGCAGCAATTTGAAAATACACTTGAGTTGCGAATTGTATTGGTTTATGAAAGTACGTATGCATGTGTGTGGCACTGTTACAACAAAATCTAAACACTTGAATCGCGCCACATATACACATACCAAAGACACAATTTATGGCCTTGAACCATATACGTATGTATATATGTAAAGTCTGATCAGCTTAACTCTAAGCCGTGGGAACCACATTGGTTTCCCAAACATTAATAATAATATTAGTATGAGTCGTCTAGAACTTCTCATAAGTAGTATATAAGTAGACGTAATTTTAGTTTTAAGAATTAATAATAATTTTCACAGACTTGAGCAACAATCCATTGGTAGCAATGTTAGTCCTTTCTGCACTAACATTGCTACCAATCATTTACATTTTGAATATATGTCATACTAAAAAAATATAAAACTTTGCCGCATAAACAGTGCTTTATAGCCAATTTACACTTACTCACATCTTTCATCATTTTGGAAAAGATGTTAACATCTTCCTATATAAAGTCTATATGAAAAAAACTCACCATATTTACAAGATGTTATAGCATGTTCACACGAAAGCTTATTTTCGAGGTTCGCTGTCTCATTCGTGGTTCGCGGTCCAATCTTAATTGAACCAAGATGATTCGCCATACAAAATTTTATGAGCGAACCAACTTGGTTCATTTTGAATCTTGTTGCGAACCAAGCTAAAACTACTATCATCTCCAAATTTGATAATAAATTATCGATAGTTTATCTGAACTAGCTGAAAAAATCCAAACAAAGAAAAAACAGATAATTAATGCGTGTAAAATCGAAATAAGCCGATTGAAAATGTAAAAATTTGTTATTTACATAAAGATTTAAATAAAAATTTAAAAAAGAATTAGAGAAACGTTTGCACCAAATATGTAAACATCAGTGTGAAGCAAAAAACAACCGTCTGAACACCTAGGTTCGCAATAGTGGTTCAGAGAGCGAACCAAGTGTTTCATATTACCGTCTAAACATGGTATTAGTTTCTCATTTTGCTGGATTCAACATCTTTCGATTTTTTTAGTGTCATCACTCAAAAAAAGTTAAAAGAAATTGCGGAGCGGGAGCGAACAATGTAAGTAAATTTAAATTTAATTATTAAGTTAATCAATACAGTAGATTTATTTATAGTAAATAAGAAAAAATACTTCGTGTTGTATGATCTGCTAGTGAAAAGACTATGCTTATAGACCTTTGGAGTGAAAAAGTTGCAGAATTGTGGAGTGCGAGGAAAAATTCGCATATTTTCCAGGAAATGGCATTACAGTTGCAAGAAGCCAGATTTTCTGGAAGCTGGACAGATGTCCGTACAAAAGTGGATAACCTCACCCGGAAATACAGATAAAACCAATTTATGCATACTTTATTACATATACATACTTATGTATCTACTGACATACATAAGTATGTATGCATATCTACAAATATAATTTGTTCTAGGCAAGAAAAAAGCGAAATTTGGCCTACAGGAGGATCACCATCTTCATGGGAACATTTCCACAAAATAAATAACATCTTGGGGTCTTTTGAACTGCAAAATGTTCAAGATAACATGCATGAAAGTACAGGTAAGTTTTTTAATATATAAAGTTGAGATATTCATTAATAACTTCAATGTATGTATGTTATTTTTGCAGATATGTCTACACTTTTGGACGAAAGCCAGGATATTATCGTGTTCGACCCACTTAATTTTGATACTGACCAGCCATGCTCAAGTAACTGAAGCACAGTTGAAGTTGAAGATCGTCCGCTGCCGCAGGCAAAGAAAAGGAAAATGGACGTGAATGCGGAACTCATAAAATTAGGTAGGGAGCGCAAAGAAATGCAAAAAGAAATTAATGAAGAGCGCAAGAAACTAATGATGGATATGGTAAAAAGGCTGGACACCATTTCATCACAAAACACTGCATTTCAAAACAAGCTGCTCAGTATTTCGCGAGAAAAAAAGTAAGTACATAATTTTAAATTGAAGTATTCTTAAAGCCCAGTTCAGACTATTATACTGTGTATTAATACTTGTCAAAAATTCAAATAATACGTGCAAGTCTGATAGTCTGAATGTAATCCGTCATACATACGAAAAATAATACGATAAAAAGTTGACATCTCAGACGACTTTTTTGTTTTTTGAAACTTTTCAAAACGATAATACTTTTCATTGGATCGGGGATGTGTCTTTTAGGAAACCAGCTGTGTAAAGATTTACTAGCCGACTATTTATTAGCCGATGGCGTGCCGTCACCGATAGTATTTTTTGTCGTTATAAGAAAGCTTGAAATTTGGGATTTAGCTGTCGTATATAAATGTATTTTGCTCATGCTATATGTAGAACATAAAATATTTTGGTGCTTTTAAGTTTGGATCTGTTTTACATAATTATTATATTAGCTGCTAAAGTTTTTCAAACGCCGGCACGTCTACCGCCTACGACGAAGAGCTCACCTGCCGCCGTGTAAAGTTTTACGTTGGCACATCTCTCTGCTGAATAAATAGGTGTGTTCCACGAGATCTCGGACTAGTTTGGACTAATGAGAGTAAAAAGCATATTACTCTCTAAATTTGCAAATTTTACCCAAAACTACTGGAACGCAAAAAACCATAATTGTACATCTTACAATAAAAGTGCTACTTACTTTTTAAATTAAAGTATATTTTAGCGATTTTAGACTCTTAAAACGCGTATCATCATATAAACGAAAGATTTGCATTATTGGCAACAACTGTAAATTAAAAGCAATGCAAAAATTTCAATAGGTTTTTATTGTACATATTTATAAAATAAAAAAAAAATAAAACTAAAAACAACAATTGCACGTTGTGCTTACAACTTCTCAACGTTATTTCTAGTTTAGCCAACCTTCCATTTTGTTTTTAAATCATTTTTAAACAAAATCTTTTTACCAATTTGCAAATTTTCTGATTACATTTTCAGTTTCATATGCATGTAAACATAAAACAGCTGATTATTCAATTCTAGTCCGAACTTACCCAAAGAAAAAGTTCGGGCTAATTTGTGCAGGAAATGAAAAATTTTACTCTCTCATTTTCTCTCAAAATTGCACAAAAATTGTTACGTGGAACGCTTCTGGACTAGTTTGGGACTGTTTCGTTATTCACGTGGAACACACCTAATGAAAAAATATGAACAGCTGTTTTCTTTTCTACTCAAATTTTTTGGTTTATAACAGGTGTGATGGTGTGAATGCAAAATCTAATTTACGTTAGACTTTTAGAGTCGCAAGAATGTGTTTAGACTTTTATCTCATAAAATCGAATGAAAGTATTTATACTTGTATAATAGTCTGATCGGGCCTTAATAAACATGTGTATATGTACAGTCACTCACATTTAAAGTCGGGCAGATGCATGTAAAAAATTTTAGTCCCCATATTTGTAGGCTGACGGAAGAAAAAGTCGTTTTAATTTTGTTTATTTTTCACGAAAGTTCTTTTATTTAAAAACAACAAAAACAATTTATTCCAAGTTCTTTTATTAAATGTATACGAAGGCTTAACTTAAATAAGGTCACTTTTCAGTCTCACATTTAAAGTCGGGCAATAAATAAAAAATTAGCATTATGTGAACGCAAAATTAATATTTTGTAGATCCACCTTTTTGTGTTTCAACAGCTTGTAAGCGGTTTTGCAAAGATTCCACTAATTTTTTGCAAACCTCAGGACTTATATTATTCCACTCTTCCTGTAAGGCATTCTTTAGTTGTGGAATTGGCGTACACTGCCTGTCCTGCATCCGGCGGCCTAATTCGTCCCACAAATGTTCAATAACATTGAGGTCCGGACTTTGTGCAGGGGTTTTAATAACCTTCGGACAGTTATAGAGCAGCCAATTCTTTACATCATATGCTGAATGTTTAGGATCATTGTCCTGGTAAAATTGGAAATTAGTTTCAATGCCGAGTTTTTTTACGCTTTCTTTTAAATTTTTTCTCAAAATATTTAAATAAACATTCTTACTCATAACACCGTCAATGAAATGCAAATTTCCAACGCCTGAGGCTGCCATGCATCCCCAAACCATAACCGATCCACCACCGTACTTTACTGTTTTTCTTAAATTCTTGCCTTCCATCTCTTTGTTTGGTTTGCGCCATACTTTGCTTCTTCCATCGCACCCAAATAAGTTAAATTTACTTTCGTCAGTAAACAATACCTAAATATCAATAATAAGCCTAATTAAATTTTTATGTTTGTTCCAACTTAAGGTACTCCAGAAACCAAAATCTTTGGTCATATATTGACGAGCAAAAACAAGCTGAGGAAAACAAGAATTGGGTTTTTTATATTTTTATAAAAAAACTTTATTTGCTGTCGCTATAACGAGGAAAATTACAAAAACTAAAAAACTATTTTTTATTTTCTATTGTCAATATTTTTCCGAATTTAAAAATCAATGAACATGTGTTAAAAAAAAATATTAATTTCTTAAAGTAAAGTTAGTATTTCATTATTTGAATAGTAAACGTCTTATCTGTGCGGCATCTAGCCAAATATGGACCACTATATGGTTGCTGTAAAGGCTTTAGTACTGCATCATTTCTTAAAAATACGTGCGTACAAGTTGCCAGATCCTGTGGCACATATACTGGTCTGGTTCCATGCCTTTTTATATGAGGTGCAATCATATTCTGCATATGCTCACAAAAATTTAAGACCCACTCATCCTTTGCATCATACACCTTTTCAGTGAGAAACAGCCCTGGAATTTTCAATACTGAGCCTAGTGTTAATTCTGCTGGTGAGTATCCGATGTCTGGATTGACAGAGCACCGAAGTCCTAGCATAACCAATGGAAGTGCCTCAACCCACTTAGTGTCGGTATGACATTTAATAGCATTTTTCAAGAAACGATGCCATCGTTCGATCTGACCATTAGCCTGCGGGTGGTATGAAGTTGTGTGAATAATTTTTGAGCCAAGTACCTTTGCAAATTCTTGAAATAAAGATGATTCGAATTGTCTCCCTTGGTCGGTCGTTATTTGACTGGGTACGCCGAACCTTGAAACCCATCCAAAGAAAAACGCATCGGCTACAGTCGAAGCTTTTATATCCTCCAATGGTATCGCCTCTGCCCATCTTGTGAAACGATCAATGCACGTTAAACAATAGCGAAATCCTTTTGACACCGGTAGAGGTCCGATAATATCAATGCTTATAAACTGAAATCGTTCTTCAGGGAGAGGAAAGTTCTTGACTTCTGTCTTCGTATGTCTCGTAACTTTTGACTTTTGGCACGTCACACAGTTTTTTGCCCACAAGGAAACATCAGATTTCATTGATGGCCAAACGAAGCGTTCACTCACCAATTTAACGGATGATTTAGAACCGGGATGTGATAAATTATGCACCATGTTAAAAACATCTCTCCGAAATTTCTTAGTTACAATTGGTCGTACAATAGATGTGGAGCAATCACAATATAACTCTATTTCTGCACCAGGAATCTCAAATTTTTTTATCTTCAAACTATGATCTGAAGATGAAAGTAAATGCTGAATTTCTTTATCACTATGCTGATCCCTTGCTAAGTCTTCATACTTTATATTCGAAGGCATTTTGATTGTGTCCAGTCTTGATAAAATATCAGCGGTAATATTTGCGTCCCCTTTAACATACCTTATTTGCGTTGTATGCTGTCCAATGTAATCCAGCTGACGAAGTTGTCTAGCTGAAGCCTTTTCAGGACGCTGTGAAAATGCAAATGTCAGTGGCTTGTGATCCGTAAAAATTTCGAAACTCTGTCCCTCAAGAAAATATTGAAAGTGTTTCAAGCCCGAATATGCCGCTTGCAATTCACGGTCATAAGTGCTGTATCGACGTTGAGTCGAGAGAGAGTGCCGCGCTTCTTACAGGATATGTAAGTAAGCAAGCGTTTGATAACTGGCCCTTGCAAATTTCAAACGATGTTCTGAGCTCATCGGTCCATGCAATCTTACGTTTATCTTTCTTCTTTTGCCCTTTTTTAAGATTATGAAGAATTGCTTGTGCCTCAGCAGCATTGGGAATAAAACGCCGATAAAAGTTTATTAATCCGAGAAATTGACTTAATTCATATATGGTTTGCGGAAGTTTAAAATTCTTGATTGCTTCTATACGTTCAGGATTAGGGAATAACCCGTTTGCTGTCACCAAATATCCCAGAAAACAAAGTTCTGATTTACCAAATTCGCATTTGTCGACATTAATCGTAAGCCCATAATCACGCAATCTCCCAAATAGCTGGCGAATATGATTATTGCGCTCCTCCAAATTTGTTGAAGCGATCAGCACATCGTCGATATATACATAGCAGAAATCGAGTCCCCTGACAACCTCGTTCATAAACCGCTGGAACGTCTGTGCAGCGTTGCATAAACCAAATGTCATTCGTGTAAACTCAAATAGTCCAAATGGCGTTATGATTGCTGTTTTCAGAATATCAGCGTCTTCCACGGGAATTTGAAAATATCCTTTTACCATATCTATTTTTGAAAATATTTTCTTACCACTAAGATTAGAGGAAAAATCATGGATATGCGGTACCGGATATCTATCCGGAACCGTAATCTTATTTAAAGATCGATAATCCCCACATGGTCTCCATTCACCATTATCTTTTTGCACCAAATGAAGAGGGCTTGCCCAGCTACTTTTAGAGGGCCGACAAATCCCCAACTGCATCAAATACTCGAATTCTTTCTTTACTATTTTAAGTTTTTCAGGCGCCAATCGTCTCGCCTTACAATGAACAGGTGGACCTTTGGTAACAATGTGATGAGTCACAAAATGTTTAACTGGGGGCAATATATTTGATGATTTCGTTAAGTCTCTAAATTCATTAATTAAGGAATACAAAGTAGAATTGTTCGCAGTGGAATTGCATTTAATTGAATGATTTGAGCTGTTCTTATCAATCACACATG
The DNA here is from genome assembly GCA_914767995.1 of Thecocarcelia acutangulata. Lineage (NCBI taxonomy): Eukaryota > Metazoa > Arthropoda > Insecta > Diptera > Tachinidae > Thecocarcelia > Thecocarcelia acutangulata. Next base: position 80,074,300 of record OU612094.1, on the reverse strand, counting down.
ATGTGTACAATTTGGTATTCTTATCAATAAGACGTCGTTTTTTAACGTCCACAAGCAAATCGAAATGTTCGAGAAAATCAAAACCTATTATTGCTTCAGGAACCTCAGCTATAATAAATTTCCAAGTGAAATTTCGTCTAAGCCCCAGATTCAATTGGATAATTTTTCCTCCGAATGTTTTAATGATTGTGTTATTAGCTGCTTGGAGAACTAAAGACCCAGGCTTACCTCGTTTATGTTGAACTGTTGCGGGGATGACAGACACATCGGCACCAGTATCGACTAAAAATCTGTGATTCGCTGTGTTGTCTCTTAAAATTAGGCGACTTATTTTTGAACATCCCTCCTCTGCCGCCTTAGATTTGGGAGTTTCTAGTTTACCGCCCTAAACGAGCATGGAGAACGGCACTTGGTGGCTCTTATCCCAAAGGTAAAATGGTACCAACATAAATCTCTAGCTCTACTATTACTTCGGTTTCTAGTCTTACTTCGATTTCGACTTCCACTGCTTCGATTGCTTAATGCTATCGCATCAACCCTCTCTAGTATCTCACCTATTCGATTTTCCAAATGCTCCATTCGTGATGTTTCATCCGGTTTATTAACTGCACAAATTGCTGGAATATCCAGCTGTTCATTTATTTTATCAGCCATGACAGCTAATTTATCCAAGCTATCAGAACTTATAGATAATACAGCTTTCAAAGTTGTTGGCAGGCGTTGAAACCAGAGCGTCTTTAGCATATCATCAGACACCCTACCAGCCGATAACTGCCTCATTTCCCGCAACACCGTTGATGGCCGCTTATCACCCAATTGTATGTTTTCCAACAATTTTTGTATTCTCTTTTCTTCAGAGTCTTGGAATTCAGCCAACAAAGCCGCTTTCAACGTGCCGTACATATTTTCCGCTGGAGGGTCTTCAATAATGTGACTCACTGCGTTTAATATATCAGTATCCATGGACCCAACCAGAGTATGATATTTCGTATCGTCCTTAGAAATCCCAGAATTAATAAATTGGCTTTCAATTTGACTGAACCATAATTTTGGGTTCGTCTTCCAAAATGGTGGAACTCTAACCGCTACCCGAGCAACTCCTAGCTGTAAAACATTTGGTGGCGTTGCAAACTCTTCCTCTGATACTGACATCGTACAGGCCTAACTCGCGTCGGGGTCACCAATGAGGAAAACAAGAATTGGGTTTTTTATATTTTTATAAAAAAACTTTATTTGCTGTCGCTATAACGAGGAAAATTACAAAAACTAAAAAACTATTTTTTATTTTCTATTGTCAATATTTTTCCGAATTTAAAAATCAATGAACATGTGTTAAAAAAAATATTAATTTCTTAAAGTAAAGTTAGTATTTCAGCACCAGTGGATTTCCTACAAAGCCGTTCGCTTTGGTTTTTCTTATTTATTAGAGGTTTTTTCCGTGCCACTCGGCCATGAAAGTCATTCTTGCGAAGAAGTCTTCTTATTGTTTCTGGGTTTACCTCCGTCCCAGAAGCTTCCTTGACCATTGCTGTCAGTTTTGGAGCAGAAATAAAAGGATTTTTCTTCACCTGTTTTAAAATCGTGTTCTCATCTCTGGGTGAAAGCTTTCTTGCTCGGGCTCCGCGTTTTTTATTTGCTACCAAACCACTTTCTTTATATCTAGAAATGATATCATGCACTGTAAATTTGCTTTTTTTTATCAAATTAGATATTTCCCTTTCAGATTTTCCATCTAAGTGCATCTCAATTATTATTTTCCGTTCTTCGAAGGTGGATTGTTTAATTTTGCGCGGCATTTTTCAAAAAACTTTTATAATCTTCACTGATCGAATGATTGTGTAAGAAGAAATAATTGTTTTGGAGACAAAGGAAGAAAAAAGTGGAGATAACGATATATTTCACTTTTTCACTGTACAAAACATTAAGTGCCCGACTTTCAATGTGAGACAGAGAATTTACTTTTTCTCATTTTGTTATTCGTATGTATTTTATAACAGGACTTAAAATAAAATTTCTTTGGTTTTTCTATTAATAAGAGTTTTTATGATAAAACAAAAAAACACATCATCTTTCATCAAAACATAAATATTAAGATCATAAATTTTCGACAATGTTTGCCCGACTTTAAATGTGAGTGACTGTATATGTATGATATGTATAACATTTTATTTTTATTGTTTTTAGGGGCTATTAAATTCGGTTTTATTTTGTATGATTTTATTGTGTTTTTTTATGAATTTGTTGTTTTATTTTAAATGTTTTTCAGTTAGTTTTAGTTTTTAATTTGCCTTATTTTGTATACTTTTATTGTGCTTTTTTATGAATTTGTTGCTTTATTTCTCTTTAGTTAGTTTTACGGCCTTATTTATAAAAATTTTTTCATGTTTATTAAGCTCTTATTGTACAAATTTTGTATAGAAATCAGTGCAATAACAGCTTAATAAACTTGAAAAATTTTTTATATATAAGGCAGTTAGTTTTTAATTTGTGTTATGTACAATGAACGATTTTTTGTTTTATGTTTGTTTTATAATTAACTGTTAATATACAAATATTTATGTAGACAAACCTATAAGTTTTTGTTGTGTAGTTTGTTTTAGTTTTCTAATTATTATTATTTTTTTTAATAAATACAAAAAAGTGAATATTTGTATTTTCAAATAAACGAATCTTTAGTTTTTTCAAATAAATGATTTTTATTTAAAGTTTTTATATTTAAATAAAATTAAAATTGAGTAAAAATTTGCTCATTTGTTTTTTTTTTTTTTGGTGAATAACGAATGCGTATATAAAGGTAATGTATGAAGAAAATAAGATATACTTAGGTCTTTTTAAACATTATCTTTCCGTTACAAATTTCGCAATTGAAGTAGTAATTGTTTTTGCTCTCTAAGAGCAATAATTAATCCAATTATTGCAGAATCTGTTAAATCCATTTTATTATTTAATGTTTTTTGTTTGTTCAAACACGTGAAGTAATACTTGACAGGTGAAAGATGTTGAAAATGTAATGTAAACAGCTTTTTTAAATTTTCAACATCTTCCACACACATCTCTAAAGCATTAAACACATTCCAGGCAGCAGCTACCGGCTACAAAAGCTCAAATTTAAAATACACGCGTTCTTAGGAGAAAATATATTGAAAACAGCACAGCTACACTGACTACATGACCACCGTTGTAGCTGTCGCCAAATTAGATTTATTTCTATTTTTGTTGGCTACAAAAGCTTTCTTAATGATGTCAATGTATCAAGCAAAGTCAAATAAAATGTAATGTTTATTACTGATGTTTAAATAAACGAAACAATAAAAAAAGCTTGTTTTCATATTTTCTTCCATACGCAAATACAATTGATGAAAACTTTTTTGATCAATAATTTTTGTTATTCAATTGAAAGACAAGATGAAGTTAACATTTATTTATTTGTTTTAGCATTGATTTTCATATAAAACAATACAAAATATATGTTTGCATATAATAGACACCATTTTTAGTGTAACACTATGATTGAGATGAGAATTGTAAATTATAACTATATTACGAATATTATTAATTGCCTTTGTGAAAAATGCAATTCTGTTCCAATAAAAACTCCAAAAAAACTTAACAAAGCTTGGTAAGCAGTTGTTAAGAAAAATTCCTTAACGTTGTATGCAAAAACAATTATTTACTTACCATTCGTTTAAAGTTGAAATGAGTACACTTTAACTGTACGTTAAAATGACATTTGACTTCTTCATTTTTATTTCCTTTAGAAAGCACAATTTTGTAAAAGATTTTAATGCAAGCAATGTTTTATGCTTATTAATTAAGTAAATTTACACATTGCATTGTATACAAACTGAAAATATTAATTTTGAAAGAAAAATATAAATAACAATTATGTTAGTGATGCACTTTGAATCAAACGAATACAATGAAAATCGTTATTCGAATAATAACAATTTTTCTAGATAAGTACCCCTATTACTTTTTCTCAATTTCATTAATATACTACATATTATATATTCATTATTTATTAAGAAGGTAAATCCAAGAACTGTTTGTCAAAAATATGTTATTTTATGTAATAATAATAATTTTTTATTTTTTAAATTTGTTTTTCGGTTTTCGAATATTAGTTTTTATTCATCACTATTCAAAAAATTACAACTGAACATAACGGCGTTGCCATAACAAAACAATTAAATTCTTTACTACATGTAAAAGTTAACGTACTGTTTTTGCATAAAAATTTTTAACAAATGTATGGTAGTGCTAAATGTTTGGTAACTAACATATGCGTTAAAACTCAAGTAAGAATTTTTTTTGGATATGACCCTTAGTGTTTAAATAAATTTCTCAAAGTGTTATGATATCAAATTTCTTGCCATATTATTTGTCACTTTATAACGTTTAAAATTCACACTTGCACGTTTTATTTGAATTTTGGATAAGTCTTAACACAAAATGTGAAGTGTCTTTAAATAATTATAGCTACAAAACGCTAATAATTCAGTTTGGTTCATTCTTGTTTTTTCTAATTACTGGGATGTTAAAATAATAAGTCGAATGCTTTTTCCCTGAGCTTTGAGCATGAACCTTTTAGATATAAGAACATAACTTTAAATTTAATTGTTAAATAACTAAAATACTGTTGTGAGTCAGAACTCACTTCTTCCCCCAACTAATAATATTGAAAACGAGCAACCATCAACTGCTGCCTGAATAACTAATAAAAAGAATATTGGGGTCAGGCCCAATATTGCAAGGCAGCAAATATATATTAAACAAAAGAAAGAACAGCAGTACCAAAAAAAACTGCTACAACCCGGAAATTACATAAACTATAACAATTGCTGACACGATGGAATACTGATGTGGGTCATGAATTCGAGCACACTCAGCTATAGCTCCAGGTTTGCGGCAGCAGCTATGATGGCAGCAGCACATATAAAAGAAGTATAATTAAGAGAAGAGTTGAGGAATGTTAAACAGTGAACAGAAGCAATCGTTAAACAAATAGCTAATTTCAATAAAGTGAGTGACAATAGAAAAAAGGGGTTTTATTTAAATTAGAATAGGACTATAATACAATAGTAAATCCTGCGATTCCCAAGGGACCCTCCAGGATAAAATAATAACTACACCACAATAATAATAATAACAAGTATTTCCTGCGAATCCTATGGGACCCTCCAGGAAATACTGTAACATTTTGGCGCAGCCGGCAACCGCGTAAATAAAAATTTCGAAAAAATTAATAAATTTTACTATAAAATTAATTAAGAAATTTTGCGCGGGTATGAACGTTTTGGGTTTTTATTGACCTATAGTGCTCGAAAAAAAGAAAGTTCAAAGGAAAGCCTTTGGATTGCTTGATCTTGCACTAGGGGAATATAATCCCGAGAAAAATAGTTTTGCAAGGAGCTTACCACTCGGTGGGTTCTTTGTACTTCTTGGGAAAACCCATAACAAAATAATAATTACAAAAGCTACTATAAGGTCAGTTTTGTTACGAATATCGTGGTACCAAACAGCAGGAAAGCCTGAATTCCAGCATCCTTGAGCTTGTCTAGTACTATGATAGAAAAGTGACACTACTTATCAGTAGTTGCATGGGAACAGGCACGCTATGAGTTACGGTTTGTCTGTGCGCCTGCAACAACAGCAAAATCTAGCTTATAAGAAAGTAACGATAATAGAGAAACTATATAATAATAATAAAATTTCGTTAGCTTAAAGACCTTGTATATTTTCAAACAATTAAGTTGTTGAATTTTTGTTCTCTGCTTTTCGATACTTTCAAAAAACAAATCGTAGCAACCAACGGTTGTTCATTTGTTTGAAAGGTGTAAAGAAATGATAGAGACGTGTATAAATGAAAAAGCTTGTTTTTTGTGTTTTGACAGGTATTATTAGAGCATTTTCTTTTAAATTCTCAACAATTTATTTATATTGTTGGGATATAAAGTTGAATGTTTGAGAATATCTTTCAAACATTTCCAAATTCTACTGATGATTAGGGTAGTTCCTATGAAATGTCGACATATAGATAGCTGGGAAACATAGAAAACAAGCTATTTATAATTTTTATTGGTATAAATGGTAGAAGCTAAAAATAGCGAATAAAAAACTTAATTGTTTGAAAAAATATATATGTATAATATAAACAAATTAGATAAACTATATAAAAACTCTTCATAAAAGCAAGAAGTGAAAGTCATAAACAGTGCAAAATAACTAAAAGAGGACCCAGCCATGAGGATGTTAGTAAGTTTAAGAAAATAATTTTTTTTTTTTCTTTTTAATTATAGATATATCTGCTAATGGAAAGCCCTGGTACAAAGACGGACGAACTAATAAATAGGCTAAATAAATATAGTTATTCAGTCGACAATCTGCAGGTAATATAGCAAAACAGTAGTGTTTTGTCCGTTGAGCAGTGTACACGTGTTATGTGTTTTTTGCGTTTTGTATTTTCCTAAAATTTCGTTTTTTTGTGCAGTGCTTTGTTTTTTCTTTTTTTTTGTGTGCCATAATTAAAAACTTTAACAATAAAGAAGAAAAATAATACAGTTACATATAAAATTAATAAAATAACAAAAATATACCAAAAAACAGCCACTAAATTTACAAAACAAATTTAATATTCAAAACACTAACAAATATAACAATCTATACAATAAAGAACACAAACAGGCACTCAATTCTTTCTCATATTAAAAAAACAACAAACACGATAATCTATACAAAATACAAACATTGATAGTGTTCAAATATGTGTCAGCGGATAAGGAAGTGAATTTTTCTATTTGTACTTTTATAACAACATTGAATTTGTATTTTTATAACAACATTGAATTTGTATTTTTATAACAACATTGAATTTGTATTTTATAACCATTTTGAATTTGAATTTTCCTATTTGTATTTTATAACAACAAATCTTTGAGTCATATAGTCTGAAAACAATTGCACTTGATTTCAGTAACTTTGCACTCAACCATGTTGGCGGATAAAACGTTAACATTGATAAATGTCAACGGCTTAGCGCCAAAAAGATTTCTGTTATACACATAACTTGCAATTGAAACCATTTTTAAAATCTTTGTAATATCTCTCTCCATCACTAACCTTTGAAGGGTAAGCATCTCTTGCTTAACACTAATTTATATTCATTTTAAATCGTTTATACTGTAAAATTTATAAAACTAAACTATAACTATTTTCCTTGTTATCATTAATCTCTGGAAAATAAAACATACATGCATTTACCTATTTGTGAATTCAACTCATTACGCCTTTTCTTTTCCTTCCGCTGAAACATATAAACATATCGACTGGTGTAATTTCTCCCTGGCTGAGGAGAAATTACAAAAGTGCTCATATTTTCGTAGATCTCTGCCTGGAACCGACTTACAAGGAATCCCTAACCGTCATCTAATACCAGCATCAATCAAACCACATTCCTCCATATTCCCTACAGTGACCATCGGTGCACTGAATGTTAATCATAAAATAATTACTCTACACAACCCACAAGTAAGTAATAGTTATATTCATAGTCCTTTGCCAAAAAGAACAACTGGTCACCTTAAACAAAAAACCACTGGAAGAGAAGTAAAAAACCAACAGAACAAAAAGCAAAAGGTTCAGCAGTAGGAGAGAAGAACGCGATCAGAAAGGCCGTCGGGTGAAAAATATAAAATATAGTGAATAAGTAAGTGTAAAAATAAAGAATAATACTTATTTGAATAATTGTGGAGGTGAAAACCTAAAAAATAAAGTTATTGGTGTATTTCATAAAAATACAATAAATAAAGTGCAAATTTGCCAGAAAAAAATAGTACAGGGAAATAGTCAGGCAAAACTTCAGTTAGATAATAAATAAAAAGCATTTACCGGTTGAAAGCCGAACAAAAGTTAAAAGCATAGTGCCAAAAGTGAATACATAATTATGTATATACATACATACTCATTAATATCGATAACTACAAAGTAAAGAAGAAGCAAATCAAAGGCAAGACAAGTGAGAGAGAAATAAACGCAAAGAAATAAAATAAATTTTCGTATCAAAAAACATAAGAGAACTTACTTTTTATTGCAGTTTACATACATATTTAAATTAAAAAGCAACAATTCTAAATTACCCGAATTTATGCAGAAATAAAGAAATCAATAAATCAAAGTTTAGAAGTTAGTTTATTTCATCCCTCACTACTTCTCATAAGCAAATTACATACATACAACTAACAATAAGCATACAAAAGCAGAAGCTTTTCAACAGAAAACAAAAGTGAACAGCTTCCAACAAAAACAACTTTTATGGAAAACGTCTCATTTTAAGAGAATTTTGTACAAATATTTCAAAGGTATTTCCAGTGAACCGCTTTATATTACTTTATCGTTCCATTAAAATAAACTAATTACAGTGTACCTCAAAAGTATTTAACCACAGTAAGATTATTGTTTACATTTAACCTGAGGTTCTACATTAATTTAATTGAATAAACAACTATATTAAATAAAATTAAGTTGGATTGCAGTATGTGCGCAGCAAAAGACACATATTCAAGTAAAATTATATACAAAAGAATTTTAATATGCAACTATTAGTAAAACGCTGTATTTATTGGAAGTAACACTAGCACATCAATTTAAAGAAATTAAAGTAATGAATATCCCATACACACAAATTTTGGCAAGTTTAAAATCATCCAAACATTAAATTTAATTGGAATTCCTCCACAGTGGATCCAAAAAACAACATTGTGTAAGCGAAAGTTTTACAAATTATTAAGAAAATATTCGCCCTAATAAGTAGTCATTTTATAAATTTTCACATTTATGATTATATTTACCATTGATATTAGCCACTAACACAAATACACATTTTTATATATCTTTAATGAAACTGAGAATTTCATGAAACTTTAATAAAATCCAGAATTTTCTCAAGAACCGAATCCAGTGGTTCACAAACTTTATTACAGTCCACTAAAAGTTTTGAAAAACCGCGTAGAATAAAAACGGGTGAAAATTAAAAGCAGAAATAATTAACTACTATTCCCAAAACCCGGTTTAGGTCTGAATTTTCTTATTAATAAAATTGAGTTGCAGGCTTAATAAACCTCAAAAGTCAGCAGTAATCAGTAACCCTTAGCCATTTTTAACTGTTTAACTCTACCTTTAATTGCTAGTCCGAATTACAAAGGACATTAGCAAGCCCATTTCCTCTCGAAGCTGCACACAACCCTCTTTCCCACCGGTCCAAATTACAAAGGATATTGTGCGAACAATTAGATTTCACACTCGAAAATCTATCTATCACATACCTAGCCAAATTACAAAGGTTTCAGGTAAAAAATCTCAAATTTAACATCCCAAAACATAGCGCTACAAACACCAGTCTGAATTACAAAAGTCATTGGTAACCCGCATTAACGCAGTTTCAATCAAACTCGATCTTGTACATTCTTTTCAAAAAAGAAGTGTGATTTCATACCACATTTAATCTTATCTTGGTTTATAAAAATGGCATCTCTAAACAAGCGGTTCTCTTTCGATTCCAATAATTTGCTGACTTTCTGCAAGAAAAGTGAAAGTCAAGATACCTCGACACAATCAGCGGCTTTCTTGGAACACAAAATGCGAGATCTGGGTACACACTGGGAAAAAGTTGAAAAATCCTTCGAAGCTCTCATGATGTCTGATCAGGCCGAAGAGGTAAAAAACGCTGCCCAGACTGAATATGACATGTGCTTAGATAGTTATTATGTAACTGTCTCACGACTCTCGGACATAGTCGAAGCACATAGAGAAAGTGGTGAGTCTCGCATGACAATGAATGCAGCAGTTCCCAATCTGCCTCAATTAGGTCAAAGCTCAGGCCTTAAATTGCCACCTTGCGATACCCAAATTTTTGCTGGAGGCTATGAAGAGTGGCCCGCCTTCCGGGACATGTTCACAGCTGTCTACATCAATCATCCCAGATTGAGCCCCGCTTAAAAACTGTACCATCTGCGTAACAAAACGACGGAGGCAGCGGGGGCAATTGTGAACAGATTTCCTCTAACAGATGACAGTTTTAGTCTCGCCTGGCAATCACTCAAAGCCAGGTATGAAAATGTAAGAGTACTGGTAGATAACCAAATCCAAAAGCTATTAAATCTTCCGGCAATAACGGTTGAAGATAGCAAGTCCCTTCAAAGTATTCACAGCTCTGTAACCGATTGCTTGGCAATACTGGAAACTCTGGGAGTGGTCACAGAGGGCTGGGACCCCCTATTGGTGAACTTAGTCTACTCGAAGCTACCACATGAAACTCTCGCACAATGGGAACAGTCTCTAAACGTATGTAGAGACTTACCAAAATGGTCCCAGTTGAGCAATTTCTTGCTCAAAAGATGCGAAGTAGTGGAACGAATTGCCAACATAAAATTTCCATCATCATTTGGCCCGAACTCACGGGAAGGCAATTTGAAAGTTCACACGTATGCATCTCAAGGAAAATTCGACTTGAGCTGTAAAATGTGTAACAAAACACACAGCTTAAGACTTTGTCCCAAATTCCTTAAGCTTTCGGTACAAGAAAGAGTGGATTTTGTGTTCAAAAATCAATTCTGCAATAACTGCCTTGCAGTAACGCACACCAAAGCAAACTGCAAAAGCAAAAACACGTGCTTAACTTGCAGAAAAAATCATCATACTTTGCTTCACATGCAAAGGATAAATAATAGCCCAAAATCATTCACATCTCAATCAGCTGACAATATGCGGGCAAGTACGAGTAAAATGGCAAATTCTATTAACCAAAACTCACAATTAGCGCAGCAATCAACACAAGCCAGAAACTCGAGTTCAATACCGCCTGAACAAATTAATTCAAATTACGCTACCAACTCTACTAATATACTTTTGAGAACAGCCCTAGTTCAAATCGAAAGTAGAGGTGAGCTCTTTACAATTCGAGCGCTGATCGACCCAGGGTCAGAGCGAACTTTTATCTCTGAAAAAATAAGAGCTCGGTTAAATATTCCATTCACAAAATCTCATTTTGAAGTCGTGGGAGTTGGTGGGCAAAGTCAAAAGGCGGACAAAGAGTGCGAAGTAGTGATTGTTCTCAAGCAAAATAACTACCGAGTTCCTATCAAGGCGGTGGTACTTCCGAAAGTTACAAATAAAATTCCAACCACTTCTTTTAAACTCACCAACCCAGCAAATCTGTCACACCTAGAACTGGCTGACCCTTATTTCAACATTTCTTCGCCAGTAGACTTGATCCTGGGGAATGACAGTGAAAGATACATTAATCTCGAAGGAATTCAGAGAGATGTATTCGGGTCCGCATCCGCATATAGAACAGTGTTCGGGTGGGTTTTGAGCGGTCCAGTGCAAGGACAACCCATTTTCTCGTTGACGTGTCAAACAGATCGCTCTGAAAACGTCAATACTGATGAGTTACTTCGAAAATTCTGGGAACAAGAGGAAATTTGCGTGCCTAAACAAATGTCCGCAGAGGATAAATATTGTGAATCATTTTACGCCCAAACGACAACGCGGCTAGATGACGGTCGTTATAGGGTACGCCTTCCGTTTAAAAAAGAGTTCCCAGAATCAAAATTTCTTGGGCCCTCACGATTCGTAGCACTTAGTCAATATACTCGGATGGGACAAACTCTAGCCAAAAATCCTGACCTTGAATCCCAATATCAAGAAGTTCTTAATGAGTACATTGAGCTTGACCACATGCAAGAAACTACGTCTCGCGAATATGTGTCGGGCAACAAGTACAACTCATTTTATCTCCCGCATCATGCGGTAGTGCGCCCAACTAGTAAAACCACCAAAGTCCGCGTGGTTTTTAACGCCTCCCGCAAAACAAACTCCGGATTTTCTTTGAATGACCTGTTATACCCAGGGCCTACGCTACAAGCAGATTTGATGACAGTTATCTTAAACTGGCGATTTTATCAATACGTGGTTAGCGGTGACATTCAGAAAATGTACCGACAAATTCTCATTGATCCGGCAGATAGGCCTTACCAAAGAATTCTTTTTCAAAAGTCCCCCCGGGAGGCTATTAAAGACTATGAACTCAAGACCGTGACGTTCGGGGTGAATTGCGCACCTTTTCTTGCTATCCGCACTTTATTACAATTAGCGTCTGATAGCGAAACTCGGTTCCCAAACGCAGCCCATATTTTGCGAAACGAGACGTACGTAGATGACATCCTGACCGGAGGTCACTCGATTGAAAGCACTATTACCGGTTTTAAGCAACTCACGCAAGCGCTAGAGTCAGCTGGATTTCTCTTAAAGAAAATCACTGCAAACGATTCTCGTTTGTTAGAAACGATTCCCGAAGTCGATCTCTATGATTCAGATTTTCTGAAATTCTACGACTCGAGCTCCACGAAAACTCTCGGTATTCGTTGGAATGCGCTTACAGATTCATTTACATATTCCTATGAGTCTATTCCGGCTGTCGCTCGTATCACCAAACGTCAAATTCTGTCATCCGTTGCCAAACTATTTGACCCAGCGGGTTGGATATCGCCTGTAGTTGTAAAAGGCAAAATTCTCATCCAGCAGCTCTTGTTGGAGAAAATTGACTGGAACGATCCAGTCAGTGAAGAATCTCTACGAATGTGGAACGAGATCATTTCAAATTTACCATCCGTGCAGAACATCAAAATTCCTCGCTGGATAAACCTCATACCTAGTGACCCTATGCAAATTCACGGGTTCTGTGACGCTTCCAGACTAGCCTACTGTGCAGCAGTCTACATCCGTGTCCAACACGCGACTGTAGGATGGTGCAACCTGCTAGCTTCTAAAAGCAAAGTTGCTCCATTAGCAGCCATAACTTTACCCCGACTTGAGCTGTCAGGCGCGCTATTGACAGCGAAGCTCATACATCACATTATAAATACCCTCAGATTACCAAACTGCGAAATATTTTTGTGGTCGGATTCTTCAATTGTTCTGGGATGGTTAGCCAAGCCTCCAGCTACATGGAAAGAAATTTATGTCGCTAATCGTGTCTCCCAAATTCACAAACTCCTGCCGTACGCTAAATATCGCCACATACCTACCCATTTTATTCCAGCCGATCTGGGTTCAAGAGGCTGTAAACCTCAAGACTTAATCCACAATCCTTTATGGTGGAACGGGCCCCCCTGGCTCATTAAGCCACCCTCCGAGTGGCCAAAAAGTGACCCTTTAGCAGCTATTCAACCACAATCTGCATCTCAATCCGGAGCTTCTGCAGCAGTTGTATTATCGCAGAGCTGCTTGGTTGCCTGTGCTAACGCACAGTTAGGTGATAATACTATAGATATTTTACAGCGTTTCTCCTCGTATACTCATGCTTTGCGAGTTTTATCGTATGTTTTCCGGTTTATTCGTTCTTTCAAGCCTGATTTCGCTAGCCCAACTTTTCCAATTCACTACACTAGCTGTCAGTTGCGACAAGATGAAGTCAACTCCGTAAAGTTGCACCTCATATTGCTTACTCAAAAGCAATACTACCAAGTAGAGTACTTAGCTTTAGCCGATAAGCGGCCGGTGCCTAAAGCAAGTTCGCTCTTTACGCTAAACCCATTCATAGACTCAACAGGTCTTCTCAGGGTCAACGGTAGATTGGCAAATGCACCTCTACCTTATAAAGAACGGTTTCCGATTATTATACCCAACCATTCGCGACTGTGTGAGCTGTACTTGCTCCATTTGCATGAGATTTTAGCTCACGGCGAAGGCAATTTGATGTGCCGTATGGCACAGACTGAGTTTTACATACCCCGACTTAAACAAAGCGTAAAAAAGGTCATAAGATTTTGCAAAACCTGTGTAATATACAAGAAACAAGCATGTACCCAAATAATGGCGGCACTTCCATCGGAGCGTTGTACGCTGTCCGCACCGTTTCATACCACTGGTATCGATTTTGCAGGACCTTTTGCTCTCAAAAGCTCAGCCCTACGAAAAGCTTCACTTATCAAAGGCTACGCCTGTGTATTTGTCTGCTTTTCCACTAAAGCAGTCCATCTCGAACCTTGTTCCGATCTCTCTGCGGCAGCTTTTCAGGCCACATTTTCAAGGTTTGTCGGCCGACGAGGCCTTCCACACAGAGTTTACTCTGACAATGGCCGAAATTTTGTAGGAGCTAGCCGCGCATTTCGTAAAGAATTCTCAAAGTTTATCCAAGTCGTTGCCCAGGACATCGGGGAAAAATACGTGGTTCATGGGTTTGAATGGGTCTTTATCCCACCTCACGCACCTCACCTGGGAGGTCTGTGGGAATCCGCGGTGAAAAGTTTTAAATTTCATTTAAAACGAGTCGCAGGTGCCCACCGTTTCCAGTTTGAAGAATTTGCTACAGTACTAGCTAGAATTGAAGGTATTTTAAATTCCCGGCCACTCTGTGCAATATCTGAAGATCCTTCAGACTTAACTGCCTTAACCCCAGGGCATTTCCTGCGAGGCAGTCCGATAATGGCACTTCCGGAGCCCGTAACGGAGAACCTCTCGATGGTCAATCGGTGGGAGAAGCTCAAAGCTATTAGTCACCAATTTGCGTTGCAATGGAAAGCCGAGTACCTGAAATCGTTGCACAAACGATATAAATGGAAGCTCGCTTCGCCCAATTTAGCAATAGGTGATGTTACCGTCGTAATGGATGATTCGCTGCCCCCACATGAGTGGAAGCTAGGGAGAGTGGTAAAACGTCACCTTGAGTTATATATTGGTCTTATATAGACATTATATTATTTGTTTTACTACACTTCTTTATATAAACAATATTTATAAATACTTTAAATAACATTTACTCAAGTTGTTAACTATCAATTTGTTACTTTTTATTTTTTTTCATATATATATATACATATATAATTTATTAATTCAATTGTTTTCAGTTTTAAGCTGGCTTTTGTAAAATAATCATTTTATATAAAAATTTGTAATAAATATATTTTTATATTTTAAAGAAAGAAAATAATATATAAATTCTTTTAAAAAGAAAATAAAATTAAAAGTTGTTGGGAAAAATAATTATAAAAAAATATCTCAACAATTAACTGGCGCAGTCGGTTTTCGAATCTCATAAATTATCACACAATCTTAAGAAAGAACAAGATACCGAGGAAGAAATTTTGTAGCAGTAACAAAGAACTTAAGAAAGAATCATTAAGTATGACAGCAGCCGCAGCAATTATTCCTTTTCAACTACTCACTGATATTCCAAAATTTAATGGAAACCCAGAAGATCTTGAACTTTTCATAAAAAACATTGAAGGTGTACGTGCACTTGTCGACCAAGCA
Organism: Thecocarcelia acutangulata; assembly: GCA_914767995.1. Classification (NCBI taxonomy): domain Eukaryota; kingdom Metazoa; phylum Arthropoda; class Insecta; order Diptera; family Tachinidae; genus Thecocarcelia; species Thecocarcelia acutangulata. The sequence goes on along the minus strand of OU612094.1, from coordinate 80,058,991 downwards.
CATATCGGACTATTTGATTTAAGAATACGCAACAAGATTGTTGATGCAGCAAACACTTCAATAATTAATAATAATAATCCAACCAAATGGGAAGAAGTAAAGGTAATACTTAGAATTCACTTCAATATACCGGATAGTGTAGAGAGTTTGATTAGTAGAATTAAGACAGCAGAATTTAAAACAAGTGTTAACCAATTTTATGATTATATGGAATCTTTAAAAACAAAACTTAATTTAAGGACAAGTATTGATAAAAGCAATGAACAATGGTTTAGTTGTACAAACAATGAGAAAATGGTTTTGAGGATTTTCATTAATAAATTGCCAAATGAGCCAAAATTAGTTTTAAAATCGAGAAATCCTCATTCGCTAATAAATGCAAAAGAAATTCTCATTGAAACAGATTATTTTTATATGAGTAAATTTCAAAACTTAACATCTTTACAATCTTCTTCATCTAAAGTAATTTATTTTCCAAATAATGATTGTTGCAATGATTTTTCGCAACATTTAAGTCAAAATCAATACAATTCAGGCAATTTTTATAAAAATCGAAGCAATAATGTTACACATAGAAAATTTGAAAGAAGAGATAATTTTAGTAATTTTAATCATCAGAATTCAGATAGTAGTAGACATTTTAATAAAAATGGATTATTTAATGCTCACCATAATTATAATAATATGAATGGTACGAGTAACAGTAAAGACAATGCGTTTTCTGCCGACAGTAGAGGACACTTGAAACAAAATTTCAATCAAACTGTTCCAATGGATGTAGACAGTGTTGAGGTTTCAAATTTTCAATCACAAGCCGGAAAAATTTACCCTATATAATAATTAAGACAAAATCAGTTCCAATAAAATTATTAATAGATACAGGTTCAGGTACTTCACTTATTAAAAAAGGGCTTTTTCATCCATCTTTTCAATCAAAACTGGGTCATGCAATTACTTTAAACACTATTTGTTCTAGGACAATTACAACAACAAAAGTAACCATTCCTGTCTTCAAAGAATTCAATTTACCTAACTGTAAAATGGAAATGTTGGAAACTGGCATTTTAAATGATTTCGATGGTATTATAGGCTGTAATATCCTAAAACCATTGGGTGCGAAAATAGATTTAAAAGAGAACGTTTTGTTAACTGACAATGCAAAAATTCCTTTAATATATGAAAAAACTGAAGAGTCATTCACCGAAAAAGACATATCATATTTGGATAGCATAACAATTGATATAAACTTTAATGAACCGCGGATAAATCAAATAATTGATAAACTGAAAGTTGATAATTTAAATAAAGAAGAAATTACTTCATTAACAAGATTAATTAAGAAATATAATTCCGTCTTTTATATTCAAGATGAAAATTTATCTGTAGTTAGTAAGTACAGGCACAAAATACCTACGATAAACGATATACCAGTATATTGTAGAACATATCGATTTCCAGAAATTCACAAACATGAAGTTGAAAAACAAGTAAATGAAATGTTAAAATCAGGTATTATAGCCAAATCATGTTGTCCATATAATGCTCCCATATGGATTGTTCCCAAGAAAATAGACAATTCTGGTAAACAGAAATGGAGAGTTGTAGTAGATTATAGAAAACTTAATGATATCACAATTGAAGATAAATTTCCTATTCCAAATATGGATGATTTATTTTTAAAACTAGGAAACTCCCAGTATTTTAGCACAATTGATTTAGCAAAGGGATTTCATCAAATTCCAATTTTACCAGAAGATATGCATAAAACTGCATTTTCCACCCCAACTGGACATTATGAATTTACACGGATGCCATTCGGATTAAAGAATGCTCCAGCATCTTTCCAAAGAATGATGAACGAAATCCTTCATGATTTCATTAACAACATTTGCGTTGTTTACCTAGATGATATTTTGGTATTTTCTTCATCGTTACAAGAGCACGTAATATCCTTGCAGAAAATTTTTGAAAGATTAACAGAATATAATCTTAAAGTGCAGGTAGATAAATGTAATTTCTTTAAACGGGAGTCAGAATACTTAGGGCATATAATAACAACCAATGGTATTAAACCAAACCCTGATAAAATAAGAATTATCCAAAAAATTCCTTTACCAAAAACAGTTAAAGAAATTAGATCATTTTTAGGTATAACCGGGTTCTATCGAAAGTTTATAAAGGATTATAGTCGGATAGCACTTCCAATGATTTCGAATCTTAAAAAAGGATCTGTTATTGACGTTAAGAATCAAGACTATATTGATTCCTTTAACAAATTAAAAAAAATTTTATGCACAAATCCAGTGTTAGCATATCCTAAATTTGATAAATTATTTGTCTTGACAACAGATGCTAGCAATGGTGCCTTAGGAGCCGTACTTTCCCAAAATGGTCATCCAATCTCGTATACATCACGAACGTTAAATGAACACGAGTGCAATTATAGCGCAATTGAAAAAGAACTTTTAGCAATTGTTTGGTCAGTTAAGTATTTTAGACCATATCTTTTCGGTAGAAAATTTAAAATACAGACAGATCATCGACCGCTAGTATGGCTTAATTCTCTAAAAGAACCAAATGTTAAGTTACAGAGATGGAAAATACAACTCAATGAATACGATTTTAACATAGAATATATAAAAGGTAATACTAACAAAGTCGCTGATTATCTTAGCCGATTAGATGTTAACATTCTTCAACAAGTAGAAGAAACCCTTCAATCAGAATTAGCCACAATTCATAGTGGTGAAGAAAATTTAAATGACCACATTCTTTTCTCGGAATCACCTATAAATATATATAAAAATCAACTCATAATAATTTTAGGAAACAGATTTAGATATGAGAAGGAAATTCTATATAATAGAAATATAAGGCATATAATAACATTAAAGAATTATTTTGAAGAAAAAGTGTTAGAATTTTTTAAAAAAAATTTTCCCTATAAAAGGAACAATAGGAATATTTTGTGATAATTTTGAAATATATAAATATTTACAACAAACTTTAATTCATTATTTTTCCAATGTTCATGGAATGAAATTTGTACGATGTAACAAATTTATAAAAGATATTTTTGACAGAGAAGAATTATTAAACATACTGGAAAGATTTCATAGTAAAAGAAACCACAGAGGTATTGAAGAAACATTCCTGGAAATAAAAGATACTTTTTATTATCCGAATTTAAAAAAAGAAATTCAGAAATTTATTAATAATTGTGTAATATGTAATATGTGCAAATTTGATAGACGACCTATACGCAACAAGTTTTGTTTAACTGAAACTCCTCCTAGATCTAATGAAATAATTCATATGGATATATGGTTCCTAAGTAAAAATATATTTTTTCTAACGTGTATAGATAAATTAACAAAACACGTATCTATACATTTCTTGAGCGATAGAAACTCATTGACTATTGTAGAAAAAATTAGGGAAAGGTTAGCAATTTTGGGGAAACCGAGTAAAATTGTAGCAGATAATGAATTTAACACAGCACTTCTTAGAGAATTTTTGAGATCAGAAGGCATTGAGTACCATTTTACATCCCCAAATACTCATACAGGAAATTCAGATATAGAGCGATTTCATCTTACACTTAATGAACACATAAGACTATTTAAATTGCAACAAAAAGATCATGATTTCGACGATAAAGCTATAGTTTACAAATCTGTTCAATTTTATAACGATACAATACATAATACAACTGGGGCTAAACCTGATGACTTATTACATAACAAAGTAGAGAAATCAATCTGGGAAAAAATACATAATATTGTACATGAAAAAAAAATTAAAAGATTTGAAAAAAATAATAATAACAGAGAAAATTGTCGTGAATTTAAAGACAAAGAATTTGTGAAAAATCTTGGTTTTAATAATTTAAAGCAAAAACCAAAATATATAATGAAACAAGTAAAGGAAAAATATAATACACATTTTTTAGATGAGAAAGGTTGTAAACGAGATAGACAAGTCGTTAAGAGAGTTTTTAAATATCAAAATGATATACCAAATATAAGTTTTGATAGAAAAATAACCGGAAGAAACTACTCAAGAAATACCTAAATTTAATTTAATAATAAAATATCTACAAAAACTTGTTCATTGAAGTTATCAGTAATAATAAATTTTAAATTCATAACTTTAATATTTAATATGTTGTTTACTATTTTATACGTAACATTCCAGGAGCAATGTTATTCTAAGGGTGGGGGAGTTATATATTGGTCTTATATAGACATTATATTATTTGTTTTACTACACTTCTTTATATAAACAATATTTATAAATACTTTAAATAACATTTACTCAAGTTGTTAACTATCAATTTGTTACTTTTTATTTTTTTTCATATATATATATACATATATAATTTATTAATTCAATTGTTTTCAGTTTTAAGCTGGCTTTTGTAAAATAATCATTTTATATAAAAATTTGTAATAAATATATTTTTATATTTTAAAGAAAGAAAATAATATATAAATTCTTTTAAAAAGAAAATAAAATTAAAAGTTGTTGGGAAAAATAATTATAAAAAAATATCTCAACAATTAACTCTTGGGCCTGACCAAAAGGTCAGAATTGTAGATGTCCGAACTGCGCTAGGAGTTATCACCCGTCCAATAACAAAACTATGTTATCTGCCTCATAGCACCGAACAACATTCGGTCGCCAATGTATTAAACTGATTTAACGGTTTAATTTTACGTTAATGAGGAATCACCACCTTCAACTATTTCCTGCAAACTTCTAAATTTTATTTTTTTTTGCAGCTTGTCTTTCTTCGGCTCTCAATTTCCTAATTTTTTTCAAGGAATTTGCTAAATACTTACTATTTTTCGCCCTAGATATCGTAAACAACAACCTCGGAATCCAGCGGTACACCAATGCCAAGTGTGTTACAGGTATCATTCCTTACGATTTTGTAGACAATTTTTAGACATGGATCCGGAGAAACGTAACGAAACAGCCCGGAGGTATAAGTACTGCCTAAACTGCTTAGCTCGTACGCATAGATCACAAAGTTGTGATAGAACTGACAGCTGTCACAAGTGCGGAGAATTCCATCACACATTACTTCATCCAGCTCGTCATCCACGCATCCAAGCGCCAACCAGCTTACCTACCAAACGCAGTACCACCACTAAAAGGTCCTCCAACCGGATCCATCAGCATGCCAAACATCATAAAAGAGGTCGTAAGGCAACCAAGCCAAGAATGCAAACCGTGCCGGCTATGCAGCCGAATCAGAGGGTTATTGCGGAAGCTATAAAGGCGCTAGCAGCCGTCCTCAGCGTACCACCAAACCAAAAATAATCCGCCTCCAAAACTGATTTCATTGCATACCTGCAAGGAGGGGCGGCATGTTCAAATATGCGTCAGCGGATAAGGAAGTGAATTTTTCTATTTGTACTTTTATAACAACATTGAATTTGTATTTTTATAACAACATTGAATTTGTATTTTTATAACAACATTGAATTTGTATTTTATAACCATTTTGAATTTGAATTTTCCTATTTGTATTTTATAACAACAAATCTTTGAGTCATATAGTCTGAAAACAATTGCACTTGATTTCAGTAACTTTGCACTCAACCATGTTGGCGGATAAAACGTTAACATTGATAAATGTCAACGGCTTAGCGCCAAAAAGATTTCTGTTATACACATAACTTGTAATTGAAACCATTTTTAAAATCTTTGTAATATCTCTCTCCATCACTAACCTTTGAAGGGTAAGCATCTCTTGCTTAACACTAATTTATATTCATTTTAAATCGTTTATACTGTAAAATTTATAAAACTAAACTATAACTATTTTCCTTGTTATCATTAATGTCTGGAAAATAAAACATACATGCATTTACCTATTTGTGAATTCAACTCGTTACGCGTTTTCTTTTCCTTCCGCTGAAACATATAAACATATCGACTGGTGTAATTTCTCCCTGGCTGAGGAGAAATTACAAAAGTGCTCATATTTTCGTAGATCTCTGCCTGGAACCGACTTACAAGGAATCCCTAACCGTCATCTAATACCAGCATCAATCAAACCACATTCCTCCATATTCCCTACAGTGACCATCGGTGCACTGAATGTTAATCATAAAATAATTACTCTACACAACCCACAAGTAAGTAATAGTTATATTCAGATAGATTACCCAACAAACCAAAAATTTGCAATTACGGGGCAGCAATAGTTTTTTTTTCACTCGATAAAACAATTCACCCAAAATACAAAAATAAATAATAATAAAAATTAAATTTCAATTAATGACGAACAAACGTCCGGATCAGGGCTTTTATGGCCTTCAGTCATTGTATCCCTCCTCTTTTTCACCTTAAAAAAAAAAAAAAAAAAAACAAAACAATTATTTTGCTGTGTTGGGGGGGTCGGTTTAGTTGTCGTTTACTTTATAGTATCGAAGGTATAACACTGGATGCTGTAAAGTCATTCAAGCGGCAATTGATTCCGGCTTCGCCAACCCAGCAAAATTTGGTCATTGATTTTCCATCGTGATGACAGGAAGGTTTACAATTGACTTTTCTAATATACGTGGGCTGAGAGCGAATTTCTTCTCTGTTTATGCTCACACGTGTCTCCATCGGCCGGATGTTTTCGCTTTATGTGAAACCCAGGTATCTGAGAATGCACAGGATTTTCATATACCTGGGTATCAACTTCCATCTCTGTTTAATTTCCATCGGGGCCTTGTAGTGTACATTCGCAATGAAGTTGTGTTCCAATGCCAGCAACCATTAAGCATGTATGATGCCGAATTTACCTGTCTTTGGGTTAAATTCAAAATCAGGTCACACCTCTTGCACTTCGGGTTTCTTTACAGAAGTCCCAACACGGGGAGGGATACCACCTTCTCTGGTTTCGATGCCCTCTCCGACTCCATATCGAAGATCCTGGAAGACTGTCCGAGCAGTGAAATCGTTGTTGCTGGTGATTTCAATGTTTACAACTCTTCCTGGCTCCGTCATTCGAGTCATACAACTCCAGAAGGCCAATATGTCGAGTTATTTGCTGCGCACAACCACCTAGCGCAACTAGTGAATGAGCCAACGCATATTCCATGTGTTGAAGGGCACTATTCAAACACACTTGACCTATTCCTGACTTCACACCCTGAAAAGTATGAAGTCAAAGTTAGTGCACCTCTCGGCAATTCGGATCATTGCACCATTTCTGCCTCCTTTTCGATCTCCGACCTTCGCAACGTTTCGAAACCAGCTACGAAACGTTCAATATTTATTTACGAAAAGGCGCGTTGGGCTGAGCTCAACCAATTTTATGAGCATTTTAATTGGAAACTTTGCTTTCTAGATAACGACATAAATGCTACAGCAAAAATGGTCGAGAATATTATATTGCTAGGGATGAAATCATTCATCCCCTCCAAGCAGATTTCGATTAAACCAAAAGCAAAATCTTGGTTTAATCAGACGTGCAAAAACGCAGTCAGATCCAGAGAGGAAGCAATTAGTAACTGGCGTTTAAACAAAACCCCAGACACTGATTTGCTACGCAAAAAGGCAAGATCTTCGTGTGCCAAGGTACTTAGGCGCGAAAAGTTTCTTCACGAACAGCGCCTTCGTGCCAAGGTCCTTGCAGCTCCCCGGGGCAGTAAAACCTTTTGGTCTTTCGTTAAAAGAGTAAAGAACAGTCTAGTTCATCAATCCCAACTCTCTTAAAGAATGACCAAGCATTCACCGACCCGGTTGACAAAGCTAACCTGTTGGCTGAAATTTTTGCAAGCAATTCCTGCTTGCCGGAAAGCAGTCAACCACTTCCCGAGCTCGAAAGAGTATCTGTAACTATGCCAAAGATATTCTTCCGGGCGCGAGCAGTTAAAAGGGTTTTGGCAGACCTCGACATAAACAAGACTCCTAGACCGGATGGCATTCCAGCACTGGTCTTGAAGCAGTGCTCTTCTACGCTTGCGCGTCCGTTAGCACACTTCTTCAGCAAACTTTACCATGTTGGTGAGTTTCCATCGTGCTGGAAGGTTGCTAATGTAACGCCAATCCCCAAAAAGGGTGAAAATAATAACCCTGAAAATTACCGCCCAATTGCAATTTGCTCTGCGCTTTCCAAAGTGATGGAAAGTATGGTCAACTATCACCTTATGAAATATCTAGAGTCACATAAATTACTTTGTGACCGCCAATATGGATTTCGCAAGGGTCGTTCTACTAGCGATCTTATGGCATATCTGTCAGAGAAATGGTGCCACTCAATCCATCTTTTTGGCGAAAGTAAGGTGGTGGCTCTGGATATTTCCAAAGCGTTTGACAGAGTGTGGCATGCTGCACTACTGGCAAAACTTACTGCTTTTGGTGTCGGTGATGACTTCTCTCGATTTATATCGAGCTTTCTCAGAAACCGCACTATACGAGTTGTTATAGATGGGGTCTCATCAAACGAGTTCAAGATTAATTCAGGGGTACCGCAAGGCTCCGTTCTTTCTCCTACTCTATTTCTTATTTTCCTCAACGACCTTCCCTATCAAACTTCCAACCCTATCCATTCTTTCGCGGATGACAGCGGCATTTGTCACTCGTACTCTTTTAGTTATAGGCCCAGCCTATCAGAGATCGCTGCCAAGAGGCAAAATATGGACGATTCACTGAATAGTGATCTTCTATTAATCTCCGAATGGGGTCGTAAAAACAGGGTCACCTTTACCGCTCGTAAGACCCAATGTTGCCTATTAACACACAAACAAACGATCGCAAGTGCTGCTTCATCTGTACTCATGGATGGTATAAATATTGAGGAATCGGATGCTCTTGATGTTCTTGGTATGAAGATACAGTGTGATGTTCGCTGGACTGAACACATTTTTCATATCTCTAAAGAAGCATTCAAGTGCCTAGGTTTTTTGAAACGGTGTAAGATGTACTTCTCGCCACCCGATCTCCTTACTATTTATACCACCTACATCCGACTGAAAATGGAATACAACTCTCATGTTTGGGCCGGTGCCTCAAAGTCTATTTTGGGGTTACTCGACCGTGAGCAGGAGAGGGCGAAGAAGCTTATCGGTGACAGTAGGGTATCCAACTCTATTGACTCACTGGAGCATCGACGCAGTCTGGGGTGCGTTACTCTGTTCTATCGTTACTACAATGGCTTTTGCTCTGACGAGATTAGGGATCTTGTTCCCGAAACGCGCACATTTTTACGTACCACACGTTCATCGTCCAGAGCTCATCCATTTGTGGTTGATTGCCCGGGGAATCGTACTACGCATTACAGAGAGAATTCGTTTTTCAGCCGTACGCTTCGTCTGTGGAACAAGTTGCCTGCAGACGTGTTTCCTGCCTGTTATAACGTTGGAAAGTTCAAGACAAATGTGCACAAGCAGTACTCCCTCTTTCCCCCTCCTCGCAACCTATTTTCCTAGTTCTGGTACAATGCACTGCATATGTAGGGGTCATCCCCTGAGTACTGGTTCCATTAAAAAAAAAAAAAAAAAAAGGGAATGTGGGAAATTGGTACCTTTAGCACGAGAGCTTTTAACGAGAAGATCAACTTCCTCAGAGCGAACTAGAACTTCAGAAGCAGCCCCAAGTAACACACACAAAATGCCAACCTTATCAGATATTACTAAGATAGTGAACAACACAGTTCCTACTTTCTTTGGCACTGAAGGACCGGACCTACAAGCCGAAGTCTTCAGATACATACAGAGATGCAAAATGGTGGAAAAAGAGTTAGTATCAGACCAAAATGATGGCTTAACACAGGATATCATCCAACGCTTAAAATTGAGGCTATTAGGATCGGCTTACACAAAATTTTCCCAGCTTACCTTTAACTCAGCGCTATGCAACGCCATCAAAAAACAGTATTTGAAGAGGAAAAGTGTGGATAAAATAAGGGAACTAATATTAAGCTGCAAACAGGGCATTAGAGAGCCAGCGGGTAAATTTGGAGAACGTTTGGAAAGTTTACTGAGCGAAGCCATAGCAACAATAGGGGATGAGTGGCCAGAAGGGGTAGGCCGCGACACCATGAAGGCGGATTTTAAGAGGATAGCGGCTAAAAGTTTCATTAAGGGCCTAAGGGACCAAGCCTTCAAGGCCCGACTACTTGGATCAGAGGGCGAAGGGTTGAGATCCCTAATAGAAATCATTGTCGATGCCGAAGAGCTGTTCGGGGAGCCACACCATTCGATAAACGTGGTCACAAATGCAGAACCATGCAGTTTCTGTAACAAGGAGGGTCACGAACGAATTAATTGCAAAAAAAGGCTCAACACTCCCTATTGCATTAATTGCGGAAAATACGGACACGAAAGGGGCCCCCAATGCAAAACAGACATGGCGAAACAGAAAAGCTGCGATTAATGCCGAAATAGAGGCCATACAATTGAGGAATGTAGAAGAAGACAAGGCTCGTTGTATTGTAAAGTGTGCCGAACTAGTGGGCATAACGAAAATCAGTTTTGCAGGCAGCAGCCTGTATATGGCTCAGCGAAACAAAATCGTTGGCAAAATAACAGAATGGAAGCCCCCGAAATACGCTACAACAGAGCAAACGATGGCCCAGTGACACGAAACAGGCTTACAGGAGTAGCCTCAAATGTAAACATACAACCGCGATGCTACAGTTGTAATTTATTCGGTCATTTTGCTAGAGAATGCCCAAGCATTGATACACAAAATATGTCACAAAACTATGCAGGAATTGCAGGAACCCCGTATGGCAGTCGGGCTACAAATAATGTTGTAGGCAACAGACACAATGTAAGCGGCAATTGGGGAAGAAATAATGTACCACAAAACCCGAGAAACTAAATTGGGCCCAGTTACAGCCAATAACTGGGGAACCAAAAATTTGCGGACTAACTTGGCAGCGACAAACATACACCTCAAATATTGAAAATAATAATTCACATATTATGAGAGGGAAGAACAAAGTGGAAAATAATTTCTCGGAAAATATCGACAAGAAAGAGTTGACGAGCGACTCTAAAGTCGATTTGCCAGAAATTAGTACACATGGAAGGAGCGACTCTAAAATCGATCTACCTGAAATGTTGACGCACATGGCAATCATTCATAGAGACGATTGCAAAAGAAGTAATCCCACACATAAGAAATTGCAACCCGAATTAAAAAGTTCTGCAGAGGAAGATTTTGGAGACGAAGCGAAGGTAAAAATATGTACACCAGCACCAAAATCAAAAATAGAGAGGGTCAAAATCAACGACACAAACTCAACGGACGATATGGATGCAGCATTCATTACTGTTCCCTGCAATCAAGCAAAGAAGGGTTGGTGGGTCCTACTTGTTGACACAGGGGCCGATTCAAGTATAATAAAGGAGGAAGCTATGAGGGTATGCTCAAGAAAAGATTCGGGAGATGTCAAACTATTAACGGGTGCATTTGGAGGAAGTGCAACCACACTCTTCGCAATTAAAGTCAATATAATCGGTAAGGTAAAGCTACAATGGGAATTCCAAGTGGTAGCCAAAGGAAGTAGTATTTCAGGAGATGGAATCCTAGGAAGAGATAATATTTGGGGTTCTAGCATTATGAATACCCTGACCAAAACGCTGCAGATATTTGATAATCATAATTGCATTAAAACATTCGCCTTGCATAATGTTCAGGACGGTGGTGTAAAAAAACAGTTCAGTATTCAGGGTAGAGCAGTTGCAGTCATTCCAATTCAAGTAAATTCGAATGAGAAAACTGTAGTAATTCATAAACAGGAATTGAGTCCTGGAGTATATGTTGGGAATACCGTGGTGAATGTTCGAAACGGAAAGGCAATGGTACCAATACTTAACTCTACAGAACAAGAACTATCACTATATGATGATTTAAAAGTGAAGTTATCAAACATAAATAACTACACAGAGTATAGTGGAACGGACTCCTCAAGGACGATTACAAGCAAAAGAGAAAGAATAAGGAAGTTACGGGACATAATAATGCAGGAAGCTACATGGAATGAAAAAGAAAGAGAATCGGTGATGAAAATTTGTGAACAGTACCACGACGTATTTATGCTATCTGGCGATACTCTACCGTTCACATCTTTGGTGCAGCATAAGATACCAACAAAACATGATCAGCCACCAATAAACCAGAGGCAATATAGACTCCCGCAGATGCACAAGGACGAAATCAATCGGCAAGTATCAGAGCTCTTGAAGGAAGGTGTCATTACCCCAAGCACATCGCCATGGAATTCTCCACTATTATTGGTACCCAAAAAATCACCTGCTTAAACGAGGCATCGATTAAACAGGTGTTCCCGATTCCACGAATTGACGAGATTTTGGAGCAACTAGGAAACAGCCGATATTTTACTACACTAGATCTGGCTAGCGGATACCATCAGGTGTTGGTGGATGAAAAAGATAAACAAAAAACAGCATTCAGTACAGACAAAGGTCATTTCGAGCAGAATGCCTTTCGGGTTAACGGGAGCACCAGCAACGTTCCAGAGATTAATGAACACCATTCTAACGGGATTGCAGGGCCTGGACTGTTTTGTGTACCTGGATGACATAGTAGTTTATGGGAGGAACATCTCAGATAATGAAAGGAAATTGCTCAATGTCCTAGACAGACTCAGAGAAAGTGGCCTGAAACTAAATACAGAAAAATGCCAATTCCTTAGAAGAGAAATCGTGTATTTGGGCCACAAGTGTTCAGAAAAGGGAGCATTGCCTGATCCGGGAAAAGTGGAATGCGTACAAAATATTAGACCCCCAAGGAACGTGAAAGAAGTACAAGCTCTCCTAGGTTTGGTCAATTACTACAGGAAGTTTGTAAAAGGTATGGCAGGCAAGGCCTCACCAATAACACGTCTCCTGAAGAAAGGAAGTAAGTTTATCTGGACCACAGAGTGCCAGGAAGCTTTAGATAATATAAAACGAAGTATTGCGAGTCCTCCCATTCTCATCTATCCGGATTTTGTGGAAACTTTTCGCCTAAGCACAGACGCAAGCAACGAGGCGCTGGGAGCGGTGCTGTCCCAGGAAAGGGAGGGCAAAGACCATCCCATCGCATTTGCAAGCAGATCACTATGTGATGCTGAAAAACGATATTCCACAATAGAAAAGGAAATGTTAGCTATCGTATGGGCAACTCACACGTTTCGTCATTATCTACTAGGTCGCTATTTTACGATTTTTACTGATCACCAACCACTGCGTGGAATAGCAAACCTAAAAGATCAAACATCAAGACTAGCTAGATTCAGACACAAGCTCTCCGAGTATGAGTTTGATATTGTCTACAAACCAGGAGCAGCCAACTTAAACGCAGATGCACTCAGTCGGCCACCTCTGGAACAGCGTAGAGTGGAAGCAGGAACTCGGGCCCAGGCAAAAAGTAGCAACAAAACGCAAGAACCCTGTAAACCACTATGTCAAGAACAAACCGTGCCTGAGTCTAAGGCCACTATCAACAACATAGCAAACCATGATGCCGCTATTACTGTAACCAGGAGAGACGATATTCGGGAAGTCCTGAAAAGCTTTCACGAATCTCCCCTAGGCGGACATCAGGGGAGGTGGAAAACATACCGGAGAATACGCAGACAATACAAATGGAGGGGTATGCTGAAAGATATAAAAAGGTATATAGAAAGTTGCCCTAAATGTCAGAAGAATAAAAGTGGACATCTAAACAAAGAGCCGATGGTATTAACAGATACACCCAGCCGACCTTTTGAAAAAGTTTATATGGACATGGTTGGCCCCCTTCCCACAACTACAACAGGAAACAAATACATTCTCACCTTTCAAGATGATTTGTCAAAATTTTTTATATGTGCACCCATGCCAGATGCAGAAACAGTGGCAAAAATTTTCTATAACGAAATCATAACAAAGTATGGAATTCCAGCAAAGCTAATCACGGATAATAGCACAAACTTCACATCTAAGTTGTTCGGGAGTGTGTGTAAGGTTTTAAAAATAAAAAAGCAACATATCACTCCCTACCATCCACAGGCTAATGGGTCTCTAGAAGAAGTCACCGACCCTTAGCCGAATATCTGAGGAATTTCGTAAAAGAGGACGGGTCAAATTGGGACCAATGGTTGGCCCCGGCAATGCATGTGCATAATCACACGGCCCATGCATCTACAAGCCAAACCCCGTTTAATGTACTTTATGGATTTGAGACGCCTTTACCCTCAAATCTCAAAATAAGTACCCCCCTCTATAACCCATACGAATATCCGTCTTTGTTAAAACATCAAATCCAGAAGGCATATGAAATAGCCAGGAGATGTCAGATAAAAGAAAAAGCTGTGTCCAAGGAAAGGTACGACAAGGGTTTGCTACACACAACATACAAGGTTGGAGACAAAGTGCTTGTGAAAAATCACCTTCGAAAAAACAAACTTTCTCCACTATGGGAGGGGCCTTACGAGGTAAAAGGACTACCCTCTGCGGTTAATATTCAGGTATTCATCAAGGATAAACTAAAAACCTTACATCGTAATCTGGTAAAATCCTACAGATGACAACAATAAGCTCCTCTGAATTGCCTTGAGAGGAGCTACTCACAGAAACGCGGCCATAAGTTTTATATAAGAAGGATGTGGCAACTTACTCTGGGAATCAATATCCGCATGCCAAAGTCAACTGAAACACCAAACTAAAAATGGAGACAGACCTGGAAGGAAGAATATACATTTAACCTGTACACACACAAGAAGATGAGGAACGCAACATACCTGATGTGGGTCCAATCCACGGTGAGTATTTTCTCAGTATCCAAACGGATGCTGGAAATTGCTCTAACTCACTGTGTTAGAACAATTCTTCCGTCCTCATCAAATTTTTAAACAAAATAAATTAACTCTGTTTACAGACACTGTGTTACTATTTGTGCGCTTCTAGTCAGAAGTTTTATAATAAGCCGCCTAATCAGCATTTGTTACAAATAACTAGAATTCAACAAATAACCCAGCCGACAATCCAATAATAGTATACGGGTAGATAATGAACTCAGTTTAAATCCCGACACATTTGCAATGATATCCATCAGCGTACATGTGGACTTTAAATAACAATTACAGAAGCGATTGCTTTAAACATGTTGGCTGGGGTATAACTTAAAATTGATTTTTGTTTATTTAAAAGAAATTCAAGCTTTTAACTTTTGGGACAATCCAATAAACCATATGGCCGGAAGCATAAGTAAATTGAGGATGAAATAAAAGTATAAAAAACCATATGTACATATAAATTATTATTTTTTATTTTAGATGGATTTTATTTTGTACTTACGTACAATTTTATTGACTTAACTCCAAACTAAAACTAAACTTAAAAATATAAAACTTAAAAATAACATCTTTCAAAAATGACGACGTCAGCAGCAGCGATCTTCATTTTTTGATTTTACTTGAAGACGTCAGCATATTCACACAGCAAGAACAGCAAGAACAAATCAAATTTCTTTCCATTAGTGGGATTCATTATATTAGTGGGACTCATCATGTGTTAACTGCCCCCCCTCTAAGTCAAAGCCGTCCGCGGCTGTTTTTATTATTTCGGCCAGCATTTTTCTTCCAGATGATGCATCGCTGTTACGTCTGATTTTCTTTACAATTGCAAACATTATAACAACGGTTACAAAGATTGCTACGATGATAGAAATTATGCATCCAAATATGGAACGAGTTTGAACTACATCATGCAATCTTTTAATGTGTTGAAGATTTTTTATATTAATATCATGTAAATATGGCAATGTCAATATTTCCAGATGTTCCGTTATATTCACTATTTATGTTGATGGAATTCCAGGTTGCAGTGTTATTTTTCCTTTTTCATTAACAAAATTAGTGCCATTTACTTTAATTTCTGTATCAAAAGTAATCAAATACGTGCCATTTATTGTGATGAAAGAATCACTAGTTTCTTGAACTTTTGCTATGTTGTCGTTTATAATAATAATTCCATCGTCAACCATTTCGATTGGGTCAAGTTTGTTAAAAATCGTTTTACATGTTGCTTTGTGGTTATTGAATAACTGTTTTACGCATGTGGCATTTTTCTGAATATTACAAAAGCTCGCAGTAAGAGCTGTTTTACAGTTAGTTACAGGAATTACTAGTCCGTCACAGTCTGCAACTGTGTTGGTTTCCAAGAATTTGTTATCTTCTTATGTGCTACCGGAAATATCCTTATCAATTTACATAATTTCTGTATTTTAGGATACTTAATCAAAAAGTAAATTACGTCTTCATTTTGCAGGATCTTTATCTTAGAATTACTTACAATATCACTTATGCTAATATTTGTCATATGTTCGGCAAATAATATATTTGAGATTTCTTCCGAGTCAAGGATGACTGGGTTTACTACATTCAACCTTGCCAAAATTATAGAATAAAAAATGTTATCCAAATCAGTTATCATTGCCGTATTTCTTGCCAATAGTGCTTCGAAAAGATTTTCATAATTAATTTCAGTTCGCTTTTTATTTTTCAAAATATTATTAACTGTCTCTGTAAGTTTGTTAATTTGTTGCTGTATTTGTGTGTTAATAGTTATCTGTTGTTCGTTAGCTTCAATCAAATTTCTTTGCCTATATTTTATCTCACTGAAATCATCAAAATCAGGTGTTCCTGCAATATACTTCAATGCCGTTCCTATTATATTTATACTTCTAGCTTGTCTATGATGAATGTGTAAGGCCTCAATTAGGTTAGAAACCCGATCTGTACTCGATTTAAGAATATTTTTCATATAAGACTGTGGAAACTTGCCAAGAAGGTCCCATGCCTCATTAATAGCATTTCTATAATTTGTTAAATTTGTGCAATGTGTTATGTAATTGTAGTTCTCAAAAATTGCTGCTCTTCCGTCAGTTATTGGTATATAATTCGCCTTACTAAAGTCGGATATCCTGCCATTTATCACCCTGAACATCATTATGATTAATATGGAATGTCTGTGAAAACAAAACAAAATCCAAATTACTATCTTAAGTTGCATTTGTGAACCTTTCTATTATCTACTAAAACAGTAGAACCTAAATCTTTTTGCACTGTTTTTTCAACAAAAACCTTTGAAAATTTATTACCTATTCTTTTATTAGTTCTGACGTACACTTTGTCCCCTGGGTTAAAAGTACGTGTTATCTTTCCCTTATTAACGTTCTCTATTTTGGTCTCTTGTGCCTTAATTATTCTGGCCTTGATTTCAGCTCTAAGGCCTGTAGGCATTGAGAAAAGCAGTTCTATAGGTTTGTACCTAGTCACTGAATGTATAGATCTATTATATTTAGTAGTTGCAAGAAGTATCAATTCATTAGTATCAGTTATATCCTGTTCTAACTTAGTACACCTAGCTATTTCCGTTAATGTACTGTGAAATCTTTCCACTTGTCCATTAGTAGTACTATGGAAAGGAGGTGTTGTAAAAATTTCTGCACCAAAGTGGTCTTTTAAGAATGATTTTATTGTTTGGGAGTTTAGAGATTTTTCATTATCAACAGTTATATTTTTCGTGTTTTCAAAGCAATTGAGGATTTGGATCAAAGCCTCTTTAACGTCTATAATTGTTCTCGTCTTAATCGGAACAACATAGGCAAATTTTGAAAACTTGTCTATACAAGTTAAAAATTGATGTTTATCAGTGGAATAGATATCTATATGTAACATTTCACCTGACCGAGAAGGTATTGGTGTTTTTCCAACTTCTGGGCTTATTGGGTGTCTCTGATATTTAGCTTCCTTACATATTTTACAGTTACGTGTAATTTTTTTCATATTTGTGTGCATACTTGGAAAATAATAGTCGATTAATATTTGCTTAATATTCTCTCGAACAGAACGATGTGCCCTACAATGTTCTGTATTCAAAATTTCATTTTGATCATTTTCATTAAAAATATCATTTACTTGTTTCGTCGTATGGCGAAATTTTATAGATGGAAACATCTTCACAACAGTTTCCTGAATTTTGCCTAAAATGGGCAAATCACAATAAATTCCATTAACGACATCGGGATTTATGCATTCCCCTATCAAGGCTATAGCATCTTCTATGGTTCTAAATGTTAATTTATGTCGTATTCTTGATTTAAAAATAATCTTTGTGACCTTTTTCACATCATTGCCTTGCTCAAGAATAATCTGATTCCGAAAACAGTTGATTGGGTTTTCAACTGTTGGAATAACTTCTGACGAAGATACCTCACTGTGTACGGTATTATCTGATTGATTTATTGAGTCTTCTATGATATTAATATATTGTCTGGACAACGCATCGGCAACAACGTTATCCTTTCCTGGTTTATAATGAAATTTTGGTGAGTATTCCTCAATGAATGCTCTCCAACGCTTAATTTTCGCATTCGGATTTTTGTCCGATATCGAAAAGGTTAGCGGTTGGTGATCAGTAAAAATATTCAACTGTCTGACTCCATATAGATAATTTCTTAGAGTCTGGAGAGCCCACACAATTGCTAAGAGCTCCCTCTCATTGGTTGCATAGTTTTCCTCAGTGGAAGACAGAGTTCGTGAGACCATAGTTATTGGTCTCCCTCCTTGTGACAATACTGCGCCTATTGCATATGCTGAAGCGTCAGTAGTAAGGTCAAAAGGTTTCAAGTAATCGGGGTGCAGAAGAAGTACATCTTCAGATGACAGAATTTTGTTCACCTTTTCGAAGGCGCATAGAGCTTCATTATCAAGTTGAATCTTAATACTCTTGGATCGGCTGGCTCCTATGTGGCCGTTCTCTCCTCTCAAGTACTTTGTAAGAGGTTTTACTATAGCGGCATAATCCTTGATGAAACGTCTATAGTATCCCGATAATCCAAGAAATGCTCGCAAGCCTCTAAGAGTTTCTGGAACTTTATACTTCATTATATCATGAATTTTACTTGGACAAGTTTTAATACCTTCCCTTGATACGACAAAGCCAAGGAATTCCACTTCAGTCTTAAAGAACTTAGACTTTTCAATTGATACGCGCATATTTGCGTCATAGAGTCTAGTCAAGATCCGTTCAATATCATTTAAATGTTGTTTTTCGCTATTTGAAAATATTATTACGTCGTCGATGTAGACATGACAACACTTTCCTATTTCATTTCTTAACACGTCATCGATTGCTCTCTGAAAAATTCCGGGAGCATTTTTCAGGCCGAAGGGAAGTCTACAGAACTCATACTTCCCGTTGTTGACTGAAAAGGCGGTCTTTTCTCTATCCTTTTCCGCCAATCTGATCTGGTGAAAACCAGATTTCAGATCAAGAGTTGTAAAAAATGATGACTTTCCCATATTTGTCAAAATCACTGAGGTGTCGGGAATAGGATATTTGTCAGGTATTGTTTTTTCGTTGAGTTTCCTAAAATCAACTACCAAACGCAATTTCTTTTGACCATCTTCATCAAAACCCTTTTTATCCACCACCCATATGGGGTTGTTATATGGCGATCTTGATTCGCGAATTATACCATCCCGAAGCAAGTTGGAAATTTCTTTATTAACGAAATCTGAAACAGCAATGGGATAGGGATATGCCTTCGAGTAAATTGGCTCATCATTTACTGTTCGTATTGTAGCAATTACATTTGTATTGAATGTCAATGCCTCATTCGGCTTCGCAAAAACTTTAGAATGTCGTGTGACCCGATTACACAACTCTCATTAGGAACAACAGTGCAAACATTTTTGCAATTATAATAATTTATTTTTTCCTCTCCGCCTCTATAATGTAAAATTCCTGTTTTTAAATCAAATCTAGCATCTATTTGCTTCAAAAAGTTAAATCCTATTATTCCATCGAATGTCTTTAAATTGGGAAGAAGAAAGAAATTCACATTTCTTCCAAATATATTAACCAAACAGAATTCATTTATTTCAGCGATATCATGAATGGATTGAACCTTAAATGGTTTATGAATTCTTTTTATACTTTTTAAATTCTTATTGTATTTTATATAGTTTTTTCCTGAACCTGTGTCTATTAATAATTTAATCGGTCGTCCTGCCAATTCCCTACTTACATATGGCAAGAGCGACTTTGCCCTAAAAAATTAATTTCTTCAAGATTTCCTGCTGAGAAACTTTTCTCGTGCTCATTTTGTTCCAAGTGGTTTATTCTTTGAAACTTTGAAACAGGTTGCCTATTATCTTCATTATGTCTTTTCCATATGGGAAATTGGTTATTACTTTTATCGAATCTCTGCGCATTATTGCGATTTATGAAAGAATCCTGCTGATTCCTCCAGTTATTCTTAAAATTTGATTCTTGTCTAAATTTTAAAGTTGAAGAGTCAATTTCCATAGGAGTTGGTGAGTTAATAGGTTGCTTTTTAACATGTTTATACTGTGGTAAGTTGTGTGGGGTAAAAAAGCTTCCTTCCACATTTTGATTCTGAAATGAATTTGCAAATGAATATCGAGCATGGTTTGCTTCCAGTTCCTGGGCTAATGCTAACGCGCTAGGCATATCGGTAGGCTGAGATGAAAATAGAACATCACACATTGGCTTACGCAAACCGGATATGAATATTCTCAAGGCATCCTGTCTGTATTTTTTATTTAAAGAAGTTATCAAAGCACTATTTCCCTCGTGCATCATAATTGTCTTATTTACAATAAGTGTCAACTTTTTTTCCACTTCGTCATAAAAGTCAATAATCGACATTTTTCCCTGTCGCAAAGTAGACATTTCCTGTTCTACTAAATAAATTGGTCTTTTATCCGCGTAAGTAAAATCTAAACGCGCAATTATTGCCTTAAAATTAAGTACTGTATTAAATGAGGACAAAACTTGATCGGCTGAACCGACAATTTTATTACGTATAATGGCAACTGCCTGATAGTGCCTGGAGCTACCATTGTAGTTTTCAAAAAGTTTATGCATATAATTATGCGAATGCAGCTTGTCGCCATGAAACATACCGAACTTGTTCACCACTAAATTCCGGAAGCGATTTTATTAAGTCAAGTGACTCATTACACTCAATTCCTGCTATAATTGTAACTGGTCTGTACTCCTCTACTGGAGTTGGAGTTTCTAAAGCACTTAGTCTGGTCGTCAGTTCCCTGACAGTTCGTTCGAAAGATACTTTTGTTCGCTCGATGGCAGAAGAAACCGCGGCACCAATCACAATTCTCAACTGTTCTTCATCCATTTTCATAATGAATTTATATTACAAATTATTCAATACTAAAAAAAAAAAATACATTTATCACCGAACACAATGCACTTTCCACAATATTAATCAATTAACACGATAATTACAATATAGTAATTTATAATGAAAAAAAATAAAATATACTATGTAACAACTAGCTTACTGTAGAATCATGGTTATCTTCATCGATGATTTCTGGCAATCGTTTCAGTTTCTTTTCCACAGCGGTTGTTTCCTTTAACGAATGAATTTTCTCCTGGTAGTTGCACTCTTCAAATATTTCCTGATGAAAGTTTAGCCACTTTACAGAAGCAACACGTTGGGCGCCAATTATTATTTTTTATTTTAGATGGATTTTATTTTGTACTTACGTACAATTTTATTGACTTAACTCCAAACTAAAACTAAACTTAAAAATATAAAACTTAAAAATAAGATCTTTCAAAAATGACGACGTCAGCAGCAGCGATCTTCATTTTTTGATTTTACTTGAAGACGTCAGCATATTCACACAGCAAGAACAGCAAGAACAAATCAAATTTCTTTCCATTAGTGGGATTCATTATATTAGTGGGACTCATCATGTGTTAACTTATATAAACTATTTGCAAGGAAATAATTCCTTTCACATGGTTAATATTATAAACATATGTCTCACAAACATATTTAGCGGTCGTTTGGCGTACTGGGTTACTTAAACCCAGTACAAATAAATGAGACCAAACAATGTGCACGTACGCTTAAACACACAATATGTATGTATATGTATGTATAAAATCGCAACAACTGCATTTTTAGCTTAAAAAATTAAAACATTAAAAAAAACAGGAGTATCCATTGCTAAATTAACAAAGTAAAAAAAAAAAACAATGAAAAAAAAAAATGTAAATACAGATAATAATATTGCGTAAGGTCAATAATTACACCACAAGTCAGTAAAAACAACCACTTAGGAAATTTTACAGTAGACTGACCTTAATGCCATTATGTTTATAAGTTAAAGAATTATGTCTCAATTGTAAGAATTTCTCATGACTATATTTAAGGAAAAATTTTGTAAGATTAATTAGACTATAAGAAAATAATATGAAAAAATTAACAAAAAAAAAAATTAAAATAAGAATATCATAAACAAACAGCAATCACTCTCTGCCTCTTCAAAACGGAACTACCATAGAAAGACACACAGCCACCAGCACGCTTACAGCAGTCTAAAGTCATGAGCCCAATAGCCTAGAGACACTCCAAACGAGGAGAGTGCCGAATTTTATTCCCCATCATGACCGATATCACGGAGTCAGGCAAACTATAGAAAATAAAATGCCGGAACAGCCACCACTACCACAAAGTCCGAAACATCCTTACTCGGACGTTTCACTTCCGAAAGGGGGGAGGGATGTTGTGAATCAGAATTCACTTCTTCTCCCAGCTAATAATATTGAAAACGAGCAACCATCAACTGCTGCCTGAATAACTAATAAAAAGAATATTGGGGTCAGGCCCAATATTGCAAGGCAGCAAATATATATTAAACAAAAGAAAGAACAGCAGTACCAACAAAAAACTGCTACAACCCGGAAATTACATAAACTATAACAATTGCTGACACGATGGAATACTGATGTGGGTCATGAATTCGAGCACACTCAGCTATAGCTGCAGGTTTGCGGCAGCAGCTATGATGGCAGCAGCACATATAAAAGAAGTATAATTAAGAGAAGAGTTGAGGAATGTTAAACAGTGAACAGAAGCAATCGTTAAACAAATAACTAATTTCAATAAAGTGAGTGACAATAGAAAAAAGGGGTTTTATTTAAATTAGAATAGGACTATAATACAATAGTAAATCCTGCGATTCCCAAGGGACCCTCCAGGATAAAATAATAACTACACCACAATAATAATAATAACAAATATTTGCTGCGAATCCTATGGGACCCTCCAGGAAATACTATAACAATACATAAAAACAAATTTTTCATGTCTGCAAAAATCAACATGATAGTTTTCCGTTTATAAAACTGATTTTTGTAACCTGAAATTTCGTATAGAGTTGCACACTTAGCATTATTTGCATTTTTCCATAAGCCGAAACAAAAATCTATGGTCTTTTTAATTTGTTAGTGTGTTATTTAAATCTTTTTTTGTTATTATTATCGAAACAACAATAATTTTTGGATACACCCAAATTTGAAACTTCTTTTATGTACGAAAGTGTATTATTCCAAACGGAAAATGCTTAATACAGTAAAATTCGTTTATAAGCCACACCGCGTATAGTAGAATATTCCACCTAGATGTGGTGTGAAAAAACTTTATTTCATGCAAGTTATTAAAGATATAATCCAAAATGCAAATTTAATAAAAATTTTCCCAGACAAAAACGGAGCACAAAAATGTAACACTTTTTTATATGCACTTGTTTCATTTTGGACATGTTTGCAATGTTAAATGTGTTTTTTTTTTGTCAATGAGAGCATTGAAATATCTGCTTTCAGATTTTATATAGTCAAAATCAATTATTATATGCTAATTTATTTATAAGCCAAAAAGTGGCTTATATAAAAATCTAACTATACTCCAATTCGCCTTATAGTCCACAAAAAGCATGCATTTGAAGCAGTGGA
Organism: Thecocarcelia acutangulata; assembly: GCA_914767995.1. NCBI lineage: Eukaryota > Metazoa > Arthropoda > Insecta > Diptera > Tachinidae > Thecocarcelia > Thecocarcelia acutangulata. Next base: position 80,035,193 of record OU612094.1, on the reverse strand, counting down.
TTATAAGCAAATTTTACTGTAATAGTTCTTGCCAAAAAATACTTCCGTATATATGTAGGTTTATAAATATATATCGAATACTAAGTAGCTCGCACTATTTTAGCAATAGCTACTATAGAATTTTCTAAATTTCTCTCAGCAATTTTGTATGCACAAAAAGCTTTTGAATATTTGTAAGGAGATAAATAAAACAATATCAGCTGTTTATTATGTAGCTGCCACCTTCGTTATAATTATGTAGCTGGTTACAGGCTACATTTGTAGCCAGCGGCATTTGTAGTTGTGTGTTCGTGTAGCCTGCTGTCTCGAATGTGTTTAATGCTTAAGATGTGAGTAAGTGTAAATAGGCATTAGTTATTTGCAAATAGTTCTTATTTGCGTATAGGCTGCGTATATAATAAACGTATGGAAACTTAAAATTTTAAATGAGTTCTTTTTTTCGAAACTAGTTTTTTTAAAGTTGTTGTAACGAATTAAATTCGTTTGGTTGTTTCTGGGGTTTTGTTATCAACTCTGTTTCAGCGTTGCTCAATTTGATCAATTTTTTTATTGTCTTGTTGAAGCGGCCATTTGATTTCAACAGCCATTCTAGATTTGCTGCCGAGCACGCCACAATTAATTAAAGAGAACAACCCACCAGCCTGTTGAAGTTAGAATTGTGTAAGTTTTATAGATTTAACTATACATGATTCCACCTTTACAATTAATAAATTGTTTATATGTATATGTAGATAATAAAACCATATAATACTACTACATTTGGTGTTTTATTATAATTCCCAACTTCGACAAAGTCACTGCCGTAACTGATAGCTGCCTTCAGAACAGTTGTTGTCTTTTTTTTTTGTCAAATTGTTATATGTATTTATGAACTTTTACATTATTTATTCTTGTATAGAGTAGTGTTTTGTCTTTCGTTTTGTGCACACGTGTTTTTCACTGTTGTCCGTGTTTTCTGTACATATTCTTATACTTATGTTTATTATTAATTTGTAAAAACGGAATTATACCGGAATAGGTAGAGTTTTGATTTGCATCATGTGCACACGTGTCTTTTTATTACTTTATTTTTATACCCTTCACAAAAATGTTAAGGGTATATATAAGTTTGTGATTCCGTTTGTAATTTCTACAGTTTTTTTTGCGACCCTATAAAGTATATATATTCTGATTTAGAATTAATGGAAAAGTCGATTAAGCGATGTCCGTCTGTCCGTCTGTCGGTCGTTGAACTACCGTTTCTGAGAAAACCATTAGACATAGAAACTTTTTTCTTTCACCATTCTATTACTCCATATTGCCATGTGTTTCTATTGAAATTCAGTAATATCGGTCCACGTATAGCTGAGATATATTCAAAATTCCGAAAAAAGCCATGAATTTTTGAAATTTTGTATAGAAATGTTTCGGTCCATATATATCCCAGATATAGCCTCGACCGGGGTTTTCATGAAAATGCCGCGTAAGCGAACTTAAACAACTTTTTTGTGCTCAAAAGCTGTCCTGGTAATGACATTAGGTTACATAAATATGGAAAATCAAAATTTCCGATATCGGTCCATATATACCCGAGATATAGCCTAGACCGGGGTTTTCATGAAAATGCCGCGTAAGCGAACTTAAACAACTTTTTTCTTTATAAGTAGTTCTGGTTATAAAATAAGGTTAGATAAATATGGAAAATGAAAATATCCGATAGCGGTCCATATATACCCCAGATATACCATGAATCGGGTTTTTCATGAAAATGTCCCGTAAGTAAACTTAAACAACCTTTTTTGCTCAAAGGCAGTTCCGGTAATAAAGTAAGGTTGTATAAATGTGGAAGATAAAAATTTCCGATATCGGTCCATATATTCCCGAGATATAGCCTAATCCGGGTTTTTCATGAAAATGTCGCGTAAGCGAACTTAAACAATTTGTTGTGCTCAAAAGCAGTTCTGGTAATGAAATAAGGTTATATAAATATGGAAAATGAAAATTTCCGATATCGGTCCATATGTACGCGAGATATAGCCTTAACCGATTTTTCCATTAAAATTTTTTTTTTTTTCTGAAAAGCAATTCTCGTTATAAAAGAAGGTTACTAAAATACAGAAAATAGAAAATTCCGATATTGGTTGATATATAACCGAGCATATTCAGGTCACATTTTTAGTATACTATACATATTCGTGACTATCGTGAAGGGTATTTTAGATTCGGCCCAGCCGAATATACTACATTCTTACTTGTTTTTAGGTGCGTTTTTCTCTATTTGTTATTATTAATTTCTTGTTTATGTTTTTGCGGTGTTGAACTAAATTTTGTTAGTCTGAGCGGTGTCGAAGGTATATACACTGGGCACCGATCAGTTTTAACTGATTTAATTTTAACACTTTATATGCTACGATAACGTTAGTTTTGGTCGTTCCGTGTGTTAAGTTCACAAACATTACTCCCCCTTTCCTCCCTCTCATAATCTATTTTTCTAGTTCCAGTACAATGCACTGCATATGTAGGGGCTATCCCCTGAGTACTGGTCCAAAATAAAAAAAAATATTTATAAAAATGTAGAAAATAATAAAACAAAACTTGTATAAATTCAAGAAAATTACTATGGGCTCTATTCATAGTTGAAAACAATGTACACTTTTAGACAATTAAAGCCAACTTTTCTAAGAGTCGACTCTAACTTACTCACTTCAGCCACTTCTAAATTTAAAACCAGCTGAACCTGTGTTTAAATCATTTAACAACACAATCAGCTGTTCATTGTAAAGTTAAAAATTCAAGAAATTAATCAGAAAGTGAAAAAATTTAAGAAATTAATCAGAATGTGCACATTTTAAGATATAGAAAGAGATTGTGCAATTATTCAAGATTGTGATGAAGGTGTTGAACAAAGGAAGCCTAAAATATACAGAAATAGTTTTAATTCTTTCGATCTTAGTGCTGAGGATTTTTATTCTCGCTACAGTGGGCTAATTCTGTCATTCGCTTACGATCGAGTTTTTACTCGAATGTGCGAGTTTTTACACTTTTGGGATTATCTCATTCGATATCGAGTAAAACGTTTCGAAATTTCTAATGATGGCATTCGATAGCGAGTAACCATTCGAATGCAACCGTGCAACTTTTTACTCGTAAGCAAAAGTACTATCGAAAACCAGCCAAACAGAAAAACACAAAAGAAATGTAAATTAAAAATTTGTTTTGAATAGCAATAGTATTTAAATTAAATTGAGAATTTTTGGTTCTTAAGGATTTTTTTTTTGTCAATTCATATGATGATGTATATGACGTATATACACAGGTATATGTATATAAAGATGAGTATTGCTAAGAACACAAAAACTTATATTTGAAGTCACATGTTATTATATTCAAGAATTTATTTTTGTTTTTTTTTTTTAGAAATTCATATATACATACATATGCTTATACATAGTTAAATAGTTGTTTTTTACATACATATTTATTGAATTGTTATTTCTATTTACTTACTTTTTAATGTACAAACACACAAACATGACTGATTTAAATGAGTTGTTATTGTGAACGTATGTGTGTTTATTTAGTTTTTAATGTACAACAAGTATACAAAGTATGCAAATACATACAATTTTCGGCAGTGTTATAAAACACATTTTGTCAGTATTTTGCAACACTGAAGTGATAACTCGACTCGTTATGTAACGACTCACATCATTAGAAATTTACACGATATCGAAATTATTTTCTACTCGATAGTAATTTCGATCACGAATGACAGAATTAGCCCCCAGGTTTGATAAAATTACAACTACGTTCTAGATAAACTTGTAGAATATTGTCGAACCAAAAAACAATCGAGGACTGCCTATTTCAACAAGTTTGTAGGTATTAACAACTTTGAGGTATCTGGGACGAAATGTTCATCAAAGTGATATCGGTAAGAGTTCTATTACAAAAATTTTAAATTGCTGCAAAAATTTTAAATTCACAATTTTTCAGGTGATCTTCATGGATTCACGATTTTCAGTAACAGAAAGCCAATATTCACATTTTTTCAAATCACCCGATTTTTAGCGGCTGGCAACTATAACGCGAAACACACTTATTGGGGATCACGATTAATTTCCAGAAAAGGCCGCGCGCTCTTTGACACCGTGTCCAAAATGGGCTTAGATGTGGTTTCAAGCGGACACCTCACTTATTGGCCGTCAGACCGACGAAAGATCCCAGATGTTATAGATTTTGGAGTTGTAAAAAATTTTCCTTTAGAATGGATGCAAGTAGAGTCTTCATTAGATTTATCATCAGATTACTCACCCACTACAATCTCCGTTGCGTTCCCCGTTTAATGAATTGGCGCTGACCATTACTAGAGTCCGTTTGCTGAAATATAAAAAAATTTTGAGTACTAATTGTACGGAAAATATTGCCTTGAGAACCCAGATTTTCTAAAAACCCTAAACTAGCCGTACAACATGCTACCTCTAGCCATATAAGATCCAGAAATGAGAACAATAGAACTTATTCGGCTGAAATTGAACAACTACTGTCAGAAAAAAGAAGAGTTTGAAAAGAGTGGCAAACTCGCAGGTCTCCCCAGCTTAAAACTAAACTACGGGAATGCATATCTCGACGAAGCAGTCTGCTTGAAGTCCAAAGAATGTCTTCCCTTAAAACATATTTGGAAAGCCTGGATGGTACTCCACAATCTGACTATTCTTTGTGGAAACCGACAAATGATTCATTGAATGCTGCAGCAGAATTTCCGCCATTTGCTGTTAGTTCGCATGCGTTAGAGCTGCAAAACTATCGATAGTCGTCCCCATCGATATTTTCGATAGTTTCAAGAAAAACTATCGATACTATCGTTAAGCTCTACTTTTGGCTATGAATCTGTAACTCAAGTGGAAGTTAGTTAACATAGATACATGCATTTTTATATAGGTGTTAGTTGTGTTAGTTTTAAGTTGTTTTCACAACATTTATATGTATATACGAGTAGTTTTAATTTAAATAAAAGACCGTTATTGCATGCTAAAATGTAAATTTTATTTTACTAGTGAACAATAAACTATTCATACATGTAACATACATATGTATTATATAAAAAATAAAACATTAAAGCTATCACATCTCCATTTTCGCAGAATAGCCAACTTTTTGTACATATATAAAATCTTTGCGTATTTTTATTCCATGATAAAAAATATAACTTTTAAATACTTTTTTATTATTGCTAAACACTTTGATATGCAGCGTCACCTGTATGCGAAGAGAACAAAGTTTTTTAAGTTGCAGTAGGCAGTTTTTTAAGTTGCAGTTTGTTTTTTATTTGAGATAAAAATAATATATGATATTACTTTGATATATAATATATTTTCATTTGTAAATTGCGCTATAACTATAAAAATGTAAAGACGGCTAAGAACCTGCCGGAATAAATGGCCAGAAGGTTAAGTTAAGTTTAACAGGCTGCCAGCTATTGTAAAGCCAGCCCACGTGGGTCCAGTCTGGTGCCGTTGTTTTTCCTGGATGTAATACGTATCTCAGTAGATTTGCATATCCCTGGTTTAGAACCAACCCGAGGATCGGATAAAGGAGTCCAATCCACTTACATCGCATTCCGATACCTCCGTCAAATCATGAAGCATCGGTCTGCCTAGGTACAATGCTGGACACTGACAGAGGAAGTGCTTAACGCTCTCTACTTCCTCCTCATCTCTGCAACTTCTACAGAAGTCATTGAATGGAAGATTTAACCTCCTCGCCTTCGTTCCTATGTGGCAATGTCCCGTCAGGACCGCTACAACCGAACGCAACATCCGTCGGGGCAAGCCCCTAAGGATGATAGTTCTCCTGTTATCATAACTAGGCCATATCAGCCTTGATATTCGACAGGTATCCTCACTAGACCATCTGTCTTGAGCGGTCTGGAGAAGTTGACGCTGTATTTGTCTCTTACAGCTCGCAAGCGGGGCTCCAACAATCCCATCTATATCTCCCTGTTGTAGCTGGACACCGGCCTTTGCCAAATCATCCGCTACTAGATCTCCAGGCACTTCACTGTGCCCTCGTACCCAGAAAAGCTCCAGGTTTGAATGTCTCGCTATCTCGTTTAGAGATATCCGGCATTCACGACCCAACCTGGATGTCGTATAGACTCCAGATAGTGCATACAACGCAGCCTTTCTATCAGTACAAATTAGGATATCATCCCCGTATATCCTGTAGTACCTTAACCAGTTAGCTGCCCTCATAATGGCTGCACTCATTTTGCAGCCTGAAACTCATCCTCCTCTCATGCGAGGGGATAAAGATACACCCGCCAACTCCAGAGTCCGACTTGGATCCATCTGTAAAAATTTCAAGCACGTCCTCTTGACGATCTGTGCCAGTCCTCTCAGAGATTGAGCCTGATAAGCTTACATCAAATCTCTTATCGGGCAGTAGAGCCGGCGAGCAGTAATCAATATTCTCCGGAAGGTTCACTATTCTTCCTATTATTGAGGCATGACCATATGTCGTCTCTTTCCACGTCCCGCTTGACCACAGTCTGATAGCCGAATTCATGGCTGTTTCCTTCACTATGAGATCAGCCGGCAGCCAGTTTAGCATAGTGAAAAGCGCTTTCCCGAAACGTTATGCCGGCTACATGTAACCGGCTTCGTATATACGTTCAAAAATTATCGATAGTATCACTATAGAACGAAAACAATCGATAGTTAGCTAAAAATAAAACTATCGATACCATCATAGTACTATCGATTGTTTTGCGGCTCTAGCATGCGTCCTTGATACTTAACTTTCAAGATGATGTGAGATACATCCCACATCATACCAATACCAAAGACTATAAATGTATAAAGATGTTCCACGGCTGTATATTGTACTGCCACTGCTTAATTTGCTGATGGCAGTAATGCTACGACCACTTTTTGAAGAGAAATTTTATCCTTTTGAAAGAGAAATTTTATTCTTTTCCCAGAGAACTTAAAATTCTTATGTCTCTATAATTCATTTAGGTACGTACGCATGTGTTCATATTTCTGTGGCTTTACACTGCAAAGTTTGCATACATGACATACATACGTATGTGTTTGTTTATATGTGCATTTACTAAGCAAAATAAAATGTACAAATAAAAAGAATTGTTATTTTCATAGAGTATACATATGAATGTACGTCCAAAAAAGCTTAGTTGTTTTAAATTGAATTGTTGCCGATTGTAGGAGAGAAAATGTATTTTATTGTTGTACGATTGGTAGTAAATCAATTCGCACCGAACTGAAATAGCTTTATTGCTTAATCATTGTTGGCGGCATTATTACAACTTACAGTAGCTATCTGTAAGTTTTATTTTTTTTTTACAGTGTGTAAAATTCACATAAAAGATTTCAAAAATGAATTCGTGCCCATAAGCCAATTTAGTTGCGCTGCTTTTAGTTTTAACTGAGTGACCTTAGCTTCAATGTGAGACTTCCACGTTAGCCTACGGTCCAGGTGAATACCAAGGTACTTTACTTCATTGTGCTGCGGAATAGGTGAATTGTTAATTTGGATAGCTGAACATGTTTGTTTACGCAGTGTGAATGTAACGTGAGTACATTTTTGTTCATTAACCCTGATTTTCCAAAGCTTCAGCCATTTTTCCAATATTGAAATAAATTCCTGTAAATTTCGTGAAGCTAATTGGTGGTTTTCATGAACGCTCAAAAGCGCTGTGTCGTCTGCAAAAGTTGAAGTGTGGATTCCAGATGTCGTTGGCATGTCAGAGGTGTATATCAAATATAAAGTAGGCCTAAGTATGCTACCTTGGGGAACTCCTGCCTCGATAGGTTGAGTTAGGCTTATAAAATCACCTTCTCTGATGACAAATTTCCGCCCATATAAGTAGCTTTCCAGAAGCTTGTAACGACAGGTTTTCCCCCTTTAGGCTGAGATGGCTCAGGGCTGCCAGGATTCATTACAAAAATTTATATTTGTGACAGAGAACAAGAAAAAAAACACAACACACTCATTTTTTCTATATAAAATGTGGTTTATTGATTAAAAATTGCTTCTGCGTTATACGACGGATCGCACTGCCAACACCAAGACATCGCCTTTGGCCGACTGTATATATAGAAGCACGTGGGTTTCGCGCTAAAACGCGGTGAGGGGAGATTAACTCAAACCCTCGTGGAATTAGACGAATGCCGAATCATATACCCGACACGAAGTTGGTTGAGCGTAGTGTCGAGAATGTCCGGAGGAGAGCTTTACTCGAAATCCTCCGAAGATTCTCGATTTAAAAAAAAACGATACGCGCTTAGAGTACGATGAGGGGACGTCAACTCTAAACCCTCAGTAGGTTAGTGGAGCGCGAATTACGACACGAAGTTGGTTGAGCGAGTTGCCGAGAACACACCAGGTGCATATGGGTGCAGGGAATACCTCGAGGAGAGATTTAACTCCCAGGCCTCGGTGTATTCCCTTTCCACGAAGGGCCAGATGTCTCTGAAAGGAATCTCTTCCCCTCAGAGCATCCTTTCCATCGTGCACCTGAGCACAGTGTCCTAGTATGGGGCAGAGAATACCCCGAGGAGAGATTTCACTCCGAGCCCTCGGTGTATTCCCTTTTTACGAAGGCCGTATGTCTCTGAAGGAAATATCTTCCCTCAGAACCATCCGGTTCTTCGTGCCCCAGCAGCTAGTCAGGTATGGAGAATACCCTGAGGAGAGATTTCACTCCGAGCCCTCAGTGCATTCCCTTTACCACAGGAGTTCAGTTGATCTGAAAACCACTGCAGGTCTCCAGATCAGCCGGCATCCTATGCCACCTTCCCAGCTGCCCTGGCAGCCAGTCAGTACAGAGAGTACCCTGAGGAGAGATTTCACTCCGAGCTCTCAGTGCATTCCCCTTTCCATAGGAATTCAGTTGATCTGAAGACCATTGCAGATCGAGCTGTGTTCAGCAGCTCGCCTGGCGACTGACTGGCCTTTTTCTGAATGTTGTGTCGTCCTTTATACCATCGCTCACCAACTGTTTAAAATAAAACACACCTCGTGGTGTAAAAAAAATATGCTGACGATGCTTTGTTGTTGGCGTAGCGATTTAACAAAGGGAATGAAATACATACTCAATACTAATAAAATACAGCTATTCTATGTTTCATACATGAATACACTTATACAAAAAAAAAAAAAAAAAAAAAAAAAAAACAAAAATTAATAAAACAAGTGAGGTAAGCAAGCAGAATATAGTTCGCATACATATGTAAATTACGCCTATACATTCAAAAATACAGGAGAAATAATTTTTTTTTTAACTTGGACCAGTACTCAGGGGATGACACCTACAAATGCAGTGCATTGTACCAGAATTAGGAAAATAGGTTGTGAGGAGGGGGAAAGAGGGAGTAGTGTTTGTGAACATTTGACTTGAACCTTCCAACGTTATAACAGACAGGAAACACGTCTGCAGGCTACATGTTCCACAGACGAAGCTTACGACCAAAAAACGAATTCTCTCTGTAATGCGTAGTACGATTCCTCGGAAAATCAACCACAAATGGATGAGCTCTGGACGATGAGCGCGTGTTACGTAGAAATGTGCGAGTTTCAGGAACGAGATCCCTGATTTCGTCAGAGCAAAATCCATTGTAGTAATGATAGAACAGAGTAACGCACCCTACACTGCGTCGATGCTCCAGTGAGTCAATAGAGTTGGATACCCTACTGTCACCGATGAGCTTCTTCGCCCTCTCCTGCACACGGTCGAGTAACCCCAAAATAGACTTTGAGGCACCGGCCCAAATATGAGAGTTGTATTCCATTTTCGGTCGGATGTAGGTGGTATAAATAGTAAGGAGATCGGATGGCGAGAAGTACATCTTACACCGTTTCAAAAAACCTAGGCACTTGAATGCTTCTTTAGAGATATGAAAAATGTGTTCAGTCCAGCGAACATCACACTGTATCTTCATACCGAGAACATCAAGAGCATCCGATTCCTCAATATTTATACCATCCATGTGTACGGATGAAGCAGCATCTGCAGTCGTTTGCTTGTGTGTTAATAAGCAACATTGGGTCTTACGAGCGTTAAAGGCGACCCTATTTTTACGACCCCACTCGGAGATAAATAGAAGATCGCTATTCAGTGAATCATTCATATTTAGCCTCTTAGCAGCGACCTCTGACAGGCTGGGTCTATAACTAAAAGAGTACGAGTGGCAAATGCTGCTGTCATCCGCGAAAGAGTGGATAGGGTTGGAAGTTTGATAAAGAAGGTCATTCAGGAAAATAAGAAATAGAGTAGGAGAGAGAACGGAGCCTTGTGGTACCCCTGAATTAATCTTGAACTCGTTTGATGAGACCCCATCTATAACAACTCGTATATTGCGGTCTCTGAGAAAGCTCGATATAAATCGATAAAAGTCATCACCGACACCAAAAGCAGTAAGTTTTGCCAGTAGTGCAGCATGCCACACTCTGTCAAACGCTTTGGAGATACTTTCGCCGAAATGATGGATTGATTGGCACCATTTCTCAGAGAGATATGCCGTAAGATCGCCAGTAGAGCGACCCTTACGAAATCCATATTGGCGATCACAAAGTAATTTATGAGACTCTAGATACCTCACAAGGTGGTAATTAACCATACTTTCCATCACTTTGGAAAGCGCAGAACAAATTGCAATTGGGCGGTAATTTTCAGGGTTATTTGCGTCCCCTTTTTTGGGGATTGGCGTTACATTAGCAACCTTCCAGCTTGATGGAAACTCACCAAAATGGTAAAGTATGCTCAAGAGGCGTGCTAATGGACGCAAGCGTAGAAGAGCACTGCTTCAAGACCAGTGCTGGAATGCCGTCCGGTCCAGGAGTCTTGTTTATGTCGAGGTCGGCCAAAACCCTTTTAACTGCTCGCGCCCGGAAGAATATCTTTGGCATAGTTACAGATACTCTTTCGAGCTCGGGGAGTGGTTGACTGCTTTCCGGCAAGTAAGAATTGCTTGCAAAAATTTCAGCCAACAGGTTAGCCTTGTCAACCGGGTCGGTGAATACTTGGTCATTCATTAAGAGAGTTGGAATTGATGAACTAGCATTGTTCTTTACTCTTTTAACGAATGACCAAAAGGTCTTACTGCCCCGAGGAGCTGTAAGGACCTTGGCACGAAGACGCTGCTCGTGAAGAAACTTTTCACGCCTAAGTACCTTGGCACACGAAGTCCTTGCCTTTTTGCGTAGCAAATCAGTGTCCGGGTTTTTGTTTAAACGCTAACAAAAATGTATGTACATACGTGAACTTACTCCTCAGTCGCTTACATTTTAATATACTGCTAGCAACAACAACATACGCAAATATGTATGTATATGCATTTTTCTCAAAATTTCAAAACTACAAATATTATTGAGGTTCCCGTTAATAAATGCTGCGTACATATGTCGATATGTATTTATATCTATTTTTATGTTGATTTTATCTTTGTAGACATACATTTTAATGTCAGTTGTTGTTACTTGCTTTATTTTGTACATGCATACACATTCTTAAAGAAATTTATGAATAGATATATGTATGTATGTAACAGCTCAAAGGGAGAATTACAAGGCGGCTAAAAGTCAAAATAATATGACGTGGGGTCATACTCAACGATTGTTTTTTATAAGTATGTGACCCAAAAACGAGGCCACGACTTTTGGTCGTCAGAAGCTTGTGAGTATTTGCAGGCAAGTTCAACTTTATTTTGTGCATCAAGCCGTCGTGCCACACTTTATCAAAAGCTTGAGAAATGTCAATGAATAGATCTGAACAATACTTCTTCTCCTCAAAGGTCTGTCTTATGACATTGACTAGTCTATGCGTTTGTTCTATGGTGCTATGTTTAGCCCGAAAACCAAATTGATGATCAGGGATGCATCCTACATTCTTCAATATTGGACTCAACTTCGCCATTAACAATTTTTCGAATAGTTTTGAAATTGTTGGTAGTAGACTTATTGGTCTATATGATTCTACCTTGGTCGGATCCTTCCCTGGCTTGGGTATCATAGTAATCATAGAGACCTTCCACTCTGTAGGATAATACTCAAGGCGTAAAATAGCGTTAAAAATAAAAAGTAGAAGCCTTCTAGCTGCACGAGGTAACTGTTCAAGCATTTTGTCAGTAATTTGATCAATACCTGGAGCTTTCCTGGAGTTTATGTTACTGATACCTTGTTCTACATCTTGAATGTGAATCGCAGACTCAGGTGGTTTAACTGCATATGGTGGTAATTCAGATGCATCATTTGTTATATCATTTCTAATAAAAATATTTCTCAAATGGTTAACATACACCATCCTCTTTTCTGAATCGCTTCTTGCCCAGTCGCCAGTTGAAGTTCGCAAAGGTGGCTTACCTATTACGGGTCTTTTCAGACCTTTTGTCGCTTTCCACAGAGAATAGTCAGATTGCTGAGTACCATCCAGGCTTTCCAAAAATGTGTTGTAAGGGAAGCCATTCTATGGATTTCAAGCAGATTTCTTAACCGAGTTATGCATTCCCGTAGCCTAGTCTTAAGCTGGGGAGACCTGTGAAACTGCCACTCTCTTCTGACTCTTCTTTTTTCTGACAGAAGTTGCTTAATTTCAGACGAATAAGTTCTTTTGTTCTCATTTCTGGATCTTATATGACTAGTGGTAGCATGCTGTACGGCCAGTTTGAGATTTTCAGAAAAATCGTTAATTGACACATTAATATCCTAAGGCGTTCTCAAGGCGATATTTTCAGTACAATGTGTACTCAAAAATTTTTTGTATTTTAGCCAATTAACTCTATTGACGGTCAACGGGGCGCCAATCTCTTGGGGAAACGAAACAGAGATTATAGTGGATGAGTGATCTGATGACAAATTTAATGAAGCCTCCACTAGCATTCACTCTAGAGGAAAATTTTTCGCAACTCCAAAATCTATAACATCTGGGATCTTTCGTCGGTCTGACGGCCAATAAGTGGGGTGTCCGCTTGAAACCACATCTAAGCCCATTTTGGAAACGGTATCAAAAAGCACACGGCCTTTCGAGGTAAATAAACGTGATCCCCAAAAGGTGTGTTTAGCGTTATAGTCGCCAGCCGCTAAAAATCGAGGCCCAAGTGAATTGAAAAAATTTGTTTATTGATTTTCTGTTATTGAAAACCGGGGTGGGGAATAAATCGATAAAATAACAATTTTATGATAAATACACATGTTTGTTGCTTGAAGATACTTCTCACATGTCTCGTTTAGCAAATAGTGCTTAATTCTAGTTTTTATCAAAATTTGTGAGCCTCCGCAAGATCTGCCACGGGGATCTTTAGTATCATACAGCGTGTAACCATTAATTTTGAAAAAACTGTTAGTTGTCAAATGGGTTTCAGCAATCAGCATTATGTCGATTTGCTTTTCCATAAGGAAGTGCTCAAGTTCATTTTTGTGTTGGCGGATGCCGTTTGCGTTCCAGAAACATATTTTAAACCAACTCATTTTTTTAAAATTGCCTTCAAAATAGTGGATTGCATTTTCAGCATTTCCTGCATCATGTTAGTCATAGAAACCGTAAATGTATTTATAGATTAAACAAGGGTCTGCAGAGTTGCCTCAAGATTTTTAAAATTTTGATCGGAATTTTGGGGCATGGGCTCCTGATTCAAGTTTTGTATATCGGTTTTGTGTATCGGTTTTGAGCACATTAGCATATGAAACTTGTTTGGGGTTTTTTTTTTGCATAATTATTAAGCTGGTTGACTGGCCTATCTGGGGAAAATTGTTTGCAGAAATAATGTTTGACTGTTGGGGTTGCTTGAAGTTAATTGATGACTTATTTGTCATTGATTGTTTAAAATGAGTATAGACAGGGCAACCCCTGTAGTTTGCGGTATGGTTACCTCCACAGTTACTGCATTTTTTAGCGCTCGAGTCAGTCTTTGGTTTTTTGCACTGTGAAGTACCATGTAGATCTCCACACACAACACAAACTGCGGGCAGTTTACGATAGGCCTTAGTATGGCCAAATTCCTGGCAGTTTAGGCATTGAACGGGACCTAAACGGTTGTGAGGCTCTTTTACGGTAACTTTACGGCGCAAGAAAAATTTGAGGGTATAAATTGGGTGAGTTTCATTCCGTTTCAGGACGATATCTCTTGGTTCCAGTTCAACCCTAAACATGGGTTGAGGGATCTTCTCACGGTTCCTGATGTTCACTCCACTTTTGATTTTAAACCCTTTGTCCTCCAAACCAATCTTAACATCATCCGTGGCTACACATGGGTCAGTACCTTTTATAACGACCTGAATACCTTTAGCACTTTTAAGCTGACAGGTGTAAAAAGATCTTTTCTCAATTTCTAAAACGTCAGACAATTTTCGGTAATCATTTTCATGGTTTACCTGAATTTTTGTTTCATTGATGTTTCCGCGCTTAACTGATGTCACGTTGAAATTGTCCTTACCGATTACCGTAATAAGTTGTTTTGCCAGCTCATTAGAAGTAGGTTCTCTCAAATATATTGGTGGCGGTTTAAATGTTTTTTTTGCTGTATTTGGCTCATCAGTCTGGAGGAATGCAAATCTATTACTTTCCGTTGCCGTAGCGGTATTATCCTCTTTAGATATCTTTGGTTGTGATGATATCTGAGCGGATTTCGGGCTTCGCTGACGTTTAACCACGGTTACATACCTGTCCATACCTACTTGTGTTTTTGGCTTATCTGCAATAACTGAACTGGTAGATGGTTGGTCTTCTGTTGTAACAACAATGTTTGGCGAACACGAACGCGTGCGTTTTTTATCTCTTAGAGACAGGAGATTATCCAATGATTTTTTCAAAGATTCTTCCTCAGAAATCCAGAAGTTTTTTCTGGTGGAGCTAAGCTCCCTCTCAGAATTGCATCTACTAGGTACACTCATGCAATTTTTGTTTTTTTATTTATATTTTTTTTTACTTTAAAATTATATAAAAATAATTGTCACAAAGTTTTTCTTTTGTATATGCACTCTTCCACTTATTGCGGTTTTCTACTTGTACCGTTTTTTTTTTTATATATTTATTTTTTTTTATAGCACTCCGGTAAAAACAAATACGTCCGTTCACTATCAAAGCTAGATATTGCTATTAATTTTTTCCTTCAATTGCACTTAAATCTGTAGTTTTAGGAAAACATTTTTTTACCTTTTGAATAGTACTTGTTCGTTTCTCATAATATTTCACTTAATATGGACCATACTATACTTTTTCCCTTATATGTGCTAACCAAATTTTGTCGATATTGCTATTAATTTTTTCCTTTAATGTAGTTTTAGGAAAACAAAGTTTTTTTACCTTTTGAATAGTACTTGTTCATTTTCCAAATTATTTCACTTAATATGGACCATACTATACTTTTTTCCTTCTGCCTCAGCGACAAGATGTAAACGTTGTTGGAAATTTGGCATATAATAAAAATTTATCGGCTACCATATCTGCATGTATATTTCGGAGTATACAAGCTTTGTTCGCGGAAATTCCGGGTAACGTCCGGTAAAATGAGAGTAAGCAAAAAAAAAACTCTCAGAAAACAACAAATTTGTCAAAAATTGCTGGAACACAAAAAACCACATTTCAAGCCCGAAACTAAATATGAAAACAAAACCAGCAGTTGTTTATTTATACAATTTTAAAATTCAACGTCTAAATTTTATAATGCACTGAAATCCAATAAAAAAACGCGTACTTTCACAAAAATACCTGGAGCTTAAAATATTTATTATTATATAAAATTAACACATAAATTTATTTGATAATATTTAGGTTAGGTTAGGTAGGCAGGCCGCTGGGTGCCTCGGAATAATCTAGGTTGTCCAGCTCACTTGGGTCCTGTAGTCGTTCCCTTTGTGATTGCCTGAAAAAAAAATAGGATAGTGGAGTGAAGAAAAGAAGTTATAGGAATATAGTGAGAGGAAAGGATGGGCGGTGGTGGAACGGAGAGGCGGGAACCTTTTAGTGTAGCGTTACATACTGCTATACTAGCCATCCGCAGCTTCTTATGAAAGAGGCTAGCGCGGTCGGTTTGATCGAGGCCAGACAAGATAGGCTATTGAAGCTCCGCTCGCCTAAGTGTCTTAGACGATGATGCTCCAATGCCGGGCATGTGCCGAGGAGGTGAAGGATCGTCTCCTCCTCCTCCTCGTCTTGGCAGCTTCTACAGAAGTCGTTATGGGGTAGTCCTAGTCTCCTGGCATGGTTCCCAAACGGGCAATGGCCAGTGATGACTGCTACAGTCACTCTTAGTTGAGATCTGGGCAGTTTTAGTAACTCCCACGTTCTCTTAGAGTTAATATGCGGCCACAAGTTCCTTGATATAAGGCATGTGGGCTCTGTGAGCCACTTTTCTTGTGCACGTTCCAGTGTGTGGAGTTTTATTCTTTTCCAGCACGCTGTTAATGGTTGTCCGCAAAAGGGGTCTATATCCCTATCTTCTAGGGCTGTCCCTTTTTTGGCTAAGTCGTCGGCGATGTTGTTGCCATTGCTGGACCCATGTCCACGTACCCATTTTAGGGTTATGTTAGAATGTCTCGCCATCTTGTTTAAAGATGTCCGGCATTCCTGGACTAGACTAGAATTGGTGTATATTCCAATCAGGGATTTGATGGCGGCTTTGCTGTCCGTTACTATCATGATATCCCTACCGAATATCTTGTAAAACGTCAACCATCTGGCCGCTTTATTTATGGCCGATATTTCAGCCTGAAGAACACTGCATCCATCTGATAATCTGAAGGATATTTTAGTGTTAAATTCTTCTATGTAAACGCCACCCCCAACCCTTTCCCCCTTTCTGGACCCATCCGTGTAGACATAGAAGTATCCAGATTCTAGGGGGGATTCCTCAATTTGGTAGCCAAAGCTCCTTGAGAGGAATGGTTTTGGGATGCAGTAGTCAATTAGATCGGGGATTAGGTCCCTTCCAATTTCTAGTATATTGGCATGTCCCCACGGTCTGTGGGTCCATGCTCCTGTCGCGTTCAACCTGATCGCGGCTTTTAGTGCTATCTGCCTGGCTTCTAAGTCACATGGCATCCAGCTCATAATTGCAAGAAGTGCTTTGGTTGGAGTTGTCCTCATGGCCCCTGTGGTCAGTATTGCCATGATTCGACTGACTTTTTCAATTTGCAGTCTATTGGTTGCGGAGTCCAGTGATTTCCACCATACTGATACTCCATAAAATATTATCGGTTTTATAACCATGTCATAAAGCCACACAACTCCTTTTGGTTGTATGCCCCATGTTGAGCCTATTGCTTTTTTACATAGATAGATGGCTATTGTAGCCTTGGTTACTCTAGCCTGTATGTTCTCTTTCCATGATAGTTTGCTGTCAAGAATGACGCCTAGGTATTTTGCCTTATTCGATAGGATAAGTGCGGTACCTTCCATTTTTGGAGGTTTGAAATGTGGAATTTTATACTTCTTGGTAAAAAGTACGATTTCCGTTTTCGCTGGATTTGTCTTTAGTCCGCATTGTACGCTCCATTGACTTACCATCTTCAGAGCGTATTCCAACTGCTCTGTTATGGTGTCTAAACGGGTACCAGAGACTGCAATCGCTACGTCATCGGCGTAGGCTACAGTTTTTATCTTATTTTTATCTAGATCGTTAAGCAGAGTATTCACTACAACATTCCACAAGAGGGGGGATAGTACCCCTCCCTGGGGTGTACCCTTGCATACTTTTCTCGTAATTCTGGAGTTCCCCATTGTTGCAGTTATAGTTCTGCGCTTTAGTATGCTTGTAATGAGCATGATTGTAGGTCGATCAACTTTCAGACCGTCAAGTGCATCTATGACCGCCTGTGTCTCGACATTATTAAAAGCACCTTCAATATCCATGAAGGCCACTAAGGTATAGTTTTTGTATTGATTGGCCCGTTCAATATGACTGACCAAACTATGTAGCGCCGTTTCAACTGATCTGCCCTTTGTGTAGGCATGCTGAGATGGCGACAACTGGTTTTTGCTTATATTGGACCTTATATGTATATCTATGATCCTCTCTAGCGTTTTTAAAAGAAAGGATGTCAGGCTAATTGGCCTATACTTTGGGATGAAGATTACGTTACTTTTGGTCCATTCTGTTGGAATGTACGACCAGTTTATGGCTGCTCTATATATCTCGAGGAGCCAGGGTGTGATCAGATCCAGATTATTCTGGAGATCTGCAGGAATGATTCCATCCGGTCCTGGTGATTTGAACGGTTGGAAACTCTTTATTGCCCAGTGCAGCATCTCTTTTGTTATAACCAGATATACTGCATTCCGGGCGTGTGACAGGGGAGAACTATCGTTCGCCCTCAATGTCTGATTACCCGGAAAATGGGTGTTCATTAATTCTTCAAGCGATTCCTCGCAATTTGTGGTCCAACATCCATCTGCCTTTTGTATTAGACTTGGGATTGTCGGTTGTTTAGAAAGTATTCTCCGAAGTCTGCATGTATCAGAGGTACTATTCACGTTACTACAAAACTCCTTCCAGGATCTTCGCTTCGAGTTCCTGATGAGATTTTTGTATTTGTTCACCGAAGCTTTATAGTCATCCCAGTTACCTGTTCTTTTAGCTTCATTAAAAAGCCTACGACATTTCTTTTTTGTCTCAGACAGTTCTGCTGACCACGATTTAGGTCTGCTATTTTCCCTTTTTACCGATAGTGTACAAGATCGTCTTGTGGCGTTCTTGAAAGCGTCATTGAGTTTCCCCACTGATCTTTCAATGTCTATGACATTGGTTATGGTCGGGAATTGGGCTAGGTCTCTACTCAGGAATTCTCTCTGTTTTCCCCAGTCCGTTCTCCGCCTGTTACGATAGAATGTTATTCTATGTTGTTTGCTTATTTTGAAGTCTAAATAGCAGTGATCGGAAAAGGAGCAGTCCTCTGACACTCTCCATTCCTGTATTTGATCTGCGATATTCGAACTGGCAAGCGTAATATCTAACACCTCTTGCCTGTTCGAAGTCACGAAAGTGGGTTTGTTCCCTTGATTTAAAATTACTAAATCATTATCTAGAATAAATTCTATTAAATTCTCACCTCTTTTGTTTCTGTCTGAGCTTCCCCAGATCAGGTGGTGTGCATTCGCATCCGCGCCTATAATGCACGGTATGCTTTTGGTTTTGGCGTCTCTTACCGCTTTTTCCACCAGCTTGCCTGGTGGTGATTCATCCTTGCCATGAGCCATGTAGCATGATAAGATCCATATGTTGGATCCCCCTACATCCGTCGTGGCAGTTACGGTATCTTCATCACTGTAATCAGATAAAATGAAGATATTTATGTGCTTTTTGGCTATGATACAGGATCTTATGGTTATATCCCCATTACCTGACTTTGCTGCATATATTAATTTGTAGCCCTTCGCGCCTAGTCCAAGGATCTTGCCATTGTTTGTCCATGGCTCTTGCACCAGCGCAATATCAACGTCTCGCTTGGCGAGACGATACACAAGGCTAGCTGACGCTGCTTTACTGTGATGAAGGTTAATTTGTGTAACCTTCATCGTTTATATGGTGTCGAGGTCGAAGTTGATGATGGTGGCATTCTCCGGATCGGAATCCAGAAGACTGTCCTCATCATCAACTGTGGCGTTTTCCAATCCTCCAAAGAACCCTCCAACCAAACTAGAGTTTGATTGTGAGCTCTGTGTTGAATGGGAATCCCCCTCGACCTCCACATCCTGCACTTCTGTGGGCTCTTTGGCTTTTTTGTCGGAGTTGTGGTCCATCTTGTCATCACCCCGATACAGACAAAGCCTGGTTCCTTGGTATCCATAGAAAACCATGCCCTGTCTGCCTCGGAGTAACGGCAGAGACTCCTTGTTAAGGACCACAACCACCTTCCTACTGGATCCTTTAGTCTCCGCGACACTGACTACCTTCCAGTCTTGTGTGGGGAGGTCAGGGTTCGCGGCCTGAAAGATCCGGAGAATCGCATCAGGTTCATGTGGCTCCGCAGGAACAACTGCAGCCGCTCTTGGCCGACGAGGGATGTCGGTGACCAAAATCAACTCCAGCTGTGCTCCGGGCCACACTTCCCCTAGTGATGCTATAACTTCTTTCATGGCGCTGGCCGATTTCTCGTCGACACATGAAATAAGTTTAACTCGGCCCTGAATCCACCCTGCATCGGTGAATTGTGGTGGAGGACCGGTGCTACATTCGAGCGCCTTTACGAAGTTATCCAGCAATCTCTGGCTGATCAACCCCCACTTTTCGCGGGTGATTGCTCCGTCAGAGTTGCTTCGATCAACAACAGCCCTGTTCAGTGGGTTTTTTGCAACCTCACTGTAAGGTCTGTTGATGACCAAGGACCCCTTCCTCGGCTTTTTGCTCGGATTGGGTGTTTCTTCCGCGGACCGTTGCCTTTTGCAAGCTGCCTCGACGACAGTAGCGACATCCGGATCCGGGTTTTCGGCTATATATGCCTTGGCCCATGCCAAGCATTGTTTGTCATTGCTTGACATAGACTCTTCGGCTGCATTTCCGAGCTTTTCGACATATCGTCGAGCCGCTCTGATTTTCAACAAGGTTTTGCGGGAGCTGGTGATTTGCTCCCGCTCCACCATTTGTGTTGTATTGGACGTGGATTGTCCAGTTCGCTCTCTGCTGGCTAGCACATCCGGGGTTTTTCCGGATGTTGTTGGCTTTACCAGTTTTGAGCTCCCTGGCACGTCCGAGTAATTCGCAGAGTGTTTTTGGCTTTTTAGGCACACCCCGCACTGTATTGCTGTGTTTTCAGCTTTTGTTTTTGGTATTGCAGCAGTCGATGTACTAGGCCTTTCAGCTTCGTACATCTGACTACTGCTGTTTCCGGTTCCCATTGAGGGTTTGACCGGTTTTTGACGACAGTCCATCAGCTTGGGTTTGCCAGCCTGATGGACTGTCGTGGTTTGTTCTGTTTTATTTGTTTTTGTTTTGTTTAAATTTAGATTCATTTTGTTCCCACGAGTAGGCCAGTAAAGAAAGGACCATCCATACAGTGACGGCGTGTATGGACTAGGCAACTACAAACTACAACCGGTCCGTGCCCTAGACCGGAGGAGAAACTACTCGCAACTAGTCTTTTTTATCCACTGACTAGCCACACAGACCCTCGGCGCAGCTTCTACAACCTTGGCCTTCAGTGGGACATTTTGGTCCGCGGGTCTCATACACCTCGTGGTATTCGGGGTGTATGCCACCTGACCCGAGGTTAGCACATGACAGCGGATTGGTGTATTCCTCTGCCTTATGTTCCCCTCGAGCCCAGGACCTGGAGTATTCACATATAAGCCAAGTTTGTGTCATGGTCATATATGTGAATGCCCCCGTCCTCCCCTATCCGCCACCTGGGGACGCGTCCGATGGGAGTATGACGACTCCAACACGGAAATAATATTGATAATATTTACTCTATTAAAGAAATTTAGCTCTTTTACATTTATGAGAAAAATAACTATGTATGTATCACTTACACCCAATTTTCACGATGAATTTTAAAGACATTTTTTTAATTTTCTTTTAAAGTTTTAAAATCATGTTACATTTTCTTCATGATTTTTTTAAGATCATGATTTTTTCGTTATTCTTTAAAATGAATAAACATTTTTGTGCTGAATTAAATCAAGAAAATCAATGATTTTGAAGTTCTCTGCTTTGAAACTGATTTTTCATATCGGCTAACTTTTTATCAAATTCACGGGCAATTTTAGACCCAAACTCAGAAGTTACTTGTTCACTTAAACGGCTTGACAAATTTTTACTCTGCATCTGAGCTTAAGGCAGCGAAGGCTGCGCTGGCAACTGGACTGCCGGTTGTAACTGTGCACTTGTAGAGCGTGAAGCTGAGGACGAACCGGCGTTTTGAAGGGTTCTTATTAGTTGTGTCATCTCTGTACTCCCTTGCGGCAAAACAGGTTTCTGAGGCTGGCTATTTGGCATTTCACAATCAAAACTTTCAAATCTTGCAGGAGGAATATCCTTTGTACTTCTTTGGCTAATTCTGTTTGACGTAATACCAGAATTTGATATTAACCTTCCTTTTTCTCATCTGAATATAATTGTGATCCAATTAGCACTCTTTGCGTCGTAGCGAGAATGAACACTCAATCGACTAAAACACAGGTTGTTTCTTACAACTATAAACATAAACCTATGTGCCGATTTAACGATAACGAAGCTGTTCGTTCGTTCGCACAATTACATTTAAAACAAGTAAGAGTGTAGTATATTCGGCTGGGCCGAATCTAAAATACCCTTCACGATAGTCACGAATATGTATAGTATATTCAAAATGTGACCTGAATATGCTCGGTTATATATGAACCGATATCGGAATTTTCTATTTTCTGTATTTTAGTAACCTTCTTTTATAACGAGAATTGCCTTTCAGCAAAAAAAAATTTTTTTCATGAAAAACCCGGTTTAGGCTATATCTCGGGAATATATGGACCGATATCGGAAATTTTTATGTTTCATATTAATATAACTTTATTCCACTACCAAAACTGCTTTTGAGCACAAAAAATTTGTTTAAATTCGCTTACGCGATATTTTCATGAAAAACCCGGTTTAAGCTATATCTCGGGTATATATGGACCGATATCAGAAATTTTAATTTTCTCTATTTTCGTTACCTTCTTTTATAACAAGATTTGCTTTTCAGCAAAAAAAAAAAAAATGTTATTGGAAAAATCGGTTCAGGCTATATCTCGAGTATATATGGACCGATATCGGATATTTTCTTTTTCCATATTTATACAACCTTATTTCATTACCAGAACTGCTTTTGAGCACAAAAAAGTTGTTTAAATTCGCTTACTCGGCATTTTCATCAAAAAACCGGTTAGGCTATATATCGGGTATATATGGGCCGATATCGGAAATTTTAATTTTCCATATTTATATAACCTTATCTTATTACCAGAACTGCTTTAAGGTGAAAAAAGTTGTTTAAGTTCGCTTACGCGACATTTTCATGAAAAACCCGGTTTGGGCTATATCTCGAGTATATATGGACCGATATCGGAAATTTTCATTTTACATATTTATATAACCTTATTGCATTACCAGAACTGCTTTAAGGCGAAAAAAGTTGTTTAAGTTCGCTTACGCGGCATTTTCATGAAAACCACGGGTTAGGCTATATCTCGGGTATATATGGACCGATATCGGAAATTTTAATTTTCCATATTTATATAACCTTATCTTATTACCAGAACTGCTTTAAGGTGAAAAAAGTTGTTTAAGTTCGCTTACGCGACATTTTCATGAAAAACCCGGTTTGGGCTATATCTCGGGTATATATGGACCGATATCGGAAATGTTCATTTTCCATATTTATTTAACCTAATTTCATTACCAAAACTGCTTTTGAGCACAAAAAAGTTATTTAGCTTCGCCTATGCGACATTTTCATTAAAAATCTGATTTGGGCTATATCTCGGGTATATATGGACCGATATCTGAAAAAAAAAATTTTGCCTTTAAGTCACCATGCTTAATAAGTGTGTGAAGTTTGAAGCAAAACAAACAACTTTTGTTTTCAAAAATTTTCATACAAAACTGCAAAAAAAAATGGCTTTTTTCGGAATTTTGAATATATCTCAGCTATACGTGGACCGATATTACTGAATTTCAATAGCAAACCCATGAATCGATGGAGTAAAAGAATGGTGAAAAAAAAAGTTTCTAAGTCTAATGATTTTCTCAGAAACGGTATTTCAACAGCGGACAGACGGACAGACGGACATCGCTTAATCGACTTTTCCATTAATTCTGATTCAGAATATATATACTTTATACATATATACTTTATATATATATACTTTATTGGGTCGCAAAAAAAAACTGTAGAAATTACAAACGGAATCACAAACTTATAAATACCCTTTACATTTTTGTGAAGGGTATAACAAAAGCAACTTTCAAAATTTTGTTATTGTTCTAAATGTAATTGTGCGAACGAACAGCTTCGTTATCGTGAAATTGGCACTATATTTCGGCTGATTCAATTTGGCACAATAAAAATGCCTTACAAAACATCGCAGTATTTTCAAGTACTATCGATCGTCTTTTTTCGCATTTCAAAACAAACACTTCAGTGCCGAAACGTTCTAAATACATAAACGAATACTGTCTTATAAGCATTTAGAACAAACAGAACCAAACACAAGTAGAACCAAATGAAATAGAACAAAATTGAAATACAACTTCAAGCATTCAAGTAATGTTCTACTTCAGTTTTGTTTATAAAATTTGTTGTTGTTGTTCATGGTTTTTGTCCTTGTATTAGTGCACAAGTGTTGTATGCACAGTATACTCATGTGTGTGTGCTGTTGTTGTTCATGGTTTGTGTCTTTGTATTAAGCACAAATATTTAAGACGTAGTACGCTCAAATGCCAATGTGCTTGCTATGAGTTATCGTTTATTTGCTTTATTGTGATGTTTTGTTTTGGATTTTGGTGTGAAACAGAATTCAAGTACAGTCAAGCTCCAAACACTTAGACGACAGCAGACTTCACAACTTCACGGCTACAAATGAAGTTAGCTTCAAATGCTGCCGTCTCGTCAGCAACATAATTATTTTCAAGACAGCAGCAGCACTATGTGTATGTAAGCAATGCAAATTTTAGAGGTGCCACATATATATTTTACATGAATAAAGTTAAAATTACCGATTGAAAACGTAAAAATATTACGTAAAACTGTAAAAACTAATAAATTTATTTGTTTATTTTATTTATGTAATGTTTATTTCTATTAAATATTTCAAACAAATTTTAGTATTTATTGCTGCCAATTTATATTTATAGTGGCAACACTGCGTTTACTTTTTGCTGCTTACGAAAATAGAAATTAATCTAAGTTGGCAGCAACAGCAAATGCTGTTGTGAAGTCGTGCTGCTGTGATGTCGTTAAAATAATCGTGTGCATTTAAACACATGTATTTTATTTTTGACAGATTGCTGCTTGCTGTCTACTGTCGTTTATGTGTTTAAAGCTTTAAGCATTAAACACATTCGAGACAGCAGGCTACACGAACACACGACTACAAATGCCGCTGGCTACAAATGTAGCCTGTAGCCAGCTACATAATTACATTGAAGGCGGCAGCTACATAATAAACAGCTGATATTGTTTTTTTTTATCTCCTTACAAATATTAAAAAGCTTTTTGTGCATATAAATTGGCTGAGGGAAATTTGGAAAATTCTATAGTAGTTATTGCTAAAATAGTGCGAGCTACTTAGTATTCGATGTAATAATATATATACATACATATAAAAAAATTAAATATTTGCAAATCACATCAAAATCCAGAATTAAAATTAAAGCTTCTTATATAACTTAAGATCTTCCCTATTAGGAAGTCTAAAAAAAAATTATTTTATTTTTTACGGGAGACACGTCCGCACTTTATTGGAACTAAAACTCTGACTAAAAATTACAAACTTTCTTAATTTATACTTAATTGTATGACCTAATTCTAAATGTGGCGTAATATTATTACTAAGAAATTGGTAGTTTATTGCAATACTGCATTTTGCCAATTTCTTGATAATTTCTTATTTGTTTTAATTTACCTTATTAACTATAGGCGCTGATTAAGCTCTTTTGTATTTCAATATACTCTACTTGCATTGAAAATATGGTTATGGTTTGTATGGGTTATGGGTTGTAAAAAAGTGTTCGTTAACTTTGTTGGAGTTAACTCTTCCCCTCTTAGATCGATTGTCCCCAATCGTTATGGAACTGAAATTTGAAGATATGGGTCGATCTTTTTATTTGTAGTACCTTCAGTATTACTTCGTAGCAGGTAGAGTTTTTGCTTATACTTTACAAGAGAATTAGATTTATTTTTTTTTTATTATTTCTTAATAGTTCGATATTTGTTTATGTCAAAACAACAGTGCGATGCACTGATTCGTATACAAAACCTGTATTCTATGGTTTTTGCAGTATTGGTTTCGTTAAGTAAATCGAAGATGTCGAAAATGCTTATTTCCGGAATATAAAAAAGTTACTAAAACACTTGTCCTGTAACACTTCTTCGAATTGGTAAGAATCCGTCCTCCAATAATTTAATAAATCGAATGTGAAAATTTTCTATTTCCGTTGTCTTATTTTTTTTTCTTTTTCATTTTCAATATGAAAACAAAACCAGCAGTTGTTTATTTATACAATTTTAAAATTCAACGTCTAAATTTTATAATGCACTGAAATCCAATAAAAAAACGCGTACTTTCACAAAAATACCTGGAGCTTAAAATATTTATTATTATATAAAATTAACACATAAATTTATTTGATAATATTTAGGTTAGGTTAGGTAGGCAGGCCGCTGGGTGCCTCGGAATAATCTAGGTTGTCCAGCTCACTTGGGTCCTGTAGTCGTTCCCTTTGTGATTGCCTGAAAAAAAAAATAGGATAGTGGAGTGAAGAAAAGAAGTTATAGGAATATAGTGAGAGGAAAGGATGGGCGGTGGTGGAACGGAGAGGCGGGAACCTTTTAGTGTAGCGTTACATACTGCTATACTAGCCATCCGCAGCTTCTTATGAAAGAGGCTAGCGCGGTCGGTTTGATCGAGGCCAGACAAGATAGGCTATTGAAGCTCCGCTCGCCTAAGTGTCTTAGACGATGATGCTCCAATGCCGGGCATGTGCCGAGGAGGTGAAGGATCGTCTCCTCCTCCTCCTCGTCTTGGCAGCTTCTACAGAAGTCGTTATGGGGTAGTCCTAGTCTCCTGGCATGGTTCCCAAACGGGCAATGGCCAGTGATGACTGCTACAGTCACTCTTAGTTGAGATCTGGGCAGTTTTAGTAGCTCCCACGTTCTCTTAGAGTTAATATGCGGCCACAAGTTCCTTGATATAAGGCATGTGGGCTCTGTGAGCCACTTTTCTTGTGCACGTTCCAGTGTGTGGAGTTTTATTCTTTTCCAGCACGCTGTTAATGGTTGTCCGCAAAAGGGGTCTATATCCCTATCTTCTAGGGCTGTCCCTTTTTTGGCTAAGTCGTCGGCGATGTTGTTGCCATTGCTGGACCCATGTCCACGTACCCATTTTAGGGTTATGTTAGAATGTCTCGCCATCTTGTTTAAAGATGTCCGGCATTCCTGGACTAGACTAGAATTGGTGTATATTCCAATCAGGGATTTGATGGCGGCTTTGCTGTCCGTTACTATCATGATATCCCTACCGAATATCTTGTAAAACGTCAACCATCTGGCCGCTTTATTTATGGCCGATATTTCAGCCTGAAGAACACTGCATCCATCTGATAATCTGAAGGATATTTTAGTGTTAAATTCTTCTATGTAAACGCCACCCCCAACCCTTTCCCCCTTTCTGGACCCATCCGTGTAGACATAGAAGTATCCAGATTCTAGGGGGGATTCCTCAATTTGGTAGCCAAAGCTCCTTGAGAGGAATGGTTTTGGGATGCAGTAGTCAATTAGATCGGGGATTAGGTCCCTTCCAATTTCTAGTATATTGGCATGTCCCCACGGTCTGTGGGTCCATGCTCCTGTCGCGTTCAACCTGATCGCGGCTTTTAGTGCTATCTGCCTGGCTTCTAAGTCACATGGCATCCAGCTCATAATTGCAAGAAGTGCTTTGGTTGGAGTTGTCCTCATGGCCCCTGTGGTCAGTATTGCCATGATTCGACTGACTTTTTCAATTTGCAGTCTATTGGTTGCGGAGTCCAGTGATT
Source organism: Thecocarcelia acutangulata (assembly GCA_914767995.1). Lineage (NCBI taxonomy): Eukaryota > Metazoa > Arthropoda > Insecta > Diptera > Tachinidae > Thecocarcelia > Thecocarcelia acutangulata. Next base: position 80,007,495 of record OU612094.1, on the reverse strand, counting down.
TCCACCATACTGATACTCCATAAAATATTATCGGTTTTATAACCATGTCATAAAGCCACACAACTCCTTTTGGTTGTATGCCCCATGTTGAGCCTATTGCTTTTTTACATAGATAGATGGCTATTGTAGCCTTGGTTACTCTAGCCTGTATGTTCTCTTTCCATGATAGTTTGCTGTCAAGAATGACGCCTAGGTATTTTGCCTTATTCGATAGGATAAGTGCGGTACCTTCCATTTTTGGAGGTTTGAAATGTGGAATTTTATACTTCTTGGTAAAAAGTACGATTTCCGTTTTCGCTGGATTTGTCTTTAGTCCGCATTGTACGCTCCATTGACTTACCATCTTCAGAGCGTATTCCAACTGCTCTGTTATGGTGTCTAAACGGGTACCAGAGACTGCAATCGCTACGTCATCGGCGTAGGCTACAGTCTTTATCTTATTTTTATCTAGATCGTTAAGCAGAGTATTCACTACAACATTCCACAAGAGGGGGGATAGTACCCCTCCCTGGGGTGTACCCTTGCATACTTTTCTCGTAATTCTGGAGTTCCCCATTGTTGCAGTTATAGTTCTGCGCTTTAGTATGCTTGTAATGAGCATGATTGTAGGTCGATCAACTTTCAGACCGTCAAGTGCATCTATGACCGCCTGTGTCTCGACATTATTAAAAGCACCTTCAATATCCATGAAGGCCACTAAGGTATAGTTTTTGTATTGATTGGCCCGTTCAATATGACTGACCAAACTATGTAGCGCCGTTTCAACTGATCTGCCCTTTGTGTAGGCATGCTGAGATGGCGACAACTGGTTTTTGCTTATATTGGACCTTATATGTATATCTATGATCCTCTCTAGCGTTTTTAAAAGAAAGGATGTCAGGCTAATTGGCCTATACTCCTTTGCTTTAGTATGTGACGTTTTCCCTCCCTTTGGGATGAAGATTACGTTACTTTTGGTCCATTCTGTTGGAATGTACGACCAGTTTATGGCTGCTCTATATATCTCGAGGAGCCAGGGTGTGATCAGATCCAGATTATTCTGGAGATCTGCAGGAATGATTCCATCCGGTCCTGGTGATTTGAACGGTTGGAAACTCTTTATTGCCCAGTGCAGCATCTCTTTTGTTATAACCAGATATACTGCATTCCGGGCGTGTGACAGGGGAGAACTATCGTTCGCCCTCAATGTCTGATTACCCGGAAAATGGGTGTTCATTAATTCTTCAAGCGATTCCTCGCAATTTGTGGTCCAACATCCATCTGCCTTTTGTATTAGACTTGGGATTGTCGGTTGTTTAGAAAGTATTCTCCGAAGTCTGCATGTATCAGAGGTACTATTCACGTTACTACAAAACTCCTTCCAGGATCTTCGCTTCGAGTTCCTGATGAGATTTTTGTATTTGTTCACCGAAGCTTTATAGTCATCCCAGTTACCTGTTCTTTTAGCTTCATTAAAAAGCCTACGACATTTCTTTTTTGTCTCAGACAGTTCTGCTGACCACGATTTAGGTCTGCTATTTTCCCTTTTTACCGATAGTGTACAAGATCGTCTTGTGGCGTTCTTGAAAGCGTCATTGAGTTTCCCCACTGATCTTTCAATGTCTATGACATTGGTTATGGTCGGGAATTGGGCTAGGTCTCTACTCAGGAATTCTCTCTGTTTTCCCCAGTCCGTTCTCCGCCTGTTACGATAGAATGTTATTCTATGTTGTTTGCTTATTTTGAAGTCTAAATAGCAGTGATCGGAAAAGGAGCAGTCCTCTGACACTCTCCATTCCTGTATTTGATCTGCGATATTCGAACTGGCAAGCGTAATATCTAACACCTCTTGCCTGTTCGAAGTCACGAAAGTGGGTTTGTTCCCTTGATTTAAAATTACTAAATCATTATCTAGAATAAATTCTATTAAATTCTCACCTCTTTTGTTTCTGTCTGAGCTTCCCCAGATCAGGTGGTGTGCATTCGCATCCGCGCCTATAATGCACGGTATGCTTTTGGTTTTGGCGTCTCTTACCGCTTTTTCCACCAGCTTGCCTGGTGGTGATTCATCCTTGCCATGAGCCATGTCCATATGTTGGATCCCCCTACATCCGTCGTGGCAGTTACGGTATCTTCATCACTGTAATCAGATAAAATGAAGATATTTATGTGCTTTTTGGCTATGATACAGGATCTTATGGTTATATCCCCATTACCTGACTTTGCTGCATATATTAATTTGTAGCCCTTCGCGCCTAGTCCAAGGATCTTGCCATTGTTTGTCCATGGCTCTTGCACCAGCGCAATATCAACGTCTCGCTTGGCGAGACGATACACAAGGCTAGCTGACGCTGCTTTACTGTGATGAAGGTTAATTTGTGTAACCTTCATCGTTTATATGGTGTCGAGGTCGAAGTTGATGATGGTGGCATTCTCCGGATCGGAATCCAGAAGACTGTCCTCATCATCAACTGTGGCGTTTTCCAATCCTCCAAAGAACCCTCCAACCAAACTAGAGTTTGATTGTGAGCTCTGTGTTGAATGGGAATCCCCCTCGACCTCCACATCCTGCACTTCTGTGGGCTCTTTGGCTTTTTTGTCGGAGTTGTGGTCCATCTTGTCATCACCCCGATACAGACAAAGCCTGGTTCCTTGGTATCCATAGAAAACCATGCCCTGTCTGCCTCGGAGTAACGGCAGAGACTCCTTGTTAAGGACCACAACCACCTTCCTACTGGATCCTTTAGTCTCCGCGACACTGACTACCTTCCAGTCTTGTGTGGGGAGGTCAGGGTTCGCGGCCTGAAAGATCCGGAGAATCGCATCAGGTTCATGTGGCTCCGCAGGAACAACTGCAGCCGCTCTTGGCCGACGAGGGATGTCGGTGACCAAAATCAACTCCAGCTGTGCTCCGGGCCACACTTCCCCTAGTGATGCTATAACTTCTTTCATGGCGCTGGCCGATTTCTCGTCGACACATGAAATAAGTTTAACTCGGCCCTGAATCCACCCTGCATCGGTGAATTGTGGTGGAGGACCGGTGCTACATTCGAGCGCCTTTACGAAGTTATCCAGCAATCTCTGGCTGATCAACCCCCACTTTTCGCGGGTGATTGCTCCGTCAGAGTTGCTTCGATCAACAACAGCCCTGTTCAGTGGGTTTTTTGCAACCTCACTGTAAGGTCTGTTGATGACCAAGGACCCCTTCCTCGGCTTTTTGCTCGGATTGGGTGTTTCTTCCGCGGACCGTTGCCTTTTGCAAGCTGCCTCGACGACAGTAGCGACATCCGGATCCGGGTTTTCGGCTATATATGCCTTGGCCCATGCCAAGCATTGTTTGTCATTGCTTGACATAGACTCTTCGGCTGCATTTCCGAGCTTTTCGACATATCGTCGAGCCGCTCTGATTTTCAACAAGGTTTTGCGGGAGCTGGTGATTTGCTCCCGCTCCACCATTTGTGTTGTATTGGACGTGGATTGTCCAGTTCGCTCTCTGCTGGCTAGCACATCCGGGGTTTTTCCGGATGTTGTTGGCTTTACCAGTTTTGAGCTCCCTGGCACGTCCGAGTAATTCGCAGAGTGTTTTTGGCTTTTTAGGCACACCCCGCACTGTATTGCTGTGTTTTCAGCTTTTGTTTTTGGTATTGCAGCAGTCGATGTACTAGGCCTTTCAGCTTCGTACATCTGACTACTGCTGTTTCCGGTTCCCATTGAGGGTTTGACCGGTTTTTGACGACAGTCCATCAGCTTGGGTTTGCCAGCCTGATGGACTGTCGTGGTTTGTTCTGTTTTATTTGTTTTTGTTTTGTTTAAATTTAGATTCATTTTGTTCCCACGAGTAGGCCAGTAAAGAAAGGACCATCCATACAGTGACGGCTTGTATGGACTAGGCAACTACAAACTACAACCGGTCCGTGCCCTAGACCGGAGGAGAAACTACTCGCAACTAGTCTTTTTTATCCACTGACTAGCCACACAGACCCTCGGCGCAGCTTCTACAACCTTGGCCTTCAGTGGGACATTTTGGTCCGCGGGTCTCATACACCTCGTGGTATTCGGGGTGTATGCCACCTGACCCGAGGTTAGCACATGACAGCGGATTGGTGTATTCCTCTGCCTTATGTTCCCCTCGAGCCCAGGACCTGGAGTATTCACATATAAGCCAAGTTTGTGTCATGGTCATATATGTGAATGCCCCCGTCCTCCCCTATCCGCCACCTGGGGACGCGTCCGATGGGAGTATGACGACTCCAACACGGAAATAATATTGATAATATTTACTCTATTAAAGAAATTTAGCTCTTTTACATTTATGAGAAAAATAACTATGTATGTATCACTTACACCCAATTTTCACGATGAATTTTAAAGACATTTTTTTAATTTTCTTTTAAAGTTTTAAAATCATGTTACATTTTCTTCATGATTTTTTTAAGATCATGATTTTTTCGTTATTCTTTAAAATGAATAAACATTTTTGTGCTGAATTAAATCAAGAAAATCAATGATTTTGAAGTTCTCTGCTTTGAAACTGATTTTTCATATCGGCTAACTTTTTATCAAATTCACGGGCAATTTTAGACCCAAACTCAGAAGTTACTTGTTCACTTAAACGGCTTGACAAATTTTTACTCTGCATCTGAGCTTAAGGCAGCGAAGGCTGCGCTGGCAACTGGACTGCCGGTTGTAACTGTGCACTTGTAGAGCGTGAAGCTGAGGACGAACCGGCGTTTTGAAGGGTTCTTATTAGTTGTGTCATCTCTGTACTCCCTTGCGGCAAAACAGGTTTCTGAGGCTGGCTATTTGGCATTTCACAATCAAAACTTTCAAATCTTGCAGGAGGAATATCCTTTGTACTTCTTTGGCTAATTCTGTTTGACGTAATACCAGAATTTGATATTAACCTTCCTTTTTCTCATCTGAATATAATTGTGATCCAATTAGCACTCTTTGCGTCGTAGCGAGAATGAACACTCAATCGACTAAAGCACAGGTTGTTTCTTACAACTATAAACATAAACCTATGTGCCGATTTAACGATAACGAAGCTGTTCGTTCGTTCGCACAATTACATTTAAAACAAGTAAGAGTGTAGTATATTCGGCTGGGCCGAATCTAAAATACTCTTCACGATAGTCACGAATATGTATAGTATATTCAAAATGTGACCTGAATATGCTCGGTTATATATGAACCGATATCGGAATTTTCTATTTTCTGTATTTTAGTAACCTTCTTTTATAACGAGAATTGCCTTTCAGCAAAAAAAAATTTTTTTTCATGAAAAACCCGGTTTAGGCTATATCTCGGGAATATATGGACCGATATCGGAAATTTTTATGTTTCATATTAATATAACTTTATTCCACTACCAAAACTGCTTTTGAGCACAAAAAATTTGTTTAAATTCGCTTACGCGATATTTTCATGAAAAACCCGGTTTAAGCTATATCTCGGGTATATATGGACCGATATCAGAAATTTTAATTTTCTCTATTTTCGTTACCTTCTTTTATAACAAGATTTGCTTTTCAGCAAAAAAAAAAAAAAAAATGTTATTGGAAAAATCGGTTCAGGCTATATCTCGAGTATATATGGACCGATATCGGATATTTTCTTTTTCCATATTTATACAACCTTATTTCATTACCAGAACTGCTTTTGAGCACAAAAAAGTTGTTTAAATTCGCTTACTCGGCATTTTCATCAAAAAACCGGTTAGGCTATATATCGGGTATATATGGGCCGATATCGGAAATTTTAATTTTCCATATTTATATAACCTTATCTTATTACCAGAACTGCTTTAAGGTGAAAAAAGTTGTTTAAGTTCGCTTACGCGACATTTTCATGAAAAACCCGGTTTGGGCTATATCTCGAGTATATATGGACCGATATCGGAAATTTTCATTTTACATATTTATATAACCTTATTTCATTACCAGAACTGCTTTAAGGCGAAAAAAGTTGTTTAAGTTCGCTTACGCGGCATTTTCATGAAAACCACGGGTTAGGCTATATCTCGGGTATATATGGACCGATATCGGAAATTTTAATTTTCCATATTTATATAACCTTATCTTATTACCAGAACTGCTTTAAGGTGAAAAAAGTTGTTTAAGTTCGCTTACGCGACATTTTCATGAAAAACCCGGTTTGGGCTATATCTCGGGTATATATGGACCGATATCGGAAATGTTCATTTTCCATATTTATTTAACCTAATTTCATTACCAAAACTGCTTTTGAGCACAAAAAAGTTATTTAGCTTCGCCTATGCGACATTTTCATTAAAAATCTGATTTGGGCTATATCTCGGGTATATATGGACCGATATCTGAAAAAAAAAATTTTGCCTTTAAGTCACCATGCTTAATAAGTGTGTGAAGTTTGAAGCAAAACAAACAACTTTTGTTTTCAAAAATTTTCATACAAAACTGCAAAAAAAAATGGCTTTTTTCGGAATTTTGAATATATCTCAGCTATACGTGGACCGATATTACTGAATTTCAATAGCAAACCCATGAATCGATGGAGTAAAAGAATGGTGAAAAAAAAAGTTTCTAAGTCTAATGATTTTCTCAGAAACGGTATTTCAACAGCGGACAGACGGACATCGCTTAATCGACTTTTCCATTAATTCTGATTCAGAATATATATACTTTATTGGGTCGCAAAAAAAAACTGTAGAAATTACAAACGGAATCACAAACTTATAAATACCCTTTACATTTTTGTGAAGGGTATAACAAAAGCAACTTTCAAAATTTTGTTATTGTTCTAAATGTAATTGTGCGAACGAACAGCTTCGTTATCGTGAAATTGGCACTATATTTCGGCTGATTCAATTTGGCACAATAAAAATGCCTTACAAAACATCGCAGTATTTTCAAGTACTATCGATCGTCTTTTTTCGCATTTCAAAACAAACACTTCAGTGCCGAAACGTTCTAAATACATAAACGAATACTGTCTTATAAGCATTTAGAACAAACAGAACCAAACACAAGTAGAACCAAATGAAATAGAACAAAATTGAAATACAACTTCAAGCATTCAAGTAATGTTCTACTTCAGTTTTGTTTATAAAATTTGTTGTTGTTGTTCATGGTTTTTGTCCTTGTATTAGTGCACAAGTGTTGTATGCACAGTATACTCATGTGTGTGTGCTGTTGTTGTTCATGGTTTGTGTCTTTGTATTAAGCACAAATATTTAAGACGTAGTACGCTCAAATGCCAATGTGCTTGCTATGAGTTATCGTTTATTTGCTTTATTGTGATGTTTTGTTTTGGATTTTGGTGTGAAACAGAATTCAAGTACAGTCAAGCTCCAAACACTTAGACGACAGCAGACTTCACAACTTCACGGCTACAAATGAAGTTAGCTTCAAATGCTGCCGTCTCGTCAGCAACATAATTATTTTCAAGACAGCAGCAGCACTATGTGTATGTAAGCAATGCAAATTTTAGAGGTGCCACATATATATTTTACATGAATAAAGTTAAAATTACCGATTGAAAACGTAAAAATATTACGTAAAACTGTAAAAACTAATAAATTTATTTGTTTATTTTATTTATGTAATGTTTATTTCTATTAAATATTTCAAACAAATTTTAGTATTTATTGCTGCCAATTTATATTTATAGTGGCAACACTGCGTTTACTTTTTGCTGCTTACGAAAATAGAAATTAATCTAAGTTGGCAGCAACAGCAAATGCTGTTGTGAAGTCGTGCTGCTGTGATGTCGTTAAAATAATCGTGTGCATTTAAACACATGTATTTTATTTTTGACAGATTGCTGCTTGCTGTCTACTGTCGTTTATGTGTTTAAAGCTTTAAGCATTAAACACATTCGAGACAGCAGGCTACACGAACACACGACTACAAATGCCGCTGGCTACAAATGTAGCCTGTAGCCAGCTACATAATTACATTGAAGGCGGCAGCTACATAATAAACAGCTGATATTGTTTTTTTTTATCTCCTTACAAATATTAAAAAGCTTTTTGTGCATATAAATTGGCTGAGGGAAATTTGGAAAATTCTATAGTAGTTATTGCTAAAATAGTGCGAGCTACTTAGTATTCGATGTAATAATATATATACATACATATAAAAAAATTAAATATTTGCAAATCACATCAAAATCCAGAATTAAAATTAAAGCTTCTTATATAACTTAAGATCTTCCCTATTAGGAAGTCTAAAAAAAAATTATTTTATTTTTTACGGGAGACACGTCCGCACTTTATTGGAACTAAAACTCTGACTAAAAATTACAAACTTTCTTAATTTATACTTAATTGTATGACCTAATTCTAAATGTGGCGTAATATTATTACTAAGAAATTGGTAGTTTATTGCAATACTGCATTTTGCCAATTTCTTGATAATTTCTTATTTGTTTTAATTTACCTTATTAACTATAGGCGCTGATTAAGCTCTTTTGTATTTCAATATACTCTACTTGCATTGAAAATATGGTTATGGTTTGTATGGGTTATGGGTTGTAAAAAAGTGTTCGTTAACTTTGTTGGAGTTAACTCTTCCCCTCTTAGATCGATTGTCCCCAATCGTTATGGAACTGAAATTTGAAGATATGGGTCGATCTTTTTATTTGTAGTACCTTCAGTATTACTTCGTAGCAGGTAGAGTTTTTGCTTATACTTTACAAGAGAATTAGATTTATTTTTTTTTATTATTTCTTAATAGTTCGATATTTGTTTATGTCAAAACAACAGTGCGATGCACTGATTCGTATACAAAACCTGTATTCTATGGTTTTTGCAGTATTGGTTTCGTTAAGTAAATCGAAGATGTCGAAAATGCTTATTTCCGGAATATAAAAAAGTTACTAAAACACTTGTCCTGTAACACTTCTTCGAATTGGTAAGAATCCGTCCTCCAATAATTTAATAAATCGAATGTGAAAATTTTCTATTTCCGTTGTCTTATTTTTTTTCTTTTTCATTTTCGTTAAATTATTCTGAGAAACAAAATTTGCTAAATTTTGTTTTGGCTCAGAGAGATATAATTCACTTCCTTTCGAAAACCACAGAACCAGCGCATAATCATTTTTGATCCACTTCGAACCGGATACAATATTGGAAGAAGAATTAATCCCTCTTGGAGATTTCATCTCAGTTGTGGATGTCCTACCAACAGTTTACTACTTTCCTGCAGTAAAATCATAAAACAGGTTCGTTTGTCTTTTATTTTGCTGTATTTGATTAGTACTTATTTATCCAGTGCGTGGAGTGTATGAAGTGCATAGCAATAGTTTCGGTCGGGCAATTTAGTATAGATACGGGGCCAAAAATCTTTATCTTATGAAACCTATTCAAATAATTAATTATTAAAACATATTCAAATAATTAATTGTGTAAAAAATAGGGGAAAAGTGGAAATAACAGAAAAAATTTGTATTACAAAAAAGGCATACAGGCCGTCAAATTCATTAAGAGGGCACTGGAAGTAAAAGAAAAGTTTATAAAGTTTTCGCTCTAAACTCCAGTGCATAGTTTTATAATATCCCAAATGGAACAGCTACCAGAATTCTATAAAACGCAAAGTGAGTTTTTTATATTAAATATGGTGATATTTTTCTTATAGATATAGAAAATTTCATATGAATTTATAAGCCCACCGAATAATCCTTTATTCCGTTGGCTTTGCGTTTTCTCTTAAATTTAAATTTTTCCATAAATACAAATCCAGTTATACTCTCCGTGATATATGAGATCATTCCCGTGAGAATATTTGTTCTTGTTCCGCTGTCTTGTTTCTAAATAATTTTGGAATTTATTTGTGCATAAAAAAGAAAGTCAGAAATCCCTGCAAATTTATATACATTCCTATATTGTAACTTAGAAATTAAAAATATTTTCCATTTAATTCAATTATCTTTTAAGTGACATTGTTTATATCCCAGCAGTCCACAACTTATTACAATTTGCAAAGCATCCGATTGTAAGCGATTGTGTCAACAGAAAAAATCAAAATAAACATGTTAAGGACAACAAAAACTAGCATTCGATTCAGATTATTCTCTTTCTACTCATTATGTTAAATTAAATGTACAGAAGAAACAAAGTAGAAAAGAAATGCTAATAATATAGTTTTGAACTCATCCAATCTTCGCTTACAATGTATACAGTGTTGGATGCATCTCACGGCCTAGGCCATCGCTGTGTAAATGTAAGTAGGAATTGTATACAGACTTCGGATGGGTCACGCTTACATTGTCAATGATCTTAGATCGAAGATGTATGTGACAAAAAGTTCACTGGGATGTTACTATTACATTCCAGTTAATATACTTATATGTGCATGTGTATATACTCGCCAATCCCCAGCAAACAAATAAGTTGACTGCGAATTTTTTAAAAATTTTAGATTCAAATTCATTTTACACATTATTCTCAAACTTCATCACTGGTAGATTGAAATTTTAATTAAAAAAAATTTATTTTGGTGTAACTGGAAGTTTAGCTGTGCGGTGAAAATACTTTTGATAATTGTACTTCATGCAAATAATAAAATTTCGTTTCGCTGAATTCTTCAGTGTTTGCTGGGTTGCTTACATCGGTTTTCCAGTTGGTTTGCATATAATGGGTGATTTTATAAGAACTATCGGAAATTAAAAAAAAAAAACACATAAAATTCAGAAAAATGCATGAAATATTTATTTGGATCGATAGTTGGGTCGATATAATTTAATGTTTGAAGATTATTTCATGCAAATGTTGGCCGCGGCTGCGTCTCAAATGGTCCATCCGCTTAGTCCAATTTTGGCATACTCTTTCCAACATTTCGGCCGGTATCTCACGAATCATGTTGGCAATGTTGGCTTCCAGTGCGTCAATCGAAGCGGGCTTGTCGCTATAGACATTATCCTTAACATAGTCCCACAAAAAATAGTCTAGACGCGTTAAATCGCACGATCTGGGCGGCCAATTGACTGGTCCCAAGCGTGAAATAAACTGTTCACCGAACTCGCCTCTCAATTGTTCCATTGTTTCGCGTGCTGTGTGGCATGTGGCACCGTCTTGTTGAAACCACATGTCATGCAAGTCAAGCTCTTCCATTTTGGGCAAAAAAAAGTTTGTTATCATCGCACGGTAGCGCTCACCATTCACAGTAACGTTGTGATTCGCATCATCTTTGAAGAAATACGGGCCAATGATGCCGCCAGCCCATAATCCGCACCAAACGGTTGTTTTTTGTAGATGCATTGGTAGCTCTTGCAATGCTTCTGGTTGCTCTTCACTCCAAATACGGCAGTTTTGCTTGTTCACGTATCCATTCAACCAGAAATGAGCCTCGTCGCTGAACACAATTCTTCGATAAAAAAGTGGATCTTCATCTAACTTTTCAAGAGCCCATTCACCAAAAATTTGGCGTTGTGGTAGGTCGTTTGGCTTCAATTCTTGCACCAGCTGTATCTTATAAGGCTTCACACCCAAATCCTTCCGCAAAATTTTCCACGTAGTGGAGTAACAGAGGCCCAATTGCTGCGAACGGCGCCGAATCGATAATTCACGGTCATCACCAACACTGGCCGATACGGCTACGATATTTTCTTCAGTTTGCACTCTACGTAAGCGTGTTGGTGGTGTAATGTCCAACAATGTAAATTTGGTGCGAAATTTTTTTACAATAGCCCGAATAGAAGCTTCAGTAGGTCGATTAAACTGACCATAAAATGGAAGAAGCGCGCGATGAACTTTCTTAACAGAGCACGCATTTTGGTAATAAAATTCAATAATTTGCAAGCGTTGTTCGTTTGTAAGACGATTCATGATTAAATTATAGACCAAACTGAAGATGTTTGACAGTGACACAAGATACAAAACGTGCGTGAACTTTCAAAAAAAGTGTTGCCAAAAAGATAATAGCAAAAAATCACTCGTTACAAGCGTAGTTAACTGAACCAAATTAACCCTAGAACGTGCATTGAGTACACGATAGATTTCAGACTGATGCAATAAATATTTTTCAAAGAAACCGTATAAAATATTGAATAGAAATAAATATTGTTAAATAATTTTGGGGTGGCGTAACGAAATAACATAATTGCATACCACATATCTATATACACTACAACCGGTTACGATATCTTTTGTTGGTACCCACAAAATATTTTGTATTGATCATTGCTCGGGTACTTCATAGGGTTAAAGGATTTATGTCAATAATAAATAGTTACATACATATATAAATTTTATACACACAATATTTGGAAGTTTTTAAACAAGAGGTTATTGAACTTTTTAATGTTCTTGTAAAACAACCAGCTGATTATTCTACATAGATCTCTAAAACGATTAACTCTACAAAAGTTAATTATTTTGGTTGGGCCCGTCGAGGAACGATCTTCTTTCACTACGCAGTTGTAGTTATTCATTTCCAAATTAAATATGTCGTTCGAAGAATTTATTCGTCTTACCGACAGTATAGTCAAGTTTGAAAGTGATTTTAAAGAAAATCGATACCCCATTGATACTATTTTCAAACTTGAAGTACACAAAATTTAATTTTCGTCGTGTTGGCAGCGTTTTAAAACAGCGTACGAGAACATCCTGCTAGATTTGGAAGCCAGGGAGAAAACAAAGGGCGATAAAGGTGAAAAGGATGGAGTAGAGGTGGTCAAGTATAATTACAAAAGGACCTATATTACATATTGCGAATGTGTGGTCAAAATCTCAGAGATATATGAGTCCCTGCGTAGACCGTCCCGAAGTGACAATAGCCCAACTATTTCTGAAAAGCAATCAGCGGGCAGTAGCCAGTCGCACCGCTTTCACTTGCCTCCTTGTGACATTGAAAACTTTGCTGGCAACTATGAATCATGGCCTACTTTTCGGGATCTTTTCACTGCTATGTACATCAACAATTCTGCTTTGAGTGATGTGGAAAAACTGTTCCATGTAACCTAAAGTACAAAGGGAGAAGCCAAGGAAATTGTGAAAAAGTATCCGTTAACAAATTCGGGTTTTTTGTTGGCATGGGATCATCTCAAAATTCGTTTTGAAAATCGGGGGGTACATGTGAATGGGCAATTGAAGATACTTTTTAGTCTGCCTAAGGTTCAGGTGGAAACTGGAAAAGCTATACAAAGGTTGCAACACGATATCAACTCCTGTATCGCTATCCTGAAGCTTCACAAGATTGATATTGACAGTTGGGATCCTATTTTTGTGTTCCTGTGTTCAAATAAGCTTACAGATTCAACCTTAACTTTATGTGAACATAGTTTGAGCGACAAGACGCAGATTCCGAAATGGTCTGACTTGGATACATTCCTTACAAATCGTCATAGAACTCTGGAATCTGTGTCGGAAATCCGTTCTACTATTGCTAAAACCTCTGAACCCAAAGAAAGAACGGCAAACTTCTCAGCAACCGTTGTTAGTTCGTCTCAGAGCAATAGTCCTGGCCCGCAGTGTCACATATGTCCTCAAGCAACCCATCCAATTCGGAAGTGTCCGAAGTTTTTAAAAATGGGCTACGGTCAGCGGTTTAATGAGATAAAAAAGCTGGGGTTGTGTTTAAATTGCTTCGCAAAGACTCACACGGTGAAAAAATGCAGTAGCAAAAGCAATTGTTTTCGGTGCAATAAAAGGCACAACACTTTGCTTCACAAAGAAGTAGACAATCCTAATCAACTTTCTTCCCCCAGCACCAGTTCTGTCTCTAAACTGAATCCTAATTCCGCTTCGTTTCAAACTCAGTCCAACTCCAGTATGATACCGTCCACTACCGAGCACAACGCTGACGTAATCACGTCTTGTTTCGCAGCCAACACTAGAAATGTTCTATTAGGTACAGCAATGGTTGAAATTTGCCACCTAGGTACTCGATATCAAGCCAGAGCGTTACTCGACTCAGGATCTGAAGGCTCTTTCGTTTCCGAAAAGATTTTCAAACTTCTAAAACTTCCTTTCTCTAGAATAAATGCGCAGATTTCCGGTCTAAATAATACTGTATCTGCGTCGGTTCATAAACAATGCTCGTTTTTATTGAATGCTATTTCAGATCCTGATATTCAGCTCCCTGTGACTGCATTAGTTGTACCCCAATTATCTAGCTGTCTTCCGGCAAGAACCCTAAATAGTTCCAAGTTTTCTGGACTTCCTTCTATTCCTTTGGCGAATCCGCAATTTTACAAAAGCGCCAAGGTAGACATTCTCATTGCAGGTGACCTTTTACCATCCATAATGCGGACCGGCATCATTAACAATGTGTGTGGGTCACTTATGGCACAAGAAACCATTTTCGGCTGGACCTTGACTGGCCCTCTTTCCGATTTCCTTCTCAAAAGTAGGCCTCTTGTGTTCTATTTTTGTGAAGTCACTTTAAACAAAGAGATTTCTCGCTTTTGGGAGGTGGAGAATCTTCCAAGGAAGAACTTTCTCTCTGTATCCGATCAATTTTGTGAAAATCTCTATAGAAGAACCACAAAAAGAAATAAAGATGGAAGATATATTGTATCTCTTCCTTTTAAGAATGAAACTGCTGAAAAGTTAAGTTTAGGGCACTCACGGAATAGTTCTATTCCGTTTCTCCGAAATGAGGCTCGTCTTCTCCGTACCCCAAATTTAAAGTCCCTTTATGATAATGTGGTGAATGGGTACAAAGACTTAGGCCACATGGTCAGCGCCGCTTCTCCGCCAAGCTCAGGTGGTGATAATTACTACCTACCTCATCATGCTGTTATGAAACCGGATAGCATAACAACAAAGCTAAGAGTAGTCTTCAATGCTTCGTCTCCAACCTCGAATGGGGTGAGTCTTAATGATATCCTTCATACTGGACCAATTTTACAAAATGACTTAACCCTATTGATCATTAAGTGGAGGTTTTACAAATATGTGTTCAATGCAGATATCGAGAAAATGTATCGACAGATCCTTGTCGATCCCAAGCAAACAGCCTTCCAAAGAATACTTTTTCGAGATTGTCCGAACGTAATTGTCCAAGATTACGAATTAAAAACAGTGACGTTCGGCGTAAACTGTGCGCCTTACCTTGCTATTCGAACATTACTGCAGCTTGCCGATGATGTTGAGACTACTTATCCAAAAGCTAGTCACATCCTTCGCAGTTCCATGTACGTTGATGACGTGTTGGCTGGAGCTCACACGAGCAGTGACGCAAATGAGTCTAAGCATGACTTAATTCAAGCGCTTCAGTCCGCCGGTTTTTTGCTCCGCAAATGGACAGCCAACTCTAAGAAGATCTTAGCTGAAATTCCGCTCCAACATCGTCTCCGTGAAGAGTTTCTTGATTTTGACGACAGCAGCGCGGCAAAAATGTTGGGTGTTCGTTGGAATGCTCACACTGATTCCTTTTTCTTCACAGCAAATTCTCTGCTTGCGAAACAGACGCTGACTAAACGAGAAGTTCTTTCTCAAATCGCTCGATTGTTTGATCCAGCGGGCTGGCTCTTACCTATCGTTATTGTGGCTAAGATTTTAATGCAATCTATCTGGATGGAGGGAACCAAACGGGACGAAGTTCTGTCTACAAAATGCTTAGAGGAGTGGCAGGCATTTCAGTCTAATTACTGCTTCATCAATCAAATCCGAATTCCAAGATGGGTACACTATAACCCGAACTGCGAAATCCAAATCCATGGATTTTGCGATGCTTCAGAGAAATCATACGCTGCTGTATTGTATGTTCGAATCGACAACGGTGTAAAGAAAATAAAAAGGAAAGAAAAAAAAAAGATTTTTGTTTCAGGTTTTAAGTATTGTTTTAGCACTTCTGCCGTATTGCTTACGAGCATCAAAATGCCCTTTTTGTTTTGAGAATTTCAAATAAAAACAACCTTTTGGATTTGTCTTTAAGTTAATTCTAATTTTATTAAATAAAAGTAGCGGCTTATATAGTAAAATAATCTAGTGTCAGCAGTTTTCATAAAATTGAAAGAATCAATGCACTATTAGTGAATATCCAAAAACATAATTAATAAACAAAGATGATATTTGGTTACACTAAAAATTCTCACGATTAACAAAGAAACATTCTTAAATATTGAACTTGTATTTTCTGCTGACCGCATACAAATTTCTTTTACTTAATTTTTATTTATCAATTTGCATTCATGGTTTTAATTTTCATAAAGTTATGCTCATATGTATATGGGCATATACTTATTATTTACAGTGTTGCGCATAAGTGCACATACACTACACCCTCACCCTTTTTGGTTTTGGGTATTATTAAAAAAAAATATAAAAAGATTCTTATTATGTATGTGTTTTAAATTTTCTTACTATGTAATTACAGTTATTTACTTATGAGATAAAATTATTATTTCTTAAAATATCTTAATATTTAATTACATTTATGCACTTAGGAAATAAACTTTTTTAAATTATTTTTGTGTATACTTTTGACTTTTGTTTTATCTATTTCTATGATTATATTTAGGTTATCTATATCCAGTACTTTATATGGACCTTTGTATGGTGGATCTAGCTTTTTTCTATTTTCATTTTTTTACTAAAACTAGGTCTCCTATATTTAGTTTTATTTTGTTTTGTCTTTTTTCTGATTCTAGTTTTCTTCTATTCTTTACTTCTATTATTATATCTCTAGCTTTTTGTAGAGAGTGACGAAGTCTAATTTTAAGTTCATTTAAGTAATTCTCTAAATTGTAAATTTTTTTGGGTTCACTCAATTCATCACCTGGTAGTCTAGAAAGTTTTCCATATACCAGTTCGAATGGTGTATAATTAGTGTCTACATTGGGAGTTGTGTTAAAAGCGAAAACAAAGTATGGTATCCATTCATGCCAATTGTTGTCTTGTATAAAGCTTAGAAGATATTCGTTTAGAACACGATGATTGCGTTCTACTGTTCCCAAAGTTTCATGATGGTAAGGTGTAGAGAAATTTTGTTTTATTTTTAATAATACACAAATCTCTCTCATTAACTCATTAGTAAATTCAGTACCTTTATCTGTTTTAAGAATGTTAAACAAACCGTATTTTAAAATAACTTGTTCTACTAGAGTTTTTGCCACAGTTTTGGCGTCTTTAGATTTAATCGGGCAAGCTATCACATATTTTGTCAGTTCACATTGCATTGTAAGTATGTATCTAAAATCTTCTGACGGTCTTAGTGGTCCAACTGTGTCCATTACTATAATGTCAAAACTACTTGATGGTGTATCTGTAATTGAAAAAGGTTCTTTTGTATGTCTTACTTGCTTATTCTTTTGGCACGATTCACATGTTCTTACATAGTTTTTAACCATTTTGTTCATGTTTTTCCAAATAAATCTCTGTTTTAATTTTGTTAATGTCTTTCTTATTCCGAAATGTCCACTATGAGGTGCATTATGAAATTCTTCTATTAATCTGTATTGTTTTATGTTATCATTTACTCTTTTTGGCATTCTGTATATAATTATATCGACGTCATTATTTTGCAATTTATTATATTCTTCTTTCAATTTTTCTACCGGTATATATTTAAATATTTCATCATCATTATATAATACGAATTTTTTATTCTTCAATTTCTTAATTTTCAATAAAAGTTTCTCCATAAATGTTTCTGAAAACATTGGATTTTCGCTTTCATTGCATATCACGCGTGTAATTTTATCGTTATATTTATTCTGCAGATTATTATTATCATTCTTTGCATATATAAATTTTATTCTTTGAAGCTTCTTTATATCATTTATTGATATACATTCCCACATATGAAGGTGATCAGTCTCCTGTTGGGATGTGTAATTATTTTTCTTGTTATTTATTTCAATTCTATCTTTTTTATTTTTATTAAGCATGCTACGTGTTATTGCCAGAGTTTTTCTTTCTTTTTCATCAATACAGAATGGAATCATTTCTTTTAGTATTTTTGAGTTTATTTCAATACGAGATAACGCGTCTGCGTTAGTGTTATTTGCTCCCTTTTTATATATAATATCAAAGTCATAGTCTGATAATTCGATTCGAATTCTAGTTAATTTTGAGGATGGATTTTTATGCGAAAATAGTGCAATAAGGGGTCTATGGTCTGTTACTACAGTGAATTTTCTGCCATACAGGTATGGTCTAAAAAATTGTATGCCCCAATGAATTCCTAATAGTTCCTTTTCAATAACTGATTTATTTCTTTCATGTTTGTTTAAAGACTTGCTTGCATATGATATAGGCAAGTCGTTATCAATTTCACCTTGTGAGAGTATTGCTCCCAAAGCTACATCTGAGGCGTCTGTGGTCAGTATAAAAGGTTTCTCAAAATCGGGATATTGCAATATAGGTGGGTTTTTTAGTCTGTCTTTTAATGTGTCAAATGCTTTTTGACAATATTCTGTCCATTCAAATTTAACTTTCTTTTTTAATAAATTATTTAGGCAAGTTGCTATTTTAGCAAAGTCCGGTATGAATCTTCTATAATAATTACAGAAGGCTATGAATCTTCTAACTTCATCTGAATGATTGGATCGGTTTTTATACCGTCTTTTGTAATAAGATGTCCTAAATATAGGACTTCTGGTTTTAAGAAGCAGCATTTTTCAGCATTTAGTTTTAAATTGTACTGTTTTAATCTTTCGAATACTCTTATGAGATTTTCATTGTGGTGTTTAAGACTGCATCCGAAAATAATTATATCATCTACATACAGGAATGCTTCAGATTCCAAACCAGATAATGCTATAGTAAGCATTCTCTGAAAACTGTTTGATGATATTTTTAGCCCAAAGGGTAGTCTATTGTATTGATAGTGACCGCTGTTAGTGGAAAATGCTGTGATTGGTCTTGAATTTGTATCTAGTTCTATCTGATGAAACGAACTTGTCATATCGAGGGTTGAAAAGAATTTTGCTCGTCCTAGTTTGTCTAAAACGTCTTCTAGCCTTGTTAGGGGGAATTTGTCGTTTATTATTTTGTCATTTAAACGTCTGTAATCTACAACTAAACGCCATTTCTTTATGTTATCTTGTCCTTTTTTTGGAACTAATAATAAAGGGGAGTTGTATGGACTAACTGATGGCTCTATTATATTGTCTTGTAGTAGTTTCTGTACTTGTCTGTCTATTTCATTTAACTGTGAATGTGGTAAACGGTAATTTTTTGTGTATACTGGGGTATTATCGTTTAGTTCTATGTTTTGCTTGTAAAAGTTGTTAGTGGTTAAGGATTCTCCTTCTAGATGGAATATTTCTTGATACTTTTTTAATATGTCGTATAAAGCTTTCCGTTTTTCGTCGTCACAGTCTTCGAATTTAATTGTTCTTAGTAATTCTTGAAATCTATTTTTTGAATAATGTTTATCGTCCTGATGATTGATTCTATGAATGTCATAGTGTTGTAAAGGTATCGTAGTTAGTTTAAGACATGACAATCGTATGGGTGTTTCTAATGTATTCAAAATTTTAATGTGGCGATTACCGTTTTTTGGTATTATCGTATTTGCAACGAAAACTCCGTTTTCTAGTTTTTTGTTGCATACTACGCTATCTTCACCTATTTCAATATTGATTTTTAATATTTTTTCACTTCTTGGTGGTACAATAACGCTTCTTAAATGTTTTGCGTTAGTTTCTATTGGAATTGTGATAATATCTTCATTTATGTAAGCACTTATGGTTTGTGTATCGTAATTTATTATACAGTTGTATTTATAAAAAAAAATCCATTCCTAAAATTCCATCTGTGTTTATTGGAAAGTCACTGTTAACTAGATAAAATTTATGTTTGAGACAATGTTCTCCTAGTACTGTTTCTAATTCAGTCGATCCAAGAGTCTCTGTATATTCTTTAGTTATGCCATTTAGTCTAAAAACATCTTGTTCAAATATATTATATCCGTGTATAACATTTTCTTTGCAAAGGGATATGTCAGAACTAGTATCTAATAAGAAAGTCAGTTTGTAAGTCAGGTTTTTTATTGTTAGATATATAAAGTTTGAGGTGTTAGGATTTATTGTGTGAATCTGTAATTTTCCCTTTCTGGAGATTCGTTCTGAGTCTCCAGGGTTTCTTCGTTTCCCTGTTGGTTTATTGTGCGTACGTTTGTGTGGTTGTTGTAATTGTTGTTTCTTTGATTTGAATGGTTATTATTGTTATACGTGTTTCTATTATTTCTGTTATGTGCATTATTTGTATTGTGTCTACTGTTGGTATTGTTGGAATACCTAATATAATTATTAAAATTTCTACTATTATTGTTATTGTTATAACTATTGTTGTAGTTTCTGTCATTTCTGTTGCGATTATTGTATCTGTTGTTGTTTATATTGTTGTGACTGTTTTGACTATAAGGATTTTTGTGTCTTAAGTTTTTGCTGTTCCTAAATTCTATATTTTGATTGTTGTTTCTATTTATTTGTAGGGTTTTAAATGTATCTGATAGGTGTAATGATCTTTCTTGTGCACTAGCAATTTCGTAGGCTTGGGATAAAGTCGTTGGTTGGGCTGCTATAACTGCTATACGTATCTGTTCATATAGACCTTCCTGAAAAATTTCTAGTGCTAATTTTTCATTAAGTTTCTTAATTAAAGAACGTGACGTTTCATTTGTATTTTCTCCTAGTTCTGATATTTGAGCTATTGTCAACTCTGCAATTAACGAATTTATTTTTTCTTTATAGTTTAATACGTTACCCTTTTGTTTAGTATTTTTTAGTTCAAAGTGAATGCTGTTTGCTGTCTTTGTAGATTTAAAGTTTTTAGTCAAAGAAGCTTTTAATTCGTCCAATGTTGTTGGTGTTTGTTCTATACTTAGAATATCCCTGACTCTATCGTTCATCTTCATTGCTAATACATATTTTATTAAATGGTTTTTTCCTTGCACATTTAAATCATCATAGACCTTTGCGACCATTGATAAAAATGTTTCAAGGTGTTTTGCCTTTCCATCAAATACCGGGATTATCTCCGAAGCCTGTTTACCGTTGAAATTAGACATGTTTGGTTTTATTGTTTCTTCTGTTTCTTCGCTAGACATTGATTCTAATTCTAATATTTCTTCACTAGATAATTCTTTACTGTTTCCTGTAATACTATCCAAAGCTATCTCTTTTAATTCTTTGAATTCATTAATTTTTATTTCTCTCTCTATTTTTGGTAGAATCGCAATTAATTTACCGTATTTTTTACTAAGTTGTTTGATTAATTTTATCTTTTGTATAATAGTCTCTTTAGTGTATTTTCTACTACCTGATTTTTTGGCATTTGCAATTATTTTTTGTAGTTCCCTGTTTATTTCTTCCATTTACAATAAGTATTTTGTGTAATATATTTTATTTAATTCATATTATACATTTTGTACTCTATTGCTAATTTCTTTTTTTATATAATTTCTTGTTAATTTATATAATGCAATTAAAATTAAGATAATTAAAAATATTATTATTATTTCCTGGCTTATAGTAATTTTGTTATCATTTACGGCGTATGCATTTGCATTGCCTTCTACCTTTGCATCATTTATTCCCATGGTATTTTCTTGAATTAATGGTTCTATATTTCTTAAAATTATTTCAAACCTATCTTGTTCTGTTATTTCAAAATTATTCATTTAAAATTTTTCCACCCTTCAGTTTTGATTTTGTTTAATTCTTCAATAAGTCTTTGCTTCTGCTGGCCTTTAGCTATTTGTATAACGCTTTGTCTCAGTCTGCATTCCTCTTGGAAGCGCCTTTTCCTTCCGCCTCTTTTTTTAGGGGTTGTTAATTTTACTTCCTTCTCTACTGGTTTCGCCTTGTTTTTCTTTTGCCTATTCTTATATTCTTCTATCGTTAATGGTTTTGGTCCTTCGTTTTTCGGTGATGGAGTGTATGGTGGTGGTGTTGATGTATTACCAATAGGAATGTATTCTAACAATTCTTCCCATTTTCGGAATATTTCTTTAATTTCTTCTTCCGAACTCATAGGTGTAGATTTGCTTTTAAAAATTTAGCAGGACGCAAAAAATTCTCTAAAAGGATCTTTGTTCTACAGGATTATTTCAAAATTTGGAATAATTTTGGTTTGGCAGGATCGCCATGTAAAGAAAATAAAAAGGAAAAAAAAAAAAAGATTTTTGTTTCAGGTTTTAAGTATTGTCTTAGCACTTCTGCCGTATTGCTTACGAGCATCAAAATGCCCTTTTTGTTTTGAGAATTTCAAATAAAAACAACCTTTTGGATTTGTCTTTAAGTTAATTCTAATTTTATTAAATAAAAGTAGCGGCTTATATAGTAAAATAATCTAGTGTCAGCAGTTTTCATAAAATTGAAAGAATCAATGCACTATTAGTGAATATCCAAAAAAATAATTAATAAACAAAGATGATATTTGGTTACACTAAAAATTCTCACGATTAACAAAGAAACATTCTTAAATATTGAACTTGTATTTTCTGCTGACCGCATACAAATTTCTTTTACTTAATTTTTATTTATCAATTTGCATTCATGGTTTTAATTTTCATAAAGTTATGCTCATATGTATATGGGAATATACTTATTATTTACAGTGTTGCGCATAAGTGCACATACACTACAACGGTAGTTCGATTTCCAGTCACTTGATTTCGTCCAAAACGAGAGTCGCTCCAGTGAAAACGTTGTCCATTCCACGGTTGGAGCTATGTGGCGCTGTGTTGCTCGCTGAAATGATTGATAGCATTCTTCCGCAAATAGAAATAACGCGCTATTCTGTATTCTGTTGGACTGACTCTACCATAGTATTATCATGGCTGGCAAAGTCCCCTAGTTCCTGGTTAACTTTTGTGGCGAATCGGGTTTCGCGAATTATCCAGATAACCGATCCATCGGTCAGGAGACATATTAGCTCAGAGCACAACCCGGCAGATTTAGGTAGCCGTGGGTTATATCCTAAAGAGCTTATTGATAAAAAATTGTGGTGGTTTGGTCCAGAGTGGTTAGTCAATCCACAGGAGGAATGGCCTCAGTGTGGTAAGACTTCAGCTCCTGATACTATTATTGACCGAAAAAAGTATTAAAGTTCATTTCTCCTATTTCCAACACTTTGACGATGTTTTGGAACGGTTTTCATCGTTTTCGCGAGGCCTTCGGGTCACAGCATATATTTGGCGATTTTATTTTCGCACTCATTCAAAGTGGCGATCCAGCTTCCATCAGGAATCTCTTGTTTTGTCAGGCTCAGAAGTAGATTTCTCACGTGATAAGCTTATATGTACTTGCCAGAAAGCCTTTTTTCCTGATGAATATTGCGCACTTTCTACTCAAAAATCAGTGTCTTCTAAGAGTTCAATTTTAAATTTGAATCCTTTTATTGATCCTGAGGGTCTCCTAAGGTCCCGTGGAAGACTCGAAAATTGCAACTGCCAGTATTCGCGCCTTCTGGTCAAATTCGTGCATTTGATTAGTCTGCATGGTGGAAACGAACTAGTTTTACGCATAATCCGAACTCATTACTGGATTCCAAAGCTTAAAAATCTTATTAAAACGACCATTCGAAACTGTAAACCCTGTATCATATACCGAAAAAGATGCCAGACACAAATAATAGCCGCTTTACCTCCTGAGCGGGTCGAGATATCCCGCCCATTCACACACACTGAACTTGACTTTGCGGGTCCATTTGACATCAAAACTTATGCTGGCAGAGGTTGTCGAATGACGAAACGGTACGTTTGCGTTTTTGTGTGCTTTGCAACAAAAGCGATCCATTTGGAAGCTACCACAGATCTTTCAACAGCAGCCTTTTTAGCAGCTTTTCATAGATTTGTTTCCCGGCGAGGTTGTCCCCTTCATTTATATTCTGACAATGGTACCACTTTTGTCGGAGCTTCTAAAATCCTAGCAAGACAATTTATTCAATCGGCTCGAGAGGAAACAGTATCTGGCTATGCTCATCAGAATTTGACCTGGCATTTCATACCCCCAGGCGCTCCCTACATGGGAGGTCTTTGGGAACCAGGCGTCAAAAGCTTTAAGGCCCATTTTCGCAAGACGACTGGTTCCTTCAAATATACTTTTGAGGAATTCTCTACGCTTCTTGCGCGCATAGAGGCCTGTTTGAACTCTCGACCGATTTCCCCACAATCTCAAGATCCATTTGATCTTTCCGCATTGACACCGGAACATTTCCTTATAGGTGCCCCAATCCTTTGCCCAAATGATGTAAAGGCAACTGACCAGCCAATGTCGATGGTTAACCGCTGGCAACGTCTGAAACTAGTTTACCAAAACTTTTGCTTTCGTTGGAAAAACGAATATTTGAAAGAATTATAAAAGAGACATAAATGAAAGCAATTAGAAGAAAATGTAAAGACAGGTACTCTAGTTGTAATAAAAGATGAAAATCTCCAGCCAAATTCGTGGCGGTTGGGTAGAATTGAAAGGGTGTATTTTGGGCCCGATAATAGAGTCAGGGTTGCCGACATATATACTCAAAAGGGGTCTATCACCAGACCAATTAAAAAATTAGTTCTCTTGTTCGAAAGCTAATATTCCACTTTTCCCCACGCGTTATAGTCCCTTGTCCAACATATCATTAGTCATCCTTGAACATTTCAGAACACCATGTCAAACCGTAAGCGCAACAATTCCCACAAGAATAATAGTCATCGTAAAGAACAGGGCAATAAACTTCCAGAAAATTATAATGCATTTGTGTGCCGTCTTTGTAATCGCCCCCACCCGTTAAAAAATTGCCGCAAGTTTCTCGCAATGACAATGAAGGAACGTCTTAGTGCTGTGATTTAACATAAATATTGCTCAAACTGTTTAGCGCATGATCATTCACAGGGAACATGTTTTCCGAAGTACGGATGTCGCCATTGCAAAAAATTTCACCACACGCTACTTCAGATCAATGCAAGGCTCGTTAACGATGTTCTAAAGAGCTCTACGCGGTCTGACTCTAGGGTACGGAGTTCGTCGTCGGCCAAACCACTAGGTAAGAAGATCACCAACTGTGCCATGTTTTCATCGCTACTGAGACAGAATAGCACAATTTTTCTGCCCACGGTTCTTGTGAAAATCGGCTCTACTAATGAGCACGCCCGTTGTTTTCTAGACACCGGATCTACCGTGAGCCGAGTGGCAAAAAGATTCGTCGAGGAGCTTAACCTTGCCACTGTCACGATGAATACTGAAACTCTTTGTCCAGTTATGTTAAAATCCCGGTTTGACTCGGACGCAAAGATTGAAGGGACATTTCGTGTAGACAGCGAAATTTCTCTGCAAACTCCCACGAGCTCCTTACCCAGTACTTTCCGGAAAAATTTTCCTGATTTATTCCTCGCGGATCCGAAATTTTTTGAATCGGGAGGGGTCGATATTGTTCTGGGCGTTGATGTGTATCCTAAGATCATGCGTGAGGGTGTTCTGTCCAAGACCGGCTTGCCGACGGCACAAAGCACTATATTCGGCTGCACAATCTTCGGCACTTGTCTAGCTTAAGCACTTTAATATATTTATCACTCCCACAAAGTATAAAGCAATAATAAAAACAAATGAACATGAGTTCCATATACTTTTATACATTTAATAAATATTCCTGAATTGTAAAATAGAGAATGTAACTACATTCTCTATTTTAAGATATCGAATTTGTAATCCTGAATTTTGTAATTTTTCTAGAAAATAAGTACTTACGACTTGAGATTTTCTTTCACTAATATTGCAAGGCGGGCGGTAATGTTTATGTCAAAACAACAGTGCGATTTATCTCTAGCATAACACTGCATTGTCCTGTAACACTTCTTCGAATTGGTAAGAATCCGTCCTCCAATAATTTAATAAATCGAATGTGAAAATTTTCTAATTCCGTTGTCTTATTTTTTTCTTTTTCATTTTCGTTAAATTATTCTGAGAAACAAAATTTACTAAATTTTGTTTTGGCTCAGAGAGATTTAATTCACTTCCTTTCGAAAACCACAGAACCAGCGCATAATCAATATTATTTTCACGGTTTATCTGTTTTACATAAAGATTTTCCAATTTAAGATCAAGTTCGGTTACATTTTTCTTCTCTTTAACTTTTGTGATTAGATTAGGTAAAATAAATGTTTCATGAATTTTTATATTGACATTACTGTATATTATGTTGGAAATATTAACTTTACAATTTTCAAATTTTATAAGAAATGTTCTTTTCTGTCTTATATCTAGATTGTTACAATTATGGTTAATTTTTCCATTAAAGTTCTTCAAAACAATTATTCCTGGCATAATTTCTATGACGATTGATTCTCTGAATGTTTCTAATGAGCAATGTGCTTCTTGAAATTTTAAGATGTCTTCAATACATTTGTTTTCCAACTTTAGCAAGTTTTTTTTCTAAATTTTCTTTTACATTCGTATCATAAATGTTGTTATCATTATCAATTAATATTTCATGTTGACTAACAACAAGCGATTTGTTCATGGCGTTAGGCAATGGTTCCAACCTTATTTTGGAAAGGATATTGGTGGAGAATTGAGGAATAAGTAAGTTTGTATAATGTTATTGTCGTCAAAAATTACTGCTATTTTCATATTGTTATAGCTGTCAAAGTCAGTTATCAAATCAATTTCCCTTTTAGTAAGAATGTCAGTGGGTATTATACCTAATTTACTTGAAAATATTGTTTGTCCTAAGTAGTCAATGTGGGTCTTTAAAAATGATATGTCCTTATCTATCCTGTAAGCTTGTTCAATAAATCTAACTTCGTCCTCTAGCGTTTGTATTCTGTTCATTGATTCTCTTTTAAAATTGTTTATGTAGCTACTAATGTGTACCTGTTGGTTGTTTATGTGCGTCACATTGTTGATCTGTTCTGTTATAAAGTTTTTTACATGTACCAGTTCGACAAGCGTACTCTTGGTAATTCCTTCGTTGTTCTTAATTTGTGTTATAGCCTCATTAATTAGTTTTTCGTCGTCACTGTCCATAGAGCCTGCGATGTATTTCAGTCCCTTCCCTAATATGTTCACTAGTTCTCTTTTTGATTTTGTATGTACCTGTAAACCGTTTCTTTTCGCCCGCAACAAGGTAAAATCCTTGTCTATAGTTTCTAACAGTCGTTTATCCTCGAATGTTATGGTTTTCAAAGCATTAAGGTTAGCGGAGATAGCAGACTGACTTTTATCATAGGACTCCAAATTAATAAAATGAAGAATTTTGTCGTAATGGTCAATTGTTCTTAATTCCCCTGTTTTTATGGGTATATATCCATTATTATTCGTCAAATCATGTACGTCCAATTGTTGTGCCTCTATTGTCAGTGCCAGTATCCAAGTTATTAGTAATGTCCGCATCATTGTCCTGGAATAACAGAATATTGTAAAGTGTTTAGGTTTTACTTATGTTGTTTTTATGAACTATTCTCCCTGTCTTTGTTTTTACTGTAGTGTTATAGTTCTCTGCAACTACTTCCTTTCTATACCTAGCAGATAATTTATTTTCTAGCCTTCTATTTACTTTTACGAAAATTTCTTCTCCTTGCATATACTCCTTCAGTGGTGCACGATGTGCATTGTGATAGGCTAAGTCGGCGCTTTGCTTTTCTGAAAGCTTCTGTATAATTTTATTTCTTTCATTTTCTAATAGAACAGGGTCACTACTAACATATTTCTACGGGTTTTCTCCCCGTTACCGAGTGTATGGAAAGATTATACTCTTTGACCGATTTCTCTAGCAGCTCTTGATATGATCTGTGTGATTGGTCCTTTTGTAAGCAACGCATAATTTCTTGAAGTGTGGAATGGAAACGCTCCACTTGGCCATTTGAGCCACTCGAGTATGGCGCGGCTCGGTATATTGTAATATTAAATTCGTTTTCCATCATGAAATTAATGGATTCGGAATTGAACGATTTTTCGTTATCCATAATTATTTTTTCGGGCATCATGGAAAAAAGAATATCCCTTAGAGGTTGTCTTATATCCTCTGTTGCTTTTGAGGAAATTTCCTTTACTATTGCATATTTTGAAAATTTATCTACTGCTGTTAGCAGCAACTGTTTTCCCATCAATAGAATATCTATATGGACTATCTGTCCTGGGTACTGTGGAATAGGAGTTGTATTTGGGGCTTAGGGGGATGTCGTTCATATTTATTGGTTTTACGGATTACACAATTTTTTATGATCTTCTTTATTTTGTTGGCCATAGATGGAAAGTAGTATTTTTCTAATATTTGTATTTTGTTTTCTCTACAATTTCTATGTGCTCTATTATGATACCTAATAATTATTTCCTCTTGCTCTTGATTATTTATTATGTCCTCTACTATTACCTGTGCGAACCTTATTTTGTACTTCCTAAAATGTAGGGGATACAAGCGTTGAATTTTTCCCATAATATCCTCTTCGGCTTTTATACAATTTATAACCGAGGGATTAAGATAACGTTTTAAAATGTTGATTAACGTTTCTTCTGAATAATATGTCTCCGTAATTATGTGGCGATGATAAGTAGGAAATACTATTTTGAATTGGTACTCGGAAGCGATGTCTATATTTAAAAATATCTGGTTCTTGTAAGCATTGATAGGTGTTTCCACGCTATGTATGAGTCCGTGAGAGGAACTGTCATCCGAATTAGTAGCAATCGATAGCGTATTTAATTGTGATTCTTGTGGTGGTATCCTTGATAAGGCATCGGCCACAACATTCATCTTTCCTGGTTTGTAAAATAACTCGTAGTTATATTCCTCAAGAATTGATTTCCACCTCTTCATTTTGCTGTTATTGTTTTTGTTGCTGAACGCATACGTTAGCGGTTGGTGGTCTGTATAAATTTTAACTTTCCTTGACCCGTATAAATAATTTCTTAATGCATTTAAAGCCCATATGATGGCAAGCATTTCTTTTTCATTAGCAGCGTAATGCTCTTCTGCTTTACTTAATGTTCTAAAAATAAAGGCTATGGGTTTCCACACTGGGACAAAACTGCTCCCAGGGCGAAATTAGAAGCGTCAGTAACTAGTTCAAAATCCTTATTAAAGTCTGGGTAAGAAAGAACTACATCCTCAGAGATGAGTGAATATTTAATTTTCTTGAAGGACTCAATGGCTTCTCTATACAAAAAAACTTCAACTTTTGCTGATCTATTATTGGAGGTACGACCTCCTTCCCCTCTTAAAAGGGATGTCAGCGGTTTTGCGATTTTTGCATAATCCCTGATAAATCGTCTGTAATACCCTGACAAAACTACGAAGTTCTTTCAGTGTTCTAGGTTGTGGGAAATTTGCAATAGCTTCCACCTTTGCGCGATTGGTTTTTACACCGTCTTTCGATATTACAAACCCTAGAAAATCTACGTCCTTCTTAAAAAAACTGCATTTATCGAGTTGGATTTTCATATTGGCATCCTCCAATATTTTGAAGATTTTCCTTATATGCTTGAAGTGTTCCTCCTCCGATCTGCTAAATATAATTATATAGTCAATATAGACGTAACAGCATTCCCCAATCAATTCTCTCAATATATCGTCGAGAGCTCGTTGGAAAATTGAAAGCGCATTTTTGAAACCGAACGGTAAACGTGTAAACTCGTATTTACCGTTGTTAATTGAGAACGCAGTTTTCTCAATATCAGATTTTTTGAGTGGTATCTGATGGAAT
Organism: Thecocarcelia acutangulata; assembly: GCA_914767995.1. Classification (NCBI taxonomy): domain Eukaryota; kingdom Metazoa; phylum Arthropoda; class Insecta; order Diptera; family Tachinidae; genus Thecocarcelia; species Thecocarcelia acutangulata. The sequence continues at coordinate 79,977,958 of OU612094.1, read as the reverse complement.
CCACTTTTTAAGTCCAATACGGAAAAAAATTTGCTACTACCAAGTTGTGCTATCACTTCCGTTATTTCGGAGATGGGATACTTATCCGCAATCGTAACCGCGTTTAACTTCCTATAATCAATTACCATACGGTATTGTTTATTACCCTCTGAGTCGGGTTCTTTCGGTACAATCCATACTGGTGAATTGTACGGGGACCTAGATGGTCTTATAATGCCATCGTGCAGGAGTGTTTTAACTTGCTTCTCGACTTCTAATTTCAATGACGAAGGGTATGGGTAAAACTTAGTATATATTGGAGTGTCTGACATGATTCGGATTTCTCCAACGACTTTTGTTGTGTAGGTTAATTTCTCATTTGGATCTGAGAATAGTTTTTCAAATTCCCTTACAATGCAATTCATTTCCGACTTTTGTTTATTCGTCAAATTGTCTAGTTTAATATATATGTTATTTATATTATTAATCGTTCCTGACGGTAATTGTTTAAGGCCAATTTTTTCCCCATTTTTTAGTGTCATATAGCTTTCCCCGGTGTAAATTACAGCCTGTAATTCCTTAAGGGTGTCGTTCCCAAGGATACCGTCAAAAGTTTTTAAGGATGGCATCAAAAAAAATTTTAGTTCATTCTCAAAGTTAAAAAGTTTAACTAACGTATGTTCCGTGATCTTAACGTCGCCTACAACTGATTTTGAAAAAAATGCTGTTTTATTTGGGATTCTTTTTTTTGCCAAGTGTGGCTGCAAATAGTTCTTACTGGATCCTGTATCTACCAAAAACTTTAGAGTATTCCCGGTCTCCGTTCTTACCTCAAAGTAAGGAAGCGAAGAGCTTATTAAACTAAAAAATGTATATCGGTAGGTTCCATGTAGTTTTTACCGTTGCCTTCTTCTTTTCCTTCCGTATAATATTCACAATTTCCTACTTGAGAAGGTGCTGGTAAAGATTCAGTATTTATATGAAAGGTTCTTTGCGCCTTTCTTTGTAAATGTGAAACCGATGGCGGTGGCCTTTTGCCTAAAACCTGGTTTTGCTGGGGTCTGTTTACATAATTTATGCGTCTGGAATGCATACTTTGATCTATATCCATCAGCTCTGGCCGTGATTGTGGCTTAGGGGGATTATAAAAATTGTTGGCAAAAGGTTGTTGTTTAGAGTGCCATGTATGTTGGCCCATTTGTGGTACATATGCTAAGTGGGGGTTAAATTGATGTTTTTGTGCTGGAGGAAAATTTCTTTTTGATTGTTGTTGAGAGAATTGTTGTTTCTTGGAATTGTATGTGTGATTTGCCCTAAAATTCTTGTTTTGTAATTTCAAACAAATGTGTAGCGCCTGCGGTAAATCCACAGGTTCTCTCATGCCTAGGAGTCTCCTTTTAAGCCCCGTATGAAGGTATCGAGGGCTTTTTCTCTATATGACTCCGTTAGTAATATTATTGATTCACTACTTGTATCAATACAACCTATTTTATTAAGAATAAGGGAAAGATGTGTGTATACTCTCTGATAAAATTCAGAAACACTGTTGTTTCCGTGGACCAATGTTGACATTTGATATTCCAATGTTGACACGACTCTTTTATCGCCATAATATGTCATTAGACAATTGGAGATAGCTGACCAATTTAGGGGCGTGTTATAGGATTCCAACACAATATCAGCGTTACCAGTTATTTTGTTTCTGATAACACTTATTATTCCATAATACTTTGGGGTTCCTTTAATCGGTTCGTAGTTTGAAAGTATTCTATCAACACTTTTTTTCCAGGAGCTGAACTCTCCTGGCTGCCCAGAGAATTCCTTCAGGCACTTAACTACGTCTGGTATCTTGTCGAGTTCATTTAAATTGTTCGCGTGTCTGTCATCGATTTGTTGGTCTCTAACATGGTCTGAATGTACTTCTGGATTTAGTACAGCTTGTACTACTTGTGGTCCTTCACTTCTAAGAATTTCTGTTGAGATTCTTGATATAAGAGCAGTCAAGTCTTGTATACTTAATTGTCCGTTTTGCTGATTCTGATTAGGATTTGAGGCAGAATTTGAAGGAAGGATTGGAGGCCTAATTAAATTATTTTGATTCGCCATTTTAATTATATTTTTCTACTATCAATTATATATTTTCTAGGGATTACTATTCCCAACCGTAATTTATTAAAATTATGGTTTTACAATAAAAAATTCTTAATTTTAATTTCTAACTTACTTAGAGAAACCAGATTCTTCTTGTTGAGTTTGCTGTTTTAATAGTTAGCTATTCCCTGTTGATAATTTTGTTGATTATTTCGCTTAATGGAGACTTCTTTCTGCTGGCTGTTTCTCGTTGTTTTAATGCGTAGGTACTCCCTGTTGACTATTCCGTTCCTCTCTAAGGACTCCCTTTCGTTGATAACTTCGTTGAATTCGCAATTACTTAGATTTTGTATTTTTCATTACTTTTGGCATTTTACGTAGTAACAACTTTTTTGCGTTAATAGTTTCTCAACGTCTTGATTTTTAATTTTATTTTGAATACACAGATTTCCGAAAATTACATCACTTTTGTCAGTTTACATATTTACATCCAGGTTTTGAACATCAAAAAATTTTCAGAGTGTTTTAAAAATTGTTTTTATTTTTTACGTCCGCACTTTATTGGAATTAAAACTCTGACTAAAAATTACAAACTTTCTTAATTTATACTTAATTGTATGACCTAATTCTAAATGTGGCGTGATATTATTATTAAGAAATTGGTAGCTTATTGCAATACTGCATTTTGCCAATTTCTTGATAATTTCTTATTTGTTTTAAATTACCTTATTAACTATAGACGCTGATTAAGCTCTTTTGTATTTCAATATACTCTACTTGCATTGAAAATATGGTTATTTGTAAAAAAGAGTTCGTTAACTTTGTTGGAGTTAACTTATATAAACAGGTGCTTTTTTGCATTTTAGTGGTGCCACTTATAATTTTTTTTAGCTATCACCAAGTTGAAGAGTCAGAAAAAACCAAGAAAACGCAATGAACTATTTGAAAACTAAAGTAATTTAAATTTAACTCCATCGTTTATAAACCCACATACATATATACGGAAGTATTTTTTGGCAAGAACTATTATTAAACATTTTCCATTTGGAATAATACACCTTCGTACATAAAAGAAGTTTCAAATTTGGGTGTATCCAAAAATTATTGTTGTTTCGATAATAATAACAAAAAGATTTCAATAACACACTAACAAATTAAAAATACCTTAGATTTTTGTTTCGGCTTATGGAAAAATGCAAATAATGCTAAGTGTGCAACTCTATACGAAATTTCAGGTTACAAAAATCATTTTTATAAACGGAAAACTATCATGTTGATTTTGGCAGACATGAAAAATTTGTTTTTATGTATTTTAGTTATTTAACAATTAAATTTAAAGTTATGTTCTTATATCTAAAAAGTTTTAAAAACTCCTCAAAGCTCAGGGAAAAAGCATTCGACTTATTATTTTAACATCCGAGCTTTATAGCTATAATTATTTAAAGACACTTCACATTTTGTGTTAAGACTTATCAAAAATTCAAATAAAACGTGCAAGTGTGAATTTTAAACGTTATAGTGACAAAATAAGTGTGCTATCACTGATAGCTGTCGAATTTTTCAACGTACCACACACATACATAAACTTAATATACAACCATAAGAGAAAAATGTAATCGTACATGTTCTTTTTTACTTTACACGAACACGAACATAATGTAAAGCTACACGCGCACTTGGCTATCGTACATGTACACTATTTTCGCTAAGTCTGCTTTTACATTTGTACAGACGATGGGCAGACATTTTTTCAATTCTCTTTCGGTCTTGCCTAAACCTTTTACATTTAAGAAATTAATAGACAGACAGAAACTTTTCGTTTTTCTTTTGTTGTTGTTGTATTTTTAAGCACAGCTAGTGTGTTTATATGAAGTTGATGTTGATATGAGAATAATGATATGAAGCAACAACATAAGAAATACGAAAAGTTAAAAAGAGAAACAAAGAATGTCCACAAATGTCTAGTACAGAGAGTCGTGTACTACACACTCTCCCCCACCGAAAATTTTCGTTACCGCACCATCAAATTTCGTCTGTCTGCCCGTCGTCTGTACAAATGTAAAAGCTGACTAACACACGTGTTCGTGTACGCAACTAAATATTACAACAGAACAGCGTACATGTTTGTGATCGGTATTAAACAAAATTTGGAGACGCACATAATTGTTACATGCAGTCTACACCTAACTTGAAACGCAGTTAAAACATGATGTTAAAACTTGCTGTTTAAATATCTATCTGTTAAAGTCGGCGTACACGTAGTGATGTTAGAGTTGTAACTTTTCATAGTAAAACAATAAAAATGGCGAAAAACAACTACAAATAGCAGGCTGTTGTCAATTTAAGTTATAACAGAGTTTCCAAATGAAATGTTTTAACAACCAAGTTGTAACTTTAACCAAACTTTAACATGAGCGGTCCACATTTAACTTTAACTTGAAGTTAGCGTTATAGTTAGTGTTTTCAAGTCAGGTGGAGACCGCACTTTATGAAAATAAAAATATGTGTTAGTTGCGTTGAGTTATGTTCGTGATTTATGTTCGAGATTTTTGTACAATGTGCGTATTTTTCTGAAGTCTGCAAATAATACTCTTTTGGCTCTAGATGATTAGATATGGTTACAGTTGCATTGTGAATCGTTTTCTAATAAATTTAGCTCTTGCCACGCATCCCGATAAGTTGCATACAAAGTTTGAGCAAAAGAATCATTTGTGCATCTATCGGAAAAGGAAATTTACGTTGTAGCTGGTGTTATTGCAGCCTTTGTTGTGCATTAACTTCTGTAAAATAAACGTGCTGTCCATTTTCGATGTTTTTCTAAGCATTTATTTATTTATTGAATCTTCAAAAAAGTAACTAACAATAAGTATTCCAATCTAAACAAAACATATGTGTTTTCGAGGTTAACAGATAAATGCACAGCAGTTGGAGGACGCTCATGGATTTGGGAATAATAAAATTCGCCAAACAGCTTCATTGCTGCTAATGTATCCGGCCATTGGATATTGTGTAATTTCATCGTTTGGTTACGTTGGTTACATTTGCAGATGTACTTGATTGATTTGAAGAAATTACAATACTCGACGTTAATATGCGTTTTGTACGTTTTTGAATGCAGTAGGCAATATAGCACTATCGAAAGATTTTCAACATCAATTTCATTGTTTTGCACATTTATTGTAATTGAGCGTCCACCACAGATGATCTATGACGATGAAGCGGGTGTAGCCATCAACACCAGAGATTATTTCTTGAAGCAATTCTCTAGGATATATTTTCTTATATTTCCCATCGACCTCGCAAAGTGAATTTATATTAATACCATGCATCAATGTTAGTATCAGGTATTTCTGCTGAAGAAATTTCATCTACTTTATCTGGCGTAATTTTGTCAACCAAACATATCCGAATGTCGAAATAAGGCATTCCACGTTTCTGCCATTCAATAAGATACTTATACGCAGCATCGCGTTCTCCTAAAATAAAATCCATTAGCGATTCTATCCTCATTCTGACCCGTTTTCTCAACAAAAAAAAATTTTTTTTGGACCTTTTCCATATGCAAAAAGAAATTAGTCCACATTTGATGATTTTTGTTTTTCATTTGTTTATTTATTTATTTATTTTTTCATTCATTTATTTATTGAATCTTCACAAAATGAACTAACAATAAGTATTCAAATCTTAATACTTAATATATAAAATTAATTAAGTGCAGCCAATGCTAGACAAAAATGTTTTATTTTGCACGGACAATATCGGCAAAATCACCTATTTAACGTTCTGATGGTGTCAATCGAGAGTGACCTTCAAAATTAAGTATATTGCGTGCCAGACGATTTGGGTGAAGTTCCAATTTGCTGATATACCTTGTCGCGTACTTTGAAAACTCCTCTTTTACCAGCGGAACACTCAGATCTTTATGAATCCGTGAGGTTTTTAAAAAAAAGATTTTTAAAATAATCATCCGAAGAATTTGATTTTGTCGCCTTTGAATTTTTTCAATGTTAGAAGTGGATGCGGTGCTTTAGAATTGCGTTGTATAATAAAAGTTTGCAATCCAGCTTCAATGTAGAATTTCTGCCTATAAGCCAATTTAGTTGCGCTGCTTTTAACTTTAACTGAGTAACTTTCGCATCGATGTGAGACTTCCACGTTAACCTACGGTCGAGATTGTTGGGAACCCAAAATAAGCAATCATGGTTTTATTGTAAAATGTACAGCGTATTTCTATGTCGTTAAATAGAGCGGAGTTCTTTTATTTATCAATATAGTCATATTAAAATAACGGTAGACCTCCTACATGTGCAACAGTTGGCGACGAGGGTAAAAATTGTGTTTGGTTGGCTTAATTAAAATTGAAATAAAGATGACTTCTTTGGAACAAGTAGTAGAACAAATTCTAGCACGGCAGCAAGAATCCATGGAGAAACAACATGCACTCATGGAAAGGTTGATTAATGCAACACGATGTTCGGCAGCTTCTAGTACCAGTGGTACGCTAACACCATATGTAAGTACTACAGCTCCGGAAACTTTAATGGACGTGCTATCGAAAAATATAATGGAATTTGTCTACGAGCCAGAAGATAACCAATTTTTTGCGACATGGTACGAGCGTTATGAAGATGTTTTCACGGTAGAAGCAGAAAAACTCGACGATACAGCAAAAGTGAGGTTATTGCTACGCAAAGTAAGTAATACGGTTTTTAACAAATACAAAGACTTTTTGCTTCCAAAGCAACCGCGCGATGTCAACTTCCAAGAACCAGTGGAACATTTAAAAAAACTTTTTGGAAGAAAAGAGAGTCTATTCAGCATTCGTGTTAAATGTATTTCCAATGTAAAGGAAGAAGACGAAGATATAATTAGTTATGCCGCCAAAGTTAATCGTTTTTGCGAAAATTTTTTATTAAATAAATGTAATGCCGACAATTTGAAATGCTTGATTTTTGTAAATGGTTTGGTTTCGCAAAAAGATCAAGAATATAAATCAAGAATTTTAACGCTTCTTGATTGTGAATCAGAACAGAATCCTTTGAACCTAGATAAATTAATCGCCAAGGTAGAACGCATAAACAGTCTCAAGCACGATACTACATTAAAAGTGAGTAAAAACCCCACCTTCAATGCTGTCGGTAGTTCTAAGCAACAAACCATGCCCTTTAATACAAATAAAATGCAGAAGCCAAGGCGACCGTGTTGGCAATGTGGGAAAATGCATTTTGTTCGAGAATGTGCTTATTCATCTCACAAATGTTCACAATGTGGTAAAGTGGGACACAAAGAGGGATTTTGTACTTGTTTCGAAAAATTAAAACCAAAACCTTTCAAAAATAAGTGGCCAAACCAAAACGAAAAACGCAAGAGCAATTTTAAAAAGTGTGAAACAGCAAAAGGCGTATACACCATATCCGAGGCATGCAAAAATAGACGATTTATTTCACTAAAAATTAACAATGTAAACATTAGTCATTACCGGCTCAGATGTCACCATAATTTCAAAGAAAAACTGGCTGAAGATCGGCAAACCAACTTTAGAAAAATCTCAGCACAAGCAAAATCAACATAGTTGGGGAATTTCAGTGCACAGTAGCCATCAACGATCAAACGCAGCTTGCAAAAATTTTAGATTCAGATTTGCGAAACCTAAATCTTTTCGCGTCCGATTTAATGAAGCAATTTAATTTATGGAGCAAACCAATTGACTCTTACACGTCTGGCAGCACAGTGGAAATAAATAAAATTTTTACTGAAGCCGATTTTCGATCGGTATATCCCGAAGTTTTTAGAGATGAAATTGGGCACTGCACCCATTTTAAAGTTCGTTTGCCATGTAAACCGCAAGCTGTACCTGTTTTCCGTCCAAAAAGGCAAGTTGCTTATGCCATTAAAGAACCCCTCGACAGAGAAACTGATAGGCTTCAGAACGAAGGTATCATTTCACCTATAAATTTTTCGGAGTGGGCTGCATCCATCGTAGTCGTGAGGAAGGCATCTGGAGATATTCGCATTTGTGGGGATTATTCCACTGGTTTAAATGAACAGTGGAAGCCCCATACTTTTCCATTACTGGTCCCCGATGAAATTTTTGTCAATTTCGACAATTGCTCGTATTTTTCAATCATTTATCTAAATAACGCCTATATGCAAATTGAAGTCGATGACGAAACAAAAAAGTTGCTCGTAATAAATACCCATCGTGGCTTATATACATTTAATCGCCTAGCACCAGGTGTGAGATCAGCCCCTGGAGCTTTTCAGCAGTGCATCGAAAAAATAATTTGTGGAATAAACGGTGTTTTTCCTTACCTCGACGATATAATTGTTGCCACTCAAACTTACGAAACAAATGCGAAGGCCGTACATGAAGTTTTACAGCGTTTTAAAAAATACAACATCACCGTAAATTTTGAAAAATGCCAATTTTTTAAAACGTCATGCACATATTTAGGATACTATTTTGATAGCAAAGGTAGCTATCCTGACAAAAATAAAATTAAAAAATTTTAGAATTTCCAGTACCTAAAAATGTTGCAGAGCTGAGTTCGTTTTTGGGAGCAATTAATTATTACGGAAAATTTATCCACAAAATGCGCAGGTTAAAAGATCCTTTAGACAATCTACTTAAGGAAACCACAACATGGAAATGGTCAACGGCATTTCAGCGCAGTTTCAATCGATTTAAGCAGTTATTGTCATCCGATTTGTTGCTGACACATTTCAACCCCATGCTTCCTATTAAAGTAGCGGCTGATGCCTCCAACGTTGGGTTAGGAGCATATATATGTCACGTCTTCCAAGATGGTACCGAAAAGGCAATTTACCACGCATCAAGAGCTCTTACGCCTGCTGGGAAAAATTACTCCCAGATTTATTTGGGCGTAAATTTATTTTGCAAACGGATCATAAGCCATTGCTCGCAATTTTCGGAAATAAAAAAGGTATTCCAGCGCATTCTGCAAACCGCCTTCAACATTGGGCCCTCACTCTCATGTCTTACGATTTTGAACTTCAGTATGTATCGACGCACGAATTTGGGGCCACCGAAAACAAACGAAGACGCGGTCATTGCAACAATTCAAATCGAAGACGACATCAAACAGGTTATCAATGACACCACAACTGCTTTACCATTGACATTTAAAATGATTTGTACTGCAAGGCGAAAAGACGCATTACTTCAAGATGTCATGAAGCACATTCCAACTGGGAATTGGCCGAAACAACTATCAGCAAAAATGAAATGGTATTTTTCCAGAAAGCAAGAATTAAGCATATTTGACGAATGTATAATGTATGGTGATCGCATCGTAATTCCTGTCTGTTTTCGAAAACGAGTTCTAAAAGAACTACACAAAGGACATCATGGTATAGAAAGAACTAAAGCTCTTGGACGAAGTTACGTTTATTGGCCCTGTATAGACGACGATATAAAAAGGTACGTACGAAATTGTTCTAATTGTGCATCGGTATCTAAATCGTTACCAAAAACAACGCTATCGTCTTGGCTTTTAACAAAATGCCCAATGGAAAGAGTGCACATCGATATTGCGGGTCCTGTAGAAAGTTTTTATTATTTGGTCATTATAGATTCATTCTCAAAATGGCCACAGATTTATCAAATTAAATCAATCTCCTCAAATATTATCTTAAACTGTTTACGTGATTTTACATCATTATTCGGGAATCCTGAGCGAATAGTTAGCGATAACGGAACACAGTTTTCAAGTAAGCAGTTTGCCAAGTTTTGTCAAGAAAATGGATTTCAACATAAATTCGCAGCTCCGTATCACCCTCAATCCAATGGGCAAGCAGAAAGATTCGTTGATACGTTAAAAAAAGCGTTAAAAAAACTTCAAAGATCGGGCACGTCAAATGGAAATTTGCAAACATTTTTACAGTGCTACCGTTCATCACCAAATCCAGATGTCGTCGGCATGTCAGAGGCGTAAATCAAATATAAAGTAGGGCTCAGTATGCTGCTTTGGGAAACTCCTGCCTTGATTGGCTGAGTTGTGCTTATAAAGTCGTCTTCTCTAATAACAAACTTCCGCCCATATAAGTAGCTTTCCAGAAGCTTATGTAGTTGCCGGCAAGTTAAGGTTTATTTTGTGCATCAAGCCGTCGTGCCACACTTTATCAAAAGCTTGAGAAATATCAATGAATAGAGCTGAGCAATACTTCTTCTCTCCAAAGATCTGTCTTATGACTTTGACTAGGCTGTGCGTTTGTTCTATGGTGCTATGTTTAGCCCGAAAACCAAATTGATGATCAGGGATACATCCCACATTGTTCAATATTGGACTCAACTTCGCCATTAACAATTTTTCGAATAGTTTTGAAATTGTTGGTAAAAGACTTATTGGTCTATATGATTATACCTTAGTCAGATCCTTCCCTGGCTTGGGTATCATAGTAATCATTGAGACCTTCCACTCTGCAGGATAATACTCAAGGCGTAAAATAGCGCTAAAAATAAAAAGTATAACTCTTCTAGCTACACGAGGTAACTGTTCAAGCATTTTACCAGTAATTTGATCAATGCCTGGAGCTTTCGTGGGGCTTGTATTACCGATAACGTTTTCGACATCTTGAAAATTAAATCTAAAAGACACAGGCGGTCTAACTGCATATGGTGGTAATTCAGATGCATCATTTGTTATATCATTTGTAATAAAAACATTTCTCAAATGATCGACATACAACATCCCCTTTTCTGAATGGATTCTTACCCAGTTGCCAGTTGAAGTTCGCAAAGGTGGCTTATCTATTACGGGTCTTTTTAAACCTTTTGTCGCTTTCCACAAGGAATAATCAGATTGAGGGATACCATCAAGGCTTTCCAAAATATTTTAAGGGAAGCAATTCTATGGACTTCAAGCAGATTTCGTAGCTGAGTTATGCATTCCCGTAGCCTAGTTTTAAGCTGGGGAGACCTGCGAAGTTGCCACTCTCTTCTGACTCTTCTTTTTTCTGACAGAAGTTGCTCAATTTTAGACCAATAAGTTCTATTGTTCTCATTTCTAGATCTTAAATGACTAGTGGTGGCATGGTGTACGGCCAGTTTGAGGTTTTCAGAAAAATCTTTAAATGACACATCAATATCCTCAGGCGTTCTTAAGGCGATATTTTCAGTACAATGTATAAGGCGACAATTAAAACAACTTTACTTCTTTCGGTATCAAACTAAACTAAAACTCTTTATTTCATCAGCGTACAAGAAAAGTGGATGATGCAATCATGTTTACTAATACATACACAAAATGAGAGATATACACAAGAATGTCTTATAAAGTGAATGTGCACAAAAGAGTAAAACAGTTATCGTTTATAAAGTAAATCGAAACATAAGTAAAGCAAATGTATTTGTATAGGTACAATATATATGTGGATAAAGTATATAATATAATTTACAGTAATGTTCATGTGCACATATAAACAGAACGAATGCGCGTTGGATACAGAAAGTGACTGCCCAAATAGATACACATGCTACAAATGTGGCTCAAAAATTTTTTGTACTTTAACCAATTAACTCTATTGACAGTCAACGGTGAGTCAATCTCTTGGGGGAACGAAACAGAGATTATAGTGGGAGAGTGATCTGATGACAAATCTAATGAAGGCTCCACTTGCATCCACTCTAAAGGAAAATTTTTCGCAACTCCAAAATCTATAACGTCTGGGATCTTTCGTCGGTCAGTCGGCCAATAAGTGGGGTGTCCGCTTGAAACCACATCTAAGCCCATTTTGGAAACGGTGTCAAAAAGCACACGGCCTTTCGAGGTAATTAAGCGTGATCCCCAAAAAGTGTGTTTAGCGTTATAGTCGCCAGCCGCTAAAAATCGAGGCCCAAGTGGTTTGAAAAAATTTGAATATTGGCTTTCTGTTATTGAAAATCGGGGCGGCGAGTAAATTGAGGAAATAACGATTTTTTCATGAAAATATTCAATGCATATATTAGTTGCTCGTTCATTAAATAGTGCTTAATTCTGGATTTTATTAGAATTGCCGATCCTCCGCAAGATCTACTACGGGGATTTTTTTAATTGATTTCTGTATGTTTATTTTAGACAAGTAGCTTGTTTGTGTTGTGGAAACATAACATAATTTTTTAAACAATTGAGTTTATTATTCATTATAGTTGTGTTCGACGTCGTTACCGCGGGAAACCGCGGTCTCCTAATTTGCACGAAAAGTGTTTCTTGTGTTAAAAATTGGGCAAATTTGGTAAATGAGAAAGCTTCTGAGAGAGTAATTTGTGTTTCTCATTTTACCGGACTTTACCCGTACTTTTTTTCTGTGCAAAATGGCAAAATTCTTAGGTATGTTTCTTTACTTTCCGGGCAAGTTACGTGCAAAAGAGAGCATGCATAAGTTTCTCTCAAATACAGATAAAATTTACCTAAAGTACGGGAACGTAAAAAGCCAAATTTCTAGCCCAAAAAGAAACATATGCTGTGTTTTGATGTGCCAAAAAAAATTGTCATTTAGTTTTACGAAAAAATACTGTGATATTTTACACTTTTTAGCTTTTAAGATCCTTTGCACATTCATTTTTATTTAATATTTATAAATAGCTTGTTTTCTATGTTTCCCAGCTATTTATATGTCGACATTTCATAGGAGCTACCCTAATCATCAGTAGACTTTAGAAATTTTTTTAAAGATATTCTCAAACATTCAACTTTATATTCCAACAATCAAAATAAATTGTTGAGAATTTAAAAAGAAAAATGCTCTAAAAATATCTATCAAAACACAAAAACAAGCTTTTTCATTTATATACGTCTCTAACATTTCTTTACACAATGTTAGAAGCTAAAATAGCGAATAAAAAACTTTATTATTTAACATTTATATAAAAACACTGAAATGATTTGTATACGAGTTGATTCAAATGAACTTTGTTTCTTTATTATTGTTTATTTTTCGAACAGCTCATCGCTTAATTACTTGCCCAAACTAGCCCGCAGAAAAAGTACGGGCTGTTTCGTGCAAGAAGAAGAAGCATACTATTCTTTTAAAAGCGCAGTTTTAAAGCCCAATTTTAAAGTACGGGAACGCTTTTCGTGCAAATTGGGATCCCGCGGAATCCCAAAGTAGAGTAAAGAAACACACCTCTTAAATCATGTAATCAGCTGTAAAACATCAAAGCACAAAGTAGAATATCAAAGTGCTAATTATAAAAAAACATATTTGAAAATATGACAATACGTCATATTTAAAGAAGTTATATTTAAATAGGAGTCGTTGTTTAGCTTCGATAGTGAACGGACGTGTTTGTTTTTTGATCGCAAAGTAAAGAAAAAAAAATAAAACGGGATTAAGTTAAAACCGTAATAGGTGAACAGAGTGTTTTTGTTTAAAAGAAAAACTTTGTGACATTTTTTTTAAATACCATTTTAAATTGTAAATAAAAAATAGAAACAATTAATTGCATGAGTGTACCTATCAGATGTAATTCTGAAAAAGAGCTTAGCTCCGGTAGAAAAAACCTTTGGATTTCTGAAGAAGAATCGGTGAAAAAATCATTGGAAAATTTCCTGTCTCTGAGAGATAGGAAACGCCCGCGATCGTGTTCGCCAAATATTGTTGTTACAACTGAAGACAAAACATCTTCCAGTTTAATTGTTGATGATAAGGTAAAAATCCAAGTAGGCATGGACAGGTACATAACCGTGGTTAAAAGGCAGCGAAGCCCCAAATCAGCTCAAATATCATCTCAACCGAAATTTTCTAAAGACGATAATAGGACTTCGGCAACCGATAGCAATAGGTTTGCTATACTGCAAACAGATGAGCCAACAATTTCTAAAAAAACCTTTAAGCCGCCACCAATATATTTGCGAGAACCTACCTCTAGTGAGCTGGTAAAACAACTTATTGCGGCAATCGGCAAAGATACTTTTAACGTAACATCGGTTAAGCACGGCGGCATCAATGAAACGAAAATCCAGGTAAACAGTGAAAATGAATACCGAAAGCTGTCTGACGTTCTAGAGAAGGAGAAGCGATCATTTTACACATATCAGCTTAAAAGTGCCAAAGGTATTCAGGTCGTTATAAAAGGGATTGACCCTTTTGTTGACACGAATGAGGTCAAAACCGGACTAGAAGACAATGGCTTCAAAATTAAACATGTGGTTAATATTAGAAACCGTGAAAAAATTCCTCAAACCATATTTAGGGTTGAATTGGAACCTGGAGATGTTGGTTTAAACAAGTAAGAGTGTAGTATATTCGGCTGGGCCGAATCTAAAATACCCTTCACGATAGTCACGAATATGTATAGTATATTAAAAATGTGACCTAAATATGCTCGGTTATATATGAACCGATATGGGAATTATCTATTTTCTGTATTTTAGTAACCTTCTTTTATAACGAGAATTGCTTTTCAGCAAAAAAAAAAACAAAAATTTTTTTAATGGAAAAATCGGTTCAGGCTATATCTCGGGTATATATGGCCCGATATCGAAAATTTTAATTTTCCATATTTATATAACCTTATATCATTACCAGAACTGCTTTTGAGTACAACAAATTGTTTAAGTTCGCTTACGCGATATTTTCATGAAAAACCCGATTTAGGCTATATCTCGGGTATATCTGGACCGATATCAGAAATTTTAATTTTCTCTATTTTCGTAACCTTCTTTTATGACAAGAACTGCTTTTCAGCAAAAAAAAAATGTTATTGGAAAAATCGGTTCAGGCTATATCTCGAGTATATATGGACCGATATCGGATATTTTCTTTTTCCATATTTATATAACCTTATTTCATTACCAGAACTGCTTCTGAGCACAAAAAGTTGTTTAGTCGGCATTTTCATCAAAAAACCTGTTAGGCTATACACCGGGTATATATGAACCGATATCGGAAATTTTCATTTTCCATATTTATGTAACCTAATTTCATTAGCAGAGCTGCTTTTGAGCACAAAAAGTTGTTTAAGTTCGCTTACGCTGCATTTTCATGAAAACCCCGGTCTATGCTATATCTCGGGTGTATATCGACCGACATCGAAAATTTTCATTTTTCATATTTATATAACCCTTTTTCATTACCAGAACTGCTTTGAGCACAAAAAAGTTGTTTAAGTTCGCTTACGCGACATTTTCATGAAAAACCCGATTTGGGCTATATCTCGGGTATATATGGACCGATATCGGAAGTTTTCATTTTCCATATTTATGTAACCTAATTTCATTACCAGAATTGCTTTTGAGCACAAAAAAGTTGTTTAAGTTCGCTTACGCGGCATTTTCATGAAAACCCCGGTCTAGGTTATATCTCGGGTATATATGGACCGATATCGGAAATTTTCATTTTCCGTATTTATGTAACCTAATTTCATTATCAGAACTGCTTTGAGCACAAAAAAGTTGTTTAAGTTCGCTTGCGCGACATTTTTATGAAAAACCTGATTTGGGCTATATCTCGGGTATATATGGACCGATATCGAAAATTTTCATTTTTCATATTTATATGACCCTATTTCATTACCAGAACTGATTTTGAGAACAAAAAAGTTGTTTAAGTTCGCTTACGCGACATTTTCATGAAAAACCCGATTTGGGCTATATCTCGGGTATATATGGACCGACATGGAAAATTTTCATTTTTCATATTTATATGACCCTATTTCATTACCAGAACTGCTTTTGAGCACAAAAAAGTTGTTTAAGTTCGCTTACGCGACATTTTCATGAAAAACCCGATTTGGGCTATACCTCGGGTATATATGGACCGACATCGGAAATTTTCATTTTCCATATTTATGTAACCTAATTTCAATACAAGAACTGCTTTTGACCACAAAAAAGTTGTTTAAGTTCGCTTACGCGGCATTTTCATGAAAACCCCGGTCTAGGCTATATCTCGGGTATATATGGACCGCTATCGGAAATTTTCATTTTCCATATTTATGTAACCTAATTTCAATACCAGAACTGCTTTTGACCACAAAAAAGTTGTTTAAGTTCGCTTACGCGGCATTTTCATGAAAACCCCGGTCTAGGCTATATCTCGGGTATATATGGACCGATATCGAAAACTTTCATTTTCCATATTCATATGACCCTATTTCCTTACCAGAACTGCTTTTGAGTACCAAAAAGTTGTTTAGGTTCGCTTACGCGACATTTTCATGAAAAACCAGGTTTGGGCTATATCTCGGGTATATATGGACCGATATCGGAAATTTTCATTTTCCATATTTATGTAACCTTATATAATTACCAGAACTGCTTTTGAGCAAAAAAAAGTTATTTAGCTTCACCTATGCGACATTTTCATTAAAAATCCGATTTGGGCTATATTTCGGGTATATATGGACCGATATCTGAAAAAAAAAATTTTTTGTCTTTTAGTCACCATGCTTAATAAGTGTGTGAAGTTTGAAGCAAAACGAACAACTTTTGTTTTCAAAAATTTTCATACAAAACTGCAAAAAAAAATGGCTTTTTTCGGAATTTTGAATATATCTCAGCTATACGTGGACCGATATTACTGAATTTCAATAGCAAACCCATGAATCGATGGGGTAAAAGAATGGTGAAAGAAAAAAGTTTCTAAGTCTAATGGTTTTCTCAGAAACGGTATTTCAACAGCGGACAGACGGACAGACGGACATCGCTTAATCGACTTTTCCATTAATTCTGATTCAGAATATATATACTTTATAGGGTCGCAAAAAAAAACTGTAGAAATTACAAACGGAATCACAAACTTATATATACCCTTTACATTTTTGTGAAGGGTATAAAAAGAATGAAGTGCATCCCATTTATAACCTCAAGTATCTTTTGCATCGCAAGGTTACCATTGAGGAGCCTCATAAGCGTTTAGGGCCCGTTCAATGCCTAAACTGCCAAGAATTTGGCCATACTAAGGCCTATTGTAAGCTGCCCGCAGTTTGCGTTGTGTGTGGTGAACTTCACGGTACATCACAGTGCAAAAAACCTAAGACTGACGCGAGCGTTAAGAAATGCAGTAACTGTGGAGGTAACCATACTGCAAACTACAGGGGTTGCCCTGTCTACACTCACTTCAAGAGGTCAATGACAAATAGGTCACCAATTTCAAATATGCCACCCCAGCAGTCAAACACCACTTCTACAAACTATTTTCCCCAGGTACGCCAGTCAACCAGCCATGTAAACTTGCAAAACCCAAAACAAATTTCGTATGCGAATGTGGTAAAGTTCGATAAACCAGACTTGAATCAGGAGCCCAAGCCTCCAAAATCCGATCCAAATTTTAGCAATCTTGAGGCAACTCTGCAGACTCTTGTTCAGTCCATAAACACTTTTACCGTTTCTATGATAAACATGATGCAGGAAATGCTAAAAATGCAATCCACTATTTTGCAGGCAATTTTAAACAAATAAATTGGTTAAAAATATGTTTGTGGAACACAAACGGCATCCGCCATCACAAAAATGAACTTGAGCACTTCCTTATGGAAAAGCAAATCGATATAATGTTGATTGCTGAAACTCATTTGACAACCAACAGTTTTTTCAAAGTTAATGGCTACATACTGTACGACACAAAAGATCCCCGTGGAAGATCTTACGGAGGATCGGCAATTCTAATAAAATCCAGAATTAAGCACTATTTAATGAACGAGACACGTGAGGAGTATATCCAAGCAACTAATATATGCATTGAATATTTTCATGAAAAAATCGTTATTTCCTCGATTTACTCGCCGCCCCGATTTTCAATAACAGAAAGCCAATATTCAAATTTTTTCAAATCACTTGGGCCTCGATTTTTAGCGGCTGGCGACTATAACGCTAAACACACTTTTTGGGGATCACGCTTAATTACCTCGAAAGGCCGTGTGCTTTTTGACACCGTTTCCAAAATGGGCTTAGATGTGGTTTCAAGCGGACACCCCACTTATTGGCCGACTGACCGACGAAAGATCCCAGACGTTATAGATTTTGGAGTTGCGAAAAATTTTCCTTTAGAGTGGATGCAAGTGGAGCCTTCATTAGATTTGTCATCAGATCACCCTCCCACTATAATCTCTGTTTCGTTCCCCCAAGAGATTGACTCACCGTTGACTGTCAATAGAGTTAATTGGTTAAAGTACAAAAAATTTTTGAGCACACATTGTACTGAAAATATCGCCTTGAGAACGCCTGAGGATATTGATGTGTCAATTAACAATTATTCTGAAAACCTCAAACTGGCCGTACAGCATGCTACCACTAGTCATTTAAGACCTAGAAATGAGAGCAATAGAACTTATTCATCTGAAATTAAGCAACTTCTGTCAGAAAAAAGAAGAGTCAGAAGAGAGTGGCAACTTCGCAGGTCGCCCCAGCTTAAAACTAGGCTACGGGAATGCATAACTCAGCTAAGAAATCTGCTTGAAGTCCATAGAATGGCGTCCCTTAAAACATATTTGGAAAGCCTTGATGGTACCCCTCAATCTGATTATTCCTTGTGGAAAGCGACAAAAGGTTTAAAAAGACCCGTAATAGGTAAGCCACCTTTGCGAAATTCAACTGGCGACTGGGAAAGAAGCGATTCTGAAAAGGGAATGTTGTATGTCGATCATTTGCGAAACGTTTTTATCACAAATGATTCAGAGAATAATACAGCGGAATTACCACCATATGTTGTTAGACCTCCTTTGTCTTTGAGATTTAATTTTCAAGATGTCGAAAACGTTATCGGTAATACAAACCCCAGGAAAGCTCCAGGCATTGATCAAATTACTGGTAAAATGCTTGAACAGTTACCTCGTGTAGCTAGAAGGGTTCTACTTTTTATTTTTAACGCAATTTTACGCCTTGAGTATTATCCTGCAGAGTGGAAGGTCTCAATGATTACTATGATACCCAAGCCAGGGAAGAATCTGACTAAGGTAGAATCATATAGACCGATAAGTCTGTAGTGTATGTGCACTTATGCGCAACACTGTAAATAATAAGTATATGCCCATATACATATGAGCATAACTTTATGAAAATTAAAACCATGAATGCAAATTGATAAATAAAAATTAAGTAAAAGAAATTTGTATGCGGTCAGCAGAAAATACAAGTTCAATATTTAAGAATATTTCTTTGTTAATCGTGAGAATTTTTAGTGTAACCAAATATCTTTTTGTTTATTAATTATTTTTGTGGATATTCACTAATAGTGCATTGATTCTTTCAATTTTATGAAAACTGCTGACACTAGATTATTTTACTATATAAGCCGCTACTTTTATGTAATAGAAATAGAATTAACTTAAAGACAAATCCAAAAGGTTGTTTTTATTTGAAATTCTCAAAACAAAAAGGGCATTTTGATGCTCGTAAGCAATACGGCAGAAGTGCTAAGACAATACTTAAAACCTGAAACAAAAGTCTTTTTTTTTTTCTTTCCTTTTTATTTTCTTTACATGGCGATCCTGCCAAACCAAAATTATTCCAAATTTTGAAATAATCCTGTAGAAAAAAGATCCTTTTAGAGAATTTTTTGCGTCCTGCTAAATTTTTAAAAGCAAATCTACACCTATGAGTTCGGAAGAAGAAATTAAAGAAATATTCCGAAAATGGGAAGAATTGTTAGAATACATTCCTATTGGTAATACATCAACACCACCACCATACACTCCATCACCGAAAAACGAAGGACCAAAACCATTAACGATAGAAGAATATAAGAATAGGCAAAAGAAAAACAAGGCGAAACCAGTAGAGAAGGAAGTAAAATTAACAACCCCTAAAAAAAGAGGCGGAAGGAAAAGGCGCTTCCAAGAGGAATGCAGACTGAGACAAAGCGTTATACAAATAGCTAAAGGCCAGCAGAAGCAAAGACTTATTGAAGAATTAAACAAAATCAAAACTGAAGGGTGGAAAAATTTTAAATGAATAATTTTGAAATAACAGAACAAGATAGGTTTGAAATAATTTTAAGAAATATAGAACCATTAATTCAAGAAAATACCATGGGAATAAATGATGCAAAGGTAGAAGGCAATGCAAATGCATACGCCGTAAATGATAACAAAATTACTATAAGCCAGGAAATAATAATAATATTTTTAATTATCTTAATTTTAATTGCATTATATAAATTAACAAGAAATTATATAAAAAAAGAAATTAGCAATAGAGTACAAAATGTATAATATGAATTAAATAAAATATATTACACAAAATACTTATTGTAAATGGAAGAAATAAACAGGGAACTACAAAAAATAATTGCAAATGCCAAAAAATCAGGTAGTAGAAAATACACTAAAGAGACTATTATACAAAAGATAAAATTAATCAAACAACTTAGTAAAAAATACGGTAAATTAATTGCGATTCTACCAAAAATAGAGAGAGAAATAAAAATTAATGAATTCAAAGAATTAAAAGAGATAGCTTTGGATAGTATTACAGGAAACAGTAAAGAATTATCTAGTGAAGAAATATTAGAATTAGAATCAATGTCTAGCGAAGAAACAGAAGAAACAATAAAACCAAACATGTCTAATTTCAACGATAAACAGGCTTCGGAGATAATCCCGGTATTTGATGGAAAGGCAAAACACCTTGAAACATTTTTATCAATGGTCGCAAAGGTCTATGATGATTTAAATGTGCAAGGAAAAAACCATTTAATAAAATATGTATTAGCAATGAAGATGAACGATAGAGTCAGGGATATTCTAAGTATAGAACAAACACCAACAACATTGGACGAATTAAAAGCTTCTTTGACTAAAAACTTTAAATCTACAAAGACAGCAAACAGCATTCACTTTGAACTAAAAAATACTAAACAAAAGGGTAACGTATTAAACTATAAAGAAAAAATAAATTCGTTAATTGCAGAGTTGACAATAGCTCAAATATCAGAACTAGGAGAAAATACAAATGAAACGTCACGCTCTTTAATTAAGAAACTTAATGAAAAATTAGCACTAGAAATTTTTCAGGAAGGTCTATATGAACAGATACGTATAGCAGTTATAGCAGCCCAACCAACGACTTTATCCCAAGCCTACGAAATTGCTAGTGCACAAGAAAGATCATTACACCTATCAGATACATTTAAAACCCTACAAATAAATAGAAACAACAATCAAAATATAGAATTTAGGAACAGCAAAAACTTAAGACACAAAAATCCTTATAGTCAAAACAGTCACAACAATATAAACAACAACAGATACAATAATCGCAACAGAAATGACAGAAACTACAACAATAGTTATAACAATAACAATAATAGTAGAAATTTTAATAATTATATTAGGTATTCCAACAATACCAACAGTAGACACAATACAAATAATGCACATAACAGAAATAATAGAAACACGTATAACAATAATAACCATTCAAATCAAAGAAACAACAATTACAACAACCACACAAACGTACGCACAATAAACCAACAGGGAAACGAAGAAACCCTGGAGACTCAGAACGAATCTCCAGAAAGGGAAAATTACAGATTCACACAATAAATCCTAACACCTCAAACTTTATATATCTAACAATAAAAAACCTGACTTACAAACTGACTTTCTTATTAGATACTGGTTCTGACATATCCCTTTGCAAAGAAAATGTTATACACGGATATAATATATTTGAACAAGATGTTTTTAGACTAAATGGCATAACTAAAGAATATACAGAGACTCTTGGATCGACTGAATTAGAAACAGTACTAGGAGAACATTGTCTCAAACATAAATTTTATCTAGTTAACAGTGACTTTCCAATAAACACAGATGGAATTTTAGGAATGGATTTTTTTTTATAAATACAACTGTATAATAAATTACGATACACAAACCATAAGTGCTTACATAAATGAAGATATTATCACAATTCCAATAGAAACTAACGCAAAACATTTAAGAAGCGTTATTGTACCACCAAGAAGTGAAAAAATATTAAAAATCAATATTGAAATAGGTGAAGATAGCGTAGTATGCAACAAAAAACTAGAAAACGGAGTTTTCGTTGCAAATACGATAATACCAAAAAACGGTAATCGCCACATTAAAATTTTGAATACATTAGAAACACCCATACGATTGTCATGTCTTAAACTAACTACGATACCTTTACAACACTATGACATTCATAGAATCAATCATCAGGACGATAAACATTATTCAAAAAATAGATTTCAAGAATTACTAAGAACAATTAAATTCGAAGACTGTGACGACGAAAAACGGAAAGCTTTATACGACATATTAAAAAAGTATCAAGAAATATTCCATCTAGAAGGAGAATCCTTAACCACTAACAACTTTTACAAGCAAAACATAGAACTAAACGATAATACCCCAGTATACACAAAAAATTACCGTTTACCACATTCACAGTTAAATGAAATAGACAGACAAGTACAGAAACTACTACAAGACAATATAATAGAGCCATCAGTTAGTCCATACAACTCCCCTTTATTATTAGTTCCAAAAAAAGGACAAGATAACATAAAGAAATGGCGTTTAGTTGTAGATTACAGACGTTTAAATGACAAAATAATAAACGACAAATTCCCCCTAACAAGGCTAGAAGACGTTTTAGACAAACTAGGACGAGCAAAATTCTTTTCAACCCTCGATATGACAAGTTCGTTTCATCAGATAGAACTAGATACAAATTCAAGACCAATCACAGCATTTTCCACTAACAGCGGTCACTATCAATACAATAGACTACCCTTTGGGCTAAAAATATCATCAAACAGTTTTCAGAGAATGCTTACTATAGCATTATCTGGTTTGGAATCTGAAGCATTCCTGTATGTAGATGATATAATTATTTTCGGATGCAGTCTTAAACACCACAATGAAAATCTCATAAGAGTATTCGAAAGATTAAAACAGTACAATTTAAAACTAAATGCTGAAAAATGCTGCTTCTTAAAACCAGAAGTCCTATATTTAGGACATCTTATTATAAAAGACGGTATAAAAACCGATCCAACAAAATACGAAATTATAGAACAGTACCCAATTCCAAAGAATTCAGATGAAGTTAGAAGATTCATAGCCTTCTGTAATTATTATAGAAGATTCATACCGGACTTTGCTAAAATAGCAACTTGCCTAAATAATTTATTAAAAAAGAAAGTTAAATTTGAATGGACAGAATATTGTCAAAAAGCATTTGACACATTAAAAGACAGACTAAAAAACCCACCTATATTGCAATATCCCGATTTTGAGAAACCTTTTATACTGACCACAGACGCCTCAGATGTAGCTTTGGGAGCAATACTCTCACAAGGTGAAATTGATAACGACTTGCCTATATCATATGCAAGCAAATCTTTAAACAAACATGAAAGAAATAAATTAGTTATTGAAAAGGAACTATTAGGAATTCATTGGGGCATACAATTTTTTAGACCATACCTGTATGGCAGAAAATTCACTGTAGTAACAGACCATAGACCCCTTATTGCACTATTTTCGCATAAAAATCCATCCTCAAAATTGACTAGAATTCGAATCGAATTATCAGACTATGACTTTGATATTATATATAAAAAGGGAGCAAATAACACTAACGCAGACGCGTTATCTCGTATTGAAATAAACTCAAAAATACTAAAAGAAATGATTCCATTCTGTATTGATGAAAAAGAAAGAAAAACTCTGGCAATAACACGTAGCATGCTTAATAAAAATAAAAAAGATAGAATTGAAATAAATAACAAGAAAAATAATTACACATCCCAACAGGAGACTGATCACCTTCATATGTGGGAATGTATGTATATCAATAAATGATATAAAGAAGCTTCAAAGAATAAAATTTATATATGAAAAGAATGATAACAATAATCTGCAGAATAAATATAACGATAAAATTACACGCGTGATATGCAATGAAAGCGAAAATCCAATGTTTTCAGAAACATTTATGGAGAAACTTTTATTGAAAATTAAGAAATTGAAGAATAAAAAATACGTATTATATAATGATGATGAAATATTTAAATATATACCGGTAGAAAAATTGAAAGAAGAATATAATAAATTGCAAAATAATGACGTCGATATAATTATATACAGAATGCCAAAAAGAGTAAATGATAACATAAAACAATACAGATTAATAGAAGAATTTCATAATGCACCTCATAGTGGACATTTCGGAATAAGAAAGACATTAACAAAATTAAAACAGAGATTTATTTGGAAAAACATGAACAAAATGGTTAAAAACTATGTAAGAACATGTGAATCGTGCCAAAAGAATAAGCAAGTAAGACATACAAAAGAACCTTTTTCAATTACAGATACACCATCAAGTAGTTTTGACATTATAGTAATGGACACAGTTGGACCACTAAGACCGTCAGAAGATTTTAGATACATACTTACAATGCAATGTGAACTGACAAAATATGTGATAGCTTGCCCGATTAAATCTAAAGACGCCAAAAAAACAGTAGTGTTTTGTCTTTCGTCCCGCGCGTACGTCTTTTTATTATTGTCCGTGTTTTCTATGTTTAAAAATCACATGTTTATTTATTTTTTCGCGTTTCGTACTCATTTAAAAAAAATCAAATTTTACTTTTGTGTGGTGTTTTTTTTTTTTTTTTTTTTTTTTTTTTTTTTTTTTTTTTTTAAAAATTTACATTAAACAAAATAAAACAATAAAACTGCAAACATTTATAAAACCATAAAAACAAAGATCATCATAAAACAATACAGTTAAAAAATAATAACAACAATAGCCATAAGCAAAACTTTCAACAACAACAAACAGAACTTAACATAAAACTCAAACATACATAATTTGCAATAACATTACCCAACAAACAATTCAATAACCACGTGAAACGTCCATAAAAGAAAAATTAATTTAAAGCTAAAAAAAAAAAAAAAAAAAAAAAAATAAAAAAAAAAAAAAAAAAAAAAAAAAAAAAAAAAAAATCAATAATAAAAAAAAAAAAAAAAAAAAAAAATATATAACCCATGGCCAGATCAGGGCTTTTATGGCCCTTGTACAGGCATTGATATCTATTCCCTTCCACATTTATTAAATAGTAATCACTTTGCAATGTCGGGGATGCCGGGTTAATTGTTGTTGATTATTATAGCATCGAAGGTATACACACTGGGTGCTATATGGTCAACCTAGCAACAATTGATTCCGGCCTCTCTTGCATAGCAGAGTCAACATTTCTTTTGTTAATTTTCCGGCGTAATGACAGGCAACTTTAAACTTGACTTTTGTAATATACGTGGGCTGAGAACGAATTTTTTCTCTGTTTATGCTCACACTTGTCTCCATCGGCCGGATGTTTTCGCCCTGTGTGAGACCCAGGTATCTGAGAATGCTGATCCACAGGATTTTCATTTACCTGGGTATCAACTCCTATCCCTATTTAATTTCCATCGGGGCCTTGTAATTTACATTCGCAATGAAGTTGTGTTCCAATGCCAGCAACCATTAGGCATGCATGATGCCGAATTTACCTGTCTTTGGGTTAAATTCAAAATCAGGTCACACTTTTTGCATTTCGGGTTTCTATATAGAAGTCCAAATACGGGGAGGGATACTACCATTTCTGGTTTCGATACCCTCTCTGACTCCATATCGAAAATCCTAGAGGATTGTCCGAGCAGTGAAATCGTTGTTGCTGGCGATTTCAATGTTCACAACTCATCTTGGCTTCGTCATTCGAGTCATACAACTCCAGAAGGCCAATATGTTGAGTTATTCGCTGCGCACAACCATCTAGCGCAATTAGTGAATGAGCCAACGCATATTCCATGTGTTGAAGGGCACCATTCAAACACACTTGACCTATTCCTGACTTCACACCCTGAAAAGTATGAAGTCAAAGTTAGTGCACCTCTCGGCAATTCGGATCATTGCACCATTTCTGCCTCCTTTTCGATCTCTGAACTTCGTAACGTTTCGAAATCAGCTACGAAACGTTCAATATTTATTTACGAAAAGGCGCGTTGGGCTGAGCTCAACCAATTTTATGAGCATTTTAATTGGAAACTTTGTTTTCTAGATAACGACATAAATGCTTCAGCAAAAATGGTCGAGAATATTATATTGCTAGGGATGAAATCATTCATCCCATCCAAGCAGATTTCGGTTAAACCAAGAGCGAAATCCTGGTTTAATCAGACGTGCAAAAACGCAGTCAGATCCAGAGAGGAAGCATTCAGTAATTGGCGTTTAAACAAAAACCCAGAGACTGATTTACTACGCAAAAAGGCAAGATCTTCGTGTGCCAAGGTACTTAGGCGTGAAAAGTTTCTTCACGAACAGCGTCTTCGTGCCAAGGTCCTTACAGCTCCCCGGGGCAGTAAGACCTTTTGGTCATTCGTTAAGAGGGTAAAGAACAATACTAGTTCATCAATCCCAACTCTCTTAAAGAATGACCAAGCATTCACCGACCCGGTTGACAAAGCTAACCTGTTGGCTGAAATTTTTGCAAGCAACTCCTGCTTGCCGGAAAGCAGTCAACCACTTCCCGAGCTCGAAAGAGTATCTGTAACTATGCCAAAGATATTTTTCCGGGCGCGAGCAGTTAAAAGGGTTTTGGCAGACCTCGACATAGACAAAACTCCTGGACCGGATGGCATTCCAGCACTGGTCTTGAAGCAGTGTTCTTCTACGCTTGCGCGTCCATTAGCACGCCTCTTCAGTTTACTTTACCATTTTGGTGAGTTTCCATCAAGCTGGAAGGTTGCTAATGTAACACCAATACCCAAAAAGGGTGAGGCAAATAACCCTGAAAATTACCGCCCAATTGCAATTTGCTCTACACTTTCCAAAGTAATGGAAAGCATGGTCAACCATCACCTTATGAGGTATCTAGAGTCGCATAAACTACTTTGTGATCGTCAATATGGATTTCGTAAGGGTCGTTCTACTGGCGATCTTATGGCATATCTTTCAGAGAAATGGTGCCACTCAATCCATCATTTCGGTGAAAGTAGAGTGGTGGCTCTGGATATTTCAAAAGCGTTTGACAGAGTGTGGCATGGTGCACTACTGGCAAAACTTACTGCTTTTGGTGTCGGTGATGACTTCTCTCGGTTTATATCGAGTTTTCTCAGAGACCGCACTATACGAGTTGTTATAGATGGGGTCTCATCAAACGAGTTCAAGATTAATTCAGGGGTTCCGCAAGGCTCCGTTCTTTCTCCTACCCTATTCCTTATTTTTCTAAATGATCTTCTCTACCAAACTTCCAACCCTATCCACTCTTTCGCAGATGACAGCAGCATTTGCCACTCGTACTCTTTTAGCTATAGGCCCAGCCTATCAGAGATCGCTGCCAAGAGGCTAAATATGAATGATTCACTGAATAGTGACCTTCTATTAATCTCCGAATGGGGTCGTAAAAACAGAGTTGCCTTCAACGCTCGTAAGACCCAATGTTGCTTATTAACACACAAGCAAACGATCGCAGATGCTGCTTCATCTGTACTCATGGATGGTATAAATATTGAGGAATCGGATGCTCTTGATGTTCTTGGAATGAAGATACAGTGTGACGTTCGCTGGACAGAACACATTTTTCATGTCTCTAAAGAAGCATTCAAGTGCCTCGGTTTTTTGAAACGGTGTAAGATGTACTTCACTCCATCCGACCTCCTTACTATTTATACCACCTACATCCGACCGAAAATGGAATACAACTCTCATGTTTGGGCCGGTGCCTCAAAGTCTATTTTGGGGTTACTCGACCGTGTGCAGGAGAGGGCGAAGAAGCTTATCGGTGACAGTAGGGTATCCAACTCTATTGACTCACTGGAGCATCGACGCAGTGTGGGGTGCGTTACTCTGTTCTATCGTTACTACAATGGATTTTGCTCTGACGAGATTAGGGATCTTGTCCCCGAAACTCGCACATTTTTACGTAGCACGCGCTCATCGTCTAGAGCTCATCCATTTGTGGTTGATTGCGCGGGGAATCGTACTACGCATTACAGAGAGAATTCGTTTTTCAGCCGTACGCTTCGTCTATGGAATAAGTTGCCTGCAGACGTGTTTCCTGTCTGTTATAACGTTGGAAAGTTCAAGTCAAATGTTCACAAACACTACTCCCTCTTTCCCCCCTTCTCATAACCTATTTTCCTAGTTCTGGTACAATGCACTGCATATGTAGGGGTCATCCCCTGAGTACTGGTCCAAGCTAAAAAAAAAAAAAAAAAAAAAAAAAACTGTGGCAAAAACTCTAGTAGAACAAGTTATTTTAAAATACGGTTTGTTTAACATTCTTAAAACAGATAAAGGTACTGAATTTACTAATGAGTTAATGAGAGAGATTTGTGTATTATTAAAAATAAAACAAAATTTCTCTACACCTTACCATCATGAAACTTTGGGAACAGTAGAACGCAATCATCGTGTTCTAAACGAATATCTTCTAAGCTTTATACAAGACAACAATTGGCATGAATGGATACCATACTTTGTTTTCGCTTTTAACACAACTCCCAATGTAGACACTAATTAT
This sequence comes from Thecocarcelia acutangulata, assembly GCA_914767995.1. Lineage (NCBI taxonomy): Eukaryota > Metazoa > Arthropoda > Insecta > Diptera > Tachinidae > Thecocarcelia > Thecocarcelia acutangulata. The sequence continues at coordinate 79,949,398 of OU612094.1, read as the reverse complement.
ACACCATTCGAACTGGTATATGGAAAACTTTCTAGACTACCAGGTGATGAATTGAGTGAACCCAAAAAAATTTACAATTTAGAGAATTACTTAAATGAACTTAAAATTAGACTTCGTCACTCTCTACAAAAAGCTAGAGATATAATAATAGAAGTAAAGAATAGAAGAAAACTAGAATCAGAAAAAAGACAAAACAAAATAAAACTAAATATAGGAGACCTAGTTTTAGTAAAAAAATGAAAATAGAAAAAAGCTAGATCCACCATACAAAGGTCCATATAAAGTACTGGATATAGATAACCTAAATATAATCATAGAAATAGATAAAACAAAAGTCAAAAGTATACACAAAAATAATTTAAAAAAGTTTATTTCCTAAGTGCATAAATGTAATTAAATATTAAGATATTTTAAGAAATAATAATTTTATCTCATAAGTAAATAACTGTAATTACATAGTAAGAAAATTTAAAACACATACATAATAAGAATCTTTTTATATTTTTTTTTAATAATACCCAAAACCAAAAAGGGTGAGGGTGTAGTGTATGTGCACTTATGCGCAACACTGTAAATAATAAGTATATGCCCATATACATATAAGCATAACTTTATGAAAATTAAAACCATGAATGCAAATTGATAAATAAAAATTAAGTAAAAGAAATTTGTATGCGGTCAGCAGAAAATACAAGTTCAATATTTAAGAATGTTTCTTTGTTAATCGTGAGAATTTTTAGTGTAACCAAATATCTTTTTGTTTATTAATTATTTTTGTGGATATTCACTAATAGTGCATTGATTCTTTCAATTTTATGAAAACTGCTGACACTAGATTATTTTACTATATAAGCCGCTACTTTTATGTAATAGAATTAGAATTAACTTAAAGACAAATCCAAAAGGTTGTTTTTATTTGAAATTCTCAAAACAAAAAGGGCATTTTGATGCTCGTAAGCAATACGGCAGAAGTGCTAAGACAATACTTAAAACCTGAAACAAAAATCTTTTTTTTTTTCTTTCCTTTTTATTTTCTCTACAAGTCTTTTACCAACAATTTCAAAACTATTCGAAAAATTGTTAATGGCGAAGTTGAGTCCAATATTGAACAATGTGGGATGCATCCCTGATCATCAATTTGGATTTCGGGCTAAGCATAGCACCATAGAACAAACGCACAGACTAGTCAATGTCATAAGACAAACCTTTGAGGCGAAGAAGTACTGCTCTTTTCATTGATATTTCTCAAGCGTTTGATAAAGTGTGGCACGACGGCTTGATGCACAAAATAAAGCTAAATTTGCCCGCAAATACTCACAAGCTTCTGGAAAGCTACTTATACGGGCGGAATTTTGTTATCAGAGAAGGCGACTTTATTAGCCCAACTCAGCCAATCAAGTCAGGAGTTCCCCAAGGTAGCATACTGGGGCCTACTTTATATTTGATTTACGCCTCTGACATGCCAACGACATTTGGAATCCACACTTCTACCTTTGCAGATGACACAGCGTTTTTGAGTGTTCATGAAAACCACCATTTAGCATCACGAAATTTACAGGAATATACTTCAATATTAGAGAAATGGCTAAAACTTTGGAAAATCAAAGTTAATGAACAGAAATGTACTCATGTTACATTCACACTGTGTAGGCAAACATGTCCGCCTATCCAAATTAACAACTCACCTATCCGCAGCACAACGAAGTCAAGTACCTTGGTATTCACCTGGACCGTAGGCTAACATGGAAGTCTCACATTGAAGCAAAGGTCACTCAGTTAAAACTAAAAGCAGCGCAGCTAAATTGGCTTATGGGCAGAAACTCTACGTTGAAATTAGATTGCAATCTTTTGTTATACAACGCAATACTAAAGCCTATATGGTGCTACGGAATTCAACTATGGGGCACCGCCTCCGCTTCAAACGTTGAAAAAATTCAAAGGCGACAAAACAAAATTCTACGAACGATTACTGCAGCTCCATGGTACGTCAAAAATTCACGAATTCATAACGATCTGAGTGGTCCGGTGGTAAAAGAGGAATTTTCTAAGTACGCGACAAGGTATATCAGTAAACTGGAACTTCATCCAAACCCTCTTGCTCGCAATATACTTAATTTTGGCGGCCACATTCGGCTTAAAAGAAGGGATACCGCTGCCACCATCAGATTACTCAATAGGTGATTTTACCGAAATAGCTCCCGCATAATAAAACTTTTTGTCTAGCATTGGCCGGACTTTAGAATCACATTTTTTAATTTTAAATTTAGTATTAAGATTTGAATACTTATTGTTAGTTCATTTTGAAGATTCAATAAACAAAAAAAAAATGCTTAAAAAAAAATATTTAAATAAGTTATTTTACGTTTTTGTCTAGCTCAAAATGTTTAAAAAAATTGGCTCAGCGCTTTTCACACAAATTTTAGTGGTTTTTAAAAATCGCACAAAGAATTTTTAAATCAATGCACGATGCTTTTATTTCATTTTTAGATCATTTTCTTTTAAGAGGATTCAAACAGTCTGTACTGATATGTAGCTACATATTTAAAAAACTTTGTTTATATATATTTTTTGCATTTTGTTTTGTTTTTGGTTTGTTTATTGTACCAAAATTTTAAAAATTTTATTTGACATCAATATTTTGCTAATAATTTGTTACCATCTAAAAAAAATTGATATTATATGAATTTTGTGAAAAAACAAACTAAATATGCAACAATTTATTGAATAAAAAAACTTTGCTTATATAAATAAACTAATTTACTTCTTAAATGGAACAAAATTAAAAAAATAACTAAGTGATACATACTTATTTTTCACATATACATATGTAAAAAGTAAAATTTTGTATTAAAGTGAATATTATTTGTTTGTTAATTTTATATAATAATACAAATGTTCAACTGCGTGTATTTTTGTAAAAGTACGCGTTTTTTTATTGGATTTCAGTGCGCTATAAAATTTAGAAGTTGAGAACACTGAATTTAAAAATTGTATAAATAGACAACAGCTGTTTTTGTGTTGATATTTAATTTCGGGCTTGAAATGTGGTTTTTTGTGTTGCAGCAAATTTGGGCAAATTTATTCTCTTCTGACAGTATTTTTTGTTTATTCTTTACCGGAATTTCCTCGAACAAAGCTTATATATATTACCTTCTAATATTGATGCATATCAAAAAATTTAGAAACAGGCTGTTTATAATTTTTTGTTTGGTATTAATTTTTTTAACGAAAAAATATTTATGTATAAAAGAAACCTATTTAACCTAATTAATTTTTGATATGATCTCGCATTTTTATTAAATTAATAGTTAACAAGTAAGAGTGTAGTATATTCGGCTGGGCCGAATCTAAAGTACCCTTCACGATAGTCACGAATATGTATAGTATATTAAAAATGTGACCTAAATATGCTCGGTTATATATGAACCGATAACGGAATTTTCTATTTTCTGTATTTTAGTAACCTTCTTTTATAACGAGAATTGCTTTTCAGCAAAAAAAAAAAATTTTTTTTAATGGAAAAATCGGTTCAGGATATATCTCGGGTATATATGGACCGATATCGAAAATTTTAATTTTCCATATTTATATAACCTTATATCATTACCAGAACTGCTTTTGAGCACAACAAATTGTTTAAGTTCGCTTACGCGATATTTTCATGAAAAACCCGATTTAGGCTATATCTCGGGTATATATGGACCGATATCAGAAATTTTAATTTTCTCTATTTTCGTAACCTTCTTTTATAACAAGAACTGCTTTTCAGCCAAAAAAAAATGTTATTGGAAAAATCGGTTCAGGCTATATCTCGAGTATATATGGACCGATATCGGATATTTTCTTTTTCCATATTTATATAACCTTATTTCATTACCAGAACTGCTTTTGAGCACAAAAAGTTCTTTACTCGGCATTTTCATCAAAAAACCTGTTAGGCTATATCTCGGGTATGTATGGACCGATATCGGAAATTTTCATTTTCCATATTTATGTAACCTAATTTCATTAGCAGAGCTGCTTTTGAGCATAAAAAAGTTGTTTAAGTTCGCTTACGCGGCATTTTCATGAAAACCCCGGTCTAGGCTATATCTCGGGTATATATGGACCGATATCGGAAATTTTCATTTTCCATATTTATGTAACCTAATTTCATTACCAGAACTGCTTTTAAGCAAAAAAAGTTGTTTTAGTTCGCTTACGCAGCATTTTCATGAAAACCACGTTCCAGGCTATATCTGCGGTATATATGGACCGATATCGAAAATTTTAATTTTTCATATTTATATAACCTTATTTTATTACCAGAACCGCTTTTAAGCAAAAAAAGTTGTATAATTTCGGTGACGCGGCATTTTCATGAAAAACCCGTTCTAGGCTATATCTCGGGTATATATGGACCGATATTGGAAATTTTCATTTTTCATATTTATATAACTTCATTTCATTACTAGAACTGCTTTTAAGCAAAAAAAGTTGTTTTAGTTCGCTTACGCCGCGTATTCATGAAAAACCCGGTTTAGGCTATATCTCGGGTATATATGGACCGAAATCGAAAATTTTCATTTGTCATATTTATAAGACCCTATTTCATTACCAGAACTGCTTTTGAGCACAAAAAAATTGTTTAAGTTCGCTTACGCGACATTTTCATGAAAAACTCGGTTTGGGCTATATCTCGGGTATATATGGACCGATATCGGAAATTTTTATTTTCCATATTTATGTAACCTAATTTCATTACCAAAACTGCTTTTGAGCACAAAAAAATTGTTTAAGTTCGCTTACGCGGCATTTTCATGAAAACCCCGGTCTAGGCTATATCTCGGGTATATATGGACCAATATCGAAAATTTTCATTTTTCATATTTATATGACCCTATTTTATTACCAGAACTGCTTTTGAGCACAAAAAAGTTGTTTAAGTTCGCTTACGCGACATTCATTTGGGCTATATCTCGGGTACATATGGACCGATATCGGAAATTTTCATTTTTCATATTTAGGTAACCTAATTTCATTATCAGAACTGCTTTTGAGCACAAAAAAGCTGTTTAAGTTCGCTTACGCGGCATTTTCATGAAAACCCTGGTCTAGGCTATATCTCGGGTATATATGGACCGATATCGGAAATTTTTATCTTCCACATTTATATAACCTCATCTTATTACCAGAACTGTTTTTAAGCAAAAAAAAATTGTTGTTTAAGTTCGCTTACGCGACATTTTCATGAAAAACCCGGTTTGGGCTATATCTCGGGTATAAATGGACCGATATCGGAAATTTTCATTTTCCATACTTATATAACCTTATTTGATTACCAGAACTGCTTTTAAGCAAAAAAAGTTGTTCAAGTTCGCTTACGCGGCATTTTCATGAAAACCACGTTCCAAGCTATATTTGCGGTATATATGGACCGATATCGGAAATTTTAATTTTTCATATTTATATAACCTTATTTTATTACCAGCACCGCTTTTAAGCAAAAAAAGTTGTTTAATTTCGGTGACGCGGCATTTTCATGAAAAACCCGTTCTAGGCTATATCTCGGGTATATATGGACCGATATTGGAAATTTTCATTTTTCATATTTATATAACTTCATTTCATTACTAGAACTGTTTTTAAGCAAAAAAATATGTTTAAGTTCACTTACGCGACATTTTCATTAAAACCGCAGTTTAGCCTATACCTCGGGTATATATGGACCGATATCGGAAATTTTCGTTTTTCATATTTATGTAATCTTATTTCATTATCAGAACTGCTTTTGAGCAAAAAAAGTTGTTTAAGATCGCTTACGCGACATTTTCATGAAAAACCTGATTTGGGCTATATCTCGAGTACATATGGACCGATAGCGGAAATTTTCATTTTCCATATTTAGGTAACCTAATTTCATTACCAGAACTGCTTTTGAGTACAAAAAAGCTGTTAAGTTCGCTTACGCGGCATTTTCATGTAAACCCTGGTCTAGGCTATATCTCGGGTATATATGGACGGATATCGGAAATTTTCATTTTCCATATTTATGTAACCTAATTTCATTACCAGAACTGCTTTTGAGCACAAAAAAGTTGTTTAAGTTCGCTTACGCGGCATTTTCATGAAAACCCCGGTCTAGGCTATATCTCGGGTATATATGGACCGATATCGGAAATTTTAATTTTTCATATTTATGTGACCCTATTTCATTACCAGAACTGCTTTTGAGCACAAAAACGTTGTTTAAGTTCGCTTACGCGACATTTTCATGAAAACCCGATTTGGGCTATATCTCGGGTATATATGGACCGACATCGAAAATTTTAATTTTTCATATTTATGTAACCTAATTTCATTACCAGAACTGCTTTTGAGCACAAAAAAGTTGTTTAAGTTCGCTTACGCGACATTTTCATGAAAAACCCGGTTTGGGCTATATCTCGGGTATATATGGACCGATATCGGAAATTTTCATTTTTTATATTTATGTAACCTTATTTTATTACCAGAACTGCTTTTGAGCAAAAAAAAAGGTTATTTAGCTTCGCCTATGCGACATTTTCATTAAAATCCGATTTGGGCTATATCTCGGGTATATATGGACCGATATCTGAAAAAAAAATTTTTATCTTGTAGTCACTATGCTTAATAAGTGTGTGAAGTTTGAAGCAAAACGAACAACTTTTGTTTTCAAAAATTTTCATACAAAACTGCAAAAAAAAATGGCTTTTTTCGGAATTTTGAATATATCTCAGCTATACGTGGACCGATATTACTGAATTTCAATAGCAAACCCATGAATCGATGGGGTAAAAGAATGGTGAAAGAAAAAAGTTTCTAAGTCTAATGGTTTTCTCAGAAACGGTATTTCAACAGCGGACAGACGGACATCGCTTAATCTACTTTTCCATTAATTCTGATTCGGAATATATATACTTTATAGGGTCGCAAAAAAAAAAAAACTGTAGAAATTACAAACGGAATCACAAACTTATAAATACCCTTTACATTTTTGTGAAGGGTATAAAAAAGTGTTCGAATTTGAATAAATTGTTCCGTTTTTACTTAAAAATAAATGTCCCGCATTTTATTAATTGTACTGTATCGTGATGCATTGACTAATGTTCTCGAGTTTGACGCTTTTACCGACAAGTATGAGACCCAGGTGCTAATCGTTTTTTAGCTCTAATTCAGGGTAGGAAGAATGCTCAAATTAAATTTTTGATATATGAAAGATATATTCTTTTTAATTCGTGAATTTTATCCATAAAATTCGTGAGCGAGTGCCACTATAGTAAAATGATTGCCTCCAGTGAGATCTTATTACAGGTGCTACCAGTTGAGCTGTATGGTAAAGGAACCGAAATCACTACTTATGCCTTCATTGATGATGGATCGAATGCCACAACTATAGACAGCCAAGTTGCACATCAATTGGGTATAGTTGGTAGGAAAAGCACATTAGAATTATATTGGTTAAATAGTGAACGGTCATTCGAAGCCACAGAAATAATCGAACTTGAAATTAATGGTGTTTACGAAAATGCAAGGAAATATAAAATGTCAAATGTATACACATCTGCCAAATTAGAATTGCCAGCTCAACCATTTTATGCTGACGAGTGTATTAGCAAAAACTCGGAATTGTTCAAATTGCCATTACATACATATGTTAAGCCTATTCGACGGTGCCAATAGATGTTCTAACAACGTTCCCTGGACCAATTGTAGTAAAAACAAGACTGGGTTGGTTGGCATACGGAAATGTTAATAGTAATAGAAATTGTCCAAGCACGGTGGGGTTAGCGTTTTCAAAATATATTGATAGTATGGAAGGTATTAATAAACTTGTATCTAGTTATTTTTTAACAGATTGTAAAACCAATTATGTCAAAAACGATGTCCGGGCGATGAATATATTGAAAAATACAGCAAGGAAAGTAGATGGCAGATATAAGGTTTCTTTGCTGTGGAAGGAACGTTTTCCTGTATGCCCCGATAATTTTGAAATGGCATTGAAACGGCTTAAAGGAATTGAAAGAAAAATAGCACGAGATTCTGTATTTGCAATTGAATATTGTAAAAAGGTGGAAGAATTGATCGAAAAAGGGTATGCTTCGCGATTAACTGAAACTCATTTTGGAGTAAAGAACTCTAACAAAAATTGTATTAGATTGGTTTTCGATGCGGCAGCAGAAGTAAAAAATATTTCATTAAATAAATTATTGTTGTCAGGCCCTGATATCAACCAACCGTTAATGGGTGTTCTATTTAAGTTCCATCAAGCTCCAGTTGCAGTTACTGGTGACAAGAAATGTTTCTTCAAATCGCAGTGAGAAAAGAAGACTGGGACAGCCAAAGATTTTTATGGAGAAAAGGTAAGCCAGAAAACCCTCTTGATACTTATGTTATGGAAAGACTTATATTTGGAGCAGTGTCGCCAAGCGTAGGGATTTTTCCCTTTTTGTACAGATTTATTTGTTTATTTATGATTAGGCTTAATGTAGGGTATTTTTAAATTATCACAAGTGGTTAGCATTATTATTTATTATTATACTGTATTTTCATTCCGTTTATATAAATTAAATATTTTAACAGTAAGTATTTCCCAATTAAGCCAACATTGTTAAAATCATTTAACAGCCTGTTCGACGATATCGAATGAAATTGTATGCGAAAGAAAGCTAGTCACTCCTATTCGATTCAATTTGGGTTTGTCTATGTCACTATTATTCGTTCGCATGAACTTATGTATTTTAACTGAATTTTGACACATCGTTCGAATTGAATGAAGTTACAAAAAACCCAAATCAATCTTCTTGCGCCTAGAATGCGAATGAGCTTATCCTTTCGACATCGACAAAGTTTGAATTTGCAATAAACATAAAAATTGTATTAACATAATTTATTTGCGCAAATTTCAAATGAAAAATTGAGTAGGGAAATATTTTTTTGATAGTAGGGAAAATAATAATTTTTATGCGCTATGGTAGGGATTTCACAAAATATCTCCTGGCAACACTGATTTGGAGCTACATGCTCGCCAGCCGTGGCGCAGTATATTAAAAATATGAACGCAAAAAATTTTCAGAATATTTACCCGACAGCTGTGTAGGGAATTTGCGAACGTCATTATGCTGATGATTATGTCGACTGCTTTCAAACGGAAGATGAAGCCATTAAAGTAGTAAACGAGGTTATTGAAATACATAAAGCAGCCGGTTTTAATTTGCGCCATATTAATTCGAATTCAGAAAAAGTTAGAATAAGAATTAATTTGCGCCATATTAATTCGAATTCAGAAAAAGTTAGAAATAAGTGCGGTGGCTACAATGAGGAAGCCGTACAAATAGAGAAAGAGCGTACTCTGAGCGTATACTAGGCATACACGGGCAAACTAAAGCAGACAGTTTTGTATTTGAAGTGAAATGGTCTAGTATTCCAAAAGAAATTCTCGATTTTACTCGTAAGCCAACAAAGAGAGAGAGAGAGAGAGCTATTAAAAATGCACATGTCAATATTTGATCCATATGGATTTTTAGTGGATTTTATGATAACAGCCAAAATTATTATGCAAGCCGTATGGAAATTAGGAATCCAACAGGATGAGGAAATTTCAGATGACATATATAAATATTGGAAGTTATGGGTAGAACAATTGCCAAACGTGCGACATTTTGAAATATCAAGGCTATATGCCCGAACGTTTGAATTAGTGCGATGAGTCATTGTGCACCAATTCGATACTGTCCTATACCAAAAATGGAGCTACAGGCTGCAACCATGGGCGTCCGCCTTATGCAAGCTATAATAGATAACCCCAGTGTCAAGGTTAATCGCTGTATTTTTTGGATGGACTCCTGCAATGGATCCGATCCGATCACAAAATGTTCAAACAATATGTGGTTAATAGTGTTGCTGAAATTTAAGGTAGTAGTATAGTTGAACAGTGGAGATGGTGCCCAGGCACGAGTAAATTGAGCAATTGATTCCAATGACGGAACACGGGCAAAGTATGCGCAGCAATATGATAACAGCGGCAGGTGGAAACACGGCCCAGATTTTCTGATGAAAGATAAAGACCAATGGCCACAAGAGGTTTTCGGCCCCCATGTAGATAACCATAGTAACGATGAAATGCGATCTAAATTTGTTTTCGTTGCTTCTCAGCTGGTAAGTTATGTAGTACCCAATATTAATCAATTTTCTATATATTCGAGGTATAAGCGGGCAACAGCCTGGATGATGCGGTTCGTAGAGAATCTTAAAAACGCAAGAAAGGAGTAGATGTCGTAAAAAGTCCCCTTACATCTGATAAGGAGCAAGCAGCCCAATTGTATTTATGTCGTAGTGTGAAGATGCAATCGTAATCTGATGAATTGCTTAGCCTTTTGAATAATAAAGTGATTTCACATTCCAGTCCATTGAAAATGTTAAATCCAACTGTAGGCGAAGAATAACTTATTGGCTGTAACAGCCGTTTAGAGAGAGCAGAGTGTCTTCCTATATCAGCACGAAAGCCAATAATACTGCCACACAGACACGCAAGATTAATAGTGCAATACTACCACAACAAGCTTCACCACATAAACTCTGCGACCATTATGAATAATATAAGGCAAACCTTTTGGGTACCATCCTTGGTCGTCTAGTCTACGCAAGGGTCGTAGATATTGCTGATGTCAAAATCGGATTGGAAGATAAAGGTTTTGAGATAAAACCGTAGTAAACATCAGGAACCATGAAAGGATCCCTCAAACCATGTTTAGGGTTGAACTAGAACCAAGGGATGTCGTGCTAAAAAAGAATGAAATTCATCCAATATATAACCTCAAATTTCTTTTGCATCGTAAGGTTACCGTTGAGGAGCCACATAAGCGTTCACGACCCGTTCAGTGCCTAAATTGCTAAGAATTTGGCCACACTAAGGCTTACTGTAAGTTGCCCGCTGTTTGTGTTGTATGTAGCGAACTTCACGGCACAACTCAGTGCAACAAGCCAAAGGCCGACGCAAGTGTTAAGAAATGCAGTAACTGTGGAGGTAACCACACTGCAAATTATAGAGGCTGCCCTGTCTATACTCACTTTAAGCGCTCAATGACAAATAAGTCATCGGTTTCTCCAGCAACCCAGCAGCCAAATCTCATTGGTAAAAAAAAATTTCCCCAGGTAGGCGATTCAACCACCCATACAAATACGCAAACCTCCAAACAATTTTCATATGCTAATGTCCTTAAAGCCGACCAAATCTTGAACCAGGAGCCCAAACCTCAAAAGTGCGACCCAAATTTTAGTAATTTAGAGGCAAAGTGCAGACTCTTGTTCAGTCCATAAACACTTTTACCGTTTCTATGACAAACATGATGCAGGAAATGCTAAAAATGCAATCCACTATTTTACAGGCTATTTAAAAAAAATAAATTGGTTAAAAATATGTTTCTGGAACGCAAACGGCATTCGCCAACTTAAAAATGAACTTGAGCACTTCCTTATGGAAAAGCAGATCGATATAATGATGATCGCTGAAACCCATTTGACAACCATCAGTTATTTCAAAATTAATGGCTACACATTATATGATACAAAAGATCCCCGTCGAAGATCTTGCGGCGATTCGGCAATTTTGATAAAGACCAGAATTAAGCACTATCTAATGAACGGGACACGTGAGGAATATCTCCAAGCTACATATATATGCCTTGATTATTTTCATGAAAAAATTGTTATATCCTCGATTTACTCACCACCACGATTTTCAATAACAGAAAGTCAATATCCAAATTTGTTCAAATCATTTGGTCCTCGATTTTTAGCGGCTGGCTTTTGGGGATCACGTTTAATTACCCCGAAAGGCCGTGTGCTTTTTTGACACCGTTTCCAAAATGGGCTTAGATGTGGTTTCAAGCGGATACCCCACTTATTGGCCGTCAGACCGACGAAAGATCCCTGATGTTATAGATTTTGGAGTTGCGAAAAATTTTCCTTTAGAGTGGATGCAAGTGGAGCCTTCATTAGATTTGTCATCAGATCACTCACCCACTATAATCTCTGTTTCGTTCCCCCAAGAGATTGGCTCCCCGTTGACCGTCAATAGAGTTAATTGGCTAAAATACAAAAAATTTCTGAGTACACATTGCACTGAAAATATCACCTTGAGAACGCCTGAGGATATTGATGTGTCAATTAACGATTTTTCTGAAAACCTCAAACTGGCCGCACAGCATGCTACCACTAGCCATCTAAGATCCAGAAAAGTGAGTAATAGAATATATTCATCTGAAATTGATCAACTTCTGTCAGAGAAAAGATGAGTTAGAAGAAAGTAGCAACTTTGCAGGTCTGCCCAGCTTAAAACTAGGCTACGGGAATGTATAACTCAGTTAAGAAGTCTGCTTGAAGTCCAAAGAATGGCTTCCCTTAAAAATTATCTGGAAGGTCTTGATGGTACCCATCAATCCCACTATTCTGTATGGAAAGCGACAAAAGGTCTGAGAAGACCCGTAATATGTAAGCCACCTTTGCGAACTTCAACTGGCGACCGGGCACGAAGCGATTCCGAAAAGGGGATGGTGTACCTTGATCATTTGAGAAATGTTTTTACGACAGCGGATGCTGCAGCAGAATTTCCGCCGTATGCTGTTAGACAGCCTGTATCTTTGAGACTTAACTTTCAAGATGTCGAAAACGTTATCAATAACATAAACCACAGCAAAGCTCCAGGTATAGATCAAATTACTGGTAAAATGCGTGAACAGTTACCTCGTGTAGCTAGAAGAGTTCTACTTTTTATTTTTAACGCTATTTTACGCCTTGAGTATTATCCTGCAGAGTGGAAGGTCTCTATGATTACTATGATACCCAAGCCAGGGAAGGATCCGACTAAAGTAGAGTCATATAGACCAATAAGTCTACTACCAACAATTTCAAAACTGTTCGAATAATTGTTAATGGCGAAGTTGTCTCCAATACTGAATAATGTGGCATAACACCATAGAACAAACACATAGACTAGTCAATGTCATAAGACAGACTTTTGAAGACAAAAAGTATTGTTCAGCTCTATTCACCGACATTTCCCAAGCTTTTGATAAAGTGTGGCACGACGGACTGATGCACAAAATAAAGTTGAACTTGCCTGCAAACACTCACAAGCTTCTGGAAAGCTACTTATGCGACCGGAAATTTGTTATCAAAGAAGGTGACTTTACAAGTCTCTCACAGTCAATCAGAGCAGGAGTTCCCCAAGGTAGCATGTAAACCGTCAAGAAGCTTCACGAAATTTGCAGCAGTATATTTTAATATTAGAGAAATGGTTGAAACTTTGGAAAATAAAAGTTAATGAACAAAAATGTACTCACGTTACATTCACACTGCGTAAGCAAACACGTTCGGCTATCCAAATTAATAATACACCTATTCCACAGCATAGTGAAGTTAAATACCTTGGTATTTACCTCGACCGTAGGTTAACGTGGAAGCCTCACATTTATGCAAACTTTTGTTATATAACGCAATTTTAAAGCCTATATGGTGCTACGGAGTTCAATTATGGGGAACCGCCTCAACATCTAACATTGAAAAAATTCAAAGACGACAAAACCAAATTCTTCGTACGATTATTGCAGCTCCATGGTACGTGAGAAACTCACGAATTCACACGGATCTGTGTGTTCCGCTGGTAAAAGACGAATTTTCTAAGTATGCGACAAGGTATATCAGTAAACTGGAACTTCACCCAAATCCTCTTGCACACAACATACTTAAATTTGGCGGCCACTCTCGGTTGAGAAGAAGGGATACCCTTGCCACCATCAGAACGGTGATTCTACCGATATTATTCACGCAAAATGAAACTTTTTTGTCTAGCAGTGGCTGGACTTAAATAACTTTTATATTTAGTATTAAGATTTGAATACTTATTGTTAGTTCATATTTTGAATAAATATATTATGAATAAATGAAAAAAAAAGTTGATGTTTCACTTTTTCCTAGTGTACCAGTTGAACTTGCGATTAATATTATTGAAGATAACTGGAGCAGATTATCAGAATTCACTAACATGAATAAAAATTTATTTTTACGGATTCTTAGATTTTGTATAATTGAATAAAATACAGTCAGATAATAAAATATTTTTACTAAATAAAGGACTACCTATGGGATCCCCAGCTTCTCCCGTTGTAGTAGATATTGTTATGGAGAAGTTATTAGATTCATGTTTAGACAAATTGAGAAATAAACATAAAATCTTAACTAGATAGATGATTTGTTTTGTATCATAAAAGGAGATGAAGTTGATATGTTAATGTCAACTTTAAATTAAATTTACAATTGAGACAGAATCAAACAACAGAATTTCATATTTAGATACATTAGTTTTAAGAAAAGATAATAGTTTGTTAATAGATTGGTATCAGAAAGCAACGTCTTCTGGAAGAATAAGTAATTATTACTCAAAACATCCAAGGAGAGTAATAATAAATACCGCAAAAAATCGTATGGGCAGATTATTTAATAGAGACGATATTAGATTCCATAGGAAGAATAAAAAAGTACTTAAAAATATATTAATTGAAAATAGTTTTCCTAAGGACCTTGTTTGCAAATTAATTAGACAATATGATAGCAGAAGTAGATCAGATGTTAGTATAGAAACAAAAATTTATAAATCGTTAGCTTATGTACCTGGAATGTCTGAAAGGTTACAGAATTCTAGTATATTTGATAAAAGAAGATATAAAGTGGCACACAAGATTTATAAAACAGTCGGAAGATTATTTAGTAAAACAAAAGATAGAATTGGTAAGCTAGATAAGTAGAATTTAGTCTACAACATACCTTGTAGCGGTAATGATAGTGAACAATGTTACAAGGTATATATAGGAACAACGAAGAATAAATTGAAGACTACATTAGCAGGAAATAAGACAGATCAAAAATATAGAAATATTAATTCGTCTCAGAAGACTGCTTTGTCTATTCATTGTCGGGATTTAAATCATAACCCAGATTTTAATAGTGTTTTCATATTGAATACAGAAAATAATTATAGGAAACGTTATATGTTTGAGATGCTGCAGATAATTAATGTATGTACTTACCATTAGCAAATAGAATTAATTTTAGAAAAGATAAGCTCTAAACACTTAGACGACAGCAGACTTCACAACTTCACGGCTACAAATGAAGTTAGCTTCAAATGCTGCCGTCTCGTCAGCAACATAATTATTTTCAAGACAGCAGCAGCAACATGTGTGTTTAAGCAATGCATATTTTAAAGGTGTCACATATATATTTTACATGAATAAAATTAAAATTACTGACTGAAAACGTAATAATATCACGCAAAGTTGTAAAAACTCATCAATTTATTTGTTTATTTTATTTATATGATGTTTATTTCTATTAAATAATTCAAACAAATTTTAGTTTTTATTACTGCCAATTTATAGTTATAGTGGCAGCACTGCATTTACTTTTTGCTGCTCACGAAAATAGAAATTAATCTAAGTTGGCAGCAGCAGCAAATGCTGTTGTGAAGTCGTGCTGCTGTGATGTTGTTAAAACAATCGTGTGCATTTAAACACATGGTTTTTATTTTTGACAGATTGCTGTCTACTGTCGTCTATGTACTTAAAGCTATACGGAAAGTTTAGGAGTAAGATTATTAAGTGCAAGACAACTATATCTTTTCCAATACGTTGCCGCAATTCAGATACAGTTCCGAAATTCATATTTTTAATATTTTTCATGAAAACGCTTTTGGCGGGACACAAATTCTACAAGCAATCGACAGACACGTACAAATTATGCAGAGCAAGATACTTAATTTGGCATTGAAGCAAAAACATCATTTTTTGAAGGAGAACCAACGAGAAATACAATGGGTTGAAAATAATTTAAGACTATTTTTAAGTAATGAGGATATATTTTTTTTTAACTTTATTATATTATTTATTGAATCTACATAAGAAATGTAATGACAATAAGTATTCAATTCTTAATACTAAAAAAAAAAAAAATTGTGATTAAAGTCCTGCCAGTGCTGGACAAAAATTTATTTTTATGCGAATATTATTTCAGAAATCAGTCATCTGTTTAGAGCTCTAATGGTAGCCAAAGTATCCCTCCTTCTCAGACGGGTAGGACCACCAAAATTAAGAATATTAGCTGCAAGAGGATTTGGATGAAATTCAAGTTTGTTAATATATTTTGTCGCGTACTTCACAAATTCAGATTTCACAAAAGGTACGTTCAGATCTGCGAGGATTCGTGAGTTTTTAAAGTACCATGGAGCATCTGTAATTCTACGGAGAATTCTATTTTGACTTCTTTGAATTTTTTCAATGTTGGATGCCGAGGCTGTGCCCCATAATTGAATCCCATAGCACCATATTGGCTTTAGAATCGAGTTGTACAGCAAAAGTTTACAATCAAGCTTCAAGGTCGAATTTCTGTCTATTAGCCAGTTAATTTGCACTGCTTTCAATTTCATCTGCGTTACTTTTGCCTCGATGTGCGACTTCCATGTTAGTCTACGGTCAAGATGAATTCCGAGGTATTTGACTTCACTGCGTTGAGGTATTACTTTATTGTTAATAGTAATGGGTGAGCATGTTCCTAGACGCAGTGCGAATGTAACATGGGCACACTTTTGTTCATTAACCTTGATTTTCCAAAGCTTCAGCCATTTCTCTAGTTTGTCGATATGTTCCTGTAAGTTTATTGATGCTTGCTGGTGGTTACTATGTAATGAGGATATGCGAAAGTTTTTATTATATGAGGATAATCTATCAAGAAAATTGATTATGAAGGAAAAACAGGTACACAAGAAGAAATTTGATTGTTTAATTGATTTGCAAATAAGGGAATTATTAGGTATAAGATTCAACAACAAATGGTTTATTAATAAAACAGATTTAGATATTCCTGCTTATGTCCAGTGGATATTATTTTTAGGTCAAAAACATGCATTACCCATTAGTAAAAGCGATTTTCCAATTACGAGAGTTATTACGGATGGTGAAGATTTTGTTAAAACTTTAGAGAATATAGAAGAACAGGAAATAGCTAGGTCTCATTTTATTACTGTTGTTTATAATCGTATTAATAAAACAAGTAAGAGTGTAGTATATTCGGCTGGGCCGAATCTAAAATACCCTTCACGATAGTCACGAATATGTATAGTATATTCAAAATGTGACCTGAATATGCTCGGTTATATGTGAACCGATATCGGAATTTTCTATTTTCTGTATTTTAGTAACCTTCTTTTATAACGAGAATTGCCTTTCAGCAAAAAAAAATTTTTTTCATGAAAAACCCGGTTTAGGCTATATCTCGGGTATATATGGACCGATATCGGAAATTTTTATGTTTCATATTAATATAACTTTATTTCACTACCAAAACTGCTTTTGAGCACAAAAAATTTGTTTAAATTCGCTTACGCGATATTTTCATGAAAAACCCGGTTTAAGCTATATCTCGGGTATATATAGACCGATATCAGAAATTTTAATTTTCTCTATTTTCGTTACCTTCTTTTATAATAAGATTTGCTTTTCAGCAAAAAAAAAAAAATGTTATTGGAAAAATCGGTTCAGGCTATATCTCGAGTATATATGGACCGATATCGGATATTTTCTTTTTCCATATTTATACAACCTTATTTCATTACCAGAACTGCTTTTGAGCACAAAAAAGTTGTTTAAATTCGCTTACTCGGCATTTTCATCAAAAAACCGGTTAGGCTATATATCAGGTATATATGGGCCGATATCGGAAATTTTAATTTTCCATATTTATATAACCTTATCTTATTACCAGAACTGCTTTAAGGTGAAAAAAGTTTTTTAAGTTCGCTTACGCGACATTTTCATGAAAAACCCGGTTTGGGCTATATCTCGGGTATATATGGACCGATATCGGAAATTTTCATTTTACATATTTATATAACCTTATTTCATTACCAGAACTGCTTTAAGGCGAAAAAAAGTTGTTTAAGTTCGCTTACGCCGCATTTTCATGAAAACCACGGGTTAGGCTATATCTCGGGTATATATGGACCGATATCGGAAATTTTTATCTTCCATATTTATATAATCTCATCTCATTACCAAAACTGTTTTTAATCCAAAAAAAATGTTAAAGTTCGCTTACGCGACATTTTCATGAAAAACCCGGTTTGGGCTATATCTCGGGTATATGTAGACCGATATCGAAAATTTTCATTTTCCATACTTATATAACCTTATTTTATTACCAGAACTGCTTTTAAGCAAAAAAAGTTGTTTAAGTTCGCTTACGCTGCATTTTCATGAAAACCACGTTCCAGGCGGTATATATGGACCGATATCGGAAATTTTCATTTTTCATATTTATATAACCTTATTTTTATTACCAGAACCGCTTTTAAGCAAAAAAAGATGTTTAAGTTCTCTAACGCGATATTTTCATTAAAACCGCGGTTTAGGCTACATCTCGGGTATATATGGACCGATATCGGAAATTTTCATTTTCCATATTTATTTAACCTAATTGTATTACCAGAATTGCTTTTGAGCAAAAAAAAGTTGTTTAAGTTCGCTTACGCGACATTTTCATGAAAAACGCGGTTTGGGCTATATCTCGGGTATATATGGACCGATATCGGAAATGTTCATTTTCCATATTTATTTAACCTAATTTCATTACCAAAACTGCTTTTGAGCACAAAAAAGGTGTTTAGCTTCGCCTATGCGACATTTTCATTAAAAATCCGATTTGGGCTATATCTCGGGTATATATGGACCGATATCTGAAAAAAAAAATTTTGCCTTTTAGTCACCTTGCTTAATGAGTGTGTTAAGTTTGAAGCAAAACAAACAACTTTTTTTGTCAAAAATTTCCATACAAAATTGCAAAAACTCCTGGCTTTTTTCCGAAGTTTGAATATATCTCAGCTATACGTGGACCGATATTACTGAATTTCAATAGCAAACCCATGAATCGATGGAGTAAAAGAATGGTGAAAAAAAAAGTTTCTAAGTCTAATGGTTTTCTCAGAAACGGTATTTCAACAGCGGACAGACGGACAGACGGACATCGCTTAATCGACTTTTCCATTAATTCTGATTCAGAATATATATACTTTATAGGGTCGCAAAAAAAAAACTGTAGAAATTACAAACGGAATCACAAACTTATAAATACCCTTTACATTTTTGTGAAGGGTATAATAAAATTAGATAATAGGGATACATTTATGTTTAACAAAGCTAAACGTTGGCCAGATAATTAAAAACCAAAAAAACTAAAAATTCCAAAAAAGACCTTAAGCTCGAACGAAATTAAGAAAGAAAAAAACGGTCGAAATAAAGAAATAATAAGCATGTTGTTATAATTATTATCAAGATACCGTTATCATAACAAAAGTAACAGAGTCGTACTAGATTCCAAGTTTGACAATCACAAATTATAGCTAATAAACGAACTTGATGGCATGCCGTCAGGCGGTGCTACCAGACCCAGTTTGATTGCATAATAGTCGCTTAACAGGCTGTTTCATTATCGTGGTTTTTAATATAAAAATATTATTCTTTTTATACCCTTCACAAAAATGTAAAGGGTATATATAAGTTTGTGATTCCGTTTGTAATTTCTACAGTTTTTTTTTGCGACCCTATAAAGTATATATATTCTGAATCAGAATTAATGGAAAAGTCGATTAAGCGATGTCCGTCTGTCCGCTGTTGAAATACCGTTTCTGAGAAAACCATTAGACTTAGAAACTTTTTTCTTTCACCATTCTTTTACCCCATCGATTCATGGGTTTGCTATTGAAATTCAGTAATATCGGTCCACGTATAGCTGAGATATATTCAAAATTCCGAAAAAAGCCATTTTTTTTTGCAGTTTTGTATGAAAATTTTTGAAAACAAAAGTTGTTCGTTTTGCTTCAAACTTCACACACTTATTAAGCATGGTGACTAAAAGACAAAAAATTTTTTTTTTCAGATATCGGTCCATATATACCCGAGATATAGCCCAAATCGGATTTTTAATGAAAATGTTGCATAGGTGAAGCTAAATAATTTTTTTTTGCTCAAAAGCAGTTCTGGTAATTATATAAGGTTACATAAATATGGAAAATGAAAATTTCCGATATCGGTCCATATATACCCGAGATATAGCCCAAACCTGGTTTTTCATGAAAATGTCGCGTAAGCGAACCTAAACAACTTTTTGGTGCTCAAAAGCAGTTCTGGTAAGGAAATAGGGTCATATGAATATGAAAAATGAAAATTTTCGATATCGGTCCATATATACCCGAGATATAGCCTAGACAGGGGTTTTCATGAAAATGCCGCGTAAGCGAACTTAAACAACTTTTTTGTGGTCAAAAGCAGTTCTTGTATTGAAACTAGGTTACGTAAATATGGAAAATGAAAATTTCCGATGTCGGTCCATATATACCCGAGATATAGCCCAAATCGGGTTTTTCATGAAAATGTCGCGTAAGCGAACTTAAACAACTTTTTTGTGCTCAAAAGCAGTTCTGGTAATGAAATAGGGTCATATAAATATGAAAAATGAAAATTTTCCATGTCGGTCCATATATACCCGAGATATAGCCCAAATCGGGTTTTTCATGAAAATGTCGCGTAAGCGAACTTAAACAACTTTTTTGTTCTCAAAATCAGTTCTGGTAATGAAATAGGGTCATATAAATATGAAAAATGAAAATTTTCGATATCGGTCCATATATACCCGAGATATAGCCCAAATCGGGGTTTTCATAAAAATGTCGCGCAAGCGAACTTAAACAACTTTTTTGTGCTCAAAGCAGTTCTGATAATGATATAAGGTTACATAAATATGGAAAATGAAAATTTCCGATATCGGTCCATATATACCCGAGATATAGCCTAGACCGGGGTTTTCATGAAAATGCCGCGTAAGCGAACTTAAACAACTGTTTTGTGCTCAAAAGCAATTCTGGTAATGAAATTAGGTTACATAAATATGGAAAATGAAAATTTCCGATATCGGTCCATATATACCCGAGATATAGCCTAGACCGGGGTTTTCATGAAAATGCCGCGTAAGCGAACTTAAACAACTTTTTTGTGCTCAAAAGCAGTTCTGGTATTGAAATTAGGTTACATAAATATGAAAAATGAAAATTTCCGATATCGGTTCATATATACCCGAGATATAGCCCAAATCGGGTTTTTCATGAAAATGTCGCGTAAGCGAACTTAAAAAACCTTTTTTGTGCTCAAAGCAGTTCTGGTAATGAAAAAGGGTTATATAAATATGAAAAATGAAAATTTCCGATATCGGTCCATATATACCCGAGATATAGCCTAGACCGGGGTTTTCATGAAAATGCCGCGTAAGCGAACTTAAACAACTTTTTTGTGCTCAAAAGCAGTTCTGGTATTGAAATTAGGTTACATAAATATGAAAAATGAAAATTTCCGATATCGGTCCATATACACCCGAGATATAGCCCAAATCGGGTTTTTCATGAAAATATCGCGTAAGCGAACTTAAACAGTTTTTTTGTGCTCAAAAGCAGTTCTGGTAATGAAATAGGGTCATATAAATATGAAAAATAAAAATTTTCGATATCGGGCCATATATACTCGAGATATAGCATAGACCGGGGTTTTCATGAAAATGCAGCGTAAGCGAACTTAAACAACTTTTTGTGCTCAAAAGCAGTTCTGCTAATGAAATTAGGTTACATAAATATGGAAAATGAAAATTTCCGATATCGGTTCATATATACCCGGTGTATAGCCTAACAGGTTTTTTGATGAAAATGCCGACTAAACAACTTTTTTGTGCTCAAAAGCAGTTCTGGTAATGAAATAAGGTTATATAAATATGGAAAAAGAAAATATCCGATATCGGTCCATGTATACTCGAGATATAGCCTGAACCGATATTTCCAATAACATTTTTTTTTTTTTTGCTGAAAAGCAGTTCTTGTCATAAAAGAAGGTTACGAAAATAGAGGAAATTAAAATTTCTGATATCGGTCCAGATATACCCGAGATATAGCCTAAATCGGGTTTTTCATGAAAATATCGCGTAAGCGAACTTAAACAATTTTTTGTACTCAAAAGCAGTTCTGGTAATGATATAAGGTTATATAAATATGGAAAATTAAAATTTTCGATATCGGGCCATATATACCCGAGATATAGCCTGAACCGATTTTTCCATTAAAAAAATTTTTTTTTTTTTTGCTGAAAAGCAATTCTCGTTATAAAAGAAGGTTACTAAAATACAGAAAATAGAAAATTCCCATATCGGTTCATATATAACCGAGCATATTTAGGTCACATTTTTAATATACTATACATATTCGTGACTATCGTGAAGGGTATTTTAGATTCGGCCCAGCCGAATATACTACACTCTTACTTGTTATAATACAAAATTGGTTTTTAATAATGGAGTTTCAAAATTCGGTGTGTTTTTGTCGAAATAACGCGATTTTTCCCTATTTTGGTGCGTTTATAAATTTCAAAGTTGACAACGCTGGTCATCGATAAGTGAAGGCCCACCTACTATTTCTTATCTCTCTACCATCTTCAGTTTTGTCATGTTAACAAAATATATATTTCCTAGGTCCATCAATAGTTTCTAACAACCAAGATTTTTTTTCTCATTTAATTATTTATTAAATCTTCACAAAGTGAACTAACAACAACAATAAGTATTCAAATCTTAATACTAAATACATAAAATTAATTAAGTCCAGTCAATGCTAGACAAAATTGTTTTATTTTGCACGATCAATATCGGTGAAATCACCTATTTAACGTTCTGATGGTGGCAAGGGTGTCCCTCCTTCTCAACCGAGAGTGTCCTTCGAAATTAAGTATATTGCGTGCAAGACGATTTGGATGAAGTTCCAATTTATTGATATGCCTTGTTGCGTACTTTGAAAATTCGTCTTTTACTAGAGGAACACAGAGATCCTTATGAATTCGTGAGTTTTTTACGTACCATGGAGCTGCGGTAATTGTTCGAAGAATTTTGTTTTGTCGCCTTTGAATTTTTTCAACGTTTGAAGCGGAGGCGGTGCCCCATAGTTGAATTCCATAGCACCATATAGGCTTTAGAATAGCATTGTATAATAAAAGTTTGCAATCCAGCTTCAATGTCGAGTTTCTGCCCATAAGCCAATTCAGTTTAGCTTTTAACTTTAACTGAGTAACTTTCGCATCTATGTGAGACTTCCACGTTAACCTGCGGTCCAGGTGAATACCAAGGTACTTGACTTCATTTTGCTGCGGAATAGGTGAATTGTTAATTTGGATAGCTGAACATGTTTGTTTACGCAGCGTGAATGTAACGTGAGTACATTTTTGTTCATTTACTTTAATTTTCCAAAGTTTTAACCATTTCTCCAATATTGAAATATACTCCTGCCAATTTCGCGAAGTAAATTGGTGGTTTTCATGAACGCTGCAGAATGCTGTCTCATCTGCAAAAGTCGAAATGTGGATTCCGGGTGTCGTTGGCATGTCAGAGGCGTAAATCAAATATAAAGTAGGCCCCAGTATGCTGCCTTGGGGAACTCCTGCCTCGATTGGCTGAGTTGGGCTTATAAAGTCGCCTTCTCTGATAACAAGCTTCCGCCCACATAAGTAGCTTTCCAGAAGCTTGTGTGTAATTGCAGGCAAGTTCAACTTTATTTTGTGTATCAAGCCCTCGTGCCACACTTTATCAAAAGCTTGAGAAATGTCAATGAATAGAGCTGAGCAATACTTCTTCTCCTCAAAGGTCTGTCTTATGACATTGACTAGTCTGTGCGTTTGTTCTATGGTGCTGTGTTTAGCCCGAAAGCCAAATTGATGATCAGGGATGCATCCCACAGTGTTCAACATTGGACTCAACTTTGCCATTAACAATTTTTCGAACAGTTTTGAAATTGTTGGCAGTAGACTTATTGGTCTGTATGATTCTACCTTAGTGGGATCCTTCCCTGGTTTGGGTATCATAGTAATCATGGAGACCTTCCACTCTGCAGGATAATACTCAAGGCGTAAAATAGCGTTAAAAATAAAAAGTATAATTCTTCTAGCTACAGGAGGTAACTGTTCAAGCATTTTACCAGTAATTTGATCAATGCCTGGAGCTTTCCTGGGGTTTGTATTACCGATAACGTTTTCGACATCTTGAAAATTAAATCTCAAAGACACAGGAGGTCTAGCAACATATGGTGGTAATTCCGCTGTATTATTCTCTGAATCATTTGTAATAAAAACGTTTCTCAAATGATCGACATACAACATTCCCTTTTCAGAGTCGCTTCTTGCTCAGTCGCCAGTTGAATTTCGCAAAAGTGGCTTACCTATTACGGGTCTTTTTAAACCTTTTGTCGCTTTCCACAAGGAATAATCAGATTGAGGGGTACCATCAAGGCTTTCCAAATATGTTTTAAGGGACGCCATTCTATGGATTTCAAGCAGATTTCTTAACTGAGTTATGCATTCTCGTAGCCTAGTCTTAAGCTGGGGAGACCTGCGAAGCTGCCACTCTCTTCTGACTCTTCTTTTTTTCTGACAGAAGTTGCTCAATTTCAGACGAATAAGTTCTATTGTTCTCATTTCTGGATCTTATATGACTAGTGGTAGCATGCTGTACGGCCAGTTTGAGATTTTCAGAAAAATCGTTAATTGACGCATCAATATCCTCAGGCGTTCTCAAGGCGATATTTTCAGTACAATGTGTACTCAAAAATTTTTTGTATTTTAGCCAATTAACTCTATTGACGGTCAACGGGGAGCCAATCTCTTAGGGGAACGAAACAGAGATTATAGTGAGTGAGTGATCTGATGACAAATCTAATGAAGGCTCCACTTGCACCACTCTAAAGGAAAATTTTTCGCATCTCCAAAATCTATAACATCAGGGATCTTTGGTCGGTCTGACGGCCAATGAGTGGGGTGTCCGCTTGAAACCACATCTAAGCCCATTTTGGAAACGGTGTCAAAAAGCACACGGCCTTTCGGGGTAATTAATCGTGATCCCCAAAAAGTGTGTTTAGCGTTACAGTCACCAGCCGCTAAAAATCGAGGATCAAGTGTTTTGAAGAAATGTGAATACTGATTTTCTGTTGCTGAAAATCGTGGTGGTGAGTAAATCGAGGATATAACAATTTTTTCATGAAAATAATCAAGGCATATATATGTAGCTTGGAGATATTCCTCACGTGTCCCGTTCATTAGATAGTGCTTAATTCTGGTCTTTATCAAAATTGCCGAACCGCCGCAAGATCAGGGGGCTAATTCCGTCATTCGTGATCGAAATTACTATCGAGTAGAAAATAATTTCGATATCGTGTAAATTTCTAATGATGTGACTCGTTACGTAACGAGTCGAGTTATCACTTCAGTGTTGCTAAATACTGACAAAATGTGTTTTATAACACTGCCGAAAATTGTATGTATTTGCATACTTTGTATACTTGTTGTACATTAAAAACTAAATAAACACACATATGTTCACAATAACAGTTCATTTAAATCATTCATGTATGCGTGTTTGTACATTAAAAAGTAAGTAAATAGAAATAACAATTCAATAAATATGTATGTAGAAAACAATCATTTAACTATATAAGCATATGTATGTATATATGAATTTCTAAAAAAAAAAACAAATTCTTGAATATAATAACATATGACTTCAAATATAAGTTTTTGTGTTCTTAGCAATACTCATCTTTATATACATATACCTATATACATATATATACGTCATATACATCATCATATGACTTGAAAAATCCTTAAGAACCATAAATTCTCAATTTAATTTAAATACTATTGCTATTCAAAACAAATTTTTAATTAACATTTCTTTTGTGGGCTTCTGTTTGGCTGGTTTTCGATAGTAATTTTGCTTACGAGTAAAAAGTTGCACGGTTGCATTCGAATGGTTACTCGCTATCGAATGCCATCATTAGAAATTTCGAAACCTTTTACTCGATATCGAATGAGATAATCCCAAAAGTGTAAAAACTCGCACATTCGAGTAAAAACTCGCTCGTAAGCGAATGACAGAATTAGCCCCCAGATTTCTTAACTGAGTTATGCATTCCCGTAGCCTAGTCTTAAGCTGGGGAGACCTGCGAAGTTGCCACTCTCTTCTAACTCTTCTTTTCTCTGACAGAAGTTGATCAATTTCAGATGAATAAGTTCTATTGCTCACATTTCTGGATCTTATATGGCTAGTGGTAGCATGTTGTACGGCTAGGTTATGGTGTTCAAAAAATTCGTTAATCGATATATCAATATCCTCAGGCGTTCTCAAGGCAATGTTTTACGTACAATGAGTACTCAAATATTTTTTATATTTTAACCAATTAACTCGAGAGACGGTCCAGCCAAGTCACAAAACAGGGAACCAACCCCTTGGGGGAACGAAACAGAAACCATAGTTGGTGAGTGATCTGATGACAAGTCTAATGAAAGTTCCACTTGCATCCATTCTGAGGGCAAATTTTTTGTAACTCCAAAATATATAACGTCTGGGATCTTTCGTTGGTCTGACGGCCAATAATAAGTCCGCTTGAAACCACATCTAAGCCCATTTTGGAAACGGTGTCAAAAAGCACACGGCCTTTCGGGGCAATTAAACGTGATCCCCAAAAAGTGTGTTTAGCGTTATAGTCGCCAGACGCTAAAAATCGAGGACCAAGTGATTTGAAAAAATTTGAGTATTGACTTTCTGTTATTGAAAAGCGTTGCGGTGAGTAGAACGAGGAAGTAACGATTTTTTCATGAAAATATTCAATGCATATATTAGTTGCTTGGGGATACTCCTCACGTGTCTCGTTCATTAAATAGTGTTTAATTCTGGATTTTATTAGAATTGCCGATCCGCCGCAAGATCTACCACGGGGATCTTTTCGTGTCGTACAGTATGTAGCCATTAATTTTGAAAAAACTGTTGCTTGTCAAATGACTTTCAGCAATGAACATTATATCGATTTGCTTTTCCATAAGGAAGTGCTCAAGTTCATTTTTGTGTTGGCGGATACCGTTTGTATTCCAGAAACATATGTTTAACCAATTCATTTGTTTAAAATTGCCTGCAAAATAGTGGATTGCATTTTCAGCATTTCCTGCATCATGGTTGTCATGGAAACCGTAAATGTATTTATGGATTGAACTAGAGTCTGCAGAGTTGCCTCAAGATTGCTAAAATTGGGATCGGATTTTGGAGGCTTGGGGTCTTGATTCAAGTTTGGTTTATCGGATTTGACCACATTTGCATAAGAAACTTCTTTGGGGGTTTGCACGATTATATGCTGATTGACTCATCTGGGGAAAACTACTTTTAGAAATGATATTTGACTGCTGTGGTTGGTTAATGGGTATTGATGGCCTGTTTGTCATTGACCGCTTAAAGTGATTGTAGACAGGACAGCCCCTGTAATTTGCAGTATGATTACCTCCACAGTTATTGCACTTTTTAACACTTGCGTCGGCCTTTGGCTTAGTGCACTGAGTTGTGCCGTAAAGTTGTGCTGCCATGCTTTACTGATGTAACGTTGAAGGTGTCTTTGCCGATTGCCGTAATAAGTTGTTTTACCAGCTCACTAAAAGTAGGCTCTCTCAAATAAATTGGTGGCGGTTTAAATGTTTTCTTAGATGTTGTTGGCTCATCTGCTTGGAGTATAGCAAATCTATTACCATCCGTTGCCAAAGTCCTATTATCATCTTTACAAATTTTCGGTTGGGATGATATATGAGCTGATTTGGGGCTTCGCTGCCTTTTAACCACGGTTATATACCTGTCCATGCCTACTTGTGTTTTCGGCTTATTAGCAACAATTAAATTGGGGGATTGTTTGTCTTCAGTTGTAACAACAATATTTGGCGAACACGATTGCAGGCGTTTCCTATCTCTAAGAGACAAGAGATTTTCCAATGATTTTTTCATAGATTCTTCCTCAGAAATCCAAAGGTTTTTTCTACCGGAGCTAAGCTCTTTTTCAGAATTACATCTGATAGGTACACTCATGCAATTAATTGTTTCTATTTTATTTATTTACAAATTTAAAACGGTAATAAAAACAATGTCACAAAGTTTTTCTTTTAATTAAAATCACTCTGTTCACCTATTATGGTTTTTGCTTATTCCCGTTTTATTTTTTTTTACTTTGTGATCAAAAACAAACACGTCCGTTCGAAGCTAAACAACGAATATACAACCAAGATTACCATTTTTTTCAAACTGGCTAAATAATCTGTAAATGCATTCACAGAATCTATTAACGATGAAGTGGAAAAATATAGCAGAGAAGTGGTAAATATGATCGATAACTTTGATTTAATACAGTGGTGGATACAAAATGAGAGATATTATCCCCGCTTATGCAAACTCGCTTTGCAACTATATTCAATACCGGGAAGCAGTGCTGCTTCAGAACGTGCCTTTCCACTAGCGGGCAATATTCTTACTGAAAAGCGAACAGATTAGGGCCAAAATTATCGGACAGCTTATTATTTTTAAATTAATTTCTAAAAAATATTCCTAACATGCATTTTTAAAATGGTACAAATATACGTAAAATTATTTTAGTTTTTTTTATTTTGTTGTCACTTTTTTGGGTTGCATGTCATAAGATCCAGTGTCACAATGTCCATGGACGTTATGACACACTTAAAAGTGTCATAAGGTCCATGGACGTTAAGACACTTTTGAAAGTGGCATATTGTCCATCACGGAGGTGTCGTAACGTCCGTGGACACTATGGCACTTTGCGGAGTGTAATAACGTCCATAACTTAAGTAATAATAAAAAATTTGTATAAGTTGAAAATTTTGATTTTAATACCTGCGGAATTTCTGAGGGCCATTTCTATGGGGGCTGCACACAATGTGATATTGTCTTTACTTGTTTTTTTGTTTCACTTTATCTGCATATACATTTAAATTGGCGGAAGGTGAACATTTTTGTTGTCTGCTTTATGTGGTTGATTTAAAGATAAAATACTCATTGACATTTGCTTTTTCTATGAGTTTTTCCTGTTTTTTTTTTCACACACCAAGAATATAAACTTCTAAACCTTTCTCTTTTCCGATTTTGTTTTAACAAATCACAAATTTTGTTTAACCAATTTTTCACTGTTTTTGCATGTTAGGTTATATATATATATATATGTATATATATATATATATATATATATATATATATATATATATATATATATATATATATATATATATATATATATATATATATATATATATATATATATATATATATATATATATATATATATATATATATATATATATATATATATATATATATATATATATATATATATATATATATATATATATATATATATATATATATATATTATCTATTTATTAATTTTTTCCCCATAGGTATAAAATCCTTATATTAAAATGCAATTTGAAATACACAATTAAGAATGATATGCTATTATTGTTGTCCGTATATGGACTAGTTTTACATATGTATATGTTCTGCACATGTCTTTTTATTTGCTTTTCCTTACTTTAACAGTGCCTTAAATAGCAAGTGAATATAGCGTTTAAAATTCTGGCACATCCAAATTCAAATTTTGTACATCTGGATACATAAGACACCACAGTTTGCACTTGCACTGTTCTGCCGAAAGTTTTTTTTTTTCAATTAAAAACAAAAAATCGTTGTTATTTGATATACTTTTCACAGCGCTTGTAAAAAGGTAGCTGTTTTCATTTTTTTCACTTCTTGGGAGAAAAAGATTAAATCAAATTAAAATTTTTTTGAAACAAACTTAAACCACTTAGTGACTTCAAAAATATATCTTTTCTTTCTTTTTTTTTTTCTTTTACACAAGACACTGTTTCCTCGTTGAGGGTTTGCACGCTGAATGATCTAATGTGTTCTGAATGTTCTCGAAAAACTCCGAAATATCCCGTGTCTTCTTTCTTTTTCCTTTTCTCCCACATTCGATCATTACGTGTCACATTTCTGATTGGTTCAAAAGAAAAACTAAATTCGCCCATATGCGAATGTCACCTCAAAAGGGGGACACAAGACGTTATTTAGCAATTGCAATATGGAGCTACCAGACTTGTTCAAATCATGCAGGGTTCTCGCACTTCGTAAATGCAATGACAAGACATTAGCTGATGTAATGCCATGACATTTGAATTTCGTGGCGACAAAAAAAAATTGGTAACATTATTATTGTGCAAAAAACAAACTTAAAATTACCATTCAGTATGTTACTTTCAAAATCGCCAAAATGGTTGAAAATCATTAAATCTGGCAGCCGTAATTCTAGTTAATGTTAAACAAAAGGTGACGTATATACACAACAAAAGAATATGTCGAGAGTGTTGTTTTTGCAAGTTGATTTTGTGATGACGTCATGTATGTATTGTTAAGAAAACGATTAGCAACGAAAATAGCAAATACTCAAAATGTTTCTCTTGCTAAGTGCTAGTACCCAGCGGCCAAAGTTTCGCTTATAGAAGCGATGATCCGATGCACACTTGTAAGTACGTAATGCACACCATCTCATATACGAACCTAGTATACTTTTTCATATACATTGCCGCATTTGTAGAGTGAACGCCTACCACCTGCACACAAAGTAAGCGAGGTAGTGAGGTGTTCATCCAACAAAAGCTCATTACTTCCTAACATACATTGTAAGTCATCAGTAGACAGTTCGAATACAATCTCGCATACTTTGTAAGTCGGAAGTAGACAGCTCGGATACAATCTCGCATACATTGTAAGCCGGCAGTAGGCAGCTCGTACGTACTGCGCATTTAAATTTTTTGGGAATATTTCATTAAATAAATTTGTTGTGTTTTTTGTTCACTGCATTCTTTTTTTTCACTAAATGTTTTATCTTTCTTGTACATTTTTTATAAGGTTTTCTTACCTTTAGCACTGATTTTGTTAATTAAATTTTTGCAACGTGCTCTGACAAAGACGGCGAACGTTTGAATTACATCGAATTAATAAAATAAAAATATAAATGTGATACAAAAGATGAACGTAATTCATTTTTGGGAACTCCATATACTACTGCCATACACTTTGTAAGTTACCATTCATTGATTACAAAGTGTGGCACACATCATCGAAGAGAAGTAATGTGGTAGGCAATTTTCGCCGCTGGGTAACAACAACACTCTTTTTTGTGGTCGTTTCTTATACTCTTAAAAAAATACACAAGATACGAAAGTGATTGGACACATTTTTGATGTATCAAGATTTAACAAACGAACGGCAGGTATAAGTAACCGCATCAATTTTTCAGTGTTTAAAATACTTGGATGTGATAATGATTGGGTAAACAACCGGTTACTTATGATTGAGGTGCACCGGCGCAGATCTCTGGTGTATAGTCACCTAAAACTTAAAAGCACGTAACTGGCAAAATATTGAAAGCCTATTAAAATTTTCGGTAAAACAAATACTTCCTTTAATAAAAACAAGATATTTTAATGACTCATCCGACAAACAAACTCTTGTTGGGGAGTTAATAAAACCTACAGGTCCTGAAGAACATAAGCTGCTGCCAAATTCTATAAATGCATAAAAACCATAAAATTCTCATCATCTTTGCTGCAACTACTACTTCTTCTGCTGCATGCACGTTTGGTTTCATGTTTTTTGTAATTTTTCTCCAAGGTATCTATTGCAATGGTTTTAATTCCTTGCCTCTCTTTTAATGAGACGCTTTCTAATAACTAGCGCATTTTGAAACTAGGGCGGAGACATGATGCCAATATGGCTCTATTTGCTTCACGTGTCAGCATGAGCAACTCATTAAATGTCTTTTCCAAGCTCTCCATTAATTTTGTTAAAATACAACTGAAATTATTATATTTGCAATCGATCTAATGTGTTTTTCACAGACAGTAAGGCAGACAAAAGTTTTCCGTAATAACAATCCCTGTATATAATCTAAAGCGTTGTGAAAAAGCTGGGGACAAATATGTGGAAATTCTTATTGATATCACCTGATTAGTGTAAAATCAATTTGCTCTGGACAAAACAATTGAAAGCTGAATCGCAGTTTTGCAAAATTATAAACATTTTAATGGTCGTAGTTCCTAGCAATTTTAGATTTTGTATGAAATAACTTATTTTGAATTTACTATAATAAATAAACGTATTTTGTAAAAATGTATTTTTGAGCCACATGTATTTGAAATACAAAGTACTAAATACTTTCAGGTCGTGTATTTGAAGAACAGATACAAAATACAAATTTGTATTTCAAATACAAGTATTTCAAATATTGCCCAGCCCTGTATATAATACATATTTAAAAATATATTTGCTTTTCCTAACAAATAAAATTTGAAATAAAGTCGAACACATAATTATATACTATCATAAATTAAAAAAAAAAAAGAGAAAAACAGCGTAGTTGTCAGATGATAAGTTTTTCGATTAACGATTTTAGCACTTCAAATCAAAGTGGCTTTTTCGTACTCTTCCTATTAAAATTTAACGATTTTTATTTAAGTTTTTTCAGGAACTGACAGTTGAATGTCTGATTTCAATCGAAAGTTTTTTAATGAACTTATAAACAATTTTTTTATTGTAAAGAAGAGAATTTTGCAGAAGCGTCCGGTTTCATCGAAAGAAACTAATGGCCTTATTCATAAAAAATATTTTATGTTTATTAAACTGTTATTTGACAAATTTCTATGGGAAATTTGTCAAATAACTGTTTAATAAACATACAATATTTTTTATGAATACGGCCGTAAAAGATCAGAATATATTACTTTACTTATCGATAATTACAATAGAATTCTTTCATATGCAAATTTACATAGTAGTGAAATATTGAAAACCTCAAACACAGCAACACGTAATCGATTATTACACTGTCGATAAGTTTTGGTGAGGTGTTTTGGTAAATTAAATTGTAGAATAAAAGTTCCCCATGGCGTTTTATCCTTCCAATTACTTAATAGAGATCGCATGACAGAGTCAGATTCAGAAGGTAAATTTACATGCGAAGCTTACTGTAGAGTCAGACTTAGAAGCTAAACTATTTCAAAGTAGCTCAGAAAACAATTATATTGAATCGGAAATATTAAACATGGCCACTCTTGAGCAAAGGAAATCTTTTGTTAGTATATGTGCTAGCATGATTAGGCATAACTATACTGGAGATCCACTTGCGCTGGAATCTTTTATAGATAAAATTAATTTAAACCAGGGGTTAACTGATGACAACCTCAGTTCCACTTTTGTAGCATTCATAAAATCCAAATTAGAAGGAAAGGCTCGTGAAGCACTTCCCAAAAATGTTACCACCATAGAAGATAATAAAGTTGCCTTACGACAAAAGATAAAACCTGAAAATTCAAAAGTAGTTGCAGGGAAACTTGCATATCTGCAGATCAAGAATAACAACTACGCGGATTTTTCAAAACAGTTTGAAGATCTTGCAGACTCCTTAGAGAGGTCACTTGCTATTGAGGGTTATGCCCCTCACAAAGCACAAAGCCCATGAAATGGTGGTTGAGCAAAACGTGTCAGTATGCCGCTTAAACGCAATATCAACGCTTGTTAAATCGATAATTGCTTCGACATCATTTGCTGACCCAAAGATGTCGTAACAAAATTGATTGTTGAACAAACAGCTGAATCGAATGAGAGACAAGTTTTAGCAATAATTCGAGATTTTCAAATCAAGTTAATCATAGCTTTAGAAGAGGAAATAATTACAGACGCGGAAACGGAAATTCAAGAGTGTTTAGCAACC
The DNA here is from genome assembly GCA_914767995.1 of Thecocarcelia acutangulata. NCBI lineage: Eukaryota > Metazoa > Arthropoda > Insecta > Diptera > Tachinidae > Thecocarcelia > Thecocarcelia acutangulata. Next base: position 79,915,626 of record OU612094.1, on the reverse strand, counting down.
ACCGTGGTTAGGAGTAATTACAATAACAGCTATAGAGAGCATTCAACCAACCGTGGACAAAATCGAAATAACAGCTACAACAATAGCTACAGACAAAATACTCGTAGTGCTAGGACCTTGACTTTAAATGCCGAGGTCCCTCAGCAGGAAATGCTGAGGGAAGTAAAGAACACGTCGTAAATAAATTTACAGCACAAAGATCTAATGACAACGAAAATCAATGGAAACCTACAAAATCAATATACAGCTTAAATTTAAATTATTCGAATTTCATTAATTTAACTTTTGATAAATCAAACAAATTACGTACTTTTTTAGTCGACTCTCAAGCCGATATCTCGTTAATAAAGATTTCTTGTTTAAAACCTAATACAATGCTCAATACAAAAGAAACTATAAACATTAGTGGCGTAACAACTAATTTCGTGTCAACTTTGAGTACAATCCGTACAAACCTTGCTATTCAAAACCACTTAATTTTTCAAATTTTTCATATCGTTGATCACAATTTCAATATTCTTACCGAAGGAATACTCGGCAAAGATTTCTTAAAAACAAATAGATGCAACATTAATTACGACAATATTACTATTTCGATTCGGTATTACAACATTCCTCCAAGGGGTGAAGCCTTCAGAATTTTCAAATTAGCCAAATTATCAGAACCAGTTTTTATCGATTCACAGAAAATCTGTGACGGAGTAGTGTTCGCGCAAGAAAATTAAGAAGTAAGTTGCTGAAGTCATAAATGCCAAGCGAAGTAGAGGAAAAACGCATGCCATTATTGTGTGAGAAATATGCCGATATATTCGCTTTAAAGAACGATAAACGAACTTTGAACAATTTTTACGAACAGAAATTAAGACGGTCTGACACTTCTCCTGTATATAATTATAAAAAACTACCGCATACCTCATACGCAAAGACAAAAAATTGATAGACAGGTGCAAAATTGTTTAATCGAATCAAATTATAATAGCCCTGTTATTTTGGTAAAGAAAAAGAGCGTAGATGGTCAAAGAGCTTATAGAATGTGTATTGATTATAGAGCGGTGAATAAAAAGCTAATAGCAGATAAATTTCCACATCCCAGAATTGATGACATATTAGACAACCTTGTTCGTGCTAAGTATTTTTCAATTCTTGATCTGTTCTCGGGATTTCACCAAATACCAATGTACTCAGACTCACGAGATATAACTACGTTCAGCACAAACGCCGGATCTTTTCGATGAAGTGTTACCTTTTGGCTCCAAAATTTTTTTTTTCACGAATGATGCACATCGCTTTTTCGGGTTTACTTCCTAATCAAGCTTTCTTGTATGTCGACGACATAATTGTCGGAAAACGTGTTTAAATTCTCAGAAAGTTCAACTTAAAAGTCAAATGTACGTCTAAGCGTCTTTTACTAGATGATTCCCAGACTAAACCAATCCAAGAATACTCAACCCCCACTGATAAAGATTTGTGACTTTCGCAAATTATTGTCTGCACCAAAAATGGCTGTGGAGCAATTCTAAGTCAGAATGTCAAAGGTAACGATTTGCCAATTTATTTTGCTTCCAAGTCATTCAATGCAGCAGAACAAAAGAAACCTGTAATAGAGCAGGAGCTTATAGCCATACATTTCGCAATCAAGCAATTTCGACCCTATATATATGGTAAATTTTTTACGGTGAGATCGGATCACAGACCTTTGGTTTATCTGTTTAATATAAAATTTCCACCGTCAAAATTGAGCAAAATTCGACTAGAGCTCTACGAATACTATTTTGTGGTGGAGTATATTAAGGGCAAATCAAACGTCGGAGCAGATGCTAAAACACAAAACTAGCCATACAGCTCTTCTTGTTCAAAGACGTTCTAGAGCTAAAAGAGTAGAAAATACAAAAATTAGTTCAAAGAACTCTTCTGATAACTTTAACTTTAATTTAAAATTTTATGACAAATTCTCTCATAATTTTGATAAAAATATTCCTAAAATTAGAACTGAAATAAATAATTTAAGTCATAAAAAAAGAATAAAACAGAAGCCAACAAGCTCAGAATCTATAGAGTAGAATGGCCCAAAGACGACATTTTTTTCACGAATTGTTCAATTCAAAAATTCAAAGAATATGGGAATAAAATATTACATAATTTTGAAATAATCCTTACGGAACCCATCCAAATAATTTCAGCAGATAGCGATAAACAAAAATTTATGGAAATATTTCACAGTGTTCCAATCCTAGGTGGACACTGCGGACAAAACTATTATACGCAAAACTTCCAACAAAATATTATTGGAAAAGAATGAACAAAGACGATGCGAAATTCGTTAAAAATTGTAATGCATGTACCTTAAATAAAGTAAGACCACGTAATAGAGAGAAACTTATTTTAACCCCAACTCCAACCAAAGCGTTCGATGTTGTTGTTCTGGATACAATTGGACCATTACTCCAATCAACGTATGGTAACAAGTATGCCCTGACATTGATGTGCGATTTATCCAAATACCTGGTGACCATTTTACTGCCCGATAAATCTGCTCATACTATTGCTTGCGCTATCTTTGAAAATTTTATACTAATATATGGAATTTTATACTAATATATGATATTGCAAGCACATACATACCACTTTTTTGTCTTTCGACATTAATGAGCACGATGTTGCCCGCACAATTTACGGGGTGGCCAGACTGTTGGCGCCGCTGGCATGCTGGCGTAATGCTCCGGCTAGAAGCTCGCCGTCTTGGGATGGTGTCCTTGCCAGTAGTCCTACCGTTGGCTCGGTATGTCCATGAATAAAAAGTTCATGGCAGCCTAGGGTGTATTGAACCACTCATGCTTCACAAAATCAAAAAAGAAGGGGCCCGAAGAAGAACGATCCAGTTCCAATTGGTGTCATAACAAAACGGGATTTCACTAGACTTGCTGCAGCCAACAGCTCGCGACATTTTTCCAACATTTGGGCTGATGTTGTGCCCTATGTCGCTGCCCACCCTCATGGAGTTTACCTACATTTAAACTCCGCCATGATGACTTGTAGCGAAGTCATCCCTAGAAATGTTTCTCTCACCCTTCTTCCTGCTACCGCCTTTCTAACGAGTGATTTTTTGCTATTATCTTTTTGGCAACACTAGTTTTGACAGCTCACGCACGTTTTGTATCTTGTGTCACTGTCAAACATCTTCAGTTTGGTCTATAATTTAATCATGAATCGTCTTACAAACCAACAACGCTTGCAAATTATTGAATTTTATTACCAAAATGCGTGCTCTGTTAAGAAAGTTCATCGCGCGCTTCTTCCATTTTATGGTCAGTTTAATCGACCTACTGAAGCTTCTATTCGGGCTATTGTAAAAAAATTTCGCACCAAATTTACATTGTTGGACATTAAACCACCAACACGCTTACGTAGAGTGCGAACTGAAGAAAATATCGCAGCCGTATCGGCCAGTGTTGATGATGACCGTGAATTATCGATTCGGCGCTGTTCGCAGCAATTGGGCCTCTGTTACTCCACTACGTGGAAAATTTTGCGGAAGGATTTGGGTGTGAAGCCTTATAAGATAGAGCTGGTGCAAAAATTGAAGCCAAACGACCTACCACAACGCCAAATTTTTGGTGAATGGGCTCTTGAAAAGTTAGATGAAGATCCACTTTTTTATCGAAGAATTGTGTTCAGCGACGAGGCTCATTTCTGGTTGAATGGATACGTGAACAAGCAAAACTGCCGTATTTGGAGTGAAGAGCAGCCAGAAGCATTGCAAGAGCTACCAATGCATCCACAAAAAGCAACCGTTTGGTGCGGATTATGGGCTGGCGGCATCATTGGGCCGTATTTCTTCAAAGATGATGCGAATCACAACGTTACTGTGAATGGTGAGCGCTACAGTGCGATGATAACAAACTTTTTTTTGCCCAAAATGGAAGAGCTTGACTTGCATGACATGTGGTTTCAACAAGACGGTGCCACATGCCACACAGCACGCGAAACAATGGACCAATTGAGAGGCGAGTTCGGTGAACAGTTTATTTCACGCTTGGGACCAGTCAATTGGCCGCCCAGATCGTGCGATTTAACGCCTCTAGACTATTTTTTGTGGGGCTATGTTAAGGCTAATGTCTATAGCGACAAGCCCGCTTCGATTGACGCATTGGAAGCCAACATTATTCGTGAGATACCGGCCGAAATGTTGGAAAGAGTATGCCAAAATTGGACTAAGCGGATGGACCATTTGAGGCGCAGCCGCGGCCAACATTTGCATGAAATAATCTTCAAATATTAAATTATATCGACCCAACTATCGCTCCAAATAAATATTTCATGCATTTTTCGGAATTTTATGTGTTTTTTTTTTTTAATTTCCGATAGTTCTAATAAAATCACCCACTATAACCTTACCTGCGTTTGCTCTTACTCGAACATGTTTAGTTTTAAATTATAGAAAAAATTAAATTCAGTAACAACATTATAAAATTTATTGTAAAAAAAATGTATTTATACTTTAATATTGCTAAAAAACTCAAATGAAACAATTTGTGGCCTTATTCATAAAAAATATTTTATGTTTATTAAACTGTTATTTGACAAATTTCTATGGGAAATTTGTCAAATAACTGTTTAATAAACATACAATATTTTTTATGAATACGGCCGTTATTAATATTTAACAATTTTTTTTACAAATTTTAAACAATTCAAAAATACATTTTGTACAACCTTTTACAAAAAACAAGTAAGAGTGTGGTAAATTCGGCTGGGCCGAATCTAAAATACCCTTCACAGTAGTCACGTATAAAAACGCGGTTTAGGCTATATCTCCGGTATATATGTACCGATATCGGAAATTTCCATTTTCCATATTTATATAACCTTACTTTATTACTGGAACTGCCTTTGAGCAAAAAAGGTTGTTTAAGTTTACTTACGGGACATTTTCATGAAAAACCCGATTCATGGTATATCTTGGTATATGTGGGATCGTATGTTAAGCGCTGCAACGCATTACTCTAAATCCCATAAACGCAACCACAGCATTATTTATTTTACACACACACACATAAATAGTACATAAAAAGAAACGACGGACAAATAAGTAGGAGAGAACGATAGTTGAAATGAAGATGACAGTTGTGAATTAGAAGTTGTACAGGTCGCAAGCATAGAGAAGAATCGCGAGTGACAATTAGAGTTGTTAAAAACCAGTAAAAAAAGAAACAAGACATAAAACTAAAATAATTACTATTATTAAAAACTGAATTAACACTAAATGAATTTTATATATAGGGTGTTTTTTTAAGCCCGATAGAACTTGAAATTGTAAAAAATAACACAAAAAATTAAATTGTAATCAAAATTTTTTTTTATTCGAAAGATCAATACGTGACATTAACATTTGAAAATGATTTCGGGCATATGGGCACCGCGGCTGATCTTGACGAAGCGCATTCTCGACGTCCTATTTTGGGCCACTTTTTCAAGCACTGCTGGCCGTATGTCACGAACAACACGAACAATGCTGGCCTCCAAGGCGTCAATTGTTGCTGGTTTATCAGCATAAACCAGTGACTTCACGTAGCCCCACAGGAAATAATCGAGAGGTGTCAAATCGCACGACCTTGGAGGCCAATTGACAGGTCCATTTCTCGAAATCAACTTATCGCCAAATTTTGATTTCAGTAAGTCGATGGTTGCGTTCGCCGTATGGCACGTAGCGCCATCCTGTTGAAACCACATCTCCTCCGGATCAATGTCATCCATATTTTCAAACAAAAAATCATTGATCATGGTGCGGTAACGATCTCCATTGACCGTAACGCGAGCTCCGGCCTCATTTTTGAAGAAATAAGGTCCGATGATGCCACCAGCATGAAAACCGCACCAAACAGTGCATTTTTCTGGATGTAATGGAGTCTGTAGGGTCTCTTGTGGATTGGTCTCACTCCATATGCGGCAATTTTGCTTATTAACAAACCCGTTAAGCCAAAAATGCGCCTTATCGCTGAACACAATTTTGCGATAAAACAACGGGTCAGTTGCCAACTGATAATAATTAATAATTTCGTAGCGTTGTTCAAGCGTGAGTCTATTCATGATGATTTGTCAGAGTATACTGAAACAAATAAAAAAAATGTTTCATCAAAATTTAATTTTTTGTGTTACTTTTTACAATTTAAAGTTCTATCTAGCTTAAAAAAACACCCTATATTATATTTTAAATATCATATTTTTAAAAAAGCTTTTGTAAAACTTATTGAAATAAAAAGCAATAAACGAAATTTGAAAAGTTTACTTTCCTAAATATATGGAAAACTGAAAATAAAACCACATATATGGACCGATATCGGAAATTTTCATTTTCGAAATTTATATAACCTTATTTTATTACCGGAACTGCCTTTGAGCAAAAAAAGTTGTTTAAGTTTACTTACGCGGCATTTTCATGAAAACCCCGGTTTAGGCTATGTCCCGGGTATATATGGACCGATATCGGGCATTTTCATTTTCCATATTTATCTAACCTTATTTCATTACCAGAATTGTTTTTAAGGAGGAAAAGTTGTTTAAGTTCGCTTACGCGGCATTTTTATGAAAAAACCCGTTTAGGTTATATCTCGGGTATATATGGACCGTTATCGGAAATTTTCCATATTTATATAACCTTATTTTATTACCGGAACTGCCTTTGAGCAAAAAAAGTTGTTTAAGTTTACTTACGGGACATTTTCATGAAAAACACGTTTTAGGCTATATCTCGGGTATATATAGACCGATATCGGGCATTTTCATTTTCGATATTTATATAATCTTACTTTATTACCGGAACTGCTTTTGAGCAAAAAAGTTGTTTAAGTTTACTTACGGGACGTTTTCATGAAAAACACGTTTTAGGCTATATCTCGGGTATATATGGACCGATATCGGGCATTATCATTTTGCATATTTATCTAACCTTATTTTATTACCAGAACTGCTTTTAATGAAAAAGCGTTGTTTAAGTTCGCCTACGTGGCATTTTCTTGAAAACCCCGGTTTAGGCTATATCTCGGGTATATATGGACCGATATCGGGCATTTTCATTTTCCATATTTATCTAACCTTATTTCATTACCAGAACTGTTTTTAAGGAGGAAAAGTTGTTTAAGTTCGCTTACGCGGCATTTTTATGAAAAAACCCGTTTAGGTTATATCTCGGGTATATATGAACCGTTATCGGAAATTTTCATTTTCCATATTTATATAACCTTATTTTATTATTAGAACTGCTTTTAAGCAAAAAAAGATGTTTAAGTTCACTTACGCGACATTTTCATGAAAACCGCGGTTTAGGGTACATGTGGGGTATATATGGACCGATATCGGAAATTTTCATTTTTCATATTTATATAACCTTACTTTATTACCGGAACTGCCTTTGAGCAAAAAAAGGTTTTTTAAGTTCGCTTATGTGGCATTTTCATGAAAAACCCGTTCTAGGCTATATCTCGCGTATATATGGGCCGATATCGGAAATTTTCATTTTCCATACTTATATAACATTATTTTATTACCAGAACTGTTTTTAAGCAAAAAAAAGTTGTTTAAGTTCGCTTACGCCGCATGTTCATGAAAAACCCGTTTTAGGCTATATCTCGGGTATATATGGACCGATATCGGATATTTTTATTTTCCATATTTAGTTAACCTAATTTTATTACCAGAACTACTTTTAAGCAAAAAAAGTTGTTTAGCTTCGCCTATGCGATATTTTCATTAAAAATCCGATTTGGGCTATATCTCGGGTATATATGGACCGATATCGGAAATTTTCATTTTCCATATTTATATAACCTTATTTCATTACCAGAACTGCTTCTAAGCAAAAAAAGTTGTTTAAGTCCGCTTACGCGGCATTTTCATGAAAAACACGGTTTAGGCTATATCTCGGGTATATATGGACCGATATCGGATATTTTTATTTTCCATATTTAGTTAACCTAATTTTATTACCAGAACTACTTTTAAGCAAAAAAAAATGGTTTAGCTTCGCCTATACGTCATTTTCATTAAAAGTCTGATTTGGGCTATATCTCGGGTATATATGGACCGATATCGGAAATTTACAATTTCCATATTTATATAACCTAATATTATTACCAGAACTGTTTTTAAGCAAAAAAAGTTGTTTAAGTTTGCTTACGCCGCATGTTCATGAAAAACCCGATTTAGGCTATATCTCGAGTATATATGGACCGATATCGGGAATTTTCCTTTTTTTATATTTATGCAACTTTATTTTATTAACAGAGCTGCTTTTAAGCAAAACAAAGTTGTTTAAGTTCGCTTACGCGACATTTTCATGAAAAACCCGCTTTAGGCTATATCTCGGGTATATATGGACCGATATCGGAAATTTTCATTTTCCATATTTATATAACGTTATTTTATTACCAGAACTGCTTCTAAGCAAAAAAAGTTGTTTAAGTCCGCTTACGCGGCATTTTCATGAAAAACACGGTTTAGGCTATATCTCGGGTATATATGGACCGATATCGGAAATTTTCATTTTCCATATTTATATAACGTTATTTTATTACCAGAACTACTTTTAAGCAAAAAAAAGTTGTTTAGCTTCGCCTATGCGACATTTTCATTAAAAATCCGATTTGGGCTATATCTCAGGTATATATGGACCGATATCTGAAAAACAAAATTTTTGCCTTTAAGTCACCATGCTTAATTAGTGTGTGAAGTTTGAAGCAAAGCAAACAACTTTTGTTTTCAAAAATTTTCATACAAAACTGCAAAAAAATGGCTTTTTTCGGAAAATTTTATATATATCAGCTATACGTGGACCAATATTACTGAATTTCAATAGCAAACCCATGAATCGATGGGGTAAAAGAATGGTGAAAGAAAAAAGTTTCTAAGTCTAATGGTTTTCTCAGAAACGGTATTTCAACAGCGGACAGACGGACAGACGGACATCGCTTAATCGACTTTTCCATTAATTCTGATTCAGAATATATATACTTTATAGGGTCGCAAAAAAAAACCGTAGAAATTACAAACGGAATCACAAACTTATAAATACCCTTTACTTTTCTTTTAATAAAATGTTCTTTCTCAAACAGGAATTTTGCCGTAATTCACGCAAGGTGCGTTGTTCTAGAGGCTCTAAAACTGAGCTCTATATCCATACTAATATTATAAATGTGAAAGTAACTCTGTCTGTCGGTCTGTCTGTTACCTTTTCACGCCTAAACCGCTGAACCGATTTTGATGAAATTCGGTATGCAGATACCTTGAGGTCCGAGAGGATAGCTTTTATTTTGAAATTTGAGCCACAAGGTGGTCAAAAGGGGGCAAAATGACCGTCCAAAAATTTTTTTTTCCTTAATATTTCCGCAATTCATGAACCGATCTTTTCTTTTAAGAGGGTTTCTAAAGAATCTGGTAACAAAAAATTTTTTGGACATCGGACTGAAAAACTGTCCGAAAAATAAATTTTTTTTTAGCTTTTCATGACTAAATCGTGAAGCTAATTTAAATGAAACTCGGTTAGCAGATATTTTTAAGACCGAAAATCAACATAATATAGTTTTTATTGTGAAACTTCAGCCACAGAAGCGAGAAAAAATTACCGTTTAAAAGATAATTAAAAAAAAACTCGCCATTTACGAACTTATGTTTTGTTTGGAAAGATGTTTGGTAATGGGCTGAAAATTTATAAAAATTTGGACACCGGACAGATGAAATGTTCGTTCGAAAAATAAATTTTTTACATACTCGGGTATTTATGAACCGATTTTCAATATTATTCTTCCTTTAAAAGAGTTTGTAATCGCACTGGAAAAAAGTTTTTAGATATCGGGCAGACAAAATGTCCATATGAAAAAGATTTTAAGTAACTCCGCAATATATGAATCGATTTTCAAAACACGTTTTAAATTCTTTTCAAAGGATAAGCCAAAGGCTTGAAAATAAAAAAGCTATATCGGATAGCGTATTAGTATAATGTCCGGCCAAAAAATTGTTTTTGGACATCGGACTGACGAAACCGACAAATAAATGGTTGATATACTTTGCTATTTATAAATCAAATTTCAATATTCTTTCTTATTTTAAGAGATTGTCAACGACCGGAAAATGAAAAAAATTTTTGGATACATAAAATGTCCGTCCAAAATCAAAAATTAATTAATTAAGTTAAATAAAACACTCCGCTATAATGAACAGATTTTCAATAATTTTTATTTCTTATGTAAAAGAAATAAAAAAAAAGTGACAGCGCACAGACAAAAGGCAATAACTTGAAAATTCTTTTTTCTATTGGAAATCGGACAAACATTGTGTTCGTTCAAACTATGCAGTTATTTATGTATGCGATGATATAATTTCATTTTTCGTGTTCAATAACGAAATTCGTTGAATCAATTAAAGCGTTTTAAAGCGATATTGTAAAGTACATAAGACTTTTAAAATATACTACTAATTGACTAACGGAATACTTTGTTTTTTTTTGGTCTTAGTTTTAATATAAGTGTTTTAATATTTTTTACAGACGTGCGCAATGGCTTAAAATTTTAGGGATTCAAACCTCTAAGAAGAGGTTGTACATCTGCAGCCGCCATTTCTCTTCTGAGAATTTTAATAGAAATAAGTTGCATCGTCATGCATTTCCTAATAAAGATTATGTAATAAGTTCAGATTTTTGCTCCTCCACGGAAATTCATACACAAAATACAACTTCTCCAAGTATAACTAATCCCAAAGACAGTTTACTTAATCCAAACTATTGCTCCACGGAAGTTAATGCACAAAACATAACTTCTTCAACCTTCGAATAGATAAGCTCAGGAAGTGTTGGAGAACATGTTGACTTGCAGCGCCAACATGTTAACATGGACTTTGAGGATGACGATGAAAGTCTAAATCGATGCTCCATGTTAGCTAATGGTATGTCCGTGGATAAAGATAGACCTTCAGGCTCAGAAAGCTCTGTAGCTCATGGTTTGGCCGTTGACGAACTTAGAGCATCAGGCTCAAAGAGCTCTGTAGCGGTACAAGCTGCGCTAGACCATTATCGCAGCTTGTATCTTTCTGGAAGGAAAGAAAAGAGTAAACTTAAATCTGCTAATGCAAGTTTAACAAACCAGTTAAACAAGTGCAAGGCAAAAATAATTAACTTAGAGAAGGAGTTAATGAAAAAAAAAAAAAATGATTTGTCTTCAAAAATTTCTAAAACCATGATGGTGGGTCTCAATAATGGTTTAAAAAACCATAATCGAGATCTGAAGGCTCGCCGATATGATCAAGCAACAAAGCTTATATCGTTGGGGGTATTGTTTTTATCGCCAGTGGTTTACAGGCATTTGCGCTAATGCTTGACTGGCTCCAGATAAGAACACTAAAAAGGTTTGTAGAAGGATGGCCAAAGACACCTGGGAACTTGGATGGCAGCTTTGCGGCTCTAAGAGAGCGTTCAAAAAGCTTTACACAACCCCAGAAGTTCATTAGCGTTTCTTGCGATGAGATGTCTCTAAAAACGTATTTAGACTACGATAGCAAAAGAGATCTTATAATAAGCTTGCAGGATTTTGGCGATGAAAATCGCTCAAGTTGCTTAGCGACTAGTGCAGTCGTTATAATGGCAAGTGGATTAGGTGGAGATAGTTGGTCACAAGCAGTATCTTATTTCTTTGTAAATGGTAGTTGTCAAGAGTTAGTTTTAAAAAAATATATTTTGAGGCAGTTTCAAAGTTAGAAGCAATAGGCTTAAACACTTGTCAATTTGTTTGTGACCAGGGCTCCAATTTTCAAAATTTCGCAAAGGTAGTTGGTGTTACAATTCAGACACCATTTTTCATAGTTAACGGGAAAAAAGTATATTTTCTGTACGATAGCCCGCATTTAATAAAAAGTACCCGGAATTGTCTGCTCGATTTACGAAATACCATTTATTTCAATAATAAGTGCGTATCCTGGTCCGACGTTGTTCATTTTTATAATGCAGACTCATCGAATAAATTAAGATGTGCTCCAAAGCTAAGCAAGGAACACATTAATCCCAATAACTTTCAACGCATGCGCGTTAGCTTAGCGACGCAAGTGTTTAGTAACGCAGTTTCGACAGGGATGCGGATCCTTTCTCAGTCAGGAAAAATAGACTCCACAAATCATGCTACATTTCTTAGCACTGCAGATTTTTTAAAATTTTTCAATGATTTATTCGATGTTTTTAATATTCGTGATCATATCACTTCATTCAATTGCTCCAATGAGCAGTTGGAACTTCTGAGAGAAGAGAGTGGAGAACGATAAAATATCAGATGTTACAGGTTATTTTAAATTTATTACCGGGTGGCAATTATTTCTGCCTTAAAGTCTCTTTGGTGCTATCTTGAAAAAGAAGGTTTCGAATGCCTTAAAACGCGACGTCTCAACCAAGATCACCTAGGACATTTCTTTGGCCAAGTTCGCAAGGGATCTGGAAACACCGTATCAATTACGGCAAGGAAATTTTCGAGTTCATTTCATAAGAGATGTGGACTCCACTACATCAATGTTGTTGTTAATGGAAATTGTGAAGGTGTATCACCAAACGATGCAGTGATCGATTTCTCTATAGTGGACGAGGCATTCTCAGAAGGTAGTAATAAGGTTTGGGAAGAGTTTCATTCTCACTCAAACCTTTCTTCCCATATTCTTGAACCTTTGCCAGCAGATATTAGCATAGCTTCCATACATGAAAGGGATTTTTTGGGCAAAAGTGCTTTTGTTTACGTTTGCGGATATTTCTATCTAAAACTATTTAAATTGCATAAATGCAAACTTGCGTTGCCTTATTTTGATGGTAGGCCAATATCTGCTGAATTTCTTTTCACATTTGAAAAGCAGTTCAACAAGTGTAATCTTGTAGAGCCGCCTCAGGCTTTTGTTGATTACTTACGCTAGCTAGAGGAACAATTTGAGGTATTGTTTAATAGGTATTGCCATTTTAAGGACATTCGACAATATATAGCGAACGAACTTCTTAAAATTGAGCCATTTTTATGTTGCGACGGATTAAAACATGAGGATGTGGTTAGTTTATTTGTTAGGATTAGAATTTACTTCACTATTCGGGTCTTTAATGCTAGCCTTAAAGATCCAAATTTCAAAGCAAAGTATCTTTGTGTTGTTCACAGATAAATATTTTAGCATTATGCCAGTTTTTCTTTTCATAAAATATCCTTTGCTCAATTTTTTATTATTTTTTTTTTTTTTATCAGAATATTTCGAAGGGTTTTTATTATTCAATAAGATTTTTAAAATTTGCCTCTAATTTCCCATCAATGTAATTTTTCTGATCCAGTTTGCAAACCCTACGATTTTTATGGCTTAGCTGATCTTTCGCATTTTAAATCATTTATAGTACATAAGTTATTTACCAATATTTTTTAAACCCATGTAAAAATTATTGTAAAAATTATTTAAAACTTATTCAAACAATTGATATTTATATTCACTATATTAGCTTCAAACATTGATACCAATCATTTTTTTTTTATAATTTTTTGATTGATATCTAAAACTTATTTTTAAAAATTATATACATATGTATAAGTTACATAAAACAGATTTTCAAAAAATTATTGTTATAATTGCATTTTCAAAAATAATGTAAAAGTTTTTTAAATTATGTAATGCATGCATGACTCATTTACAAAAATATGTAAATATTATATAAAACTTATTTTTAAAAAATATGCAAAAATTGTGTGAAAACTATGTATTTCAATTTTTCGTTGATGTCTTAATTTTGTATATGAATTTTGTGATTAATAACAGACTTATTTTTTTCAGACGGAGGTATTTATTTTTTACGTTTTCTTTAAATTTTTTCAATTAATATAATATATTTCTTATATTTTAATTAATATTATATTTTTCTTTTTTTCAGCTTAAGGTAGTTGTTGAAACCTTAATTTTTTTCACCTAGGATAATTAGTCGTGATAGAAAAAATTACCTTAATTTTTTCTAACAGTTCAGTGTAGCGAAAATAAAGCTTCTCCTTGCCCAAGACCATCATTTGTGGCTTAAGTCCATATCCTACAAGAGGTGGTGCTGTTATTTGCCGAATATGATGGATCTAGAGCAGAGCAGGTCGAAAATAAATCAAAAACCACCAAGGCCCTTATCAGGGCCAGCAATTGTTCTATTAAAAGAGATTGAAATTGGCTCACAAAAGGTCCTTCTCAGGGCCACCAATTTTATTGTAATATGGTTAATAACCACCACAAAGGCCCTTATTAGGGCCAGCAATTGTTCTATTAAAAGAGATTGAAATTGGCTCACAAAAGGTTCTTCTCAGGGCCACCAATTTTAAAAAGTGTATTTATTTAGATATACATGTGTTGGTTTTAACTTCATCAAGCATTCGTTGTCCTAGCTTTAAAGAAATTAAAGCAGTTTATCCTAGTTTTTAAATAGTTTATTAATCTAGAGATACTTATTTGTATCTATTTTTGCTTTTAATTTTATTAAAGTAGGTTGAACAGCTCAGAAGAAGAGACTGTCTCGTAAGACAGACTGTGTGGTCCATCTACCCCATTCAAAAAACAATTCCTATCATATTATGTCAAAGAACTACGTTTGTTAATATTCTATACTACTCCCTTCTGTTCGGTTGTGACTTTAAGTAATTGTTAATATCCATTAAAAAACAAACAAATTTATATATCGCTCCTTTATTGCAACATAGTCATATGAGCTATTCGAGTTAACAATGCAGAACTGTTAACAGTTTTTATTGAAATTAAAGGGGTTAGTTTTATTTTGAAACATAGCATATAATTATATATTATTATGTTAAAGATGTTTGTTAAGAGTATGTAGTTTCTACCATTCAGGCAGACAAAATCGTCTTACACGCTTTTCTTGCATTTCCAAGTCCACTCAGATTTTTTGTCGCATGTAGAGAGTTAGCCAATCTCGATTTGAACATAACACTTCCTCATTCCTCAGGATTTTTTTCAATAAGAAGTTTTTGTAAACATATAGAAGGTATTCATTAGATTGGCAACCAGCGGTGAATTATCTCCGTGGACTACTTCAATACCTTTACAGTGCATTTTATCATAGATTTACGCCCTTGTAAAATAAAGACCAGCATATCTTTTCTTATATATGAGCCAACTACATCGCAATCTACCATAAACCGTATATCGAAATCAATATTATTTTTAAAAGCACGACAATCTTGAAAGTCCAACTCATTATACATAATTTCTGTTTTTAGCAATCTTGAAGCAGCTGCAAAAAATTTTGGAAACGATAGTTTTAATATATTTTTGCTTAACATCAACCTGATAGCCATACATATTTAAATGCTGTTAATTCAACACTTAACACCAGTGTTTGTATACTGTTTGCTCAAATGCTACCTTTAGTCACTAAGTAGACAGCATTTGCAGCAGCCTTATTCTTGGCTAACGCTTTGGGTTGCTTTTTATTTGTGCTCAGCTCATCAAAGCGTTGTATTTCTTCCCGTCCATTCTTCTTTTAAAGCCTCCAACCACAACATTTTAATGGTCTTCCTTTAAAGCATCCAAGTTTATACCATCCAATTGCACCAAATTTTGTTTCGCTTTTCTCCTGGATACTATCATGTTGTAACAGGATCGACGTACATACAAATTTTCTTCGTGTTATATTAATTAAATTTAGTGTTTTTATTTTTGCCACAAAGAATAATTTTTGTGGAAAATTTTATCTTTTATTTAACACCAGATTTTTTCACAAGCACAATTTTTGTAAAATGTGTTACTTTTGTGTTTGTTTACTTCTGATATTCGTACACAAAGTAAAATATATCTGTCTCGCGCGACCCAACTCTCCATCAGCTGACAAGGCGGTTTTACAAAAGTCACTACTGACACCTCTGTGTAGTGAACGGACGTATTTGTTTTTAATCGGAGTGCTATACAAAAAAAAAAAATAACGGTATAAGTAGAAAACCGCAATAAATGGAAGAGTGCATTTATACAAAAGAAAAACTTTGTGACAATTATTTTTATATACTTTTAAAGTAAAAAAAAAATATAAATAAAAAACCAAAATTGCATGAGTGTACCTAGTAGATGCAATTCTGAGAGGGAGCTTAGCTCCACTAGAAAAAACCTCTGGATCTCTGGGGAAGAATCTTTGAAAAAGTCATTGGAGAATCTCCAGTCTCTAAGAGATAAAAAAAAACTCACGCGTTCGTGTTCGCCACACATTGTTGTTACAACAGAAGACCAATCATCTACCAGTTCAGTTATTGCAGATAAGCCGCAAACACAAGTAGGCATGGACAGGTATGTAACAGTGGTTAAACGTCAGCGAAGCCCGAAATCCGCTCAGATATCATCACAACCAAAGATATCTAAAAAGGTTAATACCGCTACGGCAACGGAAAGTTATGGATTTGCAATCCTCCAGACTGATGAGCATTTATTATCATTTTATTGGACAATTATTTTTATATACTTTTAAAGTAAAAAATATATAAATAAAAAAACAAAAATTGCATGAGTGTACCTATTAGATGCAATTCTGTGAGGGAGCTTAGCTTCACTAGAAAAAATCTCTGGATCTCTGAGGAAGAATCACTTAAAAAATCATTGGATAATTTTCTGTCTCTAAGAGATAAAAAACGCACACGGTCGTGTTCGCCAAACATTGTTGTTACAACAGAAGACATACCATCTTCCAGTTTAGCTATTGTTGATAAACCGAAAACTCAAGTGGGTATGGATAGGTATATAACCGTGGTTAAACGTCAGCGAAGCCCTAAATCCGCGCAAATATCATCGCAACCAAAAATGTCTAAGGGCGATATTAACTCTGCGACAACGGATAGTAATAGGTGTGCTATCCTTCAGACTGACGAGAAAACTACATCAAAAAAAACATTTAAACCGCCACCAATATACTTGAGAGAACCGACATCTAATGAGCTGGTAAAAGCACTTATTTCGGCAATTGGTAAAGACACCTTCAACGTAACATCAGTGAAGCACGGACAAATAAGTGAAACAAAAATCCAAGTCAACTGCGAAAATGATTACCGAAAACTTTCTGCCGCTCTGGAAAAAGGGAAAAGATCTTTTTATACTTATCAACTTAAAAGTGCTAAAGGCCTTCAGGTTGTTATTAAAGGTATTGACCCCTGCGTAGATATTGATGACGTCAAAACCGGATTGGAAGATAAAGGTTTCAAAATAAAAACCGTAGTAAACATCAGGAACCGTGAAAAGATCCCTCAACCCATGTTTAGGGTTGAACTAGAACCCAGGGATGTTGTCCTGAAAAAAGGTGAAATTCATCCAATTTATAACCTTAAATTTCTTTTGCATCGTAAGGTTACCGTTGAGGAGCCACATAAGCGTTCAGGACCCGTTCAGTGCCTAAACTGCCAAGAATTTGGCCACACAAAGGCTTACTGTAAGTTGCCCGCTGTTTGTGTTGTATGTGGCGAACTTCACGGCACAAGTCAGTGCAATAAGCCAAAGGCCGACGCAAGTGTTAAAAAATGTAGTAACTGTGGAGGTAACCACACTGCAAATTATAGAGGTTGCCCTGTCTATACTCATTTTAAGCGGTCAATGACAAATAAGCAATTGATTTTAAATATGCCACCCCAGCAGTCAAACACCATTTCAACAACCAATTTTCCCCAGGTACGCCAGCCAACCTGCCATATACACGTGCAAAACCCCCAACAAATTTCTTATGCGAATGTGGTAAAATCCGATAAACCAAAGTTAAATTTTATAATATATTTTTAGCAATCTTGAGGCAACTCTGCAGACTCTTGTTCAATCTATAAATACATTTACGGTTTCCATGACGAACATGATGCAGGAAATGCTGAAAATGCAATCCACCATTTTGCAGGCAATTTTAACAAAATGAATTGGTTAAAAATATGTTTCTGGAACGCAAACGGCATTCGCCAACATAAAAATGAACTTGAGCGCTTCCTTATGGAAAAGCAGATCGATATAATGATGATTGCTGAAACCCATTTGACAACCAACAGTTATTTTAAAATTAATGGCTACAAATTATATGACACAAAAGATCCCCGTGGAAGATCTTGCGGCGGTTCGGCAATTTTGATAAAGACCAGAATTAAGCATTATCTAATGAACGGGACACGTGAGGAATATCTCCAAGCTACAAATATATGCCTTGATTATTTTAATGAAAAAATCGTTATATCCTCGATTTACTCACCACCACGATTTTCAATAACAGAAAACCAATATTCAAATTTTTTCAATTCACTTGGGCCTCGATTTTTAGCGGCCGGCGACTATAACGCTAAACACACTTTTTGGGGATCACGTTTAATTACCTCGAAAGGCCGTGTGCTTTTTGACACCGTTTCCAAAATGGGCTTAGATGTGGTTTCAAGCGGACATCCCACTTATTGGCCGTCAGACCGACGAAAGATCCCTGATGTTATAGATTTTGGAGTTGCGAAAAATTTTCCTTTAGAGTGGATGCAAGTGGAGCCTTCATTAGATTTATCATCAGATCACTCACCCACTATAATCTCTGTTTCGTTCCCCCAAGAGATTGGCTCCCCGTTGACCGTCAATAGAGTTAATTGGGTAAAATACAAAAAATTTTTGAATACACATTGTAGTGAAAATATCGCCTTGAGAACACCTGAGGTTATTGATGCGTCAATTAACGATTTTTCTGAAAATCTCAAACTGGCCGTACAGCATGCTACCACTAGTCATATAAGATTCAGAAATGAGAACAATAGAACTTATTCGGCTGAAATTGAGCAACTCCTGTCAGAAAAAAGAAGAGTTAGAAGAGATTGGCAAACTCGCAGGTCTCCCCAGCTTAAAACTAGGCTACGGGAATGCGTAACTCGACTAAGACATGTGCTTGAAATCCAGAGAATATCTTCCCTCAAAACATATTTGGAAAGCTTGGATGGTACTCAGCAATCTGACTATTCTCTGTGGAAAGCGACAAAAGGTCTGAAAAGACCCATAATAGGCAAGCCACCTTTGCGAACTTCAACTGGCGACTGGGCACGAAGCGATTCCGAAAAGGGGATGGTGTACGTTGATAATTTGAGAAATGTTTTTACGACAAATGATTCAGTGGATGCTGCAGCAGAATTTCCGCCGTATGCTGTTAGACAGCCTGTGTCTTTGAGACTTAACTTTCAAGATGTCGAAAACGTTATCAATAACATAAACCCCAGGAAAGCTCCAGGTATAGATCAAATTACTGGTAAAATGCTTGAACAGTTACCTCGTGTAGCTAGAAGAGTTCTACTTTTTATTTTTAACGCTATTTTACGCCTTGAGTATTATCCTGCAGAGTGGAAGGTCTCTATGATTACTATGATACCCAAGCCAGGGAAGGATCCGACTAAAGTAGAGTCATATAGACCAATAAGTCTACTACCAACAATTTCAAAACTGTTCGAATAATTGTTAATGGCGAAGTTGTCTCCAATACTGAATAATGTGGCATAACACCATAGAACAAACACATAGACTAGTCAATGTCATAAGACAGACTTTTGAAGACAAAAAGTATTGTTCAGCTCTATTCACCGACATTTCCCAAGCTTTTGATAAAGTGTGGCACGACGGACTGATGCACAAAATAAAGTTGAACTTGCCTGCAAACACTCACAAGCTTCTGGAAAGCTACTTATGCGACCGGAAATTTGTTATCAAAGAAGGTGACTTCACAAGTCTCTCACAGTCAATCAGAGCACGAGTTCCTCAAGGTAGCATGAAAACCGTCAAGAAGCTTCACGAAATTTGCAGCAGTATATTTTAATATTAGAGAAATGGTTGAAACTTTGGAAAATAAAAGTTAATGAACAAAAATGTACTCACGTTACATTCACACTGCGTAAGCAAACATGTTCGGCTATCCAAATTAATAATACACCTATTCCACAGCATAGTGAAGTTAAATACCTTGGTATTTACCTCGACCGTAGGTTAACGTGAAAGCCTCACATTTATGCAAACTTTTGTTATATAACGCAATTTTAAAGCCTATATGGTGCTACGGAGTTCAATTATGGGGAACCGCCTCTAAATCTAACATTGAAATAATTCAAAGACGACAAAACCAAATTCTTCGTACGATTATTGCAGCTCCATGGTACGTAAGAAACTCACGAATTCACACGGATCTGTGTGTTCCGCTGGTAAAAGACGAATTTTCTAAGTATGCGACAAGGTATATCAGTAAACTGGAACTTCACCCAAATCCTCTTTCACGCAACATACTTAATTTTGGTGGCCACTCTCGGTTGAGAAGAAGGGATACTGTGGCCACCATCAGAACGTTAAATAGGTGATTCTACCGATATTATTCGCGTGAAATGAAACTCTTTTGTCTAGCAGTGGCTGGACTTAAATAACTTTTATATTTAGTATTAAGATTTGAATACTTATTGTTAGTTCATACTTTGAAGATTCAATAAATAAATGAATGACAAAAAAAAAAATTTTATTGGAACAGTCTAGCAAATTTCTTATCTCGATGTAAGATTTCCCCTCGCGCGACATTTTTTTATTAGGTCACGTTTTTCTGTTGTACAATCCTTTCCGCGACCCATTGTTATACAGCTTTATAAAAAATATTGCATAATTTTACACAAAATGCTCCAGCAATCGTAATATTTCTTGTCTATTCTATTTTTTTACAAAATTTATTGAAATATATTTATCAAAAGCCTACTGGTGCTATTATATTGACTGCATGAATAACGAAGTATTAATAAATAAACTGTCACAGATATTTAATTGGTTGAAGTATTTATAAGTTTTATAAAAAATTGTTTTTATTTATATTTTATTTTTCTTGATGAGCAACGCGAAGTTGCTCGAATCAATTCTGTGTCTTCAATTCTTACTTAAACTAAAATTACAATTGTTTATATACTACTTATGAGAAGTTCTAGACGACTCATCTATACTAAGTGTTGTACTATCCAAATGAATGTATGGGAACCAAATTTGGTTCCCACGTCTTAGGGGTAAGCTGATCAGACGTCACATATGCACATACATAGATGGTTCAAGGCCATAAATTGTTTCTTTGGTACGTGTATACATATGTACAAGTGCGGCGTGATTCAAGCGTTTTTAGTTTTAATTATTATAGGGTCACACACATGCTTACATACCTTCACAACCCATATCATTTGCAGCTCAAGTAAATTTCAAATGATTGCACTCAATAGGCGCACTGTCGCGACGACGGTCAGTGACAGCAAGAGGTGTCAAGTGACGTGGGTTATGAATTGTTTAAAATGTAACCTAATATTCTTTTAGTTATTTCTTATGCATGCCTTTAATAGGATGCATTTATGTTATGGCTAAAAGAGTGAATTTATGTCGTGATCATGCTACAGCTAAATGGCGGTTACAAAATTTAGCAAGAAATACACCTGGGGGGTAACTCTCTATTGCGATCCGAAAGAAAAATCGAAGAATTGGTACCCTGTATTGCGTTTTCGTATTTTCTTTTCGCATTTAATTTTCCCTTTCGCACATTTTATTTTATCATTCTTCACTATAGTTTATTTTGTGATACCAATGTTACTTAATTTTTAAACCATTTCGCGAAAAAGTTTGCGCAACCAGCACAGAATACAAATTTATACTCTTATCGCATTTACCTTTCGCATCGCAATAGGGAGTAGCCCCCCTGCTCTGAGAGAATATAAAACATTTAACTGTTTTTTATACTTACAAAAACAAGCAAACTTGTGAAGTTTCTACGCCTTTTGAAACAAATTATTGCATCTGGTGCTATTATTTTGACTGGCATATGTATATATTCTATCTTTGACTAAAGACTAACCCCAGGGCAATGGACCCAAAGAAAGCTACTCTACAACGCCAGGTCTTGGCGCTATCATAGAGCGCAGAAATAACCAACCCAAGTACCAGGTAAGTTGTACTACTAATAGGGCGTTATCCCTATGCCAAACAAGACGACTATTATAAAAGACTATATATATATATATATATATATATATATATATATATATATATATATATATATATATATATATATATATATATATATATATATATATATATATATATATATATATATATATATATATATATATATATATATATATATATATATATATATATATATATATATATATATATATATATATATATATATATATATATATATATATATATATATATATATATATATATATATATATATATATATATATATATATATATATATATATATATATATATATTAGTTTAATTTAAATTCTTACAAAGTTTTACAGTTTATAATAAAATAAATACACATTAATTTTTAAAAAATGTAAAATCTATAAATTTAGTTTTTGTGGTTTTTTTATAGATCGTCCCTTTCTAGTTATATATCTTTCATTATCATTATTTTCACAATTCAATGCCACTTCATCACTAATATGCTCAGTCCTATTTGTGCTCATATCTTTATTTTCATATATTTTATTTCCTGGACTTTTCCGTATATGACCCTGATTTCTCCTATACAAAATGCAAATATAAAAGATCTTGGCTCTTTACAGGACTCTATTATTTCTCCTGGAAACCAACAACTGGTGGGATTTTTCTGAAACATTACACTATCACCTTCGCGAACAGGTTTTAATTTTTTCGTTGTTTTGTTATAGTAATTTATAGATTTCTTAATATTTGAATTAATTTTATTTGTATAATTCTTAGCATCAACAATTTTTGGTTCAAAGTTCTTAAATATAGACGGGATTTTGGTTCTGAGCGATCGTGACATAAGTAGTTCAGATGGACTAGGTAGATTTCCTTTTGGAGTTGTTCTGTAATGAAGTAATCCTATATAAGGGTCTGATTTACTTTCATAAGATTTTAAAAGTATTAATTTGATTGTCTGAACGGAACGCTCAGCCAATCCATTTGACCTTGGTAAGTAAGGACTTGATGTTATATGATCAATTCCCCAATCTTCACAAAATTGTCTTAACTCCTTAGAGTTAAATGGAGGACCATTATCTGTCACCAATATGCATGGAATTCCATGCCTTGAAAAAATCGATTTTAGTTTATTGATAACTTGGGAGCTGTTGAGTTCTGAGCTGAGGTGCTCAATTTCTATATATTTAGAATAATAATCTACAACAAGCAAATATACCTTATTGTTAAACACAAATAAATCACACCCTAATTTGTACCACGGGACATCAATAATTTCATGAGAAATCATTTCAGCCTTAGTATTTGATTTCTGGTACCGCATGCAAGTTTCACAATTTGAAACTAAATTTTCGATATCATTATATATATTAGGCCAATAAATAAATTGACGTGCCAAATCTTTGCATCTTTGAATACCTAAATGACCTTCGTGAAGTTTTAATAAAATATTTCCACGAATATTTTTCGGTATTATCACCTGATGGTTTTTTAATAAGATGTCATCTAAAATAGAAATTTCATCCTTAACTTTATAATAAGGCATCACATCAAGTTCAACATTCTTTTTATTCTTTGGTGCTCTTGAAAGTGTATCTGCGATCAGCAAACACTTTCCCGGCTTGTACTGGACAATAAGATTATATGGTTGCAAACGAAGCATAAACCTTTGAAGTCTTGCCGGAATTTTATAAAGTGGTTTATCAAATAAACTGACTAAAGGCTTGTGATCAGTTTCTACTAAAATTTTAGAGCCATAAACATATTGATGAAATTTTGTACAGCCGAAAAGTATTGCAAACAATTCTTTTTCTATTTGTGCATAATTCTTCTGCGTTTCTGTTAAAGAAGCAGATGCATAAGCAATTGGATTTCTATCATGCATAATTGTTGCTCCAAGAGCAAATTTTGAAGCATCGACCGATAAAGTTATTTGCTTTTTAGGGTCAAAATATGTCAATACTGGAGATTTAGTTTTTTCTATTTTAAGATTTTCAAATTCCTTTTCATGACTTAACGTCCAATGCCATTCAATATCTTTTCTTAAAAGCTGTCTTAAGTTTTCATTTTTGGAAGCTAAATTTTCTACGAAGGACCCAAGATAGTTTACCATACCTAAAAATCTTTGCAGTTCCTTGACATTTGTAGGCCTAGTCATTTTTACAACTGATTCTATTTTCCCCTCATCTGGTCTTACTCCAGTCTGACTAAAAATGTGTCCTAAGAATTTTATTTCCGTTTGTAACATTACACATTTTGACTTATTATGTATATATATATATATATATATATATATATATATATATATATATATATATATATATATATATATATATATATATATATATATATATATATATATATATATATATATATATATATATATATATATATATATATATATATATATATATATATATATATATATATATATATATATATATATATATGTAGGGTGAGACAATCGACCATGATGCAACCATTACTTTTGTTACAGTCAAACAACTAATACAAATGCATTATTTACTATGTACATGTTGTATAGACTATGTAACTTTACATAAGCTAACGGTCCTACACATTCCACAGAGTAAATTCGGCAGCCAAGCAAGCACGATCTCGCGAACGTTCAGAGCAAAGTGTGTGTGTTAGGAAAAGAAGAAGTTTTGCCTAAAGAGAAATCTGTGAACTTATTAATTTACTTAAAAGTATTGTGAATGAAATAAACCTAATTTGTTAAACTTAAAACCATATATAATTTACTTGGAAGAATACTGTAAATGAAATTTTTTTTAAGCATTTATTTATTTATTGAATCTTCAAAATGAACTAACAATAAGTATTCAAATCTTAAAACTAAATTTAATCTTAAAAAATGTGATTCTTAAGTCCGGCCAATGCTAGACAAAAAGTTTTATTATGCGGGAGCTATTTCGGTAAAATCACCTATTGAGCAATCTGATGGTGGCAGCGGTAACCCTTCTTTTAAGCCGAGTGTGGCCGCCAAAATTAAGTACATTGCGCGCAAGAGGGTTTGGATGAAGTTCTAGTGTAATGGTAACCCTCATGCACTACCTTACTACAATTACTAACTACTTAAATGTACAACTATTAGAATAAGAACGGAGAGTGTAAGAAATAATTAATAAAGATTCAGTCCCGTATAGACATTCAAAGATAAAACAAGTGTTTTTAATAACGAACCACAGCATGGCGACCGAGACAGCCACTGTATGTGTTTCGAGTGTTTGTTGGAAAGAAAAACTTAAGAAAAGAAACAAATTTAAACAAGAAAATAATAATGTGAATAATAAATATGAAAAAACTGTAGCTAAGCAGCTATGCACTATGAAAATTTGGCCAATTCGAAACTAGTAATAAAGAAAAAAACTCAATAATTTCAAGCGTTTCAACAGCAATCAGTAGAATTTAAATAACACATACAGTTACATAGACATCAAAAGTAAGACACCCCAAAATAATGTAAAATTAAGAAAACTTAATGTAATGAATGAAGAATAAAAGGTACAGTTCTGGAAAAATTCACTAATAAAAAACAAGTAAGAGTGTAGTATATTCGGCTGGGCCGAATCTAAAATACCCTTCACGATAGTCACGAATATGTATAGTATATTAAAAATGTGACCTAAATATGCTCGGTTATATATGAACCGATATCGGAATTTTCTATTTCCTGTATTTTAGTAACCATCTTTTATAAGGAGAATTGCTTTTCAGCAAAAAAAAAAAAAAAATTTTTTAATGGAAAAATCGGTTCATATCATAGAAAAATCTCGGGTATATATGGACCGATATCGAAAATTTGAATTTTCCATATTTATATAACCTTATATCATTACCAGAACTGCTTTTGAGCACAAAAAATTGCTTAAGTTCGCTTACGCGATATTTTCATGAAAAACCCGATTTAGGCTATATCTCGGGTATATATGGACCGATATCAGAAATTTTAATTTTCTCTATTTTCGTAACCTTCTTTTATAACAAGAACTGCTTTTCAGAAAAAAAATGTTATTGGAAAAAACGGTTCAGGCCATATCTCGAGTATATATGGACCGATATCGGATATTTTCCATATTTATATAACCTTATTTCATTACCAGAACTGCTTTTGAACACAAAAAAGTTGTTTACTCGGCATTTTCACCAAAAAACCTGTTAGGCTATATATCGGGTATATATGAACCGATATCGGAAGTTTTAATTTTCCATATTTATATAACCTTATTTTATTACCAGAACTGCTTTAAGGTGAAAAAAGTTGTTTAAGTTCGCTTACGCGGCATTTTCATGAAAACCCGATTTCTCGGGTATATTTATATAACCTAATATTTATATAACCTAATTTCATTACCAGAACTACCTTTAAGCAAAAAAGTTGTTTAAGTTTACATTTACATTTTTACATTTTCATGAAAAACCCAGTTCAGGGTATATATGGACCGATATCGGAAATTTTCATTTTTAATATTTATATCACCTAATTTTATTACCAGAACTGCTTTTAAGCAAAAAAAGTTGTTTAATTTCGCTGACGCGGCATTTTCATGAAAAACCCGTTCTAGGTTATATCTCGGGTATATATGGACCGATATTGGAAATTTTCATTTTTCATATTTATATAATTTTATTTCATTACTAGAACTGCTTTTGAGCACAAAAATGTTGTTTTAGTTTGCTTACGCGACACTTTTATGTAAAACCCGGTCTAGGCTATATCTCGGGTATATATGGACCGACATGGAAAATTTTCATTTTTCATATTTATATGACCCTATTTCATTACCAGAACTGTTTTTAAGCAAAAAAAGATGTTTAAGTTCACTTACGCGACATTTTCATTAAAATCGCAGTTTAGGCTATATCTCGGGTATATATGGACCGATATCGGAAATTTTCATTTTCCATATTTATGTAATCTTATTTCATTACCAGAACTGCTTTTGAGCACAAAAAAGTTGTTTAAGTTCGCTTACGCGACATTTTCATGAAAAACCCGATTTGGGCTATATCTCGGGTATATATGGACCGACATCAAAAATTTTTATTTTTCATATTTATATGAGCCTATTTCATTACCAGAACTGCTTCTGAGCACAAAAAAGTTGTTTAAGTTCGCTAACGCAACATTTTCATGAAAAACCCGATTTGGGCTATATCTCGGGTATATATGGACCGATATCGAAAATTTTCATTTTTCAAATTTATGTAACCTAATTTCATTACCAGAATTGCTTTTGAGCACAAAAAAATTGTTTAGTTTCGCTGACGCGGCATTTTCATGAAAAACCCGTTCTAGGCTATATCTCGGGTATATATGCACCGATATTGGAAATTTTCTTTTTTCGTATTTATATAACTTTATTTCATTACTAGAACTGCTTTTGAGCACAAAAATGTAGTTTTAGTTTGCTTACGCGACACTTTTATGTAAAACCCGGTCTAGGCTATATCTCGGGTATATATGGACCGACATCGAAAATTTTCATTTTTCATATTTATATGACCCTATTTCATTACCAGAACTATTTTTAAGCAAAAAAAGATGTTTAAGTTCACTTACGCGACATTTTCATTAAAACCGCAGTTTAGGCTATATCACGGGTATATATGGACCGATATCGGAAATTTTCATTTTCCATATTTATGTAATCTTATTTCATTACCAGAACTGCTTTTGAGCCAAAAAAAAGTTGTTTAAGTTCGCTTACGCGACATTTTCATGAAAAACCCGGTCTAGGCTCGGGTATATAAGTGAAATAATTATTTGTTATATTTTTTTTTTATTTAAAAATTAATTTTATTAGTTTATATTTTATTACTACTTAATTATAGAAGATTATGTCTTCTTAAACTTATTTACTATTAAAATATTCGCCGGAAGACTACGTCCTCCTTATTGGCTCTTTACTTATTGATTAATTGATTTTTCACTTACTACCTACTTAATATTATAACTGCCGAGCAGCAATCATCAAGTTGAGTTAATTTTATGTTGTCAGCACTTTTGGTAATATTATGAGGAAATAAATTTTTATTAAAATAAGTAGGTCAATAAATTAAATTGGAAAGGTGTCAGCAATTGCGAAAGAGGAGATTGAACTTTAAAATAAATAAATTAAATTGGAAATGTGTCAGCAGTTGCGAAAGAGGAGATTGAACTTTAAAATAAATAAATTAGTTATTAACTCCTCCCTTCTTAAATCGATTGTCCTCAATCATTTAGAAAAATGGAATATTGTTTAATCTTGGAGGTTTTACTGGAGCTTCAAACTCTATTGGTTTTTGGGAATCGCACATAGTTGGTAACTCGAGTGTGTTCTGGGTTAGTTTGGTACTAGTGATTGGGTTTTGAGGTTCCCAAATTACCTTTGTCTTGCTGCGTTTAACGAAAAAACTCAGACACGCAATTAATATGATTATTAGGCCAAGTATCGTGGATATTGACCATCCGATTTCTAGGTGGTTGAGATTATCTCAGTGTTGTTGAGATTATCTCAGTGTTGTTGATTTGAAGTTCGTTTAGAGCTTCGAGCGATAAGAGATTGACATGGTCAATTTCGAAAGGAGTTGGTTGTAGTGACGCGGGTATCATTTCAAGAGGAGAAGCTTCTATATTACTGAAAGTTCTATTGTTAACTTTTATGGCGCCATTATGGAATTTAATGAGGAAGGTTCCAGATAAAGAACGATATGTTTCATCTATGTGGATGGATCCATTATAATCATTCAGTAAGATCACGCCAGACTCAATTTCTTCAATTGGTGAAATATGATGATTATCGTTCGTTACACAAGAAGAGTTTCTATTATTAATGATATTAGGGATACAAGTATTATTTGTTATGTTAATTATTTGATTTTCTTTACAAATTGTATTCTTTACATTTTTCTTTAATACCATAGATTATTTTTTCATTTCTTAAGATTTCTAGGAATTCAAGTTTGATTACATATTTTCCTTTTTTTGCTGGTCTTAAAATTATATTTTGATACATTTCTTTTTTTGTCAATGGTATTTTAACCATATAAAATATTTTCTTATTGTTATACAAAACTGATACTTTGGCAAATTGAAGTGCCTCTTCTGGATTTACAAAAGGAATGTGTTCTTCTTCAATTTTTCTTATAGCTACTTCGATTTCTTTTTTATTTAGTATTAATGGGTTTACAGTTCCAATTTTTGCCCATTCTATTCCGTTTTCAACATTTATCAATTCTTCTTTAACTAATCTTATTCTATTTTGTAAGTTAATAACTATTTCATTTTCTAAGTAAACATTTTTTCTAACAAAATTTGACATTTTATTAATAACTTCTGTTAAGTTGTTTATTCTTTTATTTAAAGCTTCATTTATATAAAATTGTTTATTGTTATTTTTATTTAATTCGTACACGTTTTTAGTTATTATTTCAAAGTCGTCATGATCCGGAGATCCTGCGACGTATTTCCAAATTGTTCCCAGAGCGTTTATGGCTCTCTTATTTCTTGTTACGGGTGTTAGATTTTCTAATACATTGTTAATTTGGGTGAGTTCATGATTGAGGATAGGGTATAGGTTATGGTTATTTGGGATGTTTTGCTGGATAAAGGTATGGGTGTTGGCTATGGATATTGTATATTATTCCAGATCTATTGGATGGATAATAGTGAAGGTTCCTTGTTGAATTTTTGCTGTACCTTTATTTATGGTAACAACGTAGGAGGACGTGTAATCCATGATTTGGATTTCCGTCAGTGCGTAGGATAAGAATAATCTGGAAAAAAAATAGGTTATTGTCTCTTAATGTTGCTTTTATAGACAATTCTGCCTGACATTGTTAATACAGTTGTATTTCGGTTTTCTTTGACTATTTCTTTTTTATATTTTGGTGTTAATTTTGAACCCAATCTCCTATTGACCTTAACGAAAATGTTTTCACCTGGTAAATAAGTTTTAGGTGCTTGTCTGTTTTTGTTATGGTAGTCGAGGTCTTGTTTCTGTCTTTCAGTCAAGCGATTTATTATTTCTTGTTTTACCAAAATTGCTTTTCCTGGATCACTATTAAAGTTTTTGTTAAAAAATATGTCAATCGGTTTTTTGCCAGTGCTAGAATGAATTGATTTATTGTATTCATATAATGTTTTGGTGAGTAAATCATGGAATGAATTGTGAAGTTTGTCTGACTTAAAACATCTCATCATCTCGGAGAGAGTGGAGTGAAGTCTCTCTACTTGACCGTTGACGGTACTAGCGTAAGGGGGTGTAGTATAGGTTTGTATGCCGAATTGATCTTTAAGAATGAAGTTTATCGTACAGGTTTGACATGTTTTTACTATCCTTTTGGCTTTTTCCATCATTTTAGGGAAGTAGTACTTTTGTATTACCTGGTTTTTGTTTTCGTTGGCATTTCTATGAGCTCTTCGGTGTTCATTAATCAATATTTCTTCCTGCTCTGTTTCCCCTACAATGTTCGGGGTAGAATTCTTGAATTATCCCCATAATTGCTTCTGTGGTAAATAAACCGTTGATTACGCTGGGATGAAGATATTTTTTAAAAATTGATATTAAGGTATCTTTAGTGTAAGAAGGTTTTTTAATAATATGCCTATGGTAAGTTGGGAATGGAATTTCGAATTTGTAGTTGTCTTCGTTACTAATTAAAATATGGAGTTGGTTCTTAAAGACATTAATAGGACATTCTATTGCGGCGATCATATTGTCTGAGGAACTTTCATCACTATGTTGAGTTGCCGTCATCGAATTTATCTGTGGTGGTCTAGATAATGGGTCTGCGACTACGTTTGTTCTGCCTGGCTGATATTTGAGTTCGTAATTATATTCTTCTAAAATGGACTTCCACCTTTTCATTTTGCTATTTGTGTTTTTGCTACTGAGGGCGTACGTCAAGGGTTGGTGGTCGGTATAAATGTTTATTTTCCTGGAACCATACAGATAGTTTCTCAATGAATTGAGGGCCCATATTATCGCTAGCATTTCTTTCTCATTGGTGGCGTAATTTTCTTCAGTTTTGCTGAGCGTTCTTGAAAGAAAGGTGATGGGCTTTCTGTTTTGTGAAAGTACTGCGCCTATTGCATAATCAGAGGCATCTGTTGTCAGATCGAAGCTTTTTTCAAAATCAGGGTGAGACAACATGACGTCGTCAGAGGTTAGTGAATTTTTTAGTTTCTGGAATGCGTCTAGAGCATTTTGGTCTAAAGTAATTTTTAAATTTTTGGATGCGTTTTTCGAAATGCGTCCTTCCTCCCCCCTTAAAAGGGATGTCAGGGGCTTGGCAAGTTTCGCATAATCCTTGATAAAGCGACGGTAGTAGCCTGACATGCCTAGAAAACTTCTCAGATCTTTTAGAGTTTTCGGTGGTGGTATATTGGCTATTGCTTCTATTTTATTTTGGTTGGCTTTGATTCCTGCAGCTCCTACGATAAATCCCAGAAATTCTACTTCTGTTTTGAGAAATTCACACTTGTCTAGTTGAATTTTGAAATTTGCCGATTCTAGTGTTTTGAATATTTTTCTGAGATTTTCGAAATGTTCCTTCTCAGTTTTTGAAAAGATGACAATATCATCTATGTAGACATAGCAGATCCTCCCTATGTGGTCTCTTAAAACATCGTCCAGAGTACGTTGGAAGATTGAGGGGGCGTTTTTCAATCCGAATGGTAGTCTTACAAACTCAAATTTCCCGTTATTAACTGAAAAGGCAGTTTTCTCTACGTCACATTCCTTTAAAGGAATCTGGTGGAAACCACTCTTTAAGTCAATAACCGTAAAGTACTTGTTTTTACCTAGATTTGCCAGAACTTCGTTAATTTCCGGAATGGGATACCTATCGGCTATAGTTACTGCGTTTAGTTTTCTATAGTCGATCACCATTCTATATTTTTTCTCACCAGAAGCGTCCATTTTTTTCGGAACGATCCAAACGGGTGCATTATACGGAGATCTGGAAGGTCTGATAATTCCGTCGTTTAAGAGTTCGTTAATCTGTTTTTCTACCTCATTTTTTAATGCCATAGGATATGGGTATGACTTAGAATAGATTGGTGAATCTGAATGTGTTCGAATATCTCCTTGAACTCGAGAAGTGAATGTAAGTTTCTTGTTGGGATCCGTGAATAAGTTAGGGTGCTCTTTTATAGTCTGTTCTAACTGAAATTTTTGAGTTTCATTCATATGATTGGTTCTGACTTCCATTTTATTAACTGATTGGGAAGTGTGTTGATGGATTTTTATTTTAGTTGTATTGTTTATTAACAAATATTTTTCTTTGATATGGATAATTGCATTAAATTCTTTTAGACTGTCATGACCAAGGATGCCATGAAATGATTTCAAAGAAGGTAGTATAAAAAATTTTATAGGGTGGTCGGGTAGATTGAATAAAGTTGCGAATGTGTGGTGCGTTATTTTAATGTCTCCAGATACTGAATTTGCAAAAAAGGCGTTTTCGTTTTTGATAGGATTGTTTACGAGTCATGGCTGAATGTAGTTTTTGTTAGATCCAGTGTCTATAAGAATTTTTAGAATTTTACCATTCTTCGCTTTGCACTCAAAATACGGGAGCGCAGAATGTGTTAGCCTAAAAAATGGATATCTGTGAAATTTTGAGTAGATGTTATGTCTTGTTGATCTTGATCGTAGGATTCGGCGTACTCGTCAATGCCTTGGTTTTGAATTAATTGCTCATATTCATTTTCGTTATAATTTTCAGCATGTTCGTCCTGGTAATTCGGTATATTGGAAGGATCTTGTGTACTTTCTATATGAAAATTGCGTTGTTGTTTATGTGGTGGTGGAACGTAGCTTAGGGATGGAGGTCTTTTGTTATTAAATTGGGGTTGATTGAAAGGACGTGGTCTATTTTGATAGTTTACGTTTCGTGTTTGAATTGATTCATCAACTTCCATAGGTTGATGCCTTTGAGGTTTCGGTGCCGTTGGTCTTTGTGGTTGATAATTTTGTTGAAAAGGTCGGTGTGATTGAAAACATGGTTGGGAATTTTGTTGAAAGTTAGTATTGGGGATGGTTTGATGATTTTGGAATGCATTTTGTTGCATATTATTTCTTGGTCTACTGTATTGGTTAAAATTTTGAAATGTCAACTCTGGATAAAAAGGTTGTCTATGAGTTATATTTGGATTGCGTATTGGAAGGGGTGGTGGTTGACGTTGTCTCTGATTTTGATGTTTGTTCGCGTATTCTGTTCTATAGTTTTGGTTTTCAAGCTTTAAGCAGAGATGTAAGGCTTGTGGGAGATCCGCGGGTTCACGGATGCCAAGGAGTCTTGGTAGGTCTCCATTTAGGCCTCTAACAAACGTATCTAGGGCTTTGCCCCTGTAGGTTTGCGTTAAAAGTCGCAAGGATTCTTGACCCATTTCCATAAAACCAATTTTATTTAGTATAAGGGACAAATGCGTGTAAACTTCTTTATAAAATGTTTGTATGGTATTTCTTCCTTGAATTAAAGAAGTCATCTGATACTCGAGCGTTCCTAAGTCTCGTTTGTCTGCGTAATGCATAGATAGGCATTTTACAATGCAATTCCAATTTAATGGTGTATTGTAGGACTCTAAGGCAATGTCAGCGTTGCCTGTTATTTTATTTCGGATGACACTTAAAATACCGTAATATTTAGGTGTGCCTTGGCTTGAATTGTAAATTTGTAACACTCTATCTACGCTTTTCTTCCAGGAATTGAATTCCATGGGGTTACCGGAGAATTCCCTAAGACTTCTAACGATGTCAGGTATTTTATCCAATTCACTCAAGTCGTTTCGATATCTGTCTTCAATGTTTTGGTCTGTCCCGTAGTTAAGGTCATTGTTTGGATTAATCATTGATTGAACTATGTTTCTACATTGTTGCGCGCAAATAGCGGCTATTCTGTTTTCTAATTCTTCATTGAGTTGCACTGCTGGATTTGGGATAGGAATAGGATTTGGAGCGTTAATAATGGCAGGTCTTACTAGGTTATTTTGGTTAGCCATGATTTTTCGCGATTTTTGGGAACAATTTTATGGTTTAAAAATTGATAATTTTAATATAAATAATTACAGAAAAAATGAAAGGTTTCTTTTCCTTGTTTTATTTTCTTTTCTTTTTTTTTATTGTCACTTATGCAATAACTTAAAAATATTCTGGAATATAATGACTTACAGTATAAGGTGAATGGAACACATTGTATTGGTTGACTGATGTTATTCTGTTGAACTTGTTGCAGTTATCGGTGTCGGCCAGATATTTGAATGGTTGTCTTCTATGGGGCGGCTTTCAGTTGCGAGGACAAATCTGGTGTTGAATATTATGCTTTTAGTATTTTCCCAAAGTCTTTAATTTTGTTTCATTGGATTTTTTGTTCTAAATGTTTCTTTTTAAACAGTTTTTGTAATATTTTTTGTTATTGTTTTATTTATTAACTTTTGTTTTCTACTATGTAACATTTATTTTATTAAGAAGTTTTGACTTTTTATTAACTTTAAAATTTGTTTTAATTGTTCACTGTTATTTTTAATTGTTGTGTTTATTTTCTTTTTTTTTTTTTTTGTAAACTTATTAAACTATACCGTCCCGATCACGCGAATTTTGTCCTTTTCGCACTCCTACTAAGGATTCACTTATGACACTTTATACGGACGGTTGCCTGCGGACGGACACTTACAGGCTTAATTTTTAAAGGGTTCTTTTAGTACACTTTTTTTTGTACCGGTTGCTCGGGCGCCAGTGAAATCATTATTTGTTTAAAATAATTATTTGTTATATTTTTTTTTATTTAAAAATTAATTTTATTAGTTTATATTTTATTACTACTTAATTATAGAAGACTATGTCTTCTTAAACTTATTTACTATTAAAATATTCGCCGGAAGACTACGTCCTCCTTATTGGCTCTTTACTTATTGATTAATTGATTTTTCACTTACTACCTACTTAATATTATAACTGCCGAGCAGCAATCATCAAGTTGAGTTAATTTTATGTTGTCAGCACTTTTGGTAATATTATGAGGAAATAAATTTTTATTAAAATAAGTAGGTCAATAAATTAAATTGGAAAGGTGACAGCAATTGCGAAAGAGGAGATTGAACTTTAAAATAAATAAATTAAATTGGAAATGTGTCAGCAGTTGCGAAAGAGGAGATTGAACTTTAAAATAAATAAATTAGTTATTAACTTATATGGACCGATATCGGAAATTTTCATTTTCCATATTTATGTAACCTAATTTTATTACCAGAACTGCTCTTGAGCAAAAAAAAGTTATTTAGCTTCGGCTATGCGACATTTTCATTAAAAATCCGATTTGGGCTATATCTCGGG
Source organism: Thecocarcelia acutangulata (assembly GCA_914767995.1). Lineage (NCBI taxonomy): Eukaryota > Metazoa > Arthropoda > Insecta > Diptera > Tachinidae > Thecocarcelia > Thecocarcelia acutangulata. The sequence goes on along the minus strand of OU612094.1, from coordinate 79,880,314 downwards.
TATATATGGACCAATATCTGAAAAAAAATTTTTTTTGGCTTTTAGTCACCATGCTTAATAAGTGTGTGAAGTTTGAAGTAAAACAAATAACTTGTGTTTTCAAAAATTTTCATACAAAACTGCAAAAAAAAAATGGCTTTTTTCGGAATTTTGAATATATCTCAGCTATACGTGGACCGATATTACTGAATTTCAATAGCAAACCCATGAATCGATGGGGTAAAAGGATGGTGAAAGAAAAAAGTTTCTAAGTCTAATGGTTTTCTCAGAAACGGTATTTCAACAGCGGACAGACGGACATAGCTTAATCTACTTTTCCATTAATTCTGAATCAGAATATATATATATATACTTTATAGGGTCGCAAAAAAAACTGTAGAAATTACAAACGGAATCACAAACTTATATATACTCTTTACATTTTTGTGAAGGGTATAAAAACAAAAATACATAAAAAAGAACAACTACTTTAACTATTACAAAAAAGTTTATTAAATTATCCGTTATGGAATAACGGAATACAACAAAACACAAGAATAAAGTAATGCATGGAACAGTGGAAAAAATGATACAGCGCGGAGAGCGGTGGAAGAAAAGAAAAAAGAAAAATAAAATTCCAAAAAGAACAAAATTGAAATATACATAAGTTAAAAAAAAGAGATTTTTGATAACCAACAGTTACAAAAACGGTCTGTAACTGTTATTACAAAAAGAGAGAACATTGAAAAAAAAAAAATTAAAAATATAGTAAAAGTGGACAAATTTTAAATGAAAATACATAAAAGGAGTTTTAATATAAAATCTAAGAGAAAAAATTTTAAACATATTACATACATAACAAAATCATAAAAACAGAACAACTGAAACAACCAAAAATTTACACGAGTGAATATAAAACAAAACATAATGAAGAAACTAGAGAAGAACAATGAATTACAAATATGTACATAAAAAGACACCTTTAAAACTTAATAAAATACGGAAATACATACATACATTTAATTATCCCTATTTACACAATCAATTATGCATAAATAAAAGACATCGACAAATTTAAATAGTATATAAAAAACTACGGAAAAATACTTATTATTAAAGTCAAACCTATATAACAAAACAGAAGCTGAATTTTTTGAATAAAGCAAAGGGCAACATATAAACAACCCAAAAGTTGAACTAGTGCAAAATTTAAAACTTTGAATACCAACTTTTTTCGGATTGCAAAATTTAAACAAAAACTGTCTGTAAAGCAACAACACCTTCAGCAACAGCCTAAAAAACAGGGGTCTAATCACCGCATACGATATCGAATTAAATATCGTGTCGAATAACATTACGATACATATAAATTATGACAACCGATGCATATTGGATCGTAATTTAAACAAAATGCAATAGATTGAAGACCATACGTTCCCTAAAAGTAGGAATACAAAAAATAAATCCTTTAACTTTTTTATATTATTGCAATTTTTATAATATTGCAATATTCGATATCGTATGCCATGATACCAAAATGAAAAATTTCGATAATTTTGCTCGATATCGTATGCGGTGATTTGGCCCCAGAAGAAAAAGAATGTTAAACATAAGCAACAAAGTTTAATAACAACAAATTAGAAATTAAGAAATCCAAGAAAACAAAAATAGAGAAGAAAAGAGAAGAAGAAGAAATCAACAGAAGAAGCAGAGTATTTTGCATACGTAGGCAGCAGCAAAATTTGTTTTAATCTATTTAGTTATTTATATAGACTTATATTTATAAATTCATTACATTTTATTATAATATACATATATATTCAAACAAGTATTATATATAATACCAAAATACTATGTACAATACAATACAAACTTTTAAAAATGAATTTATTGCATTTTCTACGTTATTTGTATTAATTATATTTCTTTATGTAATCGAAAATAAAAGT